>CM077206.1:23671646-24921646 GCA_039654625.1 Rhinogobio ventralis | reverse complement strand
CAAAATCTTTACTTTTTTTAAATAATTTTGTTTCTGTATTTTTAAAATGAACATATTTTAATGATTTTTTATTGAACAAAAAATTAATTTTATTGATCAAAATAAACTGAAAATAGTACAAACTTTTCTAAAGTGGTTGTTTTTAACAAGTATTAACTTGGACATCATTAAAAACATATTATTTTAACTAAAATATTTGTATCAAATCTTTGTGCCTTTTGCCCCATGCTTGGGGGGCCTTTTACCCCATGTGGAAGGCCCACCTTGCCACCTCATACATTTATACGGTTTTTAAACAAACAACCAAACAAACCACTTTTTATGATTTATTTTCACACAAAATCTGTTACTCCATCAATGTTCAATAAAAATGTGTATATATATATATATATATATTCACTAAACATACACTATGGCAGTACTGAAAAGCACATTTTGTTTAAGGTGTGCCTTCAGCCCCATGGTACCCTACTTGTGCTGCTGAATGAAACTGCACATTTCTGAACGCAGCACAGAATCAAGTTTGTGTAGCTGGAAGCATGTACCTTTTCATTCCTTCTAAGTTTTGCTTGTGATTTTCCTATCTTGCCCAGGGATTGCTACTATGATAACTCGACCACATGTCCACGCTGTGCGAGAATGATGGAACGCAAAAATGAGGAGTCTCTGAACCCATAGATCAGCCTGAATGATGGATGCCTCACAAACACTGTGAAATCTCCAGAGCCAGAGCTCTGGCATGTGGGTCTTGTCTCATCCTCTCTGTAATTTGTTTGTTCCTGAGGTTTGTACCATGCTCCTGTCAGCTTCTATATTGTCATAAATTTGGTGTGATTAGCATAGCAGAAAAACCTAACTGCTTTTAAAATAAGTTTCCCTCTGTTTTCCCATAAATATGGAATTTTGTGTTACTGTTACATGTCTTCAGTCCAAACAGAAATCCTCCCTGTCAAACTTAAACAATGGCATGTTCTTCTGAAGACTATAAGTACGACTGTGAGATCAGTTTGATCTAAAGATTCCTACACATAATTTTGGGTAGCATGCTTGTTTAATATTACAAGGCTACACTATGTTTTACTTTATAGTTATATTCCCGGAATGAACTGTGGCTTAAAAATGTTGTAGATAATATTCTAAAATATATGTTGTGCTCCCATTTTATAAGATCAACATGGTCATGTGTTTTAATCTATTCATGTATCTGAGGAGAACCACTACTTCAGTTATATCCAAAATATCATTGACTGTTGAACATAAACCATACAAAAATGTCCATTTCTAGTTTAAGAATATTACAATTACCTGGTGTTAAATCTGCTATTAAATGGTAGAATGCTATTTAATTGTCTATGTAATAACTGTGCAAGAGAACCTATGATGTGTTATGAAGTTCAATATCTAAGATCTCTTTACACAAAGCATGAATAAAAAAAGGAACATTGGCCCATGATCTCCAGCTTTGCTTCTAGCATTAATCAAATTGATGAAAATTAAATCAAAAGATGACCCCACCCACACCTTAATTTTAGTGTAGAATAAAGTCTATGATAATCCCTCTCAATAATTACTTATGATCCACTAGAAATATGTTGTGGTGTTAGTTTTGGTGTTAGAAACACTGCCCTGCAGGTCATGTGCAGTCACCAGGTGGACTGGCCATCTGGAGCACCAGGAGTTTTCCCAGTAGGGCCACTGTACAATGTGGTCTGGCCCATTACTATGTAAAAAAAAGAAAAAGAATGAATGATATTAAATTTACGTAGCCTTCTGTCGACCCAGGCACATGGCCAACTCAGAGTGGGAGATTTATTATCGTCAGACTTAAACTAGAACATAAAATTGATTATTCATTCATACATTAATACTTCATATGCATTCTTTTTTTATACACACACACACACACACAGACAGACAGAGACACACAGATCAGCCACAACATTAACCAACAACATTAATCACAACCAGTGAACCAGCGTCAAAGTCATGGTAGATGGCATTCAAGGCTCACTGATGAACATTGGGAGCAAAGGCTAGCCTGTCTGGTCTGATCACACAGAAGAGCTCAAATTACTGAAAAACGTAATACTACTTGAATACTGCCCATGATGAAAAGGTGTCAGAACACAGTGCACTGTACATGTGAGCGTCAGAACTGGACCATGGAGCAATGGAATCAATGTTCTTTTAGATCAGGTGGATGGCTAGGTGTGTGTGCGTTGTTTACCTGGGGAAGAGATGGAAGCAAGATGCACTATGGGCCGGCGGGGGCAAAGTTCTGGCTCCTGGCATTCATGTGGATGTTACTTTGGCATGTACCACCTACCTAAATATTGTTCCAGACAACGTACAGTGGGGTTTCCTGATGGCTTTCAGCCATGGCTTCTTATAATGCACCCTGCCACACTGCAAAAATCGTTTGTGGAACATAACAAAGCGTTCAAATTGATGCAAAAAATGTACTTGTATAATAAAAGTTATGATACTCTGCTCATTTGTTTATCCAGTCAAGTTTGAAAGTCTTTGTTTGCTGAAAAATGTATATGTATGATTTGACAATAAATAATCTGTTTTGTTTGGAGATCACTTCGTAGCTCTCTGAGGTATGCTTTGGTTGTAAGAGAGACTACCCTGAATTTTCGATTTTCAGAAATAAATTTTGTTTTATAATTACTATTGAGTGGCCTGACTTTAATCTTATTTTGGCAGCACCCAAGGGAGGCTTACATGACATAAGGCAGGTAGTTTTAATGTTGTGGCTGATCAGTGTGTATATTTTATTATTATATTTATTTGTTATTTAACTTTTTACGATTATAATTCTTTCTTTTGGACAGGAAAAAGCCCAAGGCTTCATGAAATACAGCTATTTTTTTAGGCGTGTTCTTTTCAGGTATGTGATTATCATTTTAGGTGAATTATCCCTTAAACTGGTTGCATACCAATGTTATCATTTACTCACCCTTACATCATTCCAAACCCATGTGGTCCAGTTTTTCATAAACATAAGAATTTATACACTCTGTTCCACAAGATAGATATATTATTTTATTGTCATTGTACAAACATGCAACAAAATTATGGATACCATTATGTGGAGTGCTGAGCATTGTGTCATATGGACTGATTTTTGTGGTAGGCTATAGTTCAACTTTAGTGATATTAAAATGTCCCTATATGAAAAGAGTTGTTTAAAAAAATCTTTAAAATTCAATTTGCTATGTACACCAGAAAAGACTAATTATAACGTAAATGATGCCAGTTATTCATTAATGTTAATGATACGCACAGAATTTTTAAAATTTCAATTAAAAAAATAAATAGCATTTATATTTTTGTTCTGTGACATATTTTTTAATTAATAAGTGGTACATTTCTCTCTGCATAATGAGCTAGTGTGGTATGTTGTGGACCCCTTCATGACAATGGTGAAAGTGAAAGTGGCCTCTTTCTGATAATCATCATGTTCCTCAAACCATTCCTGAACAATGTGCAAGAGTTCAATGTGTTGTCCTGGCCTCTAAATTCCCCAGATCTCAATCCAGGATTTGAAGGATCTGCTGCTAAAATCTTCCAGTTACCACAAGACATTGTCTATTTTTGTGTAGTTTTTTTTTCTTCAATATTTTTATATATTGTTATTTCCTATTTACTTATTCTATTTTTTTATTCTTTTTATTATATGTGTCATGTCACTGTCATGTCATGTCAATGGTGTCATGTCATTCTGTTTGTGCTGTGGAAGCTTCTGTCACCAAATATATATACAGGTGCTGCTTATATATATATATATATATATATATATATATATATATATATATATATATATATATATATATATATATATATATATATATATATATATATATATATATATACACATACACACACACACACACACACACACACACACACACACACATATACACATATAGACATATACACACACACACACAGGTGCTGGTCATATAATTAGAACATAATTAGTATATCATCAAAAAGTTGATTTATTTCACTAATTCCATTCAAAAAGTGAAACTTGTATATTATATTCATTCATTACACACAGACTGATATATTTCAAATGTTTATCTCTTTTAATTTTGATGATTATAACTGACAACTAAGGAAAATCCCAAAAATCCCTCAGAAAATTAGAATATTACTTAAGACCAATACAAAGAAAGGATTTTTAGAAATCTTGGCCAACTGAAAAGTATGAACATGTACAGCACTCAATACTTACTTGGGGCTCCTTTTGCCTGAATTACTGCAGCAATGTGCCGTGGCATGGAGTCGATCATTCTGTGGCACTGCTCAGGTGTTATGAGAGCCCAGGTTGCTTTGATAGTGGCCTTCTGCTCTTCTGCATTGTTGGGTCTGGCATATCGCATCTTCCTCTTCACAGTACCCCATAGATTTTCTATGGGGTTAAGGTCAGGCGAGTTTGCTGGCCAATTAAGAACAGGGACACCATGGTCCTTAAACCAGGTACTGGTTGCTTTGGCACTATGTGCAGGTGCCAAGTCCTGTTGGAAAATGAAATCTGCATCTCCATAAAGTTGGTCAGCAGCAGGAAGCATGAAGTGCTCTAAAACTTCCTGGTATACGGCTGCGTTGACCTTGGACCTCAGAAAACACAATGAACACCAGCAGATGACATGGCACCCCAAACCATCACTGACTGTGGAAACTTTACACTGGATCTCAAGCAACGTGGATTGTGTGCCTCTCCTCTCTTCCTCCATACTCTGGGACCCTGATTTCCAAAGGAAATGCAAAATTTACTTTCATCAGAGAACATAGCTTTGGACCACTCAGCAGCAGTCCAGTCCTTTTTGTCTTTAGCCCAGACAAGACGCTTATGACGCTGTCTGTTTAAGAGTGGCTTGACACAAGGAATGCGACAGCTGAAACCCATGTCTTGCATACGTCTGTGTGTAGTGGTTCTTGAAGCACTGACTCCAGCTGCAGTCCACTCTTTGTGAATGTCCTCCACATTTTTGAATGGGTTTTGTTTCACACTCCTCTCCAGGGTGCGTTTATCCCTATTGCTTGTACACATTTTTCTACCACATTTTTTCCTTCCCTTCACCTCTCTATTAATGTGCTTGGATACAGAGCTCTGTGAACAGCCAGCCTCTTCTGCAATGACCTTTTGTGTCTTGCCCTCCTTGTGCAAGGTGTCAATAGTCGTCTTTTGGACAACTGTCAAGTCAGCAGTCTTCCCCATGATTGTGTAGCCTACAGAACTAGACTGAGAGACCATTTAAAGGCCTTTGCAGGTGTTTTGAGTTAATTAGCTGATTAGAGTGTGGCACCAGGTGTCTTTAATATTGAACCTTTTCACAATATTCTAATTTTCTGAGATACTGAATTTGGGATTTTCCTTGGTTGTCAGTTATAATCATCAAAATTAAAATAAATAAACATTTGAAATATATCAGTCTGTGTGTAATGAATAAATATAATATACAAGTTTCCCTTTTTGAATGGAATTAGTGAAATAAATCAACTTTTTGATGATATTCTAATTATATGACCAGCACCTGTGTATATTCAAACAAACATGCATGAATTTTTAAGCACTATTATTTAAAACTGTCTTCCGTTTGCCAATTACATTTTTATATCAATATCTTAGTCTAAACCTAAAGTAATCTTATTAACTCATATTAATCATAGTTTTCATATTTGCCAACTGATTTTCGATAGAAATGACAGAGCAATAGACAGATAGCGATAGATTCTACATTTGTGATGCACACCCGGATTCTTTTTGCATGTATTTTATGTGTTTGTTAGAGGTTGAATTCAAATCAAATATTACCATACTGCACAAACTACTTCTGAATATGATGTCTGCTTTATAAATATTATTAAAAAAATAATGAAATATATGGTTCAAATCATTCAAACCACAAGGAAATGGGTGCATTCTTATATGGTCACCAATGGAACCTGGATGTCATCTAGTGGAAAAGTTTGGTACTGTGCACTGTGGCTTTGATTTTCTTGCAGTTTTAAAGTCTGACATGTTTTGCATAATATATTTTATATAAAAATAATATTTATTTAATAATATAATTAAAAAAATAATACCTTTACATTTTCATAAACATAAAGTTCAATAACTTTTTTTCACTTTTATAACTTTTTACTTACAATAATCTGCAAAGTATCAGGGTTATCTTATGTTTCATTAGGCTCGTTTGACTTCATGCAGCGCTGCGCAGACCGATCGGCAATTGAGCAGTGCATGCCAGTTAGAAATTTTGGCCGACTTGCACTTCATTGATAGTATAGGCTTATGTTTAACTTTATTCTTGTACAAACAGACACTGTATTAAACAGTAGGCCTACATAAAGTATTGAATGAAAATGTCTCTGAAACAACATTTATTTCACTTCATCCGGAAGCAGGAAGCAGACAGTGTCCGACTGCATGTCTCAATTGTCAGCTCCTTCCTGACTGCACGCGGCAACTGTTTTAGTTCAGTGCCTGTCTTTTGACCCAGTTTTCTCCCAGTGTATTTGATTCGTTATCCCATTCACCTGTTGTCTCATTAGTTACCTTGTTATCGCCTGCCTATTTATACTCCCTGTTCTGTTCAGTTCTTTGTTCAGGTCATGTCTTCATGGTTGTTTCTTCTGTGTTCTTGAGGTTTTGTACCATGAGTTCTGAATTAAAGATGTTCTAGTGATATCTTCGTTTTCGTGCATTTCTTTTGTGCGACCACTGGTGACTCCTTTAAAAAGAGACCAAACTTAAGTATATGCTCCAAAGTATTCAAGATTTTGTAACAATTTAAGTTGAAAATTGTAATTTTCAGGTCTATGCTCAAAAAGGTTAACAATTTGTTCCGATATATGATTTCAATGATGGTCAGCTTTGTTCCGTTACAAGATTTCAATGACAGTTGGTTTCATTCAGTTATGAGATTTCAACGATGGACCGTTTTGTTCGGTTATGGTTTTGTCCTGTTACGAGATTTCAAAGACTGTAGGTTTCGTTTCGCTACGAGATTTCAGTGACGGTCAGTTTAGATCCATTATAAGATTTCAATGATGGTCGTTTTATTCGATTATGAGATTTCAATGACAGTTTTGTTCTGTTACGAGATTTCAAAGATGGTCGGTTTTGTTTTGTTATGTTATGAGATTTTAATGACAGTCGCTTTTGTTCCTTTATGAAATTTAAATGCCGGTCTGTTTTGTTACATTATGAGATTTCTATGACAGTTGGTTTTGTTCCGTTGTAAGATTGCAGTGATGGTCAGTGTTGTTCCAGTAAGAATTTTCAGTGATGGTCGGCTTTGTTATGATACGAACTTTCAATGTCGGTTGGTTTTGTTCCATTACGAGATTTCAGTCGGTTTTATTTTGCTATAAGATTCAATGACAATCAGTTTTGTTTCTTCAAAACAGTTTTGCCCAATCCTGCTCCTGGAGGGCCAACAGAGTTTAGCTCCAACCCAGCTCCAAAACACTTGCCTGGAAGTTTCTACACACGATGATCTGTGAACCCATGAATCATGAGGAGTCACTGAGAACCATTGAACAAGTGTCTGTGGGTTTTACCTGGTCTCTGATCAGTTTTATACATTTGTAGACGTTTTAATTAGACATTATTAATTAATTAAAAGGAATAATAGTAGTTAATAGTGTCGTATTGGTTTATCTGAGCCATCCAAGAACAAACAAAACAAGCCCTGACAATTGATAAAAGAACATATAGAAACTTAATATTTAATTTTATTAGATGATTAGTTAATTGCATTTGAAAGATTTTATTTTCAATAAAACATTTGCAATGGATTTGTAAAACGTGGTTTCTTTCGTTCAGTCACTCCGAGTAACGTCAGTGACTGACGAATGGGGGTTTCGCTTAGAAGCCTATCATCTTCGAGATGTAACAAAGCACCCAATGGCGATGCAATGCCATGGGCATGCGGAATTTGCATAGCGTAACTCCGCCCCACCTCGTGGGTATATACGGAAGTACGCTGGCAACATCGCATTATGTTTCTGCTTCGGAGCGGAGAGCATCTATCTCTTCACTCCTTAAGCCTTCTGAGTATATCAAGCTTCTTCGAGACAAGCAGCTCTCCAGTTGGTGTTGGTGTGACGGCGCATTCCAGCGATCTCACATTGCCTGCCTACTGATCTGTGCAGTGATCTGCAACAGCTGTGTGTGTGTTTCCCTGGGTGCTTCAGCACTCTGCAGAGCTTTCTCTCACAAAAGAGCTTGCGTGTGGCACGTCTTTTTAAAGACGGTTTGCCCGTGCACTTCTCTGTTGCCATCTGATGGGCACAATAACTGCTTGAAGTGTTTGGGCTTCAGCACGCTCAAGCAGCGTTTGTGGATGAGTCATGTTCTCACTATGGGAACATGACCATCGCGATGTTGCGGCTGTTGTTGACGCTCTGTTGCAACCACGGTCGAGACTCAATGACCCCTGTATGGAGGTAGAGTCCCCTCTGCCACACCCCTATTATTCTCTCCACGTGACGGGTTGCTTGGCTGGTAGCCAGGGTGACCGAGGGCTGCGGTGTGGCATAGACCCCGATGATCATTCCTCGGGCCACACCCACCCTCTTGCACAGAGTGCTTCAATGGGCGTGGTGGTCCTAAGCACCCCTCTAAGGCCAGGATGCCTGCTGTGTGCACGAGGGTAGAGCTGTCCCAGGGCTCTGAATAAGCTGCGTGCCGCCACCGGGTGCGCTCCCTGGTTTATGTGATGTCCACAGATGTGGTCCAGGAGAGACGTGGCTCAACCTGGTTGATATGGGAGAGACTGAGTGAACCCGCTTCCTCAGCACTCACATGTCCCAGGCTGGCCTCATCGGCAGGCAGGACGCGGCAGTTGACTGAGTGCGGCAATTGACAGAGCAAGAGTGCGGTTCCACTGAAGTTATTTCAGAGGCTCCTGGGGCATATGGCATCTGCAGTCACAGTAACGCCGGCCGGATTGCTTCATATGAGACCGCTTCAGCACTGGCTTCGCGATCGAGTCCCGAGGTGGGCATGGCAGACAGGCACGCTCCGGGTTCCAGTAACTCGGGCCTGCCTACAGACCTTCACCCTGTGGTCGAACCTCAGCTTTCTACGGGCCGGTGTTCCCTTAGAACGAGTTTCCAGGCATATTGTTGTATCAACAGATGCCTGCACCACGGACTGGGATGCCATGTGCAATGGACGTGCTGCCGCGGGCTACTGGACAGGACCCAGCGCCGCCTGCATGTCAATTGCCTCGAGTTGCTAGCGGTACAGTTTACCCTGCACCGCTTCCGAGCGTTGCTCAAGGGTCAACACGTTCTAGTCCGCTCAGACAACACGGCCACAGTAGCGTACATCATCCATCAAGGTGGTCTACGCTCCTGCCGGATGTCGCAAATCGCCCGCCACCTCCTCATATGGAGTCAGAAGCATCCGAGGTCGCTTCGTGCCATTCACATTCCGGGAGATCTGAGCTGTGCAGCCGACGAGCTCTCTCGGTTCCAGCCACTTCCGGGGGAATGGAGACTCCATCCCCAGACGGTTCAGCTGATTTGGGAACAGTTCGGCAACGCGCAGGTAGACCTGTTTGCCTCCCACGACTCTTCCCACTGCCGCCTGTTTTACTCCCTGACCGAGGGAACCCTTGGCACGGACGCACTGGCGCACAGCTGGCCGTGGGGCCTACGCAAGTATGCGTTTCCCCCAGTGAGCCACTGTGCAAGATCAGGGAGGTCAAGGAGCAGGTCCTTTTGGTCGCCCCGTATTGGCCCGGCAAGACCTGGTTCTCTGAACTCATGCTCTTTGCGACAGCCCCTCCCTGGTCAATTCCTCTGAGGGAGGACCTCCTTTCTCAGAGACGGGGCACCCCTTGGCACCCGCGTCCCGATCTTTGGAACCTCCACGTGTGGCTCCTGGATGGGACACGGCAGGTTTGAATACCCTACCACCTCAGGTGGTGGCTACTATCACTTCCGCTAGGGCCTTGTCTACCTGACACGCCTATGCGTTGAAGTGGAACCTCTCGTCTCCTGGTGCTCTTCTCACCGAGAAGACCCCCGGAAATGCCCGATCGGCTCTGTGCTCTTGTTTCTACAAGAAGGGTTGGAATGAAGGCTGTCTCCTTCCACCCTGAAAGTCTATGGGTCCACTATCTCAGCCTACCACGACCTTGTAGAGACAAAAGTCAGCACGACCTGATCATCAGGTTCCTGAGAGGGGGCAAGGAGACTAAATCCTCCTCGCTCTCCCTTCGTACCCTCTTGGGATCTCGCAGTGGTCTTGTCTGCCCTGCAGAGTGCCCCCTTCGAGCCATTGCGATCAGTTGAGCTTAAGTTCCTGTCAAAGAAGACAGCGCTCCTGATCGCTCTGGCCTCCATCAAGAGGGTAGGGGACCTGCAGGCATTTTCGGTTGATGAAGCGTGCCTGGAATTCGGGCCGGCCGATTCTCATGTCTTGAGACCCCGGCCTGGATATGTGCCCAAGGTTCCCACAGGCCAGGTGGCCTCCTCCTGGGCTCTAGAGCATGGCAACTCGCTGACAGACACTGCAGAGCTGCAGGCTGGGCGACACCTTACACATTCGCCAGGTTCTATACCTCCGAGTGGAGCCTGTATCCTCTCATGTACTCGCCTCAAGCAGTGGCCGGTAGCTGGACAGTGTGTCTTCGCTTGCTCGCCATTCCACTCCACGGACTGGATACGTGCGATTTTCTCCTCAGGTAGCTTCCCTGAAGCCCTGAGTTCCTCCAGCACTGTTGATGCCGACACCAGTGTGCATGCCCGTTCGATCAGCCCTCGTGTCCGGCTAGGTGCCCCGCTGGGCGACCCCCACATGTGTATTTCCACTGTAAGCCTCCTTGAGCATGTGTCTTCCCTTGGCAAGCTTGCCACCCCTGGGGGTAAAAGTTTTCCACCTTTGGCTGGTTTCCCGAGAGTTCTTCCGTATGCAGCCCCTCGCGGGTCATACATGTGTCTCTAAGTCCTCCCTACGGGCAGGCACTTGGTGCATGTTTCCACGTGGAATATGCTTTCCAGTGTACCCTGGTATTCCTGTGCTAAGTTTGAGTCCTTCGTCCGTACTAGCCTTACGACAGGGAGCTCACACTTACGCAGGGCACTGGATGACAGCCAAGTGGCGTGATTGAATTGGGACCCCCATTCGTCAGTCACTGACATTACTCGGAGTGACTGAACGAAAAGGAAAGTCTCGGTTACGTATGTAACCCTCGTTCCCTGAGTTCATGTTTACGTTCACTTAAGACATAACCGACGTAACGTCCCTCTGCCACTTCCGCTGTACCGCTGGAACAGCCGGGAGTTCAGTCTCGGCTCCTCAGCAGGTAACATAATGCGATGTTGCCAGCGTACTTCCTTATATACCCACCAGGTGGGGCAGAGTTACACTATGCAAATTCCGCATGTCCATGGCATTGCATCGCCATTGGGCGCTTGACGTTACGTCTCCGTTCCCTCCTCAGGGAACGAGGGTTACATACGTAACCGAGACGTTCTTATGCATGTTTAGCTAGGGTCAAACAGATAAACAGAGCTTTGAACATCACAGAGCAAGCTACTAAAAAGTCAAATCAAAAACAGCAAAAATATAAAAGAAAATGGTAAGAATAACAGAAATTACTAAGACGATTTGCATGCTGGGAGCCATGGATGAATTTTGATGGGTGCACCCAGAATGCACTGCAGCATACTTTTTGATTGTCACCATTGTTGAGATTCATACACTGATTCCTGATGTTTGTGAGTGTCTATTGATAGAGTAACTGTAGGAGTTTCCTTTTCCGGCGCAAAATTCATGGGAGGAAAGTATTTAAATGAATCACGTAAGGTGATTTACCAGGTGAGCATGAGGCTGATTTTGTGTACAGAAAATCCATTCACTCCCTTAATGTTCAGGTACAGTCCGAGATGCCTTTTCATTTCTCCTTAACGGATTAGACTCTAATCAAATGATTTTTAACCTATGGTCATACCATCTGTTATACTGACATGCCTGTTATTTACAGATGACAAGTTTGGATGCCTGGCTCGGTACATGACTCCAGAATTTTTTGGGAATCTGTTAGGTCAGGATTCACACATATTTTAAATGGAACTATATTGTATTTACTTTCTTTTACGATTATTGACAGGGATGTTTGATGGCTTGTTGGTTGGAGACAGGGGTTATGCTTGCCAGCGATTTTTAATGACCCCCTAACTCAGGTTAAGACATAACCGACTTAAGACCATAACCCTGACACAAGGCCCCAGCAGCAATTTAACATGACCCACAGCAAAACCAGAGTCAGAATTGAGAATACCTTTGGTATTCTGAAGGCACAATTTAATTGTCTACGTGGCCTGAGAAGATCACCACAGAGAGCATCCCAGATAGTGGCTGCATGTGCAATACTGCACAATATAGCCACTATAAGAAAAGAGCAAGTGCCACCACCAAACCACCAACTCCCCCCTGATGAAACTGACCCCATTACATTGGACTATCCATCTGGCAGAGCACTGAGAGATGCAATAACAGCACAGTATTTCAATTGATTTCTAATAAAAAGTACAGTACACATACTTGGGAGTCAAAGTGTTTTATTGATTTTCATGTTGCTTAAAAAAGAAAGAACGAAAAATGTTAGTGCATTCTTAAAGTCTTTTAATTCACAACTATTGCTTCACATACCATCTTACGGTATTCCAACTCCTCAATCTGTAGTTTCAGCTTCTTTTTTTCCCAGTAATTTTGTCAGTCCAGCTCCAAATTTGTCTTATAGAGGGCTCTGATGGTGTCTGTTTCATTTCAGTGCTTAATGCATAGGCAAACACTATAAAAGAACGTATGTTTTGTGATTATACAACTGGAGTACATTATGTAATAATTATATCATAAGGCTTTCATAAAATAGTATGCCATACCAAAAACAACATATAACACAGTAATAATCATACACACGTCCTGTAGATATGCATAGAAGGTTTCCTATAAATTAATGAAAAGTCTTTTTTTATAGAAAGTATGCGTGTCCCTAAGTCTTACTATGGACTGATCCAAAGCGAGTCCAGATCAAAGCTCCGCATTCTTTTCGGTCGTAAACCAGTCTTATCAGATGGTAACCAGAGGCCTGGTCCTGCCTGTTAGTTGCAGTTTCAGGGGATGGTTCACAGAACTCTAACAGTTTGTTGGATGAGTGAGTTTGATTATTCAATAAATATTATTCAATAAATATATGAAAACGGCCCGTGACAATACAATTAATTACCAAACAATCGGAATAGTCACTTGGAACACGCAGCAGCTCCCTGGCGTTGACGCTAAAATTAGAAACCAGGTGATCTACAAAATGTAGAGACGCTCAGCACAATCATGGCCTGTTAATACACACACACACAAAAAAAAATATTATTAACATTAAGAGATACCTTTTATCATGTGACGCTTTGTTGGGCCTTGTCTGGTTAGTACACAGTGTGAGACAAGCAAGGAGTCTCACAAATGCTGATGTAATAAGAATTTCTCCAAATTTTGTTTAAGGCTTTTATTATGTAAACAGTTGCACATATACGTTTTCTTCAAAAAAAGTCCACAAAATCAAAGATATGATTTAAAAAAAAAAAAAAAAAAAAAAAAAGTCTAAAAATGTAGCAGCATTGCTGCACTGTGTTGTTTTGAGGCAAAGAAAAATGAAGAGAATCTAAGAGACTAAATAGAAAGTAAAAGACTAAACCGTATTTAACCATATTTAAATGAAGAGTTCCTGTATCACCACAGATCAAAGTTCTTCACCCATGATTGTGTTTTGGGCAGGACAATTGATCTGTCAGTCATAGTCATCCCTGGTCAGCAGTCAGACCAGAATACCAAAAGTACCATGAGTACAGAAAGCCCAGCTGACTTATGACACCTGCATATTAGTCATCATCCTCTTCATCAGAGTCCATTACACGACGTCGGTTAAACTGGGAACAAAACATCAGACATTCACTGAACATATGTTTACTTATAGATTTATGATGCTTTCATTTTTACAATCTCGAGAACAGATTTTTAATGATAGCATAAAAGTACTTGCCTTTACAGTTGTTTTCTTTTCTGTTTGTTGACTGACTTTCTCGAGGATCTCTATTAATCCAGCCTCTGTAATCTAAAGACAACCACTTAATGCTATAAAATGTACATTCTAAAACACATTATTTATGATGCTTCATCTGCCATCTTACTTTTCCTCCAAGCTGTCCAAAGCGAGCCATCTGAATCAGGTAATTCTCCACTGCTTTTGCTTTATCTGGCTTTACAAGAGCCAAATTACTCACTAAAGAAAAAGCAGCAGCAACATCATTAACATTTAAAGGGTTCACACAAATATAAAAATTTGGTCCCACTTTATATTAGGTGGCCTTAACTACTATGTACTTACATAAAAAATAAGTACAATGTAATTATTGTGTTCATACTGTATTGCAAAACACTTTTGCTGATATTGAGGTGGGATACAGGTAAAGTGAGGGACAGGTGTGGTGGTATGGGTAAGTTTAAGGGTAGGGTTAGGTGTAAGGGAAGTATCAACATTGTAATTATAAATGTAACTACAGAAATTAATTACAGATGTAATTACATGCAGGTATTTTTTTAAATATAAGTACAATGTAAAAACATGCATGTAGACAATAAGTGCATTTTATCAAATGATACATTTAAATGCTAGTACATAGGATTTTTGGACCCACTTTATATTAGGGGGCCTTTAACTACTATCATTTTCCATCACCCTCATATTTTTTCCAAACCCATAAAACATTTGTTCATCTTCAGAACGCAAATCAATGCACATACAAAAAGCACATCAAACAATCATAGTAAATGGAAGCATACAAAAATGCTTGCCTAATGTGCAAGAACAGACCAGAGATGTTATGGAGACAAGTTCAACACACAGTTGAGCTTGAACTAAAATCAGTTCATCATATGAATTGTCTCTTTAGAAATCTTTAAACTACTTGGTTACTTTCACAATATCTTCATGAACTTTTATGATTGAAAATTTTGGTTGCTAGGACTTTTAAAGGTAGAGCTGTGTACGCATTACAATACAATAAATTGCGGTAGTGCAAGAAAGGCAATATATTGTTTTTTTTTTAAATTAGATCCTCTTGTTAATGTCATAGAACACCACCATATTGAATATAACGCTAAACTATCACATGTAATCTTTTTCATTTAAACTCTACACCGGAGGGCGCCCTCATGCAGAAAGACCACAAGTGAGACCCATAGAAGTATTAAACTTTTGATGTTCCAGGAAATCCCTAATATGGGCAAACTGACAAAGACATCCAGCTAGCTTTAGCTGAATAAAATGCAGAGAAGTTTTGACTGATTAAATAAATATATCTGGTCTGGTTGCCCACTGAAGCTAAGCAGGGTTGAGCCTGGTTAGTACCTGGATGGGAGACCTCCTGGGAAAACAGAGTCTGATATCGATATATCGGCCGATATTGTTTATGTGTATATTATAGTACAGTACCAGTCAAAAGTTTGGACACACTTTCCCACTGATGTGTACAAACTTTTGACTGGTACTGTACATACTGTATACAATATACATTGTACATAAATACAACAGAACAAACACAAATAAAAAACAGTTCTTTTCAGGTTTTGCATGTAGGTCTAAACTAGACCGACTTTCAGGTAGGCTACAGAAATAGTAATCAAATGTAAAATATCACTTCATAGTCTTCACTGTATAAACATAGATTAACCCTTATTAAAGTTATTCAGTCAAGAGCAGTGAGTGATGTTTTTCCTGTCTTTTGTTATCTCTTCTTTTATGAGAAAACGCTTCCTTGCCATTGACGAAACTTTCCTGCTTTCCATGTTTTCACTATTATACGGTAGAGGGCACTATTACACATTTTCTGAACGAGTACTGAATCTCCTGATCAAAACACAGGCGAAGAAGAAGCAGAAAAAGCAGATGCATATGTAAAATAGCGTGATTATCAACATTAAACAGCATATAAATCAAAACGGCTTTATTTAATGAAATGTCGACCCAGGACGAGCTATAGGACTGTGAATTTGGTGGTGTTGAACTCGATCTACTCCATCTGTGTTTTGATCATCGTTTTGAATCCCATCTGGATGCAAGTTAGTCTTTGACAAAAACACGATTCTCTCAGCTTTTTGCTCAATGTTGCTTTTTCACGAAACTTACCCACATTCAAGTGTTGATAAAAAAAAAAAAAAGAATGCATGAAGCTAGAAATAGTCTGTTCTTTCTTTTGATATATTGAATGTTCAGATATTCATACAAGATATTCTGTGGGCCATGAAACTTGTGAAAATGACAAAAAATGCTGGCGGTGATGGCAAATTTCATGTTTACGTTCACTTAAGACATAACCGACTGTTTACGATGATATTTGACAAGACAGGCATATTGACAATTTTGTGTGAATATTTGCGGGCTGCGAGACTCGTGGGCGCGCCTTCGTATCGGTGGGATATCTGCGGCATATACACTGATGCCGATATATCTGTGACATGCTCATATTGGCAGACCGATAAATCGGTCGGGCTCTAGTTTAAAGCCAAATCACTGTCGGTTGAGGAGTTTTCTGCTGTTGTCAATAGATGGCTGCAATGGTTTATAACAACATAATCGGAGAGCTAATTTTGATGATGTTCAGCTAATCGTCAGCCATGCAGCCATGTCTGCATCTTGAAAGATTGCAGAATTAAAGCAACAAATTATGTTTTATAAACAGACCATTTGAACGAGTTCCTCTTGAACTTTATCTAATCAATTTGAGAGGAGGCATATATATACACATATAACAGCCGACTCCCCTAGTTACCTCAACACTTTTCTGTATCCCTCCGCCACTCAGACTCCTCACTCTAGACTGGTTCCTATTCCCGAGGGAGTACTCTGGGTTTGGGCTAAATTCCGAGCTTGGGGCCTCTCCTCGGTCAGCACGCCAAATAGGCTTATTTTACTTGTTTACTCTATTCGATCATTTGTAAGTGTGAACTCGTGAAAACAACTGCCACAGGTAATACTTAATTTTTTTTTCAAATATCTATTTTTGCCGTTTTATTAATGATAGGGCAGTGAGTAGAGAGGAAGCGAAGTGGAAGAGAGAAGGGGGGATGGGATTAGGAAAGGTCCACGAGCCGGAAACCACAAGGCTATCAGCGTCTAAATTATTTTCAACCTGATCGCAATGTTTTATTCTCCATCATTCAATGCATTTTGCCTGTAAAATGAATTAACCTTTATGTTATGTCATCAAAATATTTATTGCATTTATGAAGAGAAGGACCCAAGGCTCTATCGCCTCAATGGTGTACAGATCAATAAGAATAGTATCACAATAATAAAACAAAAATTAATTAATTCCTCGAGAGTGGTAGGGGTAGGCTATTTATTACAAACAAATAAATAGATACAGTATCGTCAAACATAATATCACGATATTCACGTGTATCAATATTTTCTTACACCCCTAAACAATGGATGGATAAAAATTATGAAAGAATATTAAAAATAACTTCTTTGTTTTCCAAAGATGAACGAAAGTCTTATCGGTTTGGAAAAACAGCAGAAAATTAAATTTCTGCCAAGAATAGAGAAAGAATATTCAACGGCAAAGCTGTCCCAGTCAAATATAAACATGCTTACATGGTAATACAAGTGATAGCTTGTCAAAGGTTTGTAAATGGACTTACACCTGGCACGGGCAGACTGATCTAAGAGTTGAGCCAATATAGAGTTCCTCATTTCAGTTTCTCTGTGAAAAAAAAACAATTAAGTTTAATCACCATTCTATATTAATGCACTGTTGTCATTTACGTTGTTTAAGATACACAAAAACATCACTCGCACACAGAGATCAGAGTGCAGCGGCGCAATGATATTACGCAGCGCCTGAAAATAGTCCCCAGCACGCTCTCTGTGCAAGCAGGTTGTCACGTTGGTTATGTTGACAGAAGTTAGCCTATTTTCAGGCACTGCGTAATATCATTGCGCCACTGCACCCATGGTACGGCAGCAAAGTTCCTGGATTATTACGCAGGAATGAGAGTACAGTCCCTAGCCATATCGATCTAGAAAATTTCAACTTTTCATTTTCCATCGGTCTTAGTACATGATGTAACTATACACATCACAACATGTAAATAGGAAAATGTTGGCGTTATTTTGTCACTTATTGAGCAGTAGGCTAGCTGGAACCGTTTACCTCCAGTCTTTGTGCTAAGCTAGGCTAGCGGTGGGTGCGTCAGACAGAGTTATGGCACGCACAGAGATGAGAATGGTATGTATGGACTTATCTAACTCTGGGGGATACGGTGAATAAGCTAAAGTCCCAAAAAGTCGGCGTGTTCCTTTAAGAATGAGGCAGTTGTTTATGAATGGGTTATTGAATCGTTGACTCAACTTATTCGTTCAAAATGCTGAATCATTCAGTAATGGAAACACGGTTGAGTGTTGTTGCTGTAACAGCTGTGATCTTTGTTTGGAACTATTTTCGCTGCAGAAACAGAACAGAAGAGTCAATATTGCATCTAAAATGTAAATTGTACGTACAAATGACCTCTTACCGCCGATCGCTGAGTAAATACTTCCTGGTCATACATAAAATATATCGTAGTTTATAAAATTAAATATCTATGTCTTCTTCATTTCTCCCTCTTTCACACCCAATCAAGACAGAGACCCCACCGTTGTTTGTTCCAGTGAGATTTCTGTAAATTTGCTAGGTGCGCCCACTGCGCTTGAAATTGGACGATGGGCAAGACTGTCAGACTGCAGCATGTGTGGGGAGATAACTAGAGCAGCGAAAATGTACATTTTGATTTCATTTATGCTTCTCACAGTATTACAATCCTTATGAAATGAATATTATGTTATCACAAATTGTTATATTTATTACCTTTTGTTGAATAAATGCTTTGAAATGGGAATTTTTAAACCAATTGCAGGCGATGACCGCTTGGCGCCACTCTCAGGCTGAGACAGGCAGAGTTTTGAAGTTTACACACTGGGTTATCATTCAATTTTTTAAAACAATGCAAATGGTTTACCCTTCTTTGTCTTCAGAAAGATATGGTAATGTTATTCACCAATGTTTTACATGGTTCATGCTTAACTTACATGCCATAATTAATATCACGACACACGCATGACTTACTCGCATAGGTCCTCTTATTGAACCAGCATTTAACTTACATTTTAACCAAATAAAAAGGTATTCACCTTTCTTATTCATTTAAATGATGTTATCTTCAGTTAAAATAAACACAATTGATCAGATAAATATCAATTTTTGCAGTTGAAATTAAGTTATGCGCTCTGTATGGAACATCATTGTAAGCCTGTACGGAACACCGTTAACGCTTATCTTCCGTACACCAGCGGAGGATGTACTTTTCCCAAATACTATTGGTCCAAAAGACATCAATCAAAGTGTGGACTGTCCAATGGGTATTCACCCAGGGAATGATCACACAAACATGCTTGTCTGGCTCTCAACAAAGGAGGAGTGGTCGCGGGCGAGCGCTGAATGGCGAAAAGTGTACGGAACATGGTTAGTCTATGTTAAGTGACTTGATTTTAACTGTTTATTGAACTGTTGTATGAAATCAATGTCACATTTTCAATCTTTGTGTGTGCTGCTGCGTTGATTTGTTTTGATTTCTCCTCTCGAGGCTGCACGAGCCTCAACAGCATAACCTTGTTACCGTCAGTAACATTATAGTACCATTATTATCCACCATCAATCGCCACTTACATTAAAATAAACAATTCTCGTGTTTTGGTGATTCCCTAGTTATTTTGTTATTGATATTTTAACCAGGCTACTTGTCCGGTCAGGCAAGTAACTCTCTTTCATTTGCGCCTTCAAAAAAATCTCTCTCTTCTGCTCTTTACATTTTGCGCGCTAGTTAGCTCCCCATCACATGACATCAGAGCGCAGTTAAAGTGAGTGATTTACGGCTAATATTAACCAACCCCTAGGTTAACTTCAAATTAAAAGGACCTTTCAAGGACTTTCCAGGTACAATACCCTCAAAGCAAGGACTTAAAGGTGCAGTGTGTAAATATTAGCGGCAATTTGTGGTGAGGTTGTGAAATTGCAATCGCCCACCGCTCACCCCTCCCTTTCGAAGCACATAGAGAAGCTACGGTGGCCGACACAGGACAAAAATGTCGTCGTCTGAGACAGCAGAGAGTAGCTAGTGCTCTGTAGAGAAGTTTGTCCGTTTAGGGCTACTGTAGAAACATGGCGCAAAATGGCGATTTCACTGTAAGGGGACCCGCGGTGTATGAAGATAGAAATGGCTCAGTCTAAGATAATAAAAACATAACGGTACATTATGTAAGGCGTTTATACACCACTGAAAACATAGTTATGTATATTATAGGGATGGGAATTTGTCAATTTCTCATTTCAATCATCGATAGGTCTCAAAAACGAGTACTCGAGCACTCGGGGGGGGGGGGGGGGGGGGCTTGTGCGGGGGGCAGGGCGTCTCCTATTTTATGACTTATGAAAATTAATGTTGACAAATACAAACATGACGTCTATGAAAACAAACACATGACTAGAAAAAATAACTGCTAGATTATGATGCATAAATGTTTTTGAAAAACAAACATCTAAAAAAAAAAAATTACCGTCAGCACAAAAGGACACGAATGGGCACGTGAACTTGGCCGTGCTAGTTTTTACAGGCTATGGTTTAAAAGGGAAACAAGTGGCGGCGCTTTGCTAGCTGGTTAATAAACTCAACCAAATGCGTCCTATATGACATTAATCAGATATAGACAACATAAAAAATATGTTGTCTATTATATAGACAACATAATCTTACAACTTGCATCTGCACAAAAGGGCGCGGATGCACACATGAACTTCACCGCGCTAGTCTGATGTAACTCTCGTTGTGGATTTCCTTTAACTGCGAGCTGATACACGGGGAACTAAAGCACAGATAATTTACAACGTTCTATCACAATCTTGTTTTCATTATAATGCTATGTATATGACAGATTGGCGCTGCACTTGCACTTCATGATCACAATGATTCCAGACATCACTGCAGCGCGCGCTTCAGTTTCACTTTATTTCATTTGGCCGTGCTGTCTAACTAACCAATGTCAGTTACCGCCCAAAATGCCGAAATAACTAATCAGAAAAATAGACAAATATATTTTTTAAAGTCAGGGCAATCATCGTTTTCATGATCGATCGTCGCTGTCACGTTCGAGTACTCAACCACTGTTGCCCATCCCTAGTATATTATATTGCATTTCTGTCAATAGATCCTCAAATACTACACACTGCACCTTTAATGTAGGAACACATTTCAAGTGAGACCATGGTTACATCGTGTTACCTTGTAAGATACATTGTTACAGTTTTAGTGTGTCAAACACAACTATGCAACTTTTGCATTTATTTTTGGCCATATGATATTTTACGTATTTCTGTTTTGCATATAACTGAAGAATATTTGGTACATCCTATACTGTATTCTACAATGATCTGATATTAACTTTTGCATTGATTTTATTGAAAAGAGCTTAGGCTCATATAAAGTTAAGATATATGAATATGCTTCTTGCCTCATGGGTTTACATTATCTTAACAAGCAAAGCAATTCAACATTACATTAAATAAAATATTTGGGCAACAGAATCACAAATGTTTTATGTTTATTGAACACAATATACAGTCATTGAATGAACATATTTGGGTTCGGTGTAAGCACTGAGAACGTTGAGGTACGTGGCAACGTACAACACAAAGTACCTCAAGTGGGAAACACAACGTAACGCGTAAATGCGTGTAAATAATGTAAATCAAGAAAACTAGTATGCATAGGCCACGAAGCGTTGGCGAAATAACACAGAGGACTGAAGGGAATAATATGGAATTTTTTCCAGACAATTTACATAAAATATATTCAAGCACTTTCAAGCACTATGCATGTTTATTTTCAAAAACTTTCCAGGGCCTTGAATTTTTTTTTTCAGATTCACAAACTTTCAAGGATTTCACGGACCCGTGGGAACCCTGCCAACCTAAAGTGTAAAGATGAAGCTTAATTGGTTGTGTGATAGAATGGTGGACCGGTCACACTGTATCAGCTCACAGCAGGCACATACTGTCACTGTGCAGTAATTAGCCAACGTTTTGTAGAGAAATTAAAACAGGTCGTACCTCAACAATTATTTGCGCTCACACAATGCTTCCAAATATATTTTAAAGGGATGATTTAACGGTGATTTAATTTCGGGCGCATATGCGACCAAAATGGTCGCAATTTCGAGCCTTGATTTGGTTCAATCCAATACTAGGTCTGCTTCCTAGCGCGCTCGTCTTTGCTCTGTACTTTGATACGTGTTCCTCTATGACGAGTTCGCCAGCTCTGCTCTGCTCTATGATCGCCAAACTCTGTTCGAGATTAGATTCTTCGACGGAAGCGTCACATACCATCTTGCCGAGAGGATGTGACACTCATCGCCCTTCTACTCAGTGTCCGCTACCGGAATTTATCTAATGACTTTGGGAAAGGCTTGCCTTCTGCTTTACTGCAGTCACCCATGCCATATTGTCCCCTACTTGTTTCAAGGGGGGAAAGGAAAAGGGTTGTTTTATCACCATGTAATACATCAGTGGATTACACCTGTTCTTCCTGGAACTGGTAGTCAACTCCCGCTGCGCCGATCTCCCCAGCTTCGCAGACGCAGAGCAAACTTGTTAAATTTATTCTCTGCACCGTGCACTGGACGGAATGGAGGCCTCTACTGAAACAAGGTTAATGTGCGATCATTCGCAAACATTTATTCTAAATTACTTTTGTACAGAATCTGGATATTTTATTCTTGACTGAAACCTGACTAAATACTGGTGACCTTATAACACTATAAACTAAGTCTAAGCCCATTTTGCTAAGCCCGAGTTGCTCCCTCCTAATTGTGGCTTTCTGAATTCCCCTCGGGCTTCTGGTCGTGGAGGTGGCCTTGTAATAAACAGCATATAACACCTATTTTAGCCTCTCTCTTTCTGTGTGTGCGCATATATATGTAAAAAATACACCGCCTTCATGTGATACACATACAGTAAACCCAAGTGTCGTTTACTCAGTTGTGCATAATAGCACCAAATTAATAAGAAATACAATATATTGACCCACGTTCTGTTTTCTATCATGCGCTGTGCACGTTTGCGATGACGTAAGATGAACGCAAATGCACCAGGGTTCGATAGAACCAAGTTGAGTGTGAAACCAGAACCACGCTGCAGGGGGCACCGGGAATAATCATGCTCGGACCGCAGCAAGCGTGCCCAGTGTGAAAGTCCCCCAAGTTGTCAATGCTGGCAAATGACCATGGTATAAGTGGGATAATCCATGACTAGCTGTGCATTAAACCAGTGTTTCTCAACTGGTGGTTTGTGACACTAAAGTGAGTCGCAAGACGATTTGTGCAGTCAATGAAACAACAACAAACGTAATCCTATGTTTTTCAGATGCAAGACTTTTATTTTGGAACACGTGCATGAAATCTGTTGACACTTCTTGTTTGGGATTGCTATTTAATAGCCTTACCTTATACTGTATATTCATCAGTGTTAGTGATATTCTCACAATTTATGTAAAGTAAAGTGAGACAAGTAATGTGTCAGCCGTTTTTGTGAAATACATTTGCTTGTTTTTAAAAAGCAAATTTATTATAATTTGTATAGGCTAATTATATACTGCATTAAAGGATTAGATCACTTCAGAATAATACTAATTTACTCACCGCCATGTCATCCAAGATGTTCATGTCTTTCTTTAGTCGATAAAAAAAATGAAGGTTTTTGAGGAAAACATTCCAGGATTTTTCTCCATATAGTGGACTACACGATACCAGCCGAAGGAATAAGGGTCTTGTCTAGTGAAACGATCAGTAATTTTCTAAAAAATAAAATAAAAATGCATATACTTTTTAACCACAAATGCTCTTCACGCATTACGTAATCATGTTGGAAAGGTCACGTGGAAGTACCGTCCCAGGATTTACACAGCGAACCTCGACTGGGATCGTGTAGAGCCCTTTGAAGAAGCATTGAAACTGCAATTTGGACCTTCAAGACAAACATCTTGAATGACATGGGGTGAGTAAATTATCTGAAAATTTTAATTCTCATTCTGAAGAGAACTAATCCTTTAACAACAATTTGAAACTCCGCTTCGCGTAGGTTGGTTCTTAGCCTCCACGTCGTCATTTAAATCATTTAATGCACAGCTAGTGGTGGCTTATCATACATAAATTGATTGTTAAATTTAATTTGATTAAAAAGGTGCTAAATTTAACTATATAAACATATTTAAGACACCTTCTGACCTTGAGTAACAGTAATGTAAAAGTACTGAATAATACTTTAAATACAATTTTTAAAAAGTACTTTTTCAAAGGCCAATAACTTTTAATACAATTTTCTATTTACAGCAGAAACCTGTGTTTGTTATTGTTGTTTGTTGTACCTCTGTTTGGCCTCCTGCTGCCCCTGCTGGTCACTGGAATTGTCCTAAAAGGGGATATGTAAAATTGACACATATCAACTTTTCATCATTCTATTCTAATTAGAACTTTTAATCTAAATGCAACCTATGAATTTCTAAACGAAACCATGTAAGGAATTTGACTGTTAATCGTCTGTCAGTGGTTCTCAAAGTGTGGTACTCAGGCTCCCTCTAGTGGTATGCAGAGGAATCACTAAATTAAAGTCCCTGTAAAGGCAATTCTAAAATTTGTTTCTAAACGCATTATAAATGTTAGAAATATATTGCTGAAACAATACAAAGACTGTGAACTGTGTAGTACTAAAACGGTGGCTCGATGACGCACTGGAGCCACTGAGCCTGGCTCCTCCCCTAACACTATAACTAGAGCACATTCGCGAGTTACTGTCACTACCGTTAGTTACTACAGCCTACAGTTAGCTAGCTAGTTATGCCTTCGTCAAGTAAATGCATATTACCAAGTTGCGATAAATTACAAATCAGCTTATAAAACAAAATCGATGATATCAAGAAGAGGTGGGTTAATTTTGTGAACAACTAACTTGATCACCACCAACACCTGCCTCTGCAGTGATCGTTTTACACCGGATAGTTTTACAAACTTTCATCGGAGACAGCTGGGATTCACAGATAATCCACTGCAGAATGCAGCCGAACCGACAATCTCCTGACAATCTCATCCTCCTGTCCCGCAGTCATCTGGTGCCATCGCTGGCAGTATGTGCCCACCAGTGTTGTCTTGTGTGCTAACGGCACACAGCGGACACGCCCCCAGCATTTGAGAGCAGAGAAGTGGGCGTTTCTAAATTTGTGGGTGTTTTCAAACAGATTATAAATTACACAATGAAAATTATCCCCTTCACCCGACCCCACCCCACCCCTAAACCTACCCACACTGTGACGTGGGCAAATCAGGTAACGCAGTGCAGCCCCTCTGTTTATGGCCTCGCCCACTGATCTGGTAAACTCCTATTACTATCCTGCAGATACCTATACTTGGCAGAGAATGCTGCTTATTTTTTCAAGATTTTGCTTGTTTGTTTTTTTTTATCATTCAAATTTGGCTGGGTGGTTAATAACACATTTTTCTGTGGTGTGAAACTTAGAACAAATATTTATTTTTGACTTTACAGGGACTTTAAATTTAAATTAATGTTAAAACAATACATTTCACAACAGTACAGTTTTAATTTAACTTTTAGGTTTTTATTTAATCATTATTTAATTATTTTATTTACCTGTATGTAAGCCCAGTGCAGTGTTATACAAACTGTGTATTTACGATGTTAAAGTGGCTGACAACAATACATATTCTTATTAGGAAGAAACTGCCTCGTTTTTGAACTGTGCAAAGCTGTAGCTGAATAGTTAGAACTACTACGCTACTGTATTAAATGTTGGTTATTATGGTGGTACTTGGAGAGCCAAATATTTTCTGAGGTGGTACTTGGTATAAAAAGTTTGAGAACCACTGGTCTATGTATACTAGGACTGACTATTGCTTTGATGTTTTGAAGACATTTGAAAGGTGTTATTGATGCTTCTGGTCATTATTTTCCTCAAGTATATCCCTTAACATTGCAGAAATATCAGTTTTGCATCTTTATTTCTAAATGAATGCATTTGTTGGATGAATATTTCAGAGGGCTGTCGCTTGATGTAACTAATGGCCACTGCTAGCTAGCTTCCG
This sequence comes from Rhinogobio ventralis, assembly GCA_039654625.1. NCBI lineage: Eukaryota > Metazoa > Chordata > Actinopteri > Cypriniformes > Gobionidae > Rhinogobio > Rhinogobio ventralis. The sequence goes on along the minus strand of CM077206.1, from coordinate 24,895,370 downwards.
TTTACTCCACAAACATATAACGTTCCTGAAATAAAGATAAAAAATAACTCTTTACTGAACTTATGATCAGTATATAGCTCTGGAGCCCATGAATATATAACATATATTATATTATTAGCCTGTATTTATTAATTAACATTTCACACTTGATTAGCTCAATAGCTACAATTTGCGATTTCCAACGGCTCGAGAACGAGACTAACAGATATTCAACACATTAAGAAGGAGCACAAATATTAGAGAAAGATGAATTTTAGAGGGGCCCAGGCAACAATAAATACGAATGACGTAACTTAGCCAGATTTGAGTCATATTCAGGGCCTGACATGTGCTGTTCAATTTACAGCTATAAAAAGCGATATTTTGGCCGTTTCTTTCTCTGTATCTCTTACCCCATGTTTCGCCTGCAGTTCGGCCATACGTTGCCGTCTAATGGCTTCCAATTCTTCATCAGCCATGGTTTACACAGCGAGCTTCCAGAGAGAAATATGAAACGAGTCGTGTGTGTTGTACTTATGGATGGAGAGCGAGAGCAAATGAAGCTATGTTGGATCCAGGTTGTATTAATCACAACCAGAGCGATCGAACCTCACCGATCCATTCAAAGGGGTAGAGTTTGGCAAGTTAGTTTTAGCATTTAGCACTTATGACGCTCAGACTGTATCATTAATTTCCTAACATATTTATGCCGCGTTCCAGACGAAGTTGGAGCTGGGAATTTCAGCTGTGAAATGTAGGTATGTCCCACTTCCGACCTCAAGGCGTTCCAATCAATCGCACGTCACATTCGCATATTCACCACATGATGTCGCCATGAGACACCGACAATATTTTGTGTTCTTGTGCCAATTATGGCAAAAACTAAAGAAAATGCTCGCTGTTGCTTTGAAAACAGCTGACGAAAAGCGAAAAATAAGGTAGCCTAACATTATATATTGCACTATAAAGCTAATATCATCTCAGAAATAGCCTTTATTACTACCCAATGACCAATGATCTTCCCATTCATTTGTGATTACCAGATAATTAAAAAATTTTTTTTTACATAACAGCAATATGTAACTAATTAAAATATTTTATAGATACATTTATATTCACAATTGGAAATTACAGCTGATAGTATTAAACGTCTAGCCTATGTATATTCATAACTTTCTAAAACGTCCAGGTAAAAAAAAATTAACTTTATTAAAATCACTGTACTACATAAATAATTAACAAGACAATTTGGAGTTCATCCAAACACTGAACAGCGAACACTTTTATTTATCTCTCCATCATTCCCTCAAAACTCATAACCAAGCTGCATAACCTGGGGCTGCCTCCGGTGCTGTAACTGGACACTGAGCTTCCTCACTGGCAGATCCCAACATGTTCACCTCGAAGAACACTCCTCCACACTCTATGAACACAGGCATTTCTCAAGGCTGTGTACTCAGCCCTATGCTGTAGGCACTATTTTCACGCATGACTGTGTCGCTGCAGCAAAACAATGACATCATAAAGTTTGCAGGCCGCGGTCATTAGTCTCGTCATGATGGATGTGACAGCTTACTGGAAAGAGGAGTCAGAACTGGTCACATGGTGTGAGGCTAACAATCTCACACCGAACATTAGCAAAACCAAGGAGATGGTTGTGGACATGAGGAGGGGTGAGCGTTTCTTTCAACCACTACGGATTGGAGACTCTGAGGTAGAGAGAGTCGATTCATTGGTGTCCACATCTGTGAGGACCTTAAGTGGACAGAGAACACAGTGCAGCTGAGGCCAACCAGAGAATGTACTTCCTTCAGAGATTGAGGAAATTCGGCATGTCACCACAACTACTACACATTTTCTACACATTTACTATAGTGAGTGTGCTAACTTGCTGCATAGCTGTGTTATTTGGCAACAGCACAGTACATGACAGGAAGGCACTACAGAGGGTGATAAGGCTGGCCCAGAAAATCATAGGGACAGATCTCCGCTCTCTATATCTATAATAAAATAACCTACATGGGTTAGCAACATAATTAGCGTCGCCACCCCATTCATAAGTTCACTCTCATGAAGTCAAACGGTACCAGAGTATTGCAGCCAGGACATCCAGACTCCAGGAACCCCTAAGAAAAATAAGTACGGGTGCTGGTCATATAATTAGAATATCATCAAAAGGTTGATTTATTTCACTTATTCCATTCAAAAAGTGAAACTTGTATATTATATTCATTCATTACACACAGACTGATATATTTCAAATGTTTATTTCTTTTAATTTTGATGATTATAACTGACAACTAAGGAAAATCCCAAATTCAGTATCTCGGAAAATTAGAATATTGTTTAAAGGTTCAATATTGAAGACACCTGGTGCCACACTCTAATCAGCTAATTAACTCAAAACACCTGCAAAGGCCTTTAAATGGTCTATCAGTCTAGTTCTGTAGGCTACACAATCATAGGGGAAGACTGCTGACTTGACAGTTGTCCAAAAGACGACCATTGACACCTTGCACAAGGAGGGCAAGACACAAAAGGTCATTGCAAAAGAGGCTGGCTAAGCACATTAATAGAGAGGCGAAGGGAAGGAAAAGATGTGGTAGAAAAAAGTGTACAAGCAATAGGGATAACTGCACCCTGGAGAGGATTGTGAAACAAAACCCATTCAAAAATGTGGGGGAGATTCACAAAGAGTGGACTGCAGCTGGAGTCAGTACTTCAAGAACCACTACGCACAGACGTGTGCAAGACATGGGTTTCAGCTGTCGCATTCCTTGTGTCAAGCCACTATTGAACAACAGACAGCATCAGAAGCGTCTCGCCTGGGCTAAAGACAAAAAGGACTGGACTGCTGCTGAGTGGTCCAAAGTTATGTTCTCTGATGAAAGTACATTTTGCATTTCCTTTGGAAATCAGGGTCCCAGAGTCTGGAGGAAGAGAGGAGAGGCACACAATCCACGTTGCTTGAGGTCCAGTGTAAAGTTTCCACAGTCAGTGATGGTTTGGGGTGCCATGTCATCTGCTGGTGTTGGTCCACTGTGTTTTCTGAGGTCCAAGGTCAACGCAGCCGTATACCAGGAAGTTTTAGAGCACTTCATGCTTCCTGCTGCTGACCAACTTTATGGAGATGCAGATTTCATTTTCCAACAGGACTTGGCAACTGCACACAGTGCCAAAGCAACCAGTACCTGGTTTAAGGACCATGGTGTCCCTGTTCTTAATTGGCCAGCAAACTCGCCTGACCTTAACCCCATAGAAAACCTATGGGGTATTGTGAAGAGGAAGATGCGATATGCCAGACCCAACAATGCAGAAGAGCTGAAGGCCACTATCAGAGCAACCTGGGCTCTCATAACACCTGAGAAGTGCCACAGACTGATCGACTCCATGCCACGGCGCATTGCTGCAGTAATTCAGGCAAAAGGAGCCCCAACTAAGTAATGTGTGCTGTACATGCTCATACTTTTCATGTTCATACTTTTCAGTTGGCCAAGATTTCTAAAAATCCTTTCTTTGTATTGGTCTTAAGTAATATTCTAATTTTCTGAGATACTGAATTTGGGATTTTCCTTTTTCAGTTATAATCATTAAAATTAAAAGAAATAAACATTTGAAATATATCAGTCTGTGTGTAATGAATGAATATACAAGGTTCACTTTTTGAATGGAATTAGTGAAATAAATCAACTTTTTGATGATATTCTAATTATATGACCCAGCACCTGTATACTTCAAGTCCATATTTATTCAACCAAGTATAAATTTAATCAATTTAGGCAGTAACAATTTAAACAGTATATATTAATTTTTCATAATATATATTATTTGTTACTAATGTTAAGCTTTTCTTTAAAAAAAAAAAGAAAAAAAAAAAGAAAAGGTGGGCAATTATAAAAACGAGTCACTTTTAAACTTTTTAAATGTCATATTTTGTAATATTTGCTTTGTTTTATTTTTGTAATATCAATAAAACCATTTTTTTGAGGAGGCACTGCCTCTCTTGCCTCCTCAGAGGAAATGCGTGTACTACTTGGGACTAAATTGGCCCACTTTTTAGTATATAAAAGTATATTTTTAAGTATACTTTAAGTGTCACAGTAGTAAACTTTGTGTACACTACTAGTTTACAACTAAGTTTTTAATTTATACTGCAACTATACTACAAGTGAACTTATAGGTTTGAAGTATACTCTCAGTAAACTCCTATTTAATAGCTTTATACTACAAGTATACTTGTATTGTAGAGTTGTCAAAAGGACCGACTTCGGTACCAAGACGGTACTGAAATGAAAAAAAATGTGACGATACCAGCATTTCCCTCTAGCATTTTGAGCGCTGTTGAGCGAAAACACCTTAAACACCTTTGATTGGCCATGGGGTTCACACGCTCAACTTATATGTCTCTGATTGGACATTGTGTTCATTCACTCAACATACACGTCTGTGATTGGCTACAATGATCAACGCTCTTCACCAAGTGCTTCAAGACGCTCGCTCTTCATCGAACGCTTACACAGATATACAGCGTTTGAAAGGGAGGTCTATCAGCGGATCCCTAATATATCCGTTGATAGACGGATCCGCTGATAGACGCCTGCTTTCAAATGCTCCCATGTGTGTATCTGTGTAAGTGCTTGGTGAAGAGCGTCATTGAATCACTCGGTGAAGAGTATTGATCATTGTAGCCAATCACAGACATATATGTTGAGCGCGTGAACACAATGGCCAATCAGAGGTGTTTAAGAATCCGTTCAGCAGCGCTCAAAATGCTAGAGGGAAATGCTGGTATAGTCACATTTTTAAAATGTCAGTACTGACTTGGTACCGAAGTCATAGTCTCGTGTAGCCAGACCTTCAGACTGACGGTAAAAGGTCTGGACTCTATCGCAGCTTTCATTGGTCAAGGACCGCCTAAAAGTTTGACTGACATATAACGCAACCAATCACAGTACGTTTTGTTCCGCTTCATGTTTAGGGGCGTGAAAATGTAAAGTCGATGTCCCTGCAATAACAGACTGGCGTCCGTCTATAAATTATTAATTCAAGAACGTTGTTCAAGTTTACTGCAACAATGGAGCAGTGAACTTCACATACTTTTGAAAATCCAGTGTTTAGTTGATCGTGGTAAGCGCTCGTTGTCACAGTTGTAAACACGACGCCGTTCTTCTTCCACGAGGGAGTTTCCATTTGTTTCCAGGCAGACCATTAAAGAACACAACACACATGTCTCGCAGACATCTGGTAGGATTCAACCAATCAGATAATGACTTCGAAACTCCTGAAGTGTTTCCAGATAAGTGTGCCATATGCATCAGACGTTCAGCCAACGGTCCGTGGGCGTGACGTCTGAGGCTGAGACTATCAAAGTCGGTACTTTTGACAACTCTACTTGTACGTTTTCTTTACGTGAACATAACATCATACTTATAGTTTACTATTTATATATTTTTTTACACTTTTACATTTTATACTACTATGTTCCTATGTAAGTATTAATTTTTGATAGCCTACATTAAATATAACGGTACTTTAACTCTTTCCATTTTAAAAACATGCATCCTTTTTTTATCAACACTTGAATCTGGGTAAGTTTCATTAAAAATGCAAGATTTAAAATAAAAAGATGAGAAAATTGTATTTTTGTCAAAGACTATGTCCGGATGGGATTCAGAACAATGGTCAAAACACAGGTAGATCGTGTCCATCAACACTCCCAAAGCTTCACAGTTGTTAACCCTTCCTGGGTCAATATTTCATTCAGTAACTGTAAAGTTAGGTCGTTTTGAATTTATAATCTGTTTAATGTTGATGATCGTGTTACTTTACATTTGCATATGAGCAATCTTCTTTCACTTGTTTCTGCTTCTTCTTCATCTGTGTTTTGATCTGGAGATTCTGTACTATTTCCATAGATGCGTAGGTGCATAGATGCTTTCCCTACCATATAACAGTGAAAACATGGATAGCCAGAAAATTCAGTCAATGGCGGAAGTAAATTCTTATGTACACTACCAGTGGACTAGCCTACACAAAAATTCAGATAATTGGCTATAAATTATGTTGAAAAACATTATAAGATGATGTTTTGGTTTAAAAATTGTGCTTAGCTGTAATAAAACAATTAGCTTATCTGCATCTGGCCCCACCATGTCATGTCTGGTGCGGTGACTGGAATGAAAAGGTAAAAGACTCAATTTGGATGAAAGTTTGAAATTTCTTAATTTATTGTATGGGCAAAAGACAAATAGAGAATTATGGTTATTTGAAAATGTCATTTCTGGCTAAGGATAGAGTTAAAAGGATAATGTCTGATATTTATTTGAAAACAAATTTAACTTATAGCCAAGTCCTACGCTGTGCTAGGGTGAAAAGTTAAAAGTTTATGAAAATGCAGTGTACAAGTCCGGAATGCCTCAGAGTCTCTCTCTCATTTGAAACCTGCTTAAAGCTGATATATGAGCCTGTGTCATAGTGTCACAGGGTGTTTTGGTTATGTTTCATGACTTTAGTTTGCCATGTTCACTATGTTTCTAGTTTGTCTAGTTTTTGTCATGTGATTCCCATGCCCTCATGTGTTGTGTCATGTCATTGGTTCATTGGGTAACCATTGTTCACAGGTGTCCCTCGTCTTGTCTTTAGTCTCAGTGTATTTAAGCCCTCATGTTTGCCATGTGTCCTTGTCTTGTATTGAATGTGGTAACCCACTGTTGGTGAGTTTTATGCCATGCCATGCCATTGTAGTTTATGCCACATAGGTGATAAGATATTTGAAGTAAAAGCACAGGGCATCAGTTCAAATTAAAAGACAATGATTTTTTTAAAAGAAAGGATTGACATTTAGGAGGGCAATGATAAATATTTCAGGTAAAACGAAATGTGATGACTCATTTATTCTATGACCAGTAACTTCTTTGTCTGATCTTAGCCTCCACCATGTACAGGACCGATGGCTCCGGTTACAGATGCAGCAGAACATTACATTGAATGGACAGTTAGTATAACTACATTAACTGAGTATAATCTAAGCACTGCTTAGTGATTTAAATTGTGCTGTAATTAACCTGTCTCCATGTTTTACCAATAGTAAGCAGACCAAATTGCTCTGGTGACTCTTGAATACACTTTCCCAAAAGCTCCAGAAAACATCTGATCATGTTGAAGGAAATGGTCAAAGATTTCGTAAGAGCGGTTACCAGTGGGCATGAGGTGATTTCCCAAAGACGGGTAAGATCCTCTTTGCCCACATAGAGGGCAACTTAAGGCAGGGGGTCACCGCCGCCACTGGGCACCTCCTAAGGTGGGGTGTTTTAGGTGAGGTGTGTATGAGTGTGAAGCAGATGTCTGTGAGGCCAGCAGCATCATTGGGGGGAGCTGTGAGATATCCAGCAGTCTACTAAGAAACGTTCCTCCATACCACTCACCCAAGAACCGCATTCATTGAATAGCTTGGTTTTTGAATGCCAGGGAACACCCTGAAGAAAAGAGTTATGATGGTAAAGGGCATTCTAGAGCCGGCTGAGACTGAGGGGATTGTCATTAACTTTTGTGGAGACCAGAACAAAATGTATTAATTTGTATCAGTAAAACTGATTAGATATGGCATAGGATAATTCTGAGACATGGTGGTGACTAAAGATGAGGATCGCTTTTGAAATTTAAAGATAAGGTCTGGATACCAAAGGTATTTAAATTAAAGATAATTACATTTACCAAGCATAACTTATTTGAGGTGATTTATAATCGTTCTAATTTGAAAGTTAAACATTTAAATTTCTAAACATTGTGAAGGATTAAAGGTTAATGAATTTAATATTACATTTTGTCTAAGTTATAGTCTTAGGAGGCTGTTGAAAAGATTATTTGTGTAGGAGAGAGAGAGAGAGAGACTGCTTGAGTGGGTGCAGGGATTGTACTCTGTCGGTTATCGTCTTGTTAAAGCTGAGACAAAACAAAAGCAATTATATCGGAACCAAAACAAACCAGATGACTTGTGTGAAGACAAATTAATAGTGAACAGACATGATTTGAAATTGGTTAAGAGATTTTGTAAAAGCTGAGTCCAAAAGCAAATTTTGAGAATAAGCAATTCATAGTTATGTGTTTAGTGTGCGTGTGTGATGATGACTGCAATTTATGTTTTGTATGTGTTGGTTCATGAAACTATTCTGTCCTGATTGAGTGTAGTGTGTCAATAACCTCTGGAATGAGTGTTTTATCATTACAGATGGGTTAAGTAAGGGTTCTTCTTTAAAAGAAGCTGATAATTCTGAGTGAATCTGATGAAAAGATGATCCAGAACATGGGACGAGCTTTAAGTGGATTGATATCCAGCTCTGTCTGTCACTGGTAATTATGACTTCACTATACTTTTGTCATTTATGATGTTGATTTGAATTACTCTCTGGATTAGTTAAAGTGGAAATGTGAAGTTAAAGATTGCCGTCCATCATGGATTAAAAACCCTTGTCTAAATTCAACAGAGAGATTAAAAATGGTAAACGTAAAAGTTATAGACTCGGCGGCAGAGACAAAGTGACAAATTGGCTAAAGTCACTATCCAAATGAACTCTCTCAAATTTATGAAAGGCCGGAGGGCGAACAAAGGAATATGACTTCTAAAAAGGAAAAGCTTTATTTTTATTTTATTTTATGTTTCCTCCATTAAATTGAGGCATGACATTAGATGTCTAAGAGAACTACTATTTACACTCACCTAAAGGATTATTAGGAACACCATACTAATACTGTGTTTGACCCCCTTTCGCCTTCAGAACTGCCTTAATTCTACGTGGCATTGATTCAACAAGGTGCTGAAAGCATTCTTTAGAAATGTTAGCCCATATTGATAGGATAGCATCTTGCAGTTGATGGAGATTTGTGGGATGCACATCCAGGGCACGAAGCTCCCGTTCCACCACATCCCAAAGATGCTCTATTGGGTTGAGATCTGGTGACTGTGGGGGCCATTTTAGTACAGTGAACTCATTGTCATGTTCAAGAAACCAATTTGAAATGATTCGAGCTTTGTGACATGGTGCATTATCCTGCTGGAAGTAGCCATCAGAGGATGGGTACATGGTGGTCATAAAGGGATGGACATGGTCAGAAACAATGCTCAGGTAGGCCGTGGCATTTAAACGATGCCCAATTGGCACTAAGGGGCCTAAAGTGTGCCAAAAAAACATCCCCCACACCATTACACCACCACCACCAGCCTGCACAGTGGTAACAAGGCATGATGGATCCATGTTCTCATTCTGTTTACGCCAAATTCTGACTCTACCATCTGAATGTCTCAACAGAAATCGAGACTCATCAGACCAGGCAACATTTTTCCAGTCTTCAACTGTCCAATTTTGGTGAGCTCGTGCAAATTGTAGCCTCTTTTTCCTATTTGTAGTGGAGATGAGTGGTACCCGGTGGGGTCTTCTGCTGTTGTAGCCCATCCGCCTCAAGGTTGTGCGTGTTGTGGCTTCACAAATGCTTTGCTGCATACCTCGGTTGTAACGAGTGGTTATTTCAGTCAAAGTTGCTCTTCTATCAGCTTGAATCAGTCGGCCCATTCTCCTCTGACCTCTAGCATCAACAAGGCATTTTCGCCCACAGGACTGCCGCATACTGGATGTTTTTCCCTTTTCACACCATTCTTTGTAAACTCTAGAAATGGTTGTGCGTGAAAATCCCAGTAACTGAGCAGATTGTGAAATACTCAGACCGGCCCGTCTGGCACCAACAACCATGCCACGCTCAAAATTGCTTAAATCACCTTTCTTTCCCATTCTGACATTCAGTTTGGAGTTCAGGAGATTGTCTTGACCAGGACCACACCCCTAAATGCATTGAAGCAACTGCCATGTGATTGGTTGATTAGATAATTGCATTAATGAGAAATTGAACAGGTGTTCCTAATAATCCTTTAGGTGAGTGTATGTAACAAGGGTTGAAGGAGCAAGTGGCTATAAGGCTTTCTGTGTGACTGGGGGAGTTGTAGTGACTCGGCTGCATATAATAATAATAAATTAAATTAGCTCAATAGGGAATTATGATTATTAATATTTAATTATTTATAACTAATCGCAACGGGTTATGATTAAATTATAAATCTCCAAATCACCCAAAAAGGGAAATACCTAACCTAGGTATTTATGCAATATATACAGTATATATATGGTTAACAACAATGGGTTGCAATTAACTCCGAATATATATTAAATCATTACAGAATAACCTTTGAATTAGAATTAATTCAAAATTCATCTGATCCGTTCATTTAACGAACGAACAGTACAATCTTTTATCAACTCTCACAAAGTTTTATTCTTTCTTCTCAACTCTACGGGAAGACTATCCTTCTGGTCACGAAGAATAAACTTTCCGAACTATTAGGATATTAATTAAAGTATTCAAAGATACTTGAGAGCTCGTAGCTAGATCTGAACATTAAAGTGACCATGCTTTGTGAGCGGCAACAATGACAATCGAACGTGGATACAATGGTTTTAATAATTGATACTACGAATACATACGACTAAACAAAGAATACATGTATATACAGAACAACGAATAATAACGAAAGAGAATGAAAAGAAGAGAACGAAAGAGAGGAAGGAAAGGTTCAGGAATGGCAATTTCACAAACATAACCACCTAGAGCCAGCAACGAATAATATCACCTTAAAGAGGGGTACACATCTTAAAACGCATCTAAATTTCGATGGAATTTATACTTGCATGGGTTGTTTTGTGCTGAGTATAAAGAATGCGCGAGTCTTCTCAGAGTGTTCTTTGAGCTGGAGTGTGTTCTCTTTTGGTCCTTCCGGAGTGTTCTCGATCCGCGGGAAGTTTGAAGGTGGTTGAAGCGAATTGCCGAAAAGGGGAGGAAAAGAAGATTGTCTCGTCTGAGTTTTTTTTGAAGATGACTGAGCGCTGAGATGGAGCGCGCTGAGATGGCGCGCGTTGCCTGTCCGCCTGGCTGCGGAGCGCGCCGACTTCAAAGGAACCAACCCACGTGACTGAGCCGCCTGGCCAGGGGATGAGCCGAGATGATAAGAGGGTTGTGTATCGACTGCACCGACTGAGCCAAGATATGCTGGTGTTACTGTCCTTTAAAGAAACCTTAACATCCGCCCATCTTTTCTGAAATGACCAATCAAATGTGGGAGTTTTAGGCGGGAGAACACTTTCTTTGTCTCCGTTTGACTTCATTTGCCTAATTTATGATGGTGTCATACTTGGTACATTTCTACTCCAAAGGGGGGAGTAACATAATGTGATGCATTTCATAATCATCTACTGTGCACCGTTGGTTAAGAGAAATAGAGAGGAATATTTAGATATCAAACACAGTATGGCTGGGAGATATTAGAGCAGAGATACATTCTTACACATGAATACAAGCATTTTAAATGACTTTACATTGTTTGTACATCATGACTATGTTGGCAATGACATAGGGAGCATGCGTATACACAGGGATCATCATATACATTCTGGGATAGTTTTATTAAAGTTACATAAAGAAAATGTTTGTGTCTGTGTATTGGAAGGAGCCTGTGTGTCTAGGCCCCCCCTATCTTTTTGAGTGAGGGGGGGGGGGGGTGATAGGGGGAGAGATTGTGTCCTGATTGAAGTTCTCACAGGATTCTAACGGTGCTGTCTGTTCTACCTCGGCCAAGCCACAAAACTGTCCACGATGCCATCTTCCTCAGACTCCTCGGTACCGGAACCTAATTTATATATGGCTAAAAGCTTTCTGACGTTTATAGTGGAATCGACTCATCTTTGATCCTGTCCAGAGAGACTCCAGACGCTACAGTCCCCCTTTTCGTCTGACGAAGTCCGTGTGACATCGTCGGACGACAGTCATGATGGTCGGATGGCAGGTGGATCATGATGGTCGGATGGCAGGTGGTTTCTAATTGTTCTCAACCATTGGTTCCTCAGGCTGAAAGTCCATCTCGATGAGGTTTGGCATGGTATCTGTTTTGGTACCTCTTTTCCGTGGGTTTCGTTTGAAACCTAGGGGGAGAGCGACCGTGTTCTTGGTCATGGACTCTCGCATCTCGCATGGACCCTTTTGAACAGGATGAAGGCCAGGCCCAGTGTCAGGGTGTAGCCTAATGCCGTAGAGAGGCAAAGAGCTGTGTCGGTGGCGGTCTAAGCTTGGACCACAGGGGAGTTGGTCAGGATGGACAGCCGGGACAGTGTTTGGAGGGCTGTGTCAATGGGAGTAATGTCAATTAGCTGGGACCCCCTTTCCTTAATCTTCAGTTCCAGTTTCAGATCTAGAGTGAAGTTGTGATTCTTGGAAAAGGATGGGATTTCCAGCTCTGACCAGTACTCTTCACTTGGGAGATGGTACAACGCCAGATCATCGAGGTGGAGGATGGCACCCTTTGGTACTTGAATCCACATACTCTGGTTGGGCAGGCTGATGCGGGTAGCCGTGTTATGCTGATCGTAAGTCAGGGTGGCCGTACGAGTGGGAGTGTTGACGAGCCACCGGTCACCCACAATTTCAGCTCGAGTTTCAGTGACTTGGGTGCGAGACGTGGCCTCGGCAGGGCAACGGGTGTCACTTCTCATGGGCTGCAACCCATAGATTCCTTCAGTGTTGTCTCTGAGGAATGGCTTGCTAGGGCAGAGGTAGTGAATGTCCTTTGTCAAAGTACACATACGCAGGTTGGGGGCCAGGTACAGCTGTGTGTTGCTGTCGGGGGTGTGTATCTTGATATGAGTGTTGCCTTGCCAAAACCCGACATTGACCATGTCCTTGAGTCTGTAGATGTTGTTTGATTCGATGATGGGTAGATTCAGGAGTTGACGTGCAAGGGGATGGCACTACCCAAAGAAAAAGCAAGGTGTGCTTGAAGAGGATCTGCTGGGCTGGTAGTGGCGGAGGCCAGCACTGTTTGCACAAGGCTCAGGGCAAACAGTCCTGAGCCTTGTGCCCTACCAGATACGGAGGAATCCTGCCCATGGCTAAGCTGTCAATTGAGGAGCTCACTTCCCGCAGCATGTCTGTCATCAGGGCTGTGACCAGCTGAGTTTGGGCAAAATCATTTTTGGAAAACTGAAAACAGTTGTCTCACTGAGTTCAGTTTGGTTCAGCAGGACACTGTGAGTATTGAGAACCACCACAGTGCCTTTCAATGATTTGCCGATGGTCTGCAGGGTTGCACTCTGTGTTGCGAGCCGTTCTCTCAGCTGTGGGATTTCAGTCTGGCTCACTGCGTTGACGCTAGACATGCCAATGTTGAACAGGGTTCCGATGGCAGCGTGAACTGGAGGCACAGGACAGTGAGCTGGAGGCACAGGACAGTGAGCCACAGCAGCATCCTGGTATAGAAAAGAGAGGGAGAGAGAAAAAAAAAAAAAAAGAGATGGGGAGAAGTGGTCGATCAGCGAGGAGTGTCCTTGGTTGGTCAGGACAGTCTTTTTGCTGTGAGGTCTGCAACTGAGTTTAGCTTGCATTGGCCCCTCCCCGTCTTTCTCTGCCAGTAGCCACATGTCTTTTGACTTGATTGCGGTGGACCCATTTGAAAATTGGCTCTTTCTGTCCCCGGCTCAGTTTAATTCAGTACGCAACCGGGGAGAGTTTGTCCACAATCTCATAAGGACCTGTCCAGTGAGGCAGGAATTTCTTTTGACAGCCGATGGGAGGCTGTCCGGGGCAGCTGGACAAAGCTATAATACCAGACCCTGTCGCCTACGTCCAGTTTCTGGTGTGACGCTTTCTGGTCATAATATGCTTTCCGGCCTTCAGCACTCTTTTGAAGTTGTTGCTGGGCGAAAGCAAAGGTTGCTCTCAGGTGCCGGTGTAGTTCATCAAGCTACTGGTGAGTGGTGTAGGCTGTGACAAGGCTGGAGTCTCCCGTTTGATACGGCAGGTGCAGCAGCAGTGTCATTTGCTGCCCAGCCATTAGTTCAAAGGGAGACATACGAGTTGATTCATGTGGGGTGGCTCTGATGGCCATGAGCACAAAAGGAAGTTTCCCATCCCAGTCTTGCTGGTTGGCAGACACATACTTTCTCAGCATGCTGACTACAGTTCGACTTGTTCGTTCCACTTGGCTGGACGAGATGGAATGGTGGCTGATGGGCAGTTGAGCTTGTACTCCCAGGAGTTTCCAACTCTGCTGCATGATCTCAGCTGTAAAGTGAGTGCCTCTGTCCGAGTTCACTTTAAGTGGCAGTCCGAACCTGGAGAAGATGTGGTTCATCAGGAGGTATGCCGTGGTCTGGGCAGTGTCGTTTGGTGCTGGAAGACACTTTACCCACTTGGTGAACTGGCACACAACCGTGAGGAAGTATTCGTTGCCCCTCGTCGATCTGGGCAGGGGTCCTACCCAGTCTATTTGGAGGTCTGACCATGGGAATGTGACTCCTCTGCGTTGCAGTGGGGCTCTATGGTTTGGGTTTGCTGATTGGAATTGGCAGCAAACCAGGCACTCTCTGACATATTCTGCCACATCTTGCTGCATGCCCGGCCAGTATGCCACTTGTTTCAGTGTCTCATAAGTGGCTCTGGTACCGTGATGTCCGGCACATGGTGCGTCGTGGGCATACATTAGCATGACCCCCCTTTGGCAATGTGGCACCACAAGCCTTTGCGCTGTGAGGTCATCAGGGGCATACCACAGAATGTTGTCTTTCACACGCAGCATGTGTTTGACGTCATGCAGTCGTCTGAGGCCTGAGGCAGCAGTGAATTCAGATGTAGTAATAGGGTGGTTGGAGGGGTCTGAGAGGTGGTTTAGCATAGTTGTATGGCAGAATCAGAGGCTTGCATGTCAGCTATGTCGTTGTTGGAAATTTGTGGAGCCAGCGCAAGTGGCTGTGATGTTGGAACCATCGCAGGAATAGGCCGTTTGCTGCGGGTTATCACTGCAACATTAAGGGTGGGTGGGTGGGATGGAGGTGACCATGAATTGCCGTGAAGTGCGCCAGTTTTGGCCAGGGCATCAGTTTGGTCATTCAAGTCTTTGTCAAGGCCTGGTTGTTTTGAGTGACCTTTCACCTGTTTCCAGTAGACGATCATGTCGTGTACGCTTGTGATGTCGTCGCATGCTTGGAACAGGTGTTGGTGTTTGACTGACTTGTTGTTTGCCGTTTTGAACCCATTTTGTTTCCAACCTGGAAGATGGCATGTGAAACTGAGTCTGGCATAGTTGGAGTCTGTGCAAATAAGGAGTTCTCTGATGTTATGGGTCGATGCAATTTGGAGGGTTATTAGGATGGCTGCTACCTCAGCATATTGCGATGACTGAGGCCCCAACTTGAAGTGCTGTGGAGGGCAAGGCTGGTCATTCAGCCATAGTACGCCCGCACCTGCTTTTAGGATGCCCTCTTGGTTGTAAGAGCATCCATCCACTTAGGCGGTGGGCATTCCCTGACACGTATTCTCTTCAAAGTACCTGTGACAGGTCTGTTGTTGTTGTTGGGGTTCTTCTGTGTCCAGCATCGCCGCTGGTGTGTCATCAGAACAGTTTTGGCAGGCAGCCAAGCTATTGCCAAGCGCAGACTTGTGATTCTGAGCATATCGTGCCTCAACGTTGCGCCCCTGGAGGGCCATCAACCATGTGGCAATGCGTGAGTTGGTGACAATGCCATCTCGGATGCGTTGGCTGTTGACGAACATTACAGGCTGGTGGCATGTCTCTATAATAAACTTCTGTGCTCCGATGTAGTTGGAGAATCGCTGGATGGCCCATACAGTGCAGAGTAGAGCCTTTTCACAGTCAGAATATTTGCTCTCTGGTGGAAGAAGTGTCCTGCTGGCATATGCGACCACTCTTTTGTCTTGGTCATGCCTTTGGTATAGACCAGCACTAAGGCAGTGTTTGGAGAATCCAGCTTCCAAGTGGAACTCCTTTTGTGGGTCAGGGTAAGCAAGACATGGAGCTATGCACAGATGTTGTTTCAGTTCATTCATGGCATTTGCTTGAGCTTCTGTCCAGACGAATGGGCAATCCTTCTTCAGAAGAGCAGTCAGTGGTTGTGCAATGTCCGCGTAGTTCTCAATAAACTGCCGTGAGTAGTTGCACACCCCAAGAAAGCTTCGCAACTCTGAGACATTAGTGGGTGGCTTGATGTTCTGAATGGCTTGGATGGCTGGATTGCGGTTCGATGCCCCGTGATCCATGAGTAGGCCCACGTAATTGACCTTAGTTCGACACCACTGTCCTTTGTGGAGGCCAATTTTGGTGCCGGCAGTGGTTAGTTGGTTCAGAACATGGTCTATTTCTTTCAGGTGATCAGCCACTGTTGTGCTCTTCATGAGAACATCATCTACGTAGATGAGGTTGCCTCTCATTCTTGCGTCTGGGCATGCTTTGTTCAGGAAGATGTTGAACTCGGCTGGTGAGTTGGCATAGCCGAACGGGCACCTTGTGAAGGTATACTGTCGGTTGCTGAAGGTGAACGCAAGCTTGTGTTGATCTTCTGGATGCACTGGAATGGTCCAGAATCCTGAGGCCACATCGAATGTAGAGAAGACTTGTGTCTCAAATCCTGGATACGGCTCCTCTGTTGTTGTGTCGCCTGTCGTGTTGGCAGTCAGAGGTGCAGCACTGTCATTAGTCTCGCAGGCAGGCTGGCTAGTGACTGTGTATACTGCAAGATGTTAGTCCTCCGTCAGCTCTGTTCTGCACACTTGATCTTTGGCCATCGGCATGACAGAAGCAATGGAGATGATTTTGAAGGGTGCTGTGAACACTGTGTTGTATGTGCTCCCTTCTGGGATCATCGAAGATGGGATTGGACCAATGACTGGTAAGGTGAGTTCAAAGTCATGGAAGTCGTGACTCACTAGCCATCCCAGGCGGTAGGCCTTGGGAATCCTGATATCCATTGCCGTGCAGTTGTTGAACAGGATGTAGACTACACAGGATGACGGTTCAGTGAGTGGTGTGGCTTCCAGACTGAGTCCAAGTCCCACACATTCAGGTGAAGGTTAGAAGAAGCCCAGCGTGTGGTTTAGTGTTTGGCCACATCGCATGTTGAGCCGAACAGCGACCCCTTTGGTGTAAGCTGGTACTGTGGTTTCCTGTTCATTGATGCAGACTTCTGGAATGGTCTGGCCTGACAGGAGGTTTTCAGGGTTGACAGGAACCACAGGGGGCTGTGATGTCGGTGGAGCCCACACCACCTCATTGATAAAATCCACATGAGCCTTGAGGCGAATCAAGATGTCTGCTCCTATGTAGACATTATGCGGCGGGTCTGTAAGGACCAGGAAGTAGTGAGTGAGGCACCGGTCATTCCATTTCAAGTTCAAAGCACAGATGCCCTTGGCAGTTACCATGGTTGATAGGCAGGAGTCCAAAGGGAAGCGGGTGCGCTTGCTGGCAGATGGAAGGTCTGGTGTGTCTTCCATGAGGGCTTTGAACAGTGCTAGGCTGATGGCTGAGTTGTCTGCCCATAGTGCGAGCATGATGTCTGTAGTTGTTACGTCATTCAGCTGGAGGTCAGTCATGACCTTGGGGCAGTGACAGTCAGAGTCTATGGTGAGTTGAAAAGTGCAGAGTAGCGAACTTGAACTTTGCTCTGGTGCTGAGACAGTGTTCTCGTGGCTGGCTGCAAGGTTTCTCGTGACCTCTGTGGCCTGACAGTCTGGCTCAGGTGATCTGGGCGGCTGGAGAGGCAGAGGTTCTCGCACTTGAGCCCAAATTTTCAGCTGTCTGAAGTCCAACAGGGGCTCGAAGCGGTCTAGCAGATCTTTGCAGACGAGAAGGGGGTATGTGTCCATTGGTGAGATGTACACAGGGTGTACCAGACTTATTGGACCAATCGTTAGATGGATGGGAGCGATCCGTTGAAGTTGGATCTCATTTTGGCTGTATGACTGCACATTTAGCTCACATTTTTGGGATTTTAAAGTTCGAATTTGTCTCTTAGCTTCAATTCGGAGTCTGTCAAAGAGTTGAGATGACATTAAAGTGAGATCAGCTCCTGTGTCGACCAGGGTTTCAAGTCTCACCTCATTCTCCAATGTGATGGCTAGATATAGTTTTCTGGCCACTCCCTTTTCGATCAGGTTTCCCAGGAGTCTTGGTTCTGGGGTTTGTGTGGTGATCGGTAAGCAGTTAGGGAGGGTATCATGTGGCTCGTTAGGGAGGCAGACAACCAAAACAGCACTCTCTGGTACCTTGCGATTTTGGTTGTTGGCGTGATGACTTGTGTTGTGTTGATCAGGAAGTGCAGCTGTCAGCTGAGGTGATTGGGCGACGCTGTCACTTGGTGATGAGGTGTCTGGTTCTGTGGACTGTGACTGGTGCGCAGTGCTTTGGGTGCTTGGTTTAGTTGGAGGGCAGTCAGGAAGGATGTTGGGTGCAGGCCTTACACTTAGTCATAAGGAGTCTGGCCTGTCCTTCTTGTCTCCCTCGCGAGGTTTCTTCTGAATGAGTTCTTTCAGAATCCTCAGGATCTCTGCTGACTCAGACGAAGCTGCACTGTTTTGCTCTGGTGGGTGCTCAGACTTGAGTTTGCTCGGGTCGTGTCGCGAGCCGTTCCGCTGCTGGCCATCTGGGCTGGATGCTCTGGCTGATGAAGGTTGTCCATTTCTGTGCCGTCGGTTGGCATCCCACGTGGCTCCACCCTTTGGGTGGTTAGATGGACGTGGCTTGTCCCAGAATCTTTCAGAGCGCCCGGTCTGGTGCTTAGGAAGGGCACCATCCCGGTTGTGCTGCTCTCTGCTGGCTTGGAACGGTCTTGACTCTCTGTTAAAAAGTCTGTCACTGTGGTGTTGCTGGGCGCCCTCTAGAGCCAGCTCTGAACGGTGGTCAGAGACGGGGCAAATTGTTGGATTTCTCACAGTCTTTTCAGAAGCAGTCTATTGCTTGGCATAAGCTTTATGGGCTAAGTCCCGTAGCTGTCGGGTGGACATGCTACGTGGGCTCCCAAGTGATGGCTTACTGTTGGATGCAGATTTCGAAGGAATAGAGTTCTGAAGTTGAAGTCTTCCTCCATACCTGGCTCGTTTTGTGCTCCAAAGTAGGCCTGTCGGAGTCTGTTGTAGTAGGCCTGTGGGGTTTCCAGTCGGCCCTGTCTCCATGGCGCTGATGATCCCTTGGTCTGAATCAGGGTCCGAAAACTCTCTAATCAGGGCCTGACGCATCTGCTGGTAGTCTGATTTGACAGTCTCGGGTTGCTGATCGGGGAAACTCCGCACCTCACGGCTGGACGTACCTCGAAGGAGATAAAGTCTGTCCCATGTGGTCACGTTAGCCATAGTTTGCAGGTGAAAGTCTATGTCCTGCAGGTAGGCGTGCACGTCATGGCCTCCTGCAGGGTTTGGGGGGAAAGTTGGGATGTTTCTGGCCAGCTTGTAGAGTTCTTGGGGAGCCATGGCGTGACTGGGGGCACG
This sequence comes from Rhinogobio ventralis, assembly GCA_039654625.1. NCBI lineage: Eukaryota > Metazoa > Chordata > Actinopteri > Cypriniformes > Gobionidae > Rhinogobio > Rhinogobio ventralis. The sequence continues at coordinate 24,876,023 of CM077206.1, read as the reverse complement.
GATTTTCTGGACGGGCTCCCACCCCTTTGCTGCTGATGGAGGCTCTTGGAAACTGACATCTTGAGCAGTGGGCTTTTACCCCCCTTTTGAGCTCGGAACTCTTGACGGGGAGGCATAGGCCCACTTGTCAGGGGAAACTCTGTGGTGTGTGTTTCCCCTTGCTGGTCACTCTGCAGTCTGTAAGCATACTTAAGTTCTCTGTGAACAGCTTCAAGTTAAAATAGTTTTAAATAGTCTTTTTGTTGAACCAAATCATGGATCTGGGCACGGGCCGCTTGCAAGTGGTTTTCACAGGCTTTGGCCTTGCCGTCCCTTTCATTCAGTTCAATTTCTGCTCATGCTAGGAGAGCTTCACCTTGTTGGAGTTTTTCCCTTAGTTCCTCTTTGGATTCTCTCTCCAACTGCTCTCTGTGCTCTGTCTCTACACGAAGGTCTGCCAGGGCATTTTGAAGTCTCTCCACTTCCTCCTGAAGCTGTGGGTCCGTTTCATCCTCTCTCTCACGCCGGTCCTGGGCCTCGAGGAGTAGTTGATCTAGACGACTCTGCGCGTGGGCCTGGTTCCTCCGGGCCTCCTCAGCCTGGAGCTTCAACGCTGCTGAATAGTCAAATTGAATAGTCACATACTGCTATAGCTCGCTAAAACTCTATACGGACTTGCATTGGCCTCTTTGTGTTGTCTTTCCCTTTCCTACAGCCCAGTATGTCCCGTTCATCCAGCCGGTCAACCAGGTCTCGACGTGATCCCAGTTGACCGCCATGACGACTGCGTTCCTGCCTAAAGCTGCCGGTCCAGGCACGACTCAGCGTAAAGAGCAACATCCACCTGGAGCAAGAAGGACGACTACGTTCCTGCCTAAAGCCGCCGGTCCAGGCACGACTTCATCCAGCCTCACTGCCCAAGTGAGGCTGGATGAACGGGACATACTGGGCTGTAGGCAAGGGAAAGACAACACAAAGAGGCCAATGCAAGTCCGTATAGAGTTTTAGCGAGCTATAGCAGTATGTGACTATTCAATTTGTGTGTATAATTTTGACTAACTGGTGCAGACAGTTAGTAAAATCTAAGCCAGGCACCTATTGTCTTGGCCGTGAGTGGCCAGGTGGGGCCGATTTGTGTGGGTAAGTGTCAGATCTAAATAACAATTTTGACAGTGCGGTAGCCTACTGGGTCATTTACTGACACTGGCTGCTGGGTCGTCAATCTATTATTCAGCTTTCCTTGATGGCTCTCACAGGTTCTGTCTTTAGGTGAACTGGAAGAAAACAAAATTAAAGTAAAGTAAATAGAACAAAACAAAATAACCAAAAATAACTTAAAGAAAAGGCATGAAAAAAATGAAACAAAAATGAGAACATAAGAAGAGATAGAGAGGGAAAAGGTCTTAGCTTAATACCAATGCTAGGGTTTATGACAGGGCCAAGCGAGTGGGAGGCGCTGTTGAGCTATAAAACCTAGGGGGATGGTATGGCTTAAGACAGGAAGGTTGGGCCAAACACTTAAATGACCAGGGAATATGTATATTCTATGGCTTGCAATAAGTGAATGGGCTTTACCTGATTTACTATGCCTGGGGTGAATTGGGGTCACTCAGGGGAGAATCGGCGGTGAAGTCAATCTCACCGGCGGTCCCTGGACACACGACTGTGGTGTCCCTGGATCCTCGTCTCCTTGCTACCACGGTGCGCCCACTCAAACAGCTTGTGACTCTTAGCACAACTGGGCAGCACTCAGGTAAGGCGGGTCAACGGCCAGTCTGCAGGGTCAAAAATTGGGTTTCCTCTGAGACCCCTTTGGAGTCCAAATGGGTGGATCAGAGTAATTAACCAAAATTGCCCTGGTGGTCAGCTGGACTCGTTGAGTTCTCCCTGGAGTGCCCGAATTGCTGATGTCGGCTGCGTGCCGCCGCCAATGGTACGAGGACAGAGGTGCCCAAGATTCACACACGGCCACTGTCAGTTACGCCGGCCAGGTGACTCCACCCCTCGAAACCCAACCAGAAGGTAACCGTCACTTCACCACCAAGTACTAGGGGAAGTACTACCTGTAAGTACACAACTGGCTGAACAAGTGAGACGTAACGTCAACTTAAGCTTAGTACTTGTTTACACCAAATTTAAATAGGTACGGTAAGATAGGTAATGGATTATATACCAAATGGTGCTAAAACACAAAAGAATGATGATAATAATGGTAATTATCAGAATAACCTTGAAAAAGGGAGACATTGAAATAAATCCATTCAGAAAAAATGGAGTCAAAGGAGAAGAGAGGGGAATGCCCACCTATATGAGGACACCCAGTAGGGGGCGTGCTACTGGTAAGTGGCTATCACAGGCTGAAAAGAGAAGGCTTAATTTAAATTTAAGTTCAAACTTGTCTAAACTAAAATCTAAATAAGTGCGGAGTACTAGAATGGTACCAACTGGAAATAAGGTAATGATAAATTGATGAGGGAAATCAAATAACTAAAAGGGAAAATAGAATCAAAATAATTCAAATTAAAACAATAGCAGAAAAGGAGGAAAACTGACTTAGCCGAGAATGTCACATAGGGGCGTGCTCCCACCAAGTAACATTAATGGATGAACCGAGAACTTAATTTAAATTCATGTTTAAACTTAGTTTAAACCAGATTTAAATAAGTGTGAGAAGTCAGCAAAACAGGAGGATTGAACAATTTAAAATAATAGTAATAACAGGAAAGAAATGAAAATGATTATAATAGTAAACAAATAAAATAGCGGAAAAGATCGTTCACTTTGACAAACGAGATAGAGGGAAGGAAAGAAACATCCGCAGATGCCCACAAGATGGCGTAGTTGAGTCCACACCAAGGAGTGGATGGGGGTGTGCGTAATTTGAGAGGTGCTGAACACCTGACAGGCTGCCCTCTTGTGTTAGTCAGAGGTATTACGACACTTTAAATATATAAATAAAATAAAAAAATAAAAAGTGATTTAAGCGTCCGAAAAGAGGAAGTTTTTTTTCTTCCTAAACGCGGCGATTTACAATCAGGAGTGAGAAGAGAATTTGTTTTCAAATCTCCTTTTTGTGCCAATTTGTAAGCACAAAGAATATGTGGCCGGAATTCTTTTTCCGCACGCACACGCAAATGTATGGAACAGAATGTTTTTTTCTGTTACAAATTTTAAACTTGATCAAGGTATAAAAATAAATACTCCCATTTACACATCAATCAGACACTGGCCAGCAGTTTTTCTGATTGATTTGTATAAGGTATAAGCATTTGGTTAGCTACGCCAAAGTTTAACCTAAAGGAGTGAGATCGCTTAGTTGAATAATACACCGACGCAATTAAATCAACTACGATACATTAGTGAGGCCTTCAATATTTTATCACACTGAAAGAAGATTTCTTCGTTCTTACAGGTTTTGATAATATTAAAATGTGCTGTAAAGAGGTTTCCTTCTCTTTCACAGAAACAGTTTTAATATTATGAACTGCAGTTTATTTTTAGCAATTAACAGTGACTCAAATGTTTGACACATAGCAGCTGTTAACTGAACTGAAATCAGCTTTGGGACATTTTGGGCCAGTTATCAGATATGTGAGTTTGCGTCGCATTGCGACTTCTCTCACTTTCTGAAGCGCGCATACAAAAACAAAAATTAATACCAGTAATATACACATAAAACTGACACTGTTGCTCACAAAACAAAGTTTAAAATGTGCTCGAATTTTTCTCCACCATAAAATGTAGCGACTCGGCTGCATATAATAATAATAATAAATTAAATTAGCTCAATAGGGAATTATGATTATTAATATTTAATTATTTATAACTAATCGCAACGGGTTATGATTAAATTATAAATCTCCAAATCACCCAAAAAGGGAAATACCTAACCTAGGTATTTATGCAATATATATATATATATATATATATATATATGGTTAACAACAATGGGTTGCAATTAAATATATTAAATCATTACAGAATAACCTTTGAATTAGAATTAATTCAAAATTCATCTGATCCGTTCATTTAACGAACGAACAGTACAATCTTTTATCAAATCTCACAAAGTTTTATTCTGTCTTCTGAAATCTTCGGGAAGACTATCCTTCTGGTCACGAAGAATAAACTTTCCGAACTATTAGGATATAAATTAAAGTATTCAAAGATACTTGAGAGCTCGTAGCTAGATCTGAACATTAAAGTGACCATGCTTTGTGGAGCGGCAACAATGACAATCGAACGTGGATACAATGGTTTTAATAATTGATACTACGAATACATACGACTAAACAAAGAATACATGTATATACAGAACAACGAAGAGTAACGAAAGAGAATGAGAAGAAGAGAACGAAAGAGAGCAAGGAAAGGTTCAGGAATGGCAATTTCACAAACATAACTACCGAGAGCCAGCAACGAATAATATCACCTTAAAGAGGGGTACACATCTTAAAACGCATCTAAATTTCGATGGAATTTATACTTGCATGGGTTGTTTTGTGCTGAGTATAAAGAATGCGCGTGAGTCTTCTCAGAGTGTTCTTTGAGCTGGAGCGTGTTCTCTTTTGGTCCTTCCGGAGCATTCTCGATCCGCGGGAAGTTTGAAGGTGGTTGAAGCGAATGCCGAAAAGGGGAGGAAAAGAAGATTGTCTCGTCAGAGTTTTTTTTGAAGACGAGAAGATAAGAGGGTTGTGTATCGACTGCACCGACTGAGCCAAGATATGCTGGTGTTACTGTCTTTTAAAGAAACATTAACATCTGCCCATCTTTTCTGAAATGACCAATCAAATGTGGGAGTTTTAGGCGGGAGAACACTTTCTTTGTCTCCGTTTATGACTTAATTTGCCTAATTTATGATGGTGTCATACTTGGTACATTTCTACTCCAAAGGTGGGAGTAACATAATGTGATGCATTTCATAATCATCTTCTGTGCACCGTTGGTTAAGAGAAAGAGAGAGGAATATTGACTTTACATTGTTTGTACATAATGACTATGTTGGCAATGACATAGGGAGCATGCGTATACACAGGGATCATCATATACATTCTGGGATAGTTTAATTAAAGTTACATAAAGAAAATGTTTGTGTCTGTGTATTGGAAGGAGCCTGTGTGTCTAGGCCCCCCCTATCTTTTTGGGGGGGGGAGATTGTGTCCTGATTGAAGTTCTCACAGGATTCTAACGGTGCTGTCTGTTCTACCTCGGCCAAGCCACAAAACTGTCCACGATGCCATCTTCCTCAGACTACTCGATATCGGAACCTAATTTATATATGGCTAAAAGCTTTCTGACGTTTATAGTGGAATCGACTCATCTTTGATCCTGTCCAGAGAGACTCCAGACGCTACAGAGTTATGAATAATATAATATTTTGGGTTTCTGCAGAGCAGTAGAGATAAGTGGCACTGAGACAATAATGATCATATTTTGTTGAATCTGCAGACTAACTAGTTGATAGAGAAATACTGTGACAATTAGTTAAAATGAAAAGACAAACATTTTTGAAAATGAAATTTCGGACACAGTTTATGAACGATTTGTGAACACCTGCGTTAAAGGAAGTTCATATATTGAACTATGAATGCTTTTCAAAATACAGATTGTTTTAAAACAGCTTTGAAGAAATTGATGATGACTTATAGTACAAATTTAAAGTGATATGGGAGATTATGAAAAATTGTAAGTTCTTGGTAAAATTATAACAATTTTGGTGTAAGTGGCAAGGTAAGGCTAGTGAGAACTTGATGATAAGTATCACTGCCAAATGACATGAATTAGGTTTAAGATTTTGGTCATTTGGAGCTTACGCTTAAAGAGTTTTAATGGACAAGACATTGAAAGAAAAATGTACTTTAAAGGAAATCCTAATTAATTGATTTTGAATGTTTTACTGATAACATGACCTGAAAAGTGATTTTGATAAATAATTGGGTATTGAGTATGATTAAGCATAATGTCACGAGATAAAGATGAGTGAACGAGCTGATTGAAGTTTATTTATGGTTAAATATGATGTGGGCTATGATGATTGAAAATGGGTCTGTTGGAAATAGTAAGTTTAACAAAAGGGTTCTTGAGTAAGTCTGTTTTAGTGAAAATAATGATTGAGATGGATGATATGTATGTTTTCTTTTATTTCTATTTTTGAAGATGAAAGGTATAAGATGTGAGGTGATTAAGGTGGTACATGCTATATGTATGTAGACTGTAAACTGAAGGATGTTTTATGTAGAGACTTAAAGTGCTTAGATGGATTATTATCTAGCTTACTTATTTTTGTTGTTTAGTGTTTTGAACCCCAAAAAGGTCTGTTATGATTTTGCTTAATCAAGAGAACCACTGATTGTTTGTTTCTTCATATATGTTTTCTAAAGTAACAGTGCTTGCTCACTTTTTGGGGCGCTGTGGAAACACAGAAAATTTTTAAAGTCTGATGGGCGCCCAATTCGGAATGCTTCTCTTGTGTCTGCTCTTCTAGGTGCAATTCTCTTGCCCGAACAGGTTGCTATCTGTAAATGTGCAGCGCATACTAATAACAAAGATTCTATTTCAACAGGAAACGCGAGAGCTGATGCAACTGCGAAGGCCGTGGCAGCGCAGCAGACAAATGAACCAGAATGTCTTTTGCTATCTGAAATAAACAAATGCTTTGTCTTCTTTACGGAGTATGCAGTCTTTCGCCACAGGGCCAGAGAAACAACGATGGGAACAGTGTGGCTGCACTGTTCAAAATGGCGTTTGGATGAGTGGTGATGACAAGCCTTGTTTACCCCGACATTTTTTCGCTCATTATGCTAAATGGCTTCATGGGCAGGACCATGCAGCCAAAGGGGGAATGGTAGCACAAATGAAAGATTCATGGTATACAAAGCATACAGCATTTGCTGAAATTTTTTGCAAAAGATGCGTCACTTGCAACACACACAATGTGGCAAGAGGAGTAAAAATGCCTCAAGCATCTCATCCACCACCTAGGGGACCATTTGAGTATCTCATGATGGATTTCATTGAGCTGAGCCCTTGTGAAGGGAAAAGGTACTGCTTGGTGATGGTTGACGTAGTCTAAATGGGTTGAGGCCTTTCCAACATCAAAACAAGATGCAGCAGCAGTGGCCAAGGCCCTGCTGACTGAAATAGTTCCTAGATGGGGTTCGGACAATGGAACACATTTTGTGAACGAGGCAATAAAACAAGTGGGTCAGTTTTTGGGGACAGACATGAGAACACTGTAACAAAGTTTGTATCTTCCAGGAAGAAGGAGGCGGGAAACCGGCGAACTTTTAAAACTTTAATCAAACAAATAAACAAAATGAAAATTTGCACACACACAAAACCAAACGTAAACAAAAACACAGCGTAAATCCAGGCCTGGTCCTCTCTCTTCTTGCACTGTTGTCGCTCCTCCTTTTATGCTCCCGTCACTCCTCCGTGAGACGAGACCGGTGTGGCGCGCAGCTGGTGCTCATTATCACTCGCCACCGGCCCGCTCCCACGGTCCCTCGCCTCACTGCTCGCCACAAACACATTGCAGTTACCACGCTGCTTCAGGCGGAGCAGTGGAATGCGAGAATGCGACAATAAAAAACAAATTGGCAAAGTGTCTTGATGTACATGAGAATGAGAAAGAGGCCTAGAGCTCATTTGAGATTGTTTTTGGAAGATCACCATTCGTGGGAATGGAAGGGGGTAAACAACAGCTTCCATTAACAGAATTGTGTGAACATGATATGTTGAATTACTGCAAAGAAATGTCTGTGTGTAGGTGAAAGCTGCACAGGGGAAACCAGCTGAGACTCCTTTACACAACATCAAGTCAGGAGATTTCGACTAGGACATAAATGCGGGTAATACTGACGACTCACACGGCTGTGAATGTAGCTGAGAGAGCAATGTGAATACATGCTAGCCACTGCAGGAGAGTCCCATCAGCGATCCAGGAGGAGGAGCAGAGAGAAAAGGAGCCTGAGATCCATCTTAGACATGCTAACAGCTGAGAAAGGAGGAGTTTGTAAAATGCTGGGATGTTAAAAAGTCATGATGTTTTCACATTCTAGATTACAGTGACAACGTCACTAGCATCATTACCCATATAAGAATGGCTGTAAAAGAACCTGAGAAAGCTGACGATTCATGGTTTGGATGGTTAACAAATCTGAGAGGATGGGGATATTGGTTATGTTTTTACTGTGTTGCCAGTCTTTGCAATAGTAGTACTGATATTGATGTGTCTGCCATGTATTTTCCAGTGTATCTCCAGCTCAGTATGTCACATCAGATTGTTACATTTGGGTAAGCCTTTAGGGAGGCCCTAAAATATATATAACTGTTTTGCTTGCAGAGTGAAAGGTAATATACCCACAAAAACAGTCTAAGCATTTTCTTCTTTCACAAATTCAAGAGAGTGATAATTTATATGAAATTCAGAAATGAAGAGCATGAGATGTGATAACTTTAATTTGTTTTTGTTTTTTTACTACTATTATCTATATATTTTAAATTTTATGATTTATCAATGAATGATAAAAAGGGGGAAATTGTGGTGGAAAAAAATAATCATAGAAGAAAATTCATTCTAATCAATATGCATGATAATTTATTGTACACATTTATCCATATATCAAAGAATATTATGCATGTGTTTCTGTACATTTCTGTACATGTTTCTTTTACATAATTTTGAGGGTCCAAGTGTCAGAATGAAAGACATATGGGGTTATTTGAGTATGTGTGGAAAAGTACAGAAGGAGTGCAGAGATGCTGACCTTGGAAAGGGTATAAAAGAGAGCTGATTGTTTAGTCTTTAGGAAGCACTCTGCAGACATTCAGGATGGCTGTACAACTGTTGACTCTTCTTTTGCAAAAGAATAAACCATTTATTAAAATTACAAAGATTTGTCTCTTATTCAGAGTTGATTAAAAACGTCCGCAACAAGGTTCTTGTGACAGAGATGGAGGAAAGAAAAGTTATTTTATTTGGTAGCCACAGTAGTGGCATCACTAACATAGCAGATGAGCTTAAGCAAATAAGGGCTGTGTTGTGTGACATTGCATCTACATTTGTAGCACAGCCACACAAGGGATAGATTATTTATATTGTATTTTACTTATACATATGTATTGTGGTTCATTATAATATCTTACACCTGAGATCTTACCCTTACGTGTATAGGTCTTTGTATGTTGTAACGAACTCAGGGTGTGGTCTTGCATAACGCAATGACTCATCCAAAACAGGAAGCGGGAAGGATATAAGTCAAGTCAAGTCAAGTCAACTTTATTTATATAGCGCTTTTTACAATGCAGATTGTTTCAAAGCAGCTTCACAGTGTTAAACAGGAAAATAATTTCAAGAAAATCAAGAATTTGATTCAGCTGTAGAGCCGCTCTGGAGAAAACAGTGATGTCATCTAGCTTTTTTCAATTATCATATTCAAGTAATGTAGTTGACATAGTTAATTTAGTTTAGTAATTAAATTTATTTGGATATTTAGTTGAAAATGTAGTGTCCCCAACTGAGCAAGCCAAGCCAAAGGCGATAAGGAACGAACCCACCATGACCGGGAGGCAGCTTTGTAAATATTCTTGGAGTGGACTAATTAGGACAGAACTATTTGTGTGGATTTGTTTATCTGTCTCGTGTGGAGTTTATTGTTGCATTTGGATTGGATTGCTCACCTTTGAGGATTGAAACAGACACTTCCTGAATCTGCTCACAGACTTTATTTGCCGTACTGGTGAGACTGATTCATGAACTTTACATACACATACTGGACTGAAAGACTTTTTGCACGCACTTACACACACATACCAACGCTGGTGCTTTGTATATTTTATTATTGTGGAATAAACACTTAGGTGCTTGAACGAATTGTGTGTTGTTTACTATTTTTCCTCCTATAACTATCTTCCTTAAAAGATTTATTAATTATTTTTGTGTGATATTCTCGGTATATTACGGGAAGTTCGTACGGGGAAGTTCTATTGTTTATTCTTTAATGTAAATGCAGTGGATTTGTTATTATGGAGGAAATAGAGAGTAACACACAAATGTCAGTGGTTCAAGATGCTACATTTATTAACAACCAAGGGGCATCGACACCCAGTAATAACTCTGAACAAGTAATTCTGGGGTAACACCTAATGTAGATTTCTCTGCTGGTCCATTTGTTACAAGACGCAATCCTACTGCTGAAGTAACATCCATGTTGAGTTCTCTTTTCATTTCTGATGTTGATAATAAAACATATGATGATGATAATGAGGTTGAGAAAGATAAATGTGACGTTAGCTTTTAATTTAAATCACTATCACAACGTGTTAGCATTTCACAACGCGTTAGCATTTCACTAGCCTGTTAGCCTGCCATTTGTGCATCCGGGTTTCCTGTTTTGTCTCTCGTGCCTTTACTAGTCCATCAAACAACTGTGGTAAGTTGGATTAATCAACAAATACGGTAAGCCATGTCTTCTCCTTTTATTGTCACCTGCACTACATGTTTCATGTTTAGTATATCTGTCTCCGTTGGTGAACAGGGCTTCACATGTGATAAATGTAAGGAGATAGTCAGACTGACGGAGAAGATTTCAGAATTAGAGACACGCATCCAGATTTTATTTGAGAGTAGTGAGAACAAAACAGCTTTAGACACTGCTTTGGATGCGACTAGCTCAGTGAAATCTGTACATTGTTCGGTTCCGGCTGTAGAGCCCGTGCAGCAGGGCAACTGGGTGACGGTGAGACGGCATAGTCGCGGATCAAAAAACCACTCTTCCGTTCCGATTAGAACATCAAACAGGTTCTCCCCACTCAGTGATACACCTACTGAGAATCCTGTTGAAAGTGCCCTAGTTATTGGCGATTCTATTACACGGAACGTGAAAATAGAGACACCAGCCACCATAGTCACATGTTTACCGGGAGCCAGAGCGCCTGACATTAAAGCAAATTTAAAAGTGCTGGCTAATGCTAATCGTAAATTCTCTAAGATTATTATTCATGTCGGCACAAATGATGTTCGACTTCGCCAGTCGGAGATCACCAAAATTAACATTAAAGAGGTGTGTGAACTCGCAGGTACGATGGCAAACCGTAATACGATGGATTTTTTGCTCTGGTCCCCTCCCCATTAAAAGGAGTGATGAGATACTTAGCAGACTATCATCACTCAATGGCTGGTTGTCTAAGTGGTGTCCGCAAAATAACATAGGGTTCATAGACAATTGGAAAAGCTTTTGGGGCAGACCTGACCTGTTGAAAAGAGATGGTATCCATCCCTCCTGGGGTGGTGCCGCTCTTCTCTCTAGTAATTTGGCACATAGTCTTAAAGCTAAACCTTGACTAACTGGGGCCCAGGTCAGGAAGCAGACGGACTGGCTTACCCGACCGTCTGCTAGCTGTCTCGCGTCACAGAAGTCAGATAAATCCCAGCACATAGAGACTCTTTCACCTAGCTATTATCACATAGAGACTGTGTCTGTTCCACGAATTAGTAAAAACAAAAAAACACCAAAACTATTCAACGGTAAAAATTTAATTGATGTCCAACAAATAAACAACAGATATAATACAGATGATCAAATGATAAAGCTCGGGCTGCTGAATATTCGATCCCTTTCCTCTAAAACGCTTATTGTTAATGATATGATTACAGATAATAATCTAGATGTGCTGTGTTTGACAGAAACCTGGCTAAAACCTGACGACTACATTACTTTAAATGAGTCCACCCCACAAGATTATTGTTATAAACACGAGCCTGAAAGGTAAAGGGGGAGGTGTTGCTGTAATTTATAATAATATCTTCAGTATTACTCAGAAGTCTAGTTTCAAATATAATTATTTTGAAGTTTTGGTGCTTTACGTAACGTTATGTAGTGAAATTGATAAATCCTGTTTAACATTTGTGTTGGCTACTGTATATAGGCCACCAGGGCACAATACACACTTTATCAGAGAATTTGCTGATTTTTTATCAGAGTTAGTACTGGCTACAGATAAAGTCCTAATTGTTGGTGATTTTAATATCCATGTAGACAATGAAAAAGACGCATTGGGATTGGCATTTAGAGACATTCTAAACTCTATTGGAGTTAGGCAACACGTATCAGGACCCACTCATCTCCGTAATCATACTCTAGACCTAATATTGTCACATGGAATAAATGTTGATACCGTTGAAATTCTGCAGCAGAGCGATGACATCTCAGATCATTACCTAGTATCATGTATACTTAATTTAGCAAAGGCTGCAAAGCCGTCCCCTCGCTTCAAATATGGCAGGACTATCACTGCTGAGACTAAAGATTTCTTTATAAATAAACTTCCTCATCAGTTTCATCTCCTCAGCATCCCAGATAGCCCAGAGGAACTTGATGTTGCAACAGAAACTATTGACTCTCTCTTTTCCAGCACTTTAGACACAGTTGCTCCTCTGCGCTTAAAGAAGATTAAAGAGAATAGTCCAACGCCGTGGTACAACGAGCACACCCGGGCCCTTAAAACAGCAGCCAGAAAAATGGAGCGCAGCTGGAAGAAAACAAAACTGGAAGTTTTTCGCATTTCGTGGAAAGAGAGCATGATTTCATACAGAAAGGCCGTAAAAACTGCTAGATCTGCTTATTTCTCGACTCTCTTAGAAGAAAACAAACACAACCCTAGGTATTTATTCAATACAGTGGCTAAATTAACCAAAAATAAAGCTTCAACTTCTGATGTCTGCCAACAGCACAGCAGTAATGACTTTATGAACTTCTTTACTTGTAAGATTGATAATATTAGGAAAAAAATTATAACCATGCAGCCGTCTACTACTGTATCACATCAGACAGAGCATTGTAGTGTCACTGAGGAAAAATTACATTCATTCACTGCTATAGGAGAAGAAGAATTGGCTAAACTCGTTAAATCATCTAAATCAACAACATGTATGCTCGACCCTATACCGACTAAACTACTAAAAGAGATGCTTCCAGAGGTCATAGATCCTCTTCTTAATATCATTAATTCATCCTTGACTTTAGGATATGTACCGAAAACTTTTAAGTTGGCTATTATTAAACCACTTATTAAAAAACCGCAACATGACCCTACAGAATTAGTCAATTACAGGCCAATCTCAAATCTACCCTTTCTGTCAAAAATACTAGAAAAGGCAGTGTCCTCACAATTATGCTCCTTTTTTAGAAAAAAATGGTATCTGTGAGGTTTTCCAGTCAGGATTTAGACCACATCATAGTACTGAGACTGCTCTCATTAGAGTTACAAATGATTTACTCTTATCATCCGATCGTGGTTGTATCTCTCTGTTAGTGTTACTCGATCTTAGCGCTGCATTCGATACCATCGACCACAACATTCTTTTGAATAGACTCGAAAATTATGTTGGGATTAGTGGAATTGCATTGGCATGGTTTAAATCATACTTATCTGACCGTTTTCAGTTTGTAGCAGTAAATGAAGAGATGTCACACCAATCACAAGTTCAGTATGGAGTACCGCAGGGCTCAGTGCTAGGACCTGTACATGCTACCACTGGGAGATATCATTAGGAAGCATGGCGTTAGTTTTCATTGTTATGCTGACGATACTCAGCTCTATATTTCTTCACGCCCTGACGAAACTTACCAATTTACAAGATTAACGGAATGCATAGCTGATATAAAAAATTGGATGACTAGTAATTTCCTGCAACTTAATTCAGAAAAAACTGAATTTTTTATTATTGGACAAAAAAACTCCACATGTAGTAACCTAGAATACTGTCTAACACTTGATGGCTGCTCTGTCAAGTCCTCGTCGTCAGTTAGGAACCTGGGTGTGCTCTTTGATACCAATCTCTCATTTGAAAGCCACGTTTCTAGCATCTGTAAAACTGCATTCTACCATCTTAAAAATATATCTAAATTACGGCATATGCTTTCAATGCAAAATGCTGAACAGTTAGTTCATGCATTCATGACCTCAAGGCTAGATTATTGTAATGCTCTACTGGGTGGTTGCCCTGCTCGCTTAATAAATAAACTGCAGCTGGTCCAAAACGCAGCAGCTCGAGTTCTTACTAGAACCAGGAAGTATGACCATATTAGCCCGGTTCTGTCAACACTGCACTGGCTCCCTATTAAACATCGCATACATTTTAAAATCTTGCTAATTACTTACAAATCACTAAATGGTTTAGCTCCCCAGTACTTGAGCGAGCTCTTAACACATTCTACTCCATCACGTCTATTGCGGTCTCAAAACTCTGGCCAGTTGATAATACCTAGAATATCAAAATCAACTGCAGGCGGTCGATCCTTTTCCTATTTAGCACCCAAACTCTGGAACAGCCTTCCTAGCATTGTTCGGGAAGCAGACACACTCTGTCAGTTTAAATCTAGACTAAAAACGCATCTCTTTACTATGGCATACACATAAAACATTTTAATTTATATTTTATTCAAATTGTTAGGCTGCATTAACTAGGTCAGCCGGAACCGGGAACACTTCCCATAACACCTGATGTACTCGTTACATCATAAGAGGAATGGCATCTACGCTAATGTTAGTCTCTCTGTTTATCCCGAGGTTTACTGCAGTCAGCCGGATCCGGGCCGTATCCAGATCAGATGGTGGACCAGCGCCCAGACATTACCAACGCATCCCTGAAGTGTCTGCAGAGACCGTGTCAATTAGTCTACCCTCTGAAATTGCTCATCGACATGGCATCCTCAATGGATCCATCTCCGGCGTGATGACTCCGATATTGCGAATATTCCTATTTAATAATTGTTTAATTGACACGCCATCCTCAATAAACCCGGTGTGATGCCTCCGATCTTTCGAATACTCCAATCTACTATTACTTCTGACCTATAAGGCTGCCAAAATAATAAACATACACTGTTTGTTAATTGGCCAGAGGAGAACTGGCACCCCGACTGAGCCTGGTTTCTCCCAAGGTTTATTTTTCTCCATTAGGACACCTGATGGAGTTTTGGTTCCTTGCCACTGTCGCCTCCGGCTTGCTCAGTTGGGGACACAAAATTTTCAAATAAATATCCAAATAAATTTAATTACTAAACTAAATTATATCAACTACATTACTTAATATATATGATAATTGAAATGAGCTGATGACATCACCGTTTTCTCCAGAGCGGCTGTACAGCCGAATCAAATTCTGTTCATTATTTTCCTGTTTAACACTGTGAAGCTGCTTTGAAACAATCTGCATTGTAAAAAGCGCTATATAAATAAAGTTGACTTGACTTGACTTGACTTGACTTGACGTTAATGACATGCAAATGATGAAAGCAGATTTAGACAAAATTAAGGTGGATTTATTGGCTCTTGATAATAGAGTACAGGCTGGGGAACATGAGTTTAAACAATCAGTGGAAAGTGCACTAAATAGAGAAGCCAGTCTTCGTGATGCTGTAGATGCTAGCTTGGCAGAGTTGGATGAATATTTCCAGAAATCTCTGGTGAAGTTGGAAAGAGTGGTGACTGTAAATGTGATGTAAATAGTTATTTTAAAAGACCAGTGGCCCCTTTTTTTTATCAAATATGAAATTACTAAATTAATACAAGATCTGTTAAGGGGTAAACAAAATGCGAATACAAAAAGAGAGAATGTAAAAATAAACAAACATGTTAATATATATATAAAGTTACTAAATAGTTGCTAAATATATATACAAAAAATGAAGAAAACACAAACAAAACATTAACAAACAAACAACCATAACAATTGCCTTAAATTTATGATATTAAAACTATATCAATAGACATGTGAGACTAAAGCATTAATCGTCGCCCCCACCCCCAAGTGATGAAGAAAGTTGACGACAGCTAAAGTTATGTTCGTTACTGTGATTACGTGCAGTTTAAGTTTTACTGCAGAGTCTTCGAGAGGAATTGTTCATGTATCCCAGTACAATTTTGCTATCAGTGTAGTATTTCACTGAATGTAGATTAATGTCTATGTAGTAAGGTATGTAGTTATGGGAAGAAGGAGATGGGAACCAGCAAACGTTTAAACCACTTTATTTACATTTAAACACAAAACAAAAGTAAAAGCACACACATAAACAAAACATAAAAATCCAGGCCTGGTCCTCTCTCATCCTTCACTGTAGTCACTTCTCCTGAACAGTAAAAGTCAGTGACACTGGTCTGGGAACACTAAGTGTTTCAAGGTGAATTAAATCATCAGTCCATACTCTCCAATTTCTTTGTGTGCTGAGAGTGGTGTGTCCCAATTGCATTGGTCTACAGAAAGTTCCTGCATTAATGCTTTTCCTTGTATGATTATGGGGGCTGCGAATCCTAGCGGATCATACAGACTGTTCACAGTAGATTCCTCTTCACGTGAATGGCTTCACTTCTTTTGACACTTGAAAAGTGAAATTGTCTTACTGTAGATTCCAGCTTACTTGTTGAAGAGGTAAGGCTCAACACCTAGTACAAGATCCTTTAAGTCATTAGCTCTGTCGTTTGCAGGAAAGGCCTCCATAACTGCACTTCTGTTTGATGCCATCAAAAATTTTATATGTCTTATTAATAATTTCACATGCATGAAACCAAATTCATGTGCACAAAAAACAATTCACGTGCGCAAAATAAAATTATATATTCATAAAATACATTTCACAAATGCAAAACAATTTGTAGATTTACAACTGTGCACAAAAACTTGTTTAAATGTTTTAATGTTTAAAATGTACAAGTTCATCCTTGAATGTGAATGTGCAAATCGTAGTTCACGTGTGAATTGCCTTGGATTTGTGTGTGTGTATTTTTGAGACTTTCCTCAGTTTCCAGAGTTTCTGTGTTTACTGAAACTAAGAAGTTAGAGATGACAACCTTGGTCAACTCTGTGTGGCTGTAACTCTGGATGGGTCATGTGTCGTTGGTCCTCTTATCTCATTGTCCAGTTGCATTTTGATCTGGTGCTCTAGGCTGTCAGCAGCCCTGGATTCCTCACAATGGCTAGTCAGTCCTTTAGGTCTCGCATTTGGGAGGATAAGCTGAGCATCTGCAACATTTTGGCACACTTGTGATAAGAGTAACTGTGAGATACTAATGCATGACCATAGAGAGTTCAGAGATAAAGGTTTAATGGGTCAGCTAAGGATATAACAATCAGCTTGTTGTTTCAGGCATAGTTTGCTAGTGATGATTAAAACACAGATGGATCAGATCAAGTCCATGAACATCCCCAAAGCTTTACAGTTCTATAGCTTATCCTGGGTCGACATTTCATTCAGTAACATAGCTGTTTTGATTTATATGCTGTTTAATGTTGATGATCACGTTATTTTACATATGCATATCACAACATTTTACATATTTTAGCAGAGTTTGTGCTGAATACAGAGTAATCAGACTTTAGCCATTAAAATGTTACAAGTAACAGAAATAAGCACACGTCAGGGCATGTCAAAACACCTCCAGAGCCCAGAAAACACCTGAAAACATATTCCCAGAAAACACCTCATGGTTCACTATAAACACATTATAAACATCTACGTTTAAGCAGATATCCACGTACACAGTATTTCCACTGGTCTAAACATTATAATATCATGTTAGTGTAAACAGTCATACTATTATATCATGCTGTGTTTTATATTATAGAGCATAAAATCCATCTGCAGCTTTATTTTGGTCAAATAATACAGGGTCGAGACAGCAGTGGCAGTGGAGAAGGCAAAACAGAATCATAAACAGGGACAGGCTTAGGTCGAGGGCAGGCAGTTTACAATCACAATCCAATAAACAGGCAATGGTCGGGGCAGGCAGCAGAGAATCAAACAACAGGAAACAGTCCAAGATCAAACACAGAATAACAATCCACAGTATAAATGCTCAGAATTGACCACCTTAGCAAATCAAGACTTCACAATGGTGGTGTGTGTGTGGCGTGCTTAAATAGTGTGTGTGTGATGAACTGCAGGTGCGTGCGCAATCAGTCCCAGGTATGAGGGCTTATGGGAATTGTAGTCCGAATAGCAACAGTCAATATTCTGGTGAGAGCTCCCTCTGATGATCCGGAGGAAGCGGAGAGGAAGCCTCACCTGTAACATGATAATGTTGTCTATCACACATACATGTACATATATATATACAGTAGGCTACTGTACAAAAGTCTTAGGCTCGCTAGTATTTTTACACACAAAAAGTGGGTTTAAGCCAGTTAGTTATATCTTTTGCTGTAGTGTGTCAGTAGGAAATATCAGTTTACATTTATAAATTAATTGCCATTAATTCATTTTAATAATCCAGTGAGATTTTTGTATGCATAAAGAGTCTAACAATAGTCTCTATGCTCCACATGGATATCTGATCTCATCTTCATTGAGTCTGTCTGTGATTACATAAAGAAACATAAAAAACTGAGATGGGCTAAATCCAGAAGAACTGTGGCAACGTCTCCAAGACACTTGAAGAAACCTTCCTGCAAAACTACATAAATAGGTGTAGGAATAGATGCAGGTGACAAAAGCCGTTTTAAACGCAAAGGGTGGTCACCCCAAATATCGATTTGATTTAGTTAATAGAAGTTAATTCATAAATAAAACCTATTTATGTTATTATTTTTGACAGCATTCTCACTTTAAAGCATTCTGACAAGTGCCTAAACTTTTCACAGTACTGTAGTTTTGCAGGAAGGTTTCCTCAAGTGTCTGGGAGACGTTGCCTTAGTTTTTCTGGATTTAGTCTGTCTCAGTTTTTTCAGTTTCTTCATGTAATCACAGACAGACTCGATGATGGTAAGATCAGATCATACCGGCTGCTATCAGACTTCTTGTGCATAATTATTTTTTTATTTTTTTAAACCTCACTGGATTATTACAATTGCAAAATAAATGTTTGGAAATGTAAACTGATATTTCCTACTGACACACTACAGTAAGATATAAATAACTGGCTTAAAACACAAATACCAACGTGCCTAAGACTTTTGCACAGTACTGTATATATATATATATATATATATATATATATATACACTCACCTAAAGGATTATTAGGAACACCTGTTCAATTTCTCATTAATGCAATTATCTAATCAACCAATCACATGGCAGTTGCTTCAATGCATTTAGGGGTGTGGTCCTGGTCAAGACAATCTCCTGAACTCCAAACTGAATGTCAGAATGGGAAAGAAAGGTGATTTAAGCAATTTTGAGCGTGGCATGGTTGTTGGTGCCAGACGGGCCGGTCTGAGTATTTCACAATCTGCTCAGTTACTGGGATTTTCACGCACAACCATTTCTAGAGTTTACAAAGAATGGTGTGAAAAGGGAAAAACATCCAGTATGCGGCAGTCCTGTGGGCGAAAATGCCTTGTTGATGCTAGAGGTCAGAGGAGAATGGGCCGACTGATTCAAGCTGATAGAAGAGCAACTTTGACTGAAATAACCACTCGTTACAACCGAGGTATGCAGCAAAGCATTTGTGAAGCCACAACACGCACAACCTTGAGGCGGATGGGCTACAACAGCAGAAGACCCCACCGGGTACCACTCATCTCCACTACAAATAGGAAAAAGAGGCTACAATTTGCACGAGCTCACCAAAATTGGACAGTTGAAAACTGGAAAAATGTTGCCTGGTCTGATGAGTCTCGATTTCTGTTGAGACATTCAGATGGTAGAATTAGAATTTGGCGTAAACAGAATGAGAACATGGATCCATCATGCCTTGTTACCACTGTGCAGGCTGGTGGTGGTGGTGTAATGGTATGGGAGATGTTTTCTTGGCACACTTTAGGCCCCTTAGTCCCAATTGGGCATCGTTTAAGTGCCACGGCCTACCTGAGCATTGTTTCTGACCATGTCCATCCCTTTATGACCACCATGTACCCCTCCTCTGATGGCTACTTCCAGCAGGATAATGCACCATGTCACAAAGCTTGAATCATTTCAAATTGTTTTCTTGAACATGACAATGAGTTCACTGTACTAAAATGGTCCCCACAGTCACCAGATCTCAACCCAATAGAGCATCTTTGGGATGTGGTGGAACGGGAGCTTCGTGCCCTGGATGTGCATCCCACAAATCTCCATCAACTGCAAGATGCTATCCTATCAATATGGGCCAACATTTCTAAAGAATGCTTTCAGCACCTTGTTGAATCAATGCCACGTAGAATTAAGGCAGTTCTGAAGGCGAAAGGGGGTCAAACACAGTATTAGTATGGTGTTCCTAATAATCCTTTAGGTGAGTGTATATGAGTGTATATATATATATATATGTGTGTGTGTGTGATAGAAAACATTATCATTACATTACATTACATTACATTACCTCTGTTACAGGTGAGGCTCCCTCTCCGATCATCAGAGGTGCACATACACGTATATGCATATTTATATGTATACTAAACTAATTAATGTACAATTTGTAATTTTATTTCTTGTTTATTGTATTTCAGTTTTACAAAAAAGGACAAGAACAATCACAAAAGCAAACATTCTGGAAAGGATTCTGGAAACTGCTTGGTGTGTGTTTGTAGCTGTGCTTCTTCATGCAGAAGAAGATGCAATTGCGAGGACAGCATGTGTATCAAGATAGAATCACTGCAACACATTTGTGAAATACTTATATTTACTAATGATTTATGATCATTTCATGAGTTACAAAAAACATTTTTAGATGACAACATATTTGTCCCGTTAACATATCAATAATACAAATGTGTATTAATGTTTAGTAAATGATTAACTCGTCAACAAAACGCTTAAATGACCTATAACTGAACATTACTATAGTGTTATCACATGGGGAATCATTAAATATTTACCTATGCATTGGCACTAAAACATGCATGAACTTTACATCTAACTTCCTCTATATGTACTGTAAGAGAAACAGCTCAGAAGCAAAGGAACATGGTACTTCTGTGAAGGGTCAGTGATGGTGAAGACAACCTGAAAAAAAAAAAAAAAACATACAATAATAAATAACACTTATTTATTAACAATTGTTATTAGAAGGAGTGTAAAGCAGTGGTTAACAATCCTGGTCCTGGGGACCCACCAATCTGCATATTTTGTTTATCGCCATTATTTAGATAATTTAGATCATCACCTTTTTAGGAGTGAGCTCCATGGATGGAATTGAGTGTGTCAGATAAGAGAAACATTACAAAAAGCAGTGCAAAGCAGTGTCAAGTACTGATGCTATGGGAACACCCCCAGGTGTTATGATTGTCTGAAGCCCAAATATGTCACGTAAAGTTGTTTATATGTTGCCCGTACAGAAGATTCTCTTGCCATATTTTCAAGCAGTTTTTCCAACTCCTCTCAGTAAACGTGAGGAGTTTTTGAAAGTGCTTGGCTCTGTGTCCTCGATTTAGTCCTGGAGGGGATGAGGTGCATACAATGTTGAGTGTTAAACATGCTCAAGCAGCGCTTAACGGCCTGACTGATTGTAGCCACTGTAATAGTTTAAAGCTAAAAGTTTTGCACTCTAGACTTTCTCAGGAAAGGCGCCGCTTGAGCTGGACGCTTGGGGTTGTAAGATTGGAAAAAGCTTGCATATGCCAGAATGTCTCTGAGAAAATAAAGGACATTAGCATCTGAACCCACTCATGCATTTAGCATCCCCATCCGAGACGACGTCACGCTGAGTGAATCATCTACGAATGACTTTAAATTTACATGTCTCTCTTTCACCTGCATCTACCCCCATCTCCCCTCCAGAATTCACCCAAAATCTATATGGTCTAAAGTGAACAAATACCATACAGAATTATACATGTTTGATATTATTTGAAATGTCTCTTGAAATGCGACTGGTACAAAGGTCTCCTCCCCACAGAAGTAAACCAAAAAGTAATAAAGGTTTTGAGAGTTTAGAGATACTTTGCTTATTACGTTGGGTGTGGCTTTAGCCATTTGGTCTTTTGTCAATACAGGTCTATGGGACAGTGATTAAATGTAAATTCCCATTGTTAACACGTTTCCATTTGAAAGAGGTTTCTGTCTTGGTCTGGTATTTAAGGAGATGTTGCAAAGAGGCCGGGGCTCGAACCTTTACATCGGTCAGCCCGTAACGCTGAGTGTCTCTTAGATGCTCAGCGTTATGTAATTCTCAGAAGTCAGGTATGCATATTTTATTCTATACTTCAGAGCATTTGATGTTACGTATGGATTATCTTTGAATTGATTATGTAATTGGCATGATACATTTACCTGACTAATAAATTGTTACACTGATTTATTCTGACTTACTCTGGAATTATTAACTATCTCTAGTAGATTATGAACGGGTATAATTTCAACAAAGGGTTAAACTGAATAATGAAATGTGTAAACTATTAAATATAAATGACCAAATAACCAATTGGCATTCTAACCTAAATTCGAGGTCATAATTAAAATGGAGTCAGATAAAGATAAATTAGACTTAAATTACATTTACATTTACATTTATGCATTTAGCAGACGCTTTTATCCAAAGCGACTTACAACTGAGGAGTACAGGAAGCGATCCATTATGAAGAGGCGTAGAAACGCAGGAAGTGCCTTAAATACTACGTTTCGGGCATTGCTCAGAGTAGCGTAAGCTAGAATAGGGAGGGTGTAGAGAAAGAATTTTTTTTTATTTATTTTTTTTATATTTTTTTTTTTATGATGAGATTAAGTGCTCGTGGAAAAGATGGGTTTTTAGCTGTTTTTTGAATGATGTTAGTGATTCTGCCATCCGGATGAAGGTGGGAAGATCATTCCACCAGCTGGGAACAGTGAATGAAAAAGTTCTGGAGAGGGATTTCATGCCTCTCTGGGATGGTAACACCAGCCGCCGCTCTTTAGCTGAGCGGAGGCTTCTGGTAGGGGTGTACACTCGTAGGATCGAGTCGAAGTATGCGGGTGCTGAGCTTGTGGTGGATCCATAAGCAAGCGTCAAAGCCTTGAACTTAATGCAGGCAGCGAGTGGTAGCCAGTGCAGAGAGATGAAGAGAGGTGTGACATGGGCCCTTTTGGGCTCGTTGAAGACAAGACGTGCCGCTGCGTTCTGAATCAATTGAAGTGTTTTGATTGCACACGATGGAAGTCCAGCCAGAAGAGCATTGCAGTAGTCAAGCCTAGAAATGACCAGGGCTTGGACAAGAAGCTGTGTTGCATGCTCTGTAAGGAACGGTCTGATCTTTCTGATGTTGTGCAGGGCAAACCTGCAAGACCGAGCTGTCTTTGAAATGTGGTCTTTGAAGGACAGCTGGTCATCAAAGATTACTCAGAAATTTCTGACCGACTCTGAAGGGGTAATCAAAGATGAACCTAGCTCGATGGTGAAATTGTGTTATAGAGTTGGGTTAGCAGGGAAGACGAGAAGCTCAGTCTTTGCCAGGTTGAGCTGCAGGTGATGTTGTTTCATCCATGACAAGATGTCAGCTAGACAGCGTGAGATTCGTGCAGCTACTGTGGGATCATCTGGTTGAAATGAGAGGTAGAGCTGTGTGTCATCAGCATAGCAATGGTATGAGAAGCCATGTGTCTGTATGATGGGTCCCAGTGATGTAGTGTAAATGGAGAAGAGGAGAGGTCCAAGCACTGAGCCCTGGGGAACCCCCGTGGTTAGTTGATGTGCTTTGGATACCTCCCCTCTCTAGGCAACCTTGAAAGACCTACCTGTGAGATAGGACTCAAACCAGTGGAGTGGAATCCCTGTGATGCCCAGTGATGAGAGGGTGGACAGAAGAATCTGATGATTCACAGTGTCAAACGCAGCAGATAGATCAAGGAGGATGAGGACTGATGATTTGGAAGCAGCTTTTGCAATCCGCAGGGCTTCAGTGACCAACAGTAATGCAGTCTCTGTTGAGTGGCCCTTTTTGAAACCTGATTGGTTTACGTCCAGCTGATTAAACTGTAAGAGGAAAGATGAAACCTGGTTGAAAACAACTCGTTCAAGTGTTTTGGCTATGTATGGTAGGAGAGAAACAGGTCTGTAGTTATCTACAAGTGATGTGTTGAGTGTGGGTTTTTTAAGCAGTGGAGTTACTCGAGCCTGCTTGAATGTGGTAGGGAAGATGTGTTGATGATGTGTGTGAGTGCTGGTAGGAGTACAGGAGAGATGGCTTGTAGGAGGTGTGAAGGGGATGGGATCTAGGGGGCAAGTAGTAGGATGGCTGGAAAGGAGAAGTTTTGATACTTCCGTCTCAGTGAGTGTAGAGAAGGAGGAGAGAAGATGTTTGTCTGTGGATGTTGCTGATCTAAGATCCTGTGTGTGTGGAGGTGAGAACTGACTACTGATAATTGTTGTTTTATCAGTAAAGAAATGGGCAAAAACGTCGGCAGATAAAGAGGTGGTGGGAGGTGGTGGAGGGGGACAGAGGAGAGAGTTGAATGTTCTGAAAAGTGTGCGTGTGTTTAAAGGTGCTGTTGATTTTGTTGCGGAAAAATGAGGATTTAGCTGCATGGACATCATCTGAGAAGGATGAGAGCAGAGATTGGTACTTACCCAGGTCAGATGGGTCGTTTGATTTTCGCCATTTTCTCTCTGCTGCCCTGAGTTTGGTCCGGTGTTCGCGAAGAACGTCAGATAACCAATGGGTCCCTTTGCCCCGCTGAAAAGACAGAACGCGCAAGAAACCTTCAACCACCAATCGTACGCCTCCATTGGGACGATTGGGTGGGCTTACAGGGTGACTGCGAGGAGTTTGAGGAGTTTTGAATAAAATTAGGGGTACAGTACAGTCTAGTGGCTACTTTGCATAGTTACAGTTTTGATTTTCCAACAATAATCTATGATTACATTATATAATTACTAAATTTTCCACAAATTCCTTCCATCTTTTCCACAGCAGAATCCCTCTTTGCTTTGTTAATTTTAAAGATAAGGTAAGAATTTCCATCTTATATTTACAACTGCTTTCCAGTCTTCTATAGTGGGTGACATAGGTTGAAGCCATTTGCACTTAAGGGCCTTTTTAGCTGCAACCAGAAATATTCTCCATAGGTATATATCATTGGTTTTATGCAAGTCCAGATTACCCAAATTAACACATCAATTAAAGATCACAATTCCATTTCAATTTTATGTCTTATAAGACATAAAATTGAAATGGAATTGTGATCTTTAATATAGCCTCTAATGTCCTGTGTACATCTTTCCAAAATGTGTGAATGACTGGACACGCCCTGAATATATGGTGATGATTTGCTACTTCTGAATTATAGTGTCTCCAACATCCTGATCCTATTTCACTATAGCATTTTTGAGCTGGTGAAATTAAATTTTTCCAGGAAAATAGCCTCCATTGGTGAGAGCCTGTGGTTTTCCATTGGGATTTACATGTTTTTAACCAAGCATCTTCTGTTATAGATACGTCTCCTTCTTTCTCCCATTTACATCTGACATAAGAAGTGGATTCATGGTCTGTGGTTTTGTAGACAATGATAAAATTTAGAAAAAACTTTATTAATTGTAATAGCCTTAAATGCAGACAAGAGTATCTTTACAAATTCATTTTGTTCCCAATCCCCTTCTTATGCACTGTTGTGTTAAAGTGGTGTCTTATTTAAAGTATCTAAATAAGTCATGATTACACAACTCGAACCGATTCTTAAATTCTTGAAAGGTTAAGAAAATATTATTATTTGTGATAGAATAATACATTGTAACTCCTTTCTTAATCCATTTCTTAAACACTGTGTCTAAAGTATTAGGTGTAAACTCATATGCACACCACATCAGTATTTTCAGAGTGTCTTTCAATTTACATTTTTTAATTACTGTGGCCCATATTTCTAGTGTAATAGTAATCCATGGATGTTCTTTACTTATATGGGCCCTTAATAGCTTCTCATCTGCAATTACTGCTTGAATTGGTACTTCTGAGAAAAGGGAAAGTTAATTTGCTTCTATCTAGCTTCGTAGCTTGGGTTAAACCAGCAAACTATGGGTCTTAATTGGGCAGCTATATAATAGTCTTTTAGTCTTTTAGAGTGTTTTATATCGAATTCTGGATTTTTTACCTTCCCAAATAAACCTTATAATCCATTTGTCCCAATCTTTAAATTGTTCTTCTGAAATCTTCACGAAATCTTCAATCTCTTGCGTTAGACCTGATCTGTGGGCTTGTGTACTTTTAAGTTCCCTTTCCAGCTCTTTTAGTTTTACTTGTAATTTAATGAGCTTCTCTTGTCTCAGTTTCTTAGCTAATGCTGTTTCTACAATTATTTTTCCTCTCAAGACAGCTTTGCAAGCATCCCACAGTACTGCTGGGGATACTTCTCCGTTGTCATTTTCCTCTAAATAATTTCCTCTTCATTCGTTCTATAAACTGCTCACTGTTCAGAATACTAGAATTTAGTCTCCACAATGTATTAATATGAATTTTATTTAAACTCACTGAGGCATATACTGGTGCATGATCGGAGAGGTCCATTGTTCCTATGGTACATTTATTTATCTTATGTCTATCTTTTCTAAACATAAATAAATAGTCTATTCTCGAGTATTTTGAGTGTGCATGCGAGTAATGAGTATAATCTCGTCCTTTAGGAAAAAAATCCCTCTAAAGGTCTATCAAACCTACATCTCCTAATAGACCTTTAAATTTCTTTGCTGTAGAATTTGTCGGTTTCTCTGTCAATGTAGAGGTATCCATTTTCAAGTTCAGAATTATATTAAAGACTCCACCGCAAATTAAGGTTCCTTGTGTCTCAGTTGAGATCATATCAAAGACTTTTTGATAAAACTTAAATTTGCTACCTGGGGGGACATAAACATTGAGAAATTTGTCCTTTGATTAAAATATAACACCCTTCTTTATCTTTAATTTCAGTCTGATGGTCGTACCTAAGCTTGTTTGATATTAAAATAGCCACTCCCCTCTTTCTACCAGAAGCATGTGATGATGAAAATACATATTTAAATCCATTTCGTGCCAATTTAGAGTGTTCCGTCTGATCTAAATGGGTCTCTTGGAAAAATGCTACTTGAACCTTTTCTTTTTTTAATTTTGATAAAATTCGAGTTCTCTTAATAGGATTGTGGACTCCATTTATATTGTATGTTACTAATTTAAACACATACTCTAAGCCACTCATGTACTATGTAGTTATTAACACTTCCATACACAAAAACATAACTGTCAAAATATCACAGCTTCGAACAATATAAAAGAAAAAACAAAAACATGAACAAGAACAATTTTTATTACATAAAGTGACTTCCACAAACGAGATCCCTAGTCTATGGATCTTAATCGAGCCTGAATGGAGATTTGGCTCTGAGGGAAAAACCTCAAACCTGCAAACTAGAGTGAGGGCCCTCGCTGGCACAATGTCATAAATTGACACCTTGTGGTTCAGTTTTGAGATCTCCCAACACTAAACTATGATTAACCAGAACTTAAAAAGGGCTACCGTTCTTTCCGTTTAGTACTACTTTAAAAGGAAACGCATCATCTGACCTGTGATATGCAGTCCTGTAATTATCCTGTCATTTACATCAGTTCAATCGATCAGTGTGCGAGCTCAGTTTCTTATTATTTTCGTCTGAAAGTTTTCAGCCGCTCCACATAGTCCGGTGTTGTATTAGTTTCCACTTGACTGCTTTGCCCCCTCTTTGTTGACCAAGCTCGGCGCTCCAGTGGTGTCTGTTGTGGTCGGATGATATCCACCTGGAGGCCTCTGTCCTTTATGTCTTTTGTCGCCTCTTCAGCAGAATTATAGACTGTCTCGCCTTCGTAGAATACCCGGAGTTTCGCTGGATATGGAGTCTGGAATCTGATCTTTTTTTCCTTCAGCGCTGCTTTTGCCTGAGCATATTCCTTTTGTTTCTTTAGGACATCTGGGGGGGGGGTAATCGTGGTCACATGTAATTCTTGCATTGTTCTATTTCAATCCTCCTTTTTTCCACACCTGTCCCAAAATCTCAGGAATTAAGCAATGACGGAGCGTGGTCTCGCACTGTCCATTGGTTTTGGCGCTAAAGCTCTATGAGCCCTCTGAATATGGAGGTCCATCGTTGGGTCGAGACCCAGTCCATTTTTCAGCAATTCTTCAATGAACTTGATAATCGATGAGCCATTTTCGCTGCCCTCTGGGATTCTGTATATTTGGATGTTATCCCGCCTCGACCTGCCTTCTTGATCTGTTAACTTCGCTTCAAGCTGAGCCTGAAGTTTCAGCAGTTCAGACAACACCTCTTTAGTCTGTTGAATTTGTTCCTCGGCTTCCGCGATACGATCCTCAGCTTCTTCAATTCTCTTGTTTGTAGTGTTTAAATCCTCCATGATGTCCGCTAGTTTTTCATTATTTTCCTTCCTGAATTCTCGTAACTCTACGAGTATCTTTTCCAGGCTAATTTCTCCCTCAGCGTTATCATGGTTTCACCAGTTTCTTCTCCAGTCTTTTCTTGGTGACCTGGAGCTTTCTTTTGTTTTGCCCTTGTTGCCCTTGTTGTCCCCTTATGCCTTATTCTTAATGAAGAAAAAATAAAATATGCTTAAAATATTTAAGCTGTTTCTAAATCCAGAAAGTGCTTAAAAGGGCTTTAAAAAACAGTTAAATGAACAAAGCACTAGAGTCAGCAGCAAAGAAAAGAGTTAAAATGTATGCAAAACTCATTCATTTGAGAATTGAGCAAGACTTGAATGTTAAACTTGGTCCCTCTTGTAAAAGGTGGCCACATTGTGGCCCCTGCTTTTAAACAATCCTAGATCTGCCACTGTTCATAATTAATGTGAATAATGCAATGTGTATAATTAATTCAATAGTGAAGAACATGGTAACGCACTAGTAATGACTCAAGTATTACCAAATCCTTAATAAGGAATTACTAATTACTTGAAACAGTATTCTAAAGTAAAAAGCGTGATAAATCTCTAGTAATGACTGGAGATATTATAAGCTTTTAAGGTTTTTGTAAGGTTTTGGATAGTCATGACTCAAGTGTTACTACACCATTCTAAAGGAATTGCTGATTATTAAGAACAGACTGTTGTGTGAATATCATGGTAACTCATGTGATACCAAATCAGTCAGAAGGAATTAATATACAAAACCTTACAAAAGTCTTTGTGGTGACTTCAGTCATTATTAGGGAGTTATCATTCTTTTCACTTTAGAATACTGTTCCAAATAATTAGTAATTATTTCAGAGGAATTTGGCAACACTTGAGTCCTTACTAGTGGGTTACCATTATCTTCACTTTAAAATTAATGATGCATTATTCACATTAAATATGAACATGTCACCAAGCAGAGGATGTCTTATTGGATGAAAGATGCTATCTCTACAGCCTATGAGGTGCGTGGTTTGGCTTCGTCTTTGGGTGTTCGTGCTCATTCCAACAGGAGAGTATCTTCTTTAGCTTTTTTTAGGGGTGCTTCCTTAGAGGACTTTTGTGTTGCGGCAGGATAGGCTTCTCCATATACTTTTATTAAATTTTATGTGGGGTTGACCTTAGGCTGCCAGGTTTTATCTATTTGAGCAGGAGGTTGTTCCCTGGTTTGCAGTCTATGTGGTTTCATGGACGATAAACTACAGACATAGTTGTATGGCACTGTGGTATATTGTTCACATAGCGTCAGATAATGATGCACTGTCAAGTGAACCTATGAAAGGGAACGTCTTGGTTATGCATGTAACCTTGGTTCCCTGAGCAGGGAACAAGATGCTGCATATAGCATATAGCATCTGTATAACCAAGCATGTGCCATCAGCTATGGCGTGATTCTATATGGGCTTCAGACAATCATCACACTTGGCGTTTTCCCATAGCATCAGCTTTTGACGCAGCGTCTCGCTGTATGTTAACCAAGGTAACATACTTAACAGAGACGGTCCCCAAGGACCAAAATTGAAAAATATTGGTGTGAAGTGTCTGAACATTAGCTAAAAAAACTGCTAAAATAATAACAATAATTACCCCAAATGATTGTTTTAAATAGTACATTTAATTTTCTCATACCTCCACATATGGATAGAAGCACGTCTCCCCCAAGGCATCCCAGTACTTTCCAGTCTCAAATCGCATTTTATACACACCAGCAATGAAGCTTTCTTTTTTAATCAACCCAGGACACCGTCCATCTTCATTAGTTGTCCTATAATTAACATTTTGGAATTATTTTAGCCAATACCTCTATATACTCTTAAATCTGCATGCTATCATTTTGGTTGATGCAAAACTGAAAAGGCATCAGTTACTTAAATAATTTGACACTACAATTTATGCATTTACCCTGTTGTGAGTAAGTTCCACACCGATGAGATGGGGTCTAGGCGATAGAGGATAATGTTCATGTTGGCTCCAGGAACTCCTTGGGCTGTATTCAGCACATGAGTTGTGAGGGGGCTTTGCAGAGTAGCGGCCATGTTCATATACTGTAACAGAATGTGATATTAGATTAATGCACTATAAACAAGCTGCTGTTAAACTATAAAGCATTTTTGAAAATGACGGATAAAAAGCGAAAGTGGCTTGATAGAAATAAGAAAGCTAACACAAGCTTCAATCACAGGATAGCAGCTGTAAGGCCCTGTGAAACTGGGGTGAACTACACTGTATTGTAGGTGGACATGATGGCACCAGTTTACTGATTAGATTAGATTAAACAGTTACTAGTGAAGGGGTTCTGCCAGTCTCTAATCTTCTTACTGAGAGTCAAACTATGTGTGAATGTTGACAGTCTTAGTTCCCGTGACCAGGTGGTGCTCAAATGCTTTGGGGATGTCATTATGATTTTTTGGGATAGGTGCACTTTACATTCAGGGCTAGCTTCCTGTATTCTTCTTTTGTTGATTTGATCTTCTTTTGTTAAAATTCACACGGAATCTTTTCAGCTCAACCATGATGTGGTAAGTGTCACTCTGTCCAAAGAACCACTACAGACCAGTACATGTGGTTACCCTCTGCTCAGCCAGAGAAGTGTTGATAAACAGCTGCAGGGTTGTGTTAACAGAAAAGTTATCCTCTGCATTGCCAGAAAAAGGAGGTTCATCCTGTTTAGTCAGGGAAGGTTAACAACTGTTAATGGAGTTAAGTGGTTAACTAAAGTTAAGGACCAACATCAAGAATTGGACTATGGCTCACCTTCTGAGAGCTCTTAAAAGTAAAGTCATCCACTTCAGTCACTCTGACAATAAAACACAATTAGGTTACACTTTATTTTGATGGTCCACATTCTACTAATTATAAGTAACTTTGCAATTACATATCAACTAACTCTCATTAGAGTATTAGAAGCATGTCTGGTTAAAACACTTTATTTTGATGGTCCCCCACTAACAAACATTCTATTATGTAATTTTTCAACTACATGCCAGCTTATTCTACTGACGTGAACCCTAACCTAATAATCACTTCCATTTGGCCTAGCCTTGTCACCCTGCACATACACAAAATGCATGGATGCATCTCTAGCTCCGCTGCGACTCTAGGGCATCCACATTTTTAATTACATAGATGATTGGCTGATCCTGGCCCAGTGTCAAATGCTTGCGCTTTGACATCGGGATGTTGTCCACACTTATCTTGTATCTCTGGGGTTGAGAATCAACGCCAAGAAAAGCATTCTCTCTCCACTACAAATAGGAAAAAGAGGCTACAATTTGCACGAGCTCACCAAAATTGGACAGTTGAAGACTGGAAAAATGTTGCCTGGTCTGATGAGTCTCGATTTCTGTTGAGACATTCAGATGGTAGAGTCAGAATTTGGCGTAAACAGAATGAGAACATGGATCCATCATGCCTTGTTACCACTGTGCAGGCTGGTGGTGGTTGTGTAATGGTGTGGGGGATGTTTTCTTGGCACACTTTAGGCCCCTTAGTGCTAATTGGGCATCGTTTAAATGCCACGGCCTACCTGAGCATTGTTTCTGACCATGTCCATCCCTTTATGACCACCATGTACCCATCCTCTGATGGCTACTTCCAGCAGGATAATGCACCATGTCACAAAGCTTGAATCATTTCAAATTAGTTTCTTGAACATGACAATGAGTTCACTGTACTAAAATGGCCCCCACAGTCACCAGATCTCAACCCAATAGAGCATCTTTGGGATGTGGTGGAACGGGAGCTTCGTGCCCTGGATGTGCATCCCACAAATCTCCATCAACAGCAAGATGCTATCCTATCAATATGGGCCAACATTTCTAAAGAATGCTTTCAGCACCTTGTTGAATCAATGCCACGTAGAATTAAGGCAGTTCTGAAGGCGAAAGGGGGTCAAACACAGTATTAGTATGGTGTTCCTAATAATCCTTTAGGTGAGTGTATATGGGTATTCTGCACATACACTGTAAAAAAAAAGATGATGCACATTCACTCTCTTCCATTGTAGAAAAGTGAAGCTGCCAATGTCCCAATATGGCGCTGACATCTTGCGCTGATTCGGGACCCGAGTTTGCGCAGTAGTGAGCATGAACTGGAGCCGCAGTATCAAGGCCCCGCCCACAATCCCGCAGAATCGGTTAGTACAGATTACTGCAGAAAAACTCATTATGTCAGTGTGAAATAAACAGTTATGGAAATGTAGAAATTGAAGTTAAAGCTTTAATCTCCTCCCGAAAATCCTGAAAAAAGTAAGTTGGTGCTTCAGTGACTACTTCGCTTAGAGAAGCTGTTAATCTCAGCTGTCAATCACAATGTCACACTCCCATTTTTATAGCTTATTAAACTATTTATTTAAAATAATTATTGGTGTAAAGTGATTATTATTCATAATAATGTAATTATTATGAACACTTGAACTTACAAGTAATTGATAGTTTATCAATTACTTGATAGCTAGTTTAGTTTGTATCACGTCCCATTCAATTACATGGAGAGGGTTGAGTTTATGACCTATACTGGGACCAGCCACTTGGGGGCGATCAAAACGTTTTGGCTTCACTTTTCAGGACTTGTGCGGCACACTTGCTTCAGCACATGAGACCGCTTCAGTTGTGGCTCAAAGCCAGGGGATTTCATCCAAGGGCCAATCCCCAAAGGCAAATAAGGGTTACGTGCTGCAGGCTTCGTTCCCTTTCTATGTGGCTCAGACCCCGGTTCCTCAACTTG
The DNA here is from genome assembly GCA_039654625.1 of Rhinogobio ventralis. NCBI lineage: Eukaryota > Metazoa > Chordata > Actinopteri > Cypriniformes > Gobionidae > Rhinogobio > Rhinogobio ventralis. The sequence continues at coordinate 24,843,026 of CM077206.1, read as the reverse complement.
GGTCTAACACTTGAACTTACAAGTAATCTGTACTGACCGATTCTGCGGGATTGTGGGTGTGGCCTTGATACTGGGTACGGTAGTCGCCTACATAAATCACCAGGGCAGACTGCGTTCGTCCTATCTGAACAGGCTAGCGCAGACAAGTTCCTGTCCCTCAGGGCGATTTACATCCCCGGGCATTTGAATGCGGGAGCAGATTTATTTTTTCAGACAGCTGTGAAACACTGGGAATGGAAACTCCCTCAAGAGATAAATCAAACAGATTTTATGAAGCAGAGGTGGACCTATTTGCCTCTCAAGAGACAGCACAATGTCCCCTCTACTTTTCTCTGAGTCAACCAGCCCCTCCGGGTCTGGATGCCCTTTTTTTTAAACATGCCTTAGGAAAAAACATTACTGATGTGCATCTTGAGATAAAACAATGGCACTGACATATTTTAAGATATGTCAGTGCAAGTTGTTTTCAGTGAAGACTGCTCAAACATACATTGTAGTCTGGGACCAGGCTTAAGCCTTGTCTGTGAAACCAGCCATAAGATTGTTACTCACATCAGCGCTAATGATATCAAACTTTGTCAGTCGGAAATCCCTAAAAATAAAATTAAAGGGGTGTGTGAACTCGCAAGTACGATGTTAGACACTGTATTATGCTCTGGGCCTCTCCCTGTTTATCAGGGTGACAAGATACATAGACAGGAGCAGGTTTGACATCCATGAAAGTGGAAATAAAAAAATAAAAAAAGTTTCAGGGAGTTACAGGGTGTGGTTAGAGGCATGGAGATAAAAGGAAGCACAGCCAGACTAAATCAGCTATGTGAAGTGTGCACAAAGGGAAAATTCAGAGACAGAGAGCTAGCCAGAAAGGCAAAGAATCCCTTAGAACTAATACACACTGATTTGGCCGGCCCCATGCCAACACAGAGCAAAGAAGGATACATATATGCACAGTCTTTTACAGATGACTACTCAAGTACCGTAGTGTATTTTCTGAAGTCTAAGAGTGACACAGTACAGGCAACAGAAAAGTTCTTGGCAGACATAGCACCTTATGGAGAAGTCAAGTGCATCCGTTCAGATAATGGCATCGAATTTACGAATAGAGACTTTCAATGGCACAGCAAGGAGGAGATGGAGAACACTCTGTGACATGAGAAGATGCTTACTGAGAGCGAGTTACCAGATGAGTTGTGGAACTACGCTATGCAAACATCAGCTTAAGTGAGAAACAGGTGCCACTGTAGACGTACAAAGATAATCCCATATGAGTTATTCACAGGCAGAAAGCCAGATGTTTCCAAAATGCAGAAATTTGGATCAATATGTTTTGCCTACAAACAGGAGAAAGGAAATTTAGACTTTCAGCAGTGGGAAAAATGTTGATGAAAATGTGAAGGATGTATCAGGCCAAGGCATTCAAAGTGGTGTGAACAGGCCTGAACAGGCGGAACCCACACAGTCAGGAAAAGCTACTGAGACTGTAATCAGAAGGAACCCACCAAGAACCAGGAGGATGCCAGCTCATCTACCGGATTTTGAGATAGAGAATATGGAGGACAAACTGCAGACATGCTAGACTTTTGTTATAGAGTGGTATGCCATATACCGCAAACCTACCAGGATGCCATAACGTCAACCAAATCAAGGCAGTGGAAGAGCGCCATGGGCAAAGAAATGCGATCACTGGAGGAAAACAAGACCTTCAAACTCACTCAGTTGCCACCAGGAAAACAACTAGTTGGGAGAAAATGGGTTTACACGATTAAAAGAGCATTGATGGATCTGAAAAACACAAGGCAAGATTCGGTGCAAAAGGGTACAGTCAGAAACAAGGGACTGACTATGATGAAACATTCCTACCAGGGCTTAACATTAACACCCGCCAACCCGCCAAATGCGGGTAGATTTCAGCTATGGCGGGCAGGGGTGTCGGACTGGGGGTAAAACCAGTACTGATTACCAGGGCCCCAAGTGGAGAGAGGGCCCTTGAAAAGTCTGGAATATTTTTTATTCGGGGTGTCTAGTCACACCAAGTGCAAATAGCGTGCCTTGTTGGCAAGTGCTATTCGCACTAGCTCCGCCTAACAATACAATAAAAAACACACACATATCAATGTCTTCAGTGGCGCAATCAATAGAGTGTAAGGTTTATAGATCTTGGTTTTGACGCGATTGACCCACGGGTTCGAATCCGCCTTTTGCAGAGCTTGCTCTTATCCCTTTTCCCATCATATATCACATCAGAAAGGCATTTAAATAAAGGTGGAAATAAAGTGTCTAACGAAATGTTTAATAATAATAAAAGCATTTATTGGGTAGTGTATGTTTGCATCGCATACATTCAGTCAACTCGCTCCGTGTCCAATAAAAACAATCCACATAATCCGTCTTCTTCATGAAAAATCTTCCTTTAATCTTGATCCGTTAATAAATCAAGCAAATACAATAAAATAAACAAATATTATCTTAAATCCTAAACATCACGGATGAAAGAAAACTAAAAGAAACCTGTGCGACTCCACTCTACTTCCTACAAAATACGAACCACAGTCCACTGCATGACTTACAGTAGCAATTCTTAAAGGGCCAGTGTACAATTTTAACATGAAACATATTTCAATGTAAAATTAGAGAATAATTATCTAAATAGTACACACAAATAAATAAAGTTTACAATCTAAACACAAATACTTAAAGACTGAAATGCACCACATAATTTGCAATATTTGTCAGTGAAAATAAGCAAAATAACCCTACAGGTAGGGTAAGGGGTATGTGTAGGGAGGGCTTTTATTGTCCCATTAAGACTGCATCCATTTAATAATTTTAATAAATATAATCATTTACACTTGTTATTATTGCATCCTGTTAATGTACAACAATACTGAGGTGCAAATAGTATGTATCTGTCAAAATAAAGTATAAATTGCATGTTATTACTATTTACACATATTGCAAAGAACTACTTTTATATGGTGTAAATAGAATCTATTTTCACTTAGTAAAGCTATTTCACTTTGTAAATATCATCTACAGCTATTTGCATTTAGTGTAAATAGAATATATCGCTATACATCAGGACTGCCAATGCATAGGGCCTCGGATCTTGTGCTACGCCCCTGGTGGCGGGTAAGATGCGGGTAAGAACCTTACCAAATGCGGGTAAGGTTGAATATAATTTAATAATAATTCTTAAGTCATGTGAAATAATAAACTAATTGCAATGCGACGCTATGAAACTACAACTCCCATGAGCACCCCAGCGGTTGCTCATCGGAACGCGCACTACTGATCGACGTCACACAACACAACACAACACACGAGTCCCTGTGAAGTGAAATGAATGAGGAGCTACGTGGCGCCACATAAAAGGCTTAACAAATCCCAGAGAGTTAACACAAAAGAGAAAACCTGACAATGAAAAGCAAGAGTAAACAAAGAAAAAAAAAGACAATTCAATGAAAAGTGGAGATTAGGCAGAGAATGGCTGGTATATGACCCAGACAGGGAAATAATGTACTGCGCTGATTGTAGGAGGTATGGCAGTAAAAAGGCGAAGGGGGCTTCGTTTGTGGCTGGTACAAACAATTTTAAAGTCGAAACTATAAAGAACCATGAAATGTCCGTTAGTCGTATCGGCAGCATAGTGACTAAACGGGTGAAGACAGCTTCACTACAAGATACTGTGGCAGTGAAATCCCTTTTCCTCATGAAGTCCGCCGAGCTTGAGAAGATGAAGATGCTGTTTCGGAACGCACACACTATTGGGAAGAAAGGTCGACCCTCCACGGACTACGTGTGGATGTAAGTATTTTTTTAATTAAAATTTGTGTGAAAGCTTGGTTAGTCTAACATTAGTCAATTTGTGTTTTCTCCAGGATGGATGAGAAAAAAGGCCTGAACGTTGGAAGTACTTCTAGAAACTCAAATAGAGCTAAAGAGTTTGTATTTTACATTGCTGAAGCCAAAAGAAAAAAACTAACAGAAGCACTAACCACCACAAAGTTCCTATCAGTGATGTGTGACGGTTCTACAGACAGCACTGTTTTGGAAGAGGAGCTAGTGTATGTCAGGTGGGCAACAGCAGAGAAGATGGAGGTGTATTTTGTAGGTATCTATCACAAGAGCTCTGTGAACAGGGCACACTTGAGGAAAAGCTTTGAGGGTATTGGCATGAAGCATCTGATGCCTACAAGGATAGGAGAAACTCGGTGGGTTTCACATTTCCTGCGAGCCCTTGAAAGCTTTTTGAGAGGCTACAAGGGACTTGTACTCCACCTAGAGAAGGTATAGTAGGCTACTACAGGTAGCAAACAGACAGTTATGATAGTAATATTCCCCAAAGGTAGAAATTTGTCAGGGCATGACAGGTTGGAAACAGCACAGAAGTCTGTTAGTTTTAATGTGGTTTAATTTAATCTCTTGAAATTTTAAAATGTATTTTATGCTAATTACATTCTATGAATTTATAATGTCAGATACAGTCACCTGAAGTAGCCAGGAATGAATTACACAAGGCAAAAGCCAGAGGATTTCTCCATATTATGAAGGATGGGAATGTCCTCAAATTTGCCTGCTTCCTTCATGACTTGCTGACTCAGCTCAGAAGCCTGTCCCAAACTATGCAGCTCTCCTCAGTGACTGTGGCCGAAGTCCATAACTGCCTGTCCTCTACCTTGGATTTAATGCTCAAATACAAATCCAGATACAGCCACAAAATAAACTGTATTTATTCGTGCCATGTGGATTACCAACTTCCGATACTGGCCAGAGGCAGACAGAAATGGGGGCATTTTTGTATACAAAATGACCAGACTAAACAAAACATTATAAATATTATATATATTTTGTCTAACACATCTTCTACATCTTAAATCTCTTATTGTAGATGTTGGTGATGCTGATGTGCAGGAGCTCATCACTCACTTTGAACTTGTGCTGCTGAGATCTGGGGTGAAGGTGGGTGAAGTCCTGAATCAGTGGACTGTTCTTAAGTCTAGACTGTACCAGGACTCCAGTGTTGTTCTACAAAGCATCTCCTGGCCTGAGGTTAATCGGCAGCTTAGTCGGGACTGCCCGGACATACTGCATTTGGTTGACCTCATCCTTTGCATCCCCGCTTCAACAGCAGATTGAGAGCGGGGATTTAGTGCCATGAAGCACGTCAAAAGTGACTGGCGGGCTAGTCTTAGGAGTCAGACATTGTCAGACCTTCTGACTGTACAGCTGTCCTCTGCTTCCATCGCAGATTTTGATCCAGCCTCAGCCATCAATTTGTGGCATGTTGGAGGCATCTAGGTTTTTTTGTGTTTATCTTTTCAGTTAATCTTATACACCCCAGTACAACTTTTAATTAACAATTATTAGAAGCTACTCTATTTTTGCCTTACTAAACTTCATGTTTTCCAGCAACTAAATATATGATATGATCTGTAGCTGATAAGCCATGTAGTCTTTTGGGTGGTCAGTCTGCATTTGAAAGGGTTTTAAATCAAGCTAAATCAAGTAATTGTATCATGCCAAAGTCAACTTTAATCATATAAAATATATTTTCCCAACAACAAAATTGTGGTTATTGAAAATACTGAGTGGCTAGTAACTTTGGAAAACTACTAGCCACAGTGGCTGGTGAGCAAAAAAGTTAATGTCAAGCCCTGATTCTCACCCACAGCTGACATGACAAGTGTGAGAATTGTTATACAGAAGGCGGCACAAGAAAATCTAATCTTGTATCAGATGGTTGTTAAGACAGCTTATTTGCATGCACCAAATAATCATTAAATTTATATGGAACAGCCAGAGGGTTATAAACAGAAATCTGAAACAGATGAAAAGCTAGTATGCAAGTTAGAGAAATCTCTCTATGGTCTTGAACAATCTGGCCAAAACTGAAATGCTGTGTTACATGTTTGACGGAGAGTGGTTTCACACAAAACCCGGCTGATAACTGTGTATACAAAGGAAAAGCAGGATGAGAAAATAATCCTGATAATATGGGTTGATGACCTAACAATAGCAGCTAACAGTGAAAATGTTCTGGAAAGTGTAAAGGCAATGCTCACTGAAAGGTTCAGAATGAAAGACATGGGAAGGTTGAAATATTTCCTGGGCATAGATTTTGAACAAGCAGAGGGTCTAGTCAAAATGTCACAGGAGAGATATATGGGGAAAATACTAGACCGATTTGATATGCAGAACTGTAAATCTAGGGAAACTCCATGTGAATCAAAGCTTGATTATGCAGAAAATGCTGAAAAAAATGAAAGAATCATGGAAGTTCAGGTAGGCGGTGGGAAGTTTAATCTACTTGTCCACTTGCACTTGCAGGAATTATGCATCAGAAGAAATAACACTGAGAGACTAGGTCTAAGAATGTATACTGATGCTGACTGGGCGTCAGATGAAAAAAACAGACATAGTACTACAGGATACTGTGTCAGTCTAAGTGAAGGAAGTTCTTTGATTTCATGGAAAAACAAAAAAAAACAACCAACAGGGCATTGTCCACTTGTGAAGCAGAATACATGTCCTTAGCATAAGCCATGCAGGAATGTATCTACTGAGAGCAATTACTAAAAAGTATGGACACCAATACGCACAAACAAAGGTGTATGAAGACAACCAAGGTACCATTGCACTAGCCAAAAACCCAGTCTGTAGGCAGAGGTGCAAACACATTGATATCAAATACCATTTCATAAAGGAAACTGTAAATGAAGGAAGGGTGATCTTGGAATATTGTCCCACAGAGAAAATGGTTGCTGACATTATGACAAAGCCAGCCACTAAACAAAAATGAAAGAGGTTTGTTCGAGACATGTTTGGCACTTAAGAGTGTAAAAATGTATGTTTACATTATTTATGTAAAAGAGAAGTCTTATTTGTTTTTGCTGTTTTTTGTTTTGTTTTGTTTGTAACACAATGAGCTAAGAGCGAGTGGGGGTGTATTGCACTCTTACCCATTGTAATATGGGAAGCCGAACTACCTATATTGTTCTATTTGAGGGTATTGCGGTTCGAATGTGATGACGTTGTGACGTAATTACATGTTTACGTTGTACTAAGGTAATGCTTGTGGAAGTTGTGCTGAATAAAGCAGCTGAAGAGATGAACAAGCAAATGAGCAACGTTTTGTTTGTTTTCCATAACATGAGTGATGGTGAACTGTGCACTCAGGCTTAACAATGGCACATAGTCTTAGAGTTGGTAGTTGACTAACTGGGGCCCAGGTCAGGAAGCATACAGACTGGCTAAACCGACCATCTGCTAGCCGCATCACATCAGAGAAGTCAGATAAATCCCAACACATAGAGACTCTTTCACCTAGATATCATAATATAGAGACTGTGTCTGTTCCTCAAACTAGTAACAATAAACTCCCGAACCCATTTAAGGGTAATAATTTAATTGATGTTCAACAAATAAAAAACATATATAATACAGATAAACAAATGTTAAACTCGGCTTGATGAATATTAGATCACTTTCTACAAAAGCCCTTTTTGTAAATGATATGATCACAGATCATAACCTAGTAGTGCTCTGACAGAAACCTGACACAAAACAGAATATTACATTACTTTAAATGTGTAATGACGAGGAATCAGAGAGCTTATGTGGATCCATGTGCAGTGTTTAATGAAACAACAGGCAGAAAACAGTGTAGAGAAACAGGCGAAGTTTCTAACCAGGGTAAACAGTCCAAATGAGGCAGACAAATCCAAAACAGAAGGCAAATAGGAAAATACCTGAAAATCCAGGGTTGAAACACAGGAAAAACCATCACAATGTTAAACGCTCAGAATTTACCCAAAAGGAATAACAAGACTTCGCAACTCAAGCATGTACAAGCTAGGCTATATATAGCAAGACTTATGAGCATAATGCAGTTCAAGTTACCTGTGACCCGGTACTCAAAACTCAGGAGACACCTCCCTCCTGTGGTTAACAGGTGGTATTTCAGACAGAGGTACAGGTATGAAAAAAAAAGGTATCTACCCCCAAGGTTACTGCTATAAACATCAGCCTTGTCTGAAAGGCAAAGGGGGAGGCGTTGCTGCAATTTATAGTAATATTTTCAGTATTACTTCAGAGGTCTAGTTTGATGATAATTTTTTGATGAACTATCTCTTTATCTCTCTGACTTGCTCGTTGTTCAATGAAACAATAAACAGTGTTTTTCCTGGGTTACAACTGGACTTTGTTAGTGGCCGAATTACCAGAGATTATAAGGCGAGGAGAGTGAATCACCTGCACAAATGGTTTTACAATGAGATGCGCAATATTCATGTGAAACCAATCAAGCTGTGCAACATATTTAGCAGAGGTGGCTCCTATGTTTGAGCAACTCACGGTTAAGGCTCTGTTTGTGCGTTTTTACTATTTGTTTTTATTTTATTCTTTTTGTTTCCGTTTTAAATTAGCGTGCACTTGAAGTGCAGTTTTTCTTTTTATGATGTGCGTCATTTTTAAATTATGGGTACTGCTATTGTGGACTTTGCTGTGGGCTCCGCCTGTGTGGAAGCCTACCAGCTAATTCACATTCAACTAACTGTGCTGTAATGACCTATACACGGTTTGAACTTCTAAGCCTGCAACATACTCCGTCCAAAATACCAATTTAGCCACTTCTGGATTTAATTCCCGAGCATTTGTTAAAGAAAAGAATTTGACAGAAAAAAGGATCAAGAGGAGGAATTAGAAACCGGTTGAGAAGACGTGGAAGTAAGCTACCTTTGCCTGCTTTTATTCGGACAAATGTGCGCTCATTACAGAATGAACTGTCTGTGTTGATAAAGACAGATTATACGACCTTTATGCAATATGACCGGGACACTGTGAAAACAGGGAAGTCTATTGGATGCGGTCTTTGTATGGCTGTAAATGATAAATGGGCAACTAATTTCACGGTGCTGGAGACTGATTGCTAACGACATTATGAAATTATGACTGTGTCGTTTCGACCTTATTATTTACCTCGTGAGTTCACTCAAGTGACTGTGATTCTTGCCTATGTTCCTGGCTCTGATAATGCACTTGCAGCTGAACGTATTATGGAAAGTTATAACAACGCTGTGTCCAGAGCAGCTGATCAGCTTTTAGCTGATCTTTTTGCTCGGAGACTTTAACAGCTGTGATGTTGGATCATTTCTTCCATAGCTAGAACAATATGTTACAGTTGCAACACATTTGAATAGAATGCTGGATTTGTGTTTTGGTAACATACCTGGTGCATATGTTTCTAAATCCCTCCCTCCCCTTGGCTTCTCAGATCATAATGTAATATTACTGTTGTCAAAATACAGACAGAAATTGAAATCATATAAGATTCAAACAAAGACCATTCAGGTCTGGAATAATGACTACGTGGAAACTCTGAGGGGGAGTTTCGAAGCAACTGACTGGGAGATGTTTTTTCGGAGCTGTGAGGAGAATTTGGATTTACTTAATGACTCAAGCCATGGGTTATTAAAGAAATGAAACTGTATTAATTTAAAGAAAATAGCATTTATTGAAGGTGACAAAAGACGTGTAAATGAGATTTTTAAATGAAAGATTAAAACAAGGTCAGCTAAGCTTCGTTATAAGGATGGAGGAGAGATTTACAAGAGGGAACACAAAAGCAGCATGGCAGAATCTTAATATGATGATGGGAAAACCACAGGTTTCAGCTTGAGTGCAGTGTCCAGATCCTACTTCCTTTGTGGAGCAACTGAATACTTTTTATGCAAGGTTCAATGTGATCAGATCTGTGAAGGTCTACAGTAATTTACAGTAATGCTCCCACTCCATTCAGTGTGGACGAGCAAACAGTCATTTCCATTCTTTCGAGATGGAAGCCAGGCAAAGCTCCTGGCCCAGATGGTCTCCAGAGCTGTATATTTAAGGAGTGTTCAGCTCTGTTAGGTGGAATGGTGGCTCAGCTCTTCCAGCTGTCATTGAACACTGGTTATGTTCCGAAATCATGGAAGGAGACGATTATAATTCCTGTGCCTAAAAAAACGAATGCTAAAGAAATGGAGAATTTCAGACCAGTGGCACTCACCTTGGTTCTTTTTAAATGTATGGAGAGCTCACTGCCAGTGTAGGTCAGTGTTTAGACCCACTCCAGTTTACCTACAAGTCGAAACAGGGAGTTGAGGATGCTTGTCTAACTCTTTTAGACACTGTTACTAGACATTTGGATGCTCCAAACTCGTTTGTTAGGATTTTATTTATGGATTTTACATCTGCTTTTAACACAGTCAATATCCATTTATTGTTGGACCGTCTCCAAGGGTTACAAGATAATGGATTCAGGAATTTTTAACGGACAGACCCCAATATGTTAGAATGTATGACCACAAATCTAGTAGTATTATTATAAACACTGGGGTCCCACAAGGTTGTGTCTTGTCACCTATTCTATTTTCCATATACACAAATGAAATCATGATGAACATAAGTAAGACCAACGAGTTGTGCTGTGTGGGAGTTCGTCCATCCAAAATTTCTTCTTCTTCCCTTTCTGAACCACTTAGGTTACGGGGGCAGGGAGTGGAACAGGTTGAATCCTTTACATATTTGGGTACTGTGATTGACAGCCAACTGTCCTTTGCGCAACATGCAAACTGTCTATAAGAAGGCTCATCAACGTTTATTTCTTCTGAGACAGCGGAAAGGATTTAATGTCAGACAGGATATCATGACAACAGTGTATCAATCACTTGTGGAATCAGTCATGATATTTAATATTGTTTCTTGGTATAGCCTACTTTCAGCTGAAAACAAGAACAAAATATCAAGAATTATTAAGCAGGCATCTAAGATTACTGGGGTCTCGCAGCTTCACCTCTCAGACCTTTATAATATGGCAGCAAAGAGGAAAGCAGTTTCTATTATTACAGATTCTACTCATCCACTTTATGATGCTTTTCAGCTACTTCCATCAGGTTGCCAGTTGGCTAGGAAGAAGGCTTATAGGAATTATTTTGTGCCCAATGCAGTAACTATTTTAAACAAGGTTAAGTGATTGTGTGTGGGTTGTAGAATTATGCAAAATTGTTGTTTCTATTTTTTTTTTTTAATTGTTAAGATGTCTGTTTTAATAATGTATTGTGTGGTTGTTGATTGTTGTATTGTAGTACACAATGTTGAATTGCATGGTGTGAGAGCCTGCTACTCTGAAAAGCTGAAAAAACAGTTTTCAGCCAACGACCCGGCATCAGTCTGGACAGGCCTGAGGAACATCAACAACTACAAGTCACCATTCCCCTAATCTGTGGAGAATCAACAGCTGGCTAAGGATCTGAATGCATTCTACTGCAGGTTTGAAAAGCCCAGTCTCACACCACACACCCGCTCTGATCTGCACTTCACACATTCACCATAACCTCCTGCACCCCCTCTCCTCCCCCCTCCTGCCATCCAACCTGAGCTTAAGGTCGGTGTGGAGGACGTGAGCCAAGTCTTTAAAAAACAGAAGACTAGGAAAGCTTCAGGCCCAGGCGGCATCTCATCTGCTTGTTTGAAAGCCTGTGCTGACCAACTGGCCCCAGTCTTCATGCAGATCTTCAACAGATCATTGGAGCAGTGTGAAGTTCCCTGCTGCTTCAAATGCTCCTCTGTCATTCCGGTCCCCAAAAAAACCAAAATCACTGGACTTAATGACTACAGACCTGTTGTTCTCACGTCTGTGTTTATGAAGTCGTTTGAAAGACTGGTGTTGGCCCACCTGAAGGACATCACTGGACCCTTGCTGGATCCTCTTCAATTTGCCTACAGAGCAAACAGGTCTGCATTACATCCTGCAACATCTTGACAGACCTAGGACTTATGCAAGGATCTTATTTGTGGACTTCAGTTCGGCTTCAATACCATCATGCCTGATCTTCTCACAGCTAAACTGACCCAGCTCTCCATGCCATCCTCAATCTGTCAGTGGATCACCAGCTTCCTGACAGACCGGCAGCAGCTAGTGAGACTGGGGAAACTCACATCCAGCACTCTCACTATCAGCACTGGCGCCCCCCAGGGGTGCGTTCTCTCCCCACTGCTCTTCTCCCTGTACACCAATGACTGCACTTCTAAAGACCCCTCTGTCATCCAGAAGCTCCTGAAATTTTCAGACGACACCACTGTCATCGGCCTCATCCAAAACGGTGACGAGTCTGCTTACAGACTGGAGGTTGAACAGCTGGCTGTCTGGTGCAGTTATAACAACCTTGAGCTGAACATGCTCAAAAAGGTGGAGATGATAGTGGACTTCAGGAGGAACAGCCCAGCACTCCCCCCAATCACCATCATGAACAGCACTGTGGAAGCAGCTACCAAATCAGACATTAGGAGACGACCGGACTGCAGAGAGGATTATTGGTGCCCCCCTGCCAACCCTCCAGGACCTGTACTCTTCCAGACTGAGGAAGAGAGCAGGTAAAATCATCACAGACTCCACTCACCCTGGACACCACCTGTTTAAACTGTTACCTTCAAGACAGCAACTCACTGGCCACTAGAACATCTAGGCACAGGAACAGTTTTTTCCCACAGGCCATTTCCCTCTTAAACAGTTAAGTACCCCCAAAGGCATATGCCTGTAAGTGCAATACTCCCACTGTTTAGTGCAATATCTTCTCAACTCAGGTGATATTTATTATTCATATTATTCAAAATACTGTAAATATGTTCATAATCTGTAAATGTTTATTCTGACTAAACCTAACTGTGACCTTATACTTTTATACTATTTTCACATTTTATTCTTAGAATTTTATTTACTGTCCTACTGTCCTGTATTTGTATTGTATATGTGCACTGGAAGCTTCAGCACCAAGAAACATTCCTTGTGTGTGCAAGCACACTTGGCAATAAAGAGCTTTCTGATTCTGATTAATCTAAGAAAAATTTCTATCACTGGTGATAGACAAAAAAGTTTCTCTAAACTTTAAACAGAATAATTTAGAGGTTGTATTTACCACAAACTAACCTACATATTTATTTATACCTGATGAACTTTCTTAATTATACACTTTTTTATAATAATTATAATAATATACTGATTTATTGTAATGCTTATAATTACTACAATTCTAAATTATTATAACATTTATAAGAATACAACTTTTAAACAGTTGAAGGTAAATGCAAAAGTGTGTAGCAACTCGGCTACATACAGGGAGTGCAGAATTATTAGGCAAGTTGTATTTTTGAGGATTAATTTTATTATTGAACAACAACCATGTTCTCAATGAACACAAAAAACTCATTAATATCAAAGCTGAATATTTTTGTATCAATATTTTTAGTTTTTAGTTTTAGCTATTTTAGGGGGATATCTGTGTGTGCAGGTGACTATTACTGTGCATAATTATTAGGCAACTTAACAAAAAACAAATTTATACCCATTTCAATTATTTATTTTTACCAGTGAAACCAATATAACATCTCAACATTCACAAATATACATGATGTCCACAAATATATCTTTTATACCCTTTCTTGCCAGCCACGCTGTGGAGTACTTGGACGCGTGTGATGGAGCATTGTCCTGCATGAAAATCATGTTTTTCTTGAAGGATGCAGACTTCTTCCTGTACCACTGCCTGAAGAAGGTGTCTTCCAGAAACTGGCAGTAGGACTGGGAGTTGAGCTTGACTCCATCCTCAACCCGAAAAGGCCCCACAAGCTCATCTTTGATGATACCAGCCCAAACCAGTACTCCACCTCCACCTTGCTGGCGTCTGAGTCAGACTGGAGCTCTCTGCCCTTTACCAATCCAGCCACGGGCCCATCCATCTGGCCCATCAAGACTCACTCTCATTTCATCAGTCCATAAAACCTTAGAAAAATCAGTCTTGAGATATTTCTTGGCCCAGTCTTGACGTTTCAGCTTGTGTGTCTTGTTTAGTGGTGGTCGACTTTCTGCCTTTCTTACCTTGGCCATGTCTCTGAGTATTGCACACCTTGTGCTTTTGGGCACTCCAGTGATGTTGCAGCTCTGAAATATGGCCAAACTGGTGGCAAGTGGCATCTTGGCAGCTGCACGCTTGACTTTTCTCAGTTCACGGGCAGTTATTTTGCGCCTTGGTTTTTCCACACGCTTCTTGCGACCCTGTTGACTATTTTGAATGAAACGCTTGATTGTTCGATGATCACGCTTCAGAAGCTTGGCTATTTTAAGACTGCTGCATCCCTCTGCAATATATCTCACTATTTTTGACTTTTCTGAGCCTGTCAAGTCCTTCTTTTGACCCATTTTGCCAAAGGAAAGGAAGTTGCCTAATAATTATGCACACCTGATATAGGGTGTTGATGTCATTAGACCACACCCCTTCTCATTACAGAGATGCACATCACCTAATATGCTTAATTGGTAGTAGGCTTTCCAGCCTATACAGCTTGGAGTAAGACAACATGCATAACGAGGATGATGTGGTCAAAATACTCATTTGCCTAATAATTCTGCACTCCCTGTATGTTAATAAATTAAATTAGCTCAAAAGAGAATTATATTGTAAGAAAGGTGACAGAATAATTGTTTATGCACACCTCTGGTGCATACTGATGCGCTCCATCACTTCCAGAGCACACGCAAGGAGCAGCGCTCTGCTGCGTGCAGATTCTCAGAAGATATAAAAACAAGTGAGTGACATGGGACTGTGTTGCTGAGTGTATTCACCATTCAGAGAGTGGTTATACTTATATTGTGTGCGTCACTGCTGAATAAACCACACACACACACACCAGCATATTTGAGTATATACATAATTGGGAAATATGCCCATGCCTACTGCAACAGTTTATTAAACACCCTCAATTCAATTATTAGTCTGGTTCCTGTGTTCTGACTGACACCCGGGAGTGATTGCCACACAGCAGTAGATCCAGCAATAGAAATAAAATACAGTCCTTTTAAGTCTCCCCAACAGTTGTGGTCCTTTGAGCCGGAGCTGTGATACTTTCTTTCTCGAAGATGGATGATAGAGTTTCAACCAGACCTAAGCGCCAGACTCATCCGCCACGGCATTATGATGAGTATGAGATGGTACCCGTGTTGCCACCACGATATTCGTTTGAATCAAGGATCAGTAGGCATGGGCAAGAAGAGGAGTTATATTCGTATGAGGAGGGTGCAGCCAAGATGACACCCTCTCCGATCAGACACTGAGAGATGCTGGCTATACAGAGGAGGACGACCGATATGGTGAATCGAGGCAGCACAGCTATAGACCTGGTCCTGACAGACAGCTAGCCGATCAGCACCCAAGAAGAATACATGCAGGGAGGAGTAGAGAATCCACTCCACACATCTGGTCTACAACACGACAGAGTCTGCCTCCAGCCTCCCAAACCGACCCTTTGCATAGCAGAGAAGAGCAGTTGAGTGCCACCTTAGCAGAGATCCGACAGACTAGATCGGAGTTAAAGTTACTCACAGAGACCCCTCAACTAGCTATAACGCGCTCTCAATCCAGTACATCTGACTCACTAAAACTTTGATTTGAATTTCAGCGCCATCAACATCGATTACATGTGACAATATTAAGTATAAAGTACAATTACGACAATGAGTGGCACCTGACGCGCTGTCTAACTCCAATAGAGTTCAGAATGTCTATAAATGCCAATCCCAATGCGTCTTTTTCAATATCTACATGGATGTTAAAATCACCAACAATTAAGACTTTATCGGCAGCCAGTACTAATTTTACTACCTTTTCACTGGGATTGCTGATTGATTGCTCCTGTCTGCCTCCTGTTTGTCCTGGTGCTGGTGTGCTCGTGTGTGCTCTGTTCACTTTTGAATCTTTATTGATTTATTTTTATTGATATCATTCCTTGTTGTTTAAACTGCTAAATATAACTTACCCATCAACATTTATTGTCTAAATGTTAGCATTTCGCTAGCCTGTTAGCTTGCCATCTCTGCACTCGGGTCTCTTGTTTTCTGAGTTCATTAAACAACTGTGGTGAGTTGGATTAGCAAGTAGACTCCATCAAACAACTGTGGTAAATTGGATTAATCAACAAATACGGTAAGCCATGTCTTCTTCTCCTGTCATTGTCACTTGCACTGCATGTTTCATGTTTAATATATCTTTCTCCGTTGGCGAACAGGGCTTCACATGTGATAAATGTAAGGAGATAGTCAGGCTGATGGAGAAGATTTCAGAATTAGAGACACGCATCCAGACTTTATTTGAGAGTAGTGAGAATGTAACAGCTTTAGACACTGCTTTGGATGCGAATAGCTTAGTGAACTCTGTACATTGTTCGGTTCCGGCTGTAGAGCCCGTGCAGTAGGGCAACTGGGTGACTGTGAGACAGCATAGTCGCGGATCAAAAAACCACCCTTCCATTTCAATTAGAACATCAAACAGGTTCTCCCCACTTAGTGACGCACCCACTGAGAATCCTGTTGAAAGTGCCCTAGTTATTGGTGATTCTATTACACGGAACGTGAAAATAGAGACACCAGCCACCATAGTCACATGTTTACCGGGAGCCAGAGTGCCTGACATCAAAGCAAATTTAAAAGTGCTGGCTAATGCTAATCATAAATTCTCTAAGATTATTATTCACGTCTGCACTAATGATGTTCGACTTCGCCAGTCGGAGATCACCAAAATTAATATTAAAGAGGTGTGTGAACTCGCAAGTACGATGTCACGTAAAATTTTTTGTTCTGGTCCCCTCCCCGTTAAAAGGATACTTAGCAGACTATCATCACTCAATGGCTGGTTGTCTAAGTGGTGTCCGCAAAATAACATAGGGTTCATAGACAATTGGAAAAGCTTTTGGGGCAGACCTGACCTGTTGAAAAAAGATGGCATCCATCCTTCCTGGGGTGGTGCCGCTCTTCTCTCTAGTAATTTGGCACATAGTCTTAGAGCTAAACCTTGACTAACTGGGGCCCAGGTCAGGAAGTAGCCGGACTGGTTTACCCTACCGCCTGCTAGCTGTCTCTCGTCACAGAAGTCAGATAAATCCCAGCACATAGAGACTCTTTCACCTAGATATTATCACATAGAGACTGTGTCTGTTCCACGAATTAGTAAATACAAAAAAACACCAAAACCATTCAACGGTAAAAATGTAATTGATGTCCAACAAATAAACAACAGATAGAATACAGATGATCAAATGATAAAGCTCGGGCTGCTAAATATTCTTTCCCTTTCCTCAAAAACGCTTATTGTTAATGATATGATTGCAGATAATAATCTAGCTGTGTTTGACAGAAACCTGGCTAAAACCTGATGACTACATTACTTTAAAGTCCACCCCACAAGATTGTTGTTATAAACACGAGCCGCGTCTGAAAGGTAAAGGGGGAGGTGTTGCTGTAATTTATAATAATATCTTCAGTATTACTCAGAAGTCTAGTTTCAAATATAATTCCTTTGAAGTTTTGGTGCTTTACGTAACGTTATGTAGTGAAATTGATAAATCCCATTTGACATTTGTGTTGGCTACTGTAAACAGGCCACCAGGGCACCATACAGACTTTACCAGAGAATTTGCTGATTTTCTATCAGAGTTAGTACTGGCTACAGATAAAGTCCTAATTGTTGGTGATTTTAATATCCATGTAGACAACGAAAAAGACGCATTGGGACTGGCATTTAGAGATTCTAAACTCTATTGTAGTAAGGCAACACGTGTCAGGACCGTAATCATACTTTAGACCTAATATTGTCACATGGAATAAATGTTGATACCGTTGAAATTCTGCAGCAGAGCGATGACATCTCAGATCATTACCTAGTATCATGTATACTTAATTTAGCAAAGGCTGCAAAGCCGTCCCCTCGCTTCAAATTTGGCAGGACTATCACTGCTGCGACTAAAGATTGCTTTGTAAATAATCTTCCTCATCAGTTTCATCTCCTCAGCATCCCAGATAGCCTAGAGGAACTTGATGTTGCAACAGAAACTATTGACTCTCTCTTTTCCAGCACTTTAGACACAGTTGCTCCCCAGCGCTTAAAGAAGATTTTAAAGAAAATAGTCCAACGCCGTAGTACAACAAGCACACTCTGGCCCTTAAAACAGCAGCCAGAAAAATGGAGCGCAGCTGGAAGAAAACAAAACTGGAAGTTTTTCGCATTTCGTGGAAAGAGAGTATGATTGCATACAGAAAGGCCGTAAAAACTGCTAGACCTGCTTATTTCTCGAATCTCTTAGAAGAAAACAAACACAACCCTAGGTATTTATTCGATACAGTGGCTAAATTAACCAAAGATAAAGCTTCAACTTCTGATGTTTGTAAACAGCACAGCAGTAATGACTTTATAAACTTCTTTACTTGTAAGATTGATAATATTAGGAAAAAAATTATAACCTTGCAGCCGTCTACTACTGTATCACATCAGACAGAGCATTGTAGTGTCACTGAGGAAAAATTACATTCATTCACTGCTATAGGAGAAGAAGAATTGGCTAAACTCATTAAATCATCAAAATCAACAACATGTATGCTCGGCCCTATACCGACTAAACTACTAAAAGAGATGCTTCCAGAGGTCATAGATCCTCTTCTTAATATCATTAATTCATCATTGACATTAGGATATGTACCGAAAACTTTTAAGTTGGCTATTATTAAACCACTTATTAAAAAAACGCAACTTGATCCTACAGAATTAGTCAATTCAGGCCAATCTCAAATCTACCCTTTCTGTCAAAAATACTATAAAAGGCAGTGTCCTCACAATTATGCTCCTTTTTAGAAAGAAATGGTATCAGTCAGGATTTAGACTGCATCATAGTACTGAGACTGCCCTCATTAGAGTTACAAATGATTTACTCTTATCATCCGATTGTGGTTGTATCTCTCTGTTAGTGTTACTCGATCTTAGCGCTGCATTCGTTCATATGTTGGCATTAGTGGAATTGCATTGGCATGGTTTAAATCATACTTATCTGACTGTTATCATTTTGTAGCAGTAAATGAAGAGATGTCACACCGATCACAAGTTCAGTATGGAGTACCGCAAGGCTCAGTGCTAGGACCGTTGCTTTTCACCCTGACATGCTACCACTGGGAGATATCATTAGGAAGCATGGCTTTAGTTTTCATTGTTATGCTGACGATACTCAGCTCTATATTTCTTCACGCCCTGACGAAACTTACCAATTCACAAGATTAACTGAATGCATAGCTGATATAAAAAATTGGATGACTAGTAATTTCCTGCAACTTAATTCAGAAAAAAACTTAATTTTTAATTATTGGACAAAAAAACTCCACATGTAGTAACCTAGAATACTGTCTAAGACTTGATGACTGCTCTGTCAAGTCCTCGTCATCAGTTAGGAACCTGGGTGTGCTCTTTGATACCAATCTCTCATTTGAAAGCCACGTTTCTAGCATCTGTAAAACTGCATTCTACCATCTTAAAAATATATCTAAATTACGGCATATGCTTTCAATGCAAAATGCTGAACAGTTAGTTCATGCGTTCATGACCTCAAGGCTAGATTATTGTAATGCTCTACTGGGTGGTTGCCCTGCTCGCTTAATAAATAAACTGCAGCTGGTCCAAAACGCAGCAGCTCGAGTTCTAACTAGAACCAGGAAGTATGACCATATTAGCCCGGTTCTGTCAACACTGCACTGGCTCCCTATTATACATCGCATACATTTTAAAATCTTGCTTATTACTTACAAAGCACTAAATGGTTTAGCTCCCCAGTACTTGAGTGAGCTCTTAACGCATTATACTCCATCACGTCTATTGCGGTCTCAAAACTCTGGCCAGTTGATAATACCTAGAATATCAAAATCAACTGCAGGCAGTCGATCCTTTTCCTATTTAGCACCTAAACTCTGGAACAGTCTTCCTAGCATTGTTCGGGAAGCAGACACACTCTGTCAGTTTAAATCTAGACTAAAAACACATCTCTTTACTATGGCATACACATAAAAAATATTTATAATTTATATTTTATTCAAATTAATTAAATGAGTGTTAGGCTGCATTAACTACGTCAGCCGGAACCGGGAACACTTCCCATAACACCTGATGTACTCGTTACATCATAAGAAGAATGGCATCTACGCTAATGTTAGTCTCTCTGTTTATCCCGAGGTTTACTGCAGTCAGCCGGATCCGGGCCATATCCAGATCAGATGGTGGACCTGCGCCCAGACATGACCAACGTATCCCTGAAGTGTCTGCAGAGACCATGTCAATTAGACTCCCCCTTGAAATTGCCTCATCGACACAGCATCCTCATAAACCCGTCCCTGGCCTGATGACTCTGATATTTCGAATATTCCTATTTAATAATTGTTTAATCGACATGTCATCCTCAATAAACCCATCTCCGGCATGATGCCTCCGATCTTTCGAATATTTCGATCTAATATGACTTCTGACCTGTAAGGTTACCAAAATAATAATCATACACTGTTTGATAATTGGCCAGAGGAGAACTGGCACCCCGACTGAGCCTGGTTTCTCCCAAGGTTTATTTTTCTCCATTATGCCACCTGATGGAGTTTTGGTTCCTTGCCACTGTTGCCTTTGGCTTGGCTTGCTCAGTTGGGGACACTAAATTTTCAAATAAATATCCAAATAAATTTAATTACTAAACTAAATTAACTATGTCAACTAGGCTACATTACTTGAATATATATGATAATTGAAATGAGCTGATGACGTCACCGTTTTCTCCAGAGTGGCTGTACAGCCGAATCAGATTAGGTTGCGTTATTTTCCTGTTTAACAATGTGAAGCTGCTTTGAAACAATCTGCATTGTAAAAAGCACTATATAAATAAAGTTGACTTGACTTGACTGCCATTATAATGCTTGGAAGAGTCAGGACATATTTTAATATAACTGAAAGAATAATGTCATATACACCTATAGGATGGCTTGACGGTGAGTAAATCATGGGGTAATTTTCATTTTTGGGTGAACTATCCCTTTAAACTCTAGGTTTTTATTTTGGAAATTAATCCTGAGAATATTGTAAATTGTAGCTTGAAGCTACAATACTTGAAACAAAATATATAGCTTTGTACTGAAAGAAAGTGGAAAGACTGTTGTACAGTGGATTAATAGCATGTTTAGCAATGAAAAATACATATATTTTCTGAAAGGCAAACTCTCTTCTCTTGAGAATATTTGGAAAACAGTTTTTTTTTTCAATTTCAGATTTTAGTCACCTAATTGATGAGGTAGAAAAGAGATGATAGCTTGACACTTCACCTGTCTCCTTTCCCCCTTTTGAATTAATTGATTGATTAAGGTGTACGTTATTGTTGTTATTATTTATCTGTGTTAAATAGGTCTGACTATTTATAATCTATAATACTGTTGTTAATAATACTGTCCTACTTTGTTATATTTCAATAAAAAAAATTTTTTTTTACTTTTCATTTAATTGTCATTTATTTAATATTTTGGCAGATAAACAATTACATTTCTATGAGTAGGCAGAGGGCACTGTTACAAGTAAAAAATGCAAATGTCAATGAGGAACTTCTTTTTGTTAATTTCATAGAGAAATTATATATGTTTCTATTTATACAGCTTATTATACAGGATAGCTGGTGTTTTGTTAGTTTGTTCTTGTCTGCATACAAACAGAAGGAATGATTACTATATTTATAATTATACTATATATAATTATTAAAATTGTCATTAAAACTGGCGTTAAATGAGTGTCAGATATTTGTAAATGTATCAAATGGATGGCATTTTCCTGATGTCTTTCACTGATCTACTATTTATGCATATTAAATCATCTGTCATTCTGGACCATAAACATTGTATCAGGTTCATAATATTTACCACATATTTGCCATGACTTTTTTTATTACCTTGGTTGCCATGAAGAACAGTTTTTACCCACAGATTTGACCAATGATTACATTCCCTGTCAATTCAGAAGCAGAAGCCTCTTGTTTTGCAGAAGACTCTTCTTTTGTAGTTCATATATTACACTATTATATAAATACATATATTTTTTCTGGTAAGATGTGGACATTTAAAGTACTTCGATTAAAAAACGGTAAAAAGCTGTTACATAAGACATTCTTTAGTGAATTCTGTTTCATTAGGCAGTAGAATTACTGGTTGATTAAGAGACAGAAAAGTCTTACCTTATCTGCTGACACAATATGACCGCTGATATGTTGAAGTCTGTTCATCTGAAGTGCGTCTTGTGTTTTTGCACAGCACTTGTTTAAAATGAATTTACACTACAGTTTTGGAACAATGTACTGAGCAGAGACAGAAGCAGAGGCAGTGTAGTGTGATGAGATCACAAATGAGCTAGCAGTCAGCAGCCCACGAAAGACTGTTTTGTGACAAGAAAATGTAACCAATTAATTTGATACAGATTCCTCAACAGAGAACAACTGCTTGTTTTATTTAGGAGTTTGAGAGGTGGACTGTGTGCCTGCAGAAGTGTAAACATAAGCTATTGACCTCTGGGTAATTTGCCTAGCTTGGAGCAAAGTGCAATGAATGTTTCCAAAATCAACATTACTGTAAGGAGCTTTATAAATGTATATACATATTTTCACATTTAAAAATGCCTCTTATACACTAGTTGAAACATTTGAGTGAAACGATTTGCAGATATTCTTCAGACATGGGACAAAAAAAAAGGCTTTAGAAGTGCCAAAAAGTTTTTGCAGCAATGTTTTAGATTAATTTGTTCAGAGGTATTCTCTTCTTCCATTTCCTGACAGAATGTATTTGTATTTCTTCCCTGTCACTCAATATGGGTCAAGAACGTCAGATTCAAAGAAATTTGTACTGTCAGGTCAAAAATAATCTAGCTTTGAAATTAATTATTAAAAATTAATAATGAAAAACAATAACAGATCTTGTTATCTGGGGATAATAGCTACTGATACTAATACTTTTGAACAGGGTTATTTTTATAAATTCAGCTTTTTTTTTGTCTTGTACTATATGTTAACATCTTTTATGTAAAATGTTATTCAGGACAGTACTAAATAAAAAATAACATGCATTTTGTATGATCCCTCTTATTTTGTTAAAGGGATCATGAACTGAGAAATCTATTTTTCCTTGAGCTTTTGACATATAAGAGGTCATCAGAATATCCTGTAAGTTTCAGAACTGAAAACTTCCTTAGTCCAAAAACAGCTTTTATTATAACCGAGCCCAGATAATGACTCATTGTGGAATGTGCCTATACATATATATATAACGGCTTGCCTTTCAGTAAATTATAGTATTTATAATATGATTGGTTGTATACACTCACCTAAAGGATTATTAGGAACACCATACTAATACTGTGTTTGACCCCCTTTCGCCTTCAGAACTGCCTTAATTCTATGTGGCATTGATTCAACAAGGTGCTGAAAGCATTCTTTAGAAATGTTGGCCCATATTGATAGGATAGCATCTTGCAGTTGATGGAGATTTGTGGGATGCACATCCAGGGCACGAAGCTCCCGTTCCACCACATCCCAAAGATGCTCTATTGGGTTGAGATCTGGTGACTGTGGGGGCCATTTTAGTACAGTGAACTCATTGTCATGTTCAAGAAACCAATTTGAAATGATTCGAGCTTTGTGACATGGTGCATTATCCTGCTGGAAGTAGCCATCAGAGGATGGGTACATGGTGGTCATAAAGGGATGGACATGGTCAGAAACAATGCTCAGGTAGGCCGTGGCATTTAAACAATGCCCAATTGGCACTAAGGGGCCTAAAGTGTGCCAAGAAAACATCCCCCACACCATTACACAACCACCACCAGCCTGCACAGTGGTAACAAGGCATGATGGATCCATGTTCTCATTCTGTTTACGCCAAATTCTGACTCTACCATCTGAATGTCTCAACAGAAATCGAGACTCATCAGACCAGGCAACATTTTTCCAGTCTTCAACTGTCCAATTTTGGTGAGCTCGTGCAAATTGTAGCCTCTTTTTCCTATTTGTAGTGGAGATGAGTGGTACCCGGTGGGGTCTTCTGCTGTTGTAGCCCATCCGCCTCAAGGTTGTGCGTGTTGTGGCTTCACAAATGCTTTGCTGCATACCTCGGTTGTAACGAGTGGTTATTTCAGTCAAAGTTGCTCTTCTATCAGCTTGAATCAGTCTGCCCATTCTCCTCTGACCTCTAGCATCAACAAGACATTTTCGCCCACAGGACTGCCGCATACTGGATGTTTTTCCCTTTTCACACCATCCTTTGTAAAGTCTAGAAATGGTTGTGCGTGAAAATCCCAGTAACTGAGCAGATTGTGAAATACTCAGACCGGCCCGTCTGGCACCAACAACCATGCCACACTCAAAATTGCTTAAATCACCTTTCTTTCCCATTCTGACATTCAGTTTGGAGTTCAGGAGATTGTCTTGACCAGGACCACACCCCTAAATGCATTGAAGCAACTGCCATGTGATTGGTTGATTAGATAATTGCATCAATGAGAAATTGAACAGGTGTTCCTAATAATCCTTTAGGTGAGTGTACATATATATTCAGACATTAATTCTATACATTCAAGTTTCATTCCATATATTCAGACTTTCATTCCATATATTCAGACATTCATTCTATATATTCAAGTTTCTTTCCATATAGTCAGAAATTAATTCTATATATTCAGACTTTCATTCCATATATTCAGACATTCATTCTATATATTCAAGTTTCATTCCATATATTCAATCATATTATAAATACTATAATTTATAATATATATTTATATATATAAAATATATCATTGATGCAAGTGGGAAGCGAAGGCTGGCCCATGTGGTACAATCAAACAGACAAGCTCAGATTGCTGTAGCTCAGATTGCTCAAGAAGTTAATGCTGGTTCTGACAGAAAGGTGTCAGAATACACAGTGCATCGCAGTTTGTTGCGTATGGGGCTGCATAGCCGTAAACCAGTCAGGGTGCCCATGCTGACCCGTCCACCACTTAAAAAGCACCAACAGTGGGCACGTGAGCATCAGAACTGGACCACGGAGGTGGCCTGGTCTGATGAATCACGTTTTCTTTTACATCACGTGGATGGCCGGGTGTGCGTCGCTTACCTGGGGAACACATGGCACCAGGATGCACTATGGGAAGAAGGCAAGACGGCAGTGTGATGCTTTGGGCAATATTTTGCTGGGAAACCTTGGGTCCTGCCATCCATGTGGATGTTACTTTGACATGTACCACCTACCTAAACATTGTTGCAGACCATGTCCACCATTTCATGGAAATGTTATTCACTGGTGGCTGTGGCCTCTTTCAGCAGGATAATGCACCCTGCCACGAAGCAAAAATGGTTCAGGAATGGTTTGAGGAGTTGACTTGGCCTTCAAATTCCCCAGATCTCAATCCAATTGAGCATCTGTGGGATGTGCTGAACAAACAAGTCCGATCCATGGAGGCCCCACCTCGCAATTAGCAGGACTTAAAGAATAAATTACACAGCAGCATTAAATAAACCAAAAAAACTAAAGTTTTTGTGGCAGAGATTTTATATTTTGATTGAAGATCTGGGAGTACACACATATAAAAACAACAAAGAGTAACAAATACAAAAACAGGTACATATAAGGGTTCATATATATATATATATATATATATATATATAAAAAAACAATCCAAACTTTAAGTTATTAAAATCAATAAGAATAATAAAAGCCATATAGATAAAGGATTTAAATGAACTTTCTAGCTCAGTAGTAAATTAAACGTGTGAATGATTAAACTCTATATTTATTACTGGATGTGTGAATGATCATAAAATCATAAACTATATTTATTACTGGATATGTGCCTGAGCCTGTGTAGCTGGAATTGATTTGATGATCTGACTCTGAGATGCGTCAGTTGTTTCCTTTCTGTTTAAAGGTGAAGCATGTACAATTTATTTTTATGTTAAAATACATTCTATTAACCTAGTTTATTGTTCATTGACAACTATTAGCATGCCATTCATGGGTTTATCTCACCCAAAAATGTAAACATTAAGCCTCCCAGGAACCATCAAAACATTGAGAGCAGTCTGCTCACAGCCGTCTTTCCAGCTCAACCTATAGTGAGAGTGGAGTGGCTATACTACCAGGCAGAGCAAGAGGGTGTTTAGCCAGCATGGGACCATGACTCACACATGACATGGGAAAAGACATTCAGCTTTGGTTACAGAAGTGCAAGCAAAAATGTGCTGCATTTAGACATTCAAAGATTAAACAGGTCACAAACACATCAAAAAGCTTGCGTTCCCCTAGACAGAGTTTTATTCAACTCAATTGCTTACTTGTGACACATAGCAACACATCTAAAAGTAATATGTACTTTTATTGAAAATAGCCTACTTTTACCTGTTGAGACATGCCTACATAAGCATCCATAAGATATGTATTTGTGATGTTTGAGTTGGGGGAGGCACGACATGCAAAAGGTGCATTTGCAAGGTATTTGAAAATATGCTTTTGTTTTTGTAAATCCACTAGGTGCCAATATAGTGGTGTCACAGAAACTACATACTTCACCTTTAAAATTTGTGAAACAAAAATGGCATGGAGGATGATGGTCATTGATCAATGCTGTAAGTTAAGCTGTGTCTCTTCAGTATGGCTCTGATTTCAGACTCCTGTACAGGCAGCAGGTGAAAACCATGCCGAAAATCTGGAAGAACATGAGAGGAAAAGCCTGATATTAATACAATTCCATATAATATCATACTGTCATGGCAAAAATAATCATAAGGACAGAACTACTCAGTAGTTATATACCATGTGTCAAATTGACGATTTGTGGCCCTTGATTTATGACCCATCACCCCTGATTGACATGGCAGGAAGGGACCATGCATTTATGGAACTGTCCCAATACTCATACTTGCGGACTTTGCACTAGACCACTTGTCACCTTATGTGATGCATTTCCTGTAATGTTCAAGCGGGTGTGAAGACTGAAAGTGTGTGTAGGGCTTTTGACACACTACACATATTTGTAAAAATGCAAGTACTGAATTATTTTTAATGAGATTTATTTACACATTCTGATTTCAATACTTTGTACTTTTAAATACATTTCTAAATGTCTGTTTACAAGTTCTTATGTAACAAAAGATAATTAATTCATTGCAGTTGCAAACACTTGCTGCACCAATGTTGTGTCACTAAAGCAAACTGTCTAATATTATCTTTAAATGAAACTTTAACTTTATTTTTTTTATTTTTTAAAACAGTCTGATGTCCAACATTGTTTCTTCAGGAATGCATGTGAGGGAACGTTAAGCATGCATAACATCTGCAGGGAATAGATATTGTAATGCAAACATGCAATGCTCATAAAACTTAATCTTGGTGCTATCATTGTGGGTTATCAATATTCTGAGGTCTCACCCAGAACACAAAACTTAGTGTTGGGCTTCCAGACTAAGCCTCATATAAAACATAGAAAAACATGTGGATGTCATTGTCAAACTGCAAGAATGTTTATTCATTGTGTATAGAAATAAATGCAGGACAGTGGGTCTCCAGGAAAAAAGGGTTGAAGATCTGTGGTCTATTGCTTGATTTTCTACTACTATGTGCTAAAAAAAACTAAAAAATTGACAGATTTTGTAAGTGGGACTGTCACCATGCTGTAATGCTACATAAGAAATGTGATCTTCTACACCCTTGTAATCCCATAGATACAATTTTAAACAGTCTTTATGCAGGAATTAATAAACACAAGAGGCCAAGTTACTAAGAAAGCAGATACAACATGTAAGAAAAGTGCCATTAATAATAAATACAGAAAATCCACTCTTAATCTATTGTGAATGTTTCTAAATATTTGTTTACTCCACTAGATTTAGTCATTAGAACAGCTAAAATAGAAAATGACAATTTAATTTTTTTTTGCCAGCATACAGTGTAAATTCACAGGAATAAATGAAACAAATAAATTCAGTATAAGAGATCAAATAACTTCACTAATAAATCCTTGTAAATTTTTAGATTGAGCCTTGAAACAGTTTAGAGACCTTTGTGCTTTTATGTTTCTTTAATTGTTCAAACTGCTCTTTATTGTTTTATAAGGTTCATTTTTTCCACATTTCTCTTGTTAATTTATATGTTTATGTGAGGGTTTGTTTTCCTTACTCTTTGACAGGTTTGTTTCCTAGTTTTGCTATAATATTGTGAGCTCTTGGTGTTACTTTTATATAGCATAAAATGTACATCCTTGTTGTTTTTTTTACATTTAAAATTTAATGAAAAGTTGCATTTATCGGTCTATACATGTCAGATTTTAACCTGTTTCATTCGATTTCACACATTTAACAACTAGTAAAAAGAGCACATATTTATGTAAAAATAATACATTAACTAATGTAAGTCAGAAATTAACTCTTCAGAAATGATATCCTCTGTTGGATCAAGCAGTGTAAGATCGCATTCTTCTTCTGAGGTAAATTTCCTCAAGGCTTATTCTTCTTTATCGAAGTGATAGGGGCATTTACATGTTTGCATGGCTCACACTGATAATTACCATATGAACAGACATTTAGAAGTTTAATTTAAAGTGCAAGGTATATACGTCATGTAAGTAGACAAGTGGTCAAGTGCAAAGACCGCAAGTGTGATTATTGGGACAGGCACAGAAATTCACATCTGACCAATACATGATTGACACATCCTACCATGTGAATCAGGGGGGACAGTAGTCATAAAACAAGTTTGTATTAAACATTCTGTTTAAGTAGTATTTAAACAAGTACATTATTAAATTTTAAGGGTGGCTAAAGTGCAAGTGTTCAGCTACAGTGCATGTATCCTCTACACTCTGCAGTGCTTTAGCTGACCTGCACACAGGCTACGCCCACCCCCACCGCACCAATGATCTGCAAGTGATTCAGAATGAAGTTCTCCAGCTTTGTGATGCAGCCACCCTGAAAAAAAGGGGACAAAATCAAAAAGTTAACCATATTTTTAGTAAGACGAGAATTTTAACAATAATCAGCACCCATTTTAGAACAAAGAACTAAGAAAATATGAACATTTAAAGGTTGTGCCTTAATAAAAGTTATACATTTTAACATCAGAAATTAGCATTACATTCAAATCTGGGCACAGTTCTTTTGATGGGAGTGCTTCTCTGTGTTAAACACAATGCATTTATACAATTCCATCTCTACCAGGTAAAGGATTTGTTTATTCGTGAGTCCCATAAAAAAGGCGTCCTGACCTATCAAGGCAACAAGATTCACCGCAGTGGAATTCCAGACTCCTGGAATTTGTGTTTATGTAATGTTGTTCTTTATCAACCCCCAGATGTCTCTGCACTGCTGAGTTCCAGACTATCTGAATTATTCTATCAACCCTAATAATAACCCTAAAAATTCTGTGTTCTTTTGTGATCTTACTGGGTTTTCCTCGGGAGAACGGCAAGTGCCGTGTTCCAAACACAAATTTTCTTACGGAAAATCCCCAAGCAAGCTCACAGATTCTTTGAGGAAGACAGTCAACTCACTGCTAGGAAAGCACTATGCCAAACTATGCCAAAATTGTGGTAGATCAAAACTCGAGTGAATGTTTCCTTCTTCCAGTTCCTTTCCTCATGACCGTGGAGAGATAATGGTCTAACACAGTCTCCTACATCATCAGTTCCACAAGCATTCAAGCATAATCTATGCCCCTTCTATTCATTTGGATGGTTAGCTTTTATCAGCATAATATATTTTTAATATTTAACTCAACTTTATCCATACTTCTTAACATTTTATACAAAATTTTTCTGACACATTCTTCTAACCCTGGTGTTCTAAACTGGTTTCTCAGCTCTTCCTATAATAACAAGGTTACAGCCCATCAGCAGATGATTAATTAACACAAAACTCTATTTAGGAAATATTTGATATTTTGCCCAGACTGATATATGGCTAAACATATGAAGACAAAGTCATGTTAAAAAAAAAGCAGATGTGGAAACTTTATTGGGAAAGTTAATTCTGCAATTTTATAGTTAAACGTGTGAAATGGCCTATAATATCCAACAAAACCATAAGAAACCATTTCAGCTGTTGTTCAGTGCAATGATGTATTTTGCAGTGCACCAACCTCAACTTTATAGATGTTTGAGGGGTGGTCTCTTTGACCGCAGAGCTCTATGACTGGTCTCTTACAGCAACTGTCAGGGACCAACCTTCGGTTAGCCTGACCAGAGCGGATCCAAACGCTCTCCACCCAATCGGAGGAGTTGTTACTGCCACAGCACTTGAACTGACAGAGGGAGAAGCAATCATTAGCTCAACACTACTCAAGTAAATAACAATAAATAAAATGTATTTTAGCAAACAGATAGTTGTCCCACCTCCTGCTGTAGTTTGTCCACAGCCTTTGTCACATGCTCCTGCTCAGGCTGACGGTATTTCTTAACCATAGTCTCCCTCAGGTTCACCTTCAGTTCCTCATTCAGCTACAACATTCAAAAAGAGTAACATTGAAAGACACAAATGCATGACAACGATGAATGAAAGAAAGAACAAGTAACTGACCTGCTGGTAATAAATGTAGGCCAAAACTCCAGCAAGGATTTCCAACAGGAATATACACAGCAATAGGACAAAATACTGACAATAGGAGAAGAGAGACAAGAGGTATTAGAGATATGGTTTCAAGTACAATTCTTTTGAGATAATTTATATAACGACATCCAGAAGAAATTATATATCTCTTTAAACGGCTCTGGGTGGTTAATAAAGGCCTTCTGAAGCAAAGAGATTTGTTTGTGTAAGAAAAATATCCATATTTAACATGTTATAAAGTAAAATATCTAGCTTTCGCTAGACAGCCTTCCGTAATCTACTTACAAAGAAAACGTAGCATAACGACGCAACGTAGGAACTGCCAGAGGCGTTACACTTTCTTCGTATGTTGAATACGGAAGGCAAGATATTTTACTTAAAAAAAAATATGGATATTTTTCTTACACAAGCCCATCGATTCACTTCAGAAGGCCTTTATTAACCCCCCGGAGCCGTGTGGATTACTTTTATAATGGATGGATGCACTTTTTTGGGCTTCAAATTTTGTGCTCCCATTCACTGCCATTATAAAGCTTGGATTAGCAAGGACATTTTTTTTATATATAACTCTTATTGTATTCATCTGAAAGAAGAATGTCATATAAACCTAGGATGGCTTGAGGGTGAGTAAATCATGGGCTAATTTTCATTTTTGGGTGAACTATCCCTTTAAAGATAGGAGTGTACCCAATTTATTTGAACCAACTTGCTCCTCTGAATCACATCCTGTAAGTATGATTAATTAAACAAGCATTTTTGGGTTTTATATTGTGTAGATCTCTGGCTAACCGGCTAACTCACGTTATTAGATTAGATTCAACTTTATTGTCATTACACAACTACAGGTACAAGGCAACGAAATGCAGTTTAGGTCTAACCAGAAGTGCAATAGCAGCAAGTGCAGGATATACAGTGTTTTCATAAGTGCAGGACATGAATATGTACTGAATATATATAAAGATGGCTATTACTATAAATAGAATTTTACAGGTTAATATGTACTATGAATATAATATACAGATGGCTATTACTATAAACAGAATTTACAGATAGATATGTACTGAATATAATATACAGATGGCTATTACTATAAACAGAATTTACAGATAGATGTATATAATGATATGTTAGGCTAAGATGGGCAGTATAGCAATGGACAATATAGTGCAAATGAGCATATTCCATTTACGGCATATTCCTATTACGGTCTTACTGAAATATTCTGCTAATCAGCTGTGGGCCCACTACTACCTAAATTGTTGTCCATTAATGCAGATCATCTGTCGTTCTTACTACAGTGGATCAATACATGTACGCATTTCCACAATGTGCATTCTCCCCGCTTTCCATGTCCTCCGCGGAGCGCAATCTTTCAGCCAAAACTGCAGTGGCCTCGTGTACAGCAAACCTAAGCAGGGATGCTCTCGTCCACTATACTGGGTTGCACTGAGCTTGCGCTTTGAAAAACACCACCCAAGGAAAGGGTTTTGCTTATATCGTGCAAGGGGTTTTGAGGAGGAAAATAGCTCTGATAATGAGGTATGCTTGTTTTTGCATTTATTATTACAACTTTTGCACAGTGACAAACTCTATGTAACGGCAACCCGTCGTCCTCGATGAATGGCGCTCTCCTTCTCAGACCTTGGCAGTCAAGAACCGGACCACGCTCCCAGTGCTTGGAACAGAGAGACAACTGGGGCGTCTGGCGTGGCAACCTTCTTGGCTGCCCCGAGTGCGAAGTATGCATGTATTCCAAGTATTGCAATGGAACTTCTGAGGTTTCATTAAAAAATATCTGCATTTATGTTCCAAAGATGAACCAAACAAACTACATGAGGGTGAGTAACTAATGACAGAATTTTTCATTTTAGACTGTCCCTTTAATTACAGTGTCACCTTCTACAGACAAACATGAATGTAAAATGAGGAAACACCTAGTATGCTAACCTCTTTTGGCCTCCACTCACAGTCTAAACTGATCTGATATGCAGTCATGCATTACTATTTACATCAGAATATATATCTGATATTCTATTAGTCATATTTCTGTTTTGCGTAAAACTGAAGAATATTCGGTAAATTCGGTTGTATTCTTCAAAACAGTACCTCACGCAGGAAACACTTAAAGTAATTAACGTAAATAAAGCAAGCAAGCTGGTATGCATAGGCCATGAAGTGTTGGCGAAATAACACATTAGCCAACCTGAGGGAATAAAATGGAATTTCAATAGGTCCTTGAAAGTGCTTGAATTTATTTTGTGCAAGAAGTTTTCAGGAAATTATAGGATTTATAATATGATTGGTTGTGTATATTGAATGAAAGTCTAAATATGGAATGAAAGTCTGAATATATGGAATGAAAGTCTGAATTTAAGGGAATGAAACTTGAATATATGGAATGAAAGTCTGATTATATG
The DNA here is from genome assembly GCA_039654625.1 of Rhinogobio ventralis. Taxonomy (NCBI): domain Eukaryota; kingdom Metazoa; phylum Chordata; class Actinopteri; order Cypriniformes; family Gobionidae; genus Rhinogobio; species Rhinogobio ventralis. The sequence goes on along the minus strand of CM077206.1, from coordinate 24,810,108 downwards.
GAATGAAACTTGAATATATGGAATTAAACTTGAATATATGAAATGACAGTCTGAATATATGGAATGAAACGTATACACTGCCCAGCCAAAAAAAGTAGCTGCTTGTAATTTAAATAGGTAAATGCTTAAAAGTCTATGATTGGATCATTACTGCAGTGATTATTATGTTTCTAGCATGTTACATGTTTGACAGTTCTTCCAACCCTAATTGATGGAGTGTGTAGCTTTTCATTTCTTAAACAACTATTTAGAAAGACACATCATGGCCATATTCCAGGATGTCAAGATTCACCAGGCTCAAATTCTGAAAGAGTGGTTGGAAGGGGGCAGGAAGAATCATTTTCACACATGAATTGGCACCTCTGAGTCCAGACCTTCAATTCACTGAAAGTCTTTGGGATGTGCTGGAGGAGACTTTACAGAGTGTTGGACTCTTGCATTGTTAATACCTCTTGATGGAAATAAATGTTGTGATGTTATTTTAACATCAAGAGGTGCATCAATTTTGGTCAAGATCTTGTGGTTGTTTAAGAAATGAAAAGCTACACACTCCATCAATTAGGGTTAGAAGAACTGATGCCAAACATATAACATGCCAGAAACATAATAATCACTGCAATAATGATCCAATCATTGACTCTTAAGCATTTGCCTATTTAAATCCAAACAGCGACTTTTTTTTTTGGCCGGGCAGTGTATTAAATAAAAACTGACGTCATCAAAGTTTTTCATCTGTCCTACAAAAGATCTTTTGTTTTTCATTTGTTGTTCAGATGTTGAACTATGAGGGAGTCTGCATAAAATCTAGTAGCAACTATTTTGTGTAATAACGGATTAATAAACACACTGGTGAATGCATGTATGGGCCAAAATGCTGGCACCCGGACACTTTCTAAAGATGAAGAAATCCGTTTGCTATTTCATCGTGGTAGGGCTAGTTCACCCAAAAATAAAAAATTCTGTCATTGATTCCTCACCCTCATTTTATTCCAAACCCATAAGACCTTCGTTCATCTTCAGAACACAAATAAGGGTATTTTTGATGAAATCCGAGAGCTTTCTGACCCCTCCATAGACAGCAATTTAATTAACACTTTCAAGGCCCAGAAAGGTAGTAAAGACATTGTTAAAATAGTCCATTGACTCCAGTGGTTCAACCTTAATTTTATGAAGCCACGAGAATATTTTTTGTGTGCAATTCAATTTGACTTTATTCAACAATTTCTTTATGTCTGTGTCAGACTGTTATGCTGCTGACGTAGTGTAAACAGTGCAGCGCTTCCAGAACGCCGGCTTACCATTGGCCAACGCTGTTCACATGTGCAACAAGACGTATGCGCACGTGCCGTTCTGTCATAGAACTATAAAGCGCTTTAAAGATTTTCATTCCATATATTCAAGTTTCTTTCCATATATTCAGACTTTCCTTCCATATATTCCAAATTTCATTCCATATATTCAGATTTTCATTCATATATTCATATATTATATGTTTATTTTCAAAAAAAATTCCAGGGTATTCCAGGATTTCAAGGACCCGTGGGAACCCTGTATTTATGTCAAGGAACATAAAGTATAAGAAAATGGAAACAACCCTCAACTGTTTTTTAGAGCAAGTGTAAACATTTATACATATTTCTCACCACTCTCAGAAGGCGCCGTTGCTCCTTGAAGGTGGCACAGCAGCCTAAAACCCCTGTTACCATGACAATCACCCCAGCCATGATGAGTATATAGGCAGAGACAGCATAAATCTTTGAGGACAGCAGACTGATGTAGTCGCTCTTCTTAACCAACGTCCAGGTGCCCACAGCCATCACTGCACCTCCTGCCAGCTGAAAATACATTTAAAGGAACATTTCAACCTAATGTCTGAGATGCACTGCTGTTGGCATTCAAGGGTTAGTTGACCGAAAAAAATGTAAATTCTCTCAGATTTAATTTAGGCTTATGGTAAACACAGAAACGGTCACATGCATTGCATCACACCCTAGAACAAACCTTATTTGAGGTGCCAGAATTGAATTCACAATGGCACTGTACAATGGTGTATCTGTTACGTTCCAGATTTTTCCTCTTTTTCAAAATATTCATTAACTTGTTTTTGAATTTTAAATATCTGAAATTCTGATGGTTAAATATTTGTAAATACATTTATTATGTTCTTCATATACAATGACCGGTAACAAACTGACAGTTTGCCACCTTTATTTTTATTGAGAGTAAAAAAATGACAAAGAAAGATAGAGAAGAGTTTGAAGGAGAGAGAGTCAGTTGGGCAGGATTTAAAAACATTATTGAATTACTTTGGACCACCTGTCAAAAAAGCTAGGACTGAGAAGGCAGAGGATCATGATATGGAAAAAGACGACAAGAATGAGGAGGAAAATGAGCAGAATAAAGAAGAATCTGAAAAGTCTAGAAAGAGTGAAGATCAGGGAACTTGGTTGCATTTTCCCCAAGCTGCTGGACAGTGGAGCAATTCAACTTTTTCTGTAAAGGCCATCCATGGCTAAAGAGAAGAAATAGCAAGCTTGGATGTGACGTGTGGTAGTATAGGAAGACTTGGACTACATCATCATATGCAGGGATGCACATTTGGAAGAGAACACAGATAAAATTTTCAGAACTGCATATATGATATCCAAAAACCAGCAGCCCTTTAGCTTAATGGAAGACTTAGTTGATCTTCAGAAAAATAATTGTATTACATTGGGAGGTGTGCTTCAGTCCAGAAAAGGCTGTGGGGGCATGTGTGAGTTTATCGGAGAAGAAATGTGAAAAAGACTGGTGACACACATAATTGAAAATGATTCAAAAATTGGAGTGCTTATTGATGAGACAACTACAGCAAGCCATCTGACTGTGTTAATTGTCTGTCTTAGATGTGCGATTGGCTCAACCCCACCCACAACAGTAATATTTGAATAACTTGAATTAACTGAAACAACAGCAAAGGCCAGTGTTTGCACCAGCACTTTCCAGAGGAGTTTCTCAAAAGCAACTGGATCTCTTTCACCTCAGATCGTGCATCAAACAAGGTAGACCGCGTATCTGGAGTCTCTACCCAGCTGAAACACTTTTACCAAGATCTTATTGTGTGGCACTGCTGTAACCACAGGTTGGAACTTGCAGTTGGTGATACCATCAAGGACAATGGGAAAATCAACCACTTCCAAGAAGTTGTATTCCCTCTATCATGCATCTCCCAAAATTGATCGAGAGCTACATCAGAATGCAGAAGAACTCTGTCATCTTTCTCACCATTGGAAGAGTTCTTGGGGTCAGATGGGTAGCCTCAAGTGAACGCACTCTCAGAGCAGTGTGGCAGCTGTTTCCTGCCTTACATGAGCACTTTCAGAAAGTAGCCCAAGATCCTTGCAAAGATGCAAAACATGTACAAAGGACTTGCTGCTAGACTTACTGCAACAGCCAGAAACCTTGGAGAAATGAGATATGCTCTAACAGAGTTATTAGAGCCGTCACACATGTTGCAGAGTAACACAATCACTCTTCCTCTGGCCCACTCATTGGTCTGTCAGAAGGTAAAGGCGTTTGAAGCACGTGCTAAGAGAAGACAGGGAGAGTTTGCAAGAACTGCTTCAGAAGCTGCAGGGAAGACAGAGTTCTAGGATGTGCCACTTCATCCAGGGAGAATGGTAGATGTTGGCATAAATGCTCAAACGTTTTATGACAGTCTGGCATCTTCTCTTAGGAAAAGACTAATGACAACATCAGCCTCTAAAATGCCACATGGTGGGTCTTCTACTCATGTCTCTGAATAAAACGACATATTCTGAGCCTGCAGGACCATCTACCCAAGATACTAGCCTGATGAATATGATATTCTGTATGGCAAAGCAGAGGGGGTTTCAATGTGCAAGAGGTTGCACCTCCCTGAAAGACCTGCAATTAATGGTTTCAGGGAGTACAAGGAGAGTGTTGGATAAGCAGTCACAGAGGATTTGAAGCCTCTTGTAACTGCACTGGAATCAGTTGCTGTGCCCACAGCAGAATGTGAGAAATTATTTAGTTCTTTGGACACCACCCTTACTCCACTTAGGAGCTCTCTTGGGAATAGCAGACTGAGCTGCATCTTTATCCTGAACCGCAATGGACCACTATTAGCACAGTTTGAGCCCAGGAGCTATGTGAATTTGTAGTTGCTGAGAGGAAGACGGAGTGCTGACCAATTAGCCTGCAGGAAGAGAGAGAAGGGGAACGGGAAGGAGGAAAAGGCCATCTGGTCACCCTTTTAACTGGTAATTCTTGAGTCTAAGTAACACTTTTTTAACAAAGTAAATAAATGGAAAATAAAAGGTGAATTTATCTTTCTGTTATTCTTTAGATAGCTGGTGTTTAAGACGAGACACGGCAGGTGAAAACATCGTTTTTTCATGCAGTGGTCAATTTTGAGATTTTGGGCCAGTTTGCTCCCTTAACATGTAAGCTTTCATGTCAAAATAAAAAATGTGTCAACATTACACATTAAAGTGGTTATTTCATTATATTTTGTCAACTTGCACCTTTAGATTTCTACCCGAAATCATTAAAAGTTAGCCTTCTAACGAGAGCTCCCGTGCCATCTCTATTCATAGAAACATGTCATGCCTGGTATCATTATAAAGCTCTCAGTCTCATACACAGCACTGTCTAATCCAAATATGGGCATTTCCTTTATAGAACTAACCAACCGCGGACGTTTGCAGCCAAAAACCACATCTGATTGGTCGATGTGAATTTCCCACTACGTGATACGCGCTGCTGCTTCCTTGTTTATTCTCCGCCTGAGAGAAAATGCAGACAACGCCGAAATCAGCTCATAAACGTTCACAGAAAAGACTAAGTAGCAAGAGCTAGTAAAAAGAAAGTAAACAACAACAGATTAGACAATGAAACCCTGTCAGAATTAGATTAAAGTAGTTATAGATGGACATGCAACAAACAGGGACAGTTCGTTTGCAGTTTTTGTGACTGTTGTTATGTGTGTTTGTTAAGGTAGTTCTCTTCAGCTTAAGGCTATTGCTATTAATAATTCATTAATTTATCAATTTCCATGTGTTTTAAATATTATACACTACTGATATTAATGAATTGAATATATCTTTTTTTTGTAGGTTGGGGGTTTCATAGAAATGTATGCAATTATACAATATAGAACTTTAAAGGCCGTTTTCTCAAAATGATTTTTTTTTTTTTTTCACACTCAGAGTCAGATATATACACTTCAGTAGCACCTACAAGCACCAACTTTTCCAGTCTTATACTTAACTATATTCTGAAGGCTTCTACAGAGGGATTTGTTGATATATCATTCCTTTTTACTCCAAAAAACATGGCAAAAATAAATTTAAGGCTATTGTCAGTTCTCTAATTTACTAAAGCACAAAATAAGATATCCAGAATCCCCTCTGTAAAAGCCCTCTCATCTAATATGTCAACAAATAGAACCAAGAATTTTAAACCTGGTCCTTTCCAATTTCTAGATTTTGTTTTTGGAAATGTATGCAAATAAGCGTATATTTAAGTATAAAAGACCTAATTTGCATATAAAACATTAATTTACACAAAACTTGCAATACATTTTTTTCTTATGTTTATGCCAGTAATAAACTGCAGAAATTTCACAGTGATATCTTGTAATTTAAAAAAATTCCCTATTCACCTGTAGTGTCTCGCCTTAAAGCTGGTTGCTGTAGGTTGACAGACTGCCTGGATGAAAGAGAACTTAGGACTGTTCTGAATGTTCATATTGGATAGATTCCTCAAATTATTCAGACATTTTCTTTTGTAGGACATTTTAAGCTTTTGTTCCATTACCCTATCACATAGTCTTAATGGAAATGCATGGTTGCATCATATTCATCTTCTGTAGTTGCAAGCAACACTAGATATTGCAAATGTACTGATGTTACTGGTTAGTGTCAATACACTTTGAGAAGAACTTTTCGACTCCTTATTCCCTCTGCCTTACAACTGGATTCACTTTTACATGTTTGAGATGTACAATAGCCATCCAAAACATTCTACAGTTTTCTTTAACCTGAGGGCAATTTATTTAGAAGGTTTTTGTGACCTCTTAAACATGCACCACATGTGCACGTGACACTCAAGAAAACATATGGTTTAAAGGAAAAATAAATTTAATTATTTAATTATAGATGATAAAGGTTTTTATAATTAAATACATCTGAAAGATCATCTAAAGGTCACAATGGGGAAAAAAAACCTTTCAAGTGTATTATAGTGCATCATTTGTGATCAAGTGTACACCGATCAGGCATAACATTATGACCACCTTCCTAATATTGTGTTGGTCCCCCTTTTGCTGCCAAAACAGCCCTGACCCGTCGAGGCATGGACTCCACTAGACCCCTGAAGGTGTGCTGTGGTATCTGGCACCAAGATGTTTGCAGCAGATCCTTTAAGTCCTGTAAGTTGCGAGGTGAGGCCTCCATGGATCGGACTTGTTTGTTCAGCAATTCCCACAGATGCTCGATTGGATTGAGATCTGGGGAATTTGGAGGCCAAGTCAACACCTCAAACTCATTGTTGTGCTCCTCAAGCCATTCCTGAACAATTTTTGCTTTGTGGCAGGGCGTATTATCCTGCTGAAAGAGGCCACAGGCACCAGGGAATGCCGTTTCCATGAAAGGATGTACATGGTCTGCAACAATGCTTAGGTAGGTGGTCAAAGTAACATCCACATGGGACCCAAGGTTTGACAGCAGAACATTTCCCAAAGCAACACACTGCCTCCGTTGGCTTGCCTTCTTCCCATAGTGCATCCTGGTGCCATGTGTTCCCCAGGTCATCGGGGACCCGGCCATCCACGTGATGTAAAAGAAAAAGGGATTCATCAGACCAGGCCACCTTCTTACATTGCTCCGTGGTCCAGTTCTGATGCTCGCGTACTCACTGTTGGCGCTTTTGGTGATGGACGGGTCAGCATGGGCACCCTGACTGGTCTGCGGCTATTAGGGATGGGCATTTTTGTCAATTCTCATTTTGATCGTCGATAGGTCTAAAAAAAAAAATTTACTCGGGGGGGCGGGGCCTGTCCGTCATGGAGATAATGAAAATACTGTTACGAAAATTATTGTTGACAAATACAAACATGACATGAAAACATGTCTATGAAAACATGAACATATAAAACAAAAAATAACTGCTAGATTATGATGCATCAATGTTTTTGAAAAAGAAACATCTAAAAACAAAATGACCATCTCAAATAACTTAGTCAATAATGTCAGGCATTGCATTTGAGCTGAAACTGTGAATAAACACCACCCTACAGAGCTAGTTGGACGCGAATGCGCACGTGAACTTGACCGTGCTAGTTTTTACAGGCTAGGTAGGTTTGAAAAGGGAAACTCACATTTTGAATGCGCTCTTCCCTTAACAACAACGCTGATACACGGGCAACGATAGAAGAGAAAACAACATTCTATTACAATCTTGTTCTCATTATAATGCTATGACAGATTGGCGCTGCACATCTTGCACTTAAAGGGATAGTTCACCCAAAAATGAAAATTAGCCCATGATTTACTCACCCTGAAGTCATCCTTAGTGTATATGACATTCTTCTTTCAGACGAATAAAATCGGAGTTATATTAAAAAAGTCCTGGCTAATCCAAGCTTTATAATGGCAGTAATTGTTGCTCTGTTTTTGAAGTCCATAAAAAATGCATCTGTCTATCAAATAACGTGCTACACACGGCTCCGGGGGTTAATAAAGGCCTTCTGAAGCGAATCGATGTGTTTGTGTAAGAAAACTATCCATATTTAAAACTTTATAAAGTAAAGTTTCGGCCGATCACCTTCCGTATTGAATTTATGGAAAAAGTGTTGAAAGTGCCTCTGCAGTTCAAAAGGCTTACGCTACCAGTTAGTCGTCAGACGTAGCGTAAGCATCTTGAACTGCGAGAAGGCACTTTCAACACTTATCCACGGAAGGCGATCGGCTTGAACTTTACTTTGTAAAGTTTTAAATATGGATATTTTTCTTACACAAACACATCGATTCGCTTCAGAAGGCCTTTATTAACCCCGAGCCGTGTGTAGCACGTTATTTGACGGACAGATGCATTTTTTATGAACTTCAAAAACAGAGCAACAATTACTGCCATTATAAAGCTTGGATTAGCCAGGACTTTTTTAATATAACTTCATTCGTCTGAAAGAAGAATGTCATATACACCTAGGATGACTTGAGGGTGAGTAAATCATGGGCTAATTTTCATTTTTGGGTGAACTATACCTTTAATTTAATTTTTCACGATCAAAGTGATTACAGACATCACTGCATGTTTTCGAATCCATAATGAGAAACAACTTTAAATAAAACATAGGTCGACTGTAAAAAAAAACATGAGAACAATATACCACTGCTGCATTATTAATATCAATGATTTTGAAAAAGAAATAGGCCATCTAAAAAGAATATGACTGTCTCAAATAACCCATAGTCGATAATGTAGGGCATTGGATTTGAGTTGAAACTGAAGAGAAAAAACGCGTCCTATATGATATTAATCAGATATAGATGACATAAAAGTAATCTTACAACTTGCATCTGCAGAAACGTGAGTGCGCACGTGAACTTGACCGTGCTAGTCTGATGTAACTCTCGTCGTGCATTTTCTTTAGCAGCGCGCTCAAGTACTCTTGCCCATCCCTAGTGGCTATGCAGCCCCATACGCAACAAACTGCGATGCGCTGTGTATTCTGACACCATTCTATCAGAACCAGCATTAACTTCTTGAGCAATTTGAGCTACAGTAGCTTGTCTGTTTGATCGTACCACACGGGCCAGCCTTCGCTTCCCACGTGCATCAATGAGCCTTGTCCACCCATGACCCTGTTGCCGGTTCACCACTGTTCCTTCCTTGGACCACTTTTGATAGATACTGACCACTGCAGACAGGAAACACCCCACAAGTGCTGCAGTTTTGGAGATGCTCTGACCCAGTCGTCTAGCCATCACAATTTGGCCCTTGTCAAACTCGCTCAAATCCTTACGCTTGCCCATTTTACCTGCTTCTAACACATTACCTTTAGGACAAAATGATCACTTGCTGCCTAATATATCCCACCCACTAACAGGTGCCATGATGAAGAGATAATCAGTGTTATTCACTTCACCTGTCAGTGGTCATAACATTATGCCTGATCGGTGTATAATGGTGTCCCACGGGTGTTTCAACCACTAGTCTTAAAAATAGTGGTTAAAAACATTTTTATAAATCATAAATCCAGATATTTATTCTTTGTAATGTGTAAAAATGATTGATATTAAAAGTTAATTATTTGACCCGGACCATACAGGCTGTAACAAGAAATTGAACAGTGCATGAGGATTAATGTTAATGTATCCAGTTAAACCCACTAGATGTTGCGCTGCTGCATTGTTCATTCAAAATATTAGAGAAATAGAGATGCTCTATGTGGAGAAGATCTTGGTTAAAACCGAAACCAAGCCGTTCACACAGGTCACATATTCTGTGCATTTTCTATTTTCTTCGCAGTTTAGAAAGCCATGTAAAAGTTAAAAGTAGTTCAACTTTTAGAAAACATATCTTGAGACTTTGTGGTTTTATTCCATTCCATTCCACCGCATGCGCAAAAATCCTTCAGTGTGTAGTAAACATTTTTTCATGATTAATTGTTCACCCCAAGACCTGTAATGTGTGGTAAAGTAAATAGGATCGATTTTAATTTCATGAGGACTTTAACACTTATAAAGAAGATGTGTTTAAATTTTATTAAAACTAAAAAAAAATTGTTGTTTGCCTTAATAATTTGGGTACACTAAAAATACAATGGTTAAATTGAAAAATTCTCTCTACTGGTCTTTGTTTGAAAAAAAATTATAAAACGTTTTCAATAAATATCGATACTGATTGATCTGAAACATTATATTGCGATACATTTTTTAGCTGTATTGACAAGCCCCACTACATAGTTAAAAATGTTGGGAAGGACTTAAAATAACAGTAAGAGATACCAACCCAAAACAGGAAATTGAAGGTGAAGAGCAGGTATTTCAGACAAATGGTCCCACATTTTTCCTTTTTCTCTTCATTTGATCCCATCTGAAAAACACACAGACATGAACTAAAAGCAACTAAGCATCTTTGTTGGGCAGTCTAGCCATTGTGCACAACATCTTCTTTTGTCTGAAGACATTTTCGCTTCATTTGATGTGGTGTAAAGTGATTACGGGTTATGATGCCATAAATAATAGCAAACTTCTGCAGTTGGGTTAGCAACACTGGGGTATTTTTTTCACCTTGATTTTTGAGGAACATTATTTTGATAATTATGTTAAATGTGATTTTAAATTATGCATTTTAATAAAATGATCTAATTACCTTTGGTGTGTTTGACAAATGCACAACAAAAATCCTTCAGTGTGTAGTAAACATTTTTTTATGATTAATACAGATTGAAGTTCTGTATCAACAGCTGAAATGTTCTTCAAAATATCTTTCATGTTCATGTTTGGAATGGCATGAGGGGGGAGTATGACTATGTTCACACTGTCAGTCCCAATCCGATTATTTGTATATCCGATTGTAATCTTATCAAAATGTTTGACTGTCCACACTGTGTATCGCAACTGTTCAGATCTGATTTGTGTGTCCCGTGGTGCCCTTACATTTTCTAGAATACACTCACCTAAAGGATTATTAGGAACACCTGTTCAATTTCTCATTAATGCAATTATCTAATCAACCAATCACATGGCAGTTGCTTCCATGCATTTAGGGGTGTGGTCCTGGTCAAGACAATCTCCTGAACTCCAAACTGAATGTCAGAATGGGAAAGAAAGGTGATTTAAGCAATTTTGAGCGTGGCATGGTTGTTGGTGCCAGACGGGCCGGTCTGAGTATTTCACAATCTGCTCAGTTACTGGGATTTTCACGCACAACCATTTCTAGAGTTTACAAAGAATGGTGTGAAAAGGGAAAAACTTCCAGTATGCGGCAGTCCTGTGGGCGAAAATGCCTTGTTGATGCTAGAGGTCAGAGGAGAATGGGCCGACTGATTCAAGCTGATAGAAGAGCAACTTTGACTGAAATAACCACTCGTTACAACCGAGGTATGCAGCAAAGCATTTGTGAAGCCACAACACGCACAACCTTGAGGCGGATGGGCTACAACAGCAGAAGACCCCACCGGGTACCACTCATCTCCACTACAAATAGGAAAAAGAGGCTACAATTTGCACAAGCTCACCAAAATTGGACAGTTGAAGACTGGAAAAATGTTGCCTGGTCTGATGAGTCTTGATTTCTGTTGAGACATTCAGATGGTAGAGTCAGAATTTGGCGTAAACAGAATGAGAACATGGATCCATCATGCCTTGTTACCACTGTGCAGGCTGGTGGTGGAGTAATGGTGTGGGGGATGTTTTCTTGGCACACTTTAGGCCCCTTAGTGCCAATTGGGCATCGTTTAAATGCCACGGCCTACCTGAGCATTGTTTCTGACCATGTCCATCCCTTTATGACCACCGTGTACCCATCCTCTGATGGCTACTTCCAGCAGGATAATGCACCATGTCACAAAGCTCGAATCATTTCAAATTGGTTTCTTGAACATGACAATGAGTTCACTGTACTAAAATGGCCCCCACAGTCACCAGATCTCAACCCAATAGAGCATCTTTGGGATGTGGTGGAACGGGAGCTTTGTGCCCTGGATGTGCATCCCACAAATCTCCATCAACTGCAAGATGCTATCCTATCAATATGGGCCAACATTTCTAAAGAATGCTTTCAGCACCTTGTTGAATCAATGCCGCGTAGAATTAAGGCAGTTCTGAAGGCGAAAGGGGGTCAAACACAGTATTAGTATGGTGTTTCTAATAATCCTTTAGGTGAGTGTATATGCATTGGTTTCTATGGCAATGACGTTGGGTTGATACTAGTCCTATGACCAAAAACAACATGGAGAGGTTTGCAATGTTGTCTTACAATATGACAATGTTTAGATGTCGTGCTGGACTACTATGTCTAGTAAAGCAGTGGCAGAAACGTAGTAGGCTAGCATGAACAACTTCCAAGTGGAAATGCACAAAAATCTGACTGTCTGAACAAGGCCTAAATGATGATATAACTTTCATTTTGGGTGAAGTATTTCTTTAAGCTCTCAAATAAAGCTATCATTTACATCAATGTTTCTCTAAAAAGAATTGATATGAGGAAAGGGTTTCTCAGCATGGCATGTGAACCAAAACACTGTTAAAATAGATACTTTGACACATATGAATGTGTCTGGAACTCTATGTTTATCTGCTAATTAAAGAAAAACACACAGATCTTCACATCAATGACTGATACACTCACTCACACACCAGTTATAAACATCTGATACCCTTTAAAAAAAAACATTACTACAAGTACTGGGAATACCATGATATTTAGCTACATGATGCTCCAATATCATTCTACACCAAAACTGCGCTATTTTTGATTAGATTCATTTTGAAATAAATACTTAAATTTCACATTTGTGTAACACTTACAACTTATAATACTGCTCAGTAAATTAAGTAATGTGTGGCACACAACTGACTAATCATTCGCCTGTCTGAACATGTTAAGTATGACGATCGTTTATTACCCCCATACAGCACAAGCCAGGCTGAATTCGGAATTACAGTATACAGGCCTTCTTTAAACTGCATAGTAATATTCTAGTATTATATTCAGAATACATAATCAGAAACAGTTGCAGAGCAATTTTACATTTTTGAGCAACTTTCATTTGACAGTACATAAGTATTTTCGCTGTATCTTAACACACTCATTCGGATTATATGCTGACCTTTGAAAATCACTCATCTCAGTCTTATTTCCTTAGGTTGTGTTTTAAATTGTGTCTTCTATAGGTCCTGTTTTGTATTCTACCGCTACACACTAGCCGTCCGTCTAGAAATCAAGTTAAACTCTACTCTGTAGCACCGTACTTATTAGAATGTATTCACAATTATATTTAATGATCAGATAGTTCCACCTGATCAAACCAAATCGCAAATCGAATGTGTGATCAAACAGAGAATGAATTTAGCAGTGCACTTTTGTGGCATTATTTTCCTGTTACCACTGTAAAGCTGCTTTGAAATCTGTATTGTAAAAAGCGCTATATGTAAATAAAGGTGACTTGCCTTGACTAGGTACACTTGAGAAAACCACAAAGATAGCTGTCGCAAACTGGACTCTAATAACAGTTACTGATAACGTTACCACGTTTACAGCTAAAACAAACACAGACGAACTTTTCAATCAGTTTAGATCTTACCTTTATCAGCTGTCACACAAAGACTGCCAAACGGTGAAATCAGTTAAAAATGGTAATAATCTGTTTTCATTCAAAGAAAACCTATTACGCTTATTTCATAGGCTAGTTTGCTTCTTTAGAAACATCAACAAAAACGTAATAGGACCCCCAAAAAAGTTCAAACGAGCTCCACCCGAGTAAGCAGGGTTGCCAGGTCCCAGAAAAAAAAATCCAGCCCAAATTATGGTGCTTGGGGAGGGTAGTTAGCTACTCTTCTTCTTCTTCTTCTTCTTCTTCTTTAATGGCGATCAATTCGCCACCTACTGTACTGGATGACACATTAAACTTGCATAGGTGATGAGTCTGAAGTTTAAAATCTGAATAGATGTTTCATACTCCTTCTCTCAAATGGACCATTGACACTCTATCTATAATAATATCTTACCAACCCATACAATCACCCTTGATTATATCCGCAATAGAGGCTTCATTTAGCTTCATCCGGCACAGTGTTCAGCTCCTCCATCCACACTCAGCCCCTATGGCATTATTAATGCTCAGAGTATTCCCATCCACACATATTATATTCTTGACCCTAGACCTAAGTCATATAAATTGAATTAGTGCTCTGTATTAGTGTTTGTCCATTAAACCTTTCCCTAAAATATCATCATTCTTCATTCTGTACTCCCCATTCTTAAAATGACTGGATAATAGGCTACATCACAATATATGGGTCATTCCTGGGATTCAGTAATATTTCAGTCCCCCAGACTTTTTAAAGTGGTGGTTCACCAAAATGAAATGTTAAAAGTTTTTCACAATATTTTGGTATGTCCATAATAATGAATACAATTATAAAATTATTGCATTTAAATAATTTTTGTCTCACACCAAGCATTTTGTCATGTCCCTAAGGCACTTCACTGAATTTGTACTTGAAAAATAATTTATAAAATGTGCAGTGTCTATAATGTGCAGTGTCCATAATTATTTAGACTACACCCATATGTGACATCATTCACAGGAAATGACATCATTCACCTCTCTTCAACAGCATGGTGCAGAAGGTAAGTCATATCATATTTTTATTCATATTTGAGGTGTATAATAGTCAGGCAAGGTTCTGTCAAGCTTAACAACTCAACCCCATCACACACAATTAAAGGGAAAGTTCACCCAAAAATGAAAATTATCCCATGATTTACTCATCCTCAAGCCATCCTAGGTGTATATGAAATTCTTCTTTCAGACGAATACAATCGGAGTTATATTAAAAAATGTCCTGGCTCTTCCAAGCTTTATAATGGCAGTGAATGGCAGTCCAATATTTAAAGACCAAAAAAGTGTATAGATCCATTATAAAAGTAATAAAAGCGAATTGATGGGTTTTTGTAAGCAAAATATCCATATTTAACACGTTATAAAGTAAAATATCTAGCTTCTGGTGGACCGCCTTCCGTTTTCAACTTACGAAGAAAGTGTAACGCCTCTCGCAGTCCAAAATGCTTACGCTACATCTGTACGACCTTGTCACGCCAGTTACACTTTTTTCATAAGTTGAATACAGATGGTGGTCCGCCGGAAGCTAGATATTTGAATTTATAACGTGTTAAATATGGATGTCAAAATCATTGATTCATTGGCAGAAGTGAAAGACTGTAAGGTTTGAATGCTTATATCTTCTAAATTCCAGTTTTGTCATTGTTTTGGAGCACACTACCATATAGATAACAGTAAGGCTAACTTATTCATACTAAAAGCCAAAAAACTTAAATTTTGATTTCATTTTTGACTTCATGGGGACTTTACCCAGTCAACACATGAGATCATGTGATGATCACAGTGACATCACACCATTCTCATACTGTGATACTGAGTGATATGTGAGCTCATTGTGAAAACAGGTCGAGAGGAGGCGGTTCAAATATCAGTCACTGGGGGGACATTCTACTTCCTGTTCCTCAACCCTATCACAGTGATATCACAGTGGTCACACATAGTGAGCTCACAGTATGCACACCCAGATAAATTTTGTTATAAGAACGTTCTCCAAATTCTCTCCAGTTTTCTTTATACCATTCTTGGATCAGTGTGCATCTGAATGTCTGAGGAGACGGTCAAGGCTTACATGCCAAAGGAGTTCCAGGACTACCCAGACACACAAGTAGTGATTGACTGCAAAAAGCTGTGTTGCCAAACACCATCTTCCCTCTTGCTTCAAAGCAAAGTCTACTCCTCTTGTAAATTACACTGCACCTTCAAGGGGTTAATTGGCATGGCACCACATGGTGTAGTTACTTTTGTGTCATCCCTATATGCAGGATCTGTCAGTGACAAAGAACTTTTTAAGCAGTCTGTGATTGTGCCTCTGCTGAAACCTGACATGGCAATTATGGTTGACAAAGGGTTTCTGGTGGATTACTGTGTGCCATGCAAAGTCTACAGACCTGCTTTTCTGTCAAAAAGATGACTGATGAGGTAAAAGAAACGCAATCCATTGCTCGTCGAGGGTCCATGTTGAGCGTGTCATCTGCAGGGTGAAGCAACGCAAGCTGTTTGATACAGTCATCCCTCTTTCACACCACAGGGAGCATCAACCAGCTGTACACTGTTGCTTGCCTTCTTGTGAACTACCAAAATGGCCCCTTGGTAAAATCATGGGCAAAGGATTAAAGACTAGACAAAACACTTGCTGTATAGGGGATGGGTAAATTTTTATTTATTTGAAGAGGATGTAATGTAAATATGTAGTTAAATGTACACATGTACATGAAAACAACTTTAGCAGTTCTCCATAAACAAATAACTTTGATACAGCTTTTAAATGTACACCACTAATGTAAACATGTAAATAGAAATAACTTTGATAGTGTTTCTGTAAATATGTAAATAAATAACTTTCCTACAATGTAAAACAACTTGAAATTTTTGTCTGAACAAGGCCAAAATAATTTACATCAATGTTTCTCTAAAAAGAATTGATATGAGGAAAGGGTTTCTCAGCATGTCATGTGAACCAAAACACTGTTAAAATAGATACTTTGACACATATGAATGTGTCTGGAACTCTATGTTTATCTGCTAATTAAAGAAAAACACACAGATCTTCACATCAATGACTGATACACTCACTCACACACCAGTTATAAACATCTGATACCCTTTAAAAAAAAACATTACTACAAGTATTGGGAATACCATGATATTTAGCTACATGATGCTCCAATATCATTCTACACCAAAACTGCGCTATTTTTGATTAGATTCATTTTGAAATAAATACTTAAATTTCACATTTGTGTAACACTTACAACTTATAATACTGCTCAGTAAATTAAGTAATGTGTGGCACACAACTGACTAATCATTCGCCTGTCTGAACATGTTAAGTATGACGATCGTTTATTACCCCCATACAGCACAAGCCAGGCTGAATTCGGAATTACAGTATACAGGCCTTCTTTAAACTGCATAGTAATATTCTAGTATTATATTCAGAATACATAATCAGAAACAGTTGCAGAGCAATTTTACATTTTTGAGCAACTTTCATTTGACAGTACATAAGTATTTTCGCTGTATCTTAACACACTCATTCGGATTATATGCTGACCTTTGAAAATCACTCATCTTAGTCTTATTTCCTTAGGTTGTGTTTTAAATTGTGTCTTCTATAGGTCCTGTTTTGTATTCTACCGCTACACACTAGCCGTCCGTCTAGAAATCAAGTTAAACTCTACTCTGTAGCACCGTACTTATTAGAATGTATTCACAATTATATTTAATGATCAGATAGTTCCACCTGATCAAACCAAATCGCAAATCGAATGTGTGATCAAACAGAGAATGAATTTAGCAGTGCACTTTTGTGGCATTATTTTCCTGTTACCACTGTAAAGCTGCTTTGAAATCTGTATTGTAAAAAGCGCTATATGTAAATAAAGGTGACTTGCCTTGACTAGGTACACTTGAGAAAACCACAAAGATAGCTGTCGCAAACTGGACTCTAATAACAGTTACTGATAACACAAAGACTGTTTGGCAGTCTTTTGAAATTTTTGTATACCTAATTCTAAGGATTCTGGCAGGTAGAAATAAAAAAGCAATGGTCAGCCTTCTCTGACAGAGTGCCAATCCAGCGATGCACTCTGGTCTTTAGTGGCATGCTGTAACATAAAGTTACTGCCAGTGACTTCATGCGTAGTAGTTAATTTTTGCTATGTAACAATGAAGGGTGTGGATTCTGAAATCCAATGTTGCTTCAATACACATTATAATATTATTAGCCCATGTATCTGGTTTCATTCCTTTTTACTGTAACTAGAGTTATAGAATGATATGTTTTTATTTATATTTATTTTATATTATATTTTATTCATTTTATATTTATAAGCTTTTATTTTTCTTTGCATCTTCCATCACTAGAGAATAAGATGAATACTGTCTGTTCCTCTTACTGAGAGAAAGAACATGCATGTTTTCGGAAAGTTTCTGGTCAGAACTAGAGCTCGACCAACTCCAACCTGGAAGAAGCTGTGTATGTGTGCTAGTATTCTTTGTTACAGATCAGTATTGGAGGTGGACAACAGGCATCCTAGGGAGATTGACAGACTTGTTGTTCTGAACAAGCTGGCGCCTATTCCCGACCTGGAAGGTCACAACAGGCTTAATATCAGGGTGCAAGCTCAACAGTTGATCAGTGGAGATATGCTTCTGATTATCCGCCAATCGGAATCATTTGACCTGCAGTAATGATGTAGCTAGACCTTGAAAAGTGTGTAATTGCTGTGAAAAATGTATGTATGCAGAGAGCTCGGCCTACTAACTCCGAGTGAGACTTAAAGCTGGCTTCTGCTGATGAAACGGCAAACTATTCTTCAGTAAAATGTATTTAATTAATCACACTTCTGACTCACATCTGGTCTTGGGTCCTAAAATGTTGTCCCCAACAACAAATAAGTACATACTGTAGATGTGTCAAGGTTGTAACCATCTAGTGGCAAAGGTGGCGGTGGTGGGGCATCTTGATGGTGAGTAAGGTGGTGGGTTGTTGCTGCTGGCTGTTGGTACGACAGAACACTCCCAGCCTGAACTTTACCGAAGCCAGAATCCACCAAAGAATCATCTCCAGACATCCCAATTGTGGTGACTAAAGGGGCTGTAGTGGTGAAGTCCTTATACACCTCTGCCACTTGCAGGACTGAGAGGTCAGGCAGCCCGCTGGTAACACCTTATTTACCTTGGCACTTACATGGCACTCTTTTAGATTAAGGGTACTCCTGAAATAAAATAGTATTGAAAAATAATTTGCACAAAGATTTTTACCTCAAAACCATTTCTCATTGCCAGTTAAAAGGATAGTTTACCGTAACATTAATGTCATCATTTACTCATCCTTGTGTCATTCTAGACCTGTACGGTACTTCTCTTATGGAGAGGAGATGTTGGGCAGAAAGACAGGCTCAGTCACCATTATCTTTATTGTATGGAGAAAAGAACAAAAGATGTAATGAAAGTGAATGATGATCGAAACTGTCATTCTGCCTAACATCTCTTTTTGTGTTCCACAGAATAAAGAAAGTCGTATGGGTTTAGAATGACATGAGTGTGAGTAAAATCCCATTATTTACATGGTAAACAATCTCATTTTATACTTCTACATTACATTTGTAATTGATTACATTATGCACCTTAAGCCTTCAGCAAGTTTACTCTCTTTAGGTTGTGCAGATAGAACCACCATCCCACTGACAGGACCTGGCCGGACTCCCTAGGAATACCAATAGTAATACCAATGAGCAATAATTATTTATCTTTTTCTTAAAATCCTTGGAAAATTAACTTAAACTTACCATTGTTCTGGGTTTGTTCTCTGCTCAGTTTCAGTACAGCTGTGAACTGAAGGAACTGCACTGATGCCAAGCTGAGAGTAGTGTGCTGTTTGGTACAGCAGTGCAACAATATGGTTACACAGTGCTGTGCCAGAAACACAGGAACAGCTACACTGGGACAATGTACAATGTACAATGACAAAATAATAAAATGAAGGAATCCAAAAATAATAGGATATATGCATAAACATGACAAAATTACTCTTTACTTTTAAAGTGCTGTAAATGTAAACATTTACTGAACTTTTTATGCCTGCAATTCTCAACATGTACTGTAGAAATTATTAGAAACTGAATTTAAATAACTAGATTTTTTTTTTTTTAAAGAACAATAAGTCTATCCTTCAGTTCTCTAGTTTTGTCTGCCTACTCTCAAACTATGTTGCTTCTCTGTCTTCCTCATAGATCTGCAACAAGTCGCCCTCACACTGATCTCTCCTGTCACCTGATCCTTGCAAAAATGTGACATTTATAGTTCTAAATCAAACATATTGTATTAGCGAAACTTTAAAAACAGACAATTTTTAACAAAAAAGGTTAAAAAGATAGAAAACAAAACGTTGAAGAGTATGAACTGTCACAAACGAAGCTAGCTAGCCACCCCCACTTCATACTCACACTCACAATTAAACACGATCTTTGAGATGCATGTGTAAGACTGGAGATTTTGTTAATTGATAAAATTGCACTAAAATAAAAGAATACAGAAGCATGTTTTAAGATTATTGTTTTTTTAATCTGCAACATAAAAAAAATGTGTACAGCCATTAGTACATCTGCAAATGCAAATTCTGTATTATATTATATAATAAGTAGCCTATATGTACAGGCCTGGGGTAGCCATCGGAAGATTTGTGAGAATTCCCAGTGGGCCGCTGATAAATTGGGCCGGCAGCAGTACCACTTTGACATATGGGACGCCGAAAGCACAAGTCTCTATTTAATTTTCAATGAAAGACACATGGAAAGCGGCAAATCAGTGGTAGTTCTAGTAGTGGTGAAGCGACAGTGTGCAAGCGATGTTCGTACACACGAAATCCTGTCACTTGCGCATGCACAGCTCATAGTAGCAGTTATAAATATTATAAATATTACGCACATAACTTCTCCCCCTCTTTCTCTCACATACACATACATAAGCCTACCTTTCAGAAGCGTGTGTTGGGCTTTAAAATCATTAGGCATCACCAACAGTAAAAGTCGTCATCTGTTGTATTCTTGTACAGATAGTTTTATTTGTTTTGATGACATTTTTGGATGTACATCAGAGTGTTTTTTATGTAGACCGATGGCGCTCTAAGAGTGTGGGGCGAGATGGGGTGGGAGTGGTAGGCTACTAGGTAGAATGAAGGAAAGTTAATTTAGATTTAGAATAACTAATTGTCACACGCTGGTTGCAGCAAGGATGAGACACTGGCAGCGGTTTACAGGTTTTATTAACTAACAAGAACTCTGGAACACAGAACAACCTGCTAAACATAACGATAACTGACAACAGGACAGCACTAAACACAGGCTTAAATACACAGGCAAACTAATCAAAGAAACGTGACACAGCTGACGAGACTAATTAACAAGACACAGGTGACAGGGATAACACAATCAGACATAGTGACAAACAGGCCAGGGAAACTGAGGGTGACAGAACCAATAAACACACTGACAGCAAAACAAGACTAGAAATACAGACATGAACAGGAAAACAGATAAACAAGAATAAACAAACTCAAACCGTGACACTAATGGAGTGATAACTTGTTGATGGAAGTGCAATCATTGAAACGAATGTCCAAAAAACAATTAAATAAATTAAATGGAAAAAAATCTCATTCATTCTTGCCGCCCTGATTGTGCTGCCGCCCTAGACGGCTGCCTAGTTCGCCTATAGGCATGCTTTGGCCATGGGTGTGACAGATGCCAACCTCAAAATTCTCTTGACATCGTTCACCGTAATCCGTGGAAAGTGCTTCTGGCGCAGCAGAACAACTGAGATTAAATGCGGAAGCGACTGTGCATAGACTCTATTCATATGTAAATGTTTGCACAATACTGCAGTGCCGATAACAAAGTTATTTATATTTACATGTTTACATTATTGCAGTGCAAGTATCAAAGTCATTTATATGTAAATGTTTGCATTACTGAAGTGCCAATATATTTTGTAATTTTTTTTATTGCCAATATATTAATTAATTTTATTAACAAAGTTTGGGAGGAATACGTTCAAATGATCTATGCAAACATCATGTCATTCCAACTAGCAGTCAGCAATCCGTAATCAACAAGTCTACCCAATCAGCATGAGTGGAGGCCTATATAAATATACGCAGTCGACTCACCTATCTTCCTCAACAGTTTTCAGCATCCCTCCACCACCCCGTCTCCTCACACTCGCCTGGTTACTTTCCTAACCAGAAATACAGGGGGAACTGTAGGGAAGCAATATAATGACATGTTATATATTTTTATATTTATAACAATACTTATTAACCGGCTCCGGGGGGTTAATAAAGGCCTTCTGAAGCGAAGCGATGCGTTTGTGTAAGAAAAATATAATATTTAAAACTTTATAAAGTAAATTATCTAGCTTCCACCAGATCACCTCCCGTATTCAACTTACGGAAAAAGTGTAGTGCCTCTCGCAGTTCAAAATGCTTATGCTACGTCTGACGACATTGCACACCAGTTACGTTTTTTTCTGATCTGGCGTAAGCTAGATATTCAGATAACTCTGATTTTATTCATCTGAAAGAAGAATGTCATATACACCTAGGATGACTTGAGAGTGAGTAAATCATGGGCTAATTTTCATTTTTGGGTGAACTAACCCTTTAAATTGAGTTTTGGAATGGAGTCAAAAAGTATTTAGATAAATGTATTTAGTCAAATTATAATTATGACTCTTCAAAATTCAATTGTAACTATCCAAAATATATGTATGGATAGTCAAACCATAGTTTTATATGCTAAAATGGCTTGCCATACTACAGATATCTTAAATTGTATTTAGACTAGTCATAAAGTACTGTATTCAGAGATATCGTGAATAAGAGTTCTTACTAGTCTAATTAGAATTGCAGAATTATTATTCTGACTAGTCAAAAATACAATTGTAGCTATCCAACTTATATTTATGGAAAGTCAAACCATAGTTTTATTTGTCAATTCCGCCTGCCATACACCCTAAATCTTTGAACAAAATCTTTGCAAAAATAGCTAAACACCACATGATGGCGCTACGTATTCACCGTTATGCACGACGCCATATTTTGGGATGATCTCATTTGATCACTAAATACTACACAGAATTAGTTTATGAAAATAGTAGAAACTACAATTAATTTGAGTTTATTAAGACTTTCTGTTACTATTTTATTCCCCTCTCTCAGAGTTCTGAGCGTCTCAGTTAAGGCCAACACTATGGGACACTCCACACACTCAATCCTCGAGCACATGACGTCACTTGAACTTGGGAACTCTTGTGCCCTCCCTGCTCAACCTTCACTTACTGCACTACTACAGTCTCAATCTGACAACACACGATTGCAAAAACGCGAAGCGCACCTTGTGACGACAGATAAACAACGCAGACTTTCTGGAGTTTAGAGCACATTTTAATGTTTTTTTTGATTTCTCGAAGGAAAAACGGCCACAATGGAATGATAGTTCATACGGGCTGAAAAACAGGAGTAGAGAACAGGATTTTAGTTAATCTTCACACAGAGGTATGCTGCATTTCTTTTTTGTAAATCTTGTAAAGTTTTGTAAAGCAATTGTGCAAATGTGTTGTTTTTGTGCATTAGAGGGTTATTAATAACAAGCGCGATGAATCTTGTGTACAGACTACTTATAAATCAATCACAAGTTTGTAATATTTACCGTAGTTAAAACTTGTTGAAAAACCTGTAAATGTATAATCGTGGATTTGAGCCTCACAATTCAAAGGAATATTTCACCCGTAAGTGAAAATACTGTCATTTTTTCCCGGACTGTATTTCTTCTGTGAAACACGAAAAGAGATGAATTTATAGAGATTGACAGCTTCAGTTACAATTCATATGCGTCTTTTCCCAATATACAATGAAAGTGAATGGTGACTAAGACTGTAAAATATAATTTTGTTCCTTTTAAGTAAGAAAGTCATACAGGTTTGGAACGATGTGAGAGTTAGTAAATGCATGTTTATTTTATTTATATGTATATTTATTTATTTATGTATATTTATTTATTTGAGTGAACTATCTCGTTAGGTTGCAGTTGTTAAACAATCAGTAACTTTCAGGGCACAGTTCAACTTCCACTCATGCAACTTTGCCCTCTCTCTTTCGGTTCAGACAAGGGTCAGAATGATTGCTGAGTGATATGAGTGGACTCAGTATGGATCTTGGCAACGAAGTGGATCTCTCCAACAACAATATCACTCCTCTCTGGAAAAGACGGAGCGAAAATGACAAGAAGCCCAAGCCTAGACCTCACAGTTACCAAATAGATGGAGTTCTTATGACAGATTTTCCTGTGGATGATAAGTGCATGTTCACTCTCACCCAGCCGGCTGAGAAGATCAGCACCACTGCGTCAAACACTACAGTGCTGAAACACACTCTCAACAAACCCACTAGGAAGACTAGGGTGGTTCGCAGCATCAGTATTGGATATTTATCTAACGGCCGGTTCTCTCTGTCAAACTTTACTAAATCGGATGATAAGAATGCAGAGGCTACTCCTTCCCCTAAAACACCATTGTTGCCCGCCAAGAATGGGAATGGACTCAGTGTTTGGCATGACATAACAGAGCCCCTCAAACGTCTCTCCAGTCAGTTCACCCTCACCTCCCAAAGGGATCAAATTGTTTTCGGGGATGCATCTCCACCGCCAGACACAGTTTCACCAAAACTTACCACCTCAAACATATCACCTCAAAATTCAATGCTTTCACGCCAATCGCAGGATGTCTCTGGGTCTCCCATCGGCCACCGCAGCTCCTCGCTTCACAGTTCCACCTCCAGCATCCCCTCCATCTCCTCCAACCTTAGCCTTCCTTCAGACCCCCCAACACCCTGCAGCCCCACCCCCACTGAAAGGCCGGGGGGCATTCTGTTGCAGCGGCAGAGTTCAGGGTCATCTCAGGGCTCCGAGGGCAAGCAGCCCCCTTCCCCAATAACACTGAGCACCCACAGTCTTGCAGCGCAGAAGATGGGCACCCAGCAGATCATCCCCAGGGGTCTGGTCTCCGACACACGCTTCAGCAAGCCCTCTCAAAAGTTTATGGACTCTGGTAAAGGTTCCTTCAGACCGCGAAGCATGTTTGAGACTTCTTCTTTTTCCACCAGTAAGGATGATGAGCTGGATGGAGATGAGAACGCAGGACAACTGACAAGAGGCCAGCGCTCCAAATCGTATCGCCGGGCAATGGTCAGTGTTGTAGATGTAGACGTTGCATCATTAGACCCAAAGGCCAAACGCCTGTCCCAGCCTGCGCTGAAAGGAGTCGCTGAAGAGAGACAGTCTAATCCGTGTCCATCCAAGAGCAAAGTAAGTTGCACTAAAATATTGTAAAAATACACTAAATATTGTAAAAATTACACAAACGTGTTCTTCTTATGTTGTGGTCATAATGTGGATGCATCCTGAAACTTTTGGAAATCCTAACCTGTGTATTGTTTTGTAATTATAGCGGTATTGTTTTTCACTGCTCAATGAAGGAGAGAGTGTGTATACTGTAGGTGAGCCGGCTATGTATATATAGGCCTCCTCTCGTGCTGATTGGATAGGAAATTTGAAAGTTCCTCCTGAACTTTGTTAATAAAACATCATTAAGTGTGATGATATGGTAACATATTACATTTAAAACAATAGATTTTAGTGTTTTGTTTTTTTATTGATTTAGACAAAATAGTATATAATTTTAATATTGCCCATTTACCATTTTTAATATTGATTTACTGTATGTGTATTTAAGTCTGTGACTACTGCCCTCAAATTAACCTTGTCAGGCAGCACTAGGTCAAAGACAAAGGTCATATTTATGATCAAAGAAGTCAAAGATTGTATGTGACAATAGGTTTGCATTACTTAAAGGGTTAGTTCACCTCAAAATGAAAATTCTGTCATTAATTACTCACCCTCATGTCATTCCAAACCCGTAAGACCTTCGTTCATCTTCGGAACACAAATGAAGATATTTTTTATTAAATCCGAGAGCTCTCAGGCCCCTCCATAGACAGCGATATAATTAACACTTTAAGGCCCAGAAAGTCAAAATAGTCCATGTGACTACAGTGGTCCTTAATTTTATGAAGCGACGAGAATACTTTTTGTGAGCAAAAACAAACAAAAATAACAACTTTATTCAACAATTTTAGTGTTAGTTATATTGCTGTCTATGGAGGCATCAGAGAGCTCTCGGATTTCATCAAAAATATCTTCATTTGTGTTCCAAAGACATAATTTTCATTTTTGGATGAATTATCCCTTTAAGTTCATCCTTCATAATTTGTGGGCATCATGAACAATGACAGCATACTGTGATAGTGGACCTAACAGCCCAATAAAACCACCAGTTCGTTCCTTTTATGATGATGGGAAAAGCTCAGAACAGGTGGCCACAAGCTCCCATGTGAATTCAGATTCCTTCTGCATCTCATGCCCATTGCATGTTTATTGGCTTTTCCACTTAATTGCATTTGCAAAAATGTTTTGTTGTTGTTTTTAAGTAAAGAGCAATATTTGAATATTGGCTAGTTTTGTGAGTGTAGTATTCTAGGGGTGCCAATAATTGTAGCCAACATGTATTAGAGAAAAACATTTGTTTAATAATGTGATTTCAATGAAAGGTTCGATTTTTGTGATTTTTTTTGTTTTTTTTTTGAGCGAAATATCAAAATGATAAACAATGTCAAAATCTCATTTGTCAAGCCCAACTAATCAATCACTTGTGCTTTCTGCAGAATGTGGAGCGGAAGAAAGGCCTCCCAACCCAACGGACGTTTGACAGTGAGGGTAAGCGTTGGACCTAATCAAATCTCATGAATAGTTGTATAATACAGTCAGAATAAAACTTCAAAAATGCTTCTCTACTGCACAACCATTATGTTTTGCAAATGCGGTTGCTTTCCAGGCTTTTTAGACAACTGAGCAAGCTTGAGTTGTGTGATGGATACACATCAGAGATTGAACATTGTGTTTTTGTGTATTTAGGTTTACAAGATGAAACAGGTTAACATGAGCTGCTGTTGTTTCTTAGCAGAAAATTAAATTGGGAAAATCAGAACTAGGGCCACAAATGCCCCAAAAATTCTATATATGTGGTCCTGTGTATGCAATATCACACAAGCAAGTGCTGTTTTCCCCAAATGCAAATGTGATATTCACCTTGTACATGCTCATACTGGTAATCTTATGCGTTGTTCGCTCATAGCAGATAACTGTAATTTACTGGTAATGTAACAACTTCGCATATTAGAAAATTGTATACACTGTAGGTGTAAAAGGGGCTATTGACAAAGGCATTGACTTGCCGCCACCTATTAGCTGTATATTTAAAGCTGCATTATGTATCTTTTTTTGGTTTAAACAAATAACAAAAATCAGTTATTGAGCAAGTACATAAGACACCAGTTTTCAAAACTGTCTCCCTACTGATTTGAAACATAAAGCTTATAAAAAGTATTTATAATTTGAGCTGTCAAGTCCAATTTTGTGGGAAATCTGAGGTCATTCACCTTTGCGTAATTACATCATGTCCACAAACAGAAAGAAGAAGACCCCGGGTACTATATGGCATGTTCTGAGGAGGCAGTTGCTAGAATTTAAACTTGAGGGGGATTGGCAGCATCACAGAGCCCTCAGGAAATCTATGGCTGTGTCCGAAATCGCCCCCTATACCCTTAAATAGGGCACTATTTGAGGGGACAGCCATTTGTAGTGGTGTCCGAAACCATAGTGGACATTATTGAGTGCACTCCTTCAATCCCACAATGCACCGCAATAACAAGTGTACAACTGATGTACGCTGGGTTAGGGTTAGTCGTGCACTGAATGAATTCCCGCGTCTCGTCAGGAGACGGCGCCCGCAGCTGAATCAATCATCCATCCATTTTCCAAACCACGCTGATCCAGCGTAATATCATACAGGTAAAAAAATCCTTTTGAATTGATTATTAAATTGTTTAATTAAGGTTTATACATGCTAGTTTCCATGACAGAGATCAAGATAAATCTTTTCATCTTACTACTGGAGCTGCCAGTTTGTTTCGTTTCAAATGATTATTATTATGCAATTATGCAAAAGCGGCAGCCCTTCCGGTACTCAGTGTCCGAATTCACGCGCTTGTTTTCATTGACTCCTTCAAGTGGACTATGTTAGTGGACTAATGCGATTTCTAACACAGCATACATTGTGCGCATTGTGGCACATCGGTTTTCAGCAAACGCAAATCACAGTGTCCCCCTGAAGTCGCTGCAGCCCTGCATTAATTCACCTTTAGAAAATCGTGTTTGGTCGTTACCTGTCGGTCAACCACTTCAGGGCACCAAACTCAGTACTTGCAAAACACTCAAGTTCATTCTTGAGAGACTGAAGTTCGAATTCTGAAGTTCAAAGGTGTCCAGTGTACTATGGTGGACCCCCAGAAGGGCCGGGTGTAGTTACTTATATTTTTTCATTCTTGTTCTGTTCTGAATACCGTTAAATTATTTAAAGGATTTGTTGTGAGTGAAACTAAATAGCCTATAGCTATGTTTATAGTGTTTATAATGTTTGTAGTACATTATAACATTTCACTTTATTTACCGGTATTATTTCTGAATGCAGTAAAATGCGACAAGTCTCAAGAGATGGCGGTTCGTCATCAAGATGTCGTTCTTGCTCACATAAGGCGTTTGGGGCTGAGGCTCAATTCCAAGAAGAGCGTGCTATCCCCTCTTTAGAAAACTACATTTCTCTGGTAGTTTGGGATTCGGTTACGACGTGGGCACGTTTGTTTCCCGCTCATATCGGACTCATGGTAGCAGCGTCCAACATAATTCCTTTTGGCCTGCTGTACATGAGCCCCCCTGCAGTGGTGGCTCAGAACCAAAGGGTTTTCTATGAGGGGAAATCCATTTCGTATGATCAGGGTTATGCACAGATGCCTTTGTTCCCTGAATATATGGAAGAAACCTTGTTTTTTATCCCAAGGCCTGGTGCTAGGATCGCCTTGTCAGCATGGGTTCTGTGGAGAGGGCATCATCTATCATGGCACATAAATTGCCTGGAGATGCTGGCTGTACTTCATCCAAGACTGCAGAGGCCATCATGTTTTTATTCAAACAGACAATACATTGGTGGTCTCATACATAAATTACCAGGGGGGTCTGAGGTTGCGCCCCCTATACAGACTGACGCATCAGATCCTCCTCTGGTCTCAGGGCAAACTGCTGTCTCTCAATCTTTCTATGTTGAGACCAGAATGTGGGGGCATCCTGTCGAGGCAGGGGCTGAGGCCCAGGGAATGGAGACTCCACCCCGAGATGGTGGAGTTAATCTGGAGGAAGTTTGGCCAAGCGGAAGTGGATCTGTTTGCGTCTCAAGAGACAACCCACTGTCTGCTGTGGTTCTCCCTCATGCATCCAGCTCTGCTGGGGCTGGATGTCATGGTACAGGCGTGGCCAAGGTGGCACCTGTACCCCTTTTCCCTCGATTGCTCTGCTCCCAGGTGTTCTAGAGAGGGTCCGTCGAGACTGGGTCAGTCTACTCTAGGTAGCCCCATTCTGGCCGGCCCGAGTATGGTTTTCAGACCTTATAGCGCTCCTAGCAGGCCCTCTATTGGAGTTTTGATGGACCTTTTATCTCAAGCTGGGGGCTTAATATGTCAACCCCAGTCGGAGCTATGGAAACTATGGGTCTGGCCCCTGACGGGGACAGCTCCTAGGGTTTGGTCTCTCAACTGAGGTTGTTGAGAACATCCTAAACTCTAGTGCTCCCTCCACAAGGAAACTATATGCCTTAAAGTGGAGAGTATTCACTTTATGGTGCAGAGAGCACCAGCTACACACTGTAAACTGCCCAGTGGCTTCAGTGCTGGAGTTACTTCAGGACCGTTTCTCTGGGGGTCTTTTCCCGTCCACACTTAAGGTTTACGTGGTGGCCATAGCTTCCTTCCACACACCGTTAAGCGTTAAGACCATTGGGGAGACACCATTTGGTTATATATTAGGTCCGTGCATTCAAAGGGACAGCAGCCTAATATACCCGCAGCTGTTTGTGTCACCAGTGGTGATCAAACAACAAAAGAGAAAGAGAAAATTACTTTTGTAGCTTTAAAAAGATAAATTGTATTAATTAATTATATTAGTTATATTTCATTTATACAGTGAAGACTGTATACATTTCTGCACCTGAATACTCTTAGATTTACCTGAAAAAACATAAAGCACTGTTTATTTTAATTGTATCTTTAATATCTTTAATATATTATCTTCTAATATATATCATCATACCGACAAGCCCTTGCACAGACCAATTGTTTTTTGCACAGCCCTCTATTGGCAATATCTGCTAATCAGGCAGTTTTAGTGATGGATATGCTAATTGACTCAAATTAAGCAGAGAATAATTTCTATGAACCAATGCATTGAAATGCATACATTTTAATTTTAAATGTTATACATTTTTAGAGATGAAAGAAGATAGATTAATGTCTGTGCAAACTGGTCACAGACATGTCAAATAGTATGTTAAATATGTGAAATGTGTAGTTCAGACTGTGACATCAGGTGATCTTTTCTAGGAATGTTTTCACAGTCTTTTACAATTACTATGTGCTTTGTTGTTTCAGAGGATGAAGTTCTGTACCAGAATTACCAAGAGAAAGCTCTGCACAATGATTCTGATGAGGACACTGAGCCCAAACAACCTCAGCCAGATGAAGGCATTGTGGTCCAATACAAACCCATCCGGACTTCCTGGAGTCAACTTAGTGTGGTGAGGAACTATGGAGGAACATAGACACACCTTTCAATATTTATGTGTTTTGATGGACATATACCTTTGTACACAAATGAATATTTGTTTATGAACTTTAACACATTCTGCTGTGGCAGTGTTTGGAAATTCTGGAATCTTAAGGAATGTTATCCGACTGTTTTGCTGGGTGTCCTAGCCCCAGTTTTGCTTCACGAGAGTGAGGGAATGAAAGCAGGTGTTTTTTATCCAAATATAGGAGTGAAACAGAAGGAGAGTGGGCTGGGATAAGCTTGTCCATTTGGGAAATGGTCTGGCAAGCCTACAGTTCCTTGGCAAATACCGGATAATTCTTCCCCATGGAAAAATTTAAGAAATGTAGATAGAACAGTGTAGTAATTTTAGTTATTGAATTACGTAATCAGGTTTGAAAGGCTTTAATGCTATTTTACACTTAGGTGTTCTGTTCCCCAGTGTTTTTGTTTACTAATATCTGGGAATGTTTAAGCAGGAATGCTCTAATGCTAAGGTTAAGAGAGCAGCAAACTGTATCATTGTTATGAACCAACAGCCACCAGCAGAAAAAACAAGCAAGAGAATGCTAGAAAGTGAGAAAGAAATAAAATGGGGAGTGTAGGAGGCAAAGCAGAAAAAAATATCTAAGTGAAAAATCAGAGAAACTCAAAGAATGTAGAGTGACACAAAAAAAAGAAAGGACAAAGTGTACGAAAGGAAGAGGGGAAAGTGTAAAAGCGGTATAAGCAGTTTTGAAATGGCTGGAGCAGATGGGCTTATGAGGGATCTCTGGTTGTGTGGTGTACTGTTGGTTTTGGCACGAGGGCATACGGCTTTAAAGTAGAGCAATGTAGGTGTATCCACCTGTGAAAATACCACCACATGCACAAACTGTCATATATACCGCCATACAGATAATTTGTTATCATCTCATAATTTTTTGATAATTTGGGGTAATTTTGTTGCAATAGTTTACACACAGCACAGGGAGGCTTTATTTGAATCATTGAAATAAATTTATAAAAAAAAGACAAGCAAACAGTCAGTAAGAACAAATAAACAAATTGCAAACGATAGCATGATAGCGATTTTATTGCTTACCTTCCAGCCAATCAGAATCAAATATTCAGACAGACCATGGCATAAATTACTTTAGTTATTGTTAAACTAAAATGTTAAGGAGTTATTTTATACTTTTACTTCAGATTTCCAGTGAAAACACTACTAACTTGTACCAAGGCTACTTTTTTACTTCCATTTGACTCGTGCTGTGCGACTTTGATGCTTCGCCTTATGACAATACATTTACACTTCGAATTAGGTATTCAGTCATCAGTGACAGTAGCTCACTGGAAAAGCCCTTCATTTTGTTTGCACTAATAAGTGCTGCTGCCTACCAGCTGCAATCACCAATAAAACTTTGTTTTATTTATTTTTTTCTATATCGTCATAAATATCATTATCGCAGATATTCTTGAAATATTGTGATATCATTTTGAAGCTATATTGCCCCCACCTCTACCGTCTACACAAATTATGGCGAGCTGCACGAATGTGTTGGATTCGCTGTGTTTTGATGCCGATGTAGGATCGTAAAGCCATGTGCATCAATAGTAACACAACGTTTGCCATTGTTGATGGAAGGCTTGTTCGAGATGCATTGGTGCTGTGCAGACCGATCGCCATACGAGAGCATACGACTCCTTATGCTTTTGAATTGCTCATGCGGTATTTTGATATCATACGCTGATCGGTCTGCGCAGCACCGATGCATCTCGAATAAGCCTGGTGTGTTTATGTTTCCCGCTGCCTCGCTAGAGTTGCTGAGAAAGATGAGACATATACAGTGACGTAAGACCTGGCTCTGTCGTGGCTCTCTAGCATGTGGAAAGGCAAAGCGGTTATTAGAAGGCTCGTCAGTCGAACCAACTCCGAACTGGCACTAGCACTGGCTCTGAACTAGCACCCGGTTCATTCTGGTGGAAAAGGGGCATCCGTCTCTGCGCCGGCCAAAGCGTTAAAGCACGTTTGAATATAAGTGGCACCGAAATCTGCGTTCTGATTTGGTCCGGTTACATACCGGTTATATAGGTACCATATTGGTTCCGGGTTTCGGTACCCAACCCTACCGACATAATGAGTTGTTCTGCAGTAAACTGTACAAACCGATTCTGTGGGAGTGTGGGCAGGGCCTTGATACCACGGCTCCACTTCACGCTCATTAGTCCCATGGGAATCCCGTGGGATGGGAAACAAAATCACTATTAATCACGTGATTGGGACGGGAGAGGAAAAAATTTCAGCGGGAGTGGGCGGGACCGGGAATCGTAATAACACTATGATACCAACTATATACACATATATACTGTTTATATAAATTAACTATATGTTTTAATTTTGAACTCAATTCTGTTTGCCCTGTCTCTTTATGCTCTTCTCTTTGCTTTGGTGTGGATAGTTGAGTGAATGACGTGCTCCACACCATAACAGTTGGTGGTGGTAATGCACCAGGTTGGTATGCCAATGCCAATCACCAATAATATAAGAGAGGAAGGAGGCTTCCCCATGTACTTTGTAGCCGCGAAAATCATAATCAAAAAGGGAGTCAGACATGAAAGCCACGCTGCAATGACTACTGTCGGAAAATGATACCTCAGTTGTGCTCACCAACATTTTTGGGCAGTCTGAAGTAAACAAAAAGATGGCTTGAAAACGGCATATGCCAGCTGCAAGACATTTACTGTGCGTGCGTGTGTGTGTGTGCGTGCTTGTGTTTGTGTGTGTTTGCATAGAGGATTTACATTGAATTTAATGTGTGTGCATTGTTTAAGCTGGCTTTCATTTCAATAAAATAACGAAAACTACATTTTGTATTTTAACTGGGCATGCTGTGATCTGTACTGAATTTTTTACTGTAACTGACAGATTCCGGCCAAAAAAACACAACACAGGAGTGGGAGGGAACGGGAGTCATTCTTTTGGGATTGGGACGGGACGGGATTTTCCCCCAGTTTTTTTGTGGGATTGGGATGGGAGTGGGACCCTCTACTGGGCAGATCCCACACCAATGGTAGAGAGTGAAGGTTTGTTGCCCATCTTTTTTACAGTCTAGGCTCCTGGTGCATATGGCTTCACATCGTGGCACACATCATGTGGCCATCACACTGATCTGTCGCCGTTTATTTAGCCCTTTGTCAGACCTTGCATTTCTATTGACAGGAGTTTTTCTCATGTCCAGGCATGTTGTTGTCACAACAGACACCTTGAAACAGGCTCGGACGCTGTATGCAACAGGTACGCACCCTGGATAGGCCCCCTGACTACACTGACACATCAACTGCCTTGAGTTGTTGGTTGTGCTACTAGCCCTGAGGAGGTTTCGATCATTGATTCAGGGCAAGCACATGTTAGTCCTTATGGACAACACAGCGACAGTGGTGTATATAAATCGTCAGGGCAGCATCCATTCTCGCTGCATGTCACAATTCGCCCACCATCTCGCCATCTGGCACCCGTGCCAGACGTCTGGAACCTCTGTGTCTGGTCCCTGGACGGGACGAGTAGAAATTCAGAGGCCTTCCAGGAAGCTGCACTTGCTGTTGGCACGCAGAGGCTTGCCTGTATCTGCACCACCTTGCCATGTGATGCAGTTCAAGCTGTACAGACTTCTACAGACCCCTATTGTCAGTATTTCAACACAATGTCAAAAGTGACTGACAGAAAGGAAACGTCTCGGTTACTAGTGTAACCTTCATTCCCTGATGTATGGAATGGAGACATTGTGTCCCTCCTGCCACAACTTGAACTGTCACTGAGGGGTTGAGACGCAGTCTCTGCTCCTCAGAACAAACCTGAAGTGTGTATGCAAATTCCATGCGCAAATTCCATTGGCCTTTTCTGAATTTGTCAGAGGTGTTTGGGGGGGGCCGTTCTAAATGTAAATAAAGTGAATTGGACTGCAGAGAGTTGCGTTTTTTTACTCTCCGTCTTTACTGTGGACCATTCCCATTGATATCAATTTACAGCATTCTTTTAGCACACCGTAAACTCTAGTGTGTAGGTGCCCAAATCACCATTGCTATGCAGATAGCACACTCTCTCTGATGCTTTCTCTCACATGCATGCAAATAAAGAATGCTGTCTGACATACTACGTAGAATTGATACGCTAGATGAAAATGGTATTTTTGTTTTTTTACTGTCAAAATGATGACAATTGTGACACGTGACATTGCGGTTCTTCATTATTATGAAATATTATCATCTGCATGCGTTTTAAAGCCATATCACTCTCAACTTGAGCTCACACACCCGACGCATGCACATAGAGAGCTGGATGTCGGTGCGTCCATGAGTATTAAACTACTAGACTAGTTCTCTTTCATGTGCTATTGCGATTAAACTGTCAAATGCACACAAGGTTATGTCAGAAACACACAAAGTTCACATGAAAACAGTTGGTTATGTCTGTGCACATGCAGCAAGTACAGAAATCCTGTGTGTATATTAGATCTGTGTAATAAAGTGAAAGCAGTGTAATATACAGCACCTCCTGCTATATCTGCTGTTAATATAAATCAAACAACAAAAGATAAACAGAAAATCACTCACTGCTCTTGACTGAATTAACTTTAGTAGCTTTATTAAGAACACATTTCTTACTTGAATGCTGCTGTTAAATGCTCTGGCGAGGAGATAAACATGGCGGACTATGTCCCACTCACTCAGGATGGGGTCTTTGCTAATACGGCAGTGTCCATCAACACTCGTGGGCGGGGCCTGTAAAATATGACATCACATTGCCCAGAATCTGCAACCGGCTTGTTCTAAGACACAACTTATGATTTATAGGGATTAAAAAAAGGAGAATTTTTACCATTATAGGGTGGTTGTGTACACACACTGCTAACACACATTTATGTTCAAACACCATGTAAAAGTTAATTTTGCATAATAGGTGGCCTTTAAGACCAATCAGGGTATATTCACAACTAGTGACAAGAAGCAATCCAGTTTGCTAGCACTCACATTTTGATGTCAGAAAATCAGTTTATGCAAAGTGATTAATATTCATTCTTCAGAAAGTGTCAAGATATTGTTGCATTTAATATTTTGATACCAGAGTCAATACTAATATCTGTAGAGAGAATTTTAGGCATTGGATGATGTACTGCTGCCTTAAAATCTGCAGAACAAGGGCCTAGTGTCTGTAGTAAGTCGAGTGTTTAAAAAGTTACGATGGTTTGGTATTATGAAATTTGATCATAAATGATGTAAGAGTCATGAGGCTTCTCAGCCACTGTCAGCCACCCATATTCCCTGGAAAAATGGTCAAACTGGACCCCAGTTTGGTGCTGCTTTTAATTTCGTTTTACTTGGTTTCTCAGAAATCTTTCAGTTCTTTCCAGCAAGAGGGAGAGGTGTTTAGAGGCAGGAAGGTACACATTTTGAGGTCATGTTACGTCACATCAACATTTGTAGTGTCCCTGGCAGCTATCTGGAATAGCATTGTCTGGGTGGAGTTGTTATCAGACGTTTCAACACTCCTACTGCTGTCTCTTACTGTCCCAGTTAACTATTTGTCTTTCATTTTTGCTCTCTAATCTCAAAATGACTTTCCTTTCTTGTGGCAGAAAAAGCAAACAATTTTTTTTTGAAAATCTTTGGCAGAAGGCTATGGGTGAATTTTAATTAGTCAAATAGATGAACTTGATTTTCTTGCTGGCTTGTATTGCCTTTGGTCATTTGAGCCAGTTTCAGGACCTGAGTCAGGGCTCCAGACTGCGACTAAATGGTCGCATTTTGCAACCTTTTTTTCCTGCCGCTGCGACTGAATTTTGTTAGAGGTCGCACTGGTTCCATAACTGATAAGCGCTGCCATTTCTGTTGCGTATGAGAAACATTAAATTGAGCTTCATGCTTGTGCGGTGAACAGAGGACCAGAGAAAACGTTGAGAGTACTAAATAAAATATAAATATACTATAGTAATAACACTATTTCATTATTAAAAATAAAAATGCAGTATTTAAGAATAAATATAATAATATAGTAATTAAAATAATAATTTTACTTTATAGAAAACCTTTATTTTATGGGAAACAACAATACATAAAAAGAAAGGAACACTTAAGTAGAGAAAAATATATGGATTATCATATTTGTACTTCAATTTTTTTAATATTTTTACCCAAAATAGGGTGGCGTGAGCATTATTGAGCACTAAAACTTTGATAAGGATTAATTTAATTTATACAGTGAAGACAGTTATTTTAAATTTGATTATTTGATGTACCTGAAAATGGTGATGTTTCACTGGCATCTAAAAATTTAAACCACTGGCCCAACAAAACTTAGAATACTCCTTAGCATTGAGCCCTGTTGGAGCAGCTCTAAATATTCACTGTGCTATTAAATGAAAGATAAAATATGATAGAGCAATAGAATGAACAGTGAAAGTAACAGAAGCTCCTACTAGGGATGTGGCAGTGAGGATATTTATCGGTGGGGGCTTTTAAATCGCTAATTTGAAAGCGAAAGTAAAATGTGCATCGCCGCACAGGCTTTCATAACGGTGCGGAGCAAAGTTGAGCTTCCATAGGAATTAACTGAAAACGCTCGCTCCGCGTGGCACGCACCGTTATGAAATTACAAATGCAATGAATATACAGGTATTGGTACTCATTATCGGCAAGTACCAAAAATGAAAGTATTGGGATCGGAATCATTCTGGAAAAAGTGGTGTTGGTGCATCACTAAAATCATATATATATAAGGAATAAAAATGCTAAATATATTTCACTTAACAGATTAACATTAATAAAATGAAAGAAAAACTGTGCGACAAGTAGTATATGTTGAGTTTCGGTTAATTTTTGTGACATTCTCCACAAACAAGTTCACAGAAAGGAAACCAAAACAGCAGAATCCTGTTTGTTTTCTTTATTTTACAAAAGCACAATGTTTATTTTTATTGCGAGTGTACAAGTAAAAGTATTTTAAGTTGTTTCCACTGTTATAAGGAAACATTTCAAGTGATTGTGCAGATGCCTCGTGCACACACACCATATCAGTTTCTAGCATTGCTGACATCGCAGCCTGTTCATTATTAAAATAAAATACAGTTAGCCAAACATATTAAAAAGTTACAATGCTCAATTTAAATAATCCGTAGTACAATCTGTGCCGTTCAGCGTGCCCTGTGGTGTTATGCTAAGCACATTTTTACGCAATTGAAGTACAAAGCCCAGTTTATGTAATAAATAATAGTTTAGCAACTGAATACTTTGCGAATATGGGAACATTTGGATTAATGCTGAATAGGATAAGTAGTATAATGTCGGTTTTTGTTTCAGTTTTGCTTTAAATTAATTTGTTTTGGCTCGATGTTTTGTTTAGATTTTTCATTCATATTCTGTTCTGAATACCGTTAAATGTAAATAATTTGTTCTGGAGTGAGGGGAACTAAAATAGCCTATATAGCTATGTTTATAATGTTTATAATGTTTGTAAACATTTCAAATGACTTAAATTACCATCATGTAAGCGAGAATGGATGCTGCCCTGACGATTTATATACACCACTGTCGCTGTGTTGTCCATAAGGACTAACATGTGCTTGCCCTGAATCAATGATCGAAACCTCCTCAGGGCTAGTAGCACAACCAACAACTCAAGGCATGATGGTAATTTAAGTCATTTGGCATTAACCAATGGTATTAATCGGTCAAAATTAAGTTATTATTTACTCACCCTGGTGTTGTTCTAATCCCATATGCCCTTCTTTCTTTTTCAGCCTTTTTACCAAAAGGCTATAGTTTTGTTCATGAACTTTCAGTTTCTTTTCATTTGTCACGCTTCTTTGTTCAGTTTCCCGCCACTTGTCTGTCCCCATAGTTACCGTCATTATTAGTTCTTATTAGGGCTTTGACAATATTGTCATGTTCCAAAACTGACACTTGTAGTAAAAGGTTTGAAGAGCAAATTTATCTTCTGCAGGGTCACAAACTTTTAGGCTTTGTTTGATTATGCGCTGCGAGAGAAAGCAAAACTAAAAATCTCCGGCGTGTATGAAATGCGCTATAGCCTACACATAAACTTGACGCAAGTCTAATAACAAGCACAAACTGTGTTAAATAGAATTTGAAGTAAAATGTATCTGTCCTGCACCGTTTTCTACTTTACCACAGTAGGCTAAATAATGCACTTATAGCTACTCCTAATTAAAAGCAAACAAAAGGAAGAAACGTTTATAATTCCCTGTGAGAGATGTAAATGAAGATTTGGGAAAATAAATAAGAGATTCCATGTGCAGTAGAATAAATGCTTAAATTTGGCTCACCTCACAAAGCCTACCTCTCTCGTTCGGCATGAATCCATATGTTTCCATGGCTGTGATGTAACATTTAATTGCGAACCTATTATTTATTTTGTAAATAAAGCTTTGTGCTTCACTCGTGTCATAATATTCACGTAAAACAGCATTCACATACAAAAAAAAAGAGTGTTTTGGCCGACCACCGCCGGTGCTACTCAGCCACCGCAGTGTTGCGGTTGTCACGTTTACCGGCACAGCCCTAGTTCATATGTGTCAGCTGTGTGTCATCTATTTCCCTCGTTAGTGTTGCTACTCAAAGTTCTTCCCTTTTCACTCAGTGTGTTGTGCTGTTACCTGTCTGTCTGCCTTGAGATTGTTTGTGATTAAACTACGTTTTGAACTTGATTAATCTGTATTCGTCTTCCTGCCTGCACGCACCCGTGACAATAGTGTTGAGAAGAAACATGTTGATAGAAAGAAAAAACTGTCTCAACGATGCTCAAAATTGCTCCGCTTACGCGCTTCACTGTGCACATGCGCCAATTTCTGTATCGCAACAGTGCACATACTCCAACTTCCAAACCAACTTTCTTGTCAACTAACATTTTCAAATCTAGTCAACAATTCAAAATAAGTTGGTCCAACGATTTTTGAACCAACTACTTTTCACTAGTTAAGTCAACTTTTCATGTTTTATTGTCCAGTTAACTAAGAGATAATCATTATTCCAAATTTTTGCAAGTTGTATTTTTCACAGTGTAGCACCAAGTGTGCCGCACATCGCCCCCTGGTGGCTGGCTGCACCGTGTAGGGTCATAAACCTTGTCCTCTCCATGTAATCGAATGGGACACAAGAAAACTGGTCAGAATGCAAAAAATGGTTTCTGTTATTTTAGGTAGTTTTTATCACATGGACGTGACCTTTTCCCCTAAGTTTGGTTTTAGTTAGTTATTTGATGTTATAAAAACAGGGTGTAACATGATAGTTGACAACTGTGCTTGCCATTGATTCTGTAGGACTGGGAGTATCAACCTCAGGATCACTACTGCGCAGACTCGGGCTCCCAATCACATAATCTACAACAACCGTTTCTGGGATATTTTGGCTTCACTTTTCTTCAGTGGAAGGAAGTGGAGATGTGTCCATCTTTTTTTTTTTACAGTCTATGTTTGTCACCGCCGGTGCCACTGCACTCAAATGTTAGTCTTGAGCCCTGTGACTCCCTATCCTGATTTTTTCTGTTAGTGTAGATTTGATTCCAGTTATAAAGTGTTTTCTTTGCAAGAGGACCCTAGAAGGTTTTGCTTGGATTTACATTTCTTTGGCCTGTAAGATACTGTGCATTTATTACCTTGTTTTTCTGACCTGGGTAAGAATTGTCAGAATGTTCCTCAGGGAGTAGCCCCAGAGTGCTTCCTGGACGATGGGGCGGGGCAACATGTGTCGCTCTGCTTATACACAATTTTTATTGGTTTATAATACAGCAAAGCTTATTGGCGTAGATAAGGCTTGGTATGCTGAAGCATTAAGAGTTCCTTTCCCTGGGCCAAGCCCATACCCTGAAAAACAACCACACTCCATAATATATATACAGTGGTGGTCAAAATTATTAGAACCCTTGGCATATGGGAGTCATCTTATTGGGCCTGGATTTATTTTCCAAGAGGACAATGACCCGAAACATTCTCCTAACTATTGCTGGAACTATCTGCGACAGAAGGAATCTGCTGGAACATTGAAAATGATGGACTGGCCCCCTCAAAGTCCGGACCTCAACCCCATTGAGCACATTTGGGGCGAGTTAAAAAAATGAACAGATCTATTGTACATTCAAAGGAAAGCCTTTGGCTTCAGTTGCCGAAGGCATGGGAAGTTTAGTGTTGAAGTTCTCAGAGGAAGATGAGAGAGAGAGGTGTGCTGCTGTAATTGCTGCAAAAGGTGGACATACCAAATATTAGTTAAAAGTGGATAAAAACAGTACGACTCACTTCATCTGATATTTAATGGTCAGAGCAACCATCTGCATGTTTCATGAACATTATGACATGAAATCATGTTTTGGAGAAAAAAAAAGGTCAAGTCAAGTCAACTTTATTTATATAGCGCTTTTTACAATGCAGATTGTTTCAAAGCAGCTTCACAGTGTTAAACAGGAAAATAATGCAACCGAATTTGATTCGGCTGTACAGCCGCTCTGGAGAAAACGGTGATTCATTTCAATTATCATATATATTCAAGTAATGTAGTTGACATAGTTAATTTAGTTTAGTAATTACATTTATTTGGATTTTTTTTATTTTTATTTACTGTCCCCAACTGAGCAAGCCAAGCCAAAGGCGACAGTGGCAAGGAACCAAAACTCCATCAGATGGCATAATGGAGAAAAATAAACCTTGGGAGAAACCAGGCTCAGTCGGGGTGCCAGTTCTTCTCTGGCCAATTAACAAACAGTGTATGATTATTATTTTGGCAACCTTACAGGTCAGAAGTAATATTAGATTGGAATATTTGAAAGACCGGAGGCATCACAGCGGAGACGGGTTTATTGAGGATGGCGCATCGATTAAACAATTATTAAATAGAAATATTCGATATATCGGAGTCATCACGCCGGAGATGGATCCATTGAGGATCCATCTTCCTATTTAATAATTGTTTAATCGACATGTCATCCTCAATAAGCCAAAATAATAATCATACGGATGGAGTTTTGGTTATTTGCCACTGTCGCCTTTGGCTTGGCTTGCTCAGTTGGGGACACTACATTTTCAAATAAATATCCAAATAAATTTAATTACTAAACTAAATGAACTATGTCAACTACATTACTTGAATATATATGATAATTGAAATGAGCTAGATGACATCACCGCTTTCTCCAGAGCGGCTGTACAGCCGAATCAAATTTGGTTGCATTATTTTCCTGTTTAACACTGTGAAGATGCTTTGAAACAATCTGCATTGTAAAAAGCGCTATATAAAAAAAAGCTAAAGACATTTGTCAGGTTTTGTCTTTAAAATGCTCTTGTGTGCAGGACTAATTTCTTACGCATCTAAACCCAAGCCTTCGTTGCTAATTCCAATACGTAATTTTAGAGCTAGTAACAGAGGCTTGAGCCATTTATGGCAGACTAATGCAGTTATTAATGCAGTGAGTTACTAGAGAGAGAGAGAGAGAGAGAGAGAGAGCATATGTGAATTACCTCTGTCTGTGCGTCTCTTTCAGTGTTTGGCAGCAGCATCTACTAATACGAAACTGAGAACAGCTCCGTTATTACCTCGCTAGTGAGAAATGTCATGTAGTTTTTAAGTTGCTATTTTACTTTATTTAAATACTATTTTACTCAGTCATCAGAGCAGCACTGACAACACATTTCTTTGCGAGTGTGTGTCCTGTATATGTGTGCGTTTGAGTGGGAGAGCAGAGAGAGAGTGATAGAGAGATAGAGAGTATGTGCTTTCTGTGCATAATAACTAACCTAACCTCTACCCTTATATAGGTGTTATAACCTATATAAATATAGGTTATAACACTATAACCTTAGTGTAATGCATTCTGCATTAAAGTGTCCTTTATGTATAATTAATGTTCATTTCTAAGTGAGATACTTATCCTCAACTCTCTATTCCAGGTTAAAAAAAGTGGAAAGTGTGAGATGTTAAGTCAAGAAGAACGAAAGAGACAAGAGGTAAAGTTCCATGTCAGCCTTTCTTTTTCAGTCTTGCTCATATCAAGAAGTTTTAAATTACAGATTATTTCAGTTTAAATACTGCTGCATCTGTGGAGCCTGTCACTTGCCAATTTAAAATAAACCATTAAAATCTGGCCTTGCATAGGGATATCGTATTTGCTCCAAAGACATTAGGCTGAAAAAGGAACTTGGACAAAACGAAACAATAAAAAGTTTGGCGTCAGTCAAATTTTTTTTTTTTTTAAGAAAGTAAAACCTTTATTCAGCATGGCTGCAATAATTTGATCAAAAGTGACAGTGAAGGATTTTACACTTAAAAAAAATATTTATTTTGTAGAACTTCCTCTTTATCTCAGGAATAAATTACATTTTAAAATATATTAAATACATTTTTAATGTATTTTTTGTTAAATGTTTGTTATAAGAAATGTTCACTGAGCATTACAGCAGAGGAGCTTAAGGCAAGTACAGTGCAACAGATCTTTGCTTAAACTCTCAGTGCCTTTTAGATTTGTCAGATATGTTTGGTATTCTAATAATTTCCTTTCAGCTCCGGGTCAACTGTCACCTTTTATTATCCTGCTTTTTGTCAGCTAGGAGAGATCTTCAGAGATATGAGCATGGTATCTGTGGTAATTGAAACTAGACAGGTGAAATTCAAGGTCTAAAAAAGGTTTCTCTCCCTTAGGCCATATTTGAGGTCATCTCATCAGAGCACAGTTACTTACACAGTCTGGAGATCCTCGTTCGCCTCTTCAAGAACTCAAATGAGCTCAGAGAAACCATTAACAAAACAGAACATCACCATCTCTTCTCCAACATCGTTGATGTCTGTGAGGCCAGCAAAAAGTAAGAGCTGACTTTTAGATAAATTCAGATAAGTTTGCTGATAGACATCTCTGCTAGCTCTGACAGTTAGTTGATATGGTGCTGATAGGACCATGGAGAAGTATATTGGAGAGTAATGGAGGGCTATATGATGAAAACCTTATTTTATGATAATTTATTTTACTATTACAACATATATTTCAGTTATTTTTGTTATTTTATCTATTTTGTCTTTGATATTAAAAATAAGAACAAATATGCAAATTACAAACAATAGGACAAATACTATATAAGAAATATATAAAAGATATAAAGTCAAAATTACGAGAATAAAGTCTTAGCAATACGGGACTGAAATCGTAATATTTTGAGAATAAAGTATATTGAGTGAATAAACGTGATTATTTCGAGAGGGGGGAAATCATAGTATTACGAAACAACGTGATTATCACAAAGAACAGAGAGCCGGAGAATTTAGTTAAATTGGCGTGATAAAGTTAATTTCATTGTGGTTGGAATTTGCTTTGGAATTCTATGGAAGCTACAGTCTTACAAAGATAACATTAGCACAAATAGGTTTACCAGTATATAACTATACAACTAGAATAAAACATTATGGCTGCTCTAAAACAATCATCTTTTGGTGTAGCTGTAGAATTATGCCTCAAACTACGACGTTCTGTTGCCTCTTATATGCCTACTGTACACGAGGGACTGTGTAAAAATTCCACTTTAATCCGCAAAAAAACGTTTGTGGCATCCAACCATTATTCTTCACTTGTATTTAACATTAAAAATGTTAAAAGGGTGGTGATACATTTTGGTAGCCTGACTGGAAGATACAATAGCCCCGGGAAGTCGGGCTAGTGATTTTACGAGCCCTGATCAGCACAACATGTGGATATTAATCATTTCTGACACCTGCTTGTAATTTTGAGAGACCTTTTTATAGACCTTTTATAGACCTTTTTTGAATTCAGTCCACCAAGCGAAATTCCACTGCGTGCACCTAATGCTTCGGGTAATAAAGAAGGCTGAAACTTTTAACCATTACTTTGCAGAGATTTTGCTCTAAATGCATCTCCTGGAGTTCTTTTTACTTTTCCTCCTGGCCATTTTGGTATGTAGCATGTTTAGTTTAAAGGCATAGTGGCTGACTACTGTCTAATGTCATTATAGCTCAGATGTTATGTGATCGGACGACTTGGGCACCATATAAGAATTATTGATACAGAGAAACACTGAACATTAGGTTGTAGGATGTTTTTGGTTCAGAAAATTTAAACAGCTTGTTCGCGTCTCTATATAGACTTTAGAATGATACCAGCATCAGAAATATTTGGATAGTTTATTTTTATGGCGTCCCAGATTGCGTTGAAGCATTAAATGTTTGTTTGGAGCATTTTGTTTTGTCAGCGAGGCACAGTGTAATGGAGAGTTCACAAAGAAACTTTTGTTAAAAGATGA
This sequence comes from Rhinogobio ventralis, assembly GCA_039654625.1. Taxonomy (NCBI): domain Eukaryota; kingdom Metazoa; phylum Chordata; class Actinopteri; order Cypriniformes; family Gobionidae; genus Rhinogobio; species Rhinogobio ventralis. The sequence goes on along the minus strand of CM077206.1, from coordinate 24,765,661 downwards.
AGCAGCCGTCTGTGTATTAAACAGTTTAACATAATAAAATATATATAAAAAACTTTAAACTTTAAACTTTTATGGTTACAAAATGGATTGAATTGAGTGGTAAGTTAATTTGGGTTAATTCAATAAGCTGATTTTTGTGAGTTACCAGAATATTTATGTGCATGTAAACATGCTTAGTGAAGCATGTATTACAATATATTTTCTGTCCATGCATGAGATGGCGTGTCAAATCTTGCCGTGATTTTTTGATTAAAAAGCCATCTAGGTATTTGCTAGTAGATAATCTGACAGTAAAAAATAATATACCATAACATCATTTTTAGATAGATAGTTAGATAGATAGATAGAAAGATAGATACCATACAGTACTAATCACATCTTTGCAACATAGTAACATATACTGCTACATTTAGAATATGAACCTGCAGTGTTTTGCGTTCACTATGCGTAAAAAGGGAATCACTTTGTGGACATAAAGCTAAATAAACTCGGAGCACCTCCTGATGGTCTGAGAACATTTGCAGTGCTCACATACGAAAAAGTTCTTGCAAACTGTTTTCATACTACTGACACAGTAAAGAAAGAGTGAAAACCCTTTAAATGCACATTGTGAGAAGTGCTCTTGCTCACGACTGCTGTTGAACATTTTAACATACAGTAGCCTGTACAACGAATCCCATCAATGGATTTTCTTTCATCTGTTATTCAAAATGTAATCACGTGTATATTCGATCTGTAAGAGCGTGGAACTGTGTCTAAGCAACGGCATTTCTTATCAAGACAAACAGGTCGCCCTCCACTGTGCAATACTCACATATGGCAGGTTGTCAGATGTTCATTTCATACTCTGTAAACAATGCTTTAGCCTATTTAATGTTTTAATGTTTATGTTCAAAAACATGGTAATGTCATATTGTGTAGTACGTTAAGTGGTTTTGTGTACTTTTAATGTTTAATAATCTTTTAGTTATCTATAGTATAGAATCATTTGTAGGCTGCACATGCAGGTGTTCAACTAATAAAGATCTTAATTATCGCTGAAGACAAACAATAGGATGCATGTGTACATTTGATATCAGTAGATTGTAGGTTCATATCGACTCCATCCAATGTCAAGTCAAGTCACCTTTATTTATATAGTGCTTTATACAGTACAGATTGTTTCAAAGCAGCTTTACAGTGATAACAGGAAAATGATTCAATGAGTGCATTTACATGCACTCCCATAATGCGATTATAATGGGATTTTGGCAATATTGTGATTAAACTTTACCTCATGTAAACGCAATACTTTGACCAAACTAATACGATTAAGCTCATAATCGTCGTAACCATATTTGCATTAAACTATGTGGCGTACGCCGATTTTATTCGCTTCAGACGATTCAGTGTGGGCAGTGAAGTGAACAAGTCACTCAAACTGATCAACACTGAAAAAAATCAACTCAAAAGTGTGATTTATTTGTGAATGGGACATCGCTCATGTTAAAGGACATAATGTGCTTGGATTAAACTACTAATTTCTTAACATTGCATTATGAATAAAGTAACATCAGGAACATCGCCCAGTGTAACTAAGTGAAAGTAAATTTTTGTCATTTAATGTACTCGAGTAAGAGTGAAAGTACTCACCGTTAAATGTACTCTTAAAAGTACATATCGTCCAAAAAATTACTTAAAGTAAATGTAACAGAGTAACTGTGACAGCAGCCTAATATACAGGACATGCTTCTGTTTTTAATGGGAATAAAAAAGAAAAAGAGAAAGAAAGAAAATCTCTAACTGCTCTTGACTGAATAACTTTTGTAGCTTTAATAAAAAGCAGTCAATTTCTCATTAATAAAGTGAAGACTATGCAGTTTTATTTTTACATTTGCGTATTCAATTTCTTACTTGATACTGCTGTTAAATATACATACTCCTGTAAAATTTAAAGCAATTCATTTTATTTGTATCTTTCTTATATTGCATTTGTCGTATTGTTTTCATCTTTGTTTTTTTATAATGAAATAAAATGAAAGAAAATCAAGTGAAATAAGATTATGGTCATATCACTTTTTTGTATTTTTATCACCTTGTATGGCTTTATTAGGGAAATTAGTTTGGCCATGCTGCTCAGTAACTTGCAAAATAGTCTTAAAAACCAACATAAAAAGAATCATGATAAGATCATGGATCATGATACTGCCTGAAAAAATATGATATGATATTTTTGCCATATCGCCCACCTCTATTTCATGTTTCACGCTGCTCATACTTTACCCAGGGTTAACAAACGGTTAAACGGTTCCAGTGCTGATACTGGGGGAATATTGCATAGGCTATATGATCCGAAGTAACTAGTAACTAGCTACTTGAGTTGTTTTTTCATTGGATACTTTTTTACTCTTACTCAAGTATCTATTAATATTATTACTTTTATTTTGAGTAAATATTTCTATAAGTACTTGTATTTTTACTTTTACTACCCACCTCTGGTTACATACTGGAACATTCAGCCGACCCTGTATCTTTGGAACCATTTTGTTTTCATGTAGACACTCTCTCAACCCTTCACCTATCCGGTCAGTGAGAAGGAAGAGAACTAAAATGACAAAATTGTGTGTTTGCCTGTGTGTTATGTGTGTGTGAAAATGTACTGCTCGTCAGTGTTGTCCATGCCATATCCTGACACTTTTATGGCCCTGATCCCTGCTGCCCACACTCATGAACAAATGTTCTGTTCTGTTAATGCCCTGTGGACAGGATTTACCCCTGCTGACCTCTGGTGAGAAGCACAGTGCTGTATTTTCAGAATACAAGAAATGGTTTCACTTTCTGTTCTCCATCTGTAAGGAACAGTCCAGCTGGTGAGCACACATTTATGAGAACACATACTCATCCCACACTAATAAAGTGCTGCAGGGATGACATCAAAACCCAGAAGGCTAAATCGCCACTGCTTTCCTCAAGATTTTCCTATGGGTTTTTATAATGGGGTTTTTCAATATATGAGTGATATAAGGTCTGTGGTAAACATAACTTGACGATACCTGAACGTTTTGCTCTATAACATAAACTGCACACACTCACACCCCAAACGTTCTTATCTGGTTACTTATATACATTTTCTTAATTAACATAACAGCTTAATTAACAACGTTTTTTTATATGGGTGTGTGTAATTTATGACTTGTAATATAATGTCTTATCTGGAAATACTGATACATGTCTTTAGAGGTAATACTAAATTAAATGTCCTGTACTTCTACACTGTACTAGCTCTATTCAATAAACACACAGAGCTTGGATGTTGGTTTACTTGTCTTTACAAATATCCCTCAGAGCTGTTCACAGCTGTGGCCAGTGCACATTCAAACCCGTGAACAAAGTCCAACAGGCTATAATGGCTAAAAAAGCTTAGTGTTCACACAGAAGGATTAAATATTTACTAAATTCTTAGACATTTACAGACATCAGGTTATTAAATCAGTGTTATGTCTGAGGGTGTGTTCACATTTGTAGTTCGTTTCTCTTGGTTATTTTTGTTCGGATCATAAAAAAAAATAAACGGATACATTTAGTCCTGTTGCTTAGCAATCACACTGTCATTTTTACAGAAAAGAAAAGTCTTTTGTGAAGTATATTTAGCACCGGAACTTACCGAACATCCAAAACAATGCTGCATACTGTATCACTATCGAGCCATTTTGCCACATCTAATTCTGAAACCCATATCAAACATAAATTTTCACCCCTTCTGATGCGTTTGCAAAGTTTCATGATTTTTCGAGCATGTTTAGGCCCTCAAAAATGCGATTCATTCAGAGAAGAAGAATAAATGACTGAGCAATTCACACCATCGGTGCTCGGGCCCTAAATACAAAAACTGTCCTAATTGAAAGAAAACAAGTTGGCAAAAAGATTGAATCCAATATTTCGTGATAATGTAGCATAACAAAATATTTATAAGCAATTTTTTTTGTAGGCCGGTCATGTTTGACTGGAAACACAGAAGGTGTTACAGGGTTTTCAGGATTCAAACAAGTTTCGGAAAGTTTTTTTTCCGAGTATGATGTCATAAAGGGCGGAATTCCTTGTATGTGCATTTCTCCTGGATGAGCGTGTGCGCACATCAACCAGAGCAAGAGCAAGAGCACGCCCATCAACAAGCTTTGTTCGGGTTACGGAAGCCGTCGGCAGCGCTGTCATTTTGTTTTTAGACAAAGTGTGTTTTTGGTTCTGAGGGAAAGATAACCTTGTTCAGCTCCCCAAATAACCCAGCGTTAAGGAAACAGTGGATGCAGTTTGTTTTTCTGGAGCAGCAACAGAGTTCTGCAAGTGTGTTTGTTTGTTCCCGGTCACGAGTTGAAACCGCAGGCGGTGAGTGAAACTGCATCAAATGTCTGTGTTTTGTTGGCAATCCGCGCGTAAGTGCACATAATGTAAACAACACAAACATATAGTGAATCAAAAGTTATCCAGGGATAATGCCACAATGTATTGTGTGTGTGTGTTATAGGTGTATGTGTGTGCCCGTGACTCTTTAGCTCCGCTCACTGCACGCCTCCACGAGTTCAACTGTTTTCGGAAAGAATCAGTACAGCGTATCTGTCTTTTATAAATATGAAAAAATTTAAACAATAAATAATTATTGCTACTTTTGGTTAAAGCTTAACTCTTTGAATTACAGTTTTCTCAGAATAAGCCAATGACACTTTCAACCTCGAGTTAGTAAGTTTTGTCCACTACAAGCTTATGTAATTTGTTTGGGTGCCAATTATCTGCCTTGCAGGTTGATGAAATCACCTCCCCACACAGCAGCATGCATGTTTTCTAGTCAGTGAATCAGTGTTTTCTTCTGAAGGACTGGTTTAGCGGGATGTTTCATGATGAGACTCATTTAGCCCCAGCTGTGCTGCTGAAGAACTGATTTGTAAACACTCACAAAATAAGTAAATCTTTCGTTTAAGACATCAAAAGCAAGAATTCTCTCTCAGTCAGAGGTATGATGTTGATTAAGTGTAAATTAGGCCCAGCAAACCATAGACAGAAATATTGAACTGTGTTGTTGTTTTTGTACCAGAGCAGACGTGCAAAGCATTCCTGAAATGGCCCACTGCATTTGTGTCCGTGTGTGTGAGTGTGGGTTGGCTTGTGTGATGGATTGCTCACATAAAAGCTCAGATTCCTCTGCTGTGGATAGAAAGACTTTTGTACTGTAAGTCAAAAGAAATTTCAAAATTCCTCTGATGGATTTTCCCTGACACAGCACCTGAACTTTGCTTTCTGTAACTGTTTTTACCACAAAGCCCAGAAATGGATGTACACAAAAGTGATGGTTTGGTACATACCTCAGTTTTGGTATGTTTTCGGTACAGCACTCTGTTCCTTCAGTACACATGCATACCAAAATTTTGTGGTACGAATACATGTACCGCTATACCCCTACCCTTTATACAAATGTATTTTTAGTCCTGTTCATTTGGACTTCATCAGTTAACTCTGATAGGGCTCCAAACACCTGTAGAAAGGTCAAGGGGTCACGGCCCCTGTATTAACAACCTTACTGACATTACTTTCAGATTTAGCATTTAGGTTGTGTCTTTTTGTGATTTTTAACTAGAGGTCACGCTGGGTTCCAGCACAGATGGCTCTGAGCTGCATCCTCTGGATTACTGAAAAATCGTGAATTCCCTTATGATGGGTCATGTCGCAAATCAGGAAGAGCATGTGTGTATGATTTTCATGCTGCCATCCCTGGTTAGTTATTTGAGGGACTTTGGGATATCCTGTGTTCTGATGTGATCATAGACTGGGGAAGGAGGTGTTAGAACAGTTTCCTGGCTTTGTGTTGCATATGTGTATGTGTGCGTGTTTGTGCATGCGTAATGACTAAAACATTACAGCCCTCATTGGCTTTGACTCATGTTAATGTTATGTGAGGCATGTCATGCATGTTAACATTCTAATGCAATTGTGTTCTTTCCCTTTTCTTCAGGTTTTTCAAGGAACTTGAAGATCGGCACCAGCAGAACATCGTAATCGATGACATAAGTGACATCGTTACAAGGCACTCCCAATCAAACTTTGACCCCTATGTGACATACTGCTCAAATGAAGTCTACCAGCAGAGAACCCTGCAAAGGCTCCTGTAAGTACAGCACACACACACAAACAATGTCACTGCATCGACTGAAAGTCACCTCTGACTTTTACCCTTTAGCCCAGCCAATATGAAGTGTTTTCTGGACAGAGATCAAATTTCTACAAAGCCTTTTTCTGCCTCAGAGTAAAAATAAAAATAGTAATTGTGAGATTGTTTAAAATAAGAAGAATTAAATAAAAAAAGTCACATTGTGAGAAATGAAATCAAGTGGCAGTTGCAATATCACATTGTGAGATAAAAAGATGCAAGTATGAGAATTTACATTAGCCGGATTATATACATTATAGAATTACATTAGTGGGAACCACTGTCGGGCCAAAAGCGGCCATGCTAGTGCGTGGCAGGGCCATTCATGTTTCCACTGTCACTTCCGGGGCTTGATCGGGCCTTGTCTGGGCTTCCTCGGGGCCAACGGCCAGGGTTTTTTGGCCCTACAAATACCTTGGTCCAAAGCGGGCCAGCTCGGGCTTGAGGAGTGGTTATGAACAAAGGCGGAGTTTACCTGAGTCAGATGACGGCAGCGGCGCGGGCGCAGATGATTTCATATATCAGCATTAAAGAATTTTTAAATAATTTTAGCTCAACACTCACTTTCAGACAGCAGTGAGTGTTTCAAATAACTTCTATTTGTGATCCGATGTGGATTCTTATATCTCTATAAAGCAGAAATAGTGCTGCAAAATACTATTTGCGCTAACCATTACCATAGTAAACATGGTAAATACGGCTGCTTGAAAAAATCTGACAAATCATATAGGCTGTCACAATCGTGTATTTATTTTATCTGTCAGTACGTTTCGTCTCTTTATACCGGACTGTCTGATATCCATATTTAGCTCCGCATGTTGTAAAATAAAGCAACTCTGGTTTTTCAGGAGCTTCCTCTGTTTCTCTGACTGAAATTATAACTATTGGGACTGTCACCGTATTTTTGTTGGAAAATTTGTAGAAATTATCATTCTTTCTAAATGTGATGTAAACATACTGTCCTGTGACTACAAATAAACAGAAACAGACACGACTGAATAAGAATGTGTCCTCTTTTGTGAAATAATGGTAAATACCACTTTATTTCTGTGGGACTAATGTGCAATCTTGACAAATTAATTCATTATGATCAATGTAGCCTATCACTTAATATTGTAAAACTGTGGTAAAACATCGATGCTTGGGTTTTTAATCTTTAAGTAAACAAAAATGGCAACAAACGGCTGGTTTTATCATGTTCGTTTTGCGATTTCGGTAGTTTCCAGTGATTTCTTTCTGATTAGTTTTCTGATAAAACTTCCATTTGTTGGTGAAATGATGGGTTTGTGTGATGTTCCAGAGAGGCGTGTTACGATCGGGTTTTAGTGAAGCGCTGCGGAGCTTCTGGCCCGACAGTGTAAATGCAGCATAGTTATGGGCTCTGTGCTACGAGGCACTTTGATAAAGTCGCAATTGCAAGATATAAGTCATGTTGTCACAAAGGTTGTAGATATTGTCAAGATATGTCACAAATATGAGAAATACACATTGTTTCTTGTAATAGCAACATTGTCTTAAGCAACCCTCTACAGACACACTGAAGCTCGATTGGGTTGTAAATATTTATTTTAATCACTTTGCAAGAACAATGCAAATTAAATAAAAACATCTACATAAATATAATATAAATATTAAGATAAAATATATATTTCAAGCACTATTAAAGTCAAGTAAACAGTATGTAATAAAAAAAGGACAAATAATCAAACTACAAGCAATAGCACAAATAAACACAATAGAACAAAGATGCAAATTAAATAAACTGTGCTAACAGTAGTTAGATATAGATTAGATAGGTTAGATACAGAAATTGAATAAAGTAATCAAATTTAAAATAACACTAAAGTCATCGTTTTACGCTTGCTAGGAAGTTTTGCTCTTGGTGAGCTAATAAAATATTAAAAATCAAATTAATATTTTGTGTACAGTTATTTAATTATGTCATCCTGTATTGCGGACTCGCTGTCTCTTGTTTCTTATAAACGCAGCTGCTGCCATTTTGCGGCGATTGTTTTGAACATTTTATTGGATTATAAGATAACAAACAGGTAAGATTTTAAAACAGTTTCATCTCAAATCAATACCTCTTATCCCCATAATCATTTATGTGGTGAAATAATAAGTGGTATAACTGTACCGTATCCCTTAAATGTCCATCTAGTTTGAACATAGCCAACTCTGTTTACTAGGATACTCGCCAAGACGGGCAATTTGACAATTGTTAAAAAACTGTCTGTTCAAGCGCAAGAAGATGTGAAAGAGATCTCAAATCAGTATTCACGTGCTGTCAGACGCATCTTTCTGAGCACGTGCTTCGGAAGTTTGCGCACACGAGTTATCTTTTGTGTCTTATTGCGCTTGAATGTTTTAATTGGCAAGGCTTAAAAATGCATGCAAATTATACATTTTCATGACAACGCAGCATTGGTCCGATCGGGACAGTGACCGTTCTGTCAACGAGCCCTGCATATGCTGTCTCTTTCACTCACGGTGAGTGTGCTTGGGTAAGAGAAAGCGTCAGAGGGCGCTCTTAGCCAAGCGACAGTGCATAAAGCTTAGCAGGCAAAGTTATATCTGCGCTAAACTTATTTTTTGCCCCTAACTTAATTATAGGCAACTGTTATCATACAATTTATTAGCCATTGGCTAATTAAATTTTTAGTCACCTCTTGTGAAATTTGGTTGCATATGTGAGTGATTTACTCGCATTGTAGAGGGTAGGTCTCAAGAGACGCAATTATGAAAAAAGTTCCAATTGCAATCACATGACAGTGTGGGCAATCTCTAGTTTAACAGTCTGTTTATCTCTTCAGAAATAAAAGCTCATCCTTTAAGGAGGCACTAACACGGATCGAGGCCCACCCAGACTGCCGGAACCTTCCCATGATCTCCTTCCTCATCCTTCCCATGCAAAGAGTCACACGGCTACCCCTGTTGATGGATGTGAGTGACATTATCCCTTGTCTTCCCCTTCAGAACTAGCCTAACCTCTGCTAATGTCTCTAACACTGACATAAACATCCAGCTCTTTTGTAACTGCATTCTCAATCTTCTGACATGCATCTTATGCTTTGATAACATTAGCGGCTTCTCTGTGTCAAGTCAAGTCACCTTCATTTATAAAGCGTTTTTTACAATACAGATTGTTTCAAAGCAGCTTTACAGAGATAATAGTAAATTAACGGAAGAGAGATTGTTTTGGCTGTACGGCAGCTCTAAAAAAAAGTTATTGTCCAGCTAATGTAAGTTTTGGATTGATTAATTTTTGTTGTAAAAAATCATTAGTTATTTACTTTGGGGCCACTTACACAACACTATTTTCATCTAAAATAAAAAAACTTTTAATGCATTTTGGCCGTTCATTTGCATGGCAACAGTGTTTGGTGGCTTGAGAACACAAACTTTGAAATAGTTTTTTTAATAGTTTTGAAACGATACCGCTATCATTTTTGTGTAAACTTCGAAAAACATGAATTTGTGAGAATGGTGACGGCATGCACGTAAGTATTACGTGTTTAGTCCGGGGCTGGTTTTAGGCATGGGCAGGGGTGGGCTGAGCCCACCCAAACGTCTGCCTTGCCCACCCAAATCAGAATTTAGGAACAGATAGTGTTGATCTGTTTTTACGATTTGTGCATTGATTAAAAGCAATCTGTCTGTGTCTGAGATGCCACTAATGTTATGTGGTTGGTTTGACCTGGAGGATTTTCCCTGTTACATAACACATCATATTAAACTAATTAAAGTCCCTTGCTACTTTTTTCTTTCTCTTCTCTACATACTTTATTATCAAATTTCCACTCTCTTTCAGTTGTTTTTTGTTTCATTAAAAATGTAGTTATTTTTGCAACTTTTCTGCAGTTTGAGTTGGTTTTAAGACTGTTTTATTACATTTAAAAGATGGTTTAAAAGGGTGTTGTTTCCTCTCTGTTGTCTTTTCCCTCTTCAGAGGATTGTGTATGTAAAATGAAGTGAGGGAGTCAGCTGCACTAAAGATGACCTAGAAACATCTCCATGGTCCCTTTCCTCAAAGCTCATGTTTTCATTTATCACCATGCTTTCCTCCTTCCTGTAGACCTTTTCTCAATTTCTCACCCTCTCATTTTTCCATCCCTCTGTCACTTTGTTTGTGGGTCCCCTGAGCTTGGTGGTGAGTTTAGGGCAGTAGAGCTGGGCTGGCTGGCTCTGAGTATGAGAAAGTTGGGTTTGATTTTCTTTCCTTCTCTCTCTCTTTCTTCCCACAGCTCAGAAACAAGTAAAACTCTAGCTGGGAAATATCAGACAAGCGTGAGAGAAAGTTTGAGAGCACTTCTTTAAATATAAAGTGTTCGAAAAGCTTCAGGAACAATAAACCAATTATATAAACAGGAAACAAGTTCTGTTTTATATTCATGGTATATTAAACTGTGTGCAAAAGCACCAACAGTTTAAAGATCATTTTGATTAAATAAAAAGTTTTTGTCTTATAGACCATATGCCAGAAGACGCCCAAAGATTCGGTCCCTTACGAGGCATGTAAAAAAGCTCTGCATGCTGTCAGCAAGGTGAGAAATGCCAGGAATTACCACTATGGAGTTTTCTAATGTTGTCTGAGAGAATAATCACCATCTTTTGTCTGTATGTGTGTATACGCAGCTTGTGAGGAAATGTAATGAGGGCGCTCGTACAATGGAGAGAACAGAAATGATGTACACCATCAATTCCCAGTTGGAGTTTAAAATTAAGGTAAGAGAATAAAACAACCTGTGAAAAGAATTTAACGATTCTGGTTTTTAATGATTCTACTTAACAATTCCACTTCCTTGATTCTTTTTGTACGTTTAAGAAAGCAACCACTGATCCTAACTAGTGATTGACAAAAATAGATTTTTTGATGACCGATGCTGATATCTTAGAAAACAGGGTGGCAGATATAAAGTCAACATATGTAATATCACACTATTTAATTTAAAGACAATACATAACACATGCATAACAAAAAAAATAATTTTTACATTTTTACAAAATTAGAAATAATTAATAGGAAAATATATCAGTATGCAAAAAATTATTTTAACTTGATTAAAAAATAAATCTGTAAAATAAACAGATTTATACTTTAGATAGAAACATCTTGATTCTGTAATCCTGTAATTCTGTAATATTATTTTTCACAAATAAAGAAGTAGTTAAAACATGAATAAAAAGGAACGGAAACGTAAAACGAGAGCTCCTGTGCATTTGTGCTCAGGCTCTGCATTCTCAGTGAGTCCGCTTCCGACACTTAATGGCCAAACAGAAAAAAATTGGATAATGCGATAATTAAATAAATTAGATATCGGTCGATATGTATTGGCCAAACCCAAAGAAACATTACCACACATGAAACAAGAAGCTAATAAACATACGATTACGACAGTTTATTATTTGTGTGTGATTTTCATGCAATTTGGTGTATTTTCATATCAATAATGGATGTTTACATTATAAATGCTAAGCAGGTGTAGCGATTAGCTGCTAACATAACATATTTCAACATCATTATATGACTAAAATCCACATTAGATCGTCATCAGAAGTCAATCCAAATGTTCAGTGGTGGTTTAAAGTGAGTTTTAAGTAAATGTGTAATATTAAATTGTGCTATGTAATGCTACAGTGCCTCCACTTTGGGGTTCGTCTGAAGTGAGTATGTAGGAAAGATTAAAGCTTTGTTTCTGATTGCCTAAAGTAATGTTATGGTTTCAATTTATGAACAATGAACGCTTCCAAAATGCATATATGTAACAACTGCAAAGTGTCCAATATGAAAACAGCATGACTGCTTTTTTTTGTAACGTTAAAGACAGATGTCACTTCCGCAGACTTTCTCACATCAAATTCAGTTCAGATTACAAGCTGAAACATAATGTCCTTTGCTTAGTGCTGTGATTTATTACTCAGAAGTCTAGTTTCAAATATAATTATTTTGAAGTTTTGGTGCTTTTACGTTATGTAGTGTAAATGATAAATCCCGTTTGACATTTGTGCTGGCTACTGTATACAGGCCACCATGGCACAATACAGACTTTACCAAAGAATTAGCTGATTTTCTATCAGAGTTAGTACTGGCTACAGATAAAGTACTAATTGTTGGTGATTTTAATATCCATGTAGACAATGAAAAAGACGCATTGGGATTGGCATTTAGAGACATTCTAAACTCTATTGGAGTTAGGCAACACGTGTCAGGACCCACTCATCGCCGTAATCATACTTTAGACCTAATATTGTCACATGGAATAAATGTTGATACCGTTGAATTTCTGCAGCAGAGCGATGACATCTCAGATCATTACCTAGTATCATGTATACTTAATTTAGCGAAGGCTGCAAAGCCATCCCCTCGTTTCAAATATGGTAGGACTATCACCGCTGCTACTAAAGATTGCTTTGTAAATAATCTTCCTCATCAGTTACATCTCCTCAGCATCCCAGAGAGCCTAGAGGAACTCGATGTTGCAACAGAAACTATTGACACTCTTTTTTCCAGCACTTTAGACACAGTTTCTCCTCTGCGCTTAAAGAAGATTAAAGAAAATAGTCCAACGCCGTGGTACAACGAGCACACTCGGGCCCTTAAAACAGCAGCCAGAAAAATGGAGCGCAGCTCGAAGACAACAAAACTGGAGGTTTTTCGCATTTCGTGGAAAGAGAGCATGATTGCATACAGAAAGGCCGTAAAAACTGCTAGATCTGCTTATTTCTCGACTCTCTTAGAAGAAAACAAACACAACCCTAGGTATTTATTTGATACAGTGGCTAAATTAACGAAAAATGAAGCTTCAACTTCTGACGTTTGTAAACAGCACAGCTGTAATGACTTTATGATCTTCTTTACATGCAAGATTGATAATAGGAAAAAAATTATAACCATGCAGCCATCTTCTACAGTATCACATCAGACAGAGCATTGTAGTGTCACTGAGGAAAAATTCCACTCATTCACTGCTATAGGAGAAGAAGAATTGGCTAAACTCGTTAAATCATCAAAATCAACATGTATGCTCGACCCTATACCGACTAAGCTATTAAAAGAGATGCTTCCAGATGCTTCATGACCTCAAGGCTAGATTATTGTAATGCTCTACTGGGTGGTTGCCCTGCTCGCTTAATAAATAAATTGCAACTGGTCCAAAACGCAGCAGCTCTAGTTCTTACTAGAACCAGGAAGTATGACCATATTAGCCCGGTTCTGTCAACCCTGCACTGGCTCCCTATTAAACATTGCATACATTTTAAAATATTGCTTATTACTATTACTAAATTATTACTAAATGGTTTAGCTCCCCAGTACTTGAGTGAGCTCTTAACGCATTATATTCCATCACGTGTTTTGCGGTCTCAAAATTCTGGCCAGTTTATAATACCTAGAATATCAAAATCAACTGCAGGCGGTCGATCCTTTTCCTATTTAGCACCTAAACTCTGGAACAGTCTTCCTAGCATTGTTCGGGAAGCAGACACACTCCGTCAGCTTAAATCTAGATTAAAAACACATCTCTTTACTATGGCATACACATAGAACATTTTTAATTTATAATATTCAAATCAGTTAAATTATTGTTTTAGGCTGCATTAACTAGGTCAGCCGGAACCGGGAACACTTCCCATAACACCTGATGTACTCGTTACATCATAAAAAGAATGGCATCTACGCTAATATTAGTCTCTCTGTTTATCCCGAGGTCTACTGCAGTCAATTGTCCAAAGCATCACACTGCCTCCACTGGCTTGCCTTCTTCCCATAGTGCATCCTGGTGCCATGTGTTCCCCCAGATAAGCGACGCACACGCACCCAGCCATCCACGCGATGTAAAGGGAAACGTGACTCATCAGACCAGGCCACCTTCTTCCATTGCTCCGTGATCCAGTTCTGATTCTCACGTGACCACTGTTGACGCTTTTAGCGGTGGACAGGGATCAGAATGGGCACCCTGACTGGACCCTTTAGACTATGCAGTCCCATACGCAACAAACTGCAATGCACTGTGTATTCTGACACCTTTCTATCAGAATATAGAAGCATACTTTCCATCAGCATTAACTTCTTGAGCAATTTGAGCTACAGTAGCTCGTCTGTTTGATCGGACCACACGGACCAGCCTTCGCTCCCCAGGTGCATCAATAAGCCTTGGCCACCCATGACCCTGTCGCCAGGTCACCACTTTTGATAGATACTGACCACTGCAGACCGGGAACACACCACAAGAGCTGCAGTGACCCAGTCGTCTAGCCATCACAATTTGGCCCTTGTCAAACTCGCTCAAATCCTTACGCTTGCCCATTTTTCCTGCTTCTAACACATCAACTTTGAGGACAAAATGTTCACTTGCTGCCTAATATATCCCATCCACTAACAGGTGCCGTGATGAAGAGATAATCAGTGTTATTCACTTCACCTTTCAGTGGTCATAATGTTATGCCTGGTCGGTGTATATAGGTTATATATAGATTATATGTGTTTGTGCACGTGATATCAGGAAACAACTTAATATGCACATGACGACAGGGAGGTGACGGCGGTGCGTAAATCGAGTTACCCCTCCCACTTCTGCTAGTTTTACTGAGATTTCTTATCCCGTGCGAATTGCCATTAATATTACAAACGTCCTGTGGTAAAATTACATTACTCCATCTACCCTTGTAAAACTAATCCCGTCCGAATAGGTCTCTAGAGAGATTTGTGCTGGTATTTGACATTTCGTTAGTTACAGGTTTGCACATGCAAACTTTAAGTGGAGAGGAAATATGTCCTTAATCCTATTAAGCATGTGTGTCCCTGTATTTGTTCTTTACCACAAACCACTTTATTGTGTTTACATTAATGTCCATGTCACAATTTAGGGCTTTCTCAGATTGTGTTAGTAGAGTTACACAAATCCCAGTTACTTGAAGAGATTAATCCAACTGGATTTAAATTATCTGGTTGGAGATGTAAATTAAACTATATGCTCTTTTTTTTCTCACAGAATTTAGACAGTTTTGTCAGCCTTTTAATCATGGGATTTATCATTTACTTGCCTTCAATTTCATGTTGTGCCTTGCAGACCATTTTCTTTTTACTCATTACAGACTGCTCCCTCACTGTGGGTCTTAACGTCATGTGTTCATTGTGAATTATTTCCCACTGCGTTATTCCCAAACACATTGTGAATGTGCTCTTTAAACTGGCTTTGCATGTTCACAGTGATGCATTGGACACACTCACTGATGTAACCGTATTCACAACCTGCTGCTTGAGCAGTGTGGGAAAGTACTGCTGGCACATTTGGTACAAACAGATGTCTAAAGGGTTCAGCAAAAACACAAACCTTTGCTGTGTCCAGCTGTTAGGAGGTCAGTAGATCTCACACCAGTCTGTTCATACTTAAAAAGCAGGAGCATGCACACACATACAGCTGAACTGAAATGCCATGGTGTGACAGGGTGGGTTTGGATTGCAAGTGCTCAGTAAGTTAAAATATGTAGTATTTAAAAAAAAAAAAAAAGTTCTTTGCAATCCCACAGTGTAACTTTTTCTCACGTTGTGATTGTATTTCTTATTTGAAACTATATCTCATAATTACCAGGCTTCCATAGCCAACACTTAGTGGGTCTCATTCATTAATTGTGTGATATGTGCGCACAAGCGTTTTCACAAACAAAGATTCTCTCATGAGAGAGAGAGAGAGAGAGAAGAGTGGTATACTGTAGCTTGAGCTGCAAGGTTCTTCTGTGAAAAAACTGCACATATGCATTTGTACAGCTGGCTCATGAGAGGTACACAAAACAAGTAACCTGGTTCTGTTTAAAGTTACCATGAAATAAAAATGGACGATGCTTGTTTTTATGGAATATTGCCATTCATCCATGCACATTATATCTTTTTACTTTTTATATGTCACAATATATAAGAGAACACATGAATGCAACTTACATATCATGCCGACTTTAAAAGGTTTATTGTGTTTGAACTTGAGGACAGTAGACTTGGTATAACGAGGATTTTTCTTCGCGTTCTCTCAGGTGTCAGATTCTCCTGTTTGTATTATTATTAGTGAATGAGACCCAGTGTCTTTCCGAGTACTTGGGTACTTTGTCCTTGGAAGTGGCAGCAATGATTGATAATATATTTATATTTTTTTTATTGATTTTATTGTTTAGCAGTCAAAATGCTACATCCCTATCTAATTATTTTATCCACTGCTCTTATTTGGATAAAGATGAGGCCTTGTTAATTTCTTCATGTCATCCGTGTTGCATTAAAAACATTAACGATTCTGTCTGGCTCACATTTTCTCCTTTCCCACATTCTCTCTGCAGCCATTCCCACTGGTGTCGTCCTCCCGCTGGATGGTGAAGCGTGGTGAGCTAACGGCCTTTGTAGAGGAAAATGGGATCTTTTCCAAGAGGACATCTCGCCAGCAGGTCTATTTCTTCCTCTTCAATGATGTCCTCATTGTCACACGAAAGAAAAGGTGAGCTGCAGACAACAAATTATATCTCTCAAACAATGTCCAAATGTGCCTCTGTTCTTCACCTGCTGTTATTGTGCCCTGGAGGATACTATAGAAAACAGGAAATTGTTGGGCTAAAGTGGGCGGATATGAAGGTACAGCTTGTATGTACCGGTGGATCCTGTTGCAGAGGTAGAACAAAGTTCCCTTTCAGTCGGTCACGTTCGATGTACGTCGGAACTGACCGACGAATTGGGATCTATTTTCAGAGACCAATCTACTTCGAGTGTTTAAAAACGAGCCAATGAGGACTGGCATGCGGTAGACGCGTCCCACGCTCCGCCCCGCAGCGCGGGTATAAATACGGAAGTGGAAGTACCGCATATCGCTTTCAACTTCGGAGCCGAACATTCATGTGCTTGTTTGTTCCTACGAAGAGTGTTTCCTGCGAGGACAAAGAGAGTTGGAGCTCTGCCAGTGTCGGTGTGACGGTGCCTGCAGCGGTGGTCGCAAATAGAGTTTTTTTTCTGAAAGAAAAAAAGAACAAACAAACAGCTGTTTTCACAGCTTTGAGCATTTTGAGTGCTCTCAGCGGGCTTGCACCCCTGAACCGCTGCGAGCCGCGGCCATTTCACCTGCGTGCCTCGGCACTGATCAGAGCATTTTCCTCTAAAAGAGCGACACGGTTTGACCCTGCGTCTTTTTCAAGATGTCATTCAAACCGTGTGTTTCTGGATGCCGACGTTACCTGTCCCCAGCTGACGGACACGATCGCTGTCTCACGTGTTTGGGCGTTCAGCACGCTGAGGCGGCTTTCGTGGGTGACTCATGTTCCCATTGCGGGAATATGACCATCGCAGTATTACGGTACTTGGTGTCCAGGAACGCCACCTGTGGCTGAACCTGGCAGATATGCGTGAGACCGACAAAGTGCGGTTCCTCAACGCCCCTGTCTGTCAGGCCGGCCTCTTCGGCGACGCAATCGAGAACTTCGCCCAGCAGTTCTCGGTTGCCCAGAAGCAGACCGAGGCGATTAAAAATATCCTGCCCCGGCGACCTGCTGCTGCCTCCACCCAGTCGCCGGCTGCAGCGCCCCCGCCTGCTCGTCGCCGAGGGCGTCCCCCGGCGTCTGCCTCCGCCCCTGCCAAGCCAAAGCAGCAGCCTCCACCGGCAAAGCAGGGCGCCAGGCGCAAGAGGGCCGCCCAACCCGTCCAGGGCCCCGCTGTCTCTGCAGGCAAGCACAAGGGTAAGCGGCCCTGAGACGGGCAGCCCAGGGAGAAGAGGAGCTGTTCTCGAGGAGGTGGTGTCCGCACCCCTCCATCACACTGGTGTCAACATCCTGCCGCCGCCCACATTTTCAATAAAAGAGCAGTTTCCTCCCTCCCTGGGCCCCAAGAGGGTCAGGTTGGCAGTGCGCGACGCCCCCGGGCCTTGCCACTCCTTTCCTCCCCTCTCCCCCTCGCCAGGGGGCAGCAGTGTGGGCACCGAGAACGCCCCCGGGCCTTCTCATCCACACTCTGCCCCACCCTGGAGTACTCAAGCAACACTCCGGGCCGCCTCCGGGCCTCCCGAGTCGGGCCTGGGTACTCCATCTCGCTGCCTCACCCCGGGCACGTCTGTGGTGCCGTTGGTCCCGCTTGTTCAGTCTCTGGGGGCCTGGTTAGGTCTCCCCAGGCCGTCTCGCTGGCTCATCCGTACCATCAGACTCGGCTATGCGATTCAATTCGCCCGCCGGCCTCCCAAGTTCACGGGCATCCTCTTCACCTCAGTGCGGAGTTGCGATGCCCATGTCTTGCGGTCCGAGATCGATGTCCTGCTGGCGAAGGACGCGATCGAGCCGGTTCCTCCGGCCCCTACTTCATTGTGCCCAAGAAAGGGGGTGGGTTAAGACCAATCCTGGACCTGCGTGTCCTGAATCGGGCCCTGCACAAGCTCCCATTCAGAATGCTAACGCAGAAACGCATTTTCGAATGCATCCGTCCCCAGGATTGGTTCGCAGCGATCGACCTGAAGGACGCGTACTTTCATGTCTCCATTCTCCCTCGACACAGACCGTTCCTACGCTTTGCGTTCGAGGGGAGGGCATTTCAGTACAAAGTCCTGCCCTTCGGGCTGTCCCTGTCGCCTCGCGTCTTCACGAAAGTCGCAGAGGCAGCCATTGTTCCGCTCAGAGAACGCGGCGTTCGTATTCTCAACTCTCTCGACGACTGGCTCATACTGGCCCAGTCCCGGGAGCAGTTGTGCGAACACAGGGACCTGGTGCTACGTCACCTAAGCCTGTTGGGCCTTCGGGTCAACCGAGAGAAGAGCAAACTCTGTCCCACACAGAGGATCTCTTATCTCGGTATGGAGCTGGACTCGGTCAACCGGACTGCGCGCCTCACAGAGGAGCGAGTCCGGTCAGTGTTGAACTGCTTGAATACGTTCAAAGGCAGGACAGCGGTCCCACTGAAATTCTTTCAGAGGCTCCTGGGGCATATGGCATCTGCAGCCGCTGTAACGCCGCTCGGATTGCTTCATATGAGACCGCTTCAACGCTGGCTTCACGACCGAGTCCCGAGATGGGCGTGGCAGCGCGGCCAGTACCGGGTCTCAGTTACTCCTTACTGTCGCCAAACCTTCAATCCGTGGGCGGACCCTGCCTTTCTACGGGCCGGAGTGTCCCTAGAACGGGTGTCCAGGCATGCTGTGGTCTTCACGGATGCCTCTTCCACGGGTTGGGGGGCCACGTATAACGGGCACTCAGTTGCGGGTCTGTGGACGGGGCCCCAACTGCGTTGGCATATCAATTGCCTAGAGCTTCTGGCAGTACGTCTCGCCCTGGGCCGCTTCAAAAAGCCGCTCCAGGGAAAACACCATCTGGTCCGTACGGACAGCACTGCGGCCGTTGCGTACATCAACCGTCCGGGTGGTCTACGCTCCCGTTGCATGCTCCGGCTCGCCCGCCATCTCCTCCTGTGGAGTCAGAAGCGTCTGAGGTCGCTTCGGGCCATTCACATCCCAGGTGCGCTGAACCAGACAGCCGACAAGCTCCGGGAGAGTGGCGACTCCACCCCCGGAGCGTCCAGCTGATATGGGACCTCTTCGGAGCCGCGCAGGTAGACCTGTTCGCCTCTCCGGACTCGACCCATTGCCAGTTGTATTACTCCCTGTCCGGGGGCAGCCTCGGTACAGATGCACTGCCGCACAGCTGGCCCCGGGACCTATGCAAGTATGCGTTTCCCCCAGTGAGCCTTTTCGCACAGACACTGTGCAAGGTCAGGGAGGACGAGGAGCAGGTCTTGCTAGTTGCGCCCTACTGGCCCAACCTGACCTGGTTCTCTGAACTCTCACTCCTCGCGACAGCCCCTCCCTGGCCGATCCCCCTGAGGAAGGACCTGCTTTCTCAGGGGCGGGGCACTCTATGGCACCCGCGTCCAGACCTCTGGAGACTCCATGTCTGGTCCCTGGACGGGACGCGGAGGTTCTAGGTGGCCTGCCACAGGCAGTGGCAGACACCATCGCTTCAGCTAGAGCCCCCTCTACGAGGCGCCTCTATGCGCTGAAGTGGAACCTGTTCGTTGAATGGTGTTCTTCCCGCCGGGAAGACCCCCGAAGGTGTTCGATTAATGTCGTGCTTTCTTTCCTACAAGATGGGTTGGAGAGAAGGCTGTCTCCCTCCACCCTCAAAGTGTACGTCGCCGCAATAGCGGCGTATCACGATGTAGTTGAAGGTAAGTCCTTAGGTAAGCACGACTTAATTGTCAGGTTCCTCAGAGGTGCGAGGAGACTAAATCCTCCTCGGCCAACCTCGGTACCCTCTTGGGACCTAGCCCTGGTGCTCAGAGCGCTCCAGGGCCCTCCCTTCGAGCCTTTGCAGTCAGCAGAGCTAAACATCCTGTTCATGAAGACAGTGCTCCTGACTGCATTGGCCTCAATCAAGAGGGTAGGGGACCTGCATGCACTTTCGGTCAACGAATCGTGCCTAGAATTCGGGCCGGCCAACTCTCACGTTGTCCTGAGACCCCGGCCTGGATACGTGCCCAAGGTTCCCACCACTCCCCTCCGGGACCAGGTGGTGAACCTGCAAGCGCTGCCTTCGGAGGAGGCAGACCCAGCCCTAGCTTTGCTCTGTCCCGTCCGCGCTCTTCGCGCCTACGTGGACCGAACTCAAAGCTTTAGAACCTCAGAACAGCTCTTCGTCTGTTACGGAGGTCAGCAGAAGGGAAAGGCTGTTTACAAGCAGAGGTTAGCCCACTGGATAGTGGATGCTATCGTCTTGGCTTTCCAGTCCCAAGACGTGCCTTGCCCGCTCGGGGTGCGAGCTCACTCCACTAGGAGTGTAGCCTCCTCCTGGGCGCTGGCTCAAGGCGCCTCGCTGACAGATATATGTAGAGCTGCGGGCTGGGCGACACCTAACACGTTCGCTAGATTTTATAGCCTCCGTGTAGAGCCGGTATCTTCCCGCATCCTCGGCCCCAGTGGCGCTAAGTACCCGTTCTAGTGTCGGCTTGCATACGCCACTCCCGCCTCCGGGCTGGATATGTGCGTCTATTGTCTCCAGTTGTGTTCCCCAGAAACGGCTAACCCTGTCGAGCTCCTCCGTCACCCCTGCGGTGTCAGACGTTGCGGCCGTTGACACCAGGCCTACACCCGTATGCTTGTGGAACGTGTGTGTTAGGCTGGGTTCCATATGTAGCGGTTCCCTAACGGCAACCCCATATGTGTATTTCCACGGTACCAGCTACCCTACTCGGCTAGCCCCGTGTCTTTCCCTTGACAGAAACCGCTCTGTCGTCTCTGGTGGTGTTCTTTCCCCCCTGGGACCAGGTTGGATCCACCCCAGAGACTGCCAAAGGTAGAACTACCCTGCTAGGTTAGTCCTTATGAGTATTTCCACCTCTTCTTCCACTGAAGGACGTGGCTCCGCAGCGTACCATCTTCCCCAGACGGGCACGCTTTCCCAGCGTTATCCAATAGTCACGCTGAGTGGGTCTTGCAGGAACAGCAGTGACTGGCCTCCCTGCCCGGAGCCCTGACTTCCGCACCAACCTAGGTGTGGTCCAGCGAGCTCGGTCAGGGCGCTGGAAGGGCCAGCATCTCTGGCGTGTTAGTAGGGATCACAATTCGTCGGTCAGTTCCGACGTACGTCGAACGTGACTGACTGAAAGGGAACGTCTCGGTTACGTATGTAACCCTCGTTCCCTGAAGGAGGGAACGGAGACGTACGTCCCGTCGCCAGGTGCTGTGCTTCAGCTGTAGGCCGAGCCACTTAGCCGGCTCCTCAGTTGTAAAGCGATATGCGGTACTTCCACTTCCGTATTTATACCCCCGCTGCGGGGCGGAGCGTGGGACGCGTCTACCGCATGCCAATCCTCATTGGCTCGTTTTTAAACACTCGAAGTAGATTGGTCTCTGAAAATAGATCCCAATTCGTCGGTCAGTTCCGACGTACGTCTCCGTTCCCTCCTTCAGGGAACGAGGGTTACATACGTAACCGAGACGTTAGCTTTGTCTTATTCCAAAAGGTAATGACAGAACTCAAAAACTGTTGTAAGAAAATAAATTAATTGAGAGGGCAGATTATTAACTCTTTCCCCGCCATTGACGAAAATTTACGCCATTATGAGACGCAACTAGGAATGCTTCCCCGACATTCTGTGTTTTCACTGTAATGCGGTAGGGGGCGCTATTACACATCTTCTGAAAGGGTACTAAATCTCCTGATCAAAACACGGGTGAAGAAGCAGAAACAAGCGATAGCATATGTAAAACAATGCGATCATCAACATAAAACAGCATATAAATTTACCGAATTAAATGTTGACACAGGGCGAGCTATAGGATTGTGCAAGCTTTGGGGGTCGATCTACATCTATGTTTTGATCATTGTTTTGAATCCGATTCAGACGTAGTCTTTTTTTGTTGTTGTAAAAAACACTTTTTGCTCAAAATGTTGCTTAATTTTTAATAAAACTTACCCACATTCAAGTTTTTTTGTTTGTATTGCGTCTCAATGTAATATTACGTCTCTACTAATAATAATAATTATGCCTAGATCGTTGCTTATTTTTCACTTGATCCTTTTTTTATAAACAATGTTTACTTTTAAACAGCATACAGCCTTTAAATGTTTATGTATTATTTACTTATAATGATTATCATCATAAATAATAAACTCATTGAATTTAATTAAATAAAAAAAAAAGTTAAATAAAATAAAAATATTTTTTTTTTTGAGGTACCGAAATTGGTACCGAGTACCGTAAAATTTTTATGGTATTGGTACCAACTACTGGAATTTTGGTACCGTGACATAGTCTGGGCCATGAAATTTTGTGAAAATGATCAAAAATGCTGGTGATGGCTGGCGGGGAAAGATGTAATAAACAGGTAATAAAGAAATTGTCACACAACATCAGAGCATCTGCACTACCCTCCAGATGGTACATACGATCATCCTTCATGTGTAATATACAGGTGCTGGTCATATAATTAGAATATCATCAAAAAGTTGATTTATTTCACTAATTCCATTCAAAAAGTGAAACTTGTATATTATATTCATTCATTACACACAGACTGATATATTTCAAATGTTTATTTCTTTTAATTTTGATGATTATAACTGACAACTAAGGAAAATCCCAAATTCAGTATCTCAGAAAATTAGAATATTACTTAAGACCAATACAAAGAAAGGATTTTTAGAAATCTTGGACAACTGAAAAGTATGAACTTGAAAAGTATGATTTTCTATGGGGTTAAGGTCAGGCGAGTTTGCTGGCCAATTAAGAACAGGGATACCATGGTCCTTAAACCAGGTACTGGTTGCTTTGGCACTGTGTGCAGGTGCCAAGTCCTGTTGGAAAATGAAATCTGCATCTCCATAAAGTTGGTCAGCAGCAGGAAGCATGAAGTGCTCTATAACTTCCTGGTATATGGCTGCGTTGACCTTGGACCTCAGAAAACACAGTGGACCAACATCAACAGATGACATGGCACCCCAAACCATCACTGACTGTGGAAACTTAACACTGGACCTCAAGCAACGTGGATTGTGTGCCTCTCCTCTCTTCCTCCAGACTCTGGGACCCTGATTTCCAAAGGAAATGCAAAATTTACTTTCATCAGAGAACATAACTTTGGACCACTCAGCAGCAGTCCAGTCCTTTTTGTCTTTAGCCCAGGCGAGACGCTTCTGACGTTGTCTGGTTAAGAGTGGCTTGACACAAGGAATGCGACAGCTGAAACCCATGTCTTGCATACGTCTGTGCGTAGTGGTTCTTGAAGCACTGACTCCAGCTGCAGTCCACTCTTTGTGAATCTCCCCCACATTTTTGAATGGGTTTTGTTTTACAATCCTCTCCAGGGTGCGGTTATCCCTATTGCTTGTATACTTTTTCTACCACATATTTTCCTTCCCTACGCCTCTCTATTAATGTGCTTGGACACAGAGCTCTGTGAACAGCCAGCCTCTTTTGCAATGACCTTTTGTGTCTTGCCCTCCTTGTGCAAGGTGTCAATGGTCGTCTTTTGGACAACTGTCAAGTCAGCAGTCTTCCCCATGATTGTGTAGCCTACAGAACTAGACTGATAGACCATTTAAAGGCCTTTGCAGGTGTTTTGAGTTAATTAGCTGATTAGAGTGTGGCACCAGGTGTCTTCAATATTGAACCTTTTCACAATATTCTAATTTTCTGAGATACTGAATTTGGGATTTTCCTTAGTTGTCAGTTATAATAATCAAAATGAAAAGAAATAAACATTTGAAATACATCAGTCTGTGTGTAATGAATGAATATAATATGTAAGTTTCACTTTTTGAATGGAATTAGTGAAATAAATCAACTTTTTGATTATATTCTAATTATATGGCCAGCACCTGTACAACAATGTGGAGTGGGATTTTACAATTAGCCAGTGCTCAACATCAATATTAGAATCTTATTATTAAAGAAAATATCGCACTTTCACTTAGCACTGCAAAGTTCTCTGGCCAAACCCTCGGGTCTTCATATCATTTCACTGAAGTAAGACCTTGTAGGTCAAACTTTGCTCTAATGCAAACCGCTTTTCACTCAGATGTTGCTGTTATAATGATCAGTTTTCTTGTTTTTGTGAGCAATGTCCAGAATGTGATATGCTGTTTCCCTTGATTCTGATTCCTTTTATATATATATATATATATATATATATATATATATATATATATATCAGTGAGTCATGTAGTTAGCAAAGCTCACTTTTTTTGTTCTGGTCAATTTCTGCACGCTATGGCAAGGGGACGACCTCCAGGAAAATTAAATTAAAATTAAACTGTGTCTGGGATTCAACTGAAAAATAAATAAAAGGGAAAAAGAAAAGCTTTTTTTTCTCAATCATTGTGTGATGTTTATTCTAATAGGCGGTCTGTACAATATGTGGGGGGAGCCTGAGTCACACTACTCTCTCAAATCTGAAGCAAAACAAACCCGTGCACGGCATCACACACTCTCCACTCCATCCCTCTTTTCATTTCCTCTCTCTCTCTCTGCCCCACTGTTTTCACTCATTTTTTCTCGTTATGTAACTAACGCTTAAATGCAGCTGGTTATTTTTCTATGTCCTTTCTTCCTTTATGAATCTCTATTTCTTGCGTACACATACACACATACAGTGTTTGCTCCATTTTGCATATACTTTGTGCATAATAATAATGTTTATTCGTTTTATAGACAATAGAAAAGGACACCATGTTCAGTACACTGTTGTTAGGTGTCAAATGATTCAGTTGTTGTACGAGTACACAGTGATGTTTATCAAAGTGTAAGTGTACAAGAAGTTTAACAAAAGGTTCAGTATTATACAGCGATTACATAATCCATCTCTTGAATATGTAATTACCATTATTACCGGTAATATTATTTTAGATATTAATAGATATTACCAATAGCAATATCTCTTCATACCAGCACAGAGGCCTGTGTGTACAGCTGGAGAGGATGTCATTATAGCAGTAGGAACATCAGATTGCTCAACTGATAGAAATTCCCTGCTGAATGCTGTAATATGCAATTATAATATGATATGTCAGGAGCAGACGGTAGTGTAATTGTTTAGCACTCAGTTTGCTGATGGGAAAGCTGGTTAAAATTTGATTAGTGCCAGTCCAGGTGCCCCTTGTTGCCAGAAATGATAGAGGTAGATGTGGTCGATGTCTCTGACAGATGGCCAGGGCAAAATTTACATTTTCAGGCAGTAGGATTGTTGTACATTTGTGTGTACACATCAGCACACAATGATGAATGCGTGGAAACACATGCCCTCTCCTAGTTGTGGGCAAAAAGATCGAACTCTTATTTCACAATAACAAATTGTTACGTCCCATAGGTAATGTTTGTCTAGGTGAAGGAGTAAAAGCCCGTTCACACCAAGAACGATATCTTTAAAGATAACTATATTAGCGTCCACACCAGCGGACATCGCTCTGTTCATTCTAAGCGTGTGCTTGTCTGCTGCTTTAAATGCTCGAGTTTGTTACAGCAGGATGGATTCTGATTGGCTGTCAAAGTTTTTATCATTCATCACCTGGAAAAAAATTGTGAAAGTGATTCCAACGATATCGTTTCTCTGTGCCATTATCGTTATAGCTCTGGTGTGAACTCTGCTATTCATTAATATTGAGAACGATTTTTAGAACTATATCTTTAACGTTATCTTTGTAGTTATCGTCCTTGGTGTGTTATCGTCCTTAACAGTGAAAAAAAAAAAGTAATAATGTTAGGGGTGAGTGAGTGTGCTGGTCCCCTGCCCCGCACTACAGACACGTTAAATTCCAAATTCACAAGTTTTATTTACAAGAACTATAAACAACAAAGTAACTTAAAAGGAGGCAAAATAACAAACAAAACCCAATAACTAGTTGGGAAGCAAAGCTACTTAACAGGCTTCCCACTCGTCCTGGAAAACCTGGAAAATTAATGACATATTTTCCAGTCCTGGAAAACATGGAAAATTAGAGAAAATGTAAAATGTCCTGGAAAATCTTGTTGTTGTCCTCGAAAATAATTTTTTAAAAAGTTTTTCGGTTTTTGTTTAGCCATGTACAAAGAGCACTGGCCCAAACAATTACCGCTAGTTGCAGAAAGTGCAATGTTCAGGAATGCTGAGTTTTGACAAGTGAGAGTAATATTTTCAATGATGATGTTTAGTCTTGTGTTGCAACTTGCAGCAGTTAGCTAATGCTATTAACTGCTCAAATGTATGCAGTGAATGTTAACTGGTAAGCAGCTACCTAATCACATAATTTTGATATAAACTTGCAATTGCGTGTTATAAAGTCAGAATTGCGTGATATAAACTAGCATTTCTGACTTTTTCTCACAGAGAGATATAAACTCACAATTGCAATATACTGTATAGTCAAATTCTCAGGAAAAAATGACTTTTTTTTCAGAATTGCGAGTTTATATCTCACAATTCTGACTTTATAACTCACAGAAAAAGAGAGAAAAAGTCAGAATAGCGAGATACAAAGTCTCAATTACCTTTACTTTTCAGTTGCTCTGAGCTTCTTTTAAGCATGCAAGCCTCTTCACAGTAACGAGTGGCAGGTGTGAGTGATTACCTCTCTCTCTCCTCCGCACCTGGTAGAGCGGCAGATACACATAGAGAAAGAGAGACACAGGAAGGGGGAACAGAAAAAAAACCCACCAGCACACATCTAGCACAATATATATATATATATATATATATATATATATACACCGATCAGGCATAACATTATGACCACCTTCCTAATATTGTGTTGGTCCTGCTGCCAAAACAGCCCTGACCCATCAAGGCATGGACTCCACTAGACCCCTGAAGGTGTGCTGTGGTATCTGGCATCAAGATGTTAGCAGCAGATCCTTTAAGTCCTGTAAGTTGCGAGGTGGGGCCTCCATGGATCGGACTTGTTTGTTCAGCACATCCCACAGATGCTCAATTGGATTGAGATCTGGGGAATTTGGAGGCCAAGTCAACACCTCAAACTCGTTGTTGTGCTCCTCAAACCATTCCTGAACCATTTTTGCTCTGTGGCAGGGCGCATTATCCTGCTGAAAGAGGCCACAGTCACCAGAGAATACTGTTTCCATGAAAGGGTGTACATGGTCTGCAACAATGCTTAGGTAGGTGGTACATGTCAAAGTAACATCCACATGGATGGCAGGCCTCAAGGTTTCCCAGCAGAACATTGCCAAAAGCATCACACTGCCTCCACCGGTTTGCCTTCTTCCCATAGTGCATCCTGGTGCCATGTGTTCCCCAGGTAAGCGACGCACACGCGCCCGGCTCTTCACATGATCTTGCCCATTTTTCACACATGAACTTTGAGGACAAAATGTTCACTTGCTGCCTAATATATTCCACCCACTAACAGGTGCAATAATGAAGAGATAATCAGTGTTATTCGCTTCACCTTTCATTGTTCATAATGTTATACCTGATCGGTTATGCCAAGATGCACACTAGAATCAAGTTCTCTTTCACGCTTAAACGAACAGTGACACACAGAATTATGCCAAAATGCCTGTTTTGTCAAGTATTCTCATAAGAGCAGTCTTACATGAGTTAAAGGGGTCCTGAATTGAGAAATCAACTTTCCCTTGAGCTTTTGATATATAAAAGGTCATGGTAATATAAGAATATCCTGTAAGTTTCACAGCTGAAAACTTCCTTGTTAGTCAAAGAAAAGCTTTTATTGACACAAGGCCCAGCAATCGATCAATCGAATATGCCAGACTGTGACGTCAGAGTGTAGTGAAACATGGCCTCAACAGAAAAAGAACAACGCCTGATTCTGTAGCCCCGCCCACTACTCGTGCCTGATATGACATAGGCCTTCAGCTAAACCGGATCGAACTTCTAAGCAATAAACATACCACATAAGCTTCATTCAGATTCCAATATTATGAATGCATGGATGAACTTTATTTTTAATGAATATCCAGCTCATGTGGGGAAGACATTGCGCGTTTGTTCCTTCAATTCACTACGGATTTGTTTGTAAACAAGAGATTGGATTTGCAGACAGGATGAGATTACATGAATGAATGAAGCAACACACTTATGTGAGTAAAAAATGTTTTTTATATGTGATAGTATTGCATTGTTACAGATTGTTTGATTATGTGTACGTGTATGTGTCTAACAGAACATACCTTAGCACGCTGTCAAAGGCTGAAGAATCCTTTATTTGTGGTGTTGTTGGTTCATTGCGATTCGGGATCAGACTCGGACATGTATGGGCCAGGGCTCGCAAAGCCCAACGTCCCGGGGCTATGTGTTTTCCAGACGGGCTACCAAAACGTATCACCGGCCTGCCGACGGGCTATCTTAAATAGTGAAATAACATTCCTTTCTTGATGTGCATTGTTCACTCTCTTGACTTGATATTTGAAGGAAAAATACAATCACGGAAGTTTTGATCATGCTGTCTGCAACGTACTTGCCGTGTGTGTGTGTGTGTGTTAGTGATGCACGGTTCGCACTTATATCCACCGATCGGGCGGGCCAAGTAATAAAAACATAACATTACAATCAATCACAGGTGAATGAGAGATAAATCATTGTGTTTGTTTGATAAAGACGTTTTGCGAGCCCTGTGGGCAATTAATTCTGGTTGCCGTTTTGCATTTAAATATGCAAATCTTATCCAATCCTAGCCGTGGGTGTTTACTTCCAAGTCTTCAGTGCAGCACGCCCATTAAAACCGAGCGTTTCTTGAGAGACCCTCAAAACCAGGTTAGAAAATAGCCTATTACTTATTCATTATGATGTTTTTGAATGTAAAAACCACGCAAATGTCATAAGTTGACCTCAGACAACAGTATACATTTTTTTTAATAAGCCAGTTCATGACACCTTTAAATAATGTCTTAAATGAACTTGTGAGAAAATGTGATGTTCGTGACAGTGCGTCAGATCGGCGTCATGTACGGCAGCGGCACAGTAGCCTAATAAACCAATTGCTGAGATGTCTGTCATTAATGTTAATCAAAGAACAATGGTAACAGAGAAAATTGTAGCTTTAATAAGGATGAATCTATATTTAATGTATTATTTATGCAGTGCAGACTGCAACTTTATTACATTTCTGTATATTTCCTACCTGTCAGACAGGTAGGAAGGCCACAGGTAAATGTGACTTTTTTTAATAATTGGTTTATGTGAAGATTGTTTTAAGTGCACTTAAATTAAAAGTTGTTATTTTTAGTTGTAAAACCTAATAAATGTTGAAATTTATATAGCTTTCAATTATACTGTAATGTTGAATGTCTATCATTAATGTTTAAGAAAAAATATATATTTCATAATAGCAGTATTACACTCACCTAAAGGATTATTAGGAACACCTGTTCAATTTCTCATTAATGCAATTATCTAATCAACCAATCACATGGCAGTTGCTTCAATGCATTTAGGGGTGTGGTCCTGGTCAAGACAATATCCTGAACTCCAAACTGAATGTCAGAATGGGAAAGAAAGGTGATTTAAGCAATTTCGAGCGTGGCATGGTTGTTGGTGCCAGACGGGCCGGTCTGAGTATTTCACAATCTGCTCAGTTACTGGGATTTTCACGCACAACCATTTCTAGAGTTTACAAAGAATGGTGTGAAAAGGGAAAAACATCCAGTATGCGGCAGTCCTGTGGGCGAAAATGCCTTGTTGATGCTAGAGGTCAGAGGAGAATGGGCCGACTGATTCAAGCTGATAGAAGAGCAACTTTGACTGAAATAACCACTCGTTACAACCGAGGTATGCAGCAAAGCATTTGTGAAGCCACAACACGCACAACCTTGAGGCGGATGGGCTACAACAGCCGAAGACCCCACCGGGTACCACTCATCTCCACTACAAATAGGAAAAAGAGGCTACAATTTTCACGAGCTCACCAAAATTGGACAGTTGAAGACTGGAAAAATGTTGCCTGGTCTGATGATTCTCGATTTCTGTTGAGACATTCAGATGGTAGAGTCAGAATTTGGCGTAAACAGAATGAGAACATGGATCCATCATGCCTTGTTACCACTGTGCAGGCTGGTGGTGGTGGTGTAATGGTGTGGGGGATGTTTTCTTGGCACACTTTAGGCCCCTTAGTGCCAATTGGGCATCGTTTAAATGCCACGGCCTACCTGAGCATTGTTTCTGACCATGTCCATCCCTTTATGACCACCGTGTACCCATCCTCTGATGGCTACTTCCAGCAGGATAATGCACCATGTCACAAAGCTCGAATCATTTCAAATTGGTTTCTTGAACATGACAATGAGTTCACTGTACTAAAATGGCCCCCACAGTCACCAGATCTCAACCCAATAGAGCATCTTTGGGATGTGGTGGAACGGGAGCTTCGTGCCCTGGATGTGCATCCCACAAATCTCCATCAACTGCAAGATGCTATCCTATCAATATGGGCCAACATTTCTAAAGAATGCTTTCAGCACCTTGTTGAATCAATGCCACGTAGAATTAAGGCAGTTCTGAAGGTGAAAGGGGGTCAAACACAGTATTAGTATGGTGTTCCTAATAATCCTTTAGGTGAGTGTATTGTACAGATGTGTACCTGAATGTCAGTTGTTCAGATGACAAAAGTGACAAGACATCTTCTACAAATTTAAAGTAGACAAATATATGTTGTATTTCATGTTTCCTGAATGTGTCAGTTACTCACCCTCAGTTAATTTTGACTATCTTTGTATGGACAGTAAATAAACAAACTGAGACATAAAAATATCTTCTTTTATGTTACACAGCAGTAAGAAAGTCATACAGGTTTGGAATAACATTAGAGGGCAGAATCTTCATTTTCTGAACTATCCCTTCAGGAAATATTATTGCAAGAATATTATTACAATGCAAGAAAAAGCATATCATTTTCATTACTATAATTGTCAAGACAAAATGCTTTTTGTATTATTAAAAATTGCATAAAATTCAGTACAACAAATACTACAAGGTACTGCATACTTATATTTGTATTTTTTACATTTATTATTATTTTGCACACAGATAACTTACGCGCGATAGAGTTAAAATTTTCTGTCTAAAATATGTTTTTTTTAAATTTTGGGGTGAAATTTGACTGGGACATGTCTTAACATTTCATGAGATCCACCCATTAAAGGGATAGTTCACCCAAAAATTAAAATTACCCCCATGATTTACTCACCCTCAAGCCATCCTAGGTGTGAATTACATTCTTCAGAAGGCCTTTATTAACCCCCTGGAGCCGTGTGGATTACTTTTATAATGAATAGATGCACTTTTTGGAGCTTCAAATTTTGGGTTGCCATTCACTGCCATTATAATGCTTGGATTAGCCAGGACATTTTTTTTATAAAACTCTGATTGTATTCATCTGAAAGAATAATGTCATATACACCTAGGATGGCTTGAGGGTGAGTAAATCATGGGGTAACTTTGATTTTTGGGTGAACTATTCCGTCTACATTACGCCTCTGCCTGTTTATCACTTCTCCAGCGTTCCTCTTTATCGGTCTATCCCCTTTTCCTTTTCAGTACTGCACATTCCATTCTGGTTTGATTGATGTTTGGAGCAAGGTTTGATGGATAGCTGATGATGACCTGCACTTTAAACCCACAGCTTCTCCTTGAAGTTAGCCCTGCTTAAGTGTGTGCGTGTGTTTGTACATATCACGGTAGGCCAGTGGCCCCTGGTAAAAGATACGATGCTGCTGCACGTGTGTAATGTTATTGGTGTACAGTTAGCTGCTGTTGATGGGTCTCTGCAGAGATCTAGAGCCTCACATCTCTGCAGCGAAGGACCATTTGACCTGCTTAAACCTTCAAATTACTTCCAGATGGCAGAAAAAGCGTTAGACAGGCAACTGAAGGCAGACGTACAGTCACAAAAATAAGTTTGTGAACCCTTTGAAAATGTCTTGATTTCTGCATTGATTACTCATAAAATGTGGTCCGATCTTCATCTAAGTCACAAATGTATACAACATAGTGTACAATGAGTAATTATTAGCAAGGCAGACTGGACAAATTAAGTAAACTTCTGTGTTAAAACTTCTCCAGAAGCTAATTGGAGTCAATTAAGTCCTGCCGTTAAATAAAGGCACACACTGACCAATCTGTTCTTC
Source organism: Rhinogobio ventralis (assembly GCA_039654625.1). NCBI lineage: Eukaryota > Metazoa > Chordata > Actinopteri > Cypriniformes > Gobionidae > Rhinogobio > Rhinogobio ventralis. The sequence continues at coordinate 24,732,914 of CM077206.1, read as the reverse complement.
TCGAGATGCATGGAGAGCAGAAAAGTGTCCACTATCAGAAAAACACAACACATAGGAAACCACTGCTTAAGAGAAGTTGGGTGATTTAATAAACATGTCCAAAAGAACCACGTGAGACTCATTGAAGGAACAATGAATTCAAGAGGCTATCGAGACATTTTACAAGAGAATGTCAGGACAGAAGTTTAGACTTCAAGCTTAAGAGAGGTTGGAGAAGGTACTTCCTCCTCCGTGCACTGTGAATGATTACTTATGTATTCAATAAAAATGTGACAGTTACATTTTGTGTGATGGTGGAGTCCACTGAAAATGTATGTGATTTAACCTGGAATATTCCTTTAATATTAATCTTTGACTCTCTTTGTCTCTCTTCCCTCAGTGAGGAGAGTTATACAGTTATAGACTACGCACTGAGGGATCAGATCTGGGTGGGGTCATGTCAGCCTGAAGACCTGAATCTCTCTCCAGTACGTGGCACTGCGGGAATGCTGACGTCACGACAGAACGTGGCCAACCACCTGTTCCAGATCGGATTCCGCAGCAACCATTCTGGAGAAAATGTGACCATGATCTTAGGGTTGGAGCTTCTGTAAGTATTTGCATATTAATTCATATACATCACTTGTGCACTTATTTGCTGTATTTCTGTCAAAAAACTTTACAGGGATTTTTCTATGTTTAGAAAAAATCTGGAAATATCCGGTAATTTTAAAATAGTTTTATGAATAATAATAATAATAATATTAAAACAGTGTTCCTACGCTTCTTGAAAGTACTTGAATTTCAGACACATGGATTCAAGGCCGGGAAAGTCTGTGAAAACTTAAAGTCTTTGAAAGTGCTTGAATTAAACTTGAGTAAACAAAATTTGGCCTTTATGTGCTGCAAAAGCCAGAGCGAAACAGCGCCACTGATTGGGCTTGGACCATGATCACGCGCAGTCAGCCCTGCATGATAAACGCGCGAGAAGCGTAGAGCTGTTTAACTAGATCAGTGCCAGGGAAGTGTAAATTCAATGATGCTTGGCTCAGTATTGAGTTAAATAAAAAAAATTGCTAATCAAAGTTTCAATGAATAGTGCCTAATAAAGTAGTGTTTTTAAGAGCAGCGCTGCTTTTTTTTACAGAGGTAACCAGAGAAACTGATATATTTCTGCTGTTCCAAAAGCGCCATCTACTGTCAAAGATTGAAACTGCATTTTCATTCAGTGCGTCTCCCATTCTTGTTCAGACCAATGAGAAGATCAACCCATATTTTCATTGTGCAGGTGTTCAAAAACTCCTTAAAATTGATTTTTTTTAAATCCTGCAGATACCCTCTACAGATGGTTAACAAATAATTTTTAATTTTTGAGCCTTATTCATTTTTTTTTTTTTTATTGCAAAATTCTGTATATAATATTCTCCCTATATTTTAATGTTTTTAAATCAAGTAATCGTTCATAAAAAAAAGAAAACTAAAACCAGTGTGAAATAAATATTAAAAGCAGGAATAAGAAAGCTACCAACTGCATCTCTGGTTCAAACCCACTCTCTCTTTCTCTCGTACACTATACCAGCCCTCTCTCCTCAATGGATTTTATTACTGCAATAATGATAGACACAGGTACAGTAGGACTTTGATACTGTCCAGATTGGAAGTTACAAACCCACCTTTATTGTCTTTATTGTGCTTGATACAAAATAAAAGTTGCTTTAAAAAGTCCTTAAATCTGGTGTTCATGAAAGAGTGGGGACCCTGTAAAATCTTGAAAAGTTTTTGGAATTAAATATAATTTTGGCTAGAAAGTCAGTTACACTACTGTTTAAAAGTTTGGGGTCTGTAGGATTTTTAAGTCTCTTATGCTCAACAAGGCCTGCATTTACAAAAATACAGAAACAAAGTGATGTGAAGTATTATTACAATTAAAAATAGCTGTAACTTGTATATCCTGTTATGTTTGTGTATATCCTGTATTTTTGTTTCGTTTTCATTCATTCTGTCTGCTCTGTTCCTGTTTTCCTCTGTTCATAATTAGTTCCCTTGGTTACTCATTCACTCTCTATTTTCTTACTATGGTTAATCATTGATTAGATTCTGTTCACTTGTGTTCCTCTAGTTTCCTTTGTTTGTTCTTTGTGTTTATATTCCTGTGTTTCAGTTCAGTTGTCGGTTCTCGCTAACGTAAATGTACTCGGTAACGTATAGAGATTTTTTAAACGATTCTGCAATCGAGGAGTTTACGTATGCATTTGAGTATTCCTAAATATGTTTTATATTATGCAAACTAGAATAATAACATGAACGTTACATTTGCATATTCTATTGTATGAATAGTTATGTAAACAAAGTGTTGAGAAGCAGCTGAGGCTCTGTAATTTTTTTTTATTTTACTTTATTTACCTCAGGAATGTTTACTATGCAGCTGCATGTGAAAAAGAAAGGGCACGAGACCGCTACAATTATTAAAGACCATTGATTAAAAACACATTTATACATAGTTAACCAAATCAAAATTAATTTTCATATTGAATGACAGTTACAGTACAGCTTCAGATCTGTTAATAGTCAATAGCTGCAATAGTAATTTAAATAAAACTATTATATATAAGACTATTACAATGTTTTGATTATATTTATTAGATACATAATATGTGTTTTGTATATGTATAGGCCTATTATATGATTTTAAATTTGAAAGTAAATTACAATATTTATGTTATGTCATAATCTGTGCGACCCCGCCATTGCCTTTCTTTGATGACGTTGCAGGGCGTTCCAAATGATTGTCAGTGAAGTCCACTTCAATAGATATTCCATGCCAGAGGGAGTAGGGAGCAGTGAACACTGTCAATTGAAAAGCAGCTTGTGACAGCCCTATAGAATTTAGCTTCAACCCTAATTAAACTCACCTGATCATCAGGTCCTTGAGGCTTGTTTGAAAACTACAGTATGTGTGTTGGAGCAGGTTTGTAACTAAATTCCTGGAGGGCCACAGCCATGCAAAGTTGAGTTTGTATGATTTCTTGAGCTGATATAGGGCAATTTGCTCAGCAGAGTGATGTTTGCAGAGTGATGTTAGCTTCGTTATGATTGCATCATCCATGACATGATGCAATTCATATTCAATTCTACTTCAAATTGCATCATTCATTGTTTTGCTTAAAAAGCAAGTAATGTCCAAACCTAGTCATAGATGTATTCATAGATCAAAGATGTAGTTTAGTCATTTCTGGTTTTCGATTTATTACTCGCTTATGCTCCGCCATTCCCAAGTCATTGGTCATATACTGTATACTGACCCAATAGCATATCTTGTAAACTAGAGCCAATCAACAATTTTAAACATAATTTTTTTTATTATCAGTGACCCAGAATTAGTAAAGTTTGACTACATTTGTTTCAGAAGCATTTTGGCTGTAGACCAGTGTTATCAGTATTGAAAACAGCTGCTTAATATTTTTGTAAACAATGAATAAAAAAACTGAAAAAGAAAAACAGCATTTATTTTAAATAGAAATCTTTTGTAATATTGTGAACGTCTTTACTGTTAAATCAGTTTAAAGGTGCACTGTGTAAATTTTAGCAGCATCTAGCAGTGAAGTTGCGAATTGCAACCGCCCATTGCTCACAACTCCCTTTCGAAGCACATAGAGAAGTAACAGTGTCCAACACAGGACAAAATGCCGTTGTCTGAGAGAGCAGAGAGTAGCTAGCGCTTTGTCCATTTAGGGCTACTGTAGAAACATGGCAGCACAAAATGCCGACTTCACTGGAAGAGGATGTAGATAGAAATGGCTCGTTCTGAGGTAAAAAAAAAAACATAACGGTTTGTTATATAAGGTCTTTGCACACCACTGAAAACATAGTTATGTATATTATATTGCATTTCTGTCAATAGATCCTCATAAATATTACACATTGCACCTTTATTGCATCCTTGTTGAATAAAAGTGTTAATTTATTAATATTTTCTTTTAAATCTTACTGACCCCAAACTTTTGAATGGTTGTGTAAATTCATTGGTCAAAAATGTGGCAACCCTGACTTTATCATATAATTTCCTTTTCTACCTTTGCTTCCTTTCATAGTACATTTACTGGTGCTCACATCAACATGCTTATATATTAGTGAACTTGCTTATGACTTTTGTGAGTGATTCTGTATCTTTCTGAGGTTAGAAAACCTGCTGAAGTAGACATGTGATGACATAACATTTAACTGACATTGACAGAATTTTAACTGCTCTATTAAAAGCAATTCCTGTGTGTTTTATCACCGAATCAGTCATCACACTGCAGGACCGCATCACAAGATTTATCAGAAAATAATCCTCTATCAGGCATTCACCCAGTGATCTAAACAAAAATAAGCTAATGTGTTGCAATATTGATTGGATTTCCTGATCTACCTCACCCTTTTACTTGTAATAGTGAATCAGAGTTTTGTTTGAAACTGTAGCTCTAGGTGATGTACTTTTTTTCTAAGAACTGCTCATTAAACAGAGTCGAACAGAGACATCAGTACATACAAACGTGTTTGGTGAAGAGAAAGACTCCAGCAGGGATTTTGCTCTTGTTTTGAGGACTAAGGTCAGGAAAGGGGAGGAGAAATGAATAGAATAGCTGCACAGAAACAGCTGCACATTTGTATCATTCCTTTACTCTCCATCTCTCCAAAATAATCATCCTCCTCCATTTTAAAGCCAGAAAACCTGAATTGTATTTCAAGGGAACATATTCTACACTTATACAATTAACATTGTATTATTTTATTTCTGCTAAATTCTACTTAAATTTTTACTAAAATTTATTTGCACCAAAAACAGCAGTTAGTTTCACATGATAATCTCTCACACCTCTTCTGACCTTTAGAAATAAACACTTATTTCTGGAGACAATGTGTGGTTCCCGGCCTGCCTGTGCAAAACTCAGCATCACAATGTAAAAAGAGTATTGTAAGTGGTTCCCAAGAGAGTGCTACTTGGTTGCTAAGGTGTTCTGAGTGTTTTTAGCGTGTTGCTACCCCATGGTGGTCACTTGCTTCCTCAAGTCAAAAGGACTCGCATCCCAAGTCAAAATTCTGGTCTCTAGATATGACTAGTCTCCCTGGACACTGTCATTTCTTTGTTTGTTTGTAATGGAGCACCAAGAACTTGTCAAGCAATTCCATGAAACCAACCATATGACTCATTTAAATAAAGTCTTTATTTGTTCAGTAAATGTCTGTATCATTCCTCAGGCTTTTATAGCAAATGATTTACAGACACAGTGGAACCAGTTATACTGAACTGAACATGTTATTTACTTAGAGAAATCTTAAAGGTACAGTAGCTAAAAGTAGTTTTACTTTAAGACTGTAAGAATATCTGCTGTTTGCCCTTTATATTCTCTCTCTCTCTCTCTCTCTCTCTCTCTCTCTCTCTCTCTCTCTCTCTCTCTCTCTGAGTACATTAAATACTTTTAAAAAATTTGAACCATTTTCAGTTGAGCTCTTCAGGTGAGTGTGATAACAGGTTATCTGTCTCTGAGAGTGTAATTGTAGCTTAGCATGTTGCCATTCCACATAACAAAGATGCTTATCTACAGTTGCTCTTGGTGAAGAGTCAGCATGACTGTAGTTCTTCTGAGGAACCTTTGTCAACACAAGACAAGTTCTCCCACATTTCTTTCAGGCTCCTCCCAATTGAGTGTCTAATAATACATCTTGATACTGCTAAACCAGCTCTTCTCTCTGATGTGAATGGCACAATTCTTCCTCACAGTGTCCAAAAATGCCATCATTATGGAAAGCCCCCAACTCCCCATCTCTTAGAAAAGGATTTTGGAATACAGACCCCCATTGTGACGTCATTAGCACGTCTTTTTGTGCTGTGCTCATTTGAATGTCGAGATGGTACTGTGGTTGCTTCTCAATTCTCAAATTGATGCTTCCTCGTTTCTTTGCTCCTCCGGCTAAAATTTGATATGTTAAAGGGGGCATAACACACACAGTTTCTGGCAATCTCATATTAATCTTGAGTACCTATAGAGTAGTATTGCATCCTTCATATGTCCGAAGAGTTTTTGGTTTTATCATATTTATAAGAGACAGATACGCTGTACCGATTCTTTCCGAAAATAGTCGAACTTGTGAAGGCGTGCAGTAGGCGGAGCTAAAGAATGTCAAGCACACACACACTTCCTGGATAACTTTCGATTCACTATACGTTTGTGTTGTTTACATTATATGCACTTGCGCGCCGATTGCCAACAAAACACAGACATTTGGTGCAGTTTCACTCACCGCCTGTGGTTTCGACTCATGACCGGGAACAAACAAACACACTTGCAAAACTCTGTTGCTGCTCCAGAAAAACAAACTGCATCCACGGTTTCCAGAAAGATAACAAGGTTATCTTTCCCTCACAACCAGAAACACACTTCTTTAGTGACATTGTTGATTTCGTGGTCTAAAAACAAAATGACAGCGCTGCCAACGTCTCCCATAACCCGAACGAAGCTCTTGCTCTCACTCTGGTTGATGTGCGCACACGCATATCCGGGAGAAGTGCACATACAAGGAGTTCCATTTTTTATGACTTCATAAAGGGCCATACTCTAAAAAAAACTTTCCGAAACTTGTTCGAATGAATGTATTTGACACAGAAATACTCCGTCATATGTCCAACTCGTTTTTTTATATTTTATTTTAGCCATTTGTGGCATGAGAATCCAACTCTTTAACAGTGTAATGAGTCAGAATGCATGAAATAGCATTACCCCCCCCGCCCCCCTTTAAGAATATCTCAATCCACCGCGAGGAGGCAAGGAACGAGGAGCAAGGAAGCTTCCAGAGGCGCTATGAGCAAGGATGCACAGGTGTATCTATGAGCGGTCAAGTCAAGTCAAGTCAACTTTATTTATATAGCGCTTTTTACAATGCAGATTGTTTCAAAGCAGCTTCACAGTGTTAAACAGGAAAATAATGAACAGAATTTGATTCGGCTGTACAGCCGCTCTGGAGAAAACGGTGATGTCATCAGCTCATTTCAATTATCATATATATTCAAGTAATGTAGTTGAGCGGTGATGCGAAGCACCCAGCTATTGCTAGGTGGTTAAGCACTGTCAGGAGCTTGAGTCATCTTACCGCCTTCCTGCCTGCTGGCTTACTAAGTGCCTCTTTTAATATTCAGGAGGAGTAACCATCAATACTGTATTTGAAAGGCGCCCTAAAACGGCAAATGGTAATGCGGTGCACTCTCTGCCCACTAAATGAGCAGTATAAATGATTAAGATAATGTATTGACTTTGTCTTAATATGAAAAAAGCCAAATGTTGACATATTTCTTAAAGATAATTCATTCATCTTCATGTTTTCCTTTTCTCTGTTTTCAGGGTCAAGTTTCGATATTTATTTCCAAACCTACCTACTTCTGGTGCGTGGGTACCTTTTTAATTTTTTTTTGTACCTTGTGTAAAATAATCTTTAAAGGCAATAGGTCTGGAATTTTGGCCCTCAGCTGTAAGAAGCATGTTGGAGCGTGTGGAAGCAGTGCAGCATGCAGGAGACCAGACAGTGGGAGATGTGAGGTCTTCCTGGTGCTGCTGGCCTCTCTGGTGTTTGAAAAATATAGCTTGGTAGATCAGAGTTGTTGATGTCGATGTGTAATGAAAATCCACCCCGTCTATTTTCTAAATGCATTTTTTTTAATGTTTTGACCTCGAAATGTTTAACTAAAATGTTATAACTGGTGTCACATGCAGGAATTTTCTAAACATATTTTATGCACACTGTGTGGTGTCTGGGTTGTAAGATAATACATTTGGTGTAATTCAGAGCAGCGTGAAGGCGTTTTTGCTACCTGTTGTGAGCATGTGTGCTCAGATTCCAGAGATGTGAATAGACAGCTGCCCTTCCCATGCTAACTACACACCCCGTGGAAAGCGGCTGAGGGAGATGGGTTCAGCAAAACAAACGTCCTCATAATTTGCATTACACATATTTAATATTTGGACATGCACAATGAGTGTGTGATGGATGTTTTGCTTGTTTGTTTTTCTTGTCGTTTCCTCATTGCAACAATTCAGGCACATAAATAACACAACAAAATGTTGGGGTGAGAAATATTGTGAAATATTATTACAATTAAAAATAACTTTTCTATTTTATAATATTTTAAAATGTAATTTATTCCTGTGATGGGAAAGCTTAATTTTCAATGTCTTTACTCCAGTCGTCAGTGTCATATGATCCTTCAGAAATCATTCCAGTTGCTGATTTGGTGCATTTTAAATTTATTTTATTTAATTAAAAAATTTTTTAAATAAAATGTCTTATTGTAATCATTAAATTATACTAAGATTTATATAGGATTATATAAGGTTTCCCATGTTCTTTCCTCCCCTCTTTGTCAATGACTCTATTAAACACTAATTACTCTATAAACACTAGTTAGTCAATGAATGAATCACACCACAATCACACTCATTAACGTTCCCGGTAATGGAACAGGCAAGAGGCCTTCGTGACCCCTTCAGCTGTAAATGGGACAAGAATGAGCCAAGCATGACTCATGCAGCTGGTCAGCTCAGGCTGTCTGCTCAGTTCGTGAGATTGGACTGCCGTCTGTGTGCGCTGCAGTTTGGCTAAGCATCCTATAGTCTGGCTGACTCACTTTAGCTCTAATGCAGGTCAGCTCTGAAAATATTTCCCCTGATTTTCAGTATTTTCCTCTCACAACTTAATAGCAAAGCTCATTAAACAAAGGAGTAGTTTCTGACAGACGATCCCCTTGTTTCTTTCTACTATCCTAATACAATAATGTTTATTGTGGAATATTTCTGCAGAATTTGACTCGTACGTCACAGCTCAAATCATTCAAGGACTTGACAGAGTAAAAAGTAATGGCATCACCTTTCTTTTATTCGTTCTTTCTTTCAAAGTGGTGGCTGTTCTTTCAAAGTGGTGGATGTTCTCACTGAAACTGAACAAACACAAAAGAGCTTACAAGAACGAACAGACGCTTCTTGTACTGAATGTAATGAACGCTTCGGCACCAAGGTCAAGTTTCTCCTAGTAACCTTACCTGCTGTTGTACCCGAGTCTGGAGGTGTGTGTCTGAGAACAATCCAGAACAATAAAGGAATGTGAAAAAGGAAGATTTTCTATGTTTGGTTTTGACAGGCATAACATAAAAAATATGAGTAAAAAAAAACTGCCTCAGTGGTTATCAGTTAATCCTGTACAAACATATACATGTTTTCTTTTTTTTTTTTACAGTAATGAGAGAGCCCGCTGGATCAGCGCTCTGGGACGGAACAACAGTGACAACAAGAATGACAGAATGAGTGAGTACAACCAGCCTCAGCGAAACAGTATCACCCTCTGGCCATGGAGAGTATTACATTGACACTACTAAGCTACTGCTTGTCAAGTCAACAGTGACCATTACTAAACTGCGTTTTTCCTGAACACACATGGACCTGATGCCTCAAATCTGCTGCTTTTTGAGAAGTGTAGTATTACCTTTATAGAAGCTTATGATTTTTTTCCCAGGTGGATAATAAAATGATAAATGAAAAATGTATAGACTTACTAGATTGTCATAGTGTCACTTGTATTTTTGTAAAAAGAAAAAAGGGGGATAATTGTCTGTATTTCTCTGTTAGACGCTATGCAGGTGGAGGTGACGAGGACGTACACAGCCAGGCAGCCGGATGAGCTCTCTCTACAGGTGGCTGATGTGGTGTTGCTGTCACAGATAGTGGACGGTGAGATCTTGTTTACAGCAATTACACAGATTTTGGCATTCAATATGTCTGTTCAAATCAATGGGACATTAAAAAGCCGCAGACTGGCTTAAAGAAAATGAAATTTCACTCTATGAGAGTAGGTGGCACTTGCGGAAAAGTAGAAATACAGCAGTACACAAGGACAACGTACAATGCTATTTGCTTTTCAAGATGCTGATATACGCAGATATGTATTCTTTTATTAATATTCTGATGTTTGATTTGCTATGACTGATACTTGTCATAATTGTCTTTGTGTTCATTGTTCAAAATGTTGTGATAAAAAACACACACAAGTGCAGCAACTTGAAATAACATCTAACAGAATTTATGTGTTTTCAAACAGCTAAGACATTTTTTATTTACTATGTTTGTAAAACTACACAGAATCCAAGAATAAAGAGAAAGAAAGCCGGATATGGATTCTTCTTCTAGTATTTGCTGTCACTAAGCAAAATAGTTTATAGTTTTATGTAAGCGTCTCCAGGCAGAGTGAGGTGACAATGACACATGCAAAGTTTGGTGTCAGTATGTCAAAGCATTGCAGAGTCATTTTGGCACCATGCCTCAAATTTGTTGCTATGGAATACGAAACAGTTTTGTCTATCAATACGAAATCCATACCTTTTTGCCGGAACAGTCTGAAGATGATACAATTCGATTTTGGTGAAAATCAGACAACAGTCTAGGAGGAGTTGGAAAAAGTAGGTTTTGGTAGAAAATCTAAATGGCAGACAGGAAGTTCAGCCAAATGTGGCAAAATTGGTATTTATGTTCTCGGCATGAACCAAGGTATCTATTAAGATCCTATTAAGTTTTATTACAGTAAGCTAATTTAATCAGAAGTTATTTGCATTTTTGGAAATTTTGTTATAACAAGTACTGTCAGAGCACGGTGCCGAAGACACATACCGAGTTTCGTAAAGATACGCCAATGCATTCGTAAAAGTAAATGAGTCGAAAAGGTTGAGAACCACTGCTCTAAAGAGTCTTTCTTCAAGCTCAAACTTGGTGTTTTCTCTTTTCTAAATTCTCTACACAAATCTGACCTTTTGCTTGTGTTAAAAGTTATCCAGAGAACAGTTCTGTCTGTGGTTATTGGATAATGATTATTAAGTAGTCCTGTAACCACAGGGATGTCTTTTCATGTGAGGCTCAGCTGAAGGTCTCAGTTTTGATGGTGCTGGTCAGAGGGTCAAGCAACAGTTTCACTCTGGCTGGTGCTCATTGGCTGGCTTTCATGTTGAAAGGCCAAGGCTCATGGGATAGGGCTTCAAAGGCCCCTTGAATCTTTTAATGGTCATTAAATATACAAAAGACAGCTGAAAGCAGGTTGTTTTTGAACATTTCATTCCTTTCCAAAAAGATCTTTTATAAGCTCTCCACAATACTCAGAGGAGAGTATGAAACTATGAAAGATTGTTTCTGCCACTGAATAAAAAAATAAAGGTAATTTGCTACTTTTTATCTCATAATTCAGTTTTTTTCTTGCAATTGCAAGTTTACATAATTGTGATATAAACTTGGAATTGCGAGTTATAAAGTCAGAATTTGCTAGATATTCAATCAGATGGAACTGGACAAATATTCTGAATATTCCGATCTAATATGACTTCTGACCTGTAGTGTTTGCCTGAATCATAATCGTACATTGTTTGTTCATTGGCCAGAAGAGAACTAGCACCCCGACAGAGGCTAAATTGTCCCAAGGTTTTTTTTCTCCATTCTGGCCCCTGAAGGAGTTTTGGTTCCTTGCCACCGTTGCCTTTGGCTTTTGGCTTGCTCACTAAATATTTAACTATATTACTGATCTGCCCGCATTGACACTATATGATAATTGAACTCTGTTGCATTATTTTCCTGTTAACACTGTGAAGCTGCTTTGAAACAATCTGCATTTTAAAAAGCGCTATATAACAATTCAGGTCAAGTCACCTTTATTTATAAAGTCCGAATTGCATGATATAAACTCGCAATCGTGTGCTATATAGTCAAAATTGTGAATTCAGACTTTTTTCAGAGTTTATATCTCACAATTCTGACTTTAAAACTCGCAATTACGAGAAAAAAAGTCAGTTACCTTTTTCATTTTTTATTCTGTGGTGTAAACAAGCTTCCATAATCATAATGTTTGATTAAAAGCTCATAATAAAATTGATTTTATATAAAGTCATGGCAATAAACTGTACGCCTTTTAAAGACTTAGAGAGCAATATATTACTTTAGGGCGTAATCCTTGTCTTTTATTGTTGCTGTAGTAAAATTGAAAATGTCCTGGAAAATGATTGCTGAAAAAGAATGGGAACCCTGATTTTTCCTTTGTTCAGTGTCTGGTTTGTGTACACAAGAATGTCAGTTGATGTCTGGCTGTGGTTTCAGGCTGGTATGAAGGAGAGCGTCTGCGGGATGGAGAGAGGGGCTGGTTCTTAGCCGAGTGCGCTGAACTCATCACCTGTCAGGCAACCATCGAGAAAAACATGCAGCGGATGGACCGTCTGCAAAGCCTAGAGACCAATGTCTGAGTTCATCACTGGATGAACTGCACTATCTCCTCCTGAGGAACACACTGCACATGATAAAAACTGAACTCTAACCACTACAGTGCCGTACCTGCTTCAGTTGCTTCAAAAGGTGATACAAAGGATAAAATACACACTATATGGAATTCTGCTTAAACCAAGTGATTTTGTGTGATTATTAACTGAGCTCAGGGCTCTTTTTTTTTTTCCTTCCACTTTTTCCAAAGTGACACTGGTTCACTGTTCAGACTTGAGCACTCTTGCGTAAGATGTAAAGTAACATTTTGTGGACATGGAGTCCCTACTTCAAGTGAAGGAAAGTTTTATAGCAGTACAAAGATGTTCGCTCACTTATTCACTCATAATTGACTCTCAGGGAAAATGTAAATATTTTTCAGATATCCTCAGTTTGTAAACTTATAAAAACATCTTGAATATGAATCTATATACTGATTATTTCTGTGCATTTAAAGAGTAAAGATATTTCATTCCTTTTCACTTGTATGTCCCTTGACCTATATGTATGCGTGTATAAAGTGAGATTAAGAATGGAGGATCTCCATAGACAAATGGATTATATTATGGCAAATTTAATGAATTACTGTAAAGAAAGCATACAATAACTCAAGCCAATGCTAAAATAAAAAAAGTAGTGACAAAAAGTTTTTCCTTATTTCTAATGCTGTAGGTATTTACACCCAAGCTTGCAAGTATTGATTAAAAAAAGATCAGAGTGGGTTTACACATCTGTGAGAGCAGATCACTCTTCTCTGTCACAGCTAAATGTCATTCAAATAAATAAGCTGATGGTGGTTGCATTCACTGGCTGCCTCTCCTGGAGTCTTCAGCAGGGGTTTCCTGTGTGGTGATGAGGTCGATTATGGCAGAGATGACGGCACAATCTTTAGACTGCCGGTCATTCCAGTCCACAGGACGTGGACTTTTTATCTTCTCCTCCAGTAACACGTCCAGCTCCTTCCTCAGCTCCTAAATTTAAAGAATGCATTTGAAGTATAATTGAAATCCATCACTAAGTCATATGTGGCATATGAAACAAAAACATGTCAAATTAAAGCTCACCTTGACAAGGTGAGCAATGTGTGCCAGGGACTGAAATACGATCCACTCATCCACGGCGATGGTCTCTTGGTCCTGGTCCCTCTGGATTGAAATATCCCCTCCGAAGAACAGCAATGAAAATGGAGACACCTCAGTGCAGTCATAGAGGAAGATCTTTAGAAAAAATTAGGAAAAGAAATCAAACTAAGAAAGTCAGATTTTTTTTATTTCAGACCGATTTAAAAAAAAAAAAAAAAAAAAAAAAAAAGATTTACTTCAGACAATTCACCTCACTCACAAGGTGGTTACAACTTATAAAAAAGAAAAAAGTCACAGTAAAAAGTCACAATAAATCAAAAATAATATCCAAAAGGCTGTAACTCTGTTGAAAAAACGACAAAGTTAAAAATCCAAGTAACCACAATATTCAAGGGTTAAAGTTAATATTAAATTCATAATTCTTTTCCTTTTTTTTGGTTACAAAAAATTTATTTTAAGGTGTCCTTACGCTGCATTCACACGGGGCGTCGGTGTCAACGCTTCTCATTTACTTCGAATGGGTGATTGTGGGTTCCGTCGCATCATGTCACTGCCGTTGCTCGTTGCAAAAATGTAAAAGTTTTTAACTTTTCAAGCACCAATGCAGGTGTCAGCCAATCAGCTCACCTATGCAAATACCCTAGCGCAGACGCTGGCCAATTGTGTTCATGCAACACCAGAAAAGTATTATGATTGGCTGTTGTCACTATGACATCACGTCAGCACCAAGCTTCAGACATGCCCTCCGTCAAGCGCTGGCGCCGATGCCCCGTGTGAATGCAGCGTTAGTGTAATTATACATTTGAGTAATATCAATTAACTTAGGGTAGGACTAGGAATAGGGTTGTTTAGGGTTAGTTGCTTGTAATTATGCATAATTTACTGTTACTACTACAGTAAGTATATGTAACAATGTCACTAAAATAAAGTGTTACCCCTTTTTTAGTAATAATTAGAATTATACCCTGAATGAATTATTTAGGAAATATTACACCACTTGATTATACCACTTGACTTTACAAGTCATTAAAACAAAACATTTCTAGAAAAGTAGAGTATACATTTTCAAATCAAGATGAATACATTAGTTACATTTCAGATTACATTTCTAAGAACTTACTATGCGTTTTAAAATATATATTTTATCTTGAACTCTGTCATTGACCCACTTTCACTTGTTAATCAGGGTCAGGGTTGATCAGGATCCTAATGTGAACCAAATAAATAAATAAGCATGAATTATTGAGTTCACGTCAAACTAAAAACAGACACTAAAAACAAAGAGAGTGACTATAGTGTTAGCACAGGTTGATTTCCTACTCTTTATTTCTAGCTTTAGTCTCTGCAGTATTGCTTTCTCAGAAAAGGACAACGAGACAGGCATGCCAGGTCTCACCCTGGGGACACTGCTGCACAGGACAGGACTGTTCAATCTTTTTCTGGCAAAAACAGCCACAGGTGACTCATTGACCAAGGAGAGATATGACAGAAATTGTACTCCTTGATTTGGTAAGTAGCTTTGATCTCTTTTGAGAGGATGTTGATTAAAAGGCACACAGATACTGAATAAAAGATGGACTTAAACTGGAGGCGGCATTAATTTGCAAATACGCGTCTACACAGAGCTCATTAATAAAATGATATACAGTAGTCCTTTCCTTTGAAATGAGCAAATGGACACACAACATATTATTTCTGAGTATACACCGATCAGGCATAACATTATTAACACTGACAGGTGAAGTGAACAACACTGATTATCTCTTCATCACAGCACCTGTTAGTGGATAGGATATATTAGGCAGCAAGTGAACATTTTGTCGATTAGGTTGATGTGTTAGAAGCAGGAAAAATGGGCAAGTGTAAGGATTTGAGCAAGTTTGACAAGGGCCAAATTGTGATGGCTAGACGACTGGGTCAGAGCATCTCCAAAACTGCAGCTCTTGTGGTGTGTTCCCGGTCTGCAGTGGTCAGTATCTATCAAAAGTGGTCCAAGGAAGGAACCATGGTGAACCGGCAACAGGGTCTTGGGCGGCTAAGGTTCACTGATGCACGTGGGGAGCGAAGGCTGGCCCGTGTGGTCCGATCAAACAGATGAGCTACTGTAGCTCAAATTGCTCAAGAAGTTAATGCTGGTTCTGATAGAAAGGTGTCAGAATACACAGTGCATCGCAGTTTGCTGCGTATGGGGCTGCATAGCCGCAGTCCAGTCAGGGTGCCCATGCTGACCCCTGTCTACCGCCGAAAGCACCAACAGTGGGCCTGTGAGCATCAGAACTGGATCATGGAGCAATGGAAGAAGGTGGCCTGGTCTGATGAATCACGTTTTCTTTTACATCACGTGGATGTCCATGTACATGTGCGTCGCTTACCTGGGGAACACATGGCACCAGGATGCACTGTGTGAAGAAGGCAAGCCGGCGAAGGCAGTGTGATGCTTTGGGCAATGTTCTGCTGGGAAACCTTGGGTGCTGCCATCCATGTGGATGTTACTTTGACACGTACCACCTACCTAAGCATTGTTGCATGTACACCCTTTCATGGAAACAGTATTCCCTGGTGGCTGTGGCCTCTTTCAGCAGGATAATGCACCCTGCCACAAAGCAAAAATGGTTCAAGAATGGTTTGAGGAGCACAAGTTTGAGGTGTTGACTTGGCCTCCAAATTCCCCAGATCTCAATCCAATCGAGCATCTGTGGGATGTGCTGAACAAACAAGTCCGATCCATGGAGGCCCCACCTCGCAACTTACAGGACTTAAAGGATCTGCTGCTAACATCTTGGTGCACAGCACACCTATAGGGGTCAAGTGGAGTCCATGCCTCGACGGGTTGGGGCTGTTTTGGCAACAAAAGGGGGACCAACACAATATTAGGATCAGTGTATGTAAGAGTTCACAGAGAAAAAGCTAACAAAACCTCACTTTGGGGACATCCTTTTTTATAGGTTTATATAAAAAAAGTTTCAAAGCATGACTTCCCCTTCCTGATGACTGCACAGAGGTACTGTATGGAAATACATATGTTGACAGGCAGGTAGGACATCCGATCATGATTGGACAAACATCTTTTCATACTTTGATTTCCACAGAAGATATATGTAATTTTTTTTTATATTTAGACCACTTCTATTATTGATTGTTATCAGCATTGTGTAGGCAATCAGCACTGTGATTGACATGAACAATGACAACTTAAGAATTAGGGTTGGGCTGATAGACAATGCCACCATCCATCGCCGATGGCTGACAGACATCAAGATGTTGAGCTGGCGTGATTTCATCGTGACTGGGCATCAACCACGCGGCAAATGCTAATACTTTTTCATATAGTTTATTTCCTTAGCATAACAGTTCTACCTAATTATGTATTAGACAGGAATGTTAAACAGATTGTAAGCGAATGAAGACGTATAATGGGAGCACTGTGTGCTCAGGCTCTGGTGTTCTCAGCGCGTTCAAAAATGTCCGTCAAAATAAAAGTCACAAAAAGCACGGCTTATGTCACTTAGTTTTCTACTGGCAGTGCAACACAAGGGGAACCATAGGGGAACATTTAGTTCTCGTGAACTGCCCTGGTGGCTAGTTCCCATAACCAAGTTCCAACTACCCGCTGTGAAGGCCCCTCATGAATCTAATCCAGTCAGAGGAACACATATTGTAACGTATGATGCATCGCTGCTGAAACCGAAGCTGTCCTCATCTACCAGTGTTGCAATAAAATACAATACAAACACAATAACAATACAAAAGTAAATGAACAGAACACACAACAAATTAGCCTCAATATTTGACTCATTAGCACAGATAAAACAACATACACTTCAAAAAGGTACATACACTGGTGGTCTTCATCTTCAGGTGATAGATGAGCCATGTGTAGTTGAACTGAGTTTCCTCCGCATTGACAGATTTAGGGTGGATACAAACTTTCCCATCAGCTTTAGTGTACACCTTCACTGGCCTGCAAAACCACACAATTTCAAGATTTTTTGTAATGTATATGTAAAGCAACAAACCATAGTTCATTTTGGTCATACATGCCTTTTAAGGCAGATTTATCAAAATAATTGAAACAATAATAAACCACCCAGGGAAAAAAAACAAAAACATTCAAATAAATGTACAGTTTTTTCTGCGAAAAGTTATAAAGAAAACAGAAGTTGTTTGCGGAAATGCTGTTGATTTCATTAAATAATCTGGACTAATTTTAGGCAGACAGAAATTCTGATCACAGACTTGCACTATTTAGTAAGACTTTTTAAAATAATTAATACATTTATTCATCAAGGATGCATTAAACTGATCAAAAGTGACAGTGAAAACTTACATAATTTAAAATAAATGCTGTTATACACTATTTAAAGAATCCTGAAATAAATCATGGCTTCCACAAGACTATTAAGAAGCACAACTGTTTTTAGCATTGATAATAAGAAATGATCAAATCAGCATATTAGAATGATTTCTGAAGGATCATGTGACACTGAACACTGGAGTAATGATGCTGATTCAGCTTGCCATAACAGGAATAAACCACATTTTAAAATATATTGTAATAGAAAACAGTTTATATTAAATTGTAATAATATTTCACAACACTACTGTTTTTACTGTATTTTAGATTTTACTGTATTTTAAATACAGCCTTGAGCAGACAAACTTTTGAATGGTATAAGGTTCTACTACAACATAAATATTTAGCAGATTTTGACACTGATAGTCAGTAGAGCAGTGATAGAGCAATATTGAATTAATCTAACGTAAAGGTTTTTAATCCAAGGCAGAATGGCGTATGAATAATGGAATGAGGCTGAATGAAAGCCATGTGAATAGTGGACAAAATAAAGTGGTGTATACAGTGGCGTTAACGAGGTGTGCGGCATAAAAGCTGAAATCAAACATCACTACAGGACACCTCCTCAGAGTTATGACAATAATATCTTCAAACCATGTCACCACTGTGACATGCCTAGTAACAGCCAGAAAAAAAACATGTTCAATAGCCAGCGTTAAAACAAGAAAGAAAATGTAACAAGGTTTCTTTATAGACAGAGGTTATATTCTTCTGAAGACATTACGTTTCATATTTTTTTGCCTTTTATCTTTCACAACAGAACAAAGGTCTGTGAAGATGTCTCAAATTGGGATAATGCCATCAGTGACAGGCCTGAGTCCCAATTGAAAACTTACAGACTATCGATGAGCTGAAGAATGGAGGGCACATAATCCAAAATAAACATACAAAAACAAGCAATAGGAGAAATCCATGCTACTTACATTGGTCTCTTCTTACTATGGCTGGGGCGAATCTTGGCCACTTTTGGGTACAGTCCTGCTACTATCACTGCCTTAATCAGCTTTTCATTCTCTGAGTAACATACATACAAAGAACATTGGTTATGTTAGACATAAAAAAAATGTGATTCGGAAAATAGACAGAGAGAAAAACAGAGCTAATAGTATAAAATAGAAAAAATAAAAATCGTATAAAAATAGAAATAAGAGGGGGAAAAAAAAATTAGCCTCATTTTAGCCCTCTGATATAAAGGAGCATATCTCCTTTAAGACTTCAATGTAAAAACCCACCGCTATAATTGCATATTAAATAAATATTACATGGTGAATTTTTTTTTTTTTTTTTACCTTTTACTGTTTTAACTATTACAGCTGCTGAGATTAACTTATTGTGATAAATGTTGATTAAATCATTATATTTAGATAGTATAAAAGGTTGCATCGCTGAGCATTGTATCTGATCAGTCATACAGTATGTCTGTTAGGACACAAGTGATCTCGCCATTGAAACTCGTATTCACACTCTCACGAATGCTCAATCATAACAAACACAATGCAGACACAATGTAAATACGAGATTCATTGTGCAGTGTAGACAGCAGCTCTGATTATAATGGGAGTTTTGGCGAGAGTGCAGAACTCTCACGGTCACAGAACAGCTCCTGTGATCTTAAAGGGAGCGTTCTTTGCTCTCTTTCTGTATATAACCTTACCACAATTTAAATAACACATGATTTCCATTAGAGTAATAAATGATTTTACAAACAAAGTCTGACTATATGCGAGTCCTCCTTACATATCAAAAGTCATTGATCACAGATTAGGCGACAGAACACTGCTATCAGAGGTCACCTTTATCAAACAGTTTCTTGTAACTGTCCAGATGGTTGCGAGTGCGCTCCCATGTTGCAGCAGAGTGCAAGTTCTGTCTCCAGAATAAAATGAAAACTGGCACGAGAAGTGGACCCACTTTATATTAGGTGGCCTTAACTACTATGTACTAACATTTAAATTAATCATTTGATACAATGCACTTATTGTGTACATACATGTTTTTACATTGTACATTGTACAAATACCTGCATGTAATTAAATCTGTAATTAATTTCTGTAATTACATTTATAATTACACTGTTTACACTTCCCTTACACCTACCCCTACCCATACCACCACACCTGTCCCTCACTTTACCCGTATCCCACCTCAGTAGTAGAAAAAGTGTTTTGCAAAACAATATTAGCACAGTAAGTACATTGTACTTATTTTTTGATGTAAGTACATAGTAGTTAAGGCCACCCAATATAAAGTGGGACCCAAGAAGTCTGTCCAAGCCGATGTGTTTGATTACACAGACGAGCACCCAGTTTAAGTCCATTTTATAATAACAAAGTTATAATACTTACACAATTAAGTTTCTAATCCAGTTTTTGTTTTAAATGGTGGCTCTCATAAAAACTTGACAGATTCATTCAAACATTAAATATTAAAAAACAGTAAAAAACAAAATAAAATAAAAAATTATGTAATATGGTGCATATATTTAGCAAAATGCTCCTCTAGAGTTATTTTTCTTGCGGACTATCAAGTTTATGGTCAACGAATGGCTTTTCAGAGGTATAATGTTACGTGACATTGTTTGCAACACTGATTGAGCGATTACATGAGCCATGATACGGATTCCGGTAAGTTGTACTGTATCTTTCAACATATTTTCTGATGTACATTCATGTTCTGTAACGTAGTAAAGAGGAAGGGATGATCATATTCACTCACGATCCACGACAACTGTTCAAGATGAAAAGTGACCCAGTCTTTGTTCAACTTTCTTTTCATAATATAAATAAATGCAAATGTGAATGAAAACAGAAGCTATTAAATGTCTTATCAACAAAATATATAAAAAAATTACGGTTAATAGATTATGACGGAATTTTATGATCCTGTCCGTCTTTCAGTAAAAGCCTGTAAATCTTGCGTCGAATTGCGACTTGTTTCATCAAAGAAACCACAGAGAAATGTACCAAACAAACAAATAATGCTCTTTTGACATTCACATACTTTTAAATAAACAACCACTTTCCTATCATTAAGACCCATATAAGGTAATGTTATTTACTGATCATGTTGTGTTATTTCTCCTGCCTGTCCAGAATCACTAACGCACCAGTGGGCAGGTCAAAAAGGTTATGATGAAGTCGTCATTTTCATTGATCTGTCTGTGCAGGCAGTCTTTTGCCACTGTGTTCATCTCTATCGTGTTTTGAGTTCTAAAACTTACTGTATGTTTTTATTGTACAATGATTTCCAACAGATCAGGGAAAATTAATGTAAATTTTTATATAAACTCTTATAAATATTAAGATTTCATGTCGCATAAATTAACATTAGTTATGAACAAACATTAACAATGAACAATACTGTATTTATAAATTAACATTAACCTAGATTATAAAGTGTTGTTAAAATGGTTGTACACTTGGGGACACAAAATTTTCAAATAAATATCCAAATAAATTTAATTACTAAACTAAATTATATCAACTACATTACTTGAATATATATGATAATTGAAATGAGCTGATGACATCACCGTTTTCTCCAGAGCGGCTGTACAGCCGAATCAAATTCTGTTCATTATTTTCCTGTTTAACACTGTGAAGCTGCTTTGAAACGATCTGCATTGTAAAAAGCGCTATATAAATAAAGTTGACTTGACTTGACAGACAGTCTGGGCAAAGTACCTGAGTTGATGTTAGAGCTGGGATCTTTAGGGTCCTTACTATTCACAAAGCCAGCTGCCAAAAGATGTTCCGCAAACTGACCCTTCATATTCTGAAGCATCTATTGGGAAGAAGCAAAATGGCTTTCCATTTATCAAGTGCATATCTAAAAGTCAATTTCCTCTGTTATGTTAATCTAATGTTTGATTTGTAGAGAGTGCAGACTGACCTGTAGCGTGTTGGCAGACAGGAAGTTTTCCCAGCAGTATTCCCTCTCAGACCTGCCACCCTGTCTCTTAGCATCCTCCCAGCCCTAAAATAATACCAAACAAAAACACCACTAATGCTAATTTGCTAAATATAATTCAGTAAAATGGTTATCCACGTTGACACAAATGATGTCTGACTGCGTCCACTTTTGCTAGTTTAAGACGAAAAAAAAAAAGATTGGCGCGCCAGGCACATGGTCCAGAAGGGTTGTACCTAGTCTCTTAATCACTACAGTCTAGTCTTAAAATGAGTCATGGGTGAGTTTTGGATGTAACATGCAATAAACTAGTCAGAGAGTCTCCCATTCCCTTTAAAAGCCAGTTGTGTTACACCATGGCGGATTCTGTATTTACATGGCGGAATTTGCGAGCGGAAAGACTGAATGCTTTTCCAGAGAGGAATCCTTTAATTTTTTATATTTAAAAATGTTTGTGTGCTGCTGTGCGTCTCTGCGTGTGTAATAAGCAGAGTGTACGCGCGTTGTGCACCCGCCTATAGGCGCATTTTACTAACAGTGCGTTACTGACTTTAGACCAGGTTTTTGTTGGTCAATGGCGCAGTCGTTTTCAGTTGCCTCAAAATAGCAATGCGCCAACAATGCGCCTGAACACATCTCGTTTTCAGACCAGCATGTCCATGGGCGAACAGATGGGCGCAAGTGCATTTGCCATTTAAACAACTTGCCGCTGGACAGAAAATGATAACTGTGTCGGGCTGAAACTAGCAAAAACACTTTTTCCGCATTGCGCCGGGTGTATGATAGGGCTCTAACCCTAACCCTAACCCTAACCCTAACTAGTAAATACAAAAAACTCCCAAACCCATTTAAGGGTAATAATTTAATTGATGTCCAACAAATCTGCTGGATACTGTCCGTAGACTATGGAGGACCAGAAATGACCACAACAGCCCTTCACGGGCAGCAAAGACATTGACAAAACAAGCCCTCGGGACAGATGCAAAGCGACTAGATGCCTCAGCACAGATCCCTATGGCCAGCTGTGAACGCGTCTTGCTAGTACTACCTGAGACCTAACAATGAAGAGTGAATTCTTAATGAAAATAAACTCTCTAGGACTTACCCAAAATGCATTGACAATAGTGAGATGATCACTTCTAGAGTTTTGGGAGAGCATTTTTCTCCTGTGGTCCGCAACCTTCTCCTTTCCCTGAGATAAACACATCCATCAGTCAAACAATCCCTCATTAGAGAATGCCCTCTGGGGCTGCACATGTGTTATGTGAAAGGGTGTATTTGTATATACCAGTGGTATGAAGAAGGGATCTTTAAAGCTAAGACTGGCCGCAATGGTAAGCACAGGGTCCAAACAGCCCAGAAGAGCCCCAAACAGAATCATTTTTCCTATGTGAGGCTCTACAGGCATACGGGCTAGATGAAATCCTAATGCAGTCAGCTCTTCATTCCGGTCCAGGGCGTTCTACAAGACACAGCAGAAAAATGGTTGGCTTTTCAAACAAATACATTTAAAATATTGTGCTATAGCTAAGTTCTTTGATTTTAGTCATTATACTTGTAAGATTGGAAAAGTTTGCATATGCCAGAATGTCTCTGAGAAAATAAAGGACATTAGCATCTGAATCGACTCATGCATTTAGCATCCCCATCCGAGACGACGTCACGTGGAGTGAATCATCTACGAATGACTGTAAATTTACATGTTTCTCATTTCACCTGCATCTACCCCCATCTCCCCTCCAGAATTCACCCAAAATCTATATGGTCTAAAGTGAACAAATACTATACAGAATTATACATGTTTGATATTATTTGAAATGTCTCAGTGCGACTGGTACAAAGGTCTCCTCCCCACAGAAGTAAACCAAAAAGTAATAAAGGTTTTGAGAGTTTAGAGATACTTTGCTTATTACGTTGGGTGTGGCTTTAGCCATTTGGTCTTTTGTCAATACAGGTCTATGGGACAGTGATTAAATGTAAATTCCCATTGTTAACACGTTTCCATTTGAAAGAGGTTTCTGTCTTGGTCTGGTATTTAAGGAGATGTTGCAAAGAGGTCAGGGCTCGAACCTTTACATCGGTCAGCCCGTAACGCTGAGTGTCTCTTAGATGCTCAGCGTTATGTAATTCTCAGAAGTCAGGTATCCATATTTTATTCTATACTTCAGAGCATTTGATGTTATGTATGGATTATCTTTGAATTGATTATGTAATTGGCATGATACATTTACCTGACTAATAATAAATTGTTACACTGATTTATTCTGACTTACTCTGGAATTATTAACTATGAACGGGTATAATTTCAACAAAGAGTTAAACTGAATAATTAAATGTGTAAACTATTAAATATAAATGACCATTCTAACCTAAATTCGAGGTCATAATTAAAATGGAGTCAGATAAAGATAAATTAGAATTAAATCCCTTTGCCCCGCTGAAAAGACCGAACGCGCAAGAAACCTTCGACCACCAATCGTACGCCTCCGTTGGAACGATTGGGCGGGCTTACACACTTTTAGTTATAGAGCTTTCTGGAACATTTTATTCTCATTAGTCAATCAGAGCATTCCACTGCCAATTAATTTAGTATAATAAATTATATAATAAGCTATTCTCAAAGGAAACTTATTTTCCTATGCTGCTGTGTTAGTTACACACCTCTCATAGCACTCTTACACTCTTATATTTCTTCTTACATAAAATACTTTCAACTCAAATCAATAATTAATGTCGATTTAATTGGTGAATTAGTAATAAGTTGGTCCCTGGGCTTCATGTCAGGGTTTATTTTGCGATAATGACCGTCTGACTTTATGCCTGCCTTAGTCAACGTAATTTTTCATGTACATTTAATTTATCTGGTAAGTAGCCATGTAGCTGCTTTACATTGGGTTCCTGATTACCCAGTTAACTGTGTTAATAACAGACTTAATAATTCTGTTAACAAATTAATAATTTATCCTTTACTTATATATTAATGCAAACCTCCTTTTCATTTCTATCAATTATTCCTCAGTCATCTTTTTTATCCTCTCACCAGGTCCACCAGGTGTGTGATGGCCAGCTCTATCGCTTTGTCTGATGGGGGGTCCATAGTTTTCCGCAGGAAACACGCAATGGAGCCCAACTTCAGTATCTGAGAGAAAAAAAAAAGAGGGAGAGAGAGAGAGAGAGAGAGAGAGAGAGAGAGAGAGAGAGAGAGAGAGAGAGATCTCACACTACACCATAAAATGCAAGCACATAAAATGATAATATAAGAAATATAAGACGAAGGCTGTGTGTGTATGAATGAGTGTGGATGTTCATTGGGGCTCTGCTGTACCACTGAGCAGCAGAAAGTACTGGGACTGGGCAGCCATGTGGAGATGAAAATGAGCAGTAATTGACACAGCTAAAAGGCCTCGTTACACGATTACACTGCCTCTCAGATACAATGACAGTGATTAATGTCCCTTTTAATCCATTAGTTTGTTTGTGTGCTTACTTATTATAGTCACCGGAGACTATTTGTGAAACCTCTGCCTTCAGGCCCCATTAGAGCCACACAGACACAAGGGAAAGAGGTTGTGTGTGTAATGAAGAGAGAGTGTTTTGGGGAGCATGAATGAGTCACCGGTGTAAATGTTCAGTCCAATTTCCAAAAAAACAACAGCAGTGAGAGGCTCTCTCTCTTTCTGAGGATTGCCAGATGTTTAGCATTGTAAGAGCATACACACCTACTAGTGTGACTCACAGATAGCTAGGCCGATGGATACTTTATTGATCTCTTTATTGAAGGGGAAATTCAACCATGCATTTTAGTAAAATGTAGTATGCACAGAAACACACAGACAGAGCCTTTGATTGGATACCTTTACTTGCAAGCAAAGCTCTTCCAGTGGAGTGCGTTGGATCTCAGGTAACTGGTAGCTATCCAGGAGGCTGGCCCTCAGTCCATTATACAGGTGATAACATTTCCCTGGAGACACTCTGCCAGACACAAACACACACAAAACAAAAGGGACACAGGAAATACAATGTCACACTGCATCCATTACGAAAGTCTCTTTGATTAATGCAAATTTCTACTGGTTACATGTAATTGAGAGTTCAATCACATGTACAGGTACTGTACAAAAACATTTAGGCCTATTTTTAATAATTTAGCAGACCAAGCGAAGATACACCGATCAGGCATAACAGGCAGGTGAAGTGAATAACACTGATTATCTCTTCATCACAGCACCTGTTAGTGGGTGGGATATATTAGGCAGCAGGTGAACATTTTGTCCTCAAAGTTCATGTGTTAGAAGCAGGAAAAATTGGTAAGCGTAAGGATTTGAGCGAGTTTGACAAGGGCCAAATTGTGATGGCTAGACGACTGCGTCAGAGCATTTCCAAAACTGCAGCTCTTGTGGGGGTATTCCCAGTCTGCAGTGGTCAGTATCTATCAAAAGTGGTCCAAGGAACAATGGTGAACTGGTGACAGGTTCATGGGCGGAGGGAGAGAAAGATACAAAATGTAGACAGATATTTTTTCAATTTTCCGCATCTTGGCCAGTCTAAGCTAAAATGTGGTTCAGACTTTATGCCAATAGTCAAAGGTTTGTCTACGCAAGACTAGTCAAAGCTTGCTGATGTGCTGTGAAAGTCAATTTGCTTCTCCATGAATAATGCAGTGTTATGGAGTTACTGTGGCAACGGGCGATGTGTGTGTGAATATACACAGGTACAATGAGGGGGGGTATACATTTGGGCGTTTGTGAACAAGTATGAAATGGTGTGTCAGAGCATGTGCTGAGTAGTAGGGCAGATTCATGTAGATGCAAGGCTAGTGACTGACTTATCTCTCTTTCATACAAACACATGCACACACTCTCACTCACTGTCTAAAAAGCATGAGTCACTGTGCCAATTTAAACCCCAACACGTACACGCCACACAAAACTGCACACTCGCTCTCTCACACACATACAAAGTCAGTTTAGTTTGTCTTTTCTATACAAACTAAACATAATCAAAAACATCTTCAACATATTCCCAATTACAGTAGATTTACAGTCCATTTAGAGTAGGTAGACACAAAGGGAGAGAACAAAAAAGGATTTATATGTGAGGTACGTGCCTTCACTAAAAGCTAACAGGAAGATTTTTTTTGTTCCCTATTCTATTAAATGACTGAGATAACAATTAAGTTATTCAAGGCTACATCTTTCCTCTCTGTGTGGACTGTGTGAAAAAAAAAGACAGTGAAACCTTGAGAGAAGCAGAGTTTCAACTCCGAGATGGAGGACAGACAGACCTTTCATGAACACAAATACTAGTCATGAATGAAAAGCCCTGAGGATGTGAAAAGATGAAAGGAGAAGTGTTTTTAAATTCAGATTAATCAGGGGGTTTGAATTTCTGTCATTATTTACTCACCCTCATGTTAAAAAAAATATATGACATTCTTTCCGCAGTGGGGAAAATTTTTTGATATTTTGAAAAAAAGCTTTTCAACAGTAAACAGTGTTTCTCAGAGTATCTTTTTTACGTTCCACGTAATAAAAGAATGTCATACAGGTTTGGAATGACATGTACTTTAATTTTTGGGTGAACTATCCCTTTAATGTTAATCAAATAACAAAAGAAAAAGAAGAAAAAAAACATTCACTACTCTTGACTAAATAACTCGATGAACCTTTAATTCAGTGAAAACTGTATATTTATCTATTTTAATGTTTTAACATTTGACAAGTTTATTCAATTTCTAGTGTATTTTTTTGTATCTGCTAGATAGACCTACCTGAACAACTTTGAGCACACTGTTTATTTAATGCATATCTTTGTTCCATTTTATTCATTTGTCCTTTTACTAGATTAGTTTCTTTGTTTTTATTTTATTATTCACTGTATTCAGTAAGATTGAGGCTAAATTAGTTTTTGCTGTGATACCAAAATTGGTGTTGAGAATTATACAATTTTAAAGTTACCTAAAATTTTGATATTGCAACAACCTTACTTCAAGCAAAAATAACTATATTGTGACATACATTGATCTGCCAAAAAAAAAAAAGTTGCTGTTTGGATTTAAATAGGCAAATGCTTAAGAGTCTATGATTGGATCATTATTGCAGTGATTATTATGTTTCTAGCATGTTATATGGTGGAGTGTGTAGCTTTTCATTTCTTAAACGACCATGTAGGAAGACCCATCAAGGCCATATTCCAGGATGATAATGGTAGGATTCATCAGGCTCAAATTGTGAAAGAATGGTTGGGAGGGAGCAGGAAGAATAATTTTCACACATGAATTGGCACCTCTGAGTCCAGACCATAAAGAGAGAGTTCACCCAAAAATGAAAAAATTATCCCATAATTTACTCACCCTCAAGCCATCCTAGGTGTATATGACATCCTTCTTTCAGATGAATACAATCAGATTATTTATTTATTATTTTTAAAAAATGTCCTGGCTAATCCAAGCATTATAATGGCAGTGAATGGCAGCCCAAAATTCGAAGGTCAAAATGCTTACGTAGCGTCCGATGTCAGCGTCGCACCAGTTACGCTTTTTCCGTAAGTTGAATACGGAAGGCAGTCCACCAAAAACTAGACATTTTACTTTATAACGTGTTAAATATGGATATTTTTCTTACAAAAACCCATCGACTCACTTCAGAAGGAGTTTATTAACCCCCCGGAGGCGTGTGGATTACTTGTATAATGGATGGATACACTTTTTTTGGGCTTCAAATATTGGACTGCCATTAACTGCCATTATAATGCTTGGAAGAGCCAGGACATGTTTTAATATAACTCCAATTGTATTCGTCTGAAAGAAGAATGTCATATACACCTAGGATGGCTTGAGGGTGAGTAAATCATGGGCTAATTTTTAGGGGTGTGACGAGACACACGAGATTGGGTTCACGAGAACGAGACGAGATTTTTTACATAGTATTTTTAAGAAATCCTCAATGATGAAATACAGGACTAGAAAAATAGTCATTTTGAAAAGTTTTAACTAATCAACTTGTAATGTATGTCATTTTAGTTCTACTTTCTGAATATGAATTATCATATGCAGTAAAAGACAACAATACTCAAGCACTGTAAAAGGTTTTGCCACAAACTCAACTGACTGGCTTCTTTCCTGTATGATTGTCTCTTCAGACCTTAGAACTGCACATGATTTATGAGCTTCTACAACTGTTGACCTCCTAACTGAACACCTTTCCACAAATTGATCATAGATATTAAGTGCAAACAATAAGAGCAACCATAATCTTAGTGCTCTCTCAATATTCAAAGTGCAAATAGAGACCAAATTTTTCTTCAAGCATGATACTGAGCTAAGATATGGTTAACTACGCAGCCTAGCCTAAGATAGTTTCATTTTGGGAGATATTCGCATGCCTCAGGGAGCTGCTTCCAAACAGCGGTAACTTATTGAAATCGCGGTTGAATACGCGCTCTGGTTTACTTTCACTTTCAATTCGCAATCGTGCGTACTCGGTGAATAGGGAGCGGTGGGACTGAACACACATTTTACAAGATAAGACATTTGTCTGATGCTTCTGTTGCGCAATGAATCCTCCGCCACTGTCCTGTCAGTCTTCTCGTCACATGATCAATGGCAGTGCTATCCCTTTAAATTAATTGAATGTCTTTAGGATGTGCTGGAGGAGACTTTACAGAGTGCTTGACTCTTACATTGTCAATACAAGATCTTGACCGAAAATGTATGCACCTCTTGATGGAAAAAACATAACATTTATGATTCTTCATGCTCCCTCCAAACCATTCTTTCACAATTTGAGCCTGATGAATCTTGACATTGTCATCCTGGAATATGGTGCGTCTTCCTACATGGTTGTTTAAGAAATTAAAAGCTATGCACTCCATCAGAGTTAAAAGAACCAAACATATAACATGCACTCATAGACTCTAAGGCATGTCTATTTAAATCCAAATGGAGACTTTGCTTTTGGCCGGGCAGTTATCGTGAATTTTTTTTTTTGCGATTTAATATTTTGGTCATATTACCCACCCCCCTAAAAATAGCACAAGCCATATGAATAACATTTTGATGTTTTTCACAATTTATGGTTTTGGTCACTATGAACTGTCAAAAAAGGCTGTATAGAATGCAATCAGTGTTTTCTACAAAAGAAAGTAATACAGGATTGGAACAATATGTGAATAAATTATTTTCTTTCTTTATGCTTTATAAAATTCACTGTGAAATAGAAGCAAAAAAAAAAAAAAGGAATGAAACGGTTTGACATTCTTCCACGGGGTGCAATTCCTCCGAATGAAATTGGTTTTGATACTTGTGAATGGATTGAGGAAGAGCTGCTGATATATGGAGGGAATAACACATAAAAGAGGATACATGAGGGTAGAGAGAGAGAGGGAAAAAGATCTGTACCTGCCAGCACGGCCCTTCCTCTGTTTGGCGTTGGCTAAGCTCACCCACTCCGCTGTCATGGTCCTGATATTGTTCTGGGTGTCAAAATGAGTTTCTTTAATCTTCCCTCCATCGATCACATACACAACATCATCTATCGTAATACTGAAAGAGACAGAAATCGAAAGAGAAATATCACTAGGTATTTATGACGACATGGAAGTAGAGTAAAAAAAAAAGTCCTCTAAAGTCAAAATTTAATAAATGTCCCTGGTCATGATTCATTAAGTCACATTATTCTAAGAGGAAAACAAATCTTTCCTAACCTCTGAAACTTTTCTTCTGCTGTAACGGTAACACTTTACAATAAGGTTGTATTAGTTAACATTAGTTAATGCATTAGTTAACATGAACAACACCTCTGTTCAGCATTTGTTAATCTTTGTTAACGTTCGTTAATAAAAATACAGCTGTTCATGGTTTGTTAATGTTAGTTCCCAGTGCATTTACTAATGTTAACAAGATTTTAATAAAGTATTAGTAAATGTTGAAATTAATATTAACAAAGATAAATAAATGCTTTAAAAGTGCAGTTCATTATTACTAATGAACCTTATTGTAAAGCGTTACCGCTGTAACAAAGGCCAATAATATCATGATGTAACGTTTCATTCCCTCCCCCAAGTTATCCTTGCACATAATAATAATAATAATAATAATAATAATTATTATTATTATTATTATAATTATAATATTCATGTGCCCTTGTAATCTTTAATCATTACACATTAATGTCGCCTTCCCCTCAGAATGACATCTCTTCTCTGATGATGATCAAGTCAGACCCTACACTCGAGAAACTGTTTCACTTGGATATACGTCACAACAGGGAATAAAAGACGAACGCAACTTCCGTTTAATGGCGAATTTAATGAAAAGTTAAATATTTAACAAGCTTAGAAAGCGATTTTAATCACATTATTTTCGTGTTAAAACATATAGTGTCTCGTAGTGTTGTAGTACTCAAGACCAAGACTTCCAAAAAATGGTTTTAAGACACGTCTCGTCTCGATCTCGAACTGCATTTGTACTTGGTCTTGTCTCGGTCTCAGACCAAGAGGACGCAGGATTTTATCTCAAGACAGGTCAAGACCACAACTGCAAATTGCTGGTGCATTATCTGATATCTAAAATCATTAATGTGATTTGATGTAAAACATACTGCTTAAAATGCAATCAATAACTTATTTCTAATGTGATTATAACATAGGATATAATTAAAGGGAAAGTTCACCCAAAAATGAAAATTATCACATAACTTACTCACCCTCAAGCCATCCTAGGTGTATATGACATTATTCTTTCAGACGAATACAAATCGGAGTTATATTAAAAAAATGTCCTGGCTAATCCAAGCATTATAAAGGGCAGCCCAAAATTTGAAGCCCAAAAAAAGTGTATCCATCCATTATAAGTAATCCACAAGGCTCCGGGGGTTAATAAAGGCCTTCTGAAGCGAATTGATTGGCTTGTGTAAGAAAAATATCCATATTTAATTTCTAGCTATTAAATATCTAGCTTCCTGCGGACCACCTTCCGTATTCCACTTACGAAGAAAGTGTAACGCCTCTCGCAGTTCAAAAAGCTTACGCAATGTCCGACGTCATCGTCGCGCCAGTTACGGTTTTCTCGTAAGCTGAATATGGAAAGCAGTCCTCAGGAAGCTAGATATTTTACATTATAATGTATTAAATATGGATATTTTTCTTACAAAAACCCAACAGCCTTTATTAACCCTCCGGAGCTGTGTGGATTACTTTTATAATGTATAGATACACTTTTTTGGGCTTCAAATTTTGGGCTGCCATTATAATGCTTGGAAGAGCCAGGACATGTCATATACACCTAGGATGGCTTGAGGGTGAGTAAATTTTCATAATTTTCGTAATTTTCTTTTTTTGGGTGAACTATCCCTTTAAGCAATATCCCAAGAGCAAGAGAGACATTTTCACGAATATGAGCACAATTGCAAATGTGATATTGATTTTATACAATGTTCAATAAACAAGAAGTTAATATTAAGTGACTTAAATTTGAGACAATTTTTTGCTATTTCGGCAATGCATTTCATTACTAAATGAATCAACTGCTTTGAACAAATCGGTTGAATGACTCCGTGATCTCAGTTTCATATTTAAAAGTAGAGCTTTCATTTTATTTTTCCATCGTATTTCTATAATCAAAATGTTATCTTTAAAACATTAATCTTAACTTATTACTTATACAACATTACTTATGCAGATGTAATTGTACCAGTTCTGAAGAAACCTCTGCAACACAGTGTTGGGAAGGTTACTTTGGAAATGTAATAGATTACATATTACAAGTTACCCTATTTAAAATGTAATAAGTAGTGTAACTACTTCAATTAGTTTATTAAAGTAATGTTACCGATTACTTTTCTAATTTCCAGCACTGAAACGCCTTTTTATCACTTGCCATGGTGGCAACTCTCAGACAGGTTGTAGCCTAAAGCTTTCAGCGGCAATGTAGATTAATGTAATTGGCGTATGTGGTGCTCTGCAAATTTAAACGAGAACCAATCAAAAGCATCTGAAAAGCATCGCTTTAATAAATGGCCTTTAAAATGGCAGGAGGCATCATGTACATCAAAAACAAATTCATATTATTGAACATATTCTAGCTTTTTACAGAAAAAATTCTGATGTAACCCCCTTTGTAATTATTAACATATTCATAAGTAACTAATTTAATTACACATTTTTTCTCAGTAACTGATTACAGTTACATTTATTTTGTAATTAAATTACGTAAATCGAGTTACATGTAACTAGATATTCCCCAACACTGGCAACACAAAGATTAATTGTACAGTTAGTGATTTGATTGGTAACAGCTCTATATAGGTGTTTTCTTATTCTAATTGTATTTATTGATTAAACATAAGACATCAGACAGTAGATATGGATCTTTTAGATCAATTTGAGGAGTGCTGGTCTTGTCTTGGTCTCAACTTGGTCTTGGTTTATGTGGTCTTGACTACAACATTAGCGTCTCATGGCTTTCCTTTTGGAACGGTGTTAACATTTATTCTAGCGCAGTTCCTTGCCCCAATCAGCTAAATTTCGCAAGCGAAATACAGTAATTTTAATAGGAATCCAAGTGATTGAGAAATCAGGATCAAAATGGTCACGCAAATTTGCTGCATTGACCAACACAAAGCTGCTTGTGCTTTGCACTACACTGTTGACAATGGCCTTGCCCTAAATGTGTATTTTGAACATGCATTGAATCCTAAATATTCATCTAAAGGCAACTTGAATGTTTGTTTATTTATTTGAATCATATTTGAGCTAACACTGAGCAATACATTTGGTAAAGTATTTAATAATCTTAAGATAATGTCATTAATAAAAATACAATTGTTCAGTGTTAACTCATGTTCAGGTCCATTAAATATTAACAGATACAACTTTTGATTGATGTATTAGTAAATGCTGAAATTAACATGACCTAAGATTAATAAATGCTTTAAAAGTTATGACAGAAAATCCTCATTGTTATTACAATAATATAACCTTATTGTAAAATGTTACCAATATATGATATAATGAAATATGAGAAAGCTGAAATAACTGTAATGAATCTCTAATAACTGATCAAAGTTCAACACCATCATAGACTCCAGATGTTTATTACTAGAGACCAAACATTTCAGCGGCAGAACAGCCTGATGATACTGAACGCAATTAAAAAGAGCTTCAACTCATGAATTTATTTATGAAACCCCATCAAATTCTGGCTGCTTTCAACTCTATGTTGAGTTTGTTTGCACAGACGACGCTCAAAGTATGTTTTAAAGCTGTGTGTTAGTCTGTTGAGTTTTAATTAGCTGGCTCCAATGCTACTTGGCCACTGCATGGCTTCAACTTTTGCATACTGATGGTGCCAGCTAGGAAAGCAGCAACAAGAGTGTTAATTATTCATTATCAAACAAAACTAACAAATGGTTATTTGAATCTTGACAGAAATTCACTTCATCAAAAACATTTGTATAATCGTGACAATTCACACACACACACACACACACACACACACACACACACACACACACACACACACACACACACACACACACACACACAAGTGCACCTGGTTTCTGCGATGTTGGTAGCGATCACAATCTTGCGCACTCCTGGGGGCGGCTTTTTGAACACCTGAGGGGAGCGAAGTGTCATTCATGAACATAACAGCGCTATAGAAAGTTTGAGGCACTGGACTTTACATAGAGCTTAGCGAATTCAATTCAGCAGTCAGATGGGAGGGAAAGATCGCATTTGAGAGCTGTTGTGGGAGGCAGAGAGCTTGCCGCAGCTGTTTACAACACTCACCTGAGTCTGAGAGACCGTGGGCATCAAAGAGTGGAGGGGGATGATGATAAACCGATCTGAAAGAGAGCCGAGATTTGAGAAACTGTATATTTGTAATTTCTTCGGAGTAAAGACAAATGTAACTGAGCAGGAAAATGCAGTTTTTGACACTTCTGTCAATGAATGAGTCAACTGAAATATTGCTGATCATTAATGTTTCATACTTTGAAAATTTTTTACACTATTTCATGAAAACTGATTCATTTTGTTGCTCCTATAACATGCAACCCTCTACCTTGTGCCGAAATCTCGCACTAGGTGACTAAATGTCTAAATATTGTCATTAGCAATAGAGTGGTGCAGGTATGACATCACTTTGTAGGCCAAAACACGGAAGCGAGTTAGCATTTTAGCACTTCTGGTTCCCTCGTCAATGGGTTTTTGGTTAAATAGCTGAAATAAGGTCTGTAAACACAAGTTCAAGACACTTTCACGTTTTATTCTACGACATAAAATACACAAGTATTACCCCATTTGTGATATTTTTTATCTGCTACGTGTCTTGAAAAAGGCGGTTGCTAACAAGTGGCTAAATGAGACTATGAGGCTGTCAGGGAGATTAAACGTCATCACGCCAAACAGGTAAACTCAGTCCGCTTTTACAGCCTCATTATGCTCATAATTGTGCTCTTATAAACTAGTCTAACAAACCTTCTGGGAAATTATTTTTAGATATAAACTTAAAGTTAAAGTTATCGGAAGCTTAGTGATGGTGACGTTGAAATCGCGGGACCGTGGTGTAGTCCGTTTATCGCCTTTTTGTTTAGCCTTTTACTTCATTAAAAGCATTTAGGCTTCAAAATTCATAAAAGTTGTGTTCATCTGTGATAATTATGTTGATGGACAAAAAGTGTAAGTATCATAAACGTGTTGATCACAGAGCTTGTTATTTGCGATAATCCAAAAGCCTATGGGAAAATCCTATTGGGTTTTTCTCGAGGGAAACTGCCGGTTGGCCTACAAAGTGACGTCATACCTGTACCACTCTATTGGCTAGTAAATTGTTAGATTTCACTCGTAAGTGAAGTTAAGAGGCTAAGAAAAAGTTTAGCACAGCATAGATATAGTTTCACTGTGATATGCCCTATAACCGCTTCACACTAGAACACTTAAACAGAATGTTTGACAGGAAAGAATGCGTTAGATTTTTATGAGGGTAATGCATTTACGTGTTAGGCTTATGTGAAAAGCTCTTCTAAATTTGAATAAAGCAGGGATACAGTGAATTGGACCGCAGGAAAAAAAAGCACACTTCCCTCTTCATCTTTACAGCACACTTTTCCCATTGATATAAATATAAACAGCATTCTCTGATGCACTGTAAATGTAGCCTTTACCCTATTTGCTGGCTCAAAGCAATCTCTCTCTCTTTCTCTCATACATTCAGAGAGAGAGAGAAAGAGCCTTTCATACCATGTAAATAATGTTCCTTATTGTTTTTGTCAAAATTACTGAGTTTGATATGAATTACTATCATGATTATCATCAATATTTTCAGCAAATCAGTTCGAGCAAACGCAGTGATTAATCTTTATGAGCCCTGCAGCCTTCCAGATATGATCATTTTGTAGTTTTATTATTTAAAAGTAAATTATTTAATCAGTAGTACACTTTTTTACTGAAACACTGAATAACCAATAATGTCTCAATCTCATCACCAGTCCATAATTATGCATTCATACATTTAAACATTTTAGTTATAATTACATCAGTTCTATCATAAAAATGAGTGACTGATGTATCTTAAAAGTTTAGATTTCCATTTGAAAGCATAATAACTGGGTTATTTTCTGAAGAGAAACTGATTTTTATTTAGAAAATATATATTTATGTATAATATACCTGACTTAAACATCTGGTCAGCAATGAGCAAATCATTCAGGCTGCTGATGTTGTCCCATCCAGGCAGAAACACTAGAATTGCTCCATCCTGAAAGACAAAGCAGCGTCAATGTGTCAACAATTTCAGATACTTATTTTTTTAAATATCGTTTAATAATTTGTGGTCAGTAAGCTTCTCTTTTTTTGAAAGAAAGTAATACTTTTATTCAGCAAGTATGCATTAAA
This sequence comes from Rhinogobio ventralis, assembly GCA_039654625.1. NCBI lineage: Eukaryota > Metazoa > Chordata > Actinopteri > Cypriniformes > Gobionidae > Rhinogobio > Rhinogobio ventralis. The sequence continues at coordinate 24,696,384 of CM077206.1, read as the reverse complement.
TAGATTAAAGGTGAAAGTAAAAACATTCCAAATGTAACAAAATATTTTTTATTTTGAATGTTTTTTTTTTTTTTAACTATTCATCAAAGAAAATCCTCCACAAAAATAGTAAGCATAATTGTTTTCAACATTGATAAGAAAAGTTTCTTGATCAACAAATCAGCATATTAATTTCTGAAGCATCATGCGACTGACAAAGGGAGCAATTCAGCAGTAATCACAGGAATAAATTACATTTTAAAATATATGAAAAAAGAAAAACAGTTATTTTAAATTGCAAGATTGTTTCACAATATTACGGTTTTTACTGTATTTTCAATCAAATAAATGCAGCCTTGATTAGCATAAAGACTTTCAAAAATATTTAAAAAAATCTTACTAAACACTTTATTTTACTGCTCTTACTTCTGGTTAGAAATTTGAACAATCCCCTAACAAGCAAGAAAAAACAACAACATCTACTAGGGATCAGAATATCACAGATTTGGTATGGACTCTTTTTCACTTAGACATGTAAACCACATAACAACAACTCAGAATACCCTGGCAACCACATAACACCTTGGCAACAACCCACAACCGCCTAGCATCATCCATGTGTCATATCAAATGTGACAGTCACTTCTTCAACCACACAAACTTGCAAACAAAGACATCATTAATGAACTCACGTGATCAAAATTAAGTGTTTTCAGTTTTTTTTGCCACTAGGCAAGTTCAGAAAATATTTCTGACAGTTCCTAAAATCACCACAAGCACAAATTGCATTTCCACACTGTGGGGTAATTATGTCCTAAAAATGGAGCCGCCTACCAAAGTCAGATAAAGTTAATCAAATCTATTACGTTAGCAAAAGCAATCTGACGGTTAAAAATAAAAAATAAAAATTCAGTGTGTCGACGGAGGGGAGGAGGGAGATAAAACATGAAGCATTCCCAGGCGGCCCTGGTTCTATATTTAACACCCCAGCAACATCACATCAAGGGTACATGACAAATTGAACAGAATCGACTTACTCTTGCAGTGCATGCTTGCACATGAGCGTGTCATTGGTTGTGCATTCCAACAGGAATCAGTATGTGTATGTGTGTGAATGTGTTTTAGAGCATTCTGTGACCCAGATTCCTGTGTGGAGCAAAACAAACCTGACAATAAAAAAAGCCCAGTATTCCCAAATGTTATGGTTAATTACCAATACTTAATCTTACTATTCTGCCGTGACATCCAGGACTGTGACACTGAAATTGTAAAAATTGCTATTTTTTCACTACCGCATGGGCTCACACACAAAATATTCCATAATTTAAAACTCTATAGCATTTGAAGAGAATAAAACCAACTGTAAAGTGTTCATGTAGGTGTCAGTCATGATGCACATCTTTTAGATTTTTTCAAATAAATATGAGCTCATGCGGTAATGAAAAATAGGGATATTTACAAATGACTTGACAGTTTATTTTATTAAATATCAAAAATCTAACATCTTGAACACTGGTAACACTGACTATTGCAGCAAGCCTACCGTTAGGTGTCCGACATTGTAAAGAGTGATACCATTGTGCAGCGTTTACTACAGTAATTTCCTTACAGTAATTTTCCCGAGTTTGAATGTTTAGATGTCCACATGTTTTTGTTCAAGAAATTGCAGTGGCTGTAGCATTTCTATGGTAAAGAAGTGGCCAAATATCAAAGATTAAGTTTACATTTGAATTAAATGTCAAATGTCACTACCGTGTTCAAAAAGCGGAAGCTTCAAATAGTAGCGTAAAAAAACTTCAGCTACAGCCTGCATCAATGACTGTGTCCATAGTACAGGAGTGTTGCGATTCATTTATGTAAAATTCAGCAAAGATACTTATTCTAAAGACACCAACCTCAGTTTTCAATCATTAATTGAGTACTGTGAAAAAGAAAAAAGGTGTCATAATATTCCAACACATATTTCATGATTTTAAAGGGGAGAGCGCAAACCATACTGTATATATATGCGCAATACTTCAGAGTCTGATCAACTTATGTTTTTTGTATTGTATTCTTGCAGTTCTGCAATAAAATATCACATTAAAGAGCATTAGAATTAGACACATTGTTGCATTATTTTCCTGTTTAACACTGTGAAGCTGCTTTGAAACAATCTGCATTGTAAAAAGCGCTATATAAATAAAGTTGACTTGACTTGACAAATCTTAAAATATAAATTATGACTAAAATCTATTTTCAGGGGATTAAATTTATTGTTTGGGGGAGACCTATATGAAACAAAGTGCAATTTTTTTCATGCACTTACTTTACGATGCAATCATCCATAATTAGATCAAATTTAAGTTGTTTAAATAACAACAAACTGCGATGCACTGTGTATTCTGACACTTTTCTATCAGAACCAACATTAAAGGGTTAGTTCACCCAAAAATAAAAATTCTGTCATTAATTACTCACCCTCATGTCGTTCCAAACCCGTAAGACCTTCGTTCATCAAGATATTTTTGATGTAATCCGAGAGCTCTCAGGCCCCTCCATAGACAGCGATATAATTAACACTTTCAAGGCCCAGAAAGGTAGTAAAAACATCGTCAAAACAGTCCATGTGAGTACAGTGGTTCAACCTGGTTCAAGCAACAAGAATACTTTTTGTGTGCAAAACTAATTATCTCTTCAAAACAAATTATCTCTTCATTACAGCACCTGTTAGTGGGTGGGGATATATTAGGCAGCAAGTGAACATTTTGTGCGCAAAAACAAACCAAAATAATTACTTTATTCAACAATTTCGTTCTAGTCTGTGTCAGTCTCCTACGCAGTTTCCGTGCAGCGCTTCTGAGTTACAGCAGCCGATGCTGTTCACGTGAGCACCACGGCGCATGCGTGTGCTGCATTTACAATGGAAACTGCATTGGAGACTGTCACAGACTAGAACGAAATTGTTGAATAAAGTCGTTATTTTGGTTTGTTTTCGCGCACAAAATGTTCACTTGCTGCCTAATATATCCCCACCCACTAACAGGTGCCGTGATGAAGAGATAATAAGTGTTATTCACTTCACCTGTCAAAGGTCATAATGTTATGCCTGATCGGTGTATATATACATACACACACACACATATACATTCTTTCACCCTTCCATTTTTCCTGTTAACAGACTGTATTGGTGCGTGGAGTGTGTCAGAAACCAAACACGCATCTGTATATTGTATCCAATGTAAATATCATATGCAAATGTATTTGCCTGTGTGACATCACAGATCCCGCAATATCAAAACAATCCATTTTTGTATACAGCCACATTCAGTTTTAAAGGCATATATGCCTTAAGCATTTCATTTTAATAAATGATTATTCAATCTCCAGCAGTATTTCTATGGTAGAAATTTCTTCTACTGTACCATCCTTAATTTCTCCTCTGTACCATACATTTGTTTCCTTTTATTTTAAATCCAACAGTCCTTTTTTATTATATTAATGCTGGATTTAATAAAGATATTCAAGTGTACATTTAAAGTACACTCCATGACTCTTGCCTATAATACTTAAGCTGATTTATTTGAAAGAATTAGTCTTTCCCAAATGTATGTTTTCATAACCCATTCACCCTCAAGGATGCGCTGAGCCCAATGGTTCTGCACTGGCTTACATCACCAAAGCATCACTCAGAGGATAGCCCAAGGGCCCGTCAGAGATAGGACAGAAAACTGGTTTAAGCTAAATGATGACTGACAAAAAAATTTTTTTTCGAAAAAATTAAATATGGGCCCTTTAATGGGTATAAAAGTAGGTTATAATATGAGCATTGTATTTCTCATATTTGAAAATTCTGACTAATTGTATCCATGAAGAGTATAGACATGTGGAGAGGAGAGGAGAGGAGAGGAGAGGAGAGGAGAGGAGAGGAGAGGAGAGGAGAGGAGAGGAGAGGAGAGGAGAGGAGAGGAGAGGAGAGGAGAGGAGAGGAGAGGAGAGGAGAGGAGAGGAGAGGAGCATCTGCTAAGCAGTCCCATTAGCACACATTTAATGCCAACATGTTTCTGCTTTACTCGAGGCTGACCATCTGTCCCTGATTCGGCCAAGTCACACGGACACACACTCGAATACACACAAAAAAAAACAGTCAGGCTTACAGACTCACATCCTCTTTCATTACGATGTGTCGGATCAATCCTACGATAAGCTCCAGATTTATCTTCTCATCATTATCCATCATCTCCAATGTGTCAATGGTGCTGTCTGAGTACCTGCCAATCACAGAGCAGAGAGGTCATGCTACATCACATCTCAGTGACTCAACACTAGCGCTTCTAAATATTTATGCTTCAAGAATTTACTTTAACAGCTGCAAGACAAACATCAACACTGCCTAATTTCAGCCTGCCAAAAGCTGTATTTTTAAACTGCAGTAAATAACTTTGCCATAACGGCTGACGTGCAGGTTAAATGTAAATATAATGCCTCACCATATGGCAATGAGTCAAATAGCTCATTTACTTCAATGTATTTGTACATAAGGTTGCGGTCATTCATTATGGGAATACATTTATCACAGCCTGCACAGGATACAGAGTTGTTTATTAAGAAAAACTGACCGATCTCTGAGCGTACGGGCATAACAAGGCCAGCTCTCGCGGTATTCGGCCTCTTTCTGCTCTTTCTCTGGCCGTGCGTTCTGGCCGTGCATAAACCCTCTCCTATAGCGAGGTCTTCGGTCCTGTTGCTGTGGCTGGAATCTATAAACCAAAGTTAAAAAACACTCCCAGCATTCAGTCAGTCAACTTCTATCCTGCATATACTGTAGCCATTGTGTCATTTCATGTGGGAAAATCTAAAATGGAGTTAAAACCATTACAAAATAAAAAGTCATACCACCCTAAAGGAATAGTTCACCCAAAAGTTACAATGGTGTTATCATTACTCAAAAAGCTGTGGTTAGTAAATGTACAAACTGATGAACTGTATGGTAAAGAGCTGCTTAAATGCAGATTTTTAATTTTGCAGTGAATTAATCCTATAACCAATTCAACCAGGTGCCTGCCAGCTTATCCAAGGTGGTCTAGCAGCTCTGAATGAATTGACCTCTACTAGGTCAAACTCACAGTTAATGAAGATTAATGAACTTAAACAACCTTGGACCATCTGGAACCATGTAAAACAGCTACTATCTTGAGTAGCTGGATCCAGCAGTGCAATAAGTCTAAAATACACACCATCATTCAAAGGTTTGCAGTCAGTAAAATTTTTCTTTAAAAAATGTCTCTTATTCTCACCAAATCTGCATTTATTTGATCAAACAGCAAAAACAGTAATATTTTAGTTAATTTTTAAAATAACATTTTAATATGTTTAAAATGTAAATTATTCCTGTGATGGAAAAGCTGAATTTTCAACAGTCTTCAGTGTCAAATCATTCTAATATGCTGATTTTGCTGCTCAAGAAACATTTCTGATTATTATTAATGTTAAAAAAAGTTGTGCTGCTTAGTATTTTTGTTGAAACAGTAATATTTTTTGGATTCCTTGATGAATAGGAAAAAAATAAAAAATAAGCATTTATTTGAAATATAAATATAAATATTTCTTTACTGTCACTTTTGATCACTTTAATGCATCCTTAGTAAGGGAAGTAAATATATTAATTTCTTATTTTTTGATTGACCCTAAAATTTAGAAATGATACTGTATTTTGTAAATATTCCACAAAAACTGTAAATGAGCTCACCTAAGCAATTCCAACACATCCTCCAATAAAAACTCTTTCACTGGGTATGTGTATCCAGGAATATGGATCATGGGACAATTATCTATAAGAGAAAGAATATGCAATCTTCAGTGATTACCATAGTTATGTGCTTGATCCTTATTGCATAGTTGGATTCCCACTGTTCATGATCTGACTTTTTCCCCCTTAAATGCTAAACCGATTATCCCAGTCATTAGCGCTATGCTAGGTCTTGACATACTGTGTTCCTTTGAGGAGAACAGAGAGCTGTATTAGGCTATTATATATAATAAGACAGATAGTTAAACAGTCCTAAATGCTACTTGGTGATATACACACACTATATAGCCAAAAGTGCAGACTGCTTCTACAAACATTTGTGAAAGAATGAGTCGCTCTTAGGAGCTCAGTGAATTCAAGCATGGTACCGTGATAGTGATACTAAATATTCTACGTTCAACTGTTAGTGATATTATAACAAAGCGGAAGCAATTGGGAACAACAGCAACTCAGCCACGAAGTGGTAGGCCACGTAAAATCACAGAGCGGGGTCAGCGAATGTTGAGGCGCACAGTGCACAGAAGTCGCCAACTTTCTGCAGTCAATAGCTACAGACCTCCAAACTTCACCTTCAGATTAGCTCAAGAACAGTGTAGAGAGCTTCATGGTTTCCATGGCAGAGCAGCTGTATCCAAGCCTTACATCACCAAGTGCAATGCAAAGTGTCAGATCCAGTGGTGTAAAGCACCACCACTGGACTCTAGAGCAGTGGAGATGTGTTCTCTACAGTGACGAATCATGATTCTCTGTCTGGCAATACGATGGACGAATCTGGGTTTGGCAGCTGCCAGGAGAACGGTACTTGCCTGACTGCATTGTGCCAAGTGTAAAGTTTGGTCGAGGGGGGATTATGGTGCGGGGTTTTTTTTGTCATTGGTTGGGCTTGGCCCCTTAGTTCCAGTGAATCATCATTTAGCTTCCAGAGTTCAAAGATCCTCTCCTTAATATCATTAATTCATCTTTGTCATTAGGATATGTACCGAAAACTATTAAGTTGGCTATTATTAAACCTCTTATTAAAAAAACACAACTTGATCCTACAGAATTAGTCAATTACAGGCCAATCTCAAATCTACCCTTTCTGTCAAAAATACTAGAAAAGGCAGTCTCTTAACAACTACGTTCCAAAAATTTTTTATCTGTGAGGATTTCCAGTCAGGATTTAGACCGTATCATAGTACTGAGACTGCTCTCATTAGAGTTACAAATGATTTACTCTTATCATCCGATCGTGGTTGTATCTCGCTATTAGTGTTACTCGATCTTAGCGCTGCATTCGACACTATCGACCACAACATTCTTCTAAATAGACTCGAACATTTTGTTGGCATTAGTGGAATTGCATTGGCATGGTTTAAATCATACTTATCTGACCGTTATCAGTTTGTAGCAGTAAATGAAGAGATGTCACACCGATCACAAGTTCAGTATGGAGTACCACAGGGCTCAGTGCTAGGACCGTTGCTTTTCACCCTGTACATGCTACCACTGGGAGATATCATTAGGAAGCATGGCGTTAGTTTCCACTGTTAAGCTGACGATACTCAGCTCTATATTTCCTTACGCCCTGACGAAATTTACCAATTCACAAGTTATGCATAACTGATATAAAAAATTGGATGACTATTAATTTCCTGCAACTTAATTCAGAAAAAAATGAATTTTTAATTATTGGACAAAAACCCTCTGCACATAGTAACCTAGAATACCATCTAAGACTTGATGGCTGCTCTGTCAAGTCCTCGTCGTCAGTTAGGAACCTGGGTGTGCTCTCTGATACCAATCTTTAATTTGAAAGCCATGTTTCTAGCATCTGTAAAACTGCATTCTACCATCTTAAAAATATATCTAAATTACGGTACATGCTTTCAATGCAAAATGCTGAAAAGTTAGTTCACGCGTTCATGACCTCAAGGCTAGATTATTGTAATGCTCTACTGGGTGGTTGCCCTGCTCGCTTAATAAATAAACTGCAGCTGGTCCAAAATGCAGCAGCTCGAGTTTACTAGAACCAGGAAGTATGACCATATTAGCCCGGTTCTGTCAACACTGCACTGGCTCCCTATTAAACATCGTATAAATTTTCAAAACCTTTTCCTATTTAGCACCTAAACTCTGGAACAGTCTTCCTAGCATTGTTTGGGAAGCAGACACACTCTAGACTAAAAATCTCTTTACTATGGCATACAAATAGAACATTATCAATTTGTATTATTCAAATCAGTTAAATGATTGTTTTAGGCTGTATTAACTAGGTCAGCCGGAACAGGGAACACTTCCCATAACACCTGATGTATTCACGCATCATAAGAATAATGGCATCTACGCTAATGTTAGTCTATGTTTATCCCGAGGTTTACTGCAGTCAGCCGGATCCGGGCCGTATCCAGATCAGATGGTGGATCTGCGCCTAGACATGACCAAAGCATCCCTGAAATGTCTGCAGAGACCGTGTCAATGAAACTCCACCCTGTAAATGCCGCATCGTCACAACATCTTTATTAAACCCGTCTCCGGCTTGATGACCCCAATATTTCAAATAATCTTACGAATATCTTTCGATCTAATATGACTTCTGACCTGTAATGTTGCCAGAATCATAATCATACACTATTTGTTCGTCGGCCAGAGGAGAACTGGCACCCCGACTGAGCCTGGTTTCTCCCAAGGTTTTTTTCTCCATTCTGGCCACTGAAGTAGTTTTGGTTCCTTGCCACCGTCGCCTTTGTCTTTTGGCTCAGTTGGGGACACTAAAATTTCAATTATATTACTGATCTGCCCTCATTGACACTATATGATAATTGAAATTAGCTGGTTGACATCACTGTTTTCTCCAGAGCGGCTGTACAGCCGAATCAAATTGTGTTGCATCATTTTCCTGTTAACACTGTGAAGCTGCTTTGAAACAATTGTCATTGTAAAAAGCGTTAATAAAATAAAGGTGACTTGGCTTGACTTGAAGAATGGTCAAAAAATTCCCATAAAGGGTGGGCCTACTCCATATTAAACCCTACGAATTAAGAATGGGATGTCATTAAATGTGTGTCATGTGCATGTAAAGGCAGGCGTCCCAAAACTTTTGGCAATATAGTGTATGTATATATATATATATATATATAAATTATTTTGGATTCATCCATCTGAATTATTTGAAGTTATGTTAATTCTCTTACTGAAATACTTGCTGAATTTCTCAGCATTAAGTGTGGCACTCATGAGGACTACTTTTAGGTCCTCTCGAGCAATTAACAGGTCCCTCACGATGGTGAGAAGAACATCAGACTGAAGACTCCTCTCATGAATTTCATCCAGGATCAGATGACTTACGCTAGAGAGATATCTGGGGGGGGGGGAAACACACACACACACACACACACACACTTTCTTTTCATATTTGTGAATGAATGAGAAGAAATAACTAAGCAGAAAACAAGAAAGAATCCTGAAGCCTTGATGCTCTGAACTGACAAGACAAATACAATATTTCTTGAAGGCCACATATGGTTAAAGACTTCACAGTTGTCGCAAGAATCAAAAAGCATATTCATAACCGTTATTCGGTGAAACAGCATTTGAGCCACTCCTGTAAGCTTTCTGCATGAACAGGGCAACTGGGGAATCCCAGCTCTTAGTAAACACTCTTGTCAATCCCAAACACTGACTGTGTGGATGTAGCCTGAATGACAGCATTCAGATCCCTAACAGGCTTTTATCAGGGACTTCTGTGAATACGAATGTCAGCAGCAAAATAGAAGAGATGAGAGAGAAAAAAACAGTACATAATGTGTTTTCTATGTGGGTTGCAGAGAAAGCAATCTAAATGGATGAGTCAAACTAAGAGGCATGGTGAACGGTACTAAAGGCATCTCCCCTCTGCAGCCGCTGAAGCAGAGTTGATGTGAGTCAGTGAGTGATATTGAATGTATGTGCAATTATATGTTTGACATTGCTTTGAGTATGTATAAGTGCATGTGTGCGTCCTTTACACCTGCTGTGTATTGATTAAACACTGCGTCTCTTACAGCGTAAAGAAAAGCCAAAGCAGACAGATAGAGGATGGGGGGAGGGGAGTAATGAAACAGCAGAAGGGAGTGGAGTGGAGAAAAAGAGGTTTAGAACACTTACGGATCCGTGCGGAGCCACTGAAGAATAATGCCCGTTGTACAATACAACACTGAGCCTTGTTTCCGTGGTAACCGACTGGAAAGCAGTGCCAGAGAGTAGTGGGGGGGGGAGGAAATAGGAAAAGTCAATGTAAAAATAAATTTAATTTCAATTACAATATTAAAATAAATAATTAAAATACTAAAACAAAATCAACACATATTAAAAGCAACATTATACAATAATATGCAATAATGTAATAATTTGAATATAAAGTACTAATATAACTGCAATAATGCTGTTTGAGGATCAGTCTGCAAGAACATATCATATGTAAATAAAGAATGAATATAAAAATACATGAATGAACTTCTGAATTAGTAAAATTATTAAAATACTGAATAAATAAAAATAAAAAGGTAACAAAAAAGAGAAAAAGATTTTTGTGCAGAATATCCTGGCCACTCTTTTCAAAATAATGACAGTAAAATAGGAATATCAAGCTTCACAGAACAGTAACTGCACCATAAAAAGATCTTAAACGTGGTCTATAGAACACATGCAGTATAATACAGACAAAAAAATCCTGTTCCTCACAAAAAACTATTGTACTTCTTAAAGACTTCGAAATATAGTAGATGTGTCATATGAACCAGATTTATAAAACATTTATTGTGCTTCTTTTGTGTTTTTTTTCCAAAGCTTAAAAGCTACAGTCGTCATTCGTTTGAATTGCATGGAAAAGACAGACTAGAACATTCTTTAGTATTTTTTTCTTGTTCAGGAAAGTAAAATGTTTTTATGAAATACATTTTTTGTGAACGTAATTTTTTTAATGAACGTAATTATGAAATGACATGCGAGTGAACAAAAGATTACATTTTTAATAAAGTGAACCATCTCTTGAAAAGAACACTTCTGCACATTACTATTATTAGAACATACTAGTGAACAAGAAAATTATTCTTTCATAGAAGAGGAAAAGACACGCCTAACAATGAGGTTTGTGTCAGTAATTCAAATGAACTTTCTATTTTACATAATAACACAGAAACTCTGCAATTCATGAGACTTCATAAGACTATGCTAAACATCCTTACCTGCTCCCACACAATGTCAGACACAAACAGACTATCAAAATAGGGCAATAGGAAAAGGTGTCTATGAGTCCCAGAGGATTTAGATTGATGTATAAGTGAGGAAAAGAGGAAAAAACAAGAAAAAAAGTGAGAGGTCCTGCACATATTAACCTCTCATGGCTAGGGTTGGGTATTACAACTTACAAGAACCGTGGATTCTATAAGACGTGCACGCTTAACGATTTCTGTGTGGATTTTAATATGACTTTAAAGGGGTCATGAACTGAGAAATCTAATTTTCCTTGAGCTTTTGACATATGAGAAGTCATTATACTATAAGAATATCCTGTAAATTTCAGAACTTCCTTGTTAATCCAAAAACACCTTTTATTCCCATGTAGAAGTGGTCTCTACACTACATTCCCATAACGTTTGCAGGACCTTTAGGGGACCAAACTAGAATGTTATTTTTTGGTCCTATTTAGGTCCTTCCATCACCTTTACAGAATGCTTTCAGAACATGTTTGAGTGAATCAATGTACACTGGGCAGCTTTTCAAATCAGGGTCAGTAAAACACAGGATTTGCACAAAAGTTGCTTCTTAAAGGAGGATCAATACCAACTGAAATATCTTAGTGTATTTGTCTGTTCAAGTGCCAAAAGACGAGAACTCCATTCAGTATCACGCAATATACAGTATGAGAGGCGGCTTTCTGTGTGCAAGATTGGTTTAACAATCGGTTAGTTGTGGCCTAATGGTCGCAGGTCATGGGTTCGAGTCTCAGTACTGGCAGGGAATGTAGGTGGGGGAAGTGAATAAACAGCACTCTCTTCCACTCTCGTAACCCACAACTCGTTGTCCAACTTCATATTCAGAACATGTATGTACCGCACATTCTATTTTATGAATGTACGCAAATCGCCTTTGTGAATGTTCTTGTTAGCACACTGACGGCTAATGTGGCTAAAGTTCCCATTTCCTCTGACTGTGTTCACAGAGCTACAGTATGTCATTAGTTTTGTTTTTAAGAAGTGATAATTATAATTATTTTTTATAATTAAAGTGCGCTGCTGAATTGTACAGGAGGTAATGGTAACAATGGTAACTTTAGCCACATTAGCACATTCAGAAAGGCGATTTGCAAACACACACACAAATTGCAGTACTTGCGTGTTCTGGATATGAAGTTGGATCACGAAGGATTGGTATTGATCCATCTTTGAGAAGCAACTTTTGTGCAAATCCTGCGTTTCACTGACCCTCATTTGCGGCGACGTTCTGAGAACAGTCTGGGAACATCAACTTTCCAAATAAAATATGGTCCCCTAAACATTCCGAGAACGTCCAGAATGTTCTGTTAAAGTCCGCCAAATAACTTTAAAGAGCTCCACATCATGACCATCTCGGAATGTTCTAGGAACGTTACCAGGCGACATCCCCTGAGAACATTCTGGGAACATCTCATTTCCAAATAAAATATGGTCCCCTAAACGTTCCGAGAACGTCCTGAATGTTCCGTGAAGGTCCGCCAAATAACGTCCCCGAACCCTTTAAAGAACTCCACATCATAACCGTCTCAGAACATTACAAGGTGACATTCTTGACACCAGTGAGGACGTTCTGGGAACGTAAAATTTCTAGCGGGGTTGTTACCAAGCCCAGCGAACAACTCATTGTGGAATGTGCCTATCAAAAAGACAGAAGAAAATCAACGCTTACTTTATCATTGCAACTTTGGCCCTGCCCACTAGTGTGTGAGATGACGAGGAGAGGAGAACGAAACAGGATGGACAAACATTACCTTCCAAAGGATCCTAATGCTAGGAATGTGGTTATTTTATTCATTTTCAACAATGTGAATGTCTCCGTTGAGCATTATTTATTTGTATGTGGTGTATTTACATTTCACTGTGGATTCTTTGGTAAATCAGTCAGCAATTTCGGCGCAGGTTTTGCAAACAGACTTATGGCGACACAGCGATATGGACTCGACAGTATTGCCACAACAACATGTAAGTAACCGTGTTAATTTTAATGCCTGATCTGTGACCAGTAATTTCTGATATGTAATGATTCATGTATAGTCAGACGTTCTTTGTCCATGTGTCAGTCATTCAAACCAGTGACTAAACGGTCAACTTCACATTGTTTTCTTAGTAGGATGAAAATAATTTGTTATTTAAACTTATTTAATTAAATTATATATAGAAAGTATGGGTGGGTGATCTGGCAACTTTTCAAGCGATCGCAATCTTTTATGTCCTCGTAATAGCAGGACTTTTATTTTGACGGCACTGAGAACGGCAGCGCCTGAGCACACAACGCTCCTGTTCTCAGTCTTCATTAGTTTATCGTCTCTGTTTAACAGTTTTTTCTAATGCTGGATAGAACTGTTAAACAAAGAAAGTAAACTGTATACAAAAAAGTATTATAGCGTTTGCTTTTATATTATTATTAAGGCAAACACTATTCTTTCTCATTTACCGTCAGCATTCAGCAAATGCGCATTTATTTCATTTAAACAAATTTTTGAATATCTAATAAACGTTTAACTTCACAGACCTTGCAGACTTAGTCGAATCTAGTTGTCAGATATTGTGAAGTGTGCATTTGTAGCCTGCATGAAAGTGTTACAGTCAGTCTGTGTGAATTAGTTCAGCTTCACTGGAGACTGGAGTTGCACTATCGACTTTAACCCCTTAATTTCAAACTATGCTGCACTATATTCAGTTGCCCACTGTCATATTCATGTCATTTTCAGTCAACAAATCTCTTATTTACATTGTGTAAAATGTACTGTTAGTTATGATGAAAGCATTCAGTGTGCAAAAATCGAGTTGCGAGGACAAGATCACTGCTTTCATGCGCTCACCATGTCTGTGATCGGCTACAATACTCATCTCTCCACCCTTTCAAGCCACGATCTGAATATAATGCTATAAATCAACACTTTCATGATTAGTTACCCTTGAGAGCTGTAATAGTAAATATGTGCTAAAAGTTAAACATGTAATACTTCGCTATTTTATATACAAAGATGTTAGCCAATCACCGCAGTGGGCGTTTACATTGTAGTCTCAACGCAGAAACGCCCCTTCAAACAGAGTGTTCAAATCAGAGGGCTAAAATCAGGGTAGAAAAAATGCCTTTTATTTCTAAATTACGACAATGTAAAAATCATTATACATTATAAGTGCACCACAGGAAGCATAAAAAAACACAATAAAACAATGCAGCTCATGACCCCTTTAAACTATTCAAGCGCAAGAAAACCTGCACGCTATTTTCTATACTGCACAAATATCCAAAGACCGCTCACAGAAAAAGTGATTTTAATGTGATTTTGAAAGTGAAAGATTGAAAGTGACGTGTAGCCAAGTATGGTGTCCCATATTCTGAATTTGTGCTCTGCATTTCACCCATCCAGGTACACACACAGCAGCGAGTATTGAACACAAAGGCATAAGGTGTGTGTTTACACACCGTAAACACACACAGAGCAGTGGGCAGTCATTTTTGCTGCGGTGCCTGGGGAGCAATTGGGGGTTAGTTGCCTTGCTCAAGGGCACCTCAGTTGTGGGTAACGAGAGTGGAAGAGAGCGCTGTTCATTCACTTACCCCACCTACATTCCCTGCCAGTACTGAGACTCGAACCCACGACCGTCGGAACCCGTGACTATTAGGCAACAACTGCCCCCCCAAAAATTGTTAAACCATTCAAGCGCAAGACTCACAAGCTGTTTCGGTGCTGCACATCCAAAACAACATGCACACAGAAAGCCACCTCATACTGCATAGTGCATGATACTGAATGGAGTTCTCGTCTTTTTGCACTTGACCAGACAAATACACTAAGATATTTCAAAATATCCTCATAAACACAGTCGGTTGTCTTAAGTGACCATAAAGAGTTGACGCATGCGTAACAGTATATTGGATCCATGCAGCTCTTAAAGTGACACTAGCCTAATATTCCTGCTGCTGTCTCTATAATAACATTAACCAAAAAAAAGACAAAGAAAATTCACTCGCTGTTCTTGACTGAATGACTTTTGTAACTAATTTGTAATGTTTACTTTATTTATAAAGTGCAGTGTTATTTTACATTTGATTACAGATTCTGTACCTGAATACCTGAAAATCTTAAAAAAAAAAATTAAATCTTTGTTCAGCTGTATTTATTTGTGCGATTGCTAATTTTTTATTTGTTCTTTTTTATTTGTGCTTACTGTCTTTAATAATGCAATTTATATTACTTAGGCTAGTTGTTTTTGCTATGGTATTTTTAAACCATAGGCAAAAGTTCCTTGTGAAAGTGTTCTTTAGCCTGTTTATTTTTGTTCATGGTAGTGAGCTAGAATGAAATGTTTTACAATAAGACTTAGAATAAATGTGAATGATATCTTTTGTTGTTGTTATTTATTTATTTTTACCTTATTGGAATCGAATTTAGGAATCAATAAGAATCAGAATCGATAAGCCGAAAAAGAATATTTAAAATTCAAATGATACACAACCCTACACATGGCCTGAACTGAAGAGGACACCTGCATCTGTACTTCTCTTCACCTCTCTCCTCCATTTCTTTTCCTACCCTCAGCACCTTCCTCCTTATTCTCTCAGGTCCAGTCCTCCACACTTTCTCACCACAACAAGACAAGATTAACAACCCATTTATCTTCTCACCGGCACCCCCATTCACACTTTTTCACATTATCACTTCATCTCTCGGCACAGCTGAAGAAACCAATTCCCCACTGACTCACCTCTCAGTACCAAACCTTCTCCCCGCTTTCATTCTCTCATTTCTTGAAGGATGTCAAGCGTGTGACTTGTGTGAAGGGGGTATTAGACATTTGATGAGCTGAAGTCTTCGTTCCCTTCACTAACTCCTGTTTTAACACTAGCATGGTCTGACTGCTTCCTTAACAGGTTAGTTACGTAATAAATGATTGTAAGGGCATGTGGATTTTGAAGTTGCTAACCAAGAAATTAAAAACAATATTAAAACTTAACATAAAACTTTGTGTATTTGCATATTATCCTGCTGTGGCACCAAGCAAACACGGCTGAGCTTCCATGTCTAGCATATGTAATGTGCTATAAATAAATGTGACATTGCATTGAGCAGTGCTTATATGTGAATAAAAGACTAAATTAAATCTGTTCATCTTATGAAATGATCATGTCTCTATATAAAACCGCTTAACTCATGAGCTGCGTCTGAAATCAAATACTTCCCTACTATATAGTAAATGCGAAAAACAGTACGCCAAAAGAGTAGCATGTCTGAATACAAAGCATTCGAAAAACAGTAGATGAAAAGTAGAGGAATTAGGCACAAATTTGGTGGAACTGACTTTCAATGAAGGGACAGAAAACTAATTTCAATCTAAATTCATTCTAATTTCATTTTTTTAAAATCTTAATTTGTGTTTCAAAGACAAACAAAATTTAGGATGAGTAAATTTTTTGGGGGGGATTTTTGGTCAACTATCAATTTAACCCCAAAGTTATAGCAATAGTGAGACAAGATGAAATAAATGGGGAAGGGAAAAACGGAACTGAGAGAGGAAGAGTTGTGAGATATTTGGCAGCAAGCTCTAATCAGTCCTATATCTTCCCCCTCAGAAGAGAGGCAATTACCAGCTCTCGGAACATTACACAACATGTTCCAGTGACCTTACTGCCTAATCCACTTTTTTTTTTTTTGCTTGAATGAAAACTCACACACACCCAGAAAAAACAACAACAACAACAACAACAACAACACTAGACTAACATCAGTGGTTAAATTGGGCCGGGGCTGTCCAGGGCTCAGCCCCGGCACATAAGCCTGCTCTTTTGTGTCCTTGTGCCTGTTTGCAGTCAGTTGCCTACTGGAAATTATGTCACATAAAATTTGATGAAAGTGATGCTTTTGAAAACATATTTCTGACAATAAATGAAAGATTTTTGAAATGGCATGTCTATTTTGTCTCGGCGGAGCTGAGATGAGAACAATCGGAACACGGCCGTATTCTTGTTCAGCTGCTTAATCTCGTTGTCAGTCAACCATGATCGCACACCAGTCATGCATGCGCATCTAGATGACACGGATAAATGTATGCAGCAATATATGATGAATGTTCCTGGGAGATCTGTAGTTGCGCGGGATGTGGAAGCGTGCGAAAGTTCCAGAAATGTACAAAAAGTGCCCTGGCCTTGAATGACAAGGTAAGGTAAACAAGACTAAATCAAAATTAAATAACCAAGACTAGGTTGACCATGTGATTTTTCTCAGGAGATGTTTTGAGCATTTTACTTCAGACACCGGATTATCAGCAAACTGCCAAGAGAACTGCTAGCTGGCTACTCAAAATAAACTAGCAATCTATTCAGTCAGCATATTTGTTTTTGATCTGTGTGAATTACAGAAATATAAGACTTGCTAGACCTACTTTTAGCTACCAAGCAACCTTTCCACAAGGATAGATTGATTTTATTTTTGTGACTTGTGCATACCTTGATGTGAAATGACGCAGAGTAGGCTGTGTGTGTGTGTGTGTGTGTGTGTTATAGTAGTAAAGAGAGAGAATGAGAGAAGGAAGTTTGTGTGAGGTGGACCTTGTGACCACAGACCCAAATCTTCTCAGCTGTTGCTACTGTCATATGCTGCACTGTCTCTTCATGTGGCACAACATTATGTTTGGCACATTGTATGGGTCACTATATCATAACAAGGTAGGCTAATACAATGTGTAATCAAGTGATGACTGATTAACAGTAATGTAAATGCTAAATGTCCTAATACCTGTTGATACTACAACAATGCTAGGTATATGCTCTTTTTCACATATCATGTAAGACTCAATTTCTCCATTTCTTTGCACAAAACTCTACAGAAAGTGCCATTTAATGATTTTTTTTTAATTCGCAGGGGAGCATACCCCCAGACCCCCCTAGAGATAGCCCCCCCCACATAATAAATCCCAATTTAACCACTGACTAACACTATATATTACCCTGCATATCTCCTTCCCTCAAAGAAAAACAAATCTTTTAGTACTTAGTTTTCCTACAGCTTGTTAAAAAAAGAAAAGGTATATCATGAAAAATCAACCTTGATATTCGAGGTTTCCCTGGTCTCTGCACGGCGTGTGCGCGCAATAAGTGGATGGGCAATATGCTAATGTTTCGTCATGGCGTCACAACGAAACAGCTTGCGACTCATTTGAAAAACGATTCGTTTAATTGACTCAGTCTCGACTCTTACTTTTGAGAGACAATAACTTTATATATACGCTGCACTTTCAGATTTAAAACTTTGCAGGATGTTTTCATTCACTTAGAACTATGTTAGACTACATGAAGGGTAATTTTCAACAGTTCGACTTTAACAGTTCGAGCAACACATTTCAGCACAGAGCGTTTTGCCGCCATGTTGTTGGCCCTAACAGAAAACCAGCAGCCTGAGAGTAAGTGCTATGACTCAAAGTTGAATATGGAAGGCTAGATATTTTACTTCATAACGTGTTAAATATGGATATTTTTCAAAAACCCATCGATTCACTTCAGAAGGCCTTTATTAACCACCCTGAGCTGTATGGATTATACTTTTGTAATGAATGGATGCACATTTTTGGGCTTCAAATTTTGGGCAGCCATTTACTGACATTATAATGCTTGGATTAGCCAGGATATTTATTAATATAACTCCGATTGTATTCGTCTGAAAGAAGAAAGTCATATACAAAGGGTGAGTTTTTTTTGGGACAACAGAATTATTACTTAATAGAACCTAAAAGGGCCGTTCACACCAAGGACGATAACTATAAAGATAACGATAAAAATATAGTTCTAAAAATCGTTCTCAATATTAAAGAATAGCAGAGTTCACACCACAGATGTAATGATAACTGCACAGAGAAACGATATCTTTGGAATCACTTTCTGAACGAATTTATCCAGCTGATGAACAAAAACATTGACAGCCAATCAGAATCCATCCTGCTTTAACAAACTCAAGTATTTAAAGTGACAGACAAGCACATGCTTAGAATAAACAATGATATCGTCCACTGGTGTGGACGCTAATATACAGGTGCTGGTCATATAATTAGAATATCATCAAAAAGTTGATTTATTTCACTAATTCCATTCAAAAAGTGAAACTTGTATATTATATTCATTCATTACACACAGACTGATATATTTCAAATGTTTATTTCTTTTAATTTTGATGATTATAACTGACAACTAAGGAAAATGCCAAATTCAGTATCTCAGAAAATTAGAATATTGTGAAAATGTTCAATATTGAAGACACCTGATGCCACACTCTAATCAGCTAATTAACTCAAAACACCTGCAAAGGCCTTTAAATGGTCTCTCAGTCTAGTTCTGTAGGCTACACAATCATGGGGAAGACTGCTGACTTGACAGTTGTCCAAAAGACGCCCATTGACACCTTGCACTAGGAGGGCAAGACACAAAAGGTCATTGCAAAAGAGGCTGGCTGTTCACAGAGCTCTGTGTCCAAGCACATTAGGCGAAGGGAAGGAAAAGATGTGGTAGAAAAAAGTGTACAAGCAATAGGGATAACCGCACCCTGGAGAGGATTGTGAAACAAAACCCATTCAAAAATGTGGGGGAGATTTACAAAGAGTGGACTGCAGCTGGAGTCAGTGCTTCAAGAACCACTACGCACAGACGTATGCAAGACATAGGTTTCAGCTGTCGCATTCCTTGTGTCAAGCCACTCTTGAACAACAGACAGCGTCAGAAGCGTCTCGCCTGGGCTAAAGACAAAAAGGACTGGACTGCTGCTGAGTGGCCCAAAGTTATGTTCTCTGATGAAAGTAAATTTTGCATTTCCTTTGGAAATCAGGGTCCCAGAGTCTGGAGGAAGAGAGGAGAGGCACACAATCCACATTGCTTGAGGTCCAGTGTAAAGTTTCCACAGTCAGTGATGGTTTGGGGTGCCATGTCATCTGCTGGTGTTGGTCCACTGTGTTTTCTGAGGTCCAAGGTCAACGCAGCCGTATACCAGGAAGTTTTAGAGCACTTCATGCTTCCTGCTGCTGACCAACTTTATGGAGAAGCAGATTTCATTTTCCAACAGGACTTGGCACCTGCACACAGTGCCAAAGCAACCAGTACCTGGTTTAAGGACCATGGTATCCCTGTTCTTAATTGGCCAGCAAACTCGCCTGACCTTAACCCCATAGAAAATCTATGGGATATTGTGAAGAGGAAGATGCGATATGCCAGACCCAACAATGCAGAAGAGCTGAAGGCCACTATCAGAGCAACCTGGTCTCTCATAACACCTGAGCAGTGCCACAGACTGATCGACTCCATGCCACGCCGCATTGCTGCAGTAATTCAGGCAAAAGGTGCCCCAACTAAGTATTGAGTGCTGTACATGCTCATACTTTTCATGTTCATACTTTTCAGTTGGCCAAGATTTCTAAAAATCCTTTCTTTGTATTGGTCTTAAGCAATATTCTAATTTTCTGAGATACTGAATTTGGGATTTTCCTTAGTTGTCAGTTATAATCATCAAAATTAAAAGAAATAAACATTTGAAATATATCAGTCTGTGTGTAATAAAGAATATAATATACAAGTTTCACTTTTTGAATGGAATTAGTGAAATAAATCTACTTTTTGATGATATTCTAATTATATGACCAGCACATGTAGTTACCTTTATAGTTATTGTTCTTGGTGTGAACAGGCCATAAGGCAAACCTAGATAAGAATTTCTGTGTGTGTACAAAGCATAAATTAGTTAGGGTTTCTGGCCAATTGGGAAAGAGACTTTCAAACTTTCTGACAGGCAAAATTAAACTTAAACTAAAAGAACCCACCCATCTGCCAGAACTCGCCTATAAAGGAATAGTCTCAGCCTCAGACGTCACGCCCACGGACCGCTGGCTTAACTTCTGAAGCATATGGCACACTTATCTGGAAACACTTTAGGAGTTTCGAAGTCGTCATCTGATTGGTTGAATTCTACAGGATGTCAGCGAGACGTATGTGTAGCGTTCTTTAACGGTCCACCTGGAAACAAATGCCGTGACGCCAAACTCCCTTGTGGAAGAAGAACGCTATCGTGTCTACAACTGTGACAATAAGCGCTTACTAGGATCAACTAAACGCTGGATTTTCAGAAGTATGTGAAGTTTACGGCTCCATTGATGCAGTAAACTTGCACAGCGTTCTTGTATGAATAATTTATAGACGCACGCCGGTCTGTTATTGCAGGGACATCGACTTTACATTTTCACGCCCATAAACATGACACGGAACAAAACGAACTGTGATTGGTTGCGTTACATATCAGTCAAACGTACTCTTGGGCGGTCCTTGACCAATGAAAGCTACGATAGAGCCCAGACCTTCTGCTGTCAGTCTGAAGGTCTGGCTTCTCGAGACTAATAAAACAATAACCTCCATAGAACTTGTATGGGGATTACAGGATTAAGAAGATCTGATTCACTCACCTCTGCAGACGGATCTGATACCCACATGACTTCCCTTCTCCCACTGGCTCTGCCCTTTCTGCAGCCACTCTCTCTGCAACCTAAATACAAGCACTTAATTTTAACCTCACACCTTTTTAAAAAATAGAAAAATTCTTTAGTGGGACCACAGATACTCTACAAATGATGTAAGAAGAGTGGGATAAACTATGCTGCTTTTTAATGAAGTTGTCCACAAAACGAGTCCACAACTTTTAATGAAGTTGTCTGCCGCTCGAGTCTCATTTTCTCACAACTCTTTACGTTCATTTAAGACTTAAGACTGCTCTTATGAGGATACTCAACAAAACAGACATTTTTGCATAATTGTGTGTGTTATTGTTCATTCAAATGCGAAAATTAACTCGATTCTGGCACACTGTCTGTGCGCACGATACTGGCCTGCATCTTTCTGTGCATCGTGTGTGTCACGTAGAAAGGACATTCACAAACAGCGCGTTCTCTTTTGTCTTGTCGTGCTTGAATGGTTTAAAAGCATTTGCATGAATAAGAGCATGATCATATAATGTAACACTAGCCCAAGGATGACAGAAAAAAACGGATGCTCCTTTAAATGAAATAAAATTTCCTAGAAATAAACTGGGCATAAAATGCGGTCCTGAAACTGCAGCCTTCGCTAGATCATCCAATTCGGTAGGTGGCACTGTCTAAAAAAACAAGGGTCCTAGAGCTGCAGTCCTGAAACTGCAGCCTCCAGTATTACAGGATCATGCTACTCACTGAAGCATTTGGCACACTTTACCCTACAAACACAAGTTTGAGGCAAATACTAATGAGAGTTTATTGTACTTACAGATATGGCACTGATACGCCGTGGCTGCGTGCAAACCACCCTGCAGAGAGAACCCGTGCCCCTCTGGATGAAGTCATCAAGGATGAATTGAGTGACCTGGGTGGTCTTACCACAGCCTGTCTCTCCACTGATTACCAATACCTGGTTAGCACTGATTAGCTTAACCAGCTCCTACAGTAAGACAAATGAGAGAACTAAAAATAGTAACATTCACTTGGGTGATCAGCAAACTAAAATGCTTCTTCACATTAAAACTAAAGACTAAAAGAGATGTAAACACATCATTCTTACACTGTAAATAATCTTTATAAATTTGACAGAAAAATACTGTAAAAATGCTACAGTAAAAACAGTAAAAAGTTAATAGGTTACCTTACCATATACGGTGAAAATCTTCAAATATTACGTGTAATTTTACTGTATAATACTGTCAAATCTATGGTTTTAGCCAGCAAAAACTATGAATTACCATATAATAAAAAAAACAGTAAGCTTTTGTGTTGGGAAGCTGAATGTTACCAGAAGTTACACTCCCTGAGTTACACATTACATACAGTCAAAAAAAATGTATTCAAACACCCTAACATTTTCTTGCATCATCAAAGTGTAAATTATGTCAGAACAAATTAATCTGGATAATGTCATATAACTTTGATAGAGGGGTATGTAATTGATTACAAACAACCAATCAGCTGTCAGCTGTTAAATTTAAGTACACAATTAGATAATATAGTTTTAGGTGGCCTTAACTACTATGTACTTACAACAAAAAATAAGTACAATGTACTTATTGTGCTCATATTGTATTGCAAAACACTTTTGCTGATATTGAGGTGGGATACGGGTAAAGTTAGGGACAGGTGTGGTGGTATGGGTAAGTTTAAGGATGTAAATACATGCAGGTAATTTTTAAAATGTAAGTACAATGTAAAAACATGCATGTACACAATAAGTGCATTGTATCAAATTATTAATTTAAATGTTAGTACATAGTAGTTAAAGGCCGCCTAATATAAAGTGGGTCCGATAATACCAATTTAGGTCAACCAATTACCAAGAAATGCTTAATTTTGTTCAGTCTGTGGTGTAAAAGGTAGCATTAGCAATTAAAGAAAAAATTTTTTAAGCAAAACATGGTCAGGTCAAAGTGTCAATAATTTTGGTCCCACATTTTTATCAATTTCACTGGTAGTCCACTTTATGAAGAATTTTGGGGTATAATATGTCACATTTTACTTTATTTTGCTATCCTCACTTACATAAATTAACTATAGTGTCCTGCACCCACTAGTAAAAAAATATATCTGGTATCTGAATAACTTTTGGTTTGACTGTATTATTAAATGTTGTCCTTTCTTATTTTTGTTATCAGTTATGTACATTACTGTGTTTTGTGTTACATTTTGTGTTATTTAGTTTATGTTTACTGCATTATTCTAGTGTCAAGTGTGTTACCCTGATGGGTTTTGCCTTTGCGTGTATGACCGCCTTGTTTTAGGAGACTGCTTTACGATGAACTCTGATTCATCATGTGGCTTTCTATTGTGCCACCTGCATTATTGTGGTAGTTATCGGTACATTTTGAGGTACATAGGCAGATTTTGGTAGTTAAAGTAGGTAATTACAGTCAATTACAATTGCTAGAACCCATTTCTCAATACTTAGGTCACTTAGGAAACTCTTCACACAGTTCTCCTAACAAAATTTCATCTTGGCACAGCAGTTAATTTCACATTCAAAATGCACTAAAACTACCAAAACACTTCATTCATATCTCAAATCAACTCATTCTTCCATAACACTAGCAAAGGTTTTCAACCAACAAACACTCAGACCTAAAAAACACTAACATCAGGTAGCATTATACAATGATTTCAAAAATTATATTAATCATTTTCTTTTGTAAAATGTCTTCACAAAACCAAAATGACACTCTCTACTGCTTATAGTTCACTGCAGTTTATGTTACATAGTCCATGTTTACATTTAGTTTTTCTCTTTTGAATGGATGGTAATGTGTAGGTGTTCAGTTACATCTAGTTTCTTTGAAAGTATTTGATTTTTTAGATTCAGAATATATATCAATATGGTAATACTGTAAAAACAATTTTGCTAATTTATGTCATTCATTTTTGTGTTTTGTTAGGTTCTGAACTTGTTTAACAGTTTTGAAAAGAGTCTGTGAACATGTGCAAATTGTTTATAGTACATTAAGTTTTGGTGGTGTTTGTGTCTAAGTGAGAAAATAATTCATGCAATTTAAAAGATATTTTGTGCCAAAGCAATAATAAATGATCCACAGTTTAGATCACATAGACTGCTGTAGTGATCACTGTGTGAAGAGTTTTGAAAAAGTTACCCAAGTATTGAGAAATGGGTCCTAGCTATTGTAAAAAAACTGTAAAATTATACCATTTAATGACAAATATGGTTAGAAGTATATTATACAGGCATTTTCAGTATTTTTTTATGGTGAATTTCTGGCAACTACAGCAACTACAGTGATATAACTGTATATAAATCACAAATGGTGACATTTACCTCTCTCATCCCATAGGAAGGGAGCTTTTCTCTGAATTTCTGAAAAAGGAAAAGCCGCATTAAAACAAAGTTGTGGGCAAAAGCATATTTCTGTTTTCTTTTTCTTTTTTTTGACACATGAAGGTTTAGTGACTATTTCTCTGTCTGTCTCACCAGCATATCAATGTATCTAGAGTTATCTTTTTTCTTCTCCAGATCTTTCTTGAGCTCTTCATCCAGGGAGGGTTTCCGCAAAACATCCTGGAATAAGTATTCCAGATCAGCCTCATTAGGGTCCTCTTTCACATTTGCTCCCAGCTCATCCTCCCGTTTCTCCTCTTTAGGCTCAATTTTTGGCACTTTCACAATGTTCTGAGGTTCTGGAGGATCATCTCCGTCAAAGTAACTGGAATGCAGACACAATTTTGTTAAGCATAATTCTGGAAAAAACTATTTTAAAATTCATTGACATGTCCATGATTTCAATGACTATGTGGACCCTGATGATTGTACAATATTGTTTTTGCACCTGTGGCCACTGGGCTCCTGCTTCACCCTCCAGCTCTGAGACGTGGAGGGATGCGCGTCCCTACCCGGATCTCTTTGGACAGAATTCAGCAACTGTGTAATGTGCTGCTCTCGTGATTCATCCATCTGAATAACAGCCCTCTAAAATGACACAATCATTCTCAGTCTTAAAATATGCATAATTGTATAGATATTAATTAGTCAAATAAACATTTTCCCAGTCTGTTTTTAAAAAATTATAGCACTTTAAACTTTATATTGATATACCCAACAAATGTTTCGGCACATCTGAATTTCTCATGATCTTAAAATCCATTCGATCTAAAGACTTTTGCTTTAATGCTTGAAATTTGTTTTGTAGACAAACATAAATGGTACTCAAGTATGAATTTCATACACAATTTTACTTTACTACAACTTTTTAACTTTTTAGAATGACTTTGACCAAGTGGTGATGTAAATCAGTCATAATCGCATAAGGTTAATAATTAAAACAGTGTTAATTTCAGTTCAGACATTTTGTGTACATATTCACCCACAATAAAATGTCTCACAAAATCTATATTATACAACTGACTTATATAGCTGTCAACCTCAGACAACACATTACCAAGTATTAAAATTCAACTATAATTCATAAACAAACAATCTACAACTCACAGATTTCCTCTCTGCCTCAGATCTTTTAATGCCGCCCCATTTGGCATACCACAGTCCAATTTCTCGACCCTTCAAATGGGGTGGATGTTTGCCTCTTCCTCCTCCTCCTCCTCCTCCTCCTCCTCCTCCTCCTCCTCCTCCTCCTCCTCTTCGTCCCCTTCCATGTCCTTGCTCTTCCTTTGAGTCCCAGTCGGAGCTCCTGGTGTATCCTGCACCCCCACTGGATCCAGCCCCTCCATCCCACTTAGACCCTCCATCTCCGAACCGCCAACCCCCTCCTCTCCGACCGCGTCTATTACCGTACCCATGATGACTCATGCCGCCGGACTAATATAGCACCGGTCAGCGATCACATAAACCAGAGATGCTGCTGCAACTCTTTTGCCTGTTTAAAGATGATAAAGTGTTATGATGCCTCTGATTGTCATTTATCACTACGTACTACAGTTCAACATAACGTTATTTTCTCAAACGTCTGAATCGTCGTACACATATGACGAACAGGTTAAAGCCGAGGCGACTAATATTGACGTTATGGTATGCGATTGGTGCTGGCTGCGCATGCGCTGTAAATAAAAAAGTCCAAGTGTGTGTGTGTGTGTGTGTGTGTGTGTGTGTGTGTGTGTACCTTGTTTGGCTATAGCCTACTTGTGAGGGGCCAAATGTCCTCACTTGTATAGTAAAATATTATGACAACTCACTAGTGAGAACATTTGACTGGTCCTCACTAGTTAAAAGTGCTTATAAATCAGCCAAAACATGTTTTTATTTAAATCTATTGTTTTGCACATGTTTCTGGGATGGGTAGGTTTAGGGATAGGGATTGGGTTAGGGGATAGAAAATATCATTAACCTGATATAAAATCAATGGACGTCTATGCAATGTCCTCACTAATATAGTGAAACAAACAAGTGTGTGTGTGTGTGTGTGTGTGTTTTACTGAATTTACTCACCTAAATCCTAATCAAATCATATGTATATATAGTTAACATGACAGCAAATTTTGATTAAACAAAAAAATATGCGTAATCTTTTTTTGTGGACTAGAATCGTATTAATATTTGGCTATATTATTCACCTGAAAAAAAAACAGCTTAATCCAGCCTAACTGCTTTTTTGTTTTTTGGTAGTTTTAACGGGTCTCCCAGTCTGACAAGCAGAAAAGTGCCCAAAACCAGCCAACATAATAATAATAATAATAATAATAATAACAATACGTTTTATTTATATAACACCTTTCAAGAACCTTTACACTATATTGTAAAGGTTATTTTACATAATATTGACAAATAATACAAATAATACAGATGAACAATCAGGGAACAACAAAAGAAACAAGCAGTCAAACGGTGAGCATACCAGACAATAACTATGGATCTGACAATGTATAGGCCTATCCTATTGTATGAAAAAAAAAATTACATTTTTTTTTATCTTAATCCCATCAAGTTACATGCTGGCACAAAGGCAACAAATTATTTCTTTAATTCAGTGAGTCCAGTGGCTTCCCTCACCCATGTAAATGTCTTGATTGAATGCATTATCCAAGGATCACCTCACCAGAAACATCCTTGAAAAATCGATTTTTTTCCTACTATCAACTGGAATGGAATCATTAACAGTTGTGGTTAAACATTATGTAACCAAATGGAGGGAAAACGTATATCTCTGGGAAGAAAAAATGCTAATGAGTTTTCCCACACAGAAAACAGTAGTGCGTCATGGTGAAGGTTTAATGTTCATTTCAAGACCCAGAAACACTAATGATGTTCACTTAGCATCTCCATTGGTGGTGTAATCTTACAGAAACATTTCTAAGTCTAAGATAAGTTATTGTCTCCTGCTTTCCTGCAGTATCGCACAGCAAAAATGGAATCAACAAAAGAAGCTGTGTATTTACTCCCTTTGAGTATAAAGACTTCAGGCAATTCTCCTAATGCTTTTACTCTAATTGGCCTATGCTCATATCGTCAACAGTGTCTTGTTTAAAGGCAGAGCATAGACAGGGATTAACAGGGAGTTGAAACAGCGACTGTTTTAACAGAAGGCAGGGAGATAATTAGAACCCTGTGGCGTTGTGATGGGAGAACTGTGTGGGGAAGGTGCAGAGGACTTATCCTGCGCAAGCTTCCAGACCCTGTCATGAAATATGTATTAGATCTTTACCATCACAGCAAGTCCTCATTTTTAAATGAAACTACACCCATTCTTTCTCTTCCTCTTTCCCTCTCTTGTACTGTCCGCACATTGTACCAAACATACACTCACACCTTAAATTGTGTTTTCAAGAAAATGTGTTAACTTTAAAAATAGCATTGATTATCTTGTTGAAACATAGTTCTAGAGCTTTTTGATTCCAAGGCCCTTCACAATGTCCACATCAAGATTCAAATAAAAATGTAAACTCATTATAACGGGTTAGTTCATCAAAAATGAAAGAAAACAAAATTTCATAAACAGTCATGAATTCAGGCTTTTATTCGTATATAAACATTGATCAGCGAACATAAACAGAATGCGAGAACAAACCTCATTGGTTCTTGGGGAAACTCAAACGTGCTGTGTAACACACAAGAATGAACCTCATTGGTTCTTAAGGAAGCTTAAACGTGCTCAAACGTGACTAAAAGCCTAAATTAAATATATATCATATAAAGTGATTGTGTCTTTTCAGAAAATTTGAACTAAAACACACACACAATTCATATGGATTAGTCTTATGATCCCTTTATGAACTTTTTGAAGCGTCAATGGTAGTTGCGTGGAGGTCAATGGACGGACAGACATCTCTACATTGGGGCCGGCCGATTTGGGGCCGATTTGCTTAGGGCCGGCCCTAGCATTTTGGGGACCCTAAGCAAATTTTCAAAAGGGGCCCCCACTACCTATGTTTTTAACTAATCACCCCCCATCCCCTAATGTACAACTTTACATTCATCATAAATCTTTAAGTTCAGATCTTGAAGCTCAGGATGAAAGGCAAGCAGAAGTCTGTGAAGACTGATCTTTAATCAAGATCAGCTCTCGAAATGATAGGGCAAACATGAAAACTTCATCTTGATTGGCTTTTCCCTCAACCCAGTCCAGAATGAACTTTTGAACAGAGACTGTTTTTCCAGTTCCAGCAATGCCTTAGTAAGAATGGTCTGTATGAAGATAAATTTACATAGGCAACTTTGTAAAATTTTAAAAGAATTTAACCATTGCTTTCAGAGAAATATAGCCTATCAAAATTTAATGAGAATAATGCTTTAATAAAGCAAAAACACCTGCCAATGGTTTATAAACCATTTGGCCTACAACAAATTAATTAATAATAATAATAATAATAATAATAAAGGGAACAATCTCTTTTCTCAGCTGACATGTTGTAGTCCAGAATAAAATGCATAAATATATGTGTAAACAAATGTTTTATAAAAATTAGGATTAAATTCTTTTTTTAACAATAATAATAATAATAAATATAGTAAATATGATCAAAGATGGTTGTAAAAATAAATCTGCATTTCCTGCAAATTTCCTTTTGATCTTTCATTCAAAAAATTTACAAAAATATAATCTTTCATTGAAGTAAAATATTTTAAAGTGGGGGAAATCACATTATGGAATAAATGTTTTTCTCCAAAACAATTTGGACACAATTATTGGCACCCCTATAATTTTTTATGAGTAAAATATCTCTGAAGTATATTCCCATCCAATTTGTTAATTTTAAAAAAAATATATATATATATATTTTTTTTTTACATTTTTTAGCACACCAGGGTGACTAGGACCATGAAACTGTCCAGCTATGACTTCTTGTTCCACAGGAGTATAAATATGAGGATTTATAATCTGCTTTTTTCACTTATTAGGTAGGGCTGGCACTGATTCTAGTTGTTTTCATGCTTGTTTTGTCTTATTTTAAATAATTTTAAGTCATAGTGAGGCCCCCATGGGCCCCAACCCCCTAGTGGGGCACCACTGTTCTAGACCATTAGTAATTGGTGCTATCCCTGCTAAGAAGACTAAGGCTGTGTTTACACTGCAAGTCTTAATGCACAGATACAATCTTTTGACCATATCCGATTTTTTGGCCCGCCTTTTTACATTCATTTTTGACCCGACTGGTATCCAATATCTGTGTTTACATTACTTCCTGCCCAAAACGATTGTCGTTTTACTATGCACATGGTAGACCCACTGGCTTTGAATGGCCGTGCTATTATAATAATTTATATAATTCATGTCGGGTGGCCATGATTATTTGTCAGCATGGACAAGATAACCGCTGTCATGGATGTTTTGCTGCTCAAAAAAAAAAAAAAACGGATATAGACCAGAAAATAGTTCCCTTACGGAACAAAAATATATGGAAATATACTGCAAAATATAATGCAGTATATTACATAATACATTTCCATATATGGGAAACTACTGCTTATATTTTTATTTAATATATGCATTGACCATGTATGGCTATATATATAAAAAATATATATAAAATAGACAAAATAGTATTACATGTAATATTCATAAAGTTTTATACAGTACTTTACCAGCCAACTTAGTTTTATTCTTTATTGTGTACATAGGCCTATATTGCACAAACATGTTCCCATATAAATGTGAATGTATTGTACACACATATATACACACACATTCACGGAATGAGTTACAGTAGATTTCTAGTTCCCAGCATGCATTGCTTCTGACTGTTTAAGGTGCAGTGTGTAGTATTTATGAGGATCTATTGACATAAATGCAATATAATATACATAACTATGTTTTCAGTGGTGTGCAAAGACCTTACATAATGAACCGTTATGTTTTTATTACCATAGAATGAGCCATTTTTATCTACATACACCACGGGTCCCTTTACAGTGAAATCGCCATTTTGCGCTGTCATGATTCTACAGTAGCCCTAAACGGACAAACTTCTCTACAGAGAGCTAGTCACTCTCTGCTCTCTTCAAAATTTTTGTCCTGTGTCGGCCACCGTAGCTTCTCTATGTGCTTCGAAAATGAGGGGTGAGTGCTGGGTGGTTGCAATTCACCGTTAAAATGTATACAGTGCACCTTTAAGTTGTATTATTTTAGAATTTAAAAGGGTTTCTGGTATGTGTGAGTTTTTGGGGTTACCGTTGTGCGGAAGAGTAGAGCCTGTGGTGAGGTTGATGATTGGCTGAACATCATTAAAACTATGTTACTATATTTAAAAAGTAATGACTGTGCTCTCTTCAGCACAGTGATAGTCTCTTTGCTAAATACATTAGTACATGCAGGTGTGCTTGAGCTATTGTTAACTAGTTTGAAAATATGATATACCATATCTGATCACATATACATCTATATATTATGAAATGTATTATTGAATATAAAATTACATACATTATGATATATTAGTAAATATATAGTCACATATTTGAAAAGTGGCAAATCCTTATATTATTCAATATATTGTAATGTATTAACACAATATATTATTCTGTATATATATATTTTAAATATACTATCATTTAATATATTGATCATTCATATATAGGGAAATATATTTTCTTTCTGTAAGGGTTTATCACCTCATTGCTGAGAAATACAATGTAGCTTTCAATAGTAAAGCTGTTTATTTATAAAATTCACAGGGCAGAGGTTGAAAACCAGCTCCTGAATATTTTTGTGTGCACGCAATTTCTTTCCAGATATCGGATATGTATTTGATTTAAAACCACATTTAGAAGCGTCTCAGATCGGATGCGTAAAAAAAATCGGATCTCATTTTTGTGTGCAACAGATGCGAGTAAAAAATCTGTTAGTTTTTTTTGTGCCAGTCTAAACGCAGCCATAGCTACTCAAAATCTCATGTTAGTTTTGGATGTTGGTGTCTTCACTATGCTTTACCAGCTGGTCTACCCTCGTGAACCAACTTAGAAAAAATGTGTGCTAGCTAGCTGACCATCAGTTGCTACCAAATTAACATACAGCATGTAAATTCATGGCCTAAACTTAAAAGAAATAAGATTACCATCTAAGATCGCATGTAGAATTATTAAGATTAGCATGTGTTTAATATGACAAAAGCAGGCCTTTAAAGGAACATGGTGGGCAGAACTGATGGTGGTTTTGGGATTCCTGTCCTCATTTCAAGGTTTCCAAGTTTCAATCAATCCAGTCCAACTCTGTGGAAAAGCTTTACACACAGGCCAATAGCTTTACACTCCAACCACAGACCTATGGTGGTACTCTGAAGCTTAAGTCTTTACATTATTAAGCAGACAAGGGAGTTGGGGGTCTCTGACATTGATATATTTGGCAGGATGTGACAGGCTGTGAAGAGTGTGTGCGTGTCACTTAAATTCACATGTCTGTCAGTGAAGATTTAAAAGGTGTTATTTTAGGATAGATGTGGTAAGCAGGAAGTAATAGGAGCTTGCAGCTTGTCATCACATAAGAAATGACACAAATCTGTTTAGCAAATAAAAAAGTATTGTGTTTTATCTGTCCATCTCTTATTCCTTCCATTTTCCTTTTGTCCGTACATTTTTAATAAACACACCTCGTCCCTCAGTCAGTATGACAGGCTGTTCCACAATGTTTTTTTATTCATGTAAAGGAGCATCCTGTTCTCACTTTTACTCTTTAATCACCACCTCTGTCACTCTCTGCTGATTTAACACCCCTATTTTCAGTAGCCTGTCACTCTTTCACTCACTACACACCAACTCCTGATAGCTTTAGATGAAACTCACAGTTAATTGCATTAAAACAAAATCTGAATGTCAGGCTCTTGTAAAGAACTTGCCTTGTTTGTGAAAGGGAGAGAGGCAGGACTGGGGTGTGTGTCAAGGCTTCAACATGGCAGTAGCTGAGATGAAACAGAAATGGAGGAAAGAGAGCTTTCATTTTCTTAAGAACAGCTCTGCTGTGAACTTGTGATGGGTCACTCCAATCAGACCGTAGTCCCTCCAATGGCCTGCAGCTGCAGCAACTGATGTCTGCAGGTGCAAGAGACGAAAGAAATGTGCCTCAGAGACGTGATATTTAATATATTTCTGAAAGTTTTAGAGAGTCCTTTGGATAATAAAGGTACTGGTAAAGAGTTGAGTCTCTCAGGGAAATCCATCCAATTAATGTCAAGAATTCTTGAATGTGGAAATAAGTCGATTAATTGGGGGCAGGGCTAGATGTCACACATTTTATAAATATTAATAAATTAATAATAAATAAAAAAAAAAGGTAATTTTTTAAAACCAGATTATTAAAATATAGTTTTGATAACAGAATTTACAAAAATATTCTAATTAAGACAGTTCTAAAACAGTTGAACTTACCCTTAAAAGAAGTACACTTTAGCCTGCTAAAGAGGGAATTAATATACTTTAAAATAATATACTTAACGAAATGTAATGTTTTCAGGTACTTCAGGCATTTAATTGCGATTAAATGTAAATGTATTATAGCTTAAATATGTATTACACTTTTTTAAATTGCTTACAATTTCTCAAACTATGGCTCATTTTCTCTAAACTTTACATGCAAAACATCACACAGCTAGCTCTTGCAAAACTATTAAAAACTATTTTAACTCTTCTAAAAATTGCATAGCTCTACACACAAACCATCAAATGATTAGCCATATACATATAGCCAAACTATACACACGTATATTAATTACTGATAAAGACAACTATACAAACTATACACACACATGAAAAATGTAAAACACTACTATGTTGTGTTTTTGCTTGTTCAGTGTGCAGTGGAGTTTCATAGCACTCACACATGTATGCAACAAATACAGTATGTACAGGTGCTGGTCATATAATTAGAATATCATCAAAAAGTTGATTTATTTCACTAATTCCATTCAAAAAGTGAAACTTGTATATTATATTCATTCATTACACACAGACTGATATATTTCAAATGTTTATTTCTTTTAATTTTGATGATTATAACTGACAACTAAGGAAAATCCCAAATTCAGTATCTTAGAAAATTTTAATATTGTGAAAAGGTTCAATATTGAAGACACCTGGTGCCACACTCTAATCAGCTAATTAACTCAAAACACCTGCAAAGGCCTTTAAATGGTCTCTCAGTCTAGTTCTGTAGGCTACACAATCATGGGGAAGACTTCTGACTTGACAGTTGTCCAAAAGACGACCATTGACACCTTGCCCAAGGAGGGCAAGACACAAAAGGTCATTGCAAAAGAGGCTGGCTGTTCACAGAGCTCTGTGTCCAAGCACATTAATAGAGAGGTGAAGGGAAGGAAAAGATGTGGTAGAAAAAAGTGTACAAGCAATAGGGATAACTGCACCCTGGAGAGGATTGTGAAACAAAACCCATTCAAAAATGTGGGGGAGATTCACAAAGAGTGGACTGCAGCTGGAGTCAGTGCTTCAAGAACCACTACGCACAGACGTATGCAAGACATGGGTTTCAGCTGTCGCATCCTTGTGTCAAGCCACTCTTG
This sequence comes from Rhinogobio ventralis, assembly GCA_039654625.1. Taxonomy (NCBI): domain Eukaryota; kingdom Metazoa; phylum Chordata; class Actinopteri; order Cypriniformes; family Gobionidae; genus Rhinogobio; species Rhinogobio ventralis. The sequence goes on along the minus strand of CM077206.1, from coordinate 24,661,938 downwards.
AACAACAGACAGCGTCAGAAACGTCTCCTCTGGGCTAAAGACAAAAAGGACTGGACTGCTGCTGAGTGGTCCAAAGTTATGTTCTCTGCTGAAAGTAAGTTTTGCATTTCCTTTGGAAATCAGGGTCCCAGAGTCTGGAGGAAGAGAGGAGAGGCACACAATCCACTTTGCTTGAGGTCCAGTGTAAAGTTTCCACAGTCAGTGATGGTTTGGGGTGCCATGTCATCTGCTTGTGTTGGTCCACTGTGTTTTCTGAGGTCCAAGGTCAACGCAGCCGTATACCAGGACGTTTTAGAGCACTTCATGCTTCCTGCTGCTGACCAACTTTATGGAGATGCAGATTTAATTTTCCAACAGGACTTCGCACCTGCACACAGTGCCAAAGCAACCAGTACCTGGTTTAAGGACCATGGTATCCCTGTTCTTAATTGGCCAGCAAACTCGCCTGACCTTAACCCCATAGAAAATCTATGGGATATTGTGAAGAGGAAGATGCAATATGCCAGACCCAACAATGCAGAAGAGCTGAAGGCCACTATCAGAGCAACCTGGGCTCTCATAACACCTGAGCAGTGCCACAGACTGATCGACTCCATGCCACAGCGCATTGCTGCAGTAATTCAGGCAAAAGGAGCCCCAACTAAGTATTGAGTGCTGTACATGCTTATACTTTTCATGTTCATACTTTTCAGTTGGCCAAGATTTCTAAAAAGCCTTTCTTTGTATTGGTCTAAAATTCTAAATTTCTGAGATACTGAATTTGGTATTTTCCTTAGTTGTCAGTTATAATCATCAAAATTAAAAGAAATAAACATTTGAAATATATCAGTATGTGTGTAATGAATGAATATAATATACAAGTTTCACTTTTTGAATGGAATTAGTGAAATAAATCAACTTTTTATTCTAATTATATGACCAGCACCTGTATATATACTATATGTGCAATTTATGAATTTTACCGTTACTGAATAGTGAACTGACTTGAGCTGTATAATGACACTGTTGGCTTTTTAGAGCTGCTTTACAGCAGAATTTTAATTTGTTACTATTGTGAAGTCGCTATGAATTTGATCAAAACATTGAGTTTTGATTTCTAAGTGAACAAATGATGCACGGGTGTTTTCAAACATGATCACAAGGTGTAATAATCAGTAAATGAGTGTGGCATTGTCACGTTGTGTAGTAGTCCAAAACGCAGGACGCAGAGATAACAAACAAAGCCTTTAATAAACACGGAAAATAACACTACACATGTAAATTAAGCACAATAACCGACAAAGGGCTTAACCAAACAGGGAGTACAAATATCAAGTGAACATAATGACAGACAGGTGCAAATCATACGTAACCATAGGAACAAACAAAAGCTGTGTCCCAATTCAGAGGCTGCCTCCTTCGAAGGACTCAGACTTCAGAGGCTGAATCCTTTGAAGGCCACGAAGGTTAGACTGAGCATTTTTAAATGGGAGTATCTATCCTATGGAGGACTGTTCTTGTCGCCTAGCAACTGTGACAGCTAAGTGGCAGTAACATTTGTACTGGACTATTTTGAAAGATATATTATACTGTCTGAAAACAAAAGAGGGTTCACAAACTGTCTAAATATGTTCACCATGGCCTATTTCTGTATATAAAAAAAAAAAGAGTATAAACTATATATAAATCGCATTATAGTAAGGTAAGGCACCGATCCGGCATAACATCCTAATATTGTGTTGGTCTCACTTTTGCTGCCAAAACAGCCCTGACCCGTCGAGGCATGGACTCCACTAGACCCCTGAAGGTGTGCTGTGGTATCTGGCACAAAGATGTTAGCAGCAGATCAAAGCGCATTATCCTGCTAAAAGAGGTCACAGCCACCAGGGAATACCGTTTCCATGAAAGGGTGTACATGGTCTGCAACAATGCTTGGTGGTACGTGTCAAAGTAACATCCACATGGATGGCAAGACCCAAGGTTTCCCAGCAGAACATTGCCCAAAGCATCACACTTGCCTTCTTCCCATAGTGCATCCTGGTGCCATGTGTTCCCCAGGTAAGCAACGTACACGCACCTGGCCATCCACGTGATGTAAAAGAAAACGTGATTCATCAGACCAGGCCACCTTCTTCCATTGCTCCGTGGTCCAGTTCTGATGCTCACAATTTCTCTAAAAAAAAAAAACCTGTGGTCACTGGCGCACAATGAATTCTGGGGCAGGCAAGGCCGTGAAGGATCCATCTGTTGTATCCTTCATTTCATGGGAAACGAAGGCTGTATTTAAAGGAGCCTTTGAATTGGGACAGCCTTTGCCGTGCCGGGGTGACGCAATACGCCTTTTTGCAGTTTTGCAGACTAACTTAGACTAAAGATTTGAGTGAATGTTTTCAATGAGTGGGCCACAAGTACCACTTTCAGTGTGTAGGCAATTTTAAAAACTGTAAATGCAATTAGCTTAACTTTAGAAAGAAAGTACATCTTTATATGTAATTTTGTAATGACTTTTTATTGTCTTTGAAATATGCTTAGTGTACTGCCTTATGAGAAGCAATTATTGTAAACTAAAATATACTTTCATTCCAAATGTGATTGTCATGTATTTCAATATATTTGCAATTACACATTTGAAGCAATGAAATTGCAATGTACTATATCAACTTTAAATCCAATATTAAAGACACTACAGTTAAAATTATGGATCCATTATAATTATAATGTGCTTTAGTATGTTAGTCAAAACATCAAAATAGCTGTACTTCTTCAAGGTATATCAAATTAAATTATAATTTTAAGAAAAACTGTTAATTTGACAATTATACAGTGCACCTTTTAAAAATATATTTTTTTACTTAAAGGGATATTCACCCAAACATTTTAATTCTGTCCTCATTTACTCACCCTCAAGTTGTTCCAAATCGGTACGAGTTTCTTCTGTTGAACACAAAAGAAGATATTTTGAAGAATGTTGGTAACAAGACATTTGACGGTAGCCATTGTCATGGTACTTCCCACAAAGGATGGAGACAAGGATGCGGAGGTTCAAATAAAGATTTTTACTTAGGCAAAACAGGGTCAAACCCAACAGTTTGCACAATACACAAACAATACCAGACAGCGAACTGACAGGAACAGAAAGCTTAAGTGGAGTGGAGCTGATGAAGGTGAATGATGGCAGGTGTGCATGATTGAGGAGTGTGTGCAGGTAGGAGCCAGGAGTGATCATGGGAAAATGTAGTGTGGAGGTGAAAAACTATAAAGTGACAAATGAAACTAAATAAAGCAGAAGAACAACCAAAACAGACAGTACTCTTGACAGCCATTGACTTCCATAGTATTTTTTTTACTATTATAGAAATCAATGGCTACAGTCAACTGGTTCCCAACATTATTCAAAATATCTTCTTTCCTGTTTAACAGAAGAAAAAGAAACTCATGCAGGTTTGGAACAACTTGAGGATGAGTAAATGATGACAAAATTTACATTTTTGGTTGAACTATACCTTTAAATGTATACACTTAAGTGGCTTTTTATTTTTATTAATACTATATTATCTGCAAGTTGTACATTTATATATATATATATATATATATATATATATATATATATATATATATATATACTTTTAAGATTTGAAGTACAATACAATTAAGTGCACCTCTTTTTCAAAAGGGAAAACCTATTTAATTACTGTGATACTGACTGATTGACAACTAGCCCCAGTCTCCCCTACATACAGCAAACAGTAAATTAAATGAACACTAAATTATTTATTTTTTTCTCTGCTTTAATCACTATTTTTTATTAATTAACACCTTCTCCCAGACATGTATTTATTTTACATAATGCTGAACAATGTATTTGATAAACAGCATCTCAAATGAAAAACATTAATTAAAGGCGTTAGTGTATATCGAGCTGTGTCTGCCCTTACATAAAATGTAAGTTATAATTTGCAAGAGACGTTTGCTATCTCAAAAACATCATTAAGTATCCAGACATGGGGATTTCTGTCTCATTTGCAGATGTGGATAATTTATATAGAGACCATGGGAGTCGGTTCAATGAAGAGCTGTGGCATACAAATGGGAATAAAACCATCTACACTCTTAAATGAGGCTATTTTATGTGAATAAATCTTTAATGAGAACACTGGATAGATGAAAATATTTTGTAGCATTATGCCTCAGCTATTTTGTTATTTTGTATGCTCTACTATTCTGAATATACAATGCATATATTTAAAAACACATTGATTTAACATTTTAAATAATAAGAAATAATGTCTACAGTAAATTATAAATAATTCTTAGAGCTACAGGAGCCTCCACAAATGGCCTTTGCATTTCATTTTCACATTTTTAAATAGTTGTTTCACATACTGATACGGCAGAGCACAAATGAAAAGCAGCATATTCATGCCTGTATTTTACTGGGATCTATTGAATCATCCATGAATGTTCCATTTCAGAGCTGAATTTATGCCAGTATTAAATGCAAGCAAGTGGCGAGGGTCACATTTCTGATTGCAAATGCAGTGCACTGAAAATGGGGGAAAGGATTCCTAAGTGGCTCAAAAACGAGCACACTTGCACACACATAAAATAGGCCCATGCATCACACTCTCCTCCTCATTTGTGGAATGTTCCATTGACAGAGTCAGGTCGGGAATGTATATAAAGCAGAATGTAAGTTCAGGGCTTTAGTACTACAAAAAAGATGTACAAATACCCACAGAAGCAAGCATACATACAGCTATCAGCATTTACATATTCACTCATACTAAGATTGCAATTAAAGGTATATTCCGGGCTTAATGTTTTTTTTTTTTTTTTGGCATAATATTAATTCATTTCTACTTTTTAGTTTTCTTTAAAGGAAAGAAAGAAAGAAAAAATAATCAAGGTTACTGTGAAGCACTTGCAATATAAGTGAATAGACCCCAATTTTGGAGGATTTAGACACATATGTAAAGGTTATTAATTTTTTAAAAGCACTTTCTTAATTCTTCTTTTAAACATGTATTATTTGAGCTTCCGTGTTGTTCTTGTCATTTTTGCAGTCATTTAGGTGTTATGTTGTCATGGCAACAAAGTTGTAAAATTGGATATAAATTTAAACAGAAGAGGTAAGTTTTTTTCACACTGCTTAACTTGCTCTACTTTTCATTTATTTATTTGGTGGTAATCAACATTATGCCACAAGTGCTGTCGATTTCACTTAACTTGTATTGAACCCAGAATATTCCTTTAAACAGTCACACACACTAGATAACTGATTGAGTAAATACACATTGACTGTGTTATGCAAAATACCATAATAAAACAAAAAAAAAAACAAAAAAAAAACATACACACAAAAAAAAAACAATGATTAGCGATGTACACATTTGGCATGTTTTATTTCAATATACCATATGGTCTCTGCCTGAGCTATAAATGTATTTATTTTAGTTTTTATTCTTGTGCACACGCCCTTGCAAACCTGTTCTTTGTCCATCTCAACAGACACACATACACATTATTTGTCCTTCTCTATTCAAACTTCTCCTCAAGCCTCTCTGTCTATGCACTTATATTTGTATTCAATAAATGACAGAACATCAGAGAAGTGAGTCAAGTCCATTCCTCCTTCTTTGTACCCAATAACCTTTATTTCCCTTTCAACCACTCAAGGACTTCAGCCTTATTCTCCAGTGCTTCATTCATACCACGGTAGCTCCACTTCTAACCATCCAAGAGTCACCATTACCGCCGGAACCCCCTGATCTATCCTCTCTGAAGCTTGAAATTGTGGGCAAATCTGAACAAACCAAAAAAAAAACTTGTCTCATCTTGAGATTTGTTGCACCTCTGAGCACATTTTAGATGCACTTTGGCAGATAAATCACTTTCCTTTTCCAAACCTACATCTATTTGTGTGGCATGCTAACCTTGAATTTTAATTGTAAAAGCATTTATCATATCTCATCATGCATCCAGCCTATTTTTTATCCCACAATTGCTTACTAAAGACGGCTTGACAGATAAATGCCTCTTGTGATTCCTTGAACTGGATTTTCACATTGCAACCTCTGATCTACTCTAGTGGTGCTTGGATGGTAATCAGATTTGTTTGGTCTGGGTGCTTTAATCTACCCTGAACTTGCAACACTATGAGCTTTTGTCGCAATCTTTGATCCAAACATTCTATACTTCTTTCCTGGGACTTCTCTGCCCATTGGCATAGCCCGGTATATCTGGTTATGTCAGTTCCCCTGATCACCTGCCTGCCTCCTATAGGCTTCATTAAGCAGCTGTATCTCTTCCTGGTAACCTCCAGCCTCCTGGTGCTGTCTCCGGCTGTTCTGTCTGTGCGCTTCTACCGTATCCGGAATGTGGATGTTGATGTTGTCCGTGTCCGGGTTACTCGTGGGGATCAACAGGGAGTATGAGGCTGTTTCACCAAGGTCACATGACACAAAGCGATTCTCACGGCGAGAGTAGCGTAGCGAAGGCGAGCGTGCATGTGTGGATGACTGGCTGATATTGGAGACAATAGAGACGCTGTCCATGGCCTCTTCATTGTCGCAGATCTCCAGAACTTCCAGGTGGATTTTTACATTTGTGTCTGCGACTCCACCTCCTACTCCAACTCCCCCACCCCCAGTGCTGGAGTTGGGCTCTTCTGCACTAGGTTCATGACCCACCGATTTGGAACGGTACACCTCAACTTTCCTTGCATTGTTGGGGGAGATCTTTAGGCCATCGCTGCTGACTTCATAGGTGGAGAGGGACAGTGTTTTGCCTGTGGGGGCATGGAGGGAAACAGTGCCCTGGAAGGCACATAATGGAATGGCCAACCCAGCCGTGGATCTCTGTTTAAAAATAAAAATACAAATAGACATGCTGTCAACTCAAGTCAAACAATGTGATACGCAAAAAAATGGAAACTTAAGTTTAAAGTCTGCTTTAAAATGTAAAAGAATTAAAATATTAAAGAAGTTAGAGTGATAAGGTCACCCATTTAATTAGTGAACAAAATAAACTGAAAACTTAAATTCGAGTAATACAAGTTAAATGGACGGAAGAAAAGATGTTGTTTTGAGCCATAAATTATTTAATTTTTAACATAATTTGTTATATAAACATAATTCATTGTAATTATATAAGGTTTATACATCTGTACCCTGCACAATTATCATAAAAAAAAGTTGTCTTAAACTCTTTTTTTTCACCTATTCATTAATTTAACATCTAAATTTGGTTAGTCCAATTAAGTAGCACCTTCTGCAGATATTTTTTTTAACTATAAATTCTACCCACACTCATGTTGCTCCAAACTCATGACTTTTTTCAATGAAAAGACATGGTGAAAGACATGTTAATCACCGGGTCATGTTCAATTACAATTTGCTTGTTTTATTAGAAAAAAAATGAAAACTTGGGATTTCAACCAAGATACAATTTCACGCTAGCCCTCCACCCTGCCTTAAGATTATATAAAGAACTCCCAAAGAGTTTTTTCCCTTTTCTCTATCTTGCCTAAAGGTGCCAATCAAGCCAGGACTGGCACTGGTGCACCCCTCAAAAACTACGTGCTAGTTTTAAAAATACTGGTTATAATATAATGAAAACAATTTATACAGTTGATACAGAATGTGTCAAAGATCTGAGCAGTGCTGCATACACAACTAGCCAATACAGGAACATCACATTCTTCCATCATTAAATCAATTAAGCTTGTAGATTGTCAATGCATATGGCAACACATTTTTATTAATGTGGTCCAGTGCAGTGATGTTTAATAAGTATAAAAATCAGCCTCACAGGATGATACTATGCTGGACATGGAGACATATAAAATAATTAAAATAATTTCAAAGGTCAAAGTCAATGACATTAAAAAAGCAGGCTGATGAATATGATTCCATTTTGCCAGACATTTGCCATGAGTTAATGAGCCCTGTGTATATAGCAGGCCCGTTGAGAACAAAAGCTCTGGTCAAATTATGTCAAGGACCATAAACACAGATAGTTCCATCTTTCTCCGTTCAGCAATTTCAGTAATGTAACGTCACACTAAAGAGAAATTGAGTTTAGTGGATTTGTCATTATCATTTCACAATAAAGAGAGACAATCAACATGGAGCCTGCATAATAGATTGAAATGCCATGCTTGACTGAGGACTGTGAACAATTCAAGCATTTTGGATCTGATTTCATCTGACCATTCAGCACAGTAGCCATGGATAAGGATATTTCCCTACCTCCTTTCATTTCTTCTTTCTCATTACATTATAAATAGCTGAGGAATAAGATATCAACACTATGTATGCCTCCAGCAGACTTTACCCAAAACGCAGCATATCATTCAAATGAAATAACACTTATCTGAGGTCATAGACACCATGTGACTGGGGAAAGGGTACGACTTGGACGTGAGTTTACCCACTGGATGAGTTAGAGGCGCTGGTGCAATGAAGGATAATAACCATATCACAGTTGAGGCAGGAAAGCAGACAGAGAAAATGGCAAATGCAAACAAGGCCCAGACTTTTTATGATGTTTATGATTATGTGCGAGTGACCTAGTTTCCCATAATTCCCGGGCGAGTTGGTCTATATGCAGTGAGGAGTGTTAATATCGACCACAGTCGACCACATGAATCTTGCATTACACCTAGAGTACATCCATATAATGCTGCACTCACAAAGATGACTGATCTCTATTTACAGAGCAACTCCTATTAATCTTACACAAATGATCTTTTGCAAGCGTACACATGACCTGAGTTCTCAATATACTCAGAATTAATATTCTGCCCCAGGTTAATCGTTGCCAGCTCTGACCTCTCCTCCTACTCTGGGTCATTGCCACTGGAGGATCTGAAGGTCTAAGTCGTGATCTAGCTCAGTGTTTCCCAACCCTGTTCCTGGACGCACATCAACAGTGCACATTTTGTATGTCTCCCTTATCCAACCCATATATTTCTGGTCTTGGAATCTCTACTAACGAGCTGAAGAGTTCGAAAATGTGTAGTGTTGGTGTGCTTCCAGGAACAGTGTTGGGAAACACTGATCTAGCTTCCTGCTTTCTGTGGCGCATACACAGTGACAGTCGTAGGCTTCTGTGCTGCAGCACCCCAGTGGGTTGTCAGGGAACACCAGACTCGGAGACAGAGATTAGGTTAAACTCAAAGTAATGGCACAGTCAGAATAATGATGAGCCGATGAATATGAATTAACTGAGTCTCTTTTCCATTACAAGGGTGACAGCAAAGCAATGATGACTAGAGCGTGATAGTAGAGAGAGCACACACCTCTTCACAGGATTATGGGGAGTAGAGGGGTATAATTTTCCAGAGAGTAGCTAACAGGAGATTGCTGGAGTATCACAGGGGGGAAAAAGCTAGAGAATCACTAGGAGATTGTCCGAGAATCACAAGGAGATCTAATAGGTAAGTAGTGGTAAGCTGGTAAGTAATCTGTTAACCGTAGTTGCCCTTTCGAAAAATAAGTTTATTCAAGAGTGCTATTAGTATACTTTTTATGTGCTTTCAGTATACTTTTTATGTACTTCTCAGAAATATAATTAAAATTGCACTTAAGTATACTTATAATATTGACTTATAATGACAGAAAGTATAAGTAAGTATATTTGGACTATACATGTACTCAATCTTTTGATCGAGATTTATTTCAATAAGGTACTCCTGTAAGTAGCAGTGGCTGGGACTGACTTTAAGTATCAAGATGCAATCTAATCCTGTTTACATGAAAAAAGCCCAGAGCAGGCTTGAGTTTACAGACCTGTTGCTATGACAGCAACATGCTATGAGCTCCGAAGAACCTACCCATCCTGGATCATGTCAAATCATCAGCAGTGAAATCCAGATAATCTAGTAATCCATGTATAAAGAACGGGCCCCAAGAGTGACTGTGAGGTTTGTGCTCTTATCCTGGTGCAGATTGGAGTGCTGATAGGAAACAGGTACGGTTGATGGCTGAGTGAGTGCAGGTGAGGGACAGGAGGGATATTGGGAAAATGTCCTTTCTGGCTAGATGACTGGGCAGATGAAGAGCATACGTGATATTACCCCTTCCTCCACTGGTGGTTCCTGATGCCCACAAAAATGTAATGGTCTTTGACCATGTGGTTTGGTATGGTCCTTGAGGGCCCAGGAGAAAGGGTCTGATGCATTGATGGGGAACAGTGAGTGAGAGGACAATGGAGGAGTTGGTGAAGGCAAACATCACAGAGCAATCCAGACTAGAGACAGGACGAGGACCAACGCTGAAACCGATGGAGAGCGCAACCAGGATGGAGCCAGAGATCTGACCGACAGAGGTGGAGCCGCGGATACTCAGGCGAAACCGGAGAGCTGATGAGACCAGATGACACTAGGTCCTGGAGGCCAAGGCAAAGGTGTGGTGATGTGCAGCTGAGTTGGAGCCAGGGTGCCAGAAGACTGAGGCAGATCTGGTGTGACTAAGGACCAAGACAGAGCCTGACAGAGCCAAAGGGGTGGAGGGACAAAGTGCAGCTAAAGGCCCGAAAGTCTGTGGTGCAGGCAGAGTGTTGACTGACCAAGGATGAGCTGGAGGGATGAGGGAGTCCGGGAGAGCAGTAAGGTCAACGGTCCCAGGTGGCGCCAAGTAGCCGAGGGCCTGAAGGGAGGCAGCGGAGGCGAGGCTGAGCAGGACCAGAGAAGACGCAGGAGACTTGGTTTGGGGATCGGAGGGAACTAGGGAGCGCAGGAGACTTGGAGCTGGGTGGGATCAGAGAAGACATAGCAGACTTGGAGCTGGGTGGGACCAGAGAATACATAGCAGACTTGAAGCTGGGCGGGACCAGCGGGGATGCAGGACACTTGGAGCTGGGTGGGACCAGCGGAGACACAGAAGTCTTGGAGCTGGGCAGGACCAGCGGAGATGCAGGAGACTTGGAGCTGGGAATAGAAGGGAGCTAGGGAGACCATTATATTGGCTGTGCTCATAGGCAGCAACTGTACATCAAAAATGGGGGCATGGATGGCATTCAACTTCACACCATCAAATTTCACTAGAATCCAGACATGATGACTGGCTCAGGCTCTTGGACTGGGCTGCAGGCTCTGGCTTCACGGTGACCTTCTCCATTTGTGGCAGGTCCTTGTTGGGTGCTGGCTCTGACTCATGTTGGGCTCTAGCTTAGGTTCCGGGTCTGTTGTGGCTCTGTTACCGTGGTGAGTGGGGTAAAGGGCTGTCTGAGTTTGGGGTCTGTAGCAATCATTGGCTATGACTCTTGATTTGTGGTTAGTTCTGGCAAGTGAGGAGGGGTGGAGAGGGACTAGGGAGGAATTCCAAAGCAGGTGGTATCTCTGAGATGACGACAGATGGCACCAGGAGTGGGCTGGGGAGGCTGTGTCTTCATCCACATCGCCTACTGTGAGGAAGGAGCCACTCAGCCACAGCACATATTCTACATATTTTTCCAGGATACAGGTGGTAGCTTCAACTGGTAGCTGTTTGAAGAGATGATTATCCAATCCACTCCAAAAGACGATCTTCAGTGTCGTCGCTGCAGGACGCCAGGTGGGACAGCTCGAGGAACTACTCCACATAGTCTTCTAGAGAGTGGCCATCTTGTGAAAGGGATAGGAGCAGGTCAGCGGGGTGGACGGGTGAATACACTGTTGGATTCATGATATTGGGGTCTGGTCTTCCGTCATGGAACTGTAAGAACTGTGAGAACGAACTCAAGAGATCTAAGCTGCAATAAGACAATAAAACCTCACTCATCTGAATAAGACATATATTGCTTAAATACATGATATAGAATTATGCAGTAGAAGGATGTTTGATTATAAGTCCAATGATCAATGATCTGATGCAGTTTATGTGTAACACGGTCTCTGTGAGTTTTTCCTTTGTTTCACCCACTAGTGCTGGGATCCTGAGGAATTTTTATGGGAGTTGCAGACCAGGACATTAGGGATTAGTTTCTAGATGGGTGAAGGGCAGAAAACCGCAGGTGGACCAATGAGAAGTCCTGTCCTTCCTGGGCTTGGTACCACAGGTGGTCTTCTTGGCCTCTAAGAGGTGTCTGGCATCTTTATATGATGGCGTTGGACAGTTTGTTTGTGTTAGTCCACCAAGATCCAATCAAAATGTAGCAAACCTTTGTCCACTGATATAGGCAGAGAGGGGCCTGGCCATAAACTGGGCCTAGAATGTTGAGTTGGGTTTTGTGTGGAATTATGTTTGAACGAATCATCTGGAAGATTCATTTGTGTCTGCTCCCACAATTCCTACAACTGTTTACTCAAGGATGGAACAGTGCAAAGTATATATATAATCCAACCTGTCATACAGTATTACTGCGAAAAAGAGTGCATAGCTACATTGATAAAAGTTGATGCAATTCAAATTCAGCTGAATAATGAAACTATTGTCTTTTTAAAGCTGATTTGAATTGAATTCTGTTTGCATAATTGAATCATTATTTTCCCGTTTATCACCGGGAAGCTGCTTTGAAAGACTCTGTATTGTATAAAGCACTATATAAATAAAGGTGATTTGACTTGACTTGACTACAAGTTAACAATTCCAGTGATAAACAAGACAAAGCCAATTAGTTAAGTAATCACCTTCAGCCTATAGTGCCACTCTTAATCAAATAAAGGTTCTCCAAAATAGAGGTAAGAGGCAGGTTTGATTAGGAAAATTACATTAATCAGAGCTGAATACAATCAATAGAAGGTGATGGCCAATTTCCAGCCCAACTATCTACCTACAATGGAGGAAAGAAAAGAGGCTAGGAGACTAACCCTGCTGAAAAAGCCAGCATTGCTGGTCACCAGCATAAGGTATTGCACACTGGGACCAGTATGGGATGCTGGTTGTTGGTTTGCTGGATCTCAGCATGGGATGCTGGTGTGCTGATGGACCAGCATATGGTATGTTTTGCATGCTGGACCAGATTGGGGTTCTGGTGTGCTGGTGGACCAGCATGTTGTCTTTTGGGTGCTGGTATGATCCCAGCAAGACCACAACAAAACTTGTGTATGTGTTACATATCACATTTCTTAGTGTGTGTTCATAGTTAAAGACCAAGACAATTTTCCAAATTAATTTTAATAAATTATTTAATAAAGGAAAACGCATGTAGCTGGTTACATGTTTACACAGTAAAATCTAAAAAAGTGTTAAACTAACCCTGCTCAGTTTTCATATGGTCCCAATCTATAGAGAGTAAAAGTAACACTGAAACAATATTGCAGTTAGTGAAATAAAGTAGATTCACACTACAAGCGATGATTGAGCATTAGACACAAGAGGTTAATAAACAGAATCACTGAAGATAAGAAGAACAACAAGAATAGAAAAAAAGAGAAGAGACAAGCAGAAGGCACAACAACTACAACTGACTTTCAGCCTCACAGCCTTAGATGAAATCTACTGCGAATAAAATCAATATCTCACCAGAGGACGATTAAACACTCCAAAAACAGCATTACCATATTCACTTACAAACCAGTTTGGCTTTATTTCTTTCATATGGTACATGTACATAGACAAAGTCTGCTTGAAGTCACCATTATGGTGATTAGTGTACCCTTTAGTTGGGCACTTGGCTATTGAATTTGGTGGAATTCTCTTTTAGAAATTAAAGTGCATGCTATCACTATTTTCAACATGTCATGCTCCTGACTGCACTGACATACCTTTTACTATTTGGAATCAGTGACTGACAGCTGGATTTTGACATGTGAGTTCCCAAATAAGTATGAAAGTATTTAAAAACAGAAACTTTCAGTTCCCTTTCGAGGGAACGAGACGCTGCGTCACCGCTTTGGGAACGCCTCTGCGTGATTGCGTCGTGAAGCACATGTGTAATCAGTCCAATGGAGAGACGGAACATCATAGGCGGGTGACGTCATCGACCCGGAAGGTATAAAGCATACCGGCAAACAAACGCCGCTAGCTTCTGTTGCTTTCAGCAAGCGCTCTGTGTCATTGTCATTGTCAGATTTTGTGTTTGTGTCTGAGTTCAGACTTTTCTTGTTTTCAACCTACAAGTTTGCACACACACTGACATTTAGAGAGACATTATGGCGAGCGAGCAGCGTTACAGAAAGTGTGTTCCTCCCTGCCCTCGTCACATCAGGAGCGGGGATACACACTTGATGTGCGTTGTTTGTTTGGGTGAACAGCACGCCCAGTCGGCTCTCGAGGGGGCCGGCTGTGAGCATTGTGAGGCTTTGCCTATGAGAGTGCTGCGATCCCGCCGGGCACTTTTTGAGGAGGGTGTCCCGGTTCGCGTTCCCCGCGGCACAGGCCCCGCTGTTGCTGAGGCACAGCGGCAGCTTATGTCGTGGGGTTCGCAGATGGATCTGTCAGAAGGGTTAGAGACGGGCCCAGCCCTTTCTCTGCCCTCACCTGGCAGATCCAGTGCTGCCTCTCTGGGTTCGGGAGCCCGCCCCGCGGTTTCTCCCACCCAGGAGGCAGCCTCAGCGCTGCTTTTATCGAGCTCTGAGGAGATCGATATTGGCAGCGTTGACGCGGGGGTTGAAGACTCGCCACTTCAGTCCCCTGCTGGTGAGGAGCTATGGAGGTGCTGTGCAGAGCTGTGGCCAAACTAAACATTGACTGGCCACAAGAGAATCAAGAGAGCGTCTCGTCCAAGAGCCGTCTGGACGAGCGCTTTCTCCCCACCCGCTCTGCTCAGCCTCCACGTCGGAGTTTACCGTTTTTCACGGATCTCCACACTGAGGTGTCGAGAACGTGGAAGCGGCCCATGTCCTCTCGTGTCTTCAGTCCCCAAACATCCGTGTATAGTAACATCCAGGGGCTGAAGAAGCATGGGTATGGTTCGATGCCGAAGGTGGAGGAGACGCTTGCGAGCCATCTCTCTCCTCAGTCGGCATCGGCCATTAAAACTCCGACCTTGCCCAGTACAAGCTCCGTACACCGGGCGCAACAGAAACAGAGTGTCGCTACTCGTACTCCCCCTCAGAAAGGTTGGGGCGGTGGGCGACACCCCCAGACGCAGCCCTCTAGGGGTAGAGCAGATCTGCGGACTGTTCTCATCTCTAGGAAGGCTGCGTCTAAGAAGCCCTGACGCCAGTGGGCCCAGGGCAATGAGGGTTTCCCCCTTCGGGAACAGGCGGTGTTCACCTCAGCATACGGTGCCCGTCCTTTTCCGGTACCCTCACAGGGTCTCTCCACTAACCCCGCCCGAGTGCCGGGGCGTGGAAGGCCCTCGCGAGTCATCCGAGGATGGCCCGCGTCCTCCAGACAAGGAGGTGGCGCTGTCGAGTCAGTCGTTCCCTGCCGGTCATCCGCTTCAGGGCGCTGTGCTCCCAGCACTCAGTATACCAGAGGCCAGTCTCGAGGGACTGGTACCCCTAGTAGATTTTTTGCCAGAATGGGAAAAACTGCCAAATATATCTCGTTGGGTTCTGCAGATAATAAGATCAGGGTACGCCATCCAGTTCAGGTGTCGTCCACCCAGTTTCAAGGGGGTCCTACCTACCTTGGTGGGCCCCGAGCAGGCTCTGGTTATGACTCAAGAAGTCCAGACCCTCCTACGGAAGGGGGCCATAGAGAAGGTCCCTCTCTCCGACAGGGAGTCGGGATTCTACAGTCGCTATTTTATAGTGCCAAAGAAGGATGGGGGGTTGCGCCCCATTTTGGACCTGCGCTCTCTGAATCGCGCAGTGGCAAAGTTCAGGTTCAAGATGCTTACACTCAAACATATCGTGTCCCAAATCAGGTCCGAGGACTGGTTTGTCACGATAGATCTCAAAGATGCTTACTTCCACATCTCCATCCTTCCGCAGCACAGGAAGTACCTGAGGTTCGCTTTCGGGGGACAAGCGTACCAATATCGGGTGCTTCCCTTCGGTCTAGCCCTATCACCCCGCACCTTCACCAAGTGTGTAGACGCGGCATTAGCCCCCTTGCGTATGCAGGGGATCCGCATTCTCAATTATATCGACGACTGGCTGATTTTGGCTCAGTCAGCACGTCTGGCGGTTCAACATCGAGATGTTGTTCTCGCACACATGAAGAGGTTAGGGCTGAGGCTCAACCTCAAGAAGAGCGTTCTTTCTCCAGTACAGAAAATAACGTATCTGGGTGTGTGTTGGAATTCGATCCTGATGCAGGCCCGTCTATCAGAGCCTCGCGTAGGGTCGATTCTCTCAGCTGTGAAAGGGGTGAAACTAGACCAGCCACTCACTGTCAAACAGTATCAGAGACTGTTAGGCCTGATGGCAGCAGCGTCCAACGTCATTCCTCGTGGCCTGTTGTACATGAGACCTTTACAGTGGTGGCTCAAGACCAAGGGTTTTTCCCCGAGGGGAAATCCCTTTCGCGTGATCAAGGTAACGCGGCGATGCCTCCGCGCCTTAGTCATGTGGAAGGACCCTCGGTTTCTAGCCCAAGGCCCGTTACTGGGGGTACCGTGCCAGCGGGTCACTCTGACCACGGATGCCTCCCTTACGGGTTGGGGGGCGACCATGAGTGGTCGCTCGGCCCAGGGCCTGTGGCAGGACTCTCATCGTGCGTTGCACATAAATTGCCTGGAAATGCTTGCTGTGTTCCAGGCTCTGAGACATTTCCTGCCGTATCTCAGGGGCCATCATGTTCTATTTCGCACAGACAACACATCGGTGGTCTCCTATATAAATCACCAGGGGGGTTTGAGGTCTCGCCCTTTGTACAAGCTGACTCGTCAAATCCTCCTGTGGGCCCTGGGGAAATTGCTCTCAATTAGGGCAATCTATATCCCAGGGCGCCTGAATATGGAAGCAGACATCCTGTCGAGGCAGGGGCCGAGGCCCGGGGAGTGGAGACTCCACACCGAGGTGGTGGAGCTCCTCTGGCAAAAATTTGGCAGAGCCGAAGTAGACCTTTTCGCAACTCAAGACAACACTCATTGTCGTCTATGGTTTTCTCTAACTCCTCCAGCTCCCTTGGGACTGGACGCCATGGTACAGGAGTGGCCGAGGCTGCCCCTGTACGCTTTCCCCCCGATCGCTCTGCTTCCGGGAGTTCTAGAGAGAGTTCGTCGGGACGGTGCCCATCTGCTCCTAGTAGCTCCGTTCTGGCCAGCCCGGGTTTGGTTCTCGGACATTGTGTCGCTCCTCAACGGCTCTCCCCTGGAGATTCCGTGCAGGAGGGACCTGCTCTCTCAGTCGGGCGGTGCCTTCCTGCACCCACGCCCAGAGCTGTGGAATCTGTGGGCTTGGCCTCTGAGGGGGCCCAGCTCCTAAGCTCCGGTCTCTCAACCGAGGTTGTGGAGACCATCCTACACTCTAGAGCTCCCTCCACGAGGAAACTGTACGCATTGAAATGGAGACTCTTCACCTTATGGTGTAGAGATCGCCTGTGGGATCCAGTTAACTGCCCTGCGAGCGCGGTGCTGGAGTTCCTGCAGGAGAAATTCTCCGCTGGGTTAGCTCCCTCCACTTTGAAGGTGTACGTGGCGGCCTTAGCAGCTTACCACTCTCCTTTCGATGGTGTTACGCTCGGGCGACACCCCCTAGTTACTCGTTTCCTCCGTGGCACTATCAGACTGAGGCCTGCAGTACGCACCAGGGTGCCGGCCTGGGACTTATCTATTGTCCTTCAGGGCCTTTCTCAGGCTCCCTTCGAGCCCATTGAAGAAATTTCTGAGAAACTCCTCACTTTAAAGACCATCTTTCTGCTGGCTATCTCTTCTTTAAAAAGAATAGGGGACTTACAAGCCCTCTCTGTGGCACCCTCGTGCTTGGAATTTGCTCCCGGTATGGCTAAAGCTTTTCTGCACCCCAGACCGGGGTACGTTCCTAAGGTTCCCACTAATACTGTGAGACCCATAGTACTTATGGCCTTTTGTCCACCTCCCTTTCTGACGTCTGACCAGGAAAGATCCAATCTGCTTTGCCCTGTTCGCGCACTAGACGCTTATGTCCACAGAGCTGCCCTGTGGAGAAAATCGGAACAGTTGTTCGTGTTTTACGGTCCACCCTCGAGAGGGGGTCCGGTCTCTAAGCAGAGGATGAGCAAGTGGATAGTTGAGGCTATTTCACTTGCTTATGAGGTGGTCGGGCAGCCTTCCCCTTTGGCTGTCCGGGCACACTCACTAGGGGTATGGCTGCCTCTCGGGCATTCCTAGCAGGGGCCTCCCTGCAAGACATCTGTGATGCGGCGGGGTGGTCCTCGCCGCTCACTTTCGTGAGGTTTTACGAACTTGACATTACTCCAGGGGCTCGGGTGCTCGCCTTTTAGACAATGCACAGGCGGGCATCCGGCTCCTATGGGGACGTGGGTATTCTCGTTCCCAAAGCGGTGACGCAGCGCGAGTTCCCTCAAAAGGGAACGTCTCGGTTACGACTGTAACCTTAGTTCCCTGAGTAGGGAACGAGACGCTGCGTCACCCTGCCATACTCCCCGCATGCCCGCAAAAGCGTCTTGCTTCACTCTACCACAGAAGCTAGCGGCGTTTGTTTGCCGGTATGCTTTATACCTTCCGGGTCGATGACGTCACCCGCCTATGACGTTCCGTCTCTCCATTGGACTGATTACACATGTGCTTCACGACGCAATCACGCAGAGATGTTCCCAAAGCGGTGACGCAGCGTCTCGTTCCCTACTCAGGGAACTAAGGTTACAGTCGTAACCGAGACGTTTTTAACTTTCATTATCAAGTTGTTATCTACTGTCCAATTGCAAAGAACACTTCTCATAACCCGTTATTGAACAAACCGCTTATGACTATGCATTTATTAGGCATTTTTCTTGGTTTTAAAATCTCTAAATGTTTTTGTTAATGCAGTGTACACAAGCTTTTTTTTAACTGATTTTAACTAATTTGTGTACAGATCTTTTGAAACAGGAGACCATTGATGCTTTGAAACGTTTTACCAGTTTACTACTGACATTGATTAATTACTACTGACAATTTGTTTCAGTTCTACTTTCAGCAAAATAACAAAATAAATTACAGTTACAATCAAGTTATACATTTATAATCAAATAATATATACAGTAAATCTCATCTTCATGAAATATTATCATCTGCATATCACTCTCAACCTTACAGTTTATGCTCAACTTGAGCTCACACACCCGACGCATGCGCATAGAGAGCTGGATGTCGGTGCGTCCATGAGTATTAAACTACTAGACTAGTTCTCTTTCATGTGCTATTGCGATTAAACTGTCAAATGCACACAAGGTTATGTCAGAAACACACAAAGTTCACATGAAAACAGTTGGTTATGTCTGTGCACATGCAGCAAGTACAGAAATCCCGTGTGTATATTAGATCTGTGTACTAAAGTGAAAGCAGTGTACTATACAGCACCTACTGCTATATCTACTGGCCGACTGTGTACAGCTCTCTGAGGGTGGGATCTATGCTAATACGGCAGTGTCCATCAACACTCGTGGGCGGGGCCTGTGAAATGTGACGTCACATTCCCCAGAATCTGCAAACAGCTTGTTCTGAGACACTGCTCATGATTTATGGGGATTTTAAAAAAAGGAGTGGGTGGATTTTTTACCATTATAGGGTGGTTGTGTACACACACTGCCAACATACATTTATGTTCAAACACCATGTAAAAGTGAATTTTGCATTATAGGTGCCCTTTAAATCAGTGGTTCTCAAACGTTTTTGGTCAAGCCTCCTTTAAAAGCCCACTGAAGTGCCTTGAAACGTTGAGATGCTTTGAAAGCACAGCATTATTCAATGTGTTGACATAATTTCCACTGAAACAGGAAGAAAGGGTGGGACATATATCTCTCTCTTCACTCCTCAAGCCTTCTGAGTATCGTCAGCTTCTTCGAGACGAGCAGCTTTCCAGTCGCTGTTGGTGTTTCCAGCGATCGTTTACTGCCTGCCTGCTGATCTGTGCAGTGGTCTGCATTCAGCTGGTATTCAGTCCCTGGGCGCTTCGGCATCACTACGAAGCTTTCCTCTCACAAAAGAGCTCACACGTGGCACGTCTTTTTAAAGATGTCTACCCCATGTGCTTCTGGGTGCGGTCGGTCTCTGCCGCTCTCTGATGGGCATGAACACTGTCTGACGTGTTTGGGCTTACAGCACGCTCAGGCGGCGTTCATGGATGAGTCATGTTCCCACTGCGGGATAATGACCATCTCGGTGCTGCGGTTGAGACTCAATGAGCTCCGTTCCGGAGCGAGAGTCCCCTCTGCCACACCCCAATCTGCTGTCTCCTCGCGAGGCAACACTTTGGCTGGTGGCCAGGGTGACCTGAGGGTGACGGTGTGAAATAAAGCCCCGACGCTCATGCCTCGGGCCACACCCCAATCTAGCGCACCGCTCCCCCCATGCGCTCAAACTGTAGCAACGGAGCCGGCTCCTGCTGATCCGTCTGTTGCGTTTGGGCCCGCAGAGGACGAGGAGATGTCGATCGCCGCATCACAAGGTGGGCTAGAGTCCTCTGAGGTTGATGATTCGGCTATGCTGCCGCCTTCCGGTGTGCCAGCATTGCCCGAGTCGGACCCAGAGCTGACAGCCATGCTTTCCCGGGCAGCTGCGAGTCTCGGGTTGGAGTGGAACCCTCCGCCCCGACCTGAACGCTCGCGGCTGGACGATTGGTTTTTGGGGGCGCCGCGTTCTGACACCCGTCAGGCCACGCCCCCAATACCTTTTTTCCCGGAGGTGCATGAGGAGGTCACGCGGTCCTGGAAGGCCCTGTTGTCTTCCCGCGACCGTTCGGCGACCTCCTCCGCCTTCTCTGCCCTCGATGGGGCCGCGGCCAAAGAGTACACTGGGGTTCCCCCGGTTGAACGCTCTGTTGCGATGCAACTGTGTCCTCAGAGTGCTTCAACCTGGCGTGGCGACCCTAAGCACCCCTCCAAAGCCTGTAGATTCACATCAACCTTGGTGTCGAAGACCTACAGAGCTGCTGGGCAGGCTGCCGCCTCTTTGCATGCCATGGCCATCTTGCAGGCCTACCAGGCCCGGATGCTATGCGACATGCACGAGGGTAGGGCTGACCCAGGGCTCAGAAATGAGCTGCGTGCCGCCACCGACCTCGCCCTCCGGGCGATGAAGGTGACCGCACGCTCCCTGGGCCAGGTGATGTCCACAGCTGTGGTCCAGGAGAGACACCTATGGCTCAACCTGGCCGATATGCGGGACGCCGAGCGAACCCGGTTCCTCGACGCTCCCGTATCCCAGGATAGGCTATTCTGCGGTTCTCAACCGCCCAAAAGCAGACTGAGGCCATTAAACATATACTGCCCCAGCGGCCAGCTGCTGCTTCCACCCAGCCGCCGGCACAGTCACCTCAGCCTGCTCGCCGCTGAGGGCGCCCTCCCGTGGCTCCCACCCCTCCCGCCCGGCCCCAGCAGCAGCCTTCACCTGGGCCGTGGAGGACGCCGCAGGACGCGGCTGCTGACCGTGCCCCCACACCGGGACGCCTCCCACGTCCGGGCCGGTCACGCCGCCTCGCTGCCCCACCCGGGGTACGCCTGTGGTTTGCTTGTCCCCGCTAGTGCAGTTCTTGGGAGCCTGGCTAGAGCTTCCGGGACTGTCCCGCTGGTTCGGCTATGCGATTCAGTTCGCTCAGGCTCCTCCCCGCTTCCGGGGAGTCCGCTATACCATGGTGGGGCCCAATGCCCCAGTCATGCATGCGGAGGTTGCTACCCTGCTGGCGAAGGGTGCGATCGAGCCTGTCCCTCCAGCCGAAATGAAGTCCGGCTTCTACAGCCCCTACTTCATTGTACCCAAGAAAACCGGTGGGTTACGACCGATCCTGGACCTGCGCGCCCTGAACCTATCCCTTCACAGGCTTCCGTTTAGGATGTTGACAGCGAAACGCCTTTTCGAATGCGTTTGTCCAGCAGATTGGTTTGCAGCGATCGACCTGAAGGACGCCTCCATATCAGTACGCAGTCCTCCCATTCGGGCTAGCTCTGTCCCCTCACGTCTTTACGAAGATTGTCGAGGCAGCCCTTGTGCCACTCAGGCAACACGGGGTTCGCATCCTGAACTACCTCGACGACAGGTCTCGAGAGGTACCTCTCGAGAGCAGGTGTGCGAACACAGAGACCTAGTGCTCCAGCACTTAGCCAGTCTGGGCCTTTGGGTCAACTGGGAGAAGAGCAAACTCTGCCCCATGCAGAGGATCTCTTTTCTATGGATATCGACTCGGTCGCCATGTGCACGCAGCTTACGAGCGGGCGCGCGCAGTCACTGCTGACTTGCCTCCGTCAAATCGAGAGCAAGAGTGCGGTTCCACTGAAGTTATTTCAGAGGCTCCTGGGGCATATGGCATCTGCAGCCGCGGTAACACCGCTCGGATTGCTTCATATGAGACCGCTTCAGCACTGGCTTTGCGATCGAGTCCCGAGATGGGCATGGCAGTCGGGCATGCTCCGGGTCCCAGTGACTTGGGCCTGCCTGCAGACCCTCACCCCGTGGTCGAACCTCAGCTTTCTACGGACCGGAGTGTCCTTAGAACGAGTTTCCAGGCATATTGTTATATCAACAGATGCCTCCACCACGGGCTGGGGTGCCATGTGCAATGGACATGCTGCCGCGGGCTCCTGGACAGGACCCCAGCGCCTTCTGCATGTCAATTGCCTCGAGTTGCTGGCAGTACGGTTCGCCCTGCACTGCTTCCGAGCGTTGCTCAAGGGTCAACATGTACTAGTCCGCTCAGACAACACGGCCACAGTAGCGTACATCAACCATCAAGGTGGTCTACGTTCCCGCCGTATGTCTCAACTCGCCCGCCATCTCGTTCTATGAAGTCAGAAGCATCTGAGGTCCCTTCGTGCTGTCCATATCCCAGGAACCCTGAACCGTGCAGCCGACGAGCTCTCACGGCTTCAGCCACTTCCGGGAGAATGGAGACTCCATCCCCAGACGGTCCAGCTGATTTGGGAACAGTTTGGCGACGCACAGGTAGATCTGTTTGCCTCCCACGACTCTTCCCATTGCCGCCTGTTTTATTCCCTGACCGAGGGCCCCCTCGGCACGGATGCTCTGGCGCATAGCTGGCCGCGGGGCCTCCGCAAATATGCGTTTCCCCCAGTGAGCCTTCTCGCACAGGTTCTGTGCAAGATCAGGGAGGACAAGGAGCAGGTCCTTTTGGTCGCCCCGTACTGGCCCTGGCCGGACCTGGTTCTCCAAACTCGTACTCCTTGCGACAGCCCCTCCCTGGTCCATACCTCTGAGGAAGGACCTCCTTTCTCAGAGACGGGGCACCCTCTGGCACCCGCATCCCGATCTGTGGAACCTCCACGTGTGGCTCCTGGATGTGACGTGGTAGGTTTGAGTACCCTACCACCTCAGGTGGTGGCTACCATCACTTCCGCTAGGGCCTTGTCTACCAGACACGCCTATGCGTTGAAGTGGAACCTCTTCATCACCTGGTGTTCTTCTCGCCAAGAAGACCCCTGGAAATGCCCGATCAGGTCTGTGCTCTCATTCCTCCAAGAAGGGTTGGAACGAAGGCTGTCTCCTTCCACCCTCAAGGTGTATGTGGCCGCGATATCCGCCTACCACGACCTTGTGGAGGCCAAACAGGTAAGTCAGCACGACCTGATCATCAGGTTCCTGAGGGGGGCGAGAAGACTGAATCCTCCTCGCTCTCCCCTCGTACCCTCTTGGGATCTCTCAGTAGTCTTAGATGCTCTGCAGAGGGCTCCCTTCGAGCCATTGCGATCAGTCGAGCTTAAGTTCCTGTCAATGAAGACAGCGCTCCTGATCGCTTTGGCCTCCATCAAGAGGGTACGGGACCTGCAGGCATTTTCGGTTGACGAAGCGTGCCTAGAATTCAGGCCGGCCAACTCTCACGTGATCCTGAGACCCCGGCCTGGATATGTGCCCAAGGTTCCCACCACTCCGTTCAGGGACCAGGTGGTGAACCTGCAAGTGCCGCCTTTGGAGGAGGCAGACCCAGCCTTGGCACTGCTCTGTCCAGTACGCGCCCTCCGTGCTTACGTAGACAGAACACAGTGTTTCAGGACCTCAGACCAGCTCTTTGTCTGTTATGGTGGGAAGCTGAAGGGAAAGGCTCTCTCCAAGCAAAGGTTGTCTCACTGGATAGTGGACACCATTGTCTTGGCTTATCGGACGCTGGGGCGTCCATGCCCCCTTGGGGTCAGGGCACATTCCACCAGGAGTGTGGCCTCCTCTTGGGCTTTAGCGCATGGCGCCTCGCTGACAGACATCTGCAGAGCTGCAGGCTGGGCGACACCTAACACATTCGCCAGATTCTATAATCTCCGAGTGGAGCCAGTGTCCTG
This sequence comes from Rhinogobio ventralis, assembly GCA_039654625.1. Lineage (NCBI taxonomy): Eukaryota > Metazoa > Chordata > Actinopteri > Cypriniformes > Gobionidae > Rhinogobio > Rhinogobio ventralis. The sequence continues at coordinate 24,637,720 of CM077206.1, read as the reverse complement.
ACTAGACTCAGGTGTCTTCGCTTGCTCGCCATTCCTCTCCACGGACGGGATACGTGCAATATTCTCCTCAGGTAGTTTCCCTGAAACCCTGAGTTCCTCCAGCACTGTCAATGCCGACAACAGTGCGTCTGCCCACTCGCTCAGGCCCTCGTGTCAGGCTAGGTGCCACCGTGTGCATGGTTCCCCCTATGGGCGACCCCCACATGTGTATTTCCACTGTAAGCCTCTCCGAGCATGTGTATTTCCCTCGGCAAGCCCTTGCCTCCCCTACGGGGGAAAATTTTCCACCTTCGGCTGGTTACCCCAGAGTTCTTCCATATGCAGCCCCTCGCGGGTCATATGTGTCTCCTTAAGTCCTCCCTACGGGTAGGCACTTTGGTGCATACTTCCACCTGGAATATGCTTCCCAGTGTACCTTGGTATTTCTGTGCTAAGTTGGAGTCCTTCGTCCGTACTAGCTTACGACAGGGAGCTCACACTTACGCAGGGTACTGGATGACAGCCGAGTGGCGTGATTAGATTGGGACCCCCATTCGTCAGTCACTGACGTTACTCGGGGTGACTGAACGAAAGGGAACGGTTACGTATGTAACCCTCGTTCCATGAGGAGGGAACGGAGACGTAACGTCCCTCTGCCACTTCCGCTGTACCGCTGAAACGGCCGGGAGTTCAGTCTTGGCTCCTCAGTAGGTAAACATAATGCGATGTTGCCAGCGTACTTCCTTATATACCCACGCTGTGGGGCGGAGCTACGCTATGCAAATTCCGCATGCCCATGGCATTGGCCTGCCATTGGGCGTTTTCTAAGATCTCGAAGATGATAGGCTTCTAGGCGAAACCCCCATTCGTCAGTCACTGACGTTACGTCTCCGTTCCCTCCTCAGGGAACAGGGGTTACATACGTAACCGAGACGTTTTCTCCTTATCTCTAACCGTTTCTCCTAAACTCCTCCATATCGCTTTCAAATATAGCACTTTGTGTAGAATTCAAATGGGTCTGATACATTTTCTGGTATACGCCGTGTCGGGCATATGATCTGCTCTGTGCTATCCTGTCTTGGAACCGCGCACTGCTGTAGTTTGCGTGACACTAACGTCAAACCAGACTTCATTCACCCCAATGGAAAGTATATTTACACTGTCTGGATTGTTCCCTTTGGAGGGAACTTGCCCTGCGTCAATGACGCTTTGGGAGCGCCTCTGCGTGATTGCGTCTGAAGTAGGGCTGGGCCGATAAACAATATCATATCGAATCTCGATAAAATTTATAAAATGTCGATAATGATGATAAGCTCTGGACATTTTTACTCGATATTGATTACTCTAACACGCAGTCACACAGCAGAAATAAACACGACAACAGCCAGTCAGTGTGCAGCTTTTAACTTGCACATCAAAAGTACATGCTCTACTGGCAAAGAAAACTCGACACGAGAAGGAAAAAGTGGAAGCGACAAACGTTAAATCGAAAGTGAAACTAACCTTCAAACGGATCGGTCTCGGTGACGCGACCTAAACAGCGCTGCGAGATCCAGTGAGATGCGTGTGCATTCATCGAAAAACACAAATGTCTCTGTGATTTAAACTAGTTTAAAGCCAGATGAAACAGCGCTGACAAACGGGAGAAACTATACAATCAGAAGGCTTTTCAATCTACAAAATCTACCATGGATTTACTGTAACACTAACTGCACCATGGTACTGTGGCAGAAATGTAGGATATTCTATTCATATAGAATTTAATTATATTATTAATGTAGACATGTATTAAAAGGAGTAATGGAATATTATTACAGTATTTTTTTGTGATTGAGCTATAGAATTTGTGCATTTATACTAAATGTTTTAGGCTAGGCCTGCTGTTTTTCATTCAAATACCATAGTGAAGAGCTATATGCGTGTTTTTAACTGCGGTTATCATGATCTAAATGTATGATATTATGGAAGACAAATGGTTCACTCATAGTCAGAATATTAACATTTTACAATATAAAATTAGGTTGTTACAATTTGTACAGATGTCCATGTTTTTGTTAATGAACATAAATTTACATCTGCATCCTCCTAACTCAAGCTACTACTACTACTGTCAACTCACTGTCAAATGTGCATTTCTAAGACAAAACATGTAATATTATTAATATTGCAGCCTGAACTGCAAACTGTGCCGAAATTATATCTATATGCCAAAGTCAGGCAACACCTGTTTCATGACTAGAAACGATATCACTTATTAGAACATGCAGAGACATTCATTTTGTTAAAGAAAAATTACTGGAAAAGTATAAGGAATTCAAAAATGTGAAGTGTTTGTCATATTCTGAAAATAAAAAGTAGCTTAAAACCACAATTAACAGTCTGGTTTCTACAACTTTCACTTAGGAGCAAAAATCTGCCTTTAAATTTAAAATAAATAAATATTTGACATTTATTGTGAAAATGATTGATATCGACTGATATGAAAAGATTTTATCGAAATAAGCCCTAGAGCACGTGTGTCAACGAGGCGAGGCGAGACGGAACGTCACGGGCAGGGCACGACCAGGAAACGGGCACGACCAGGAAAGCATAAGAACACATCAGAAAAGACCGGCATTAGCTTCTGTGCCTCAGGAAGCGCTCCGTGTCAAAAATGTTTGTCTGCATTCACTGTTGTACTGATATAGTGAGTTTACTATGTTCAAAGATATGGCGAATAAACAGACTGTACATATGTTAATAAATTAAATTAAGCTCAATAGGGAATTATGGGTATTTGTATTTAATTATTTATAATTATTTGTAACATTTTATAATCAAATTATAAATCTCTAAATCACCCAAAAAGGGAAATACCTAGCCTAAGTATTTGTACAATATATATATAGTTAATAACAATGTATTGCAATTAACTACGAATATATATGCCAAATCAGTAGGCTACAGAATAACTTTTAAAGAATTAATTCAAAATTCGACTGATCCGTTCGTCCAACGCACCAACAGTACAATCTTTTATCAACTCTCACAAAGGTTTATTCTTTCTATCAAATCTTCAGGAAGATTATCCTTCTGCCGTGAAGAATAACTTTCTGAACTAGATAATAATTAAAGTATTCAATGATACTATATGCAGACTTGTAGCTAGATCTGAACATTAAAGTGACTATATGTTTTGTGAGCTGTAACAATGACAATCAACGTGGATATAATGGTTTTAATAATTGATACTATGAATACATACGACTAAATAAAGAATACATATATATATATATACAGAATAACGAAAAGTAGAAAGTAGAAAGAGAGAGAGAGAAAGAAAGATCAAGAATGGCAATTTCACAAAAAGTAACCAGAGAGAGCCAGCCTTAAACAGGGGCACAAATCTTAAGACGCATCTAAATTTCGATAGAATTTATACTTGCATGGGTTTCTTTGTGCTGAGTACAAAAGGATGCGTGTGAGGCTTCTCAGAGCGTTCTTTGAGCTGGAGCGTTCTCTCTCTTCCGGACATTGTGTCTCCGATCCGCGGGAAGTTTGAAGAGTCAATTTGAAAGCGAAATGTTGCCGGAAGGTTAGAAAAGGGCGATCGTCTCGTTGCAGTTGAGAGAGTTGACTGAGCAAGCTGACTGAGCGCTGTGATGGAGCGCGCTGCCTGGCCGCCTGGTCACCTGGTAGAGGCTGAGTCGCGAATTGCGCCGAACTTCAAAGGAACCAACAAACTGGACTAAGCCACCTACCTAGCCAGGGCCTGAGCCACCTGGCCAGGGGATGAGCTGAGATGAGATGAGGGGAGGAAGAAGTGAAGGAATAAGAGGAGAAAGAAACGTGTCCTTTGTCTTTTAAGGACCATTAACATACGCCCATCTTTCCTGAAATGGCCTATCTGTGTAAATTTTAGGCGGAAGAAAATCCCTTTATCTCGATTAAATGACAAACTTTGCATGTTTTATGATGTATCAGAATTGGTGCAGTTTTACTCTGAAGGGGCTAAACATACTAATAATGCATCATGACTTAGTAGAGTATACATAGGGAACATGGGGCATGTGTTGATAGGGAGAGAGATTGTGTCCCCCTTTGAAGTCACCAGGGCTCTTCGAGGGGTTATCTGCTTTGCTTCGGCCAAGCCACAAAAGTGACAAAAAAGGGGCAATTCACCGTAGACGCCTTGGCACCAGAACATTAATTTTTATGCTACAATCAAGAAGATAAGAGCATCTCTGATGTTCAGTGGAACTGACCATTTGTGAGACACAAGTTGTGTGCTTCTCCCTGCCCTCATTTCATTATGGGTGGGGATACACACGACTTGTGTGTTATTTGTTTGGGAGCGGATCATGCTCTGTCAGCATTTGAGGAGGCTGACTGTAGGGCTGCAAATGATTATTTTGATAATCGATTAGTTGGCCGATTATTTTTTCGATTAATCGGATAAAATGCCCTTTTTTTTTTTAATTGACAAAACACAATTCCACATCCTGCCCAATGCTGTCCTTTAAACAAACGTGCCAGCTGAGTGCTATGAAAACATAAATAGTGAATATATCTACCATTACATAAATGAACCATGGTTTTACATTGAATAAAACAAACAGAATAATAATAATAAATAAATAACAGGGTTATTGTAGATTCAATGGTAACCACAAATTAACCATTGTTTTGCTTCAAATCCATAGTTTAACTATATGATATTTGTGTAGTTATACAAATGGAAATCAATACGGCATGGTATTGCATGGTTTTACTATAATAAAACCATTGTTCATTTTTGTAAGGGTATGTTTGTGCATATTATGTACAAAAAAAAGTTACTAAGCAAAAGGAGTTTAAATCAATACATTAAAATGATATTAAAGAAAAAAAAAAACCCTCAGTGTTACCAGATAAGAGGAATGTTCTGCAGGAGCACACACACACTCTCTATGGACACAGTAACTGTTACTGTCATTTCTTTATCCTGTAGAAACGTCTTACATTTATACTCAAATTACACACTGTTATCCCTTTACAGTTACAACTCTCATAAAATACTTGAATTACATGTTGACTTTAAAACAAAATTTAGCGTACAACAGCAGATATTTCAGCTAAATTAATGTTTTTCCCTCCCTACTGCGTTCTGTCTGTTTGACGTGCATGCCCGCCGCTCTGGCGCTCGCTCAGTTAAGTTTAACACAGGCTATCAGGACGGGCTTTCATGCAAAATGGAAATACTTGCGTGTATTAGTAGCATTTACAGATGAGGATATAATTACTGTCGTTTTGCGCTGAGGATGCAGACGCACACACACATCTGTCAAAGTGCATGACAGGGTATGTTAAACGCTAATGCATTCGCTTGAAGCTTAAAATAAACAATTCTCATGTTTTGGGCACTTGGATCATGTACCTTTCCTGCATCAGCTCACTCTGTGAAACATGTTGTCCACATGCTGATGGAAGCTTTATGTACAGAGAGCAGACCCAACTAATTGATAATGAGAATCGTTATTGATGATTTTCATTATCGATTTTACCAACTACACTTACCTAAAGGATTATTAGGAACACCATACTAATACTGTGTTTGACCCCCTTTCGCCTTCAGAACTGCCTTAATTCTACGTGGCATTGATTCAACAAGGTGCTGAAAGCATTCTTTAGAAATGTTGGCCCATATTGATAGGATAGCATCTTGCAGTTGATGAAGATTTGTGGGATGCACATCCAGGGCATGAAGCTCTCGTTCCACCACATCCCAAAGATGCTCTATTGGGTTGAGATCTGGTGACTGTGGGGGCCATTTTAGTACAGTGAACTCATTGTCATGTTCAAGAAACCAATTTGAAATGATTCAAGCTTTGTGACATGGTGCATTATCCTGCTGGAAGTAGCCATCAGAGGATGGGTACATGGTGGTCATAAAGGGATGGACATGGTCAGAAACAATGCTCAGGTAGGCCGTGGCATTTAAACGATGCCCAATTGGCACTAAGGGGCCTAAAGTGTGCCAAGAAAACATCCCCCACACCATTACACCACCACCACCAGCAGCCTGCACAGTGGTAACAAGGCATGATGGATCCATGTTCTCATTCTGTTTACGCCAAATTCTGACTCTACCATCTGAATGTCTCAACAGAAATCGAGACTCATCAGACCAGGCAACATTTTTCCAGTCTTCAACTGTCCAATTTTGGTGAGCTCGTGCAAATTGTAGCCTCTTTTTCCTATTTGTAGTGGAGATGAGTGGTACCCGGTGGGGTCTTCTGCTGTTGTAGCCCATCTGCCTCAAGGTTGTGCGTGTTGTGGCTTCACAAATGCTTTGCTGCATACCTCGGTTGTAACGAGTGGTTATTTCAGTCAAAGTTGCTCTTCTATCAGCTTGAATCAGTCGGCCCATTCTCCTCTGACCTCTAGCATCAACAAGGCATTTTCGCCCACAGGACTGCCGCATACTGGATGTTTTTCCCTTTTCACACCATTCTTTGTAAACTCTAGAAATGGTTGTGCGTGAAAATCCCAGTAACTGAGCAGATTGTGAAATACTCAGACCGGACCGTCTGGCACCAACAACCATGCCACGCTCAAAATTGCTTAAATCACCTTTCTTTCCCATTCTGACTTTCAGTTTGGAGTTCAGGAGATTGTCTTGACCAGGACCACACCTCTAAATGCATTGGAAGCAACTGCCATGTGATTGGTTGATTAGATAATTGCATTAATGAGAAATTGAACAGGTGTTCCTAATAATCCTTTAGGTGAGTGTAGTTGTTGCAGCCCTAGCTGACTGTGAGCATTGTGAGAGGCTGTCGCTTCGCACACTCCACTCCCGCCTGTCACTTTTTGAGGAAAGTGTCCATGTAGTGTTCCTCATGATTCTGGCGTTCTGGCCTCAAGCTGCAATCGTGGGGTTCGCAGATGGATCTCACAGAGGGGTTAGAGAAGGGCACCGCCCTTTCTCTGCCTTTACCTGGGGGATCCAGCGCTCTCTATCAGGGATCGGAAGGCTGCGATGTGGCTTCTTCCGCCCAGGGAGAGAGCCTAGTGTTTCAGCTATCCAGCTCTGAGGATTGAGCATCGAAGTGGGGGAAGAGGATTCGCCACCTCTTTCTACAGCCTATGAGGAGCTGGTGGAGGTGATCACTCTGTGTCTAAGTTGAAAATTTACTGGCCAGCCGAGAAACAGGGCGCTCATCCAAAAAGCAAACTGAATGAGCGCTTTTTACGACACCTCCACCATGGGGCCTTCCATTCTTTCCCGATCTTCATAACAAGTTGTCAAGATTGTGGAATAAGCCATATTCATCCCGTCTTTTCAGCCCACAAGCACATGTGTATTCAGATATTAGGAGGTTGACAGATCACTATGGGGCGATGCATAGGGTTGAACAGACGCTTGCGAACTATCTGTCCCCTATTTCATCATTATTAATTATACATCATTCCTGAAGGCCCCGACGTTGCCCACTAAGCCTCTAAAGACATTTTCTCCCAAAGAACTCTTCGAGAACTGCATTGGGCCACAGATCTGTCTCTCAGGGCCACCCGACAGAGAGTCCTTGTTTTACAGCCGTTACTTCATTGTTCCAAAGAAGGATGAAGGGGTTGCATCCAATATTAGATCTTTGTCAGCTGAATTGTTTAGTGCAGAGGCTAAAGTTCAAAATGTTGACTTTAAAGCAGATTGTGACTCAAATCAGATCCGAGGACTGGTTTGTCACAATAGATCTAAAAGACGCATACTTCCATGTCTCCATCCTTACACAATACAGAAATTTCCTGATGTTTGCTTTCAGGGGTGAAGCATACCAGTATCGGGTTCTTCCATTCGGTCTAGCTCTATCACCCTGCACGTTCACGAAATGTGTGGATGCAGCTCTTGTGCCGCTCAGACTACAAGGAATTTGCATTCTGAACTATATAGACGACTGACTTATCTTAGCACAGTCGGAGCAGATTCCGGCGGTTCGGCATTGAGATGTCGTTCTAGCTCACATGCAGAAGTTGAGGTTGAGACAATGCCAAGAAGAGTGTGCTTTCTGCACTACAGAGGACCACCTTTCTTGGTGTAGTGTGGGATTCATTGACGATGATGGCTGTCCTATCGCCCGCTCGTATCCGCTCGTTGCTGCTATCCTCACAGTCATAAAAAAGATAAAGCTAGGCCAGTCACTCACTGTGAAACAGTTTCAGAGGCTGTTTGGTCTGATGGCAGCTGCGTCCAATGTGATACCTTGCTGTCCATGAGAACCTTGCAGTGGTGGCTCAGGACCAAAGGGTTTACCCCAAGGGGGAACCCATTTCGTATGATCAAGGTCACACAGAGGTGTATCCGTGCCTTTATTATATGGCGGAAGCCTTGGTTCCAGTCCCAGGTTCCTGTGTTAGAAGCTCAGTGCCATCGAGTCTCACAAGGGATGCCTCTCTCACAGGCTGGGGAGCAGTAATGGAAGGCTGCTCAGCTCTAGGTCTGTGGAGGAGTTGTCATCTTTCGTGGCACATAAACTGAGGCCAGGGGAGACTTCACCTCAGGATACGACGCACTGTCCACTTTGGTTCTCCCTTTCATGCTATGGTACAGACATGGCCGAGGTGATTTTATAAAAGGCTTCAGTATCTCGAGGTAAAGGAGTTTACCCCCAGCGTCTAGCGACGCAATACGAAAATTCGAAAGGGAACTACTACGTTAATGTTTCTTTGTGCATTGTGTGACGAATAACGTAAAAGGCATTAAAATCTTTAAAATTCGAAAAGGTCAGCAGTTTCAGAGGCTCCTGGGGCATATGGCAGCTGCAGCGGCAGTAACACCGCTCGGCCTGCTTCATATAAGACCGCTTCAGCATTGGCTACATGGCCGAGTCCTGAGATGGGCGTGGCAAGGCAGCACTCACCGGGTGAGCATCACACCGGCCTGCCAGCAATCCTTCAGCCCATGGTCAGACCCCTCATTGCTTCGGGCCAGAGTGCCCCTGGAACAGGTGTCCAGGCATGCTGTGGTCTTCATGCATGTGCTTTCCTTCCTGCAATTAGGGTTGGAGCGTAGGTTGTCGCCCTCCACCCTCAAGGTCTATGTTGCTGCAATATCCGCCTATCACGACCACGTAGAAGGTAAGACGGTTGGGAAGCACGATCTGGTCGTCAGGTTCCTCAGGGGGTCGAGACGGTTAAATCCTCCTCGACCTCCCTCCATACCCTCTTGGGATCTTGCTCTGGTGCTCCGAGCACTTCAGAATGCCCCATTTGAGCCTTTGCAGTCAGCAGAGCTAAAGATTCTGTCTATGAAGACTTTGCTGTTGGCCGCACTGGCCTCCATCAAGAGGGTAGGGGACCTGCAGGCATTTTCGGTCGACGAATCGTGCCTAGAGTTCGGGCCGGGTGACACCCACGTGGTACTGAGACCCCGGCCTGGCTATGTGCCCAAGGTTCCTACCACTCCCTTCAGGGACCAGGTGGTGAACCTGCAAGCGCTGCCCCCGGAGGAGGCAGACCCAGCCCTAGCTTTGCTCTGTCCCGTCCGCGCTCTGCGGATTTACATGGATAGAACTCAAAGCTTCAGGACCTCAGATCAGCTCTTTGTCTGTCACAGAGGCCAGCAGAAGGGAAAGGCTGTCTCCAAGCAGAGGATGGCCCACTGGATAGTGGATGCCATCACCTTGGCTTACCAAGCACAAGGTGTGCCCTGTCCGCTCAGGGTGCGAGCACACTCTACTAGAAGTGTTGCATCCTCCTGGGTGCTGGCACGTGGCGCCTCGCTGTCAGACATCTGTAGAGCTGTGGGCTGGGCGACACCCAACACGCTCGCTAGATTCTATAGCCTACGTGTAGAGCCGGTTTCCTCCTGTGTTCTCACCTCAAACGGGTAGAAGCATTGAGAGGCCCTGACTCTTGTCGGCTTGCTGCGCTACGGCGTTTACATTCTCCAGAAGCAAACTCTGTAAATCTTCCATCACCCTCGGTGCCGGATGCGGTGGAGCGTCTGGCATCAGGCCCCTTGCTGCCGAATCCTTGAGAACAGGTTTTGGGCTGGGGTAATATGAGTGACCCTCCGGGGATCCCATATATTTCTCCACGGTCGCTCCTACGGGAGAGCCTTCTCGTCAGTGGGACTGAGCCCCCTCTCTCCGTTGCGGGCTACGGCTCAGCATTGTACTCCACATAACTCCGACCGACTGAATGGGAACGTCTTGGTTACGTATGTCCCGTCGCCATGTCCTCTACCTACTCGGCTCCTCAGCAAAAAGCTAATTTGATGCAAACACCTGTGTCTCATTTATACCCGCACTGCATGGCATGAGCACCTGGTGCAATCATTGCATGCCAATGTGCATTGGCTTTTTTAGTTTCACTCGAAGTAGATTGGCTCTCGCGAGCGAGATTCCTATTCGTCGGTACTCCGACGTGGCGTCTTCGTTCCTTCCTTCAGGGAACGAGGGTTACATACGTAACCGAGACGTTTCTAGTAAAAGAGAAAATAAAACTAATTATTTACTGTTACATTATACATCATACTCTATTAATTAATAAGTAGTTTACCGCTGTTATCTGCATTCTGCAAAGAAGAATCTGCTTGCTTTTTCCTGCAAAGAAAAACTATAGCTCATAAATAGAATGAGGAACTGCTGTTGTGTTGTTAACCAGATGAGACTTCTGGAATTAAGGGACATTGAAAGAGTTGGTTTAATTTGAATTATGCGGTTCTCTTGAGTGTTCACATTTCAGACCAGGCAACTTCTGGAACAGCCGCCTTGACAAATGAGAGCGAATAGACTGAAGTCTGTTCTACAAGATAACTGCAGAGAGAAGAAGAGGAAGTGGCCTCCTGAAAGAGGAAGTTAAAACTTCTGAGGGCTCAGTATAGACTGATTCAGTGAGAGGAAAAGATAAAACGTTCACTTGAGACTTTTTCTAAGGGCATTTTTGCCATGCATCGATCAAGGATCAATCAAAAGCCAGACTGAGAAGAGGCAAAGAAACAACGGAGCCCATACACTTTGCATGTCATCACAGGCTGATGATCCAATGCAACAGCCCAACAAGTTCAACTGCCTGACGATCCACACGGAAGAACTTCCATGCGCACAGGTGCTGCAATTTCAATAATCACTACAGAGACCGCTTCAAATTTTGCTATCACTTAAAGGTGGGGTAAGTGATATTTAAAAAATCCATTCGAAAAGTGTCTTGGGCCGAGTACCAAAACAAACTTGTAGCCAATCAGCAGTAAGGGGTGTGTCTACTAATGATGGGGAGAAGATGCACGTCATTATTCAAAAAAACTCACAGGACGGACATTAGCCGAGCGATGACAGAAAAAGAGAAAGAAAGAGAGAGATGGCAGATAGATGGCAGAAAGAGAGAGATGGCAGATAAAAAAACTAAACTGAAAGATGTCTGTGGAACAAAAGAAGGCTTATGATCAGCCAAGAAGTATCAGAAGTATAAGTTTCAGCGCTGGAGAGAGCTCAAGGAGCGGGAAGGCCGAGGTAGCTTTATAGGGAAGTAACATTGGTTTTGTTTTGTTTCACAGAACTAAATATATGCTGGCTTTTGCTTGAATATGCTCATGTGTCATGTTCACTTGCTTGTCCATTTGCGATCATATTGTCGTTCACTTCAGCGATGATAAAGATCCATTCATTTCCACACCCGATAAGGCTGGAGCGTCTAAACCTCCTCACTGTCTGTTTCAAGCGTCAGCTCCCAAAATGTGTCCGAAAAGTAAGATAATATACTCCTTATATATGTTTTGTTTCCTTTGGTTCCTCTTTTCGTGATCGATATAACCCTCTAATCTTGTCATAATTGTAATATGTTCGTTAGTTGGATTGTCATGCTCGTGCTATCAAGTTGTTCATTAAAACTCTTTGTGTTTTTGGAATGGAAGGGATGACTTTTTAGCACCTAAACTCTGGAACAGCCTTCCTAGCATTGTTCGGGAAGCAGACACACTCTGTCAGTTTAAATCTAGACTAAAAACGCATCTCTTTACTATGGCATACACATGAAACATTTTTAATTTATATTTTATTCAAATTGTTAGACTGCATTAACTAGGTCAGCCGGAACCGGGAACACTTCCCATAACACCTGATGTACTCATTACATCATAAGAAGAATGGCATCTACGCTAATGTTAGTCTCTCTGTTTATCCCGAGGTTTACTGCAGTCAGCCGGAATCGGGCCGTATCCAGATCAGATGGTTGACCTGCGCCTAGACATGACCAACGGATCCCTGAAATGTCTGCACCGTGTAAATTAAACTCCCCCCGTAAATGCCGCATTGACACGACATCCTCATTAAACCTGTCTCCGGCGTGACGACTCCGATCTTTCGAATAATCTTTTTGAATATCTTTTGATCTATTATGACTTCTGACCTGTAATGTTGCCAGAATCATAATCATACACTGTTTGTTCGTTGGCCAGAGGAGAACTGGCACCCCGACTGAGCCTGGTTTCTCCCAAGGTTTTTTTCTCCATTCTGGCCCCTGAAGGAGTTTTGGTTCCTTGCCACTGTTTGCCTTTGGCTTTTGGCTTGCTCAGTTGGGGACACTAAATTTTCAACTATATTACTGATCTGCCCGCATTGACACTATATGATAATTGAAATTAGCTGGATGACATCCCCGTTTTCTCAAGAACTGCTGTACAGCCGAATCAAATTCTGTTGCATTATTTTCCTGTTTAACACTGTGAAGCTGCTTTGAAACAATCGGCATTGTAAAAAGCGCTATATAAATAAAGGTGACTTGACTTGACTCCATTTAGTTAGGTAATTTTCTAGATTCAATAAAACAATAACTCTAAAATTCATAAATGCTGTCATCACCAGGGGTACGACATAGGAATGTTTTTTCCAAGATTGTGTAGAGATCTCCAATATTCTTCTGAGTAGCTCATAAGTAACAACAAAAAGTTTGAAAACGTGTAAATTGCGCAATGAATAACAAATCAACTGCAGGCCTAGGTCTATATGATTATTTTAAAGGATTGAATCTATTTTATTTTGAAAAAGGTTTATGTTTGTGGTGTTAAACTCAATCCCATGGCAACTGACATCAGACAATTGGACCGAGCGGCAGTGTGTCTGGAAACACACAGATTTTTTTCCTCTCTCCCCTCTCTCGTCTCTGTTGCTCCTTATGCTTCTGTCTCCTTTTCTCCTTTTATTTATTTTATATAATTAAAGTTATATAACTTTAAAACGCCAGTTCCTTCTTCCCATAACAACTAACCGCGTAACAACAAGCATCTAACCTCTCAAATCAGTATTAAACCAGAGTATTTATTCAGAGTATTAAACCATTTCTCAAAATTAAATGCAGCCAAAAATCAACCAGACAAGTAAACCCGGTCTGGATGAAAGGCTGAATATAGTTATTTTCATATTAGAGCAGTTTCAACAAAGAATCATATCTTGCAAACACACACAATTTGTTTGCACGCGATCATAGGAACAAGAGAAAAAAGGAATCTACTGTCTGCTCAGTTTCCTTGCATTATATCTTTTTATAGATATATACATCTTTTTTTTATCTTTTCACACTGTCAGCTGGAACTCCAAAGTGGAAAGCGTACCTGTTTCCTGTCTATTTATAGCCTCTCACGAGTGCATTCCAATGACGTCATCGTCAGAGGTTATTTAAAGCCAAGTTCTTGGCGTGTTTGCCACACATTCTTCACAACCAGTCAAACAAAGATGTTTTCCCATAGTGCTAACTCAACGCAGCATTGAGAGTAGCTTTTGAAAGGGAACCATTGAGTATTGTTACAGATAACGATGTTCAGTTTACTTCTGCTTCTTTCGCCGCTTTTCTGGAATATTAGTCACCATTGTTCCTCTCTCCACTACACAGCAGCTAATGGTGCCGTAGAGAGGTTCAACCATGTGCTCATACTGTCCAAATGCAGCAACATCAGCCATGGAAACCTGTGGTAATTACCGTCTTGCAGGTATACCGTGCCACTCCACATGCTGCAACTGGTACTTCACCCTTTCAGCTCCTCAATGGCAGGTAAATGCACACAAAGCTGTCTATTTTACCATCTGCTCCTGAGGAACATAGAAAGTTTACCAATCCTATCACGGTTGCCAAAAGACTTGAGGTGGGTACATACGTTCTTAATGATGGGAAGACATGGGATGCTTCCCATCTCACTGCATTTCCATGCATACCAATAACTCCAGCTTAAAACACGGCTCACTACACACACTCATAGCACTAGACCTAAACGTGATGTTTGGAAGCCTAGTTGGTTGAAGCAATATGTTAAATCTGATGGGACCCACTGCAATCTCAGCAAAACAGAAGTCAATCCTGTCAATGTTTCTGCCTCTGCCTGTCTCTACCGTGTACATTGTGTTTCTGAGACAATACAGTTAATGTGGAGATACACAGAAATGGTTTGTTTGTTTTAATGAAAACAATCTACATAATAATTTGACCAGTTGGAGGGACTTTTTAGTCATTAACACTATTGTAATGTTACTTGAATGCCTTTTTGCATGGCTCTGTTATGATTGGATAAATCTCTGTTTTGGAAGGCATTGGGCCATTTATTTTCTGTTATTAATTCATCAGCTCCATTAACACTCAATAATAATAATCCTTTCACTTCCAGCACTGTACAGCTCATGCTCAGTGTGTATTTGAGCTTTATGATTTGCCCTTGCAAACATGTTCCAAGCATAATTCATAAGTGCCAGAAGAAAAACAATCACAATAGTACTGAGAGCACCAGGACTGTATTGGGAGAAAAAGTATAATCATCATAATGATGTACTGTCTGTGATAGACTATCCAGGCTACTTAAAGTTGCAATGAAACTAAAGTAGCAACAGATCTTTTCTTCCATATCGTGATGTATATCTGAATGTAACAGATCCAAAATAAAATTAAAAAAGTAGAACAGGGTTCTCTGTTTTGTCATTAGGTGTTGATTGGATTTTGAGCTGTATGGCATTTGATTAAATCATTCACAATAAGATCTCTCCAACTTATCTTAAGTTATTTCCTGTGAATGTGCGAGACTGCTAGAGGTAAATGTGCAGTAAACAGTAAAACGTTGAGTTTACAATTACAATAATTCATTTAAAAAATAACAAATGACAAAAACCTTTTTTGTAACAACAAGCAGCATAATGGACAGACTGTTTTTGTACAGCTAAAATAACTGAAAATGGCTGACACCAGAACCATTGCACATTCATATAAAAAAAAAAATGTCTGCATCCGCTCTTATGTTTAAAAAATGTGGGTAACATGGATTTACAAAATAGATTTTCATGCAGACTTTAAACTTTTTTGAACACATATGGCATCCAACTGTAAGCAATTAATAGAGTAAGGGCAACAATGATTAATTAGGTAACAATTAATAGTAAGAATAGTTGAGAAATTGGGATGTCAGAGATGAAGAAAAAAATAATCTAGCTTAAAATGCTTATGCAATATTACTTAGAAAAGTATTAATGGTTTTGAAAAACATTTTGATTTAATGAGTCTAAAAAAGTGGTGTTACTATCAAAGAAAAAAATCTAAAATATATTCTGCCATGTCATGATATTTTCAAGAATGGGGGTCTTCAGTGGTCCACTCTGTTATATAATTTCCTGTTCCTATAGTTCTCTTGTTACCTGACAACAAAATAAAGTAACTGCACCCCTTACATTTATTAAATTAAGTGTCATCTTACCTGTCTGGGAGTCCTTTCTGATTTACTCCTGCACCACTCCCAGTCAGTCAACTCTATTTTACGACACTCCTCGTGGGACAGCCTCCTCTCTGGAACATCAAATACGGACAAGTTGTCGAGGTGAAGATCCTCAGGATCGCAGGTTGAAACCTGAGGTGAGATATTGCATGGCCTGTCCCTTTCTGTGGAGCTCTGAGGCTGACTGTCCTCTCTCTCCTCGAGCAGCAGCTCGCCATGGAGGGAGCTGTCCTCTGCTGCCGTGGTGCTGAATTTACCAATCTGACCGCTGTCCAGCACTGTTGCTTGGCTTTCAGAGAATTCACAGCTGTATAAACTGTTAAAAGAGGGTTTCTCAATGGATGATGACTTGGCGTGGGAGATCTTGTAAATGCCATGGCCTTGCTGGAAGGAGAGGTTGAATTCAAATCTCCTTTTCTTTGCTGTAATAAACACATAGATAAAGGCAATGTGGAAAGGTAAATTGGCTGTTTCTCACACGCACATAAATACAATATATAAATATAGCATATATATATATATATATATATATATATATATATATATATATATATATATATATATACCATTCATACAACCTAAGGCATATTTAGATTTAAAATAATATTTTTATATAATACTTTTTATGAACCAATAAATATAATCCATAAAAATATGTCAGGCTAATAGGGTATTTTATCAGTTTACCAACCGGTGGAAAGCTCAGAACTTAAGCCTTGGCGACAGTTGATAAAGCAGCCACACGGCAGATGGATCCAGCGTTCCGAAAGCACGAACACAGGGGTGACCGCCGCGGAGAGCAAGGTCAGGAAAAAACAGAGAGTCTCCAAGGACGAGCTGTGCATGTGAACAGCGTGACTCACCAGGATCTGGGTCTGCAAGGGTAACGTATGCCAGTGAAAAAATCATTCCAGCATGTTTAAACAAACAAAATAATTATAAAGAGAGAAAAATAAATTAAACTAAACATTTACAGTGGCAGGTTAAAACAGAAAACATATCCATGAATCCAGTTCAACAAGACATTTTAAGATGGTGAAAGGTTTTTCTTACACACTGTAAATATGAAAATATATCTGGGGCACTTCATGGGGTTTCTCAGATTCACAAGCTAGCAGAACTTTTATGAGATTCTCAAGGCACTGTAAAAAAAAAAAAAAAAGTACTGTAATGATGAAACCCATTAGTTCCTGCTAGAACTCTAAAGCCAGTTGTTAATGGTTCTTCTAGCAACTCTGTAAAGGCTCTGAGGCACTTAAAATATGAAGTTCCTTGAGTACAATAGTAGGTTGAGGTTCTCTGGAGGGTTCCATCAGTGAGGCCATCTGAAGTATAAATCTAACGATATGGTGATTATTTTCTGTGTTATACCTGATGAACCAATTTTTAAATATTGTTTTATGCTTTTTGACACAATAATCAACAATCATTAGACTGCAACAATAAACCATAACATGCATTACCATACTGATAAAAAATTATATTATTCTATTATATTTTTGAAGCTGGTGTGCTAAATGGTTGACAATTAAAATGGTTGCTATGTAAAAGTCTGAGTAGTTTCTGTAGACATTACATAAAATAAGTACATTAAATAGAAAAGTATATGCTTTTATAGCTCTCACCATCATTGGCATCCACAGAACCATTCGAGCCATGGCAAGAATCACCGAGAAGCGTTTTTGAGAGAAAAACACAGGGGAATATCTTGCACTCTGAGTTCCATCTTTCTGGAAATGGCCTGTTGCTGGAGAATAAGACAGTGAATACGTCTCCGTTCTGTTTTTAAAACTGGCAGTATTCGAGTTGAATTCATTGTAGGCTTCCAAACTTTTCTCCAAGCTATCCCGTGACAGAGAAGGGATCTCAGACAGCGGCGCCGACCCGGCAATTTCAAAATAGCTCGGGTAAAATGTTTTCAGGGCTTCCGTGGAGCACATGAGCTGGTAGAATAGAGGAACCGAACAAACTACCAGCCCGAAGAAACACAGTGAGTAAACAGAGAAGAGAAGCAGCACGTACACGCTGTCGTTCTCCGGGAGACAACCCAGAGAAGCGGGGGCGAAGCGGCCCCAGCCGCACACGGGCAGGACGCTGACCGTGAGACTCACCGTCCACACCGCCATCACCGCAACAAACACCCCGAGATGTCGGTTAGAGGTTTGATACACTCCAAAGCGCTTTGTCACGTAAAAGGTGTATACAACTAGGAGACAGGCTTTCATATTGCTTGACAATCCTTGGAAAACATACAGGAGTCCGGACAGGGTGCACATAGCGCTCGACCGGTTCGCGTCTCCGCTCCTCCATTGCAAGATCATAAAAAGCGTGAGCGGCACGACGCTGATCAGGTCGTCTATGGATAAAGAAGCAACTATCAGACAGAGGGAAGACTTATTCTTCATCCTGACCAGCGACATAAGCGAGTACAAACCTCCCAGGCAAGTGACAGTGGCTATGGCGAAGGATAGACCAAAGAGAAGGTGCCAGTTGCCCGCGTCCACGTCCTCATATTGGCTGGTTTTGTTCAGAAAAGGTGAGGCATGTGTCGCCGACATTTTCCTTCAGTCTAACTTTCCAGACTTCACTCGTCTTATTCCCTATAAGAGGATCGGGTGATCAGACCGAGCGCGTGGAAGTTTCCTCCTGCGACAGCACGCCACGAAGTACATATAGTTTCCCATCCGTTGGTCTTTATGCACTTGTGCTCAACAAATGTAGTGCATAAAATAACCATTTTCCCGTTTAAACAGCTAGTTGCACGATTATGACATTGTGGTTTCTTCTCAGGACATGTGTGGATAGATGTGTCGCGCGCGCGTAGGTTGATTGTGGCTCGTGCAGCACATCTCTTCAGTATGAATGAGCTCTCAGAAGAGAAATGTTAGTACAGGGGTGGAGCCACCTTCCTTCATCTGTCACTGCTGGACGAGGAACGTGCGCTTTGTCTAAAAACTAACATTGGATAGCTACTACATTTGTTAGATACCAAAATATCGGAACTATTATAGTATTGCAGTGCTACAAATGATTACACATCATAGATAGGCTACGTGTAAGTCATTAGTATTAGCCTACAGAATACTTATGTAGGCGTACATATGTATCGTGTGAACACATAATGTATTCTATGAAATAATACTAATTTACGGGTAAATATGGAAGCTGTGGTTGCCAGAAACAGGACGCAATGGTGGTGTCTGCCTATATTTTTCAGTTAAATTCATAATAATAATATGCATAATAATAATATACATAATAATAACTGATGCCCAAAATAGGCTTTGTACTTTATACTTTTTAAATATACTAATAACCACTACAATAATACATAAGATAAAATTATCATCAAACTAGGCCTTTCCATAAACAGTAGTGCACAGTGTTGCTATACACTCACCTAAAGGATTATTAGGAACACCTGTTCAATTTCTCATTAATGCAATTATCTAATCAACCAATCACGTGGCAGTTGCTTCAATGCATTTAGGTGTGTGGTCCTGGTCAAGACAATCTCCTGAACTCCAAACTGAATGTCAGAATGGGAAAGAAAGGTGATTTAAGCAATTTTGAGCGTGGCATGGTTGTTGGTGCCAGACGGGCCGGTCTGAGTATTTCACAATCTGCTCAGTTACTGGGATTTTCACGCACAACCATTTCTAGAGTTTACAAAGAATGGTGTGAAAAGGGAAAAACATCCAGTATGCGGCAGTCCAGTGGGCGAAAATGCCTTGTTGATGCTAGAGGTCAGAGGAGAATGGGCCGACTGATTCAAGCTGATAGAAGAGCAACTTTGACTGAAATAACCACTCGTTACAACCGAGGTATGCAGCAAAGCATTTGTGAAGCCACAACACGCACAACCTTGAGGCGGATGGGCTACAACAGCAGAAGACCCCACCGGGTACCACTCATCTCCACTACAAATAGGAAAAAGAGGCTACAATTTGCACGAGCTCACCAAAATTGGACAGTTGAAGACTGGAAAAATGTTGCCTGGTCTGATGAGTCTCGATTTCTATTGAGACATTCAGATGGTAGAGTCAGAATTTGGCGTAAACAGAATGAGAACATGGATCCATCATGCCTTGTTACCACTGTGCAGGCTGGTGGTGGTGGTGTAATGGTGTGGGGGATGTTTTCTTGGCACACTTTAGGCCCCTTAGTGCCAATTGGGCATCGTTTAAATGCCACGGCCTACCTGAGCATTGTTTCTGACCATGTCCATCCCTTTATGACCACCATGTACTCATCCTCTGATGGCTACTTCCAGCAGGATAATGCACCATGTCACAAAGCTTGAATCATTTCAAATTGGTTTCTTGAACATGACAATGAGTTCACTGTACTAAAATGGCCCCCACGGTCACCAGATCTCAACCCAATAGAGCATCTTTGGGATGTGGTGGAACGGGAGCTTCGTGCCCTGGATGTGCATCCCACAAATCTCCATCAACTGCAAGATGCTATCCTATCAATATGGGCCAACATTTCTAAAGAATGCTTTCAGCACCTTGTTGAATCAATGCCACGTAGAATTAAGGCAGTTCTGAAGGCGAAAGGGGGTCAAACACAGTATTAGTATGGTGTTCCTAATAATCCTTTAGGTGAGTGTACAAATATAGAACATCATCTGAGTAACACACCTGAAGTAATGCTATAAATAAACATTAGCAGCATGACATGTAATATATAAAAAGGCATAATATGCATAAATGATAACAAGAAATAAGAAAATGTGATGTGTCATACAGGGACTTTTTTCTTCTTCCATAAATGATTAGGAGTGTTTTTTTAGTTTGTTTGTCTCTCTCTCTCTCTCTCTCTCTCTCTCTCTCTCTCTATATATATATATATATATATATATATATATATATATATATATATACAGTATACAGTATACACCTACAGTATACACCTACAGTATAGTTGAATATGTTTTCACCACAAATATAAGGTCATTCATACAAAATCTTTTGCTGTATTGTTCACATGAAAATAGCTATTCATTTTATTTAGCTATGTGATTTAGGGTTCCATAGATGTACATACTTCATTATAACACTATACATTATATGCAGATTTATTAACAGCATTATCTTAAATACAGTTATAGCCAATCTAAACAAAATCTGAGCATTTATTGGATCGCATAATCAGTGTGATTTAATGTGTGTGATGCTTATAGAAGTCAAGACAAACAAATCATAAATACAATATTAGTAAAATTAACGAGGCTACTACCTTCAGACATCCCTCATAACAAGCAGATGCCAAGTTCTAAGAAAATGCACATATTTGTGCAAAAATGTTTTTGTATATAACTAGAATTTCTGTCTGCAAGTCAAACAGATCAAATAAATTCAACTCTACTTTGATTAGCCTTCAATATACACAAGCACAGACCTCAACTTGCACTTGTCTTAGTTGCAAATAAAGTGACAAAGTGACATGACGTGAAGATAACCCATACTCAGAATTTGTCCTCTGCATTTAACCCATCCAAGCTAGTGCACACACATTAGGAGCAGTGAGCAGTGAACACACACACACTGCAAAATGTGGACACACAAACTCCCTGAGCAGTGGGCAGCCATTTGCTGCGGCACCCAGATTGGGAGTTAGGTGCCTTTATCGCTTACCATTGGAGAAAGTGTAACAGCTAACTTGGATACATTTCAACATGTTTAATTAAGCATGAAAATAACTAAATAACTAAATGATATATATATATATATATATATATATATATATATATATATATATATATATATATATATATACACACTCACCTAAAGGATTATTAGGAACACCTGTTCAATTTCTCATTAATGCAATTATCTAATCAACCAATCACATGGCAGTTGCTTCAATGCATTTAGGGGTGTGGTCCTGGTCAAGACAATCTCCTGAACTCCAAACTGAATGTCAGAATGGGAAAGAAAGATGATTTAAGCAATTTTGAGCGTGGCATGGTTGTTGGTGCCAGACGGGCCGGTCTGAGTATTTCACAATCTGCTCAGTTACTGGGATTTTCACGCACAACCATTTCTAGAGTTTACAAAGAATGGTGTGAAAAGGGAAAAACATCCAGTATGCGGCAGTCCTGTGGGCGAAAATGCCTTGTTGATGCTAGAGGTCAGAGGAGAATGGGCCGACTGATTCAAGCTGATAGAGAGCAAGAGCAACTTTGACTGAAATAACCACTCGTTACAACCGAGGTATGCAGCAAAGCATTTGTGAAGCCACAACACGCACAACCTTGAGGCGGATGGGCTACAACAGCAGAAGACCCCACCGGGTACCACTCATCTTCACTACAAATAGGAATAAGAGGCTACAATTTGCACGAGCTCACCAAAATTGGACAGTTGAAGACTGGAAAAATGTTGCCTGGTCTGATGAGTCTTGATTTCTGTTGAGACATTCAGATGGTAGAGTCAGAATTTGGTGTAAACAGAATGAGAACATGTATCCATCATACCTTGTTACCACTGTGCAAGCTGGTGGTGGTGGTGTAATGGTGTGGGGGATGTTTTCTAGGCACACTTTAGGCCCCTTAGTGCCAATTGGGCATCGTTTAAATGCCACAGCCTACCTGAGGATTGTTTCTGACCATGTCTATCCCTTTATGACCACCATGTACCCATCCTCTGATGGCTACTTCCAGCAGGATAATGCACTATGTCACAAAGCTCGAATCATTTCAAATTGGTTTCTTGAACATGACAATGAGTTCACTGTACTAAAATGGCACCCACAGTCACCAGATCTCAACCCAATAGAGCATCTTTGGGATGTGGTGGAATGGGAGCTTCGTGCCCTGTATGTGCATCCCACAAATCTCCATCAACTGCAAGATGCTATCCTATCAATATGGGCCAACATTTCTAAAGAATGCTTTCAGCACCTTGTTGAATCAATGCCACATAGAATTAAGGCAGTTCTGAAGGCGAAAGGGGGTCAAACACAGTATTAGTATGGTGTTCCTAATAATCCTTTAGGTGTGTGTATATACACACACACATACACTCACCTAAAGGATTATTAGGAACACCATACTAATACTGTTTGAAATGATTCGAGCTTTGTGACATGGTGCATTATCCTGCTGGAAGTAGCCATCAGAGGATGGGTACATGGTGGTCATAAAGGGATGGACATGGTCAGAAACAATGCTCAGGTAGGCCGTGGCATTTAAACGATGCCCAATTGGCACTAAGGGGCCTAAAGTGTGCCAAGAAAACATCCCCCACACCATTACACCACCACCACCAGCCTGCACAGTGGTAACAAGGCATGATGGATCCATGTTCTCATTCTGTTTACGCCAAATTCTGACTCTACCATCTGAATGTCTCAACAGAAATCGAGACTCATCAGACCAGGCAACATTTTTCCAGTCTTCAACTGTCCAATTTTGGTGAGCTTGTGCAAATTGTAGCCTCTTTTTCCTATTTGTAGTGGAGATGAGTGGTACCCGGTGGGGTCTTCTGCTGTTGTAGCCCATCCGCCTCAAGGTTGTGCGTGTTGTGGCTTCACAAATGCTTTGCTGCATACCTCGGTTGTAACGAGTGGTAATTTCAGTCAAAGTTGCTCTTCTATCAGCTTGAATCAGTCGGCCCATTCTCCTCTGACCTCTAGCATCAACAAGGCATTTTCGCCCACAGGACTGCCGCATACTTGATGTTTTTCCTTTTTCACACCATTCTTTGTAAACTCTAGAAATGGTTGTGCGTGAAAATCCCAGTAACTGAGCAGATTGTGAAATACTCAGACCGGCCCGTCTGGCGCCAACAACCATGCCATGCTCAAAATTGCTTAAATCACCTTTCTTTCCCATTCTGACATTCAGTTTGGAGTTCAGGAGATTGTCTTGACCAGGACCACACCCCTAAATGCATTGAAGCAACTGCCATGTGATTGGCTGATTAGATAATTGCATTAATGAGAAATTGAACAGGTGTTCCTAATAATCCTTTAGGTGAGTGTACAGTTGCAAGAAAAAGTATGTGAACTGCTTGCAGAATCTGTGAAAATGTAAATAATTTTAACAAAATAAGAGAGATCATACAAACTGCAGGTTATTTTTATTTTTACAGATTCTGCAAGCAGTTCACATACTTTTTCTTGCAATTAAATATATACAGGTGCTGGTCATATAATTAGAATATCATCAAAAAGTTGATTTGTTTCACTAATTCCATTCAAAAAGTGAAACTTGTATATTATATTCATTCATTACACACAGACTAATATATTTCAAATGTTTATTTATTTTAATTTTGATGATTATAACTGACAACTAAGGAAAATCCCAAATTCAGTATCTCAGAAAATTAGAATATTGTGAAGACACCTGGTGCCACACTCTAATCAGCTAATTAACTAAAAACACCTGCAAAGGCCTTTAAATGGTCTCTCAGTCTAGTTCTGTACACAATCATGGGGAAGACTGCTGACTTGACAATTGTCCAAAAGACCACCATTGACTTCTTGCACAAGGAGGGCAAGACACAAAAGGTCATTGCAAAAGAGGCTGGCTGTTTACAGAGCTCTGTGTCCAAGCACATTAATAGAGAGGTGAAGGGAAGGAAAAGATGTGGTAGAAAAAAGTGTACAAGCAATAGGGATAACCGCATCCTGGAGAGGATTGTGAAACAAAACCTATTCAAAAATGTGGGGGAGATTCACAAAGAGTGGACTGCAGCTGGAGTCAGTGCTTCAAGAACCACTACGCACAGACGTATGCAAGACATGGGTTTCAGCTGTCGCATTCCTTGTGTCAAGCCACTCTTGAACAACAGACAGCGTCAGAAGCGTCTCGCCTGGGCTAAAGACAAAAAGGACTGGACTGCTGCTGAGTGGTCCAAAGTTATGTTCTCTGATGAAAGTAAATTTTGCATTTCCTTTGGAAATCAGGATCCCAGAGTCTGGAGGAAGAGAGGAGAGGCACACAATCCATGTTGCTTGAGGTCCAGTGTAAAGTTTCCACAGTCAGTGATGTTTGGGGTGCCATGTCATCTGCTGGTGTTGGTCCACTGTGTTTTCTGAGGTCCAAGGTCAACGCAGCCGTATACCAGGACGTTTTAGAGCACTTCATGCTTCCTGCTGCTGAACAACTTTATGTAGATGCAGATTTCATTTTCCAACAGGACTTGGCACCTGCACACAGTGCCAAAGCAACCAGTACCTGGTTTAAGGACCATGGTATCCCTGTTCTTAATTGGCCAGCAAACTCGCCTGACCTTTACCCCATAGAAAATCTATGGGGTATTGTGAAGAGGAAGATGCGATATGCCAGACCCAACAATGCAGAAGAGCTGAAGGCCACTTTTAGAGCAACCTGGGCTCTCATAACACCTGAGCAGTGCCACAGACTCCATGCCACGCCGCATTGCTGCAGTAATTCAGGCAAAAGGAGCCCCAACTAAGTATTGAGTGCTGTACATGCTCATACTTTTCATGTTCATATTTTTCAGTTGGCCAAGATTTCTAAAAATCCTTTCTTTGTATTGGTCTTAAGTAATATTCTAATGTTCTGAGATACTGAATTTGGGATTTTCCTTAATTGTCAGTTATAATCATCAAAATTAAAAGAAATAAACATTTGAAATATATCAGTCTGTGTGTAATGAATGAATATAATATACAAGTTTCACTTTTTGAATGGAATTAGTGAAATAAATCAACTTTTTGATGATATTCTAATTATATGACCAGCACCTGTATATGCTAAACAAATTAAACCAATGAATATGATTCATATTCTTTTGGTTTCTTTACCTAATCTATTCAAAAGTTACAAATGCAATGAATGTACAGGTATCTGTATCGCAGAATACAGATACCTGAAATGAAAAAATCGGCCTAGTTCTGGAAAAAGAGGTAACGTTGCAGAGTCTGACTCTCTAACCATTAGGCTACGATTGCCCCATCATCACATCACCTTGTTTTTTTAGTTTTTTTTTTAACAATTTTTCATTTTTACTATTTTAATTTTTTACATTATAATCATCACATTGTTTTTAAACAGACTCTTATGTCCATCCTTAATCAGTTTAAAAAGGGCAGTGAGAGAACCAGTAAAAATACCTTCTTTCCTAAAGCTGATTTTAGTCGCTGTGTGTTTTGTTCTGTCATTTCATCCACAATGAATGTGCAACAGTATGTAACATGGTTAAAGTCTCATGACCTCTACAGGCAGACCACAGACACAGCTGGAATAAGGAGCAACACTGATCAGCTGCTCCGCTTAGAAAGCTTGCACACATTGACTGGACTGATTTTTTAATTATTCTGCATGAGATAATCACAGGGTATGATTGTAATCTAACCTTGGCCAACACAATGGGGGAAAATAAATATTCTCTAAATGGCCAGTATTTTTGTACAAAGAGAGGATGTGAGAAAGCAAGGAAGAGAGACGTTTAATTAATTAGATGTTGTCATTAAGTAGTTGTTCAACATTATTGAATTTGCTGTTACTTTGCCATTTAGTCCAAAGCAGACTGACATTTGATGTGTTTGGTGAGGTTATGTATTCAAGGATGAACAGCGTGTGCGTGTGTTTTTAAGTGTGGCCTTGTCCTCTGTTACTGACATGCTCAAGGCTTATTTTCCACAGTCTGTGCTAGAATTTCTGTGAAAAAATGATCTTTTATTCTGGTAAACATGTTTTTTTGCAGCATGCAAAAAGGACCAGACTAGGGGTGTCTTAATATACCGATATTGACGATAACCATTTAAAAAAATGAAATATCACTATCTCTGCAAGAAAGTTAGCTTGCCAGTGTGGAAGTTTTTTGGATTTCACAAAATTGACTCATTAATCAGCCCAACAGTGAGTGCAAAAGAGGGTGTGGCAACTCATAATGTAATGTATATAATGTAAAAACTGCACATAATGTAATAAGTACATTATTATTCTAATAAAATGTTCATAATGTAATAACAATTTTTACATTATGAGAAATTTATTACATTATAAACTCACCAAAAACATGTCTAATTTTCATTATTTTAAAAGCTTTTAAAACATAAAAAACATTAGTATTCCCTTACAGTTAATTTTTAAAAATATAAATCAAGTCTTAAACTACCTGCGAAATGCAACAGATTTAAATATTCATGAAATTCATGTACTATTATTTGATTTTACATAAAAAGTTTATATATTAAAGTTTTAAAGTTTATATATTAAATGTACTAAATTGTAACTTCATCATTATAAACATGTAATTAAAAATATATTTAAATATATAGCATACAATTGTCAATTGAAATGGCATTAAAGCAAATTTTAGTTTACCATAAATGCTTGTCAGTACATTTGACAGTGCACTAACCACATTTTAAAAACAATAGAAGAAATTATGAAATTATATATACGGATGTACTTAAGGCCTTCTTAAGTGGGTCAAATAAGAACTCAAGTTTAAACTATAATACATTTTCATTTAATTGTAAATAACATGAAATTAAAGGCATAGTTCACCCAAAAATGAAAATTACCCCATGATTTATTCACCCTCAAGCCATCCTAGGTGTATATGACATTCTTCTTTCAGACGAATACAATCCGAGTTATATTAAAAAATATCCTGGCTCTTCCAAGCTTTATAATGGTAGTGAATGGCAACCCAAAATTTGAAGCTCAAAAAAGTGCATTCATCCATTATAAAAGTTATCCATACGGCTCCGGGGGGTTAAAGGATTAGTTCACTTCAAAATGAAAATTTCCTGATAATTTACTCACCCCCATCTCATCCAAGATGTTCATGTCTTTGTTTCTTCAGGTTAAAAAGTATATACATTTTTTCTTTTGGAAATGACTGATTGTTTCGCTAGATAAGACCCTATTCCTCGGCTAGGATCGTGCAGAGCCCTCTGAAGTCCTTCATTGCCCCAAGTCCATTATGTGGAGAAAAATCCTGGAATGTTTTCTTCCAAAAACGTAATTTCTAAAAAAAAAAAAAGAAAGACTTGGATGAGATGGGGGTGAGTAAATGATCCAGAAATTTCCATTTTGAAGTGAACTAATCCTTTAATAAAGGCCTTCTGAAGCGAATCGATGGGTTTGTGTAAGAAAAATATCCATATTTAAAACTTAAGAAGAAAATTATCTAGCTTCCGGCGGACTGCCTTCCGTATTCAATTTACGAAGAAACTGTAACTCCTTTCGCAGTTCAAAATGCTTACGCTATGTCCGACGTCATAGTTAAGCCAGTTATGCTTTCTTCGTAAGTTGAATACAGATATTTTTCTTTCACAAACCCATTGATTCGCTTCAGAAGGCCTTTATTAACCCCCGGAGCCATGTGGATTACTTTTATTATGTATGGATGCACTTTTTTGAGCTTAAAATTTTGGGTTGCCATTCACTGCCATTATAAAGCTTGTTTTCCAGGACATTTTTTTTAATATAACTCCGATTGTATACATCTGAAAGAAGAATGTCATATACACCTGGCTTGAGGGTGAGTAAATCATGGGCTAATTTTCCTTTTTAGGTGAACTATCCCTTTAAGTGTCTGAAAACATTACATTAATATGTTTGCACAAGTATATTCTTATTAAACAGTATATTATTTACATAATACGTTTTTTTTTTAAGTATGCTAAAGTGTACTTTTTTTTTTTACCACATGAAGCACATTTTTAGGTTTACATTTTTTTTTACTTTAAATATTCAAACCTGAGAAGTGTGTGTTTAGTCTGTTTTGCTTGTGTTTGACATGTTCCTTTGTTCCAGTTTCGCGTCACTCGTCTGTCTCCATGGTCACCGTCATTATGAGTTCATCTGTGTCAGCTGTGTGTATTCATCTCGTTTGTGTTAACTATTTAAGTTCTCCTGTTTCCTTCTGTCTCTGTCTGGTCTCGTCTTTTTCATAGAGTGTGTTGTAACTCTGCCTGTATTGACGCACCTGAGATTCCGTGATCATTAAACTTCGTTTGAGAATTGTATCAGCCCGTCTTCGTCGTCCTGCCTACAGACACCCGTGACAAGAAGATTGTTTCATGCAGCGTCAGCCTTCACTCCACTTTGTACTTTCTTCAAATCCTATTGGCTTGACTCTGTAAGGAGACTAGTTCTTATCCTTGTCCATTTGGAAAATTAATTTGCCTTAGAGTATATTTGATTCATGTACATGTAAGTGAATTTGGATTTTCGTAATTTACTTTAGAGTGATTTACTGGCTAGGAAAAGTATGTAGGGGGAGGTAAAAGGGCCCAGCTCTGTCCCTGCCATAGAGACACTATCTCACACACAAACATGATGCTAGCAGTGTCCCTGTTGCTGGAACACATTCTGAAGGTTACAGACAGTGTCTGTGTCTGTGTGTGTGTGTCTGTGTGTGAATCAGGAGGTACAGCAGATAGTGAATATTGAGTGAGTTATATAAGAATTTACATTAAACAACTTTTAGTGCACTAAAGCAGGAGTGGGGAAGGATTGTTTGGATTTAGGTTTGATAGCCCTTTTTTGACAAATGAATCTCAAACAGTTTCTAGGAGCATTCTCTGCCATGTTATCCATAACCAATCCGCTAATGATTATGTTGGATAAAAACTAGGCCAAGTTACTCCTTTCAGGTTGCAGTAAAATAATTATATTTTCTTTTGAGCAGCGATGTGAACAAAGTGGTCTGAAATTAAACATCAGGCGCATCAACGATTTTCCTTGGAGAGTGCGTGAGGGTGCCAGCATGCTTCTGCTTACAGAACATCTCTACTTACTTCTACATCTTTAATGACAGCATAATAAAGGTCCTGCAATTTTATGCTCATGAATGAGCATATCTTTATGAAGAAAGCCTCTCTGATGGAGAAATCATACCTCTGACTATTCAGCAGAGGTACTTACAGCTGTCACTGCTCCACTGAATATTTGAAGGTGTCTGAAACACTTAAGAATCGTATTTCATCATGTCATCTCTCTCTCTACCTCACTTCAAAGTGTTGGTGTGGACAAGACTTTGAAAAATGAGATTTGGGATATATGTAGCATCAGAAAAATCACACCTTTTTACACTCATTTATATGCCATTTCTCCACTCGCTCTCAATACCTGCACATACACATGCACACACTCACACAGAGAATTAACTTCACTCAAGAAACAGATTCACACGTGATGCCTGGCTGGAGTCACTTAATCAAATTCTGGATCACAGTTGGTGGGTCGGCCAAAGGAGCATGAGTGAGGGGAAGCCGGTTGATGAGTAAAGTGCCCTGGGTCTTCTAAATTCCTCTGGTGCTCATATTCAGTTTGAAGCCCTGGGGCAAAAAATATCTTGTGGTCTCCTGTTTCTCTGGCTCTGTAGCTCATTTAAAAATCTTTCACCTGTGCAACCCCAATTCCCCCATCCCCCTTGTGGTTTACGCACAGTGGTGTATATGAGCGAAGGCCTAGAGGGATAGTTAAGTTCAGCTAACAATCCACTGGGTGGCTTGGCATGCTAGCAACAACATATGCCATTACACACGATGCAGATTGCGGGAGTAGTAGTCCATTTGGCTCATACATGCTTCACGGGTTTGTGTGCCCATATAATCTTAGCGTAAGTGGTAAACAGATTTGGCTTGCTGTCTTCTATAGAGGGGCTCAGAGAGGATATTCTACTCAAGCTCGGATTGCACAGGCAAAATTGTACAGGAGGAGAAGGGATGCTGAAACAACGGGAAGTGGTAAGAGGCAGGTTTTATACATTTGTATTGATTAGAAGTTATTACTCCTCTCAAAATTACGTTTAATAACTTCACTTGCAGAGAGGGCATTCCTCCACATGAAATATTCACCATCCCAGCAGTCTTTCACATGCAGACATCTTGCACACATACACACACTGGAACTATAACATCAGTCCATGTGTGAGTTTGTGTGAATGTGTGTATGTGTTCTATAAAAAGACCATTCAGCTAAAAATAAGATGGGCCTGGTCTAATATATGCATGTAGAAAGTACATTTCTGATGTGTGCAGTATATGAGATTATGACACTTTAGAAATACTTTTGTTCTTTTATTTTCATGTAAAAATTTTAGTCTGTTTTTGTTTTTGTACAATACAATACAGAATATCTTTTCATCTAGCTGTAGATCACATAATAGTACCCACAGAAAACACATCATGTTATTATTCACATGTGAAGGACTATATGAATTTTAATGAAAAATTATCTAAAATGAACAATGTTTAATATTATATATTAAAATTTACTTGAGTAGTAAATGCCATGAGACTATTCACTCTTGGGCCACGGGAAATGATGTCATGACCACCCTGCCAGTGCTAAACATGACTATCCTGTGCTGCATGTGACATCAAATGTAGCAGACAGGGAAACATTTAATAAAACCTTGCACAGATAAAACATCTAGTATAATATAATACGATATTTGTGATTTATAGGTTGCCTACAAAAAAAAGATAAAAGTTCATTAAGGTTTTCTAAATTCATCAAAAATGCCTTAAATTCACAAATAAAACAGTAAAGATTTATAACATTACAAAATATTTTATTTTAAATTCTGTTGTTTTGAACTTTCTATTCATCAAAGATTCCTAAAAAAATATCATGATTACCACAAATTATTAGCACAACCGTATTCAGCATTGATAATAATAAGAAATGTTATTTGAGCACCAAATCAGCATATTAGAATGATTTCTGAATGCTCGTGACGCTGGAGAAAATAAAATAAAATTTTGCAATCACAGGGCCAAACCACATTTTAAAATATATTTAAATAGAAAAATATTTATTTTAAATTGTAAATTTAAAATAATTTCACAGTTTTATTTCACAGTTTTACGGTGTTTTTTCTTCTTCAATTTCACTGTTATATTTTTAAACAAATAAATGTAACCTTGGTTGAGCATAAGAGACTTCTTTCAAAAACTCACAGACCCCAACATTTTTGAACGGCAGTGTACATACATTTAGATTTTCGCCCCCAGAATCCTTTTTCCGTTCCCCGGAATCCATCCGTTTTAATCTCCCGCTTAAGCCTCCATAATGCCACTTACTCTTCCCTTTCTTGCACTATACATAATATGTTTTTATTTTTCACAGAACGTAGCTGAAATAGTTCATCATAACAGTACATTCTGTATATTCGAGTATGTTCAAACAAATCTTTTAGTATTTCTCTGACCTTGTCTCTCTGAAGCACTGCATGTGTGCTCAACAGACACACAGATAAGATTAAGAAGCACATTCTAACTGGCCATTAGGGGGAAATTATATGATAAAAACATTTGAAATCAGCAGTGAAAATTCATTCTAGGGAATAAATGTCTTCAACACATGTTGACCTTGTCTTATCTGTAGTGTGTGTGTGTGTGTGTGCGTGTGTACTCTAAAAGTGTGAAACTCTAAATGACATGTGATATAAGAGGGCCTCCTAACACCCTGCCTAACTCCAATGACTTGTTTCTATGGATACGGTGAAGTCACTGAACGCAAACATGGGAGTGTTTGATTGTGGGGAATGGGTGACACGTCATTCATTTAATAAGACAAATTAATGAATATGCCATCTGGCACAGCCTTATCCAGCTTATCCATATACAGCATTTGAGGTCAAAGCACAATAATAAAACCATAATCAAGCTTGGATGTCAGCTACTACAGCATAACCTTTCACATGCAGCCCACATTTATAAACGCGAGTGGTCCACTTGCAACCTGTCTTACTCTTGGTTTTGGAACACTATCAGTTACCATGGAAACTATAATTTTTATCATACACTTCAAGGCCAGTGTAAGCAACTGCTAATAATTTTGACAATTCTCTCCGTGGTCAGGGCTCGAGAATCCATGCCTTGTGAAAACTTTCCATGTGTCTTCTCTTCACCCTAATGATTAGATCAGGCAGACTATAGATCAGTTATACTATACTAATTGTTTAAAAATTAGGTTAAAAACAAGACAGAAACTATTTGATCTGGAACACATTGCTAGCGTTGCTCAGTTCTGATTCCTGGACCTGATAATACTAAAATAAGGACATGTGCTAGAACAGCTATGATGTTTAGGAATATATATATATATATATATATATATATATATATATATATATATATACAACACTGATAATAATAAGAAATGTTTTTGAGCACCAAATCAACATTTTAGGATAATTTCTGAAGGTTCATGTCATGTGACACGGAAGACTGGCTGTTGAAAATTTAACTTTGCCATCACAGGAATTAGATGTTAAAATATATGTGACCCTGGACCACAAAACCAGTCATAAGTCGCACGGGTATATTTGTGGCAAAAGCCAACAATACATCGTAGGCTATAGGTCAAAATTATAGAATTTTCGATGCCAAAAATCATTAGGATATAAGTAAAGACCATGTTCCATGAATATATTTTGTAAATTTCCTACCGTAAATATATAAAAATGTATTATTAGTAGTAATAAGCGTTGCTAAAGACTTAATTTGGACAACTTTAAAGTCAAGTCAAGTCACCTTTATTTATATAGTGCTTTTAACAATGCCGATTGTTTCAAAGCAGCATCACAGTGTTAAGCAGGAAAATAATGCAACAGAATTTGATTCGGCTGTAGTGATGTCATCCAGCTAATTTCAATTATCATATAGTGTCAATGCAGGGCAGATCAGTAATATAGTTGAATATTTAGTGTCCCCAACTGAGCAAGCCAAAGGCCAAAGGCCAAAGACGTGGCAAGGAACCAAAACTCCATCAAGTGACAGAATGGAGATTTTCAGATAAAGATTATTTTGCACCCTCAGATTCCAGATTTTCAAATCGGCCAAACCTATCCTAACAAACCATACATCAATGGAAAGCTTATTTATTCAGATAAATATGACTGGTTTTGTGGTCCAGGGTCACATATTAATATAGTAAACAGTTATTATAAATTGTAATAATAATTCACAATATTAATAACATTTAAAATGACAAAATCTATAATATAGAAATTTTAAAATAACGCAGTTTGCACAGAGTGCGGAATTAGAAAAATAATTTGTGGAGAATTTTGTAAAAGCAAAAGTGAAGAATGAAAACATTCTAAACTCACCTTACCTTATTATTGGGTTAATTAATTTATGCAAATTTCCTGTGCTTTATTAAAACTACAAAGTAAAACATGATAATGTTCACAATCACTTCTGTTATAAAGGCAACCAAATTATATTTGGTGGGGTGTGGGGAGTGATAAAGTTATTGATATATCAACAGGAAACTAAAATGTTCAGAAAAACAGAATTGAGGTATCTGTTGTTTTGGCTATGCCTCTGTTCAATACTTTTGATTTGTCATTTCCTTGACAGTCAGTTTCATTCACACCGACACCCTTGTAGTTGCTCGGTTAATCAGACACAGTACAAACACACATCCTCCAGTCCAGATCGCTTACTGACACTTCCCTCAAGCATTTACCACGTAAAAGACATCAGCAGAATCAGACCTAACATCTCTCATGTGTGGAGACTCGATATTAAGGTTATGCCACTAGATGGACCTGTTGGACTAAATGTCATGTTCATCCTTCCTTCTGTAACAAACCATTTTCAAATATCTTTAGTGGAACCTAGAAAGTTGCAGTCAGCTAATGCCAGAACAGAGGCCCTGGGTAAACTCTGCTCATTAAAGTGTTAAAGAGCAAATTCAAACACACCCACAACTGTGGGTAAACATCTATGATACATGAAATTGATGGGGATATCCGCATAATGACACACAGCCCCCAGAACAGCAATCACAAACCCACATAAAGATTCTATCTCAGATGACTATCCACTCAAAGTGCAAATCAGAGTAATGTATTCATGCAGCCTGCCGCACTTAATGGAATCAATTAGCATGATAATTTTTTTTTTTTTAATAATTACCAAGAAAGGACCTAGAACAACAAACATCACAGAAAGGTTCAGAATATAAGATACATCCAAGATAACCACCTGTACTTCAAGTACCAAAAGAACGGACCATGTATAAGTACAAGTTGTGCGTGGCCTGGATCATTTGTGCACATGCTCACTCCCACGTCTTTCACACCCATCCATTTGGACACTTCAAAGCTCAAATCACTGTAAAAACAACCCAGATCCAAGGGATTAAATGTCAGAGAAGGTAAAAAAGGTGGAGAAGAGAGTCATAGATGAATGATTTAATGCATGTAAAGGGATCTCATTCAGAGATTAATGAAAAGACCATCTGGTGGTGAAGTCCGGTGAAGTGCCTGTGTGTGTGTGTTTGAGAGAGTACATGTGTGCTAGTCTTTAATAAGCAGTCTGGAAAGTGGAAACAATTAATTAGTCGACAACTTCACATTGGGGAGTTGTGCTTTGATCTCCTGACAACCACAGTAATCGGAGCATATGAGGTAGTGTATATGAATACATCACCTCCCTAAGTGTAAACATACGTATCCTGAGAGTATTGTGTAATATAAACACTTCACACCTAAGGCAATTACTGTAGGTCTAAGTAATAGTGCTAGCAGTAATATAATAATTCACATTCATGCATTTTGAAGACGCTAACATTATAAACAACTGACAGTGCATTAAAGGTGTACGTTTGTATTAATACACATTTTCTGGAAAACTTCAAACTTGCATCCTTGGCATCACTAGTGTCTTGTGTTACTAAAATATCATAATTATTTAAATATATTTATCGAGAAAGCAAAACTAAGAGAATTGGTTAAAATGGTGATTTGGAATTTGTTTCTGTAATTGTAATTGTATGTTTTTTCCCCCAGTTGTGTTTTTATGTTCATTTTCTGTATTGAAATGTAGACATGCAAATATAAAATGAGTTGCATTTTGTACACTAGAGGGCAGTAGTTTTGCATGGTTTCTATATGAACTTACCAGTTACGCCTCTTGTAATTTGAGAAATATGGTGTTTTTTAAATCAAGTAAAAAAAGAGATTTCAATGCTTTTTACAGCTATTAAAACGTCGAAGTTGTTGAAAAGAGAACTTTGCAAGATATTGTTCTCTTAAAAACAAATAAACAAACATAAACAAATACATACATGCACTTACATAAATGCAGTCATACTCACAATTACTTTCTGGAAGTAAATCAGTGGAATGGTCAGCTCCATGTGGGCCAACTCAAGCAAAGCAAACATCAGTGTGGACTATTGTGAGTATGAGAGTTAGCTCCCTGAAAATGTTTCTAAGCAGCATATCTTTCCTGTTTGCTATCCATGGATAACTTGAGTGAATTTATAATCTAAAGAAGACCTAAAGAATTTATTTATAAAAATATTATTTTGTGAGATAAGCTTCATATTTAAGTTCATGATGTCTTTTCTTATCAATAAACAACTTTCAGTGCTGTTAAAAGTGATGCTTTTCTAAGATTCTACTGAAACAGAAAAAAGTGATGAGTAAAAAAAACACACAGAAATGACATATACATGCATGTGAAAATTATTTATTTGGTTAGTTATATACACCGACCAGGCATAACATTCAACAAGTCAACACTTCAGACTCGTTGTTGTGCTCCTCAAACCATTCCTAAACCATTTTTGCTTTGTGGCAGGGTGCATTATCCTGCTGAAAGAGGCCACAGCCACCAGAGAATACTGTTTCCATGAAAGGGTGTACATGGTCTGCAACAATGCTTAAGTAGGTGGTACGTGTCAAGGATCCAAGGTTTCCCAGCAGAACATTGCCCAAAGCATCACACTACCTCTGCCGACTTGCATTCTTTCCATAGTGCATCCTGGTGCCATGTGTTCCCCAGGTAAGCGAAACACACACACCTGGCCATCCTTGTGATGTAAAAAAAACAAACTGTGATGCACTCTGTATTCTGACACCTTTCAGAACCAGCATTAACTTCTTGAGCAATTTGAGCTACAGTAGCTCATCTGTTTGATTGGACCACACGGGCCAGCCTTCGCTCCCCACATGCATCAATGAGCCTTGTCCGCCCATGACCCTGTTGCCGGTTCACCACGGTTCCTTCCTTGGACCACTTTTGATAGATACTGACCACTGCAGACTGGGAACACCCCACAAGAGCTGCAGAGATGCTCTGACCCAGTCGTCTAGGCATCACAATTTGGCCCTTGATCAAATCCTTACGCTTGCCAACTTTAAGGACAAAATGTTCACTTGCTGCCTAATATATCCCACCCACTAACAGGTGCTGTATGAAGAGATGATCAGTGTTATTCACTTCACCTCATAATGTTATGCCTGATCAATGTATTTGCTTACATTTTTGGTCTATTTTTTATATTAATATACTTATATCTTAAAAACATACAAATATGAACAATACATTTGAAATATAAAAAAATATATACATAATAATAATAATAATAATAATAATAATAATAATAATACATATAGCTGCAAGCAGCAACTATCAGGGTTCAAGCGTTTTACGGCCTTTAAGCACATGCGTAAAAAGATTTTATGTTTTATTTAGCAAGCATGTAACCACTTAAATCACAGAAGAAAAAGACCATTTACAGCCAATACAGGCAATTTATCATAGGAAATATATTTTTAACATTTATAGCGCCACCTATGGTCCGATCTTCATAAAAGTTTGCATGCTTGTTTAGAATCATATGTTGCATATGTTCACCTAGTTTCGTGAAGTTCTACATAGAGCAGACCATTTTCAGTAATTTAAATGTAATTTCGCATAGGAAAATATAGCGTTTTTCACCTTTATAACAGTTAAAGTGGCACCTATGGCCCAATGTCCATAAAAGTTTCCATGCTACGTTAGAGTGCTCACCTAATTTTTGTGAAGTTCTACACAAATCAGGCAGGAAGAGGGCCATTTTCAGCCATTTCATGGGATTTGCCATAGAAATACAGCATTTTTACACCTTTTTCTCCATAAAAGTTTGCATGCCTCTTTAGAACAGGGGAAATTCAAGTGTCCAGTAGCATTTCATACAAATAAACTCAATAAGAGCAAAGGGTAAGAACAGGTAAGAACAATACACATTCTGCAATAAATAATAATAAATAGGTTAAAAGTTACTATCAATAGTAATAAAGTGCACATTAACAACATTCATTGTACAGTCTTAAAGCAGCTGGTATAAATTATCTCCTGAATCTGTACAGCACAGGGAGAGGAGCCTGTCACTACGGTTTGCTTCTCCGACAGAGAGTCATGCAAGGGATGCCTGCTGTTGTTGAGGATGGCCTGCGTCATGCTCCTCATTCTCCTCTCTACCAAAGCTACAACAAGCTCCACAAGTTTTGTGACACACATTTTGTGACCAACTTGTCCAGTCGATTACCATCTCTGACAGTCAGACAGTTCCCCCAGCACACAACACCAAAAAATATAGCACAGGCCACAACAGATTGATAAAAACAGCATATCATTACAGACATCAAATGATTTGAGTCTTCTGAGAAAGAAGAGTCTGCCCTGACCATTAGCATGCACCGACCAGTCCAGTTTGTTGTCGAAATGGACACCCAGATATTTATACGTGGGGACAACCTCAATGCTCTCTCCACCAATCAGCACAGAGAGATGTTGAGTCTTCCGCCTGCTAAAATCCACTATCATCTCCTTTGTTTTGGATGTATTAAGGAGGAGCCCATTGCACCTACTCCAGTGTGTAAAGTCCTCGATGACCCTCCTGTACTCCACCTCGTCCGCCCCCCCCCCCCCTTCACACATGCCACCACAGCTGTATCATCTGAATATTTTTGGATGTGGCAAGATGTAGATCTGTATGCAAAGGAATGGGGAAAGTACTGTTCCTTGGGGAGCTCCAATGTTTGTCACCACAGTTCTAAGAACATTAGTCTGACATACCCCCCAGTTCCATCTAAAAAGGAGAGAGTCCGGTAGAGCCTTCTCTTGATAGGCAAACTGCAATGGATCAAGTGCATGCTGTACTTGAGGTTTCAGGGGCCGTAGCAGGAGCCTCTCAAAGGTCTTTATGATCACAGATGTCAAGGCCACTGGTCTGTAATCCTTGACCCCGACCGATCTCCCTACCTTGGG
This sequence comes from Rhinogobio ventralis, assembly GCA_039654625.1. NCBI lineage: Eukaryota > Metazoa > Chordata > Actinopteri > Cypriniformes > Gobionidae > Rhinogobio > Rhinogobio ventralis. The sequence goes on along the minus strand of CM077206.1, from coordinate 24,599,034 downwards.
CACCAGCACAAGGCACGAGGTCTTCCACCTGACGGGAACCTGCCCAATTCGAAGACTCCAGTTAAAGATGGCTTGCAGAGGCACAGCCAACTCTGACGCACAATCCTTTAGAACCCAAGGTGAAATCCCATCAGGGCCCGCTGATTTGCCAGGACGCATTCTTCTCATCTTCGCTCGCACCTCATCAACACTGAAATAGCCACCAGGAGGTGCCATAGCAGAAGAGGTGGTACAGCCGCTGGATGTAGTAGAGCAGAAGGCAACAGCAGCTGCAGAGGTGGTACAGCTGTAGGGTGGAGCAAAGCCGGAGGCAACAACAGAGATAGTACAACCACTGGGTGGAGCAGAGCAGGAGGCAGCAACAGAGGTGAGTTTTCCTCAAAGGCAGTCTTGGGAACTTGGACGAAGACAGCACATGCCAATTTTTAAGTCAATCAGACTTAGGGTTGCATAGTTATAGCCGTTTCTATGTTTATTTCCATGTTATAGCGCCACCAAGTGGCCAGGTGGTTTCACACGACCACAGAAGGAGCTCTTACATATTTGCCGCCACACCAGAGCCTCTTTACAACATGGCCACCATGACAGAATCTCCAGCCGCCATGGACGCCACACCAGAGTCTCTAGTCGACATGGACGGCACACCAGAGTTTTCATGTCATTAACTTTGCATCTGAAGCAACCAAGACAGTTCCTAGGCGTTTGAGACTGGCTTCCAGTTTGGTGGACACACCACTGATGTCGGTGTGAGCAGCTGGTGTTTCTGTGCTAGTATCTAATCTGGGGGTCCCAGAGGTTCTTCCACCATCAATTGTACTCCCTGTTACAGTGATGGCCATCCGCGTACGTTTCCCCAGAGGCACCTGATCTAGTTCTGCCCGAAGAAGCAGTCTGCCCATGAACTTCCTGTTTACTCTAATATGATCTTGGAGGTCATCCCTGAGTTTCCTGTCATTCCTGACACAACCACGGTGGTCGCCTGTGAACTTCCTATCAGCCCTGTTATGGTCACGGAGGCTATAACTGTACCCTCTGTCTGTACTGACATGGCCCCTGAGGCCAACCCTAACCTCTCTGTACTCTGTGTTCCAGTTCTGCCTGATCAGCCTTAGTGGTCTTCATCCCCGCCAGCTCCACAGTGGTGGTTGCCTCTGCATGCTCCGCCAAGGTAGTCCTCAGCTATGTTATATCCACCAGCTGGAGTGCCCTTGATCTCCACTAGAGGGCACTCCTCCCGACTCTCTTGCTTTCCCTTCATGACCTACATTTCCCATAACCCATTGTCCTGACTCATTATGCTTCATTACTTTCAGCTGTTTCTCATAACCTGGTTAACTCTTTCCAGCTTTACAGTGATAGGCAGAAAAAAATAATGATGTAAACACGCTATGAATCATTAGTTAAGCATTAGTAAATAGTCAATTCGTCATTTATAAAGCATTAATAGACAGCAGTTTAGCAGTTTATAATACAGCTGTAAATGCTTTGTTCTTGATTTATAAGAATATCTATAATGTGTTTATAGTTTATTGTTTTTTCATGCTTTATTAATTATCAATTTATCATTTCTAAAATAAGTATTACATTATTTACAAACTAGTTATTTAGGAGTTGTCAGTGGTTCATAAGATCATTTAGTTGTAAGTAAATGATTAATAAACTATTTAAATGTACATTTATACATATTATTTAAACATATAGTAATAGTTACTCAGTGTGTTAATAAATTCTTTATTAACATGTATTCCTACTGTAATTCATGATTAATTCAGGTAGTTATAAAACATTTAGTAGTTGTCAGTTAACTATTTTTGTGAGCTCATCAAAAGTGAGGACTATTTATGCCTCATAAAGCTTTTACAAAGGATATTTAAAGGCTCAGTTCTCTTCTAAACAGAAAAAGGAAACAAACACAACACAGAGTGATACACAGAGATGCAAAAAAATGAAACTGCACACTTGATACAACATGAAAAATAAACCTCTTCACCTTCATTTTGTTGCTTATTTTTATTTCTATTCACGTTCTTGCTTATTTTGTTGCTTGTGTTGTTGACGTATATTCATTTTGTTGCTTATTTTATATTTATATTCACTTGCGTTTGTTCATTTTATTGCTTTTTATTCAACATTTTTTATTGTTGCTTGTTTAGTTCCTTTTTTATTTTATATATTGCAGAGGTTTAGTTTTCATGTTATATCAAGTGTACAGTTGTACAGTTTCATTTTTTGCATCTTGAAATAAACATGTCTATGTGCTGTATTCCTCTGTGTTGTGTTTTTTTCCTTTTTCTGTTTAGAAGAGAACTGAGCCTTTAAATATATACTTTGTAAAAGCTTTATGAGGCTTAAATAGTCCTCACTTTAGATGAGCTCACAAAAATAGTTAACTGACAACTACTAAATGTTACTACCTACTACCTATGTTACTATTTACTACCTGAATTAATCATGAATTACAGTAGTAATACATGTTAATAATGCATTTATTAACACACTGACTAACTATTACTATATGTCTAAATAATAAGATGTATAAATGTACATTTAAATAGTTTATTAATAATTTACTTTCTAAATGATCTTATGAACCACTGACAACTGGTTTGTTATAGATTATAGATTATAGATATGCTTATAAATCAAGAATAAAGCATTTACAGCTGTATTTATAAACTACTTACTAATGTCTATTAATATAGGGACAATGCTTTATAAATGATGAATTAACTATTTACTAATGCTTAACGAATGATTCAGTAGCCAACAGTAGTTCTCTGTACTAAAAGTCTTATCTTTTTCTGTTGTTCTGTCTCTCTCTGTTTTGTCTCATTTACTTCAACTTTCCATAAAGAACAAAAGAAACAATATAATGAATGTGTGTTTTGCTGTGAGAGTATGTCTACGTACTCGATCTTTGCATCCCATCTCTGATCTCTATCCGCGGTTCGTCAGCTAAATCAGCACTTCATTATAGGTGCAGATATCTGTGAGTGGCAGTGTCAAAGCAGGAATGCAGAGAGATAGCTTTCATCAGCCTACTTAAAATGCCTGCCGTGAAGACAGATCACCCGCTAATGTGGCTTGGGTCCCTGGAACACACCAACACTGATAAAAACACACAAAAATCTTCCATCAAAACAAACTACAGACTCAAAACCTAATGTCACATTAGCAGCAAAATACATATGTAGGAGAAGTAAATTACAGGTGGCATTTCTGGGTGGGTGGAATATAAAGTCTCTTTATGCTTAAGAACTTTATGATAATTTATGTAAAAATCAACAAATATACCTTTGTGTGGGATGTTTATTTTCTTTGTCCTCATATTCCAATGAGAAATACAACAATAATAAAAGAGATGCCACACACATGCCATCATGGTCAAAACAAGCTTTATTATATTATATATATATATATATATATATATATATATATATATATATATATATACACTCACCTAAAGGATTATTAGGAACACCATACTAATACTGTGTTTGACCCCCTTTCGCCTTCAGAACTGCCTTAATTCTATGTGGCATTGATTCAACAAGGTGCTGAAAGCATTCTTTAGAAATGTTGGCCCATATTGATAGGATAGCATCTTGCAGTTGATGGAGATTTGTGGGATGCACATCCAGGGCACGAAGCTCCCGTTCCACCACATCCCAAAGATGCTCTATTGGGTTGAGATCTGGTGACTGTGGGGGCCATTTTAGTACAGTGAACTCATTGTCATGTTCAAGAAACCAATTTGAAATGATTCGAGCTTTGTGACATGGTGCATTATCCTGCTGGAAGTATCCATCAGAGGATGGGTACATGGTGGTCATAAAGATGGACATGGTCAGAAACAATGCTCAGGTAGGCCGTGGCATTTAAACGATGCCCAATTGGCACTAAGGGGCCTAAAGTGTGCCAAGAAAACATCCCCCACACCATTACACCACCACCACCAGCCTGCACAGTGGTACGCCAAATTCTGACTCTACCATCTGAATGTCTGAACAGAAATCGAGACTCATCAGACCAGGCAACATTTTTCCAGTCTTCAACTGTCCAATTTTGGCGAGCTCGTGCAAATTGTAGCCTCTTTTTCCTATTTGTAGTGGAGATGAGTGGTACCCGGTGGGGTCTTCTGCTGTTGTAGCCCATCCGCCTCAAGGTTGTGCGTGTTGTGGCTTCACAAATGCTTTGCTGCATACCTTGGTTGTAACGAGTGGTTATTTCAGTCAAAGTTGCTCTTCTATCAGCTTGAATCAGTCGGCCCATTCTCCTCTGACCTCTAGCATCAACAAGGCATTTTCGCCCACAGGACTGCCACATACTGGATGTTTTTCCCTTTTCACACCATTCTTTGTAAACTCTAGAAATGGTTGTGTGTGAAAATCCCAGTAACTGAGCAGATTGTGAAATACTCAGACCGGCCCGTCTGGCACCAACAACCATGCCACGCTCAAAAATGCTTAAATCACCTTTCTTTCCCATTCTGACATTCAGTTTGGAGTTCAGGAGATTTTCTTGACCAGGACCACACCCCCAAATGCATTGAAGCAACTGCCATGTGATTGGTTGATTAGATAATTGCATTAATGAAATTGAACAGGTGTTCCTAATAATCCTTTAGGTGAGTGTATATATATATATATTTTTATTTATTTATTTTTATTATTTATTTATTTTTATTGATTAGCATTGTCAGTGTATATTATATTATATTATGTTATTACTAATTCATAATATTATTAATGCAATACTTAGTACTCTGAATTGCATTTGTGCCATCTTTTGATGGCAGCATTTGCTTGAATGTGCACGTAATAATGAGGAAACTTGAGTGTAATGTTTCTGGACAAGCAACATGCATGGATATGAATTTTCTAAATAGACTTTAATTATGAACACGGGAGTAAAAACACATATCTAGACAATATCTAACAAGGGACTGAACAAAACAGTTTAAATACAAGATGATCCAAATGACTGACAGGTGATAATCATAAGTAACCATAGAAACAAACAAAGAGATAATCAGAAACCAAAACAGAACGGAGCAGATTTATTTCAGCCATTCGCGGGCTATTGATTTTGCTGTGCTAATTTTAAGAGCGCGCACAGCTGTTTGAAAGCGGTATATTTGTTTAGTGTGTGTGCGGAACCGTCAGCGGAAGCGTTCAGCCCTTGTGTTCAGCCTCCTCATGTGAAGACTGACTCGGGTAAAGGCCTGCCGGTAAGGCACTTAAGTATCTTTTTCCATTTCTTTTCCTCAAACTCAACATGTGCTTTCAGTACATTCCTGTTGTCTCTGAACAACACTATCACATGCAGAAATCAGACCAATACTGCTAGTCTGCGTCCTATTTCCTCCTCTTCTAATGCACCTCTCTCTGTTTCTGTGGGTCTTTTTGGAATTGTCAGTCAGCAGTAAACAAACTGACTTCATGCTATTACATTTACAGCTCCTGTTAAAATCCATATTGTAGTAATTTATCACCCCCCTTTGTAATTTGTAGAAGAGCTGGATGTGCTGCTGTCCTTATTCCCTGAGGATGGCAGTCCACTTGTAGTCTTTTGCGATTTTAACATTCATTTGGAGAAGCCTTATGCTATGCTGCTTATGACTTCCTTTCTCTCTTAGCCTCATTCTCACAAATCAGGCAACCAACTTGACCTAATTTGCATATGCAATTGCATCACAGACAACATTTTGGTGAAACATCTGCACATTTACGATCATTTCTTCATTACTTTTAATCTACAACTTACTACTTGTGCACCACCAACCCCTCTACCAGTTACTTTCATACAAAACCTGCGCTCACTTTCTCCTTCATCTTTTCATCTGTTGTGTCATTCTCTTCTTCCCTAACCACACAATTCTCATGTGAATACCACTACAGACACTTCATGTTCCACTTTAACTTCTTCCCTAGACAATACATGTCCTCTCTCCTCCAGGCCAGCATGTGCTACTCCCTCTAACCCCTGGTTATCTGATGTTCTTTGTGAACACCAGACCAAACTCAGCAGAGAGAAAATGGCGTAAATCTAAAGATCCATCTAACATGAGTAAGTACCAGTCTCTTCTCTCATCCTTTTTTGTTTAAGTCCATGCTGCTAAATCTGCATATTTCCACAACAGCTCTTCAAACACATGCACACTTTTCAAAACATTCAACTCTCTCATCTGTCCCCCTTCACCACCACCCTCCACCTCTTTAACTGCTAATGATTGAGCTAATTTCTTCACTGACAAAACCATCAGCACTTAGTTCTCAGCTCCATAAGAATGAAGAATGACTGAAGATTAAAAGTTTAGATACTTCAGCCTCAGTGAGTGGAGAGAAGGAGAGAAGATTTCTGGCTGTGGATGTGGTTGTTCTGAGTTCACAGGAACTCAGAACAACCACATCCACAGCCAGAAATCTTCTCTCCTTCTCTCCAGGAACTCAGAACAACCACATCCACAGCCAGAAATCTTCTCTCCTACTCTCCACTCACTGAGGCTGAAGTATCTAAACTTTTAATCTTCAGTCATTCTTCGACTTGTCCTCTAGATCCCATCCCCTCACACTTTCTATAGGCCATCTCTCCTACACTTTTACCAGCACTCACACACATCATCAACACATCTCTTCAAACTGGCATTTCCCCACCGCATTCAAGCAGGCTCTGGTAATCCCACTGCTTAAAAAACCCACATTAATTAAATACGTCACTTGTAGATAGAAAGGTCTGTCTCCTACCATTCATAGCAAAAACACTTGAATAAGTTGTTTCAAACCAGGTATCATCATTCCTCTTACAGAATAAACAGCTGGTCTGGTTTGAAGAACGACCATTCAACCGAGACTGCATTACTGTTGGTCACTGGTTTCACATCCCTACGGATGGCGAAAGCTGATTCCAGATCTTCAGTTCTCATTCTCCTAGATCTTTCTGCTGCCTTTGACAGTGTGATCATCTGCTGCCTTTGTGAATTATCAGATCCTTCCATCTACCCTCTCAACGCTGGGCATCACAGGAACTCCACTTCACTGGTTTGAATCCTATCTTACAGGTAGGTATTTCAGGGCTGCCTGCAGAGGGGAGGTATCCAAAGCACATCAGCTGACCATCAGAGTTCCTCAGGGTTCAGTTCTTCGACCCCTCCTCTTCTCCATATACACTACATCACTGGGACCCATCATGCAGGCACATGTCTCTTACATTTGCTATGCTGATGACACACAGCTCTACCTTTCATTTCAACCAGATGATCCTACAGTAGCTGCACGAATCTCAAGCTGTCTGGCGGACATCTCAGCATGGATGAAGGAACATCACCTGCAGCTCAACCTGGCAAAAACTCAGCTTCTCTTCTTCCCTGCCAACCCGACTCTACAGCACGATTTCTCTGTACAGCTAGGTTTATCATCAATAACCCCATCAAAGTCGGCCAAAGACGTCTTGTCTTCAACAAACCCAAAGGGGCACACGTCACACCTCTCTTCATCTCTTTGCACTGGCTACCACTTGCTGCTCGCATCAAGTTCAAGTCATTGATGCTTGCTTACAGATCTACCACAGGCTCAGCACCCTCCTACTTCCACTTGCTCTTATGAGTCTACATCCCTACCCGAAGCCTACAATCGGTAAATGAGTGGCAGCTAGTGGTAACATCACAGAGAGGTGACGAGGGAGCCTAGAGGAGACGCAGGGCAGCCGGGCTAGGGTGGAAACAAGGAAACAAACGAGAAGATAATCAGTAACCAAATAACAGAATATCTAATTAAGAGTCCAAGTCCATGACACTGAGAGCAACATAAAATATTCAGACATGTAGATACTGGGATAATTCTTTTGGAATTAATAATCTGTAATTCCCAATATCCCTATAGAGATCAACAAAATGCTTAGGGCCAGATTTACTTAACAGGGCAAATTAGCGTGAGAGTGCAATTCCATAAGAGCGCCGATGAGTGTGGACATTTCTGCGCGAATTAAAGAACACAGGAGGGTTTGCGCTGGCGCAAGCTGTTAGTAAATCTGGTCCTTAAACTCATACAGAGTGAAAAAAAGCATCTGTAACACTTTACAATAAGGTTTAATTTGTTAACATTAGTTAATATTTTAACTAAACTGAACTAGCCATGAGCAATACATTCAATGCTGTATTTGTTCATCTTTGTTAACGTTAGTTAATAAAAATACAGCTGTTCATTGTTTGCTCATGTTAGTTCACAGTGCATTAACTAATGTTAACAAATACAACTTTTGATTTTAATAATGTATTAATAAATGTTAAAATTAACATGAACAAAGATTAATAAATGCTGTAACAGTGCACTTCATTAAATAGTTCATGTTAATCAATGTCGTTAACTAATGTTAACTAATTAAACTAATTAACTAATTATGTAAAGTGTTACAAAGTGTTACATAACATTAGTATTACATAAAAAAAATATGACATTGACAAATATTTCTAAAGCATTTATTAATCTTAGTTTTTTAAACACTTTGTTTATGAGATGTAACAAATCATGCCAGTATATTACAACAATATTACATAAAAAATAGTTAGAAGAAGAAAATAGAAGAAGAAGAAGAAGAAGAAAAGGCACGGGTCAATTCAGGTAGCTACACATTAAGAAGAGTTGGAAATAATCCCACGAGGAGCAAATCATGATGTAAAATGGGGTAAAACAGTAAATGATTATCTGACTAATGGTTTAGTAATGAAATGTGGGTGAAGATAGGTTGAGAATCAAGCTATTTTATCTATTTCTACCTCATTCATTATATTACTAAAATCAGAGTTTGAAATAAAGGACATGAAGGGTTTCCAAATATTCTCAAATAAAGACAGTTTACCTTTCAAAATATATGTAATCTTTTCCATCTACAAACAAAAGGACATATTTTTGATCCACTGAACCATAGATTCCTTTCCACTTTCTTCCAATACATAGCTATTAGACGCTTTGCTTGAAGTATACACGTCAATGAGTTTACACGTCCTGCTACAGTACAATTTCCTCAGGAAAAATCCCCAAAATAAAAATTTCTAGTTTCATTGTAAGATTAACAGATACGATCTGAAAAATGAATAAAACTAGCTCTTTCCAAAACTCCTGCACCTTAGGACAATTCCACAAGCAGTGCAAAAGTGTGCCTTTATCAGCTGAGCATGTCAGGAATGTTCTGATTAATTTTGTTTAACCTAACTGGAGTAAAATATGTTCTCATAATCCTTATTATTCTTAGTTAAATGTTCATTTAAACACATACTGTACTAATACATTATTAAAATTAAATGTTGTATCTGTTAATGTTATTTATTATTAGTGTAGATGCCATTCTTCTTACATCATAAGAAGAATGGCATCTACGCTAATGTTAGTCTCTGTATATCCCGAGGTTTACTGCAGTCAGCCGGATCCGGGCCGTATCCAGATCAGATGGTGGACCAGCGCCCAGACATTACCAATGCATCCCTGAAGTGTCTGCAGAGACCGTGTCAATTAGTCTGCCCTCTGAAATTGCTCATCGACATGGCATCCTCAATGGATCCATCCCCGGCCGATGACTCCGATATTTCGAATATTCCTATTTAATAATTGTTTAATCGACACGCCATCCTCAATAAACCCGTCTCCGGCGTGATGCCTCCGATCATTCGAATATTTTCCGATCTAATATTACTTCTGACCTATAAGGCTGCCAAAATAATAATCATACACTGTTTGTTAATTGGCCAGAGGAGAACTGGCACCCCGACTGAGCCTGGTTTCTCCCAAGGTTTATTTTTCTCCATTAGGCCACCTGATGGAGTTTTGGTTCCTTGCCAGTCGCCTTTGGCTTGCTCAGTTGGGGACACTACATTTTCAAATAAATATCCAAATAAATTTAATTACTTAACTAAATTAACTATATCAACTACATTACTTGAATATATATGATAATTGAAATGAGCTAGATGACATCACCATTTTCCTCCAGAGCGGCTGTACAGCCGAATCAAATTCTGTTGCATTATTTTCCTGTTTAACACTGTGAAGCTGCTTTGAAACAATCTGCATTGTAAAAAGCGCTATATAAATAAGTTGACTTGACTTGACTTGACTTAATGGGCCTGAGCTGACATAAACTAACAATGAACTTTTTTTTTGTTATTATTTATTAGCAATAACAAAGATGAATAAATATTGTAACCATGTAATATGCATTGCTCATTGTTAGTTAAAGGGGACCTATTATGCCCCTTTTTTACAAGATGTAATATCTCAGATGTCCCAGTGTTTCTGTGAAGTTTCAGTTCAAAATACCCTACAGATCAGTCCGAGTTACTTGACTGTAACCCTGTTCCCTGATAAAGAGGAGCGAGATGCTGCGCTGATTAGCGCTATTGGGAACGTCTTTATCGTGACCAGCTGTGTATATAGTGTGTAAACATATCCATGAAATTGACCCCGGAGGTATTATAGCCTCGGGTGGTGATGTCATTAGCGCGTACCAGCGACACGAGGCTATAAATAGATGAGCCCACAGCTGCATCATCAGGATATTTTGTCTGAAGAACAGTCCTGGGACATCTTCAGCATGGCAAAGCAACACAGCATCTCGTTCCTCTTTATCAGGGAACAGGGTTACAGTCAAGTAACCCGGACTGTTCCCTTTTAAAAGCCACACTGCGCTGCTGCGCTGCTTAGCGCTATTGGGAACGAGAATACCCATGCCGCCGTGCTTGAAGGTGTCTGGACCCCTTACGGTTGTGTAGGTGTGCTCACAAGAATGCAAAAAGGCCTCAGACATTAGCTTGTGATGTCGACTCAAGGACGTGAGCATCCAAACTATAAAACTTTATGAATGTGTGCGGAGAGGACCATCCCGCCACATCACAAACCAGTTGTAAGGGGGCACCCCTTGCCAAAGCAGTAGAGGAGGCGAACCCCCTGGTGGATTGAGCCCTTAAACCTGTTGGTGAAGCTTGGCCGCACGCCTCATAGGCGAGAGCAATAGCATCCCTGACCCAATGTGACATGGTCTGTTTGGTGGCGGCCGCCCCTCTGTTACGGCTCCCATGACAAACGAACAGTTGCTCTGACTTACGCCACTGGCTAGTGCGGTGGACGTAGGCCTGAAGAGCATGAACTGGACACCGTCTATGAAGTTTCTCCTGATCAGGTGTTGTGAACGGCGGAGGGTGAATGGTCTCAAGAGTGACAGGATGTACAGCCGAGAAAGGAACCTTAGGCAGGCAGTCAGGATGAGGATGCAAAATCACTTTCACCATTCCTGGGGCAAAGTCTAAGCAGGATGGCGATATCGACAGAGCCTGCATGTCCCCAATTCTCTTTAAGGAAGTTATAGCCATAAGGAAAACCATATTTAGGGTCAGAAGTTTTTCAGAAGCTGACTCTAGAGGTTCAAAGGGGTCTCAACCAGACCCTCGAGGACTATAGCTAAGTCCCATGAAGGGATCTTGGTTCTTACGGGAGGCCTCAATCGTCTGGCCCCACAAATAAAAACGAGCAAGCAGAGGAAGTGGCACCCCGTCAACCAAGGCGTGGCAAGCCAAAAGTGCGGCCACATAAACCCTGAGAGTGGCGGGGCATGTGCCTATTGACAACTTTTCCTGCAGGACGTCCAGAACTGAAGCAATCTGACAATTGACTGGATCTGCATTATGTATCGTACACCACCTTTCAAAGACACCCCATTTACTGGCATAACTTTTTCTAGTGGAGGAAGCCCTAGCATTTAGAATGGTCTCAATAACATCAGGCGAAAGCCCAGTGTCCCTCAGCCAAACATGAAGGTTCCACAGGTCGGGCCTGGGATGGAATATCGTGCCCTCCGCCTGAGACAGAAGACCAATTGCCCATGGTGAGCCGTTGAGGAGAGATATTATCTCCAAGAACCATACTCTGTTCGGCCAACGCGGCACTATCAGTAAGAGGCAAGACCCTTGTTGGGTCAGGGAGGCGTCTGTCGATAACAATCTGCGACAACAAGGCACCCCTAAAGTGGGACCCAAAGCAAGAAACTGGGGTCTGAGCCACATAGTTAGTGTACGAAGCCCGTGGCACGCCACTTTTATTTGCCTTTGAGGATTGGCCCTTGGATGAAATCCTCTGGCTTTGAGTCAAAACTGAAACGGTCTCATGTGCAACAACCCCAGAGGGATCACCGTGGATGCTGATGCCATGAGACCTAACACTCTTTGGTACTGATGAACAGTGAGATCTTGGCCTAGCCTCACTTTGCTCAGGGTATGCTGAATGGTCTTGATTCGAGCGGGGGACAGTTGTGCCCGCATCGTGACCGAATCCCAAACAATCCCTAGATAAGTCGTTCTCTGGGCAGGAGAAAGAGAACCCTAAAGAAACTAGATGAGCTAACACAATGTCTCTGTGTTAAAGCACCATCTCTCGCGATTGTGCAATATTAAACAATCGTCTATGTAATTCAAAATGCGAATGCCACGGAGTCGTAATGGAACCAGTGCTACATCCATGCATTTTGTATACGTGCGGGGTGACAAGTCTAGGCCGAATGGAAGAAACCCGAAATTGGTAAGCTTCGCCCCGAAAGCTAACCTCAGGAACTTCCTGTATTGTGGCAATATTTATATGTGAAAATATGCATACTTCAGATCAATCGTGAAGAAGCAAACGTGATGTTGAATTTGCGACACAACCGTCTTTATGGTTAACATCTTGAACTTGAGCGCTTTGACTGTACGGATTAAGCTTAGAAAAGATCTAAGATTGGATGCAACCCCCCACCCTTCTTGGGAACCAGGAAGTATCTGCTGTAATAGCCTGACTCTCTTTCCAAAAGAGGAACATGTTCTATGGCATCTTTGTTGAAAAGAGTTTGTACCTCTTGTGACAGTACGTGCACCAGCTCCGGCTTCACGGAAGTTGAGACCACACCGTTGAAATGCGGAGGACGACAAATAACTTGGATTCTGTATCCTAATTTTACTGTGCTTAACACCCATGCAGAAACGCCTGGCAGAGGTTTCCACGCTGCCAGGCTCTCTATTGATAGAGTGGTATCAATTTTGACATTTCCTGTTGAGGGGATGTTTGATGTTCTATGTCCTGGATGATAACAGGATTCAGACACAGAACATCTAACATTTCGCTGGAAATCGCTGCCCCCGAATCGCCAGAGGAGGCAGGGATGAGATTTGGATGGGATTTGTGAGGGTAGCAGGGATTTGTGAGGGTAGCGGGAAGGGGCGAGCAAATGTTTGACGAGCCCCGTCCTGCGGGGGGCTACACCCACCAGACTGGGCGCAAGACCATAAGGACTTCTTTTATTAATGGTAGTCCTGAGGTCCACCCTGGGAGGTTGTTGAGTGTGACAAGCCGTCCCCCAGTCTTTCCGAGGGGGAGCGTGACTCGCCACACTCTGCTTTTTCACCTCCCTTTCTCTTGAAGGACCAGGGAGAGGTTGGGTGGCCGATGCCCCCTCCCCTTGAGTGCGGCTAGGAAGGAACTGTACAAAAGCTTTCTCACTCTTTTTAACTTCTCTGAACTTGGAGACTACTGTGTTTACCGAGTCGCAAAACAGGCCAGAGGGAGAAACCGGGGAATCAAATGAGAAAAACGTGGTCTTTATCTTTTATCCCAAAACAAAGCAGTAAGTGTGTGTATCCATTTCTGGCATAGGAAGAGAACATGGACGCTTACGCTTCCTCTGTTGTTGACTAATTTTTCTGCTTGTTTTCTTTTATTTAACTCTTTTCACTTGTGAGACAGAGATGAGAAAGAGAAAATCTGCACACTGCCACTCCTAACAAAGATCTGTAGTCAGATAAAGAGAGAGATTTTTTGACGCACACCAACACAGAATAGCCTCTGAAGACAAAAGACCTGACGATGCAGCTGTGGGCTCATCTATTTATAGCCTCGTGTCGCAGGTGCGTGCTGATGATGTCACCACCCGAGGCTATAATACCTCCGGGTCAAGTGAAAAGGAAAATATACAGTTCATGCAGTTCACAGGTTTTATACAGAAAATACAGTTCATGCCTCAGCCTGGATACTCTGCCAAATCTAACAAAACATCTGTTTGGTTTTGATTATCATCTCTATCACGGTCACGCTCACGTGACATTGCAGTTCTTCATCATCATGAAAGTTTATTATCTGAATGCGTTTTAAAGCCATATCAGTCTAAACTTTTGATGTATGGTTTTCTGAGCGCACACATCCGAAGCACACGCACAGAAAGCTGGATGTCAGACAGAGCGTCCTGTGAGTTTTAAACTAAGTTCTCTTTTCACGTGTTACTGCGCTTAAACTGTCAAATATGCATAAGGGTATGTCAAAAACACACAAAGTTCACAAAGTTGGTTATGTCTGTGAATGTAAACAGCAAGTAAAGAAACTGCATGTGTATATTAGATCTGTGTATTAAAGTGAAAGCAGCGTAATATACAGTATTTACCTACTGCTATATATGCTGTTAATATGAATCAAACAACAAAAGAAAAACTGAAAATCACCCACTGCTCTTGATTGAATAACTTAGTAGCTTTAATAAAAATAAATTTCTTACTTGAATGCTGTTAAATGTTCTGGGGAGGAGAACATGGCGGACTGTGTACAGCTCACTGAGGGCGGGCTCTACGCTAACAGGGCAGAGTCTGTCAGCAGCCATGGGCGGGGCCTAGGCATTTTGTGATGTCACAAAAGGTAGAATCTGCTAACTTTTTTGAGACACTGCTTTAGATTTATGGGAATTAAAAAAAGATTTTTACCATTATAGGGTAGTTGTGTACACACACTGCTGACACACATTTATGTTCAAACACCATTTTAACATAATTTTGACTAATAGGTCACCTTTAATGTTTTTAAATGCATTAACTAATGTTAACTAATGTGGAACCTTAGTTATAAATAAATGCACCCATAATAACAGACTCAAAGTGATTAATCTAAAATTTACAGCAGCGCTAACATTTAGATGCATGGACAAAAGAATCTGAGATACAGACTGTGTTTGGCTGAACTGAACCAAGCACTAACATTGCATATATGTTAGTTTTCTTAACATATGCAAACCCTCTAACCCGCTGGATTCTTTTGACCCCACTCCAGCCACAAACATATCAGACAACCCTGCTAAGTTTATATGCTAAAAATAACATTACTTCATCACATATAGTGTGGCTTTGGAGTAGTAGAAAAAGACAAAGGTAAATTCTAACTTTCTATTTATAGTCTCCTGTTGGAATGTGCTTGTATTTGTCTCTACGTGTGTACAAGCAACAGTGTAGATGTAAATTCTGAGGAAATTGCAAATGAAGTGTTTACCCGGTCCCTTAGGCTTTAAGACTACAGACTGGCCAGACAGGGGGAGTGTGTTTAGTTGAGTGTGTTTGTTTGTGTGTGTGTGTGTGTGTGGTCCTGGTAAACCCTGTATTGTGAGGACCAAATGTCCCTTCAACGATAGTAATACCAATATTTTTTGAGCTTGTGGGGACATTTTATTTTTGGTCTCCATGAGGAAAACAGCTTATAAATCATACTAAATATGTTTTTTTAAAAATATAAAAATACAGAAAGTTTTCTGTGAGGGTTGTGTTTAGAGGTAGGGTTAGGGGCTAGAATATGCAGTGTGCACAGTATAAAAACCCAATGGAATGTCAATGGAAATTCCCCATAAGAAATGGAAACCCAACCAACCAGGTTCACTTTATTTGAAGCAACAACAACAAATAAATATATAAATATAAATAATATAAATAAATAATACATTTATAAATAAATCTTGCAACACACCATTAAATCAGAAGAGGTTAAGTCTATAAACATAATATATGCCATAAAGTTCAGATTCATAAAGATCACATTCATTAAAGCAAAACAACTTTCTGTTAAATCTCTGACAGTTGCATGTTCTGCTTATTAATGATTAGAGTGATATTTTATTGTCTATTAGCATAATTGTTTTTGTGCATTGTGTGAATTCCTTGAGTGAAGTATTAGTGAGTGCACTCTCCTGTGATTATTTCTCATTATGCAGCACTTAAAACTAATTCAGCCCTGCAATAAAAACACAGAGTTTGTTTCTAAATGTGAAAACATCAGTGTCGAAACTTAAAACAGATACATAAAACTCTAATTTATTCACCCTTCGCACACATAATCACACACACTCCTATTTAAAAAAAGACATAAGGAATCATCTCGGGTTACTTGACTGTAACCCTGTTCCCTGAAAAGCAGGAACGAGATGCTGCCATTGTGTCAACAAATAAATATATAAATATAAATGTATAAATGTTTATAAATAAATCTTGCAACACACCATTAAATAAGAAGAGGTTAAGTCTAAAACATAATATGGAGTGCGCACAAATAGACGTGAAACAGGAGTTTGTGAAATATATATCACAAAAATATAAAGAACACCAGGTTTGTTGTGCCTACTTGTAGGGCTACATAAAATAATAATAATAACAGTTGTGCTTTACAGAAAACTTTTGCAGGCGGTCTATAACTATAAATAATTAGAAATGTTATGTGTAACAACGTTCTTACGTTCCAGGAAGAAGGAGGCGGGAAACCGGCGAACTTTTAAAACTTTAATCAAATATATTAAACAAAATGAAAGTCACACACACAAAACCAAACGTAAACAAAAACACAACGTAAATCCAGGCCTGGTCCTCTCTCGTCTTGCACTGTCGTCGCTCCTCCTTTTATGCTCCCGTCACTCCTCCGTGAGACGAGACCGGTGTGGCGCGCAGCTGGAGCTCATTATCGCTCGTCACCGGCCCGCTCTCACGGTCCCTCGCCTCACTGCTCGCCACATACCCCCAACACCCTTCGCAGGCCGGGGGGCACTCCCGAGAGGGGGGGGGGGGGCGATCACAGCAACCGCGGTACCTGGGGGTAAGGACAGAGAGGCGAGAGAAACGGAGCCAGGAGCATGAGGAGCGACAAAACAAGAGAGGGGAGAGAGGAGAAATGAAAAAAAAATTGTGGTCCGGTTCCCTGACACACTGCCGCTCGGTCCTCAGCCAGCCGAGAGGCTCTTCCTCGCGGTGCCATGCGATGGCACTGGACGCTTGGTGGACGGCTCGATCCTCCTCCGCCCCCTGGCGGCTGGCGGTGGCTCCTCCTATTGAGGGCAGCCGGCAGCGAGTCCCGCGCTCCCTGCTCCTCCCCATCATGGCGGATGGCAGCAGGCTTCGGCCCACGGCGAACGCCGACGACTCCTCCGCTCCCTCTCGGACGGCAGCCACCCCACCTCGACCCAGGGGCACGGCAGCGAGCTCTCCGTCCCACCGGATCTTCACTCGCTCCAGCACCACCGCCTCGGGCAGCCCCTCGCGGTCTTCACTCATCCGCGCTGCCCGACCTCCTCAGCACCGCGATCCCCCTCAGCAGCGAGGGCTCTTCGACAGCATGTCCCTCCTTCCACCCGGGTTTCGGCACCAATGTAATAACGTTCTTACGTTCCAGGAAGAAGGAGGCGGGAAACCGGCGAACTTTTAATACTTTAATCAAATATATTAAACAAAATGAAAGTCACCGCAGCAGCCCCTCACGGACGACTGCCGCGCACACACACAAAACTAAACGTAAACAAAAACACAACGTAAATCCAGGCCTGGTCCTCTCTCGTCTTGCACTGTCGTCGCTCCTCCTTTTATGCTCCCGTCACTCCTCCGTGAGACGAGACCGGTGTGGCGCGCAGCTGGAGCTCATTATCGCTCGTCACTGGCCCGCTCTCACGGTCCCTCGCCTCACTGCTCGCCACATTATGTATGTGTGCCCTCGAACAGAAAGTCCAAATATGCCTCACAGAAGTAATGTGACTTATGACATTCCAGGATATCCCTATAACTATCGCTATAGCTGAATAAAAAGATAGAAATGCTTTGACTTATTAAATATGAAGACACATGACCGCGACAATATATGTTTTATCTGTGCTCTTCAAGCCATCTCGGGTATTTTCAGAGATAAAGTATATTTATGATGCAATTCTAATCAACATAGCATTAATTATATATAGAATATATAGAATACTTTCTAGATGAGATGACTTTGACTTTGAGTCAAAATTTCTAATCCAAAGGTATTTAATAAAAGAATCAAACATAGCGTAACACAAACAATAATAATAATACATTAACTAATGTAAGTGGGAATAAATTACTTACCACCACTGGATCAATCGCGTTCTTCTTCTGAGGTAAATCCAAGGCTTATTCCTCAGAGCGCGTCTTAATGGTTTGTTTATTGAGGTGATGAGGGCATTTACAGGTTAGCGTTTTCACGTGGATGATTAGCATGTGAATGCTACACAACGAGTGGGTGTGGTTACATTAAAGATAATGAGCAGACGCATGAGAAACTGTACCTCTAGTTGGTTTCATACGGATTATATAAACAGAGAACATTTGTTTTTGACTTACTTTATTTAAAAGTAGACACTTCAAGATTTCTAAAGACGTATATCTCATGTCTGTGTGGCAAGTATTCGCTGAGTTTCAGTTCCTTTTTGAAATGTGTTTCAGAAAAAAAGTTTACAGAGACTGAGACGGCAGAAAGCGCACCCTGTTTGCTTTCTTTATTTTACGTTGTTAAGTTTTGTTGTTATTGTGAGCTAAAAGATTGAACTGTTGTAAGGCAGCATTTATTTAATGTTGGCATTCATTTTAGTAAATGCCAAGAGAGATTTCAGGGTAAATGGAAAAAGTCTGAGAAATGATGGGCTTATGCCAGCAATACTAAACTGACCATCTAGATAGAGGCACAGGAATGAAGGGGAAGATCCTGCCAACGAACTGGATCCCGATCCTGGAACTCCCTAAAGCAAGGACTGCACTGTCGGAGTGACAAAATTTCCAAGAGATAACAAATTTCATTGTGCACAAAACAGATGGATAGATATCATAAAAGAAAACAATGAGCAGATAAAGTTAAAGCGAAAGGTGGATGTGGCGAAAGAGAAAAGGAAACAAACACTCTACAGGAACAGAAATAAATCTCATGAGGGCCGAAGGGAAATTATTGGCTTACTACCTTCCAACTGGGCTGCTCTCTTTTATACTCCCCTTGGACAGTCAGATAACAAACCACATAAGAGTGGTCCTTGTTACTCCTAATAAATGCATTACACCACTAGAATATTTCAGCTCTCAAATAACCTCTAGAGTCACCAAAGACATCCTGTCCTGGTGTGCGTCATTATATTAAGTGCACTGGGCTCTCAGTGAGATGGAAGAAAAGTTTGTTCCTTCGATGAACCCCTGATTACACCATACAACAAAGTGTCTGCATATGGTAATATGAACTGTGCTGCAGTGGAACAGATTGTTTTTTCAAGTCCCTTTGTTTAAATGAAATAGTGAAACGCAGCGATTAATTATTATTATTTTTGAGTAGCCTAATGCTAATTGATTTAGAGTGAAATATAAAAACACACAAAACACAGCAGACTTGTAAAATATTTTAAATAAAACCCTTTTAACCACTGTAGAGCATGTTTAGGCAATCTCTGTTGTAACAAATCATATGTATGCTACATACCATTGTATGAAACACATTATAATAATATTCACTTTAAACAAAAAATTTAAAGCATCTTTAATTTCACATAGGCCTAAAACATGTTTAAACCACAGTGTGACCATAGTCTGCTGCATAGAGTAGTGGTGTCAAATTGCCCTATAGTTTTACTACGATGTTAAACCTATGGCATCTCGTTGACCTCACACGTTTGTGCTGTATTGATACCATCTGCTGTTGGTAATATGTGCTACCAACAAGGTCTGCAAAAGGGCAAAAATGCCAAAGAAATGCATAATAATGATCAGTTTAGCTATAATATTTACAGTAATATTCTCAGCCTTTAAGTTATTTCCACGTGACTGCAAATGTAATGTTTAATTTGTCACACAGCTGCAATTATAAAACCTTGCAATTTTCAACATTAAAATAAACAAAAATCTGATAACTTAGACTCTTAGTGTACTTTAAAATAAAACACATTTCATCTGGCTATAGAAGAAGCTGATTTGAAATCCAATTTTATGCAAGTTTTAATTGCAAATAATTCAAATTACAAATATTAATCGTCATATTTAAAAAAAAATAGTTTTAAGTGTGACTGTTATTATTATGTTTAATGATTGCCATTTAAATATCAGGAGGCAGTCGCCCCAACCCCCAAGGATCTTGTTTTCAAATTTGCCTGTCGTCATCATTGTAGACATAATGTAGACCTTATTAAGAAATCTAGTTCAAAAATGCAAAAGTTCAAAAACCAGAAATTGTGAATTAAAATGTGGCTCATGAACAAAAGTTGCCTGAAGACCGAAGAGGTTGCTATAGCAACAGCACGCTACACTAGCGCTTGTAGATATCATAAATAAAAAGCATAAAAAAATTAATTAAAAAAAAACTTTAGATAAAGATATTTGACGGTTAACTAAAATGTAAGACATTAGACGATTAGAGGAGCTAAAAGTAAATTATAACTATTCGAAAAGAATATCAAAGAATGTGCACCGCAAATTACTGACTCTCGGAACCCCCTCAACGTATTTGTATAACTCTCATACTGAGGACAAGTGTACCGTTTTTAGAAAAAGTGTTTATCCATGAAATTCAAGCATCTGAGCGGAGCGCATGTTGCGCGCTGATCATTCACTGGTGCGCTCGACTCCGCGCTGGCATTAGCTACTGCCAGCCTCAGTCACTCCTAAACGCCGCCTTTCGTGGGAGGAAACATTAGACACCGGGAGAACTTAAGTACTTCGTTGTTGTCTCACATCGTTCGTTTCGCTGAATTAATCCTACATATTTTCCAGGTGTTTTTTTTATCCGCACCAAATAATAACTGTGTGACACAAGGACACCCTTGCTTTCGCGACGTTAACAGGTAGCCAGAGGGAACTGACAGCACTGAATGATTTGTTATTAATATCCTAGGAACCCAAAATACTCTTGAAAGTCATCGATCTGGAAGGAGGGTATCTTTCTCACGGATTTGATGGATGTTTGATCGGTTGGTGATGCCCATTTATATCATCGACCGCAAATTTCCAGAGACACCTGGTGAGTCTGTTACGCATGATGCACATGGCTTAGAAACATGGTGTGCTGACTTAGATATTTCATTAATGCACCGGTTGGGAAATGCTATAAGTTGTTTTTCTCTGGTTTTAATTATTGTCATGTCCTTATAATATATTAATATGCGCACTGCTCTGAAAGTATGTACTGTATACTTAATGATTTTAAATATTTTACTGCCTTTAAATAGCATCTCAGACAAATGAAAATATAAAGTAAATCTAAAATTAAATGCATAATTAACAACTCAGAACCGATGATGATTGTCTATGTTCCTTGGCAATTTAACTTCTATCATTTATGTGACATGTTTGTTCCTACCTGTCACCATATTGTCTGTTACTCAGTGTTTTTTTCACTGTTTAGAAATATCGCAAAATGAAATGTGAAGCACCAAGAGTAGCTACTGTTGATACAGTGCAACTACCCCACTAATGTAACACATATAAACATTACCTATATAAAACATAAAGCAAAATAAGGCTAATGACCCTAAAGACAGTGTTTGTTAATTATTTTGTCAATTTGTTTCTCATTTTGTAAAGTGTTTAGAAGTATATTGAAATCGTTAAAGATTTCCGTTTGATCAGCCATGATATTTCTACTTTGTTTTCACACATGTAGCTCATTTATAATTCAGTAAAGTGGTGGTTTTACAACTCGGTCCTGAACAGTGATCATATGCTGAATTATCATGAATGAATGTAAATGTAATTTTTAAAAAGGAGTCATCAGTCATGTTTTGCATATTTGGAGACCATATATAACATGGATGTGATATCATGCAAAGGTTGTCCCAGATAAATGTTAAATGTAAAGTAACATACTGTTTGTGAGGACTTAGAGATAGAGAAAAGTACATGACTTGTAAGATAGAACAGTGGTGACACCTCTTCACTGAACACATGATAAGTCATGTGGTCATTAGTGTTTCTCCTCATATCAGAACAATATGCTCAACCTATCTATGGTTGTTGATAGACTTTTATAAACAGTTTTTCCAAAACATTAAAGAATGGAAAAATTCCATGACAGAAGCATCTGCACTATCAGTACTATGTTTATCTGATAGCCGTTTAACACAAGATTGAATTTGTTTGGTTGTCATCTTACGTTTTGAAATGTGAAATGAACTGAATGCAACAGACTCATTACAGAGTTCAAAGATCCAGCACTGAATCACCATCATGTTACTTAATGATATTGCGCTCTGTCATGTTCCACTTAAATTGAAGCCTTAAGTCCTCATTGTTTCATTATAGTTTATAAAACTACAAAAAACAAGACATAATAGTTCTGCTATTCAGTGAGAATTTTAAAAAGGTGTTATGTTAAAAGGTGTTAAATGAGGCCTGATAAACTCAGTTCAAATTTGGATGTCTTTTTGTTGAAGTTGTAGTCAACAAAACATGAAAATTAGTTGTAATAGATATACTTTTACACACTAAAGATATTTGATAATTAGGTTTTATGTTTAAAGAAAATATGTGTCCCTAAGCATTTTAAATGCTCATGAATGTTATACAATCAATCAGGGCTGTATTCACAAAACATTTGATCTTACCACTAAGAGTTCTCCTAAGTGGCAGTAAAGTCTTAGTTAAGAGTTTTCTTTTAAAACCTATTCACAAAGCTGCTGAGACCAACTTTTACTAAGCAATAGAGAGAAGTCTTAAGGTGTGTCCGACATCGGCTGTGGCTGGATGTAACCGATCGGCGAGAGTTGTTGCTTGCAGTCAGGGAGGAGCTGCAAACGGAGACGTGAAGTCGAACACTTTGTGGCTCCCTTAGTGGAGCTCGCACTGTGTTTGCATACTTTGCCACAGCTGATGTGAAACAAATGCAATATTTGTCAAATGCACCGATGTTTCATTGTGATAACAATGCAACACGCCAAATTGAACAAAACAAGAGAGGACCAATGAAATATTAACAACTGATTATGTTGTAGTAAATGTATGCCTTTTTTTCCTGTGAGTTTTTTTGTTTTTGTAAAACCTGTAGCTGTAGTTTGTCTGTAGTTTTTTTTTGCCAAATAATTTTGTCAGATATACCTTCACTAAGTTTAGTGTTTTTTTCTTCTGTCATATTTTAATATATAAATATAAAAATATTTTCCTCATATTTAGTAATAACAAGTAATAACAAATAATAAATAATAACAGAATACAAACAACAACAAAACAAAAAAAAACTACTGGGGGGAATAATATAAATGAAACATATTGATAAATTATGAGAATTACATGACACTGAAAAAAGGAAAAGAATTGCAAACAGATAATTTTTATATGGCTTTTTTGTTCTCAGATATTTTAATTGAAAATAGGTATTTTTCTTTAAGTTCTTTAACAAATATAAGAGAAGTTTAGCATTTAGATATTTAGATTTATGAATGTAAATTTTAGCGATTAACAAGATCAGGGCCTGTATTTATCAAGCTTTTCAAAGTGCCATTTTAGTCTTAAGTGCTGAGAATTCGTGAAATTTACTCCTACTTTCAAACTTAAGTATAAAAGCAAGTTATCAAATTTCTTAAAGCTAAGAATCACTCTAAATCTCCCAGTTATTTAAGACAGCTCGAGAGGTCTCTCAAGTGGTTAGGAGTTGCCAGTAATGGCACTAAGGAGACAGAGACGTGCGCAAATCTTTCAGGAGAGGGAGAACGTTTTTGAAATGTTTGACGACAAGCAGTTAATCAAACGGTATAGTTTGGACAGAACAGGCATCATCTTTGTCAGCGCTTCTTCCCCCGCCAATTCGGTTTTCTTTTGGAAACCATGGTGGCTGATTATATTATAAAATCTAGGCTATATGTAGGCAGGTCAGTTAACAGCACACAGGTTTAAAATGTGTAATTAAGACATGGTGGAAAACGTCTCGGTTACGTATGTAACCCTCGTTCCCTGAAGGAGGGAACGGAGATGTACGTCGGACATCACAGACGAATTGGGATCACTTCTGGGAGCCCCTATCAGCTTCGAGTGTATCCAGAACGGGCCAATGGCCATTGGCGTGCAAGATTTGCATCTCGTGCTCCGCCCCAGCGCACATTTGTTTTTCACTGAGGAGCCGAATTAGTGACTCGGCCATGCAGTGATGGTACAGCAACTGTGGCGACGGGACGTACGTCTCCGTTCCCTCCTTCTGGGAACGAGGGTTACATATGTAACCGAGACGTTCCCTTTCAGTCGGTCACATTCGACGTACGTCGGACGTCACCGACGAATTGGGATCCCTATGGAAAACGTCATGGCTCCTGCCACTTCCAGCGTTTGTTCGGGGCGGGGAACTCACGCAGGGAAAGTCATTGCTGCTGTTCCGCAAGACCCACTCAGCAGAGTATTGGATAATGCTGGGAAAGCGTGCCCCGAGGGAGGTATCATGTGGAAGATACACATATGGACTGGCCATGTGGGCAGTACAACATACGAAGTCCCAGGGGTGGCCCCGGCCAATCTAGGTGGGGGACTACACCGCACAGAAAGACACGGGCTCACCGTAGGGAGCCGTACCGTGGAAGAATGCACATATGGGACTGCCGTAGGGGTCACAACATATGGATACCCAGCCTAACACAGGTTCCACCAATGCATACGAGTGTTAGACCTGCCGTCGGACGCTCTGCCACGTCGGACTGCCGTGGGTTGCGGAGGAGCTCAACAGGGTTCGGCAATCTGGGGAACTCTACTGGAGAAAATATGCGCACGTATCCGGTCCATGAGGAGGGGAATGGCGCAGCAAGCCGACACTAGAACGGGCACTTCGGTGTTACTGGCTAGTTGAAGCGAGCACACGGGAAGAAACCGGCTCTACACAGAGGCTATAGAATCTAGCGAACGTGTTAGGTGTCGCCCAGCCCGCAGCTCTACATATATCTGTCAGCGAGGCGCTGTGTACCTGCGCCCAGGAAGAGACAACACTCCTAGTGGAGTGGGCCCTCAACCCGAGTGGGCAAGGCACGCCTTGGGTCTGATACACCAAGGCGATGGCATCCACTATCCAGTGGGCCATCCTCTGCTTGGAGACAGCCTTTCCCTTCTGCTGGCCTCCGTAACAGATGAAGAGCTGTTCTGAGGTTCTGAAGCTTTGCGTTCTGTCCACGTAAGCCCACAAAGCGCGGACGGGACAGAGAAAAGCCAGGGCTGGGTCTGCCTCCTCTGAGGGCAGCGCTTGCAGGTTCACCACCTGGTCCCAAAAGGGAGTGGTGGGAACCTTGGGCACATATCTGGGCTGGAGCCTCAGGATTACATGAGAGTTAGCCGGCCCGAATTCCAGGCACGATTCGTTGACCGAGAATGCCTGCCCCTACCCTCTTGATGGAAGCCAATGCAGTCAGGAGTACTGTCTTCCAAGACAGGATTTTTAACTCAGCTGACTGCAAAGGTCCAAAGGGAGCTCTCTGCAGTGCGGTTAGCACCAGAGATAAGTCCCAAGAGGGTAAAGAATTTAATCTCCTCGCTCCCCTCAGGAAACTGACGACCAGATTGTGCTTTCCCATGGACTTACCTTCAACTACATCATGATGTGCAGCACCGATTAAGCGCACCAGGGATGTGAATGGCCCGAAGAGACCTCAGATGCTTCTGACTCCAAAGAAGGAGATGGCGGGCGAGTTGCAACATGCGACGGCGGCCCTTTCAGGCAGCGCAGCGCAAGACGTACCGCAAACAACTCGAGGCAGTTGATGTGCCAATGCAGTTGAGGCCCTGTCCACAGACCCTAACTGCATGCCCGTTGTACGTGGCCCCCCAGCCGGTGGACACCGTGAGGCATCCGTGAACACCACAGCATGCCTGGACACTTGTTCTAGGGGAACTCCTTCCCGTAGAGATCCAATTTCACTATTCAATGTGAATTTATCTGAGAATATTTATAAATATGCCGGATTCATAAATCCATGCCTATGCCGTCATTCAAAATCCTGTTTGTGGCACAGCAAAGTGTCGTAAATCATCTCTAAGACTGATACTTAAGATTTAGTCCTACACTTCACTTAAAGTATGACTGAGATGCTTGATAACTAACTTTTAAGTGCAGCTTTGAGCCAAGAATATTTTTACTCTTAAGTCAATTCTTAGCAGTGTTCTTGTGAGTAATTCTCAGAGGCTTGATAAATATGGGCCCAGATTAATTACATAAAATTGAATCAGATTTATTATTAAGTCTAGGAATAAGAGTAAAATTACATCATTCTTAGAATTTTGAGTGGCTTTATACATATGGCCCCTGATATTTTATAAAAAAAATTTTTTATTGAGAATACATTAATATTGTAGATATTTTGTACATTTTTAAATCAAAATCTAACAACACAATATTTATAGCTAAAGACATTTTTATTACATTAAAATAATAACTAAATATATAGAAATAATAGTTTTGGTTTCAACAATAGTGTAGATTTCTCTGAAAAATATAAACCATGTGACTCTGCGACAACTTCACCTTTTTACCTTTGTCGTGGAATAGAATGATTATATGATTTACTGCCCAAATTATGTTTAGTCCAATTGGCCATATCTGTGGCCTTATTAAAGTCATCTAGCTCCCCCTTTGCATACCCCCTGTCACATGGCACCAATTATTTTAATTTAATTAATTATTTAATTATTTTAAGTCACACCGCATGCAACAGCAAGCATGAAGTTCTGAAAAGCTTTAGTATACAAATGCATAAAAACACGCCTCTAACTACATTTTTGCAAAACTCCAAAAAAGTACAGTAAAAAGTTAAACACCAACAACTTTTATTCCTTTGACACAAATTATGATTACATGGGCAGATCATTGTTATTAATAAAGACTTGTTTAAATATGGTTCATTACACAGTATGTTATGACCTCAAAACACTTTTAGCATAGTGCATGATTTGTAAACTAATACATCTTGATGTTTACATTACATAACCAGCTCCATATGTATGGGTTTTCAAACTTGCTCGGTAGCTCATCTGATATAGCATTGTACTTAGACATTGTACTTCCTGAAAAAGCAGCGTCACAATGAAAGAGCACAAACCCTTGTAGAAGGAAGCTAAAGTAGAAGTAAACGTTCATCTGTTTCTGATAAAACTGAATGTGCTTTTCTCTTTGAAAGGGCTGCAAAGCAAGAAGCAATGTAAAATAATTTTGTTAAAAATCCAATTCCATTTACTGATGTTTAATGTTAGTTAGCGAATAAGCAAGAGAACTAGCTAGTTATTTCAACAGAGCACATTTTGATGTTGCTTCAAAGAGTTTATTGCTAAGGTTACGGTTGGTGGTTTGGGTTAGTTGCAATAAAAATGCAATATGTGACACATTCCTGGAATGCATTTCATAGCATGCAGCCATGCACACCTCACTCCATGAACTAACAATTTTGTACCAGTCTTTAAGATGTGCAACAATTTCCCTTATACAATATGAAGTGTATGAAAGGTTTCAAAATGCAGCACAAGCAAGCATGGAAACAAATTGAGACTATGGCAGTGGAGAATGATGCAGAAATATGATGTCCCAGCTGGCAGAGTTTGAAGTGCACTTGTAAACAGAATGTAATTGCGGACGTCTTGTCATGTATTCCTGTCAAACTTCCTGTTTGTCAGTCTGTGGATACAATTATTATTTCTGTAACGTATTAAAGGCCTAGCATAAGCATTGGGGATACTTTGGTGAGTTTAACAGCATCAAATGTTCAGAAGCCTGATCAAAGAAATTTAAGATGGAAGTGTAAACTGTGTGGTTTAGCGACAGATGTATTCTCTATGAGCTGTACAAACATAACAGTATCTGAGGGCTGTTATACGGATTACACAAGTCATGTGGAGTATGAGGATGTGTTTTGTCTTAACAGACATGCTTAGAGGATTCACCATTGCTGTGCCAGGATTGAAGCAGACGGCAGATATTATAGCCAGCTCTGTGATTCACCATGGCAGTGCCAAAAAGGAACCAAACAGAAGCTCTTACAGTAAAAGCAGTACTAAAGCACTACATTTGCTTTATGAATGACCCTCACAGTGGCACTCCGACCTAGAATCTTTGAAGCTAGTGCAAGGCAACTTTCTCTTAAGTATTAGATTGCTAATTAGATTCTCAAGTCTCTGCCACCCTCCGGATGATTTTCACTGTGAAAGATCTTTGAGATTTGCTAATTTACTACTAATTACTAAGATGTTGTGATCTTTGTTTCTGAAAAACATGAAAAAAGCACTCATCACAGCTGATGATGGCTGATAATTACTAGTGGCTTATAATTAGAAGAAACCCCTTAAGCCATCCATGCTTCCTGTCAATATTCAACATAAGCTTGGTTTGTAATTGTATAGCGGAAAGTGATGAAGATATTTTTGATCCACATGTCAAAGGAGATGCATCGCTACTTTTAAAGCAGTGGTTCTCAGCCCTTGACTCCAAGGCCCCTATTGTCCACAACAATATTTAAATATCACGACTTTTCCCGTTGTTTGTGATTTACTGGATAAAGTTAAAGGATTTAAATATGTATATATATACTCACAATTTTACCTGATAAATTATTTTAGACTTTGACATGACTAGCAAAATGCATATTTACATTCAGTTGTTATGCTAAATATACTATACAGTATATATTTTATATAACTCACCCCATTGGTTTTGGATTGGCTTTTTAATTAGTATAGTAGTCTCTGCATATTAATCTGGGATATGATAAGGTATTTTAACATAAAAAAATACAAATATCTCCTTTAATTACACAGGCTGTTTAGCTGCTGTAACTTCCTGTATTAAAAATATGATTTCTTAAATTTAGTAGGCTATACGTTTGGTTTGTGAACACACCAGCATGGCTGTGCTGGAAGAGATTAGGCTGAAAGGTCTTCCTGTTTCTAAGACCTTCAGGAAGATGCAGTACCCCCGCTAAGGCGGGTTGGTTCCCTGCCGATCCACATACGTCAGGCGATATCCGATCCAGGGGTCCTGAGACTCTCCATGTGTGTCAGGATTATGGCTCGTGTGGTGAGTGATGCATCTGTCACTATCTCTTGCACACTCACCCCTTTTACAATAATCTAACTTTACTCCCTGCCTGAGTGTCCTAGATGAATTTGGAAAGTCAAAGCTGGTTCTGAATTGCTCCAGGCCTGTCACAGTCATGAGAAACAGTTTTGCCTTGAGCTCTGATCATGTCCTCAGTGGGGAGTCAGAGGACATAGATAAGCTGTCACATAGCCACTTACATGTGGCAAAGAGAGATACATGTCTTTATTAATCGCCGCGGATGTGCCTTATGTTATCTAAATTTAGTGAAGATATCGTCTACCAGATAAACTCTGGATGCGGATAAGTTAGTCTTAGAATATCAATAAAGGCAAGGTAATATCTCCCTCAAAATATAGTTAAGTAAATAAGAGAATTATGTTGACATAATGAGATGTCGCATTTCAGGTATTTGTTTCACAGCAGTTGCAGAACAGATGAAGAATAGACATAAAAAGGTGGAAAATAAAATGAGCTGATCTTCTTTCTATGCGTTTCATATGGAAGCTTGTTTCCACCACAGAATAAAACAGTTTAAAAGATAATTGTGACTTTTTATCTCACAATTCAGATTTCATTTGGCTATAAATCCTTAGTACGCTGTCATAGACATGCAAATAGTTTTGACAAATAAGAATAGTGATGTTAGGCACTGAAGGAAGTGTTAACTGACTAAAACTGTACTGTGGACTTAACTGACAAAAAGGGTTAACTGACAAAAACGGCAACCAGAATCCTGCACTATTCCTTACTGCCCTCACCATGGTCCTTACTCCAGTCAGGATGACCTCAATGGCTGCTGTGATTAGAATTGGGGGAAACTGAGCACCCCATAGCTATTCCGCTACCAAGTTTCTGCCAGCTGGTTGTAAAGTCACATAGTGAGTGGCAGATCTTCAAATCCACAAAATAGCTTTGAATTATGTTATTGACACACGCAGACACGTGGAAGAAGTCCAGAGCAATGTCATGGATGTGGGACAGAGCAATAGGCGTTCTCCAAATCCAGCCAGACAACATGAAGATCCTTCTTGTCCCTCTTAGCAGATTGGATCTGGTCCTAGATTAATGTTGCGTGCTCTGAGCACCCTGAGAAACCTGGGACTCCTGCCTTCTGACGACTTTTGTCAATGTAATTGTTTCCAAGGAGGAACTTGGTCAGTCGCTTGCTGATCATTGAGAAGAAAAACTTCCCTTCCACGTTCAGAAGTGAGATACTCCGAAACTGTCTGATGGTGGTTGGTTCCCTTTTTTTTTTATCCGAATGACCACTCCTTTACACCACTCGGCCGGAACCCACTGTTGCTTCCAGATTACCCTCATAAGCTTCCATAGGTGTTTCAGGACTTGAGGGCACCATTTGTAAAGCTTGTACGGGATGCCATTTGGCCCAGGGGCAGAGCTCGACCTTGACTTTTTGACTATCTCCACCACCTCACTCCGTTTGGGTGGTGCTACCTTAAACGGCGTGGCAGGAGCAGCTGGTTGTGGGACATAGTGGTGCTGACTACTTGTGTCATTGAACTGCTTTTTTATATACTCCTCAAGGTCTTCTTTTTCCATTGCCAATGAACCACTTTTTTCTCTTCAAGCAAGTCTCTTGCAACCTTAAAAGGGTCTTTTAGGAATCTTGAGCGCTGGCTCTCTTTCATCCTCCTTCTGGGTGTTTCTCCCTCCTATATGCTTCAAGGTCTTGATAAATTGTGGCGTTTCTTTGTTGTTTAGAATCCAGAATTCCCATAATTCTTTTGTCTTTTATGAGTTTAATAAAAAACCCTGTCTCGTCTTCTGTCCAAATGGTATGCGCCATCTATGCCAGGTGACCTGTAAATGCGGAAAAAAACTGTTTCCATTGCATTTTTGCAAAATATTCCTTTTTCAAATTGCCTGAAAAACCACTGTAAAATCCAACAGTTGTTCTTACTAAGACTTTTTAGTTAACTTTACTTAATGTCCAAACTATTTGCATGATATGTCTTCGTTACTCAGAAAACCCAAGTAAACATTACTTAACTGGTTTAAGTGCCATTTTGCCAAAGCAAAAGGTTTTTGAGGCAGGGCATTTCTTAATAGACTTTTCACTAATTTCCTCCACTTCTGCAGTCATCATTCTCCTTAGTTGCATTCACTCATTTTCCAGTCATCTTGAATGTTATTGACATAAGTTGACTTCATAAATTCATGTTGATTTCCTAAAATTTCGGTGATCAGTATTCCATTTGGTTGGCCACTTGGAACTTCATTTATATTATTGTAATACTCTTCCTATTGATGCAGTGATGCAACAAGAAATCACAGTGATTTGATTTCAAAGGAAGGAAAGTAATACATTATATACATATATTCTGACATTCAGTTTGGAGTTCAGGAGATTGTCTTGACCAGGACCACACCCCTAAATGCAATGAAGCAACTGCCATGTGATTGGTTGATTTAGATAATTGCATTAATGAGAAATTGAACAGGTGTTCCTAATAATCCTTTAGGTGAGTGTATAACATAACTACACTCACCTAAAGGATTATTGTGATTATAGGGTGTGGTCCTGGTCAAGACAATCTCCTGAACTCCAAACTGAATGTCAGAATGGGAAAGAAAGGTGATTTAAGCAATTTTGAGCGTGGCATGGTTGTTGGTGCCAGACGGGCCGGTCTGAGTATTTCACAATCTGCTCAGTTACTGGGATTTTCAAGCACAACCATTTCTAGAGTTTACAAAGAATGGTGTGAAAAGGGAAAAACATCCAGTATGCGGCAGTCCTGTGGGCGAAAATGCCTTGTTGATGCTAGAGGTCAGAGGAGAATGGGCCGACTGATTCAAGCTGATAGAAGAGCAACTTTGACTGAAATAACCACTCGTTACAACCGAGGTATGCAGCAAAGCATTTGTGAAGCCACAACACGCACAACCTTGAGGCGGATGGGCTACAACAGCAGAAGACCCCACCGGGTACCACTCATCTCCACTACAAATAGGAAAAAGAGGCTACAATTTGCACGAGCTCACCAAAATTGGACAGTTGAAGACTGGAAAAATGTTGCCTGGTCTGATGAGTCTCGATTTCTGTTGAGACATTCAGATGGTAGAGTCAGAATTTGGCGTAAACAGAATGAGAACATGGATCCATCATGCCTTGTTACCACTGTGCAGGCTGGTGGTGGTGGTGTAATGGTGTGGGGGATGTTTTCTTGGCACACTTTAGGCCCCTTAGTGCCAATTGGGCATTGTTTAAATGCCACGGCCTACCTGAGCATTGTTTCTGACCATGTCCATCCCTTTATGACCACCATGTACCCATCCTCTGATGGCTACTTCCAGCAGGATAATGCACCATGTCACAAAGCTCGAATCATTTCAAATTGGTTTATTGAACATGACAATGAGTTCACTGTACTAAAATGGCCCCCACAGTCACCAGATCTCAACCCAATAGAGCATCTTTGGGATGTGGTGGAACGGGAGCTTCGTGCCCTGGATGTGCATCCCACAAATCTCCATCAACTGCAAGATGCTATCCTATCAATATGGGCCAACATTTCTAAAGAATGCTTTCAGCACCTTGTTGAATCAATGCCACGTAGAATTAAGGCAGTTCTGAAGGCGAAAGGGGGTCAAACACAGTATTAGTATGGTGTTCCTAATAATCCTTTAGGTGAGTGTATATTTCATGTCAAATAATGATCTTTTAACATTTTATAGCTAACACTTATGACATAAACTTATGACATAATTTGGTTGATATAATCCCTCTATATTTGTGACAATATCTTGCAACTGACCATGCTTGAGTCACACACAGACTTCAAAATTCAAAATACAATTTTATTTGCTGTCGTTATTGGGGTTATACTGACAAAAGACAATAAAATAGTAAAATAAAGCCAAAAATAGTAAAACAAAGCAATTAATTTATTCATGCATTCTAGGAGTACACTTCCTCAGATCACAGATAGAATTAAGTTAAATGGTTAAACTTAAATGTTACAAAAACTTAAATGGTTTAAGTAAGAACAACTTGATGCAGTTAAGCTTACTTAATTTAAATTAAGCTTAAGTATTTAAAAAAAAGGTATGTTCTCTGTATCAGCTCTAAATGCTGCAGCTCTAAATGAAAACAACTGCTATTTAGTGGGAAGCCTCTCAATTATCCAGCTCAGAGTATATCACTCTCTGTTTCTTTAATGGCCTATTATTGGCACATGTGGAGGAAATTACAGTCTGACAGCATATATACTAGCAGGGCTGGACTGGGGCTAAAATTCAGCCCTGGCAAACCCAGCCTATCCCATGAGTTCCCCGTGAATGTTTTTGCTGGGGTTAGGGCCTTAAATTCGAGTAAATAAATAAAACTATGACAGGAACAAATAATGATGGATATTATCAAATTTACTGCAAATGCAGATAACAAAGTTAAAATTGCACTTTTGTCTCACAGAAATGCACTTGATAGTAAAGCACTGATTTTGAGCTAGGATGCAGTAAAGTAAATTTACTGCTTTTAAATTCTGTCATCATTTACTCTCTCTTATGTCGTTCCAAACCTGTATGACTTTCTCTCTTCCGTGAAACACAAAAGAAGATATTTTGAAGAATGTTGGCAACCAAACCATAGGCTACCATTGAATATTGTATGGACAAAAAAACAGACTCAAATATTTTTTTTTTATGTTACACAGATATAAATTCATTCAGGTTTGGAATGTCATTAGAGTGAGTAAACGATCACATTTTTGGGTTGAACTACCCCTTTAAAAACAATTATATTTTTCAAAAGTTAACACCTAATTTATGCAAGACACTGATATCTATCTCTGATATGAGGTTCTCATTGAAATAACATTGTTAAATTTCATTAGATCTATTAAAAAGTTTATAAAACATTTAAAGAGAAAAAAACTTTGTCCTTAATTCATGGGATCCAGGCTTTAAAGTTGTTTTGTTGAATTATCCTTTAATTACCCTAATCGCATTTTAACTGAGTTAAAACGTCTCGGTTACGTATGTAACCCTCGTTCCCTGAAGGAGGGAACGGAGACGCCACGTCGGAGTACCGACGAATAGGAATCTCGCTAGCGAGAGCCAATCTTCTTCGAGTGTACCTAAACGAGCCAATGCACATTGGCATGCAATGATTGCACCAGCTGCTCATGCCACTCAGCGTGGGTATAAATGAGGCACAGGTGCTTGCATCAAATAATTTTTTTGCTGAGGAGCCGAGTAGGTGAACTGGCACCCCAGCAGGGTACAGAGGACATGGCGACGGGACGTGGCATGGCGTCTCCGTTCCCTCCTTCAGGGAACGAGGGTTACATACGTAACCGAGACGTTCCCATTCAGTCGGTCACTCTCGACGCCACGTCGGAGTACCGACGAATAGGAATCCCTACCAAAGCGCCATGGCCCCCCATCCAGTGCCCTGTGTGAGCCTCCTGAGCTCTCTTACCTGATGAGACACAGAGAAGTCCATCACTGCTGTTTCACATGACCCGCTCAGTGACTTATTGGATAACACTGGGAAAGCGTGCCCTAGTGGAAGGGAACGCTGCGGAACCCACATTATACCCCGAAGGAGTTATGTGGAGTACAATGCTGAGCCGTAGCCCGCAACTGAGAGGGGGCTCCAGCCCCACCAAGGGGAGGGCTCTCCCAAGGGAAAGACATGGGCTTCCATAGGAGCGACCGTGGAAAATATATAGGATCCCCGCAGGGTCACTCATATAACCCCAGCCCAGTACCGGTTCTCAAGGATTCAGCGGCAAGGGGCCTGATGCCACGTCTGGCACCGAGGGTGATGGAGGACTCAACAGAGTTTGCTTCTGGAGAAAATAAGCACCGTGGCGCAGCAAGCCGACAAGAGCCAGGGCCTCTCAGTGCTTCTACCCGTTTGAGGCGAGAACACAGGAGGACACTGGCTCTACACGTAGACTATAGAATCTAGCAAACGTGTTGGGTGTCGCCCAGCCCGCAGCTCTACAGATGTCTGACAGCGAGGCGCCACGTGCCAGCGCCCAGGAGGATGCAACACTTCTAGTAAAGTGTGCTCGCACCCTGAGCGGACAGGGCACACCTTGTGCTTGGTAAGCCAAGGTGATGGCATCCACTATCCAGTGGGCCATCCTCTGCTTGGAGACAGCCTTTTCCTTCTGCTGGCCTCCGTGACAGACGAGCTGAACTGAGGTCCTGAAGCTTTGCGTTCTATCCACGTAGATCCGCAGAGCGCGGACGGGACAGAGCAAAGCTAGGGCTGGGTCTACCTCCTCCAGGGGCAGCACTTGCAGGTTCACCACCTGGTCCCTGAAGGAAGTGGTAGGAACCTTGGGCACATAGCCAGGCTGGGGTCTCAGTACCACGTGGGTGTCACCCAGCCCAAACTCTAGGCACAATTCGTCGACCGAAAATGCCTGCAGGTCCCCTACCCTCTTGATGGAGGCCAATGCAGCCAACAGCAAAGTCTTCATAGACAGAATCTTTAGCTCTGCTGACTGTAAAGAGCGCAGACCACCCTGTCGGTTGATATACGCAACGGTCGCAGTGTTGTCCGTTGTCCGACCAGTACATCTTTGCCCCATAACAGCCTTTTGAGGCGGCTCAGAGTAAGATGCACTGCTAGCAACTCGAGGCAGTTGATGTGCCAATGCAGGTGCGGGCCCGTCCAAACCCCTGACTGCATGCCCGTTGTACGTGGCTCCCCAACCCATAGCAGAGGCATCCGTGAAGACCACAGCATGCCTGGACACCTGTTCCAGGGGCACTCCGCCCCGAAGGAACGAGGGGTCTGACCATGGGCTGAAGGATTGGCGGCAGGCCGGTGTGATGCTCACCCGGTGAGTGCCGCGTTGCCACACCCATCTCGGGACTTGGCCGTGTAGCCAATGCTGAAGCGGTCTCATATGAAGCAGGCCGAGCGGTTTTACTGCCGCTGCGGCTGCCATATGCCCCAGGAGCCTCTGAAACTGTTTCAGTGGGACCGCCATTCTGCCTTGAAACGTGTTCAGGCAGTTCAGCATCGACTGGACGCGCTCCTTTGTGAGGCGCACTGTCCGTTCGACTGAATCTACTCCATACTGAGAAAAGAGATCCTCTGCACGGGGGCGAGTTTGCTCTTTTCCCAGTTGACCCAAAGACCCAACTGGCTGAGGTGTCTGAGCACCAGTTCCCTGTGTTCGCACAACTGATCCCTGGACTGTGCTAGAATGAGCCAGTCGTCGAGATAGTTGAGGATGCGAACGCCCTGTTTTCTCATGGGCACAAGGGCCCCCTCCGTGACTTTCGTGAAGACACGGGGGGACAGGGACAGCCCAAAGGGCAGGACTTTGTACTGATATGCTCGACCCTCGAACGCAAAGCGCAGAAATGGCCTTTCGAGGAAGAATCGAGACATGAAAGTACGCGTCCTTCAGGTCGATCGCTGCAAACCAATCTTGGGGACGGATGCATTCGAAAATGCGTTTCTGCATGAGCATCTTGAACGGTAGCTTGTGGAGGCTCCGATTCAGGACTCGCAGGTCCAAGATTGGCCGTAACCCACCAGAATTCTTGGGTACAATGAAGTACGGGCTGTAGAAGCCTGTCTTCATATCGGCTGGAGGGACCGGCTCTATCGCGTCCTTTGCCAGTAGGACTGCGATCTCCGCACGCAGGACATGGGCATCTGCGGCGTTCACCGAAGTGAAGCGGACGCCCTTGAACCTGGGGGGGGGGGCGCCGGGCGAACTGAATCGCATAGCCGAGCCTGATGGTCCGGATGAGCCAGCGAGACGGACTGGCGAGCGCTAGCCAGGCTCGCAGAGACCGTGCAAGCGGGACCAAAGGGACCACCGGCTTACCCAGCGTGGGGCAGCGAGGTGGAATGCAGGTACCGGGCTGGGGCGGCTGTCTCGTGGAGGCG
Source organism: Rhinogobio ventralis (assembly GCA_039654625.1). Classification (NCBI taxonomy): domain Eukaryota; kingdom Metazoa; phylum Chordata; class Actinopteri; order Cypriniformes; family Gobionidae; genus Rhinogobio; species Rhinogobio ventralis. The sequence continues at coordinate 24,562,038 of CM077206.1, read as the reverse complement.
GCCCGCAGCGGTGTGTGAGTGTGCTGTGCAACACTTACCTAATTCCACGAGTGGGCAGAGGGTACGTGAGAAGGCTTGGTTGCGCCCTCGAACCGTCCACTGCTGCCCACTGGCGAAGGAGGAAGATGAGTGTGGTCTGGCGTTGGACCGTCCACAGCTCTCCAAACCCCCTTCGGACCCAGAGATAGAGGGACTGCTATTTTTTCTTTTTTTTTTGAGAATGTGGGTACCACTGTTTTTGACACCAGTGGCAGAACAGAATTTTGACTCAAAAGATTCTCTGCTCGGCCCTCCTCCGGGGAAGAGCAGCCCCGCCCATCCCCAGGTCACCCGTCTCAGAGGTGATGTTTCACCGACCGCTTAAACAGCAGCAGAGACGGGTGGCATCGCCTTTCTGCGGGGGACACAGTAGAGCAGGCTGTGCCGAAGGTTGTTTTTTTTTGCAGGGGATGACGCCTTTGGCGACGAGCTGACTGAGGGGCGGCCCACGAGGCACTCTTGTGGTCCGTCGGGGGAAGCTCTTGATTACCTCAGCCTGCTACCGACTGCGAAGAACTGCTGGGCCCAGTTCTCAACAGTGTCGCCGAAAGGCCACCTTGTGAGATGGTAGCATCGAGAAAGTGCACTTTGACGACCACTCACACCTCAGCAAGGCAAGCCGGGGGGCGTTTCTGGACCACCGAGGTAGACATCGTCTGGCCGAGGGCCTGCGCCGTGACTTGATCACGGTTAGTCAACATGCGCAGCTCAACCCCGACTCAGAACTACCCTCGTGCATTTAAAGTGCAGGGCGGAGGTGGTCTGCGTACAGCCACCCCACCGTTGAGGGTAGTGAGAGAGAAAAAACGTATGCAGTTTTGGCCCCCTGGCGTTCCATATCCATACTGCCAAGTTTTCCATGCACATCCGGGAAAGATCCCGGGAAAGCATGGCTGTTAACTCTGAATCTGATTCAGCAAAGCACACACCATTACAGTGAGCTCAGCATCATCCTCATTCCCAGAGCACAACAGCCCTCTCTCCGATGCAGCGATTGACATCTGATCCTCAGCTGGAGCCCCGAATGAAATGCTAGGTTCCTCCATAAGAAGGACCAGCAGTTCCATCCGGAAGCTGCACAGCTTGCAGTGCGCTAGAGGGCGAGGGGCCCTAGGGGGTTGGTTCCCCGAAGGAGAAGCCCTCCACTCCTCAGGTCACACCAGCTATTTCACTGAAGTAGACCTCTCCTGTTGGCCACCAGGGAGGGCACTACAACGGGAAATAGGCAAGGGGACAGCACACCTAGAGTGGCGAGTGAACGCTGGGTTGCCGTGACAACCCACGCTGCAGCCCGGCACTCGGCGGCACACGTAGAGAAGCGAGAGGTCCCTCCGGGTTTCCCCGGCGGGCAGCTCTCACTGATCTCCGCCGTCTCCCAGAGTGTCGAGCAGACCCGCGGCTGTGCTTTTGCACACGAGCGGCGGCTGGCCAACAACAAAGGGGACTCAAGCTTCCCGGGGAAAGAAGAGCCGCGACCGGCGTGCCGACGTGGTCATGTTCTCATTAGAAAATGTGAACCACCCACGAACACCGTCTCAGCATGCATACGCCCAGACAGTGCTCGTGGCCGTCAGTGAGGACAGGAAACAACCGCAACCAGAAACACACAGATAGAATGTCATCTTTAAAAATACGCAAGCTCTATCTGTGTAGCTCTTCTAGGGAAACTGCACTCGGTGCTGAAGCACACAGGGGGATAGTCGCGGCGACACAGACAGGGAAAATGTGCAGCCTGTCATGCACGCTCTCTCTCTCATAGAAGGTGATCTCTTACCAGCCGTGAAAGCGGCTTTTCAGCACTCTTTACAGCGCACCGAACCAGCTGTGAGAACAGCCTTTTGTTTTTGCTCAATAAAACAAAATAGAAAAAGAGAGAAAATCGACCCCGCTGCAGTGCCGTCACTCCAACACCAAACGAGGAGAGGTCCATCCGAAGAGCTTGACTCGTTAAAATGTTAACACATGCTTTGTAGAGAGTGATTTCAGGACAAACCATCCACCACTCGGCTCCGAAGCAAAAAGCTAATTTGATTCAAGCACCTGTGCCTCATTTATACCCACGCTGAGTGGCATGAGCAGCTGGTGCAATCATTGCATGCCAATGTGCATTGGCTCGTTTAGTTACACTCGAAGTAGATTGGCTCTCGCTAGCGAGATTCCTTTTCGTCGGTATTTCGACGTGGTGTCGAGAGTGACCAACTGAATGGGAACTGAGTTTTAACTGTTTAACTGCAGTTTAATTTAACTGTAAGATCATGGTAGTCACAGGTGAAACCATGCTCCTCATTACCATGGGTATATGAGAACTATTGAATTTGTAATCAAAAAAATTTGTAAACACATGTAGAAAATACGAAAACAGCCTCTATAAGAGTGATTTATATTCTGCAATATTTAATGTAGGCTAAGTAATAATAGCAACATTTTTAATAAATACATTTCTTCTAAAACACCATATTTCTTTACTGTTAGTAGCTGCAAGGTAAATTGTGGTTGTGCTACAGTGACAAGTTTGTAGTTGTGTGTGCCGTTTTCCAGTTTACCTCGTCATTTTACATTTTACATTTACATGGTCGCGGCTGTTTTCAGCTACATTCACCACAGAACCTGTAATGTTCCCATATCACACGACTGTATAAAACAAAATTCAGAGTCAAAGTGTCGTTCATCACTTCATAGAGCAGCAGAAACGCAGCGCACGTTTCTTCTGTTGGTCTGGACCAAACGAGATAGACTTTGTTTCCCCCGTGCATTGAAGAGTCTTGGGTGCCCAACACCCTGTCGCCAGTTTGTGGTTTGTTCCTCCTCGGACCACTGTTGGTAAATTCTCACCACTGCTGACCCAGTACGACCCACAAGTCTTGCCGTTTCAAAGATACTCTGAGCCAGTTGTCGTGCCATAACAATTTGTCTCTTGTCAAAGTTGCTCAGATCTTTATTGCTGCCCATTTTTCCTGCATCCAACATGTTGATTATGAGAACTGATTGTTTGCTTACCATCTAATCTACTTAGACTTTAAAGGGATATTTCACCCCAAAATGAAAATTATCCCATAATTTACTCACCCTCAAGCCATCCTAGGTGTATATGACATTCTTCTTTCAGACGAATACAGTTATATTTGGAGTTGTATTAAAACATGCCCTGGCTAATCCAAGCATTATAATGGCAGTGAATGGCAGCCCAAAATTTTAAGCCCACAAAAGTGCATCCATCCATTATAAAAGTAGAAAAAACCTTCTGAAGTGAATCGATGGGTTTGTGTAAGAAAAATATCCATATTCAACATGTTATAAAGTAAAATATGTAGTTTCCGGCGGACCACTTTCCGTATTCAACTTACGAAGAAAGTGTAATGCCTCTCGCAGTTAAAAACGCTTACGCTACGTCCAGTGTCATCATCGCAGCAGTTAAGCTTTTTCTGTAAGTTGAATATGGAAGGCGATCCACCAGAAGCTAGATATTTTACATTATAACGTGATAAATACAGATTTTTTTATTACAAAAATCCAACGATTCGCTTTATTAACCCCCTGGAGCCGTGTGGATTACTTTTATTATGGATGGATACACTTTTTTGGGCTTAAAATTTTGGGCTGCCATTTACTGCCGTTATAATGCTTGGAAGAGCCAGGATGTTTTTTTTCCTCCAATTTTTAACTCCAATTGTATTTTTAACTCCAATTGTATTTGTCTGAAAGAAAAAAGTCATATACACCAAGGATGGCTTGAGGGTGAGTAAATCATGGGGTAATTTTCATTTTTGGGTGAACTATAATTTAATTTAATCACCCTTTAATATGTTTCCTTGTTAGGAGATGATCAATGTCATCATCAGTGTATATATATATATTTATATAGTTACATTTTAGCATTTTATAGATGAACTGAAAAAATAAAAATTTTGTCATCATTTACTCACCCTAAAGTTGTTCCAAACCTGTATGAATTTCTTTGTCTGCTGAACACAAAAGATATTTTGAAGAATGTTGGTAACAAAACAGTTGATGAACCCCATTGATTTCAATAGTATGGGAAAAAAATACTATGGAAGTCAATGGGGCCCATCAACTGTTTGATTACGGACATTCTTCAAAATATCTTCTTTTGTGTTCAGCAGAAGAAAGAAATTAATTCAGGTTTGAACAACTTTGTCTCAGTCAATCGTCCCCCTGGTTCTAGCTACCATGGCTCCTCCCTCTATTGACTCCACCGTGAGCTTGAGTCATGGACATTCTGCTACACCCTGTCCTTTCCTTGAACTGTCATGCTTCCAAGCCCCCCACCTAGGTCCCCTCCCGCCCTCCTCTATAAAACTCTTGTGTTTTTGTTATTTATAAGGCGCGAAGATGCGCTTTCTTGATGGGGGGGAATTGTTAGGGATAATCTGAGTTTGTTATGTTTGGATGGGTTTTGTGTAATGTTTCAGTTTCAGTAAGTGCCTCAGTTTGTCTCCTAGGTTACAAATAGTTTAAGTGGTTACAGGTGTTTCAAGTTCCCTTTCAGTCGGTCACGTTCGACGTACGTCGGAACTGACCGACGAATTGGGATCTATTTTCAGAGACCAATCTACTTCGAGTGTTTAAAAACAAGCCAATGAGGATTGGCATGCGGTAGACGCGTCCCACGCTCCGCCCCGCAGCGCGGGTATAAATACGGAAGTGGAAGTACCGCATATCGCTTTCAACTTCGGAGCCGAACGTTCAGTTCCTACGAAGAGTGTTTTCATTCGAGTTCAAGAGAATCTCCTGGCCAGTGTTGGTGAGACGGCGCTGTCAGCGGTGATCGCATTAGAACAAAACAGCTGTTTTTACAGCTTGCTGGGTTGAGTGCTTTCAGCGGGCTTGCACCCCAGAACCGCTGCGAGCCGCGGTCATTTCCCCTGTGTGCCTTGGCACTGGTCAAAGAGCAAACTCCTTTCTAAAAGAGCTACACGGTTTGACCCTGCGTCTTTTTCAAGATGTCATTCAAACCGTGTGTTTCTGGATGCCAACGTTACCTGTCCCCAGCTGACGGACACGATCGCTGACTCACGTGTTTGGCCGTTCAGCACGCTGAGGCGGCTTTCGTGGATGACTCATGTTCCCATTGCGGGAACATGACCATCGCAGTATTACGGTCCAGGCTCGACTACCTTAAAAAAGGTGGAGTCCCATTGCGCATCCCCCGATCTAGTGGCCCTCCTGCCCCGAAGCAGAGGGCTGCTACTTTGGCTGATGCCTTTGGTGGGGACCTGAGGGTTACTGTGAGGGCAGTCCCGCCGGGCCAACAGGCTCCTCGGGCCCCTCCCCCCTCCGCTGCGCCGGTTGAGCTTCCGGAAGAGCATGCTGGTTCTTCCCGCGGGGGACCAGCTGTTACTTTCGGGGCTCCGGTTGAGGATATGGTTTCGATCGCCGCATCGGGGGACGAGCTAATGGACTCTGTTTTACAGCCCCTACTTCATTGTGCCCAAGAAAGGGGGTGGGTTAAGACCAATCCTGGACCTCGCCGGCTGCAGCGCCCCCACCTGCTCGTCGCCGAGGGCGTCCCCCGGCGTCTGCCTCCGCCCCTGCCAAGCCAAAGCAGCAGCCTCCACCGGCAAGGCAGGGTGCCAGGCGCAAGGGGGCCGCCCAACCCGTCCAGGGTGCCGCTGTCTCCGCCGGCAAGCGCAAGGGCAAGCGGCCCTGAGACGGGCAGCCCAGGGAGGAAAGGAGCTGCTCTCGGGGAGGTGGTGTCCGCACCCCTCCTCCCCCCGGAGGAGGACCGGGGGGAGAATGTCAACACTGGTCAAAACATCCTGCCGCTGGCTCTCCGGAGTCCAGCGGTACCCACATTCTCAATAAAAGAGCAGTTTCCTCCCTCCCTGGGCCCCAAGAGGCCCAGGTTGCCAGTGTGCGACGCCCCCGGGCCTTGCCACTCCTTTCCTCCCCTCTCCCCCTCGCCAGGGGGCAGCAGTGTGGGCACCGAGGACGCCCCCGGGCCTTCTCACCCACACTCTGCCCCACACTGGAGTACTCAAGCAACACTCCGGGCCGCCTCCGGGCCTCCCGAGTCGGGCCTGGGTACTCCATCTCGCTGCCTCACCCCGGGCACGTCTGTGGTGCCGTTGGTCCCGCTTGTTCAGTCTCTGGGGGCCTGGTTAGGTCTCCCCAGGCCGTCTCGCTGGCTCATCCGTACCATCAGACTCGGCTATGCGATTCAATTCGCCCGCCGGCCTCCCAAGTTTGCGGGCATCCTCTTCACCTCAGTGCGGAGTTGCGATGCCCATGTCTTGCGGTCCGAGATCGATGTCCTGCTGGCGAAGGACGCAATCGAGCCGGTTCCTCCGGCCGATATGAAGGCGGGGTTTTACAGCCCCTACTTCATTGTGCCCAAGAAAGGGGGTGGGTTAAGACCAATCCTGGACCTGCGTGTCCTGAATCGGGCCCTGCACAAGCTCCCGTTCAGAATGCTAACGCAGAAACGCATTTTCGAATGCATCCGTCCCCAGGATTGGTTCGCAGCGATCGACCTGAAGGACGCGTACTTTCATGTCTCCATTCTCCCTCGACACAGACCGTTCCTACGCTTTGCGTTCGAGGGGAGGGCATTTCAGTACAGGGTCCTGCCCTTTGGGCTGTCCCTGTCGCCTTGCGTCTTCACGAAAGTCGCAGAGGCAGCCTTTGTTCCGCTCAGAGAACGCGGCGTTCGCATTCTCAACTATCTCGACGACTGGCTCATTCTTGCCCAGTCTCGGGAGCAGTTGTGCGAACACAGGGACCTGGTGCTACGTCACCTCAGCCTGTTGGGCCTTCGGGTCAACCGAGAGAAGAGCAAACTCTGTCCCACACAGAGGATCTCTTATCTCGGTATGGAGCGGGACTCGGTCAACCGGACGGCGCGCCTCACAGAGGAGCGAGTCTGGTCAGTGTTGAACTGCTTGAATACGTTCAAAGGCAGGACAGCGGTCCCACTGAAATTCTTTCAGAGGCTCCTGGGGCATATGGCATCTGCAGCCGCGGTAACGCCGCTCGGATTGCTTCATATGAGACCGCTTCAACGCTGGCTTCACGATCGAGTCCCGAGATGGCCGTGGCAGCGCGGCCAGTACCGGGTCTCAGTTACTCTTTACTGTCGCCAAACCTTCAATCCGTGGGCGGACCCTGCCTTTCTATGGGCCGGAGTGTCCCTAGAACAGGTGTCCAGGCATGCTGTGGTCTTCACGGATGCCTCTTCCACGGGTTGGGGGGCCACGTACAACGGGCACTCAGTTGCGGGTCTGTGGACGGGGCCCCAACTGCGTTGGCATATCAACTGCCTAGAGCTTCTGGCAGTACGTCTCGCCCTGAGCCGCTTCAAGAAGCCGCTCCAGGGGAAACACGTACTGGTCCGTACGGACAGCACTGCGGCCGTTGCGTACATCAACCGTCCGGGTGGTCTACGCTCCCGTTGCATGCTCCGGCTCGCCCGCCATCTCCTCCTGTGGAGTCAGAAGCGTCTGAGGTCGCTTCAGGCCATTCACATCCCAGGTGCGCTGAACCAGACAGCTCTCTCGTCAGCCGACACCTCCAGGAGAGTGGCGACTCCACCCCCAGAGCGTCCAGCTGATATGGGACCTCTTCAGAGCCACGCAGGTAGACCTGTTCGCCTCTCCGGACTCGACCCATTGCCAGTTGTAGTACTCCCTGTCCAGGGGCACCCTCGGTACAGATGCACTGGCGCACAGCTGGCCCCGGGACCTACGCAAGTATGCGTTTCCCCCAGTGAGCCTTCTCGCACAGACTCTGTGCAAGGTCAGGGAGGACGAGGAGCAGGTCTTGCTAGTTGCGCCCTACTGGCCCAACCGGACCTGGTTCTCCGAACTCTCACTCCTCGAGACAGCCCCTCCCTGGCCGATTCCCCTGAGGAAGTACCTTCTTTCTCAGGGACGGGGCACTCTATGGCACCCGCGTCCAGACTTCATGTCTGGTCCCTGGACGGGACGCGGAGGTTCTAGGTGGTCTGCCACAGGCAGTAGCAGACACCATTCGCTTCAGCTAGAGCCCCCTCTACGATGCGCCTCTATGCACTGAAGTGGAACCTGTTCGTTGAATGGTGCTCTTCCCGCCGGGAAGACCCCCGAAGGTGTTCGATTAATGTCGTGCTTGCTTTCCTACAAGATGGGTTGGAGAGAAGGCTGTCTCCCTCCACCCTCAAAGTGTACGTCGCCGCAATAGCGGCGTATCACAATGTAGTCGAAGGTAAGTCATTAGGTAAGCACGACTTAATCGTCAGGTTCCTCAGAGGTGCGAGGAGACTAAATCCTCCTCGGCCAACCTCGGTACCCTCTTGGGACCTATGACATATGTAGAGCTGCGGGCTGGGCGACACCTAACACGTTCGCTAGATTTTATAGCCTCCGTGTAGAGCCGGTATCTTCCCACATCCTCGCCCCCAGTGGCCAGTAGCGCTAAGTACCCGTTCTAGTGTCGGCTTGCATACGCCACTCCCGCCTCCGGGCCGGATACGTGCGTCTATTGTCTCCAGTTGTGTTCCCCGGAAACGGCTAACCCTGTCGAGCTCCTCCGTCACCCCTTCGGTGTACGGCCTACACCCGTATGCTTGTGGAACGTGTGTGTTAGGCTGGGTTCCATATGTAGCGGTTCCCTAACGGCAACCCCATATGTGTATTCTCCACGGTACCAGCTACCCTACTCGGCTAGCCCCGTGTCTTTCCCTTGACAGAGCCCGCTCTGTCGTCTCTGGTGGTGTTCTTTCCCCCCTGGGACCAGGTTGGATCCACCCCAGAGACTGCCATAGGTAGCACTACCCTGCTAGGTTAGTCCTCCGCAGCGTACCATCTCCCCGAGACGGGCACGCTTTCCCAGCGTTATCCAATAGTCACGCTGAGTGGGTCTTGCAGGAACAGCAGTGACTGGCCTCCCTGACTGGAGCCCTGCGTTCCGCACCAACCTAGGTGTGGTCCAGCGAGCTCGGTCAGGGCGCTGGAAGGGCCAGCATCTCTGGCGTGTTAGTAGGGATCCCAATTCGTTGGTCAGTTCCGACGTACGTCGAACGTGACAGACTGAAAGGGAACGTCTCGGTTACGTATGTAACCCTCGTTCCCTGAAGGAGGGAACGGAGAAGTACGTCCCGTCGCCAGGTGCTGTGCTTCAGCTGTAGGCCGAGCCACTTAGCCGGCTCCTCAGTTGTAAAACGATATGCGGTACTTCTACTTCCGTATTTATACCCACGCTGCGGGGCGGAGCGTGGGACGCGTCTACCGCATGCCAATCCTCATTGGCTCATTTTTAAACACTCGAAGTAGATTGGTCTCTGAAAATAGATCCCAATTCGTCGGTCAGTTCCGACGTACGTCTCCGTTCCCTCCTTCAGGGAACGAGGGTTACATACGTAACCGAGACGTTTCTTTGGTTTGTTCTGTTTATTTAAGCCCTGTTTCTTTCAGTTCATTGTCAGTACTACTTCGCGATTTACTTTTGGTCGCGAGTTTCTTTTTGTTAATAAAACGAAGACCAATGTGTGACAATAGCAGGAAATTAATGCAACAAAGATTGTTTGGCTGTACAGCAGCTCTAGAAGAAAGTCATTGTCCAGTTTAAGCAAGTTCAGCATTGATTCATGTCCATCATAAAAATCATTAGTTTATTTAGGGGTTAATTTAGGGGCTGTTTACACAACACCATTTTCTTCTGACAACAGAAAACTGGTTATGGCCATTCATTTACACGACAACAGCGTTTTGGTGGCCTGAGAAGGTTTTAAAGTGCACGTTTTTTTTTAAAAAGATACCATTATCATCTCCATGTAAACCTTAAAAACACGAATCTGTGAAAATGGTGACAACATGCACGTGTGTGAATGCATGTGTGGTAGAACCACATTTTATGTAAAATGCATGTGAATACTCATGAGATCACTTTGGCTGCAGGGATTTTAAGAGGATATTCAAACTTGTCAAGTAATGGTAACTAGCCATTACAGGGTTGTCTGCAGATGCAAATACTTAAACATGAAAGAAGATCTGTTTTTTTGTGATTTGTGTGATTGAAAGTGTGTCTGTCTCCAACTTACATTTTTACTAGATGTTTATCATTCATGCTTTTCACTACAGTGCAATTATTAAACCAGCCTCTGTCTCAAATAGTTACACCAGTCACACTTTTTCCTCTGAAAGTCCACCAGATTAATCGGCCGGATCTAACCCATGCAGATGCTGCAATGTGATTAAGATACTGCCCCCTGGAAGTACAATTTAGCCAAAAGTGACTCAATAGCCGAATTAGCCCTGACATTTTCCCTTCCTTTTTCCCAAAAGTAAACCAGACCCCTGTTGCTAAAGAGACTTTACTTTTATTATCCGTAAATACAACAGAAATTGAAAGAGACAAGAGTGTGTGCGTGTGTGTAAAGTACCCCGGTAAGAATGTGAGTTTAGGTTCGTGCATATTTGCCCTGTGTTGTGTGTTTGTTATTGTGTGTGAGAGAGTGTCAACCTCCTTCAAAAGAAGACTTTAAGACTTTGTCCCCAGGTGGCGGTCCTCTCAGCCAGAACACAGCAGGAGCTGCCCATCTGCAGAGTCAGGTCTCTGCCTAGGCTTGTAACTCTGTCAGTGTGTGTCTGTGTGTATGTGTGCATCTGAATGCTTCAATGTTTGTATGATTAGAGTCATTGTGTGTTTGGCATAGCGGGATCAGTGATTAATTCTTTGTTGCAATAAATAACAGCTCAAAGTGTAGACTGTGCAATTTTTTAAATCTGTAAAAAACGGTAAGTTCTGTGATGAATGACAGAAGGTATGTGTTTAGAGAGACCAAACACCGCAAAGAAACTCACTGTGAAGTTATCTGTGCATGGATTACACTGAATCTGAACTGAAACTCTCTCTAACTCTTTTCAGGTGAGTTTCTACAGACTGCCCCAGAGGGACAGCAGACCATGGCTGACAACAACACTCAGAAAAAAAAGCCCCACTGGACGTCACTGGAGATCGGTCTCCTGACAATTGTATCTTTACTGTTTGTCATTATTGTGGCCCTAATCCTCCTCTTCATCACACAGAGTGGCAAAGGTGAGTGCATTAGCTGCTTTTGAGCTGATTTTTCCATTTCTGTCAATCCAGCAAGTATTGAAAAATTAAAAATTCCCAAACTGATTTTATTTTCTATTAAAATGCTCAGTGAAAGAATATTTTATGAGACATATATGCTGGAGTCATTTTACAGAAGTAAATAATGTCAAGTTACCATCATATGCGTCTTATAAAGTCTAACTCATACAAGAGAGCCTATTCTTGATATATTTTACTCAGAGAAAGTATTTCCAATGTGTAATGCAATAATTGAAATACAAACACCACTTCTTTCCCCAAGAAAACCTTATATTTATATGTACAATTATAACAATAGTTATAATTAATCATAAAACATATCATGCAGACTTACATATCATAAGTGCAAAGGAATCAAATAATTTGTTTTAAAACGATTCACTGAAACAGCAGTTTATAAAAAACGATTCACAGAAATGAATCAGGCTACTCTATTTTGCTACTATTATACCTCTCATACACATTGTAACACAAGGAGGTGTCCTAGATAGATATACACCTAGAAAGGTTTTTTTTAAATAAAAAAATATATATATTCATCAAATAAAAAAGTACATTAAAATAATTGGAACTGTCACAAATTAGTTTAGTTTGCTAACAAAATCACAGCAAATAGTTCTATATTGTAAATATTCTATACATGGCCATGGCCTAACTGCTTCACTAATAAAGTTTTATTTTAACCAGGCAACTGTTTAATTGAAAACTTGGTGCACGAATATGCATTACTTCATGCTTAACTAATACACAGATATTTTGAGTTAATGTATGACTGATGAATAACTAAACTATTAATTAATGATTACTGCATCAGCATCTAATAAAGAGTCTGTCTGATTAATAGATTAGGTAATATATGAGTTGCTATTAATTAAATGTGTCATCATGTATTAATTTTGTATCAACAAATACTATTAACTGATAGTTTATATTAATGTGTTAACTCTTTCTAGCGTTTGCCAGCGTTTTTTTTTTTTTAAGTTGCCTGCCACCACCAGCATTTTTGATCATTTTCACAAAATTTTCATGGCCCCCTGATTATTTTATTGTCTGAATATCAATGCAATATATCAAAAGAAAGAACAGAGCCTCTGCTTTTAAACAAAAAACCCTTTTTATTTTTTAGCTTAATGCTAGTTTTTATCAACACTTGAATGTGGGTAGGTTTCATAAAAAGCAACATTTTGAGCTAAAAGCTGAGAAAATAGTGTTTTTGTCAAAGACTATGACTGGATGGGATTCAGAACGATGATCAAAACACAAATGGAGTAGATCAAGTCCATCAACACCCCCAAAGCTTTACAGTCATATAGCTCGTCCTGGGTCAACATTTCATTCAGTAACATTAGGCAGTTTTGATTTATGCTGTTTAATATTGATGATCACATTATATTACATATGCATAAACTTACATATGCTATCGCTTGTTTTTGCTCCTTCTTCGCCTGTGTTTTGATCAGGAGAATCAGTACTCTTTCAGCAGATGCGTAATAGCGCTCCCTACCGTATAACAGTGAAAAACAGTGTATAACAGTCAAAATTTTCGTCAATGGCAGGGAAAGAGTTAATTCAAAGCTATATAGTTCCAGTTGTCTACTTTATTTAATCATTAGCTAATAATTTGTAAAGATATCATTATGTTATGACTTTACTTGTTGAGGCACATGACTATTAACTCATTGTTAAGTAATATGTCATGGTTATGGGTTTTGACATCGCCACTAAAGTTAGAGGTCTGTGGGATGGTTGCACAGTGAATGTAATGTCAGAGAATGTGTTTGAAGGATGGGTAAGTTGGGCTGCACACAAATAATAGTGCATCAGAACTACTGACAGCTGTTACACAGTGTCTTAAAAAGACATGACCGTTATCGTGTTGCACTGCAACAGCTGTCTACACTGGACATGACAAAATTGCAAATCCATTTGCCCTTTGTGCACAAGCACTTGGAGTATGTCATAAACAGAACAAGGCATCAGTTTACTATCGGGGACTTGTGTCGTGTAGCGTCCCACCACATCCAGTGTAGACAGTATAACTGATTACGCTTGCGTCCGGTGTAGACACAGAGTTATGAAATAGCAGTGCCTGGTTGCATGCTCAGTATCTCACCTTTGAATCCTAGACCTCAAACTTCAACCAGACATATGGCACAGGATGCACTGGTTCATCTGATACAATGGAATCCTGGTTGTAGACAGCTGGAAATTGAAATCCATGACTTAGTTTGGATGTCAAAACCAAAATGACAATTTTGCAATAATTAGCTAATGATTAAATAAAGCAAACCACTTGAAGTTGAAATACATTGCTTAGACCCATTGTTGTAATTTATTTACACTTAGTTAATACTATATGTTGATAAGGAATGATGAAACATTTAATCAACAGATGCTAATATATGACAATCTAATCAGAAAAAACTTTATTAGTTGCTAATGTGGTAATGATTAATGAATTTTTTAGTTCTTCATGAGTCATACATTATCTGTGCATTTTTTTAAGCACAAATGAATGCATATTAGTCCATCCATATTGTAAAGTGTTAATGAAAACTTCTATTTGTTCTGTGGTTATTTTCCCAGAGCAGTATTGAATCAAGCTGGCATATGTTGGTGGTTCCCCAACTATATCTGCTGCATAATATGACTGGCTATCCATGTAAGCCCCTCTCCCCACCTCATTAGCCCTCTGAGCAGCAGATGGAGCTTATAGAGACTCACTGCAGCCTGCCTCTCATACCCTGATCATCTGCCATTAATGTGCTGGATAAATGTTTAAACAGCAAAGGCAGAATGCTGAGTACAGAGATGATCTCCACATGCTCTTCCTCTCAGCCACGGGGGGTCTGGATGGGAGGGCAGGGCTGTATGGACTATGGTCAGAAGGTGGAAACCTGTTGATGACTGTATGTCTATGGACAGATATAAAATGTACAGAGATAATTTTCTGTGAAGATATACCTGATCATACCACTGAGAAAGATTTTTAATAGATGTTTGATTTATTGTTAAAACAATTATTAATGGTGTTAACTTGCTCCTGACCTCTGTGCCCATTGTGCTTCTTTCTTTCTTTCTTTCTTTGTAGATGGAGTCTGTATAACCGCTGACTGCACACAGTCAGGTAAAGATATCAAAACAAATCAAATACATTTTGTTAAATTAGACTTGACATACAAATCCTTCAGAAGGAATTACTAATTACTAAGTATTCTAAAGTGAAAGGCATGATAACTCCCTAGTAATGACTGAAGTCATTGTAAGCTTTTTGTAAGGTTTTGGATAATAATTCCTTCCGATGGATTTGGTAACACTTGAGTCATTACTAGTGGGTTACCATGATCTTCACTTTAGAATACTGATCCAAATAATTAGTAATTCCTTTAGAAGGATGTAGTAACACTTGAGTCATTACTTTGAATACAAAAACTACCAAATAATTAGTCATTTCTTTTGAAGGAAATACTCAATTTGGTAATACTCAAGTCATTACTAGTGGGTTACCATAATCTTCACTTTAGAATTATACATTATGCATTATTCACCTTATTTTATGAACCTGTATATAGTAGTTCTTAGTAGTCCTCTGGGAGGTATGAAAAAAAACAACACATTTGTGCTACTGATACACTTACTTAAGTGTGTCTGAACGCAAAGCTGAACAGGCAGAGGTTAATAGCGCTGAACCGGTCTTGTGTAACATTTAAATTATCCGCTGTAATGCTATCTTGTGCGTAATACAGTACAGTGTTTGGATTAAAAGAGTTTTTTCTCAATAATAATATGGAGAAACTGATGATGTAGATGCGTACTCTCTAGCCAAGGCAGCCAATCACCACTCCGAATTAACGCATATACCTAACTATTCATGACGTTGGTTCAAACTTTGCTTTTTAAATCGGAGGAACGAAATAGGGTTTCATGACCCTTTAAAGACATTTGTCATTAAATTTTGTCATCATCATAATGTTCATACATAATGTTCTCTGGTATTGTAGCATCCCGTCTTATTGAAAACATGGACCCTACGGTGAACCCCTGTGACAGCTTCTATCAGTACGCCTGTGGTGGCTGGCTAAAGAAGAACATCATACCTGAGACCAGTTCACGCTACAGCACCTTTGACATCCTCAGAGATGAACTGGAGGTGGTACTCAAAGGTAGAACAACACCTTATTAATGTTATGGGCTGTAAGTTTAGTTATCTGCCACTGAAAAGAATTATGCATGCAATATAAGCCAATACGGCTGCTTAAAAGAAAAACAGGAATATATTTTGCTTGTAATATTAAAAAGTGGAGAAATGACTGGAAATCATAGGGAGAAGGGGGTGGGTTCGGCAAATGAACCAAGCCAGAATTGAATGTGGGTCATCTGCAAACAAGTGTACAACTTGCGTACAATATGTGCACCACCCGCCAAGCCATGACTCCCACTAAAATAATGTTTATGACACAATATTTAATGTGGCTCTGTTCCTAGTGAGCGTCTTGCTGTCTTCTACCTACAATAAGCAGTTGTCTACTAAGGCAGCTGAAATGGAACATCATACCAGTTTAGTAGCCAATTTAGAACGCTGTACATATGCAGAAACTTTAAATCAATTAGCATCATACAATTAGTGCTCTTCACTCTTTTTAATTTAGTTAAATTATGGCCAAGATTTAACTAAAACAGAGAAACAAATTCATGGCCAAAATATCTTGTTTTTTTTCCCACGTCATGTATGCGGCTCTGTACAAAAAATAAAACATAGCACCCACAAATCATTTTAAAAAATATTTTTTTACATTTATTTATTTTTTTAATATTGATTGCAGTGTAAATACAGTTTACAAATACAGACAAATTCCCGATGGTAAACTGATGCCCTGTTCTATTTTTGATGTACTTCAAGCTCTCACACTACTCCAGATAAGTTGCCGCGTCCAGTGTGGACAGCTTCTATCTGTTGTGACGTGACACAATGCAACATTGGTGTGCGATTTTGGTCGACGAAATCTGCAATAGATTTATAGAAATAAGGTAAAACAGGAACTAAACACAGGAAATGAAAACCAGACACAGTAAAACAACAGTTCTTATACACTATGCACTAGACTAAGGGGGCTTAGTTATAGGAACTAGCCACCAGGGCGGTTCCCTGATAAATAAATGTTCTTCTAGGGCCATTTTCCTGGGTGCATTTGTACATTTATTTTAATGGCGCTAAGAATGCCAGAGCCTGAACACACAACGCTCCCATTCTCCATCTTCATTAGTTTATGATCTGTTTAACACTCCTATTAGATAGAACTGTTATACAAATAAAGTAAACAGTATATGAAAAAGTATTAGTGTGTGGTTGATGCCAAATGTGGCTAGCTAAGAAGAAATACATAGCTTGGTCGCATTTCTCCTTAGTATTAAGGTTGAAAGGTCCATCTATCACCGTTTTCCATGTTAGTAGTTTGGAAGAGTTAAGAGTTTGTTCGTGGAGTAAATATATAGGCTATAAACTGCGTGTACACGGCTTTTTAAAAAATGCCGGGTGCTGGTGTTTCGCATGCTTTCGGCCAATTAACGTACACTTATGTCACCGGTATGTCCTATTGTTCTGGGTTAGTTCCCGCAAAAGGAGTTCCTAGAAAAAAAATCTAGTGCTGGGCAATCGTTTAATCGCGATTAATCGCATCCAAAATAAAAGTTTGTGTTTACTTAATCAACCTGGCCTCACAGAATTCCGTGAAATGAACACAACCCCTTAACTCAAAATCTGTGGCAGTTTCCAAAAATCGCCGGAAATTCCATGATGGGTCCACGGAAGTGATGCCTATGTATGTCAATGACAGTATACAGACGCGTTTGGGCATGGTTATCATCATGATGAAACTGTACTGGACTATGATTGAAACTATGATTTTGCCATTATGATATGGAGTGTGATTCTTGATTTAATCAGCCAGCATAATTTTATTTACATTTATTTTTCAAAAAGTACAAATATTCCAAGTGTTCCGAGGCCAAACGATTGATTTGAGACTGAGGCTGAATCCGAAATCGCCCCCTAAACCCTCAATCACTATTCCCTACGTTAGTCCACTAATATAGTTCACTTGAAGGAGTGAATGAATACGAGTGCGTGAAGTCGGACAGCCGTTGAGCCGTTGTGGGTAGGTTTAGGGTAGGAGTGGATTTATTTGCTCCAAAATATAAAAGGAACAGGGAATCCGTGTGTGGACCACGGATGCTGCCTGTCATTGACTTACATAGGCATCACTTCCGTGGACCCATCATGGAATTTTCGGCGATTCCGTGATACTGGATGTGCATGCAACTGCGCACAGAAAACCGCCCAGAATTGAGTTCTATAAATATAATTTCATATATGAGTTTAGTTCGAGCCTCTTGGCCACTAAAGCAGCACCTAAGAGCAGGTAGAATTCATTCAAGTTACAGTTTAGTTATGACTGATGTGAGCTATTTAAAGCTCAGTGGGACTCAGTGCCTGAGGCTCTAACGGTGAAATTTAAAGCTGTACCTCTTGTTCCTCTTAACACATTAGTGAGACCTGTCAGACAAATACAATTTCATCTGGAAATGCTGACAGCACTGTGGTGTCTTGAGGAATGCAGAGAGCGTTAATGTTATGCTACAGGGTTGTACAGGACTGACAATGTGCGAATGGCTCTGGGGTGATCAGAAGCCTCAATCTGAATACCCTCGACTCCTGGATCCATGAGAGCTTTTCTGGCTGACCAGGAATGAGGAGCTTATTAGACCCAGCATTGGCACTGTCAAGTCCAGAGTAGCCCCTTGAGGTCAAGAGTTGTTTTAGAGAGGGCGTAGATGAGGAAGCATGTGTGTTAATGATCATGTTCCAGGTGGTGGAGGGAGAGAGGCCTGACCTAATGACTCCAGCTAAACCTTGTCAGGTTTAGGTTAGGACCTGTGGGGTGCTGGGCACAGAGAGAGGCTCCTGGACGTATTGTGGAGTTAAATGTTATTGAATCTGTGGGGAGCTCAAGATTCAGGGGTCAAACGCTACCAGAGCTATCACTTAACCTTGATAGTAGCGCTTGTCAAAACATCTCGCTCATCCCCTTTTCAACTGTCTCTCTCTCTGTGCCACCTTTTAAAAATTAATGATTTGTTTTAATCAGTGATTTTTTCATGAGCTTTTGGTAATGAGTTCTTGATTTACAATGACAACAGGCAAAAATCAACATTGAAGTGCTTTAGTTGCCAATTATTATTGCCTTGATGAGAATTTCCATGACTTTTTTCACCTTATTTAATGTTTAATTAATTGAAAATCATTGCTAATCAATGAACAAACACTGAGGGTAAAAAAAAGGATCATCAAGGAGTAGTGAGGATTGTGACTTCCCCAGAGAAATCTCCCTTATTAGCATTTCCAGTGTGCTGAGCGTTTGAGGGATGAAAGGGAATTCTGATTGGAAAATAAGTATCTATTTAGAGGTTTGATTAGATTTTTATGCAAATGCAACGTTGATGAAATTAGTGTTCAGGGCCTATGCTTCGGTTTCTCAACCTCACTATTGTATTTTAACTGTTGGGACTTTGAGAGATGGGTTTAATTTGTTGAGTAAATACTTATGAAAACTTGTGCATCATTAAATATGGGACATGTTCCACTATAATATTCATATTAGCATTTGACCATAATGAGTTTTTCAATACATTTGATCTCTGCCAATCATAAATATTTTGTCACATATCCATGACTATACAACCTTTATTTGCATAAAAGCAGCATAAGCTACATACTTACTGCATTTATATTATGCATGTATAGTATGATGTCCAAAGATCACACCAAGCCTCTACAAATCAGTGTTAAAAACACTTTCATAATGCTTACATTGCACCTTTGCCAGTCCAGAGTTTGACATCTCAGTAATGAATGCACTGACCCTTCATAACAGTTTAATCTAAACGGGCTACAGAGAAACATGTTAGAGTTCACTCTTGCTGCAGACTTTGATTGCCTCTATTTAATCTGACTGAATTCTATAAAACTTCTACCTATTAGCATCTAAGCAGTTGCATTTTTCTGCAGTCTTACAATTGTCTTTTTTTCAACACCAAGCTTCACAATAGGGGTGCACAGCGGAGCCAATATCTGAATCGGTATCTGTAACAATCTCAAAATTATTTGTATCTGTATTTAGATAAAATGGAAGTGTCTGGGGCTTAACCCAGAAGTTTGTAAAATTACACGAGAAGCCTGTTTTAAATGTAATTAGCTCTTCACTAAGCCCCGCCCTCCTTAGTTACTGTTGCTACGCCTAACAAGCTTTCGCACCTGCACATCTATTACAGAACAGCCGACATCAGAAATTTCCCAAGGAGATAATTAGTAATTTTTGGAGGACTGCAGTATGCATTCGAGGGATATATCCACAACATAATATGCAACTGATTAGAGAATAATTTAATCAAAATTGAAGCTAAAGCCTATAGGTCCCAGCGCAAGCAGCAGCCGCCTCAAAGACTGACAATTCAAATGGGAAACACACAAATTGAGGAACAGCTATGTTCCTGCACAGCAGGGTAAGTGAAATTAGAAAATAATCTAATAATTATAAATGAAACATTTTATCCATAAGTCTTGTGGAATAAACACAAGACATTAGCCTGACCACTTCGCAATGATAACATTCTCCCGCTTATATTTTTATATATAAAAATATATATACTCTCACACTGCTTGATCCACGTCCGGCATTTCTCCCCTTCGGTTTTAGGTTTGGGAAAGGGAAAAAATTCCACCACAACCACAATTTTATTAAAACCTGCAAAACCCTTTATGTCAAGAGATGTATACATTTTACTGTAGGCTAGTATTGTGCATGCAGATTATATTTTAAGTTGTTAAGTGAAATCTATAAGTTTATAAGACTGATTTATTCTTTCTATATAGGCTACTTTAAACATGTAACATATCCTAGTTTATGCATGTCTGCAATGTGTGCTGTTTGTGCAAAACAAGATGTAGGCTGCTCAATATTGGTCAATCGTATCCTACAGGATCCGCGAATGAAACTGTGACTACACAAACACCATTAACTTAAGTGAATGAAAGGCAATAATCAGCAAAATAATAATGCAAATAACTTCAATCAGTTGTTGACACAGATTACTTTATTTTAATGTTTCCTTGATATAACATAACATGGAATTGTTTGAAAAGAAATGGATATTGACATCGTTGCATGATGACATCAGGAACCTATGAATCTGCTTTTTGAACCCGTTTATTGAGCCGAACTGTCCGAAAAGAACCGGTTCGTGGAAATGAATCTGACTTTGCATCACTAGTATCTTGGTTGATATTTGTCACGGTTTGTAGTAGGAACGAAAACGAAGACGATGGGGAAGAATCCAAAGTATTTTAATATAAATTTCAGGAACACAGGATATCTTCTACAAAGTGTAAACGAGGCAAGACAATCTGAACAAAAACAGAGAGAACTTAAAAATACTAGTGATTATGGGTGAGCACAGCTGAACTAAATGACTAATCAATTAATAACCATGACAACAAACTAAGAGAAATGGTGCAAACTGATAACAAAGTCCAAACGGTGTGTGTGTGACAAAATTACTCATGGCAAGCAATTTCAGAGAGATGCACAGAGATTCTGTCACACCACCAGACTGTTTGTTTTCGTTTGCACCGTTTCTCCCTGCCTTGTTTGTTGTCATAGTGATTCACTTGTTTGTTATCATTGTGTTCCGGTGTGTGTGTCTCGTTATCTCCCCTATTTAAGTTTAGCTCAGTTTGAGTTTCTTTGTCGGGTCTCGTCTCTGTGTAGTTGTTTCGTTTAGTTTAGTTTAGTTTAGTTTTGTTTCAGTTACCTTGTGGATTATTAAAAGACTGTTGTTCTTCATCTTCGCTGTGTGTTTGTTATTACCTCACAACCTGTGACAGACAGCAACATTGCTATTTGATTTACTTTCACTTCCTTCATAGAGTTTACACTCATTGGGCCTTATTTATCAATTTAATGTAGAGTGCAGATCTGAGCGCAGAAATCATCTTATGACAGGGTTCAGGTCCATGTATGTTGCATTCATTCATTTTCGATTTAATATTGAATGTAGAAAAATTAGTAAATAGCGCATTATTTGTTTTTCCAAAAACAAACAACAAAAAAAGGTTCAGATGCAGAAAATTAATAAATGGCTTAAATATTCGATTTCCACATGTGGGTCGCCATGAAACGCCCCTTTCTCCTGATTGGTCAACCAAAGAACAACACGTGCCACTTTCAGTTCATCCCCTACAAATATTTCTATTCAAATTAATATACATTTTTTTTTGTAACTTCTGGATAATGATTTCATGAAATTTCAGTGCTTAACTCCATTAATGAGAGTTGCATGTTTAATCGAATTGTGTATATCAGATGTAAAACCGAGTTCTGTTTACTTCATTACTTCGCTCACTCCGGTAAAAGATTGTGTACACACAATCTAGTATTCTGTGCCATTAATTCAGTATCTTGCCTTGAATGTAGCCATTTTCCTGGTTGAGAAGCATGTGTTCTGCTCAGGTGTGAGAAGTTGTAAAACACTATATAAACTTCAGTATGTGAGCCAGCAGAACCGCTGAAAATATCTTGAGTTACAATGTAATTAAAAAGAGCTATAGAGAGTGTAGGGGAGGCAGGGAGGAAATATAGAGAGTAACCTAAAACATAAAACAAAGGGGTTTACATCGTAATTTTTTCCATGCATAAATTAATTTCTGCAAAAATGTATTTCATACATAGATATTCGGCCAGAACAGAAAATGATAAATACACTACATTATGGATTTTAATGTCTAAATGTTAACATGTCTCTAGCAGACTTAGCCTACTATGATAGGCTGTGAGAGGCATAATCTAGATCAACCTGACAGAAAATGGTATATAAATACAAAAAGCTTTCTGAACAGGGCCAGCAGAATACTCATGCATATACATGCAGGAGATGCTCGAGGGAAGGGCTGTTTCCTGCCAGGACAGAGTGGGCTTTGTTGGGAGATGTGGGTCAGATAAGGCTACTGCTGATCTCAATATCAAAAAGTAACTTTCAATGGGGCCGTATACTAGTTTATGTGGACATTCCATTAACCTGTTAAACTTCACGAGGACACCGACGCACTGAAGCTTTCCTTGTTTAAATTAGCTTAAAGTTACTGTTAGATGTAATGTAATTACCTTGATAAACTATACATCATTAAAAAGACTCAACCTTAAATTTTTTACCTCTGTTTTACTCTCAAAATCTTATAGTGACTGTAATTTGTTAATATGTGTCAGTAGATACCCTTTGATTGAAATGAGTGTCAGCCACATTCTGTCACAGAGTCACAGCCAATGCCCACCAACAAACATGCATCGTCACCAGATCTCCACGCTCCGCCCACTCGTTCACCATCCCCTGAATACTAATCACTTGCACCTGCACCTCATCATCACGGACACTACATAAACACCTTCACCGCAGTGTCTGATGACATCATACATATCTGGACTCCCTACCCGTTACTGACCTGAGCGGCCAATTTCTGATTCCTCGTCTTAAGTTCCTCGTTCCTTGTGTTCTCTTTCCTGCAATCGACATACTCCATTATCCACAGATAAGTGACTGTTCTGAAGTGCTTGTTCTGATTCTCACCATTAATCCAAGTTTAACCTGTGTTCGTGTCTCTGTTAAATAAATATCACAGACAATGAACTGAGGAAAACTTAAATACAGAGACCAAACCAATCAATGCAATAAATATCAAGTGTAAACTCTAATCAAACAATGAGTAACCAAGGAGACTAACAGAAGCGGGAACAAGGAACAAAGGAAAAAGAATATAGCAAAACCAACTCCGGGTAAAATTCAAAACAGAAAAACATAAACAGTCCAACAGAGGAAGGTGGGAATCGGGGTGCAGGAGGACTGAGAAAAGGCGGAGCAACTTAGGACCAAGGCGGAGCTGGAGGGAAGGAGGAGCCCACCGAAGAGCTGGAGGGACGAAGCACAGTTAAAGGCCTGGAAGTCTGTGACGCAGGCAGAGTAGCGGAGCTATATGTCATCAGCATAGCAGTGATAGGCTAAACCATGTTTCTGAATGACAGATCCTAGTGATGACATGAGATGGAGAAGAGAAGTGGTGCAAGAACTGAGCCCTGTGGCACCCCAGTAGCTAGATGTTGCGACTTAGACACCTCACCCCTCCACGACACCCTGAAGGACCCACCTAACTCAACTTAAACAATTGGAATGCTGTTCCTAAGATGCCCTTCGTCATGACGGATGACAGGAGGCTCTGGTGGTTAACCGTGTCAAAAACAGCAGACTGGTTGTTGTCCAGGAGGTTGTTTTGTGTAAGAAAGGTAGAGACTTGCAATAAAGCAATAAATGGAAGATGGAATACTATAATTTTTAAAAAGTGATGGATTTAGAGTGGGTTTCTTAAGCAGTGGGGGTATCCGAGCCTGCTTGGGAAAAGTACCTGTGTAAAGAGAGGTGTTGAGTGGGTGAGTGCGGGTATAACTGAAGAAGAAATGCTTGAAGGATATGAGTGGGGATAGGATCAAGCGGTTAGGTAGTAGGGTTATTGGGAAGGATGAGTTTGGAGACTTTTGCCTCCGAGAGCAGAGAGAATGAGGGGAGAATGTGTGTGTCCATTTGTGGTGTGGAAAATTGGCTGCTGATGGTTGTTTTATTTATGAAGAATGTGACAAAGTCGTCAGCTGTTATGAAGGGTTGATGAAGGTGGGGGAGGTTTTGAAAAGCATGTGAGAGTCAGAAGAATTGTTAATTTTGTTGTGGTAGTATGTCATTTTAGCAGTAGAGACATTAGCAGAGAAGGAAGAGAGGAGTGATTGATACAAACCAAGGTCAGTGGGATCTTTTGATTTGCATCACTTCCACTCTGCAGCCCTGAGTTTAGCAACGTATGATTTAGGATGTAGCACAAGTGTTTTGAACTGTGAGAGGCGTTACACTTTCTTTGTAAGTTGAATACAGAAGGTTTTATATATGGATATTTTTCTTACAAAAACCCATCGATTCACTTCAGAAGGCCTTTATTAACCCCCCGGAGCCGTGTGGAGTACATTTATGATGGATGAATGCACTTTTTTTAGTTTCAAACTCTTGAGCCCCGTTCACTGCCATTGTAATGCTTGGAAACATCAGGATATTTATTAATATAACCCCAATTGTGTTCATCAGAAAGAAGAAAGTCATATACACCTAGGATGGCTTGAGGGTGAGTAAATCACAGAGTAATTTTCATTTTAAAGTGAACTAATCCTTTCTGTCTCAGGCGCAGAGGACGATATTCTATCCCCGGCCTGAGCTTTGGAACCTTAATGTTTGGCCCCTGAGGGGTACCGTTTAAGAGATGCTGGGCTTCCAGCGGATGTAATAGAGACTATTCTGAGTGCCAAGGCTCCCTCCACTGGAAAAATGTACACCCTGTTGCACGCTTTGAAAGGTAGTGTACTGCACGTTATGCAGACCCGGTTCACTACCAGATTGTTTCAGCGCTGGAGTTTCTGCAGGAAAAGTTGTCAGCAGGCACATGTCCTACTACTCTCAGAGTATTTGTTGCCACCATTTTCAGTTGGCAATGCTCTGATTGACGGGGTTTCAGTGGGGAACACCCTCTGTTCACTCGCTTCATTCATGTAGCTAGGCGTCTGAGGCCACCCATCAGAGTGAAAGTTCCCTCGTAGGACTTAGCCGTAGTCCTTGAGGGGCTAGTCGACACCCCCATTGAGCAACTAGAGTCAGCGCCTGTCAAGCTTCTGACTCTAAAGATGGTTTTTCTTATGGCTATTACGTCAATGAAGAGAATTGGGGATTTGCAGGCTCTGTCGGTCTCGCCGTCCTGCTTAGATTTTGCCCCTGGACTGGTCAAAGCTATTTTGCACCCTCACCCGGACTATCTTTTTATAGATCCATTCTCATTCTTGAGGCCTTCTTTCCTCCACTGTTCACTATGCCAGAGCAGGAGAAACTCCACTTACTGTGCCCAGTTCGTGTGCCCAGACTTACGTCCACCGCACTAAGCCAGTGGCGTCAGAGCTACTTTTCATTTGTTATGGGGTCCGCAACTGGGTGGTGGCCATCCAAGCAAATAAAGTCACAATGTATTTCCAGTGCGGCGGTTTTGGTATTCTCGTCCCCATAGGGCATAGTGCAGCATTGAGAGTAGCTTTTGGTGTTATAGCACCAGACGTCTCTTCAGACAAAGTGATTACCTGAAGGCACACTTGTTTCACATCTT
Organism: Rhinogobio ventralis; assembly: GCA_039654625.1. Lineage (NCBI taxonomy): Eukaryota > Metazoa > Chordata > Actinopteri > Cypriniformes > Gobionidae > Rhinogobio > Rhinogobio ventralis. The sequence goes on along the minus strand of CM077206.1, from coordinate 24,536,639 downwards.
TTAATAGCCTCTCACAAGTGCACATTCCAATGATGTCATAGTCGGAGGTTATTTAAAGCCAAGATTCTTGCCACACATGCTTCACAACCAATTAAACAAAGATGTTTCCCATAGCACATCGCGCAGCATCTCGTTCTAAACAATAGTTTCCTTGGGAATAGTATGTAGATTTTACCTAAAAAAAAATATATTTTGTTTTTAAGAGAGGGCAGAGTAGGCAATGTCGCAACAGGTAGGACTCATTTACGACATTACCACCAGCAAATATGTAATAGTATTTAATAATAGGTGTTAATTATCTAACGAAAATAAACAATATCAATGTGTTCTTTCTTTGATTTTCAGGTTTTACCAATTATAATAAGACTTGAATAACTATGACTGCCATGCACTATGATGCTGATATAATTCGAATTAATAAAGTGAAAATTAATAAATTAATTATAAATATTGTATTATATTGTTGTTTAATGAAAAAAAAATGATCTTCAGGTTTCAACAAATTAGACTTGAATTGTAATGATTTATGATTGTTATTTATGCCTAATAATGATAACGCTTTTTAATGTGCGTGATCTACTGATGACACGCAAATAAAAAAAACACAGACGCAGCCGGATAATTTCCATAATGACCAACGCAATCTACAAAGAGCAGTGCAAATTAGCATCTGGTTTAAGACATGCTTTTTTTGGACGGTAAATAATGGTGCAAATGCTAGTAAATTGACGAGAGCAATTGAGGAGTGTCCACGCCTTTTCAGTGCTATTTTTTCACTGTGTGTCTTTAGTAAATCCTGACAGTAGTTTTTTAACGCCAAAAAAAGAGGGGTTGTGCTGGTGCAAGCTGTTAAATCTGGCCCTAGATCTTGTGCTTTTTGCCCTTACTCACCCAAACTTGCTAACAAGGCAAATTTACATGTGAGTGCATTAACAGGTAGTTGCTTTAGTATATGAGATGAGGTGAGCACATACAGTGTGAGTAGGCTTTGACTTTTAATTTAACATTTTATTTATCTGTTATATTAAAGAGACCTTTTGAAGGATATTAGTTTACTTATCCCCGTTTTAGAGCACTTGAGCTTAACTAAGACTTGACTGTAGACGTTTAAGAGGCTGGTGTCAACCTTGATTTATTGCAATGTTGAGTTATTTCAGTTTTATTTTGATTTTAGTAAATAAACTTATGATTGTTCTCCTCACAAATAAACCATTTCTTGTATTTCACTGGCATGTCTCTTAGGTGTTGAGGACTATTGCATCTTTGAGCCTACGTTAAGTACGCGTAACATACTTAAGTACTGTTAAAATCACTTACTTTAAGGCCTGGTTTCACAGACAGAGTTTAGATTAAGCAAGGATTAGGCCTTAGTTCAATTAGGACATTTAAGTAGCTTTTTAAACGTGGCTTATAAAAAAACATTACTGGTGTGCATCTTGAGACAAAACAATGCCACTGACGTATTTTTCTAGTTTGCTAATTAGTTCTGTCATCCTCCGTTTCCAGCCTGTTTGTCATCATAGTTACAGATTGATTTGAGTATTCAGTTCAGGTGCTCCTAGTTACCCTTTGCTTTCTGTGTATACAGACTGCCAACCTATACGCATTTTGTGTAGCGGGTATGCATTTTGACATCAAAGTACACTGGTACGCTTGTCACTCTAAACTATGCAAAAACCTGGTGACAGAGAATCCCCGCTTGCTTACTCTGCACGTGCAGTACTCAAATTAAGCAACAGAAAAAAAAGAGTTTGACCAATCATAGCACTGGGTTCATTCCCCAAATAGTGGGGATGATTGACAAATGAGCAAGGCCTATCATTAAAAAGAGACTGCAAATCGACAGCAACACAAAATCCCGCTCAATCCCCCTTCCACTCCCGCCATTTGACTGAAGCAAGGACAGTACAGTAGTCATGGTACTTCTAACTCCTGAAGGTAAACGGGTTGGGTGGATGTCATGTCTAGTTTTGGTTAGATTATGACCAGTGTTTACTCTAAAATACTGCTTTAAAAGGAATTCGGCCACAATTTACAACGATATCACTTTCCAGTCATAGTCTTTAACACTTCAGCACAACATAATGTGCAGGTTAGCAAAGATTTTAAAACTGAAATCATGGATGACTGACAAGCGCGAGTCTGGAGAAACAGGTGTTTATTTATTCATTCTCAGTGTTGAGAAACGTAGCCTGCATGTGTTACATTATTGTGTTAATAATAACTGAAGTACTTAATTATGTTACATACTTATTTTGTATGAAAACTAGCACATTAGTTACTTATGGATTAAAAAGTACCGTTGTTTCAGTGCTGTGCTCTCTTTCTCTCACATACACAAACGTGAGCTCACACAGAGAGAGAAGATAATTGTAAAATGAAAATTGACATGCTAGGTTAAAATTTTGTACTCATTTGTGTTTAGTTTTTTTGTCAATGTCAGAAAGCATTTTGTATTATCCATCCGTATTTTTAAAATTTGTTAAATGACAGACACTTTAGCGCTAACACAACCCCTCGTTATATGTTGGACACGGCTTACTTATACTTGATATTCTTTTTAGAATAAGTGATTTGTTTTGCTCTTATTGGGCCTGTCTATTGTCAGCTGTTTTCTGTGAACATGTTTGTATTGGCGTTTATTCAGCTAATGCTTGTCTGGTTTATAATAAGAAATTAACTATTTTAAATTAATCACACATACACATAATGTTCCTATTTTTTTACTGTTTTCTAGGAGTTTCTTAATTTTAGACTAGTGACTGACTAGTCACTAAAAAACCTGTTTAAATGACTGTCTCTAATGTAAATACTTGAAATTGCAAACAAAACATTTATTTCCATTTATATTAAATAATTGAATGTGATTCACTTGTGGTTATCAGTTTGTATAAGCACACATTATGCAATGCAATATCAATCATGAATAAAAAAATTGTTTTGAGCTGGTGTATTGAAACTTTTGACTTTCACTGTATATTATAATGTAGCACAGTGTAGTGCAAGTGACATTTTTTAATTGGGTCATATTCAAAAAACTTTAACAGTCAAAACTATAATTATGAAGATAGGCGTGTGTGTTTGTGTGTGTCTTGCAGACTGTCAATGTCACATAGAGGGGACAAAAATGTAAAGATTTTTGTCTGTTACAGATTCAACCCCTATAATCAACTCATTCTTGCTTAAATAACAATATTTGAGAGTAATTCAGGCAAAAAACCCTCCCGCCAAACCCGTGTTCTGTCCCGTCACACTGATGGTACTCAAACATTTTTCCCAAGGTTGGCAGGTCTGTGTATATAAGCCCTCAGTTTTAGTTCCTTGTTCTGGTATTAGTCTATGTTAAATGCTGTATAGTCTGTTTGATGCTGTTCTGCCTGGATAATCCTGAGCTTCTTGGTTTTGAATTTAAAATAAAAGTTATCCCTGGATTCTACACTCCTTCGTCGAGAGAGTCTTTAAGATATAGTATGACATCAGGGGGAACACCACTCTAAAACGTTTGGAAACCAATGAGTTACCTGATATTCCTTTAAAGGGATAGTTCACCTAAACAATATCTATAATTATTTACTTACCCTCATTTTATGTCAGATGGATGGAGAAAAAGAGTGACTGAGATGACGTGACAGAGTTTCGAAGCTGTAGGGGTCCGTGCCACATGGCCACCAGGTGGTCTCTAATCCAATCACACACACATGATCTGTGCCCTTTCACAGGAAATGCTGGGACCCAAACGCTAATTAAAACAAAATCTGAACACAAGTGCTGCAAATAGGATATGAGAGATTTAGAGCAACAGCTGGCCCATTTATTGAAGGAGAGGTAGACAGAAGAAAAGTAGACACAGAAGCATTTGGGACCATGTTTAGCATAATGAGGATGAGAAAAAACATTTTTAAATCTGTTTCCAAGACATTCTGTTATACTGTCCAACCGATTCAATGATACTTTATATTCTTTTTCTATAGGAGTGCTAGAGAGAGAAGAGAGTGGAAGCAGTAGTTCACTGACCAAAGCCAAGATTCTCTATAGGTCTTGCACCAATGAGAGTGAGTATAACTGTAGCTGTATAATTATATAGGCTCTTAATATTATATTTTCATAAATTGTCAGATAGATGCTGTCTCAACATTGTCCATGGAGAATGTCATTATGAAGTCATTATGTAGTTTACATGAGCTGCAAATCATGTAGAGACTTTCAACAAACAAACTACAATTTCAATATTCATTGGCTGCTTTGCTTAAATAAGCCTGTTTTACATTAATATTTTCCTCACAGGCCTCACTGAACAGAGAGGTGGGATGCCTCTCCTCACAATGCTGCCAGATGTCTTTGAGTGGCCTGTAGCAACAGATGATTGGGACACCACCTACGGTAGGAGAACATTTCTCAGTAGATTTTTATGCATAACACTAATTACCTCAGACATTGTATCCCAATATTTCCTCTCTCATCTCCTCTACAGGAATGAATTGGACAGCAGAAGATGCCATAGCCAAACTTAATGAGAAATATGGAAAGCAAGTCCTAATTAGCTTTTTTATTGGTACAGATGACAGAGACTCCAATGCACACATCATTCATGTAGGTGTGCGCAACAACAGACTACTTCTTTTGCATACAAACAAAAATGCATGTTTACTTTTGTTTAAAACACTTATCCATGGCAGAAAAAAAAACGTTCTCTAAACGCCCGTTCCTTCTACCCAAGAAGTCAAATCCAATGACTTAAAATCACATAATATCTTTAAACAAAAAGTATTATTGTTCATGGGTCCATGAGGTTTTTAATTGGAGTAACTGATACAGTTTTATTGGGGCAAAACTACATGTGGATGCATTGGATTTTCAATTAAGAATGAAAGGCTGATTGTCTCTTGGTGTTGTTCTCTGTGCCAGTTCGACCAGCCAAGTCTTGGCCTCTCCTCAAGAGACTACTATGTGTGCACCGGGCCATACGAGGAGGTAAGAATGGCCTGTCAAGCTTAATTTTTGGTTCTTTCTTCCTGTTTTTTTCCCCCCTCGTCAACCCCTCCCTACAGAAAAGACCAGCTTAGACTAGAATTAACTTTCATGCTAGTTTATACCGGTCTAACCGGTGGATTAATAGGGTCTCTAGCTGTCTCTCTCTGTCTCCGACATTTTCTTTCACTCTTTATTTATCCAATACAAAAGCCCATATTTATGACATTTACAAAATGTAGGAGTTACAGATGAAGCAACCGTTGGCCTTTTTCATACCTTGAGGTTAATCTGTGTAGTAGATTAAAATTATTGCACCATCAATTCGTTTAAAGTGTTACTCTCAGAACGGAATATTAAGTTTTGCTTCTAGCTTACCTTGGATTTGCCCAAACCACTCAAGTTAGAAGTGCAAGATGAGCCTGTACATCTCCTAAAAGATCCAACAGTCTGCTCATTTAAAATAAGCTAATTAATTTGCATTTAATTTCTCTTGGAGAAACAGTCACTCTTGGACTGGAGTGTTCAGACACAAACAGTTAGTTATCATCAGCTGATTGTTATTCAGGTCAGACTTGTGCTATGTGCCTTTAATATGTTCCAGACCTGGTGAATTTTAAACAAAAAAGGCAATAAAGAAAGTGGAGAAGCCTCATCTCCCCAATGGGAGATGGGGGTATCCCCCCCGAGTATCCCCCCCGCTTGCGAGTATCCCCCCCACCGATATTTATACCATGGTTAAGGGAAACCTAGAACCAGGCTATTAATTAATTATATACATTGCACATTCTAAATCTATTATAAAAAGTAAGTTCCCGTACAAATTGATCAGACCAATTATCTGCAAAATATGACTAAAGTCCAGTTGTTTAAATTTGCGTGTGTTGCATGCGCAAATCACCATAGGCACGTTCACCAGCAGATTTGCACGAGCTGTTCCTATCGCGACGCTGATGATGAAATGTGCAACCCATTTGAATTATAACAAGAAAGTCAAACATGATCTAGAGCTGCGTTTCCATCGAAATTGCCCAGAACAATTTGTCCCACGAACTTTATTCTCCCAGATATGTTGCCGTCTGTGTTTCCATCACAGTCTAAAGTACCATGAAGATTAGGCAAATTAGTCCGATGATGTAGGACTGCATGCGACTTTCCAGTTCCTGCTGGATTTCAAATAAGCTTAATAAAGCTAGAACCTCGCTATCGGTCCATCAGTCATATGATTGTTGATTCGAATAGCAAACTCTTACTACATGCACCGCAACAGACTTTTAAAATGGTGGTTGAAATAAAATGCTGCGTGGAGTCAACAAATCAGCATGTTCAGCACTCAAGTCCCACCCCCGAAAGTTCCTGAACTTTGAAAAAGTACTACCTCACGAGCAGGGACTTTCCGAGGGGGAAATTTTTACCCAGAACTTATTTTTCGAAACACACTGAGTACCACCCCAATGTCCCTAGTTCCTTCGGGGAAAGTTTCTACAGTGGAAACGTGGCTTAACACAGCCACATAATCTAAAAAGGAGAAAGCATCATCCTGCACCAACATAAATAAGAAAGCTTTTTTAAATACTCATGACCACGTTTACTAGAATTGATCACATTCTGTTGTATTTATTGTGGTAAATTTTGACTAACTTGTTGACGAATTTATAATAGATAATCTGTTAAGGGAATAGATTTTTCACTAAAGATTTCTTTTACAACTGTGGCATGTTTTAGTTAAGGTTTCTAAATGTGTATGTTGCTATTTTTCATAACAAATGCTATAGATAAGAAAAGGGGAAAATGAGTTAACATTGGCCTAAGCATGATAATGAGGGGCCATCTTACCTGTAATTATATCCTTATTGTAACAAATGCTATAGTTAAACAACAACTAAGTTACTTTTCAGTATTAGAAAAAGTAAAATTAGTTTGGCCTACCATGGCACATTGATTTAGAAAAATCTGTCAAACTGATAAGGTTTTAGGTGCTTAAATAATATAAAATACATCATATATCCTACGTAAACAAGTAATTGTTAACTAGGCTATTACTTTATTGCAGTTATGTTATCAACCAACTTTGCATGTGTGGATGATAGCCTACCACAAAAGACCATTTTGCAAAAACAAACAAACAAACAAATCTCACAAGGGAGCCCCAGGACCCCGCTAAACAGTTCAACCCCCTTTTTCGAACCAAAACTACCCCCTTGCTAACAGGTATTGAATTTAGCACTCATGTGTTTTCAATTTGTATTTTTTTTTCTCAGGCCTGTGTGACATATGAGAACTTCATGACTGACTTGGCAAAGCTTATCCGAACTGACCGGGGTCTGAAGGTTAATGACACTAATATCAGGCAAGAGGTTGCCCGGGTGATGATGATGGAAAAGGAAATTGCTAATGTAAGCATGGAAAGTTTCTTAAATTCTGGTGTCTTAACAGACCTGATACACTGTAGTAATCAACACCTTTCAACCTATTGAAAAGGTTAATAGTAACTGCAGCACTTAATATCACCAGATGTTCACTAAAGTATGCTGAAACTATTTTTTCTGCTTTAACTGAAACTGCCTATTTTTTCTATGTTAGTAAATGTAGGTAAGTTTTAATTGACTTAGATGTAATACTTTTTACACTGGTTGACACTGTTCGTTACTAATTTGTATAGGCGATTAAGCAATTTTTTAGCACTACATTTAGCTAAATTAGGTGTAGATTTACATTTAATGTTCACATATTATATTTTCCATATATTTTCATATTTATATCATTTATATTTTGTGTTCACTCCATTACATTCGGCTTACACCCATTACTAGGAGATGCACAAAAATAAAAATAAAAATATGGCCATATTATCTCTGACAAATATGTTTAGTAGAATAAGGCAAAGCTTTCTATTCAAGAATGGAAAAGTCCTTGTGTACATTGTGGAATCTGTAAAGAAATGGTCTGCTGAGTCTGGTATTGAAGAACTCAACCTGAACTCAACTGGATACCTTTGGGATGAATTGGCAAAATCTGTTCCTGACCTCACTGATGTTCTTCAAACACCACAGCCACCACATCCAACACTTAGTGTAGGCTTTACCCTGAGACTACAGCAAGCATGTGTTGAAATGAAATGTTGTCCAAAAACTTTTGACCATGTGGTGTTAGCTTATGTAAATCCATGGGCTAGAAAAACAAGGTTTTGGGGTTTAATTGAATATTACAAAGATGGCTTGGAATAAAATTCTTCTAGAAAGAGAGGGACCAATTAAAATTTGTTTGATTTTTATATTTACTGTACCCTATGGGCATTTATAATTTTGAAAATGGCACAACCTGCTTTTTTAAAGCTAAATCTGGTAAAAACTTGTGAGTTACTACTTGAAATGTATTGTACTTTCATTGCCCAAGGAACAGTGTGTTTCTTTGCTTAACCCATATGTTGTGTTTGTGCTACACACTGAAGCAATTTGCTAGAGTGGCTGTACAAAGCAACTTTGGTAAACATCGCTGCCATGTTTCCCTCAGTGTTCCTGGTGATGTTTTTACCTTTTATGATAGTGAGCTCATTCCTATTCAGTTTACACAGTATGGATTACAGGCCTCGTAATTTGTGTTGGAGCTTGAGTCAGACCCACACTGCTGTTGAGACCTTATTCTTGACAATAATAATAATACAGTTAAATGCTCATGCTCAGCGAAAATCACAACAGTGGCAGATGGATTTATGCAACAGCAGTGGATTTGGTTCAGAGAAGTGTACACAGCAAGGTTACATGTCCTAGATTTGATTCTCTATTGAAGCGATGGCAAAAAACATAAAAATAATGATAAATAAATAAGTAAAAAATAAAAAACGTACAGTATTAGGGGATTGGGCTGCTGTGTATAGATAAAGTGGAGGGACTGAAATGACAAATGGACAAAAGCCTGTTGAATCTCCTTGCATCCCAGGAAATGCACTGAAATTCATGCTCTCCCTGTCATCACAGGCAACAGACACACCAGAGGACAGAAACAACCCGGTTCTGCTTTATAACAAGGTGCCTCTGGAGACCCTGAACAACAACTTCACCCTTGACTTTGATTCCAGGGTAAAAAAAAAATAAGAAGAAAAAAAAGTGTCACCTCCCATGATACTGCATACAATGCATTATCATGCACCTCTATATAGTTTACCTATAATATATATAAGTTGATCTTTATTGAACAATATTATTTATCTTATCCTCATAAAAATGAAATTTTCATTTTGTTGTGCACTGTTCCTATTCAGGTGTTCAACTGGACGCTTTTCACTAATAAGATCATGGATACAGTTGGTGTTCCTATTACAGACAGTGAGGAGGTTATTGTGTATGCCCCAAATTACTTTAAGAGGCTCAACTCTGTTCTTGCCAAGTACACAAAGAGGTAGTTCACTGCATGCACACTTTTCTATCTAGTGCTCTAGAATGTGCTATTTAAATATTGCTATAGAACACGACCACACTACTTATATTATTTTTCTAGTATACAATATGCATACTGTGCTTGCAAATTTTCTTTATACATGAATATCAGCATGGGCTACTACATTTCCAAAATGTGCAGGATACACTGTGTGAAATGCTGCATCCTACAATGCAATGTGCTCACCGCACTTTTTAAAGTCGGAACAGAAAATTAAGTTTTTATTTTATTTTTATTCTTTTCTTACCTATTTTTATGTATCTGAGTGAAATTACTTACTACGGTTTGAGACTTGATTTTGTCCATTGGGACATCAATGTAATTTGCTAATAGCTACAATTGTTTCATGTAAGGGACAGTTTGCTAGAGGAGAGGTTTTAAAACTCATCTGGCTATTGGAAAACCTTAATGCCCAGTCCTTGTTCATGTCGTCAGAGATGTCATTGCGAGGGGAAGCGGACGTTAATATTTTTGATTAAAGATTATAAAAAATAATGATGTGCATGGATAAATCATTTATTATAAACACTGAAACATTCCATTAAAAAACTAAGAATTGTTTTAAGAACATCTGTTTCTTGACTAATTTTTACGGTGGCCCAGTAGTGCACAACACAACGAATTTTAAAAAGCATACATAAGTTCACAACACAACGAAATAAAGCCACAACACAACGGAATCAAGCCACAACACAATGGAAATGCTCCCGACCACTAGGGGGCTTTCGGAGTGCGGTAAAGTTAGTTTTCCTTGCCATTGTTCTATAGATTCGCCAGTCTTACAAAGATATAAGCACTACGATCAGTTTTAAGTGTGTAACCATTGTATATCGACATGAAATATAAATTCAAAATCACCTACATGCATTATAGCTGCATATTTATATTCGATAACGCTTTTACTCGCTGTCACAGCGCATGATGCCTAAGGGAACGTCTGCCAATTCCACCAAGAGGATGAAACGTATAATTTGTATGAATTAAAATGACTTTTTTTTTTAAATGTTCAAATTTCACTGTTGTGCATTACTGAGTTAGTTTTACCAATACAACCAAGCTGTGGAATTTTAACATGTCTGTTTTTAAATGTTAAAAGTAATTTAATTAATACAAATTATGTTTCAACTACATGGTGGAATTGGCAGACGTTCCCTTGGGCATCAAGCGCCGTGGTAGCGGGTAAAAGCGTTCTCGAGTATAAATATGCAGCTATAATGCATGTAGGTGATTTTGAATTGATATTTCATGTCGATATACAATGGTTACACACTTAAAACTGATCATAGTGTTTATATATTTGTAAGACTGGCAAATCTATAGAACAATGGCAAGAAAAACTAACTTTACCACACTCCGAGAGCCCCCTAGTGGTCGGGAGCATTTCCGTTGTGTTGTGGCTTTTCCGTTGTGTTGTGGCTTGATTCCATTGTGTTGTGGCTTTTCTGTTGTGTTGTGGCTTGATTCCGTTGTGTTGTAGCTTGATTTCTTTGTGTTGTGACTTGATTTCGCTGTGTTGTGAACTTATCTTTGCTTTTTAAATTTTTGTTGTGTTGTGCACTACTGAGCCAACGTACATTTTGGTTAAGATGTGTTTCTTGACTGCAAAAGGTTAAGATGTGTACACATATTAAAAATGCTTAAGAACATCTCAGGTTACGCATGTAACCCAGTTCTCTGAGAGGGAACGAGACACTGCATTATGACGTTAACACTATGGAAAAGCTTCTGCATGAGATGGTGTCTGAAGCACGTGTGGAAAACAAGCCATTCACGATGGCCGGAAAAAGGTCAGGTGGCATAACTTCAAGGGAGTATGGATACAAGCTGAGTATGGGCTGTTTCAAGACCTCGACCCCTCAGTGTGGAGGTCTGAAAAGAATGGCAGATTTCCCCGACTGCTAGTGAGAAAGCACTCATTTAGCTTACTTTTCTTGTTTTGCGTTTTCTCATCTGGCCATTACAGTTATTACAGTTATTTTCTTGCTCTACAGCAACAAAATACAAACTACAATTATACACATTAAATAAAAAATATAAATAAATATTATTAGGGCTGCAACTAACAATTATTTTGATAATCAATTAGTTTGCCGATTCTTTTCTTCTTCTTCAATTAATTGGATAAAAAGCCAATTTTTTTATGTTATTGACACTATTCCCCATCCTGCCCAATGCTGTCCTTCAAACAAACGTGTCAGCTGAGTGCAATGAAAACACACATAGTGAATATATCTACCATAACAAAAATTAATCATGGTTTTACGACGAATAAAACCATAATAATAATAATAAATAAATAAAACAGGGTTATTGTTAGTTATTTCATGGTAACCACAAATTAGCATGGTTTTGCCATAGTTTAACTACGGTATTTGTGTGGTTATACAAATGGTAATCAATTAGAGGAATGTTCTGCAGGAACACACACACACACTCTCTCTATGGAAACAGTAACTGTTGTTGTTATTTCTTTATCCTGTAGAAACGTCTTACATTTTGTCACAAAGGCTGAGTAGAAATAATTGCAAAAAGATCCAGTAGCGAGTTAAAGTGAGTAAGGTTTATTCACGGAAAACACAAGAGCGAAGAGCACAAGCCAAAACAAGCCAAAACAAAATCCCGAATGTCGCGAGCCATCACTGGCCACCAGAATCGTTGTTTAACCAAAAAGCTGGTCCGGTTGACTCCCGGATGACATGCCACATTGGAGCACTGACACCATCGAATAACATCTGACCGTAATCTCTCTGGCACGAATAATCGACTCGGTGGGCCACCGGCCGGAGGCGTTACCCCTTCTAAGGCCATCTTGACCTTCAACTCGATCTCCCATGTGAGTGTGGAAACAATGAGTCTCTCAGGTAAAATGCACTCGTGAATGGATGGGCGGTCGGAGCGATTAAAAACGTGTGACAAAGCATCGGGTTTGATGTTCTTAGACCCCGGACGGTACGAGAGAGAAAAATCAAAACGTCCGAAAAAAAGAGCCCACCGAGCCTGCCTGGAGTTAAGTCTTTTAGCGGATTTGATATATTCAAAATTCTTATGATCAGTCCAGACGATAAAGGGAACTCCCGATCCTTCTAACCAATGACGCCACTCCTCCAATGCTAACTTGACTGCCAACAACTCTCTGTTACCAATGTCGTAGTTACGTTCGGCTAACGACAGACGATGGGAAAAAAACGCGCACGGATGCATCTTGTCATCCGAGGAAGAGCGCTGAGAGAGAACCGCTCCTACCCCCACCTCTGAAGCATCGACCTCCACCACGAACTGACGTGAAGGATCAGGTGCAATCAGAATAGGAGCCGAAACAAAGCGGCTTTTCAGTTTGGTAAATGCAGCTTCGGCTGCACCAGACCACCTGAACGTTGTTCGGGGGGAGGTCAAGGCTGTCAGAGGAACGGCTATTTGGCTGAAATTACGAATGAAACGTCGGTAGAAATTGGCAAACCCCAGAAACCTCTGTAGAGCCTTACGGGAATCTGGACTTGGCCAATCCACCACAGCCTTAACCTTCTCGGGATCAATGCGCATTCCCTCGGATGAGATGATATATCCCAGAAATGGAACAGACTGTGCGTGGAAAGCACATTTCTCCGCCTTGACAAAAAGCCCATTCTCTAGCAACTTCTGGAGCACTCGTCTGACGTGCTGAACATGTTCCTGGAGAGAAGAGGAAAAAATCAATATGTCATCCAGTAGACATAAATTAACTGATCGACCATGTCTCTCAGCACGTCGTTGACGAGGGCTTGGAAGACCGCAGGGGAGTTGGACAGCCCAAAGGGCATGACCAAATATTCAAAATGGCCCCTGGGAGTATTAAACGCGGTCTTCCACTCATCCCCCTCCCTTATGCGGACCAAATGATAGGCATTACGCAAGTCCAGTTTTGTGAATACGGAGGCTCCCTGCAAGCTCTCGAAGGCTGAAGACATCAACGGTAAAGGATAAGTATTCTTTACCGTAATGTTATTCAACCCTCTGTAATCAATGCAAGGTCGCAGGGAACCATCCTTCTTACCCACAAAAAAGAACCCCGCCCCCTGCTGGAGAAGAGGAAGGACGGATGAACCCGGAAGTCAGAGAATCAGAAATGTATTTCTCCATGGCCTCCCTTTCTGGAGCAGAAAGTGAATATAGCTTGCCCTTAGTAAATCTATAGCACAGTCATAGGGACGATGCGGAAGTAGAGAAGCAGCCCGGGACTTACTGAACACCTCCTTCAGGTCGAAGTACTCCCTCGGCACGTTTGACAAATTCACCTGCTCATCCAGACGTACAGGCAGACACAAGACATGAGGCGTAACACTGATTACTCCATGCAGAAATCGAATTGTGGCCCCAGTCGAACCTGGGGTTGTGTGCAATCAACCATCAGGTGGCCCAGGACAATAGGAACCAACGGAGAGTCAGTGATCATAAACTCCAGCTTCTCCGTATGATTCCCTGAAGTTATGAGGGTGATCTTGTCAGTGGTGAATGAAATGTCTGGGAGTTCTTGTCCATTGAGTGCACTGATGGAAATCGTGTGATGGAGTGGCGTGATAGGGATTTGAAGGTGAAGTGCAAAAGTTCTGTCCATAAAATTACCTTCCGCTTCCGAGTCCACCAAGGCCTGACAGCGATGGGACTTGTTTGCCCATTGCAGTCTTACCGGGAGGAGAGTAGTTGACGAGGATTTCTCTTGCCTGAACCCACCCGACAGTAACCTCTTCCCTACTGTCGGGCTTGATCTTTTGCTGGGCAGCTGTTTAGGAAATGTCCCGCCGCTCCGCAGTAGAGGCAGAGTCCTCTCGATCGGCGACGTTCTCTCTCCTCCCGGGAAAGCCGAGCTCTACCCACCTGCATGGGCTCATGATTGACAGGAGGACTGACCGTGCTCCCACTGGAAACCTCCGGAAACTCAGAAAACAGCCTGGGACGTGGCCGCAGATTGCGTTGTTGTAGGCGCACGTCCACGCGCATCGCCAGCTCCATCAGTTCATTGAGGCTCTTAATAGGGTAATTCCAGAGTATAAATCTCCTTTTGAACACGGTCAGCCAGCCCATGCAGGAAAATCGCCTCCTCGTTCCACTTGCACTCAGCCGCTAGTGTCCGAAACTCAATGGCGTAGTCAGAGACGGGTCGGTCTTCTTGACGAAGCTCCGCTAGTTTGCGCGCCGCCTCACGGCCCAGTATGGCACGGTCAAAGACCCGTCTCATCTCTTGTGTAAGTGCCAGGAACGAGGAACAGCAAGGATGTTTATTCTCCCACACTGAGCCGCACATCCTGAGAGCAGCGTAAGCACCAACGCCACTCTGGACTCCTCCGTAGCGAACGTCAATGGCTGTAGCGAGAAGAACATAGAGCACTTGGTAAGGAATGATCTGCATAATTCAGGCTCACCCGAATAACGCTCCGGCGTGGGAATGCGCGGCTCATGATGACCGGTGGTGTTGGATGGATTGAGGGGAACAGGCGGCGGGTCTGGCGCAGTGGGTGACGACAGTTGTTGGATCCGGGTAGAAAGCTCGGACACCAGCGTCTGTACTGCCTGTGCAGTAGCGAGCGCCTGCTGGTCTTGCCTGTCCATCCGCTGACTGTTGTTAGATAGGTACTCTTGTAATTCGGCCAATCTCGCTGAATCCATTGTTGGTCAGATCGTACTGTCACAAAGGCTGAGTAGAAATAACTGCAAAAAGATCCAGAAGCGAGTTAAAGTGAGTAAGGTTTATTCACGGAAAAAAACACAAGAGCGAAGAGCACAGAAAACCACAGCACAGGAACCGAGACAGCGTCCAATACGGCAGGTGAATCCAGGAATGCAGGACAAAGAGGCAGTCGCTAGTGACGCAGGGACGCAATGGGCAAATCCACAGCCGCGGGAATCCAGGAACAGGAACTGGAAAGTAAACTCAGGAGCGGCCCGAATCCACACACACAAACACACGCTGGAACACCGGACAGTCTGTGACTGAGAGTGGGTGATGAGACATTAAATAGGCAGGTGTGATGATGTGCAGCTGGTGGTGATAAGGGGATCGGTAGCAATTAGTGACCACGCCTCCAACACAACCACACACACACACACAGAGAATGAGTAAGTGAATTCATGAACCGTGACACATTTACATTACACGCTGTTATCCCTTTACAGTTACTACTCTCATAAAATACGTGAATTACATGTTGACTTTTAAACCTAAATTTAGCGTCCAACATCAGATATTTTAGTTAAATTAATGTTTTTGCACTAAATATTAATGTCTCCCTCTCGACTGTGCTCTGTCTGTTTGACCCGCATGCAAGCGCCTGCTGCACCGGCACTCGTTCAGTGAAGTTTTAAGCTTAATGTCAGACTGTTAGGAGGCGCTTTCATGCAAAATAGAAATACCTGTGTGAATTAGTAGCATTTACAAATGAGGATATTGGATATAACCTGTAAAATGAACGTTTTGCGCTGAGGACGCACACACATTTCTCAAAGCCCATGACAGGGTATGTTAAACGCTAATGCATTCGCTTGAAGCCTTGGAGACACCAGGCACTATGCGTGAATGGCGCATCGTGTATGCTTACTGCCTAGTGCATTCACTCTAAAATGCATTTTTTATATATTTTATGTGTATGTTTATGTTAATATTAATATAGAATAAAAGGTTTATTTATTTTTATTTATTAAATTTTTTTTTGAGCAACCGAGATGGTGCCCCCCCTGGGAGTTGGTGCCCTACGCAAACTGCGTACTCTGCGTATAGAGAGCAGCAGCACTGTCGGCAGACATGGGGCCCGAATTACGGGGCACAGGCGCCAGGCTTCTATCCCTTAAGAAGAGAGCCAGACGTGAGAAGAGCTTTCTCAAAGTAAATTTTTTCACAGTGAGGACAATCAACTCCCTCTACAGCATGCTCCACTCCCAAGCATATCACACACAGATCATGTTCATCACCCCTCGTATGGTGGAACACACTGCTTATATTGCTTGTCTGATGCCATGGCTTGATCTTTCACAACAAACAAAGAAGGTAGACAAACTAAGGGTGTGTTCACACTTGGCATGTCTGGTTAGATTAAAACAAACCCTGGTGCGATTGCTATGTTAAGGCAGTTCAGTTGAATAAGTGTGAACTTTGCCATTCAAACCCTGGTGCACACCAAACAAGCTGACCGAGACAGCTGAAAAGATGGGTCTCAGTCCGCTTCTAAACGGACTTGGTTGTGGTTCGAATTAAATATGAATGCAACATGGACCAAGGACATGCAAACGTACCAAAAACAGGACATGATGTCACAAGATGCGACCCTAAAAAGGACAGAATGCTCAAGCATACCTGTGTTTTCTTGCCATAGTCACGATGTTGCCCATCACAGTTCGGGACAGGAAGAATCACGTCTCCTCACAGCAGATCTTGGTTTATATGTGTGACGGAGGGATTCCTGCCACTGTTTTGACTCCTTTACACATTTTATAAGCTCTTCACATGTTCTCAGCTGGTCAAAATATCATCATATGTAGGCTACGCACATACAACAAGCGCATTTAGCCCAGCACACAGAATTGGATGTTTGGTAAGTTCTGTCGCAAAATATTCGTAATGAAGGCCAACCAATCAGGTTGTAAACATATCCCAATGCCTTTAGATGTTAAAATGCCAATGTGAATGCTAAGCGGACCAAGACTAAATGTTTTTTTTGTTTTTTTGGTCCAAGTGAACCAACTGAACCGAACTACAAGTGTGAACACACCCTTAGAATCTTTTTTTGTTCACTCCTAACACACACAATGGGCTTTCGCACACACACAAACAAACAGCTTTCTGAAGACAAAGAAGCTGATGACGCGTTTTTCTGGCTTCTATTTATGGTCTTTGTGATGCGCTGACGTAAACGTTTTTTCCGGCCAATGTGATTGACTTGTTATCCACATGTGCTTCAGACACCGGCTCACGCAAAAGCGTTCCCATAGCGTTAATGTCATAACGCAGCGTTAAGTTCCACTCAAAAGGGAGCTATCTCTATAACTGTGCTCCCTGAATTCACTAGACTAATTCAGAATATACATATATATAAATATATAAATATATATAAACCATGTGATTGTATGTGCAGGGACATGCAGAACTACATGGTGTGGCGTCTTGTTATGAATCTGGTGGTTGGTTTAAATAGGCAATACAGGGAAACCAGAAAAGCTTTCAGAAAGGTAAGGACCAAAACAATTACTTTTAAACTGTGACTTAACTGTCATAATTTTTAAAAACATTATGCTCTTTCTCCCACCTCTCTCAGGCTATCTATGGGACCACATCTGAAGCAGCAGTTTGGAGACAGTGTGCCATCTATGTGAACAACAACATGGAGAATGCTGTGGGAAGATTGTACGTGGAGGAAGCCTTTGCTGGAGACAGCAAAGACATGGTGAGCTGTGCATGCAATATATGTCTGTGTGGGTCCTATAATGGTTCCTGGAGATGTGCTTGTGTGTTTGTACATAATCTCAGTCCTGTGTGGGATGATTTGAGTCGGGTCCATTTCCTCGTATGCACAAGAACAGCTGAGCAGTGCACAAGTACCACCTGTCATAAAACACACTCTCTAACACTACATTAATCACGGGACTCTTCTGGCCTCAAGCCCACCACATGTACACGCAGCACCCTGCACAGCGTGTGCATGGCTGTTTCTTCAACTATGGCCACTTAGACTTGTAACAATTTTCACTCTCACCAAGTCATTTTTGCAAAACACTGTCATGTATATTTTTATCTAAACCTACAGTATGTGTTTTTCATAGCACAATTTCAGTGGTGGAAATTACATAATTTGTTAGCATGTTTGTAAACTAAATACAAACAATTAAATATATCAAAATATTTTCTCTTTTTTTTTCATTTGAATTTACTATTTGAATAGAAATGATGACCAATATCATTATTCTCTTCACAAGTGATATATACTTTTTTCCCACACAATATATGCCTCATATTTCACATATCTCATATGTTCTTTACTGACTTCTCCTTGGTAAACAAGTACACTAACATTCGACAACTTCTTTATGGGCAAATTTCTAATAAAAAAATCTAATTTTAATAATACATTTTCATAGTTTAAGATTAAAAGTCTAGGACAAGCATAAAGCAATAACATTTGTATATTAACAGCATTTGAAAAGCAGTTAATGCAAAATGCATTATAGAAGTATACACTCACCTAAAGGATTATTAGGAACACCCGTTCAATTTCTCATTAATGCAATTATCTAATCAACCAATCACATAGCAGTTGCTTCAATGCATTTAGGGGTGTGGTCCTGGTCAAGACAATCACCTGAACTCCAAACTGAATGTCAGAATGGGAAAGAAAGGTGATTTAAGCAATTTTGAGCATGGCATTATTGTTGGTGCCAGACGGGCCGGTCTGAGTATTTCACAATCTGCTCAGTTACTGGGATTTTCATGCACAACCATTTCTAGAGTTTACAAAGAATGGTGTGAAAAGGGAATAACATCCAGTATGCGGCAGTCCTGTGGGCGAAAATGCCTTGTTGATGCTAGAGTTCAGAGGAGAATAGGCCGACTGATTCAAGCTGATAGAAGAGCAACTTTGACTGAAATAACCACTCGTTACAACCGAGGTATGCAGCAAAGCATTTGTGAAGCCACAACACGCACAACCTTGAGGTGGATGGGCTACAACAGCAGAAGACCCCACCGGGTACCACTCATCTCCACTACAAATAGGAAAAAGAGGCTACAATTTGCACGAGCTCACCAAAATTGGACAGTTGAAGACTGGAAAAATGTTGCCTGGTCTGATGAGTCTCGATTTCTGTTGAGACATTCAGATGGTAGAGTCAGAATTTGGCGTAAACAGAATGAGAACATGGATCCATCATGCCTTGTTACCACTGTGCAGGCTGGTGGTGGTGGTGTAATGGTGTGGGGGATGTTTTCTTGGCACACTTTAGGCCCCTTAGTGCCAATTGGGCATTGTTTAAATGCCACGGCCTACCTGAGCATTGTTTCTGACCATGTCCATCCTTTTATGACCACCATGTACCCATCCTCTGATGGCTACTTCCAGCAGGATAATGCACGATGTCACAAAGCTCGAATCATTTCAAATTGGTTTCTTGAACATGACAATGAGTTCACTGTACTAAAATGGCCCCCACAGTCACCAGATCTCAACCCAATAGAGCATCTTTGGGATGTGGTGGAACGGGAGCTTCGTGCCCTGGATGTGCATCCCACAAATCTCCATCAACTGCAAGATGCTATCCTATCAATATGGGCCAACATTTCTAAAGAATGCTTTCAGCACCTTGTTGAATCAATGCCACGTAGAATTAAGGCAGTTCTGAAGGCGAAAGGGGGTCAAACACAGTATTAGTATGGTGTTCCTAATAATCCTTTAGGTGAGTGTATAGGGGATATGGAACGATTCAGACAGTGTAAATATGCGAATGAAGTCTGGTTTCACGTTAGTTTCACGTGCACCGCCACAACGCACACACATACACACAGTCTGCTCCGGTCCAGAGATGCAAGAGCGAGCGGATCATATGCGTGAGCCAGCGCAGACAACAAAACATATCGGACCCATTTGAATTCTGCACAGAATGCTTTATTTCAAAGCGATATGGACGAGATGATGATGAGAAACAATTAGAGATTAGGAGGAAACTGCGGTTTTACCAAGCTGAAATGCTGTAGTCCAGGGGTGGCAAACTCCAGTAGTCAAACTGTGATATAAACTAAACGCTATTGGCTGTTTTTAAAAAAAGGGGAGGAGCTGTCTGATATGTCTTCCTGTTTAAGGGGAAATTGCGTCAACACATTGAACAATTGTAATCCATCCACGTGTAAACTTCAAAAATGTGAATCTGTGAAAATGGTGACGGCATGCACATGCAATTTAGGTGTTTAGTCTATAGGCAGGCGCGTTTGAATGCATATGTGCGCAGGCACGTAGTCTTTAACCCTAACCCTAACCTAACAGTCTACTAATACCCTAATGAGAGTTAGTTGACATGTATTTGCAAAGTTACTTATATTAGGTGTCTTTAACTACTGTGTAGTAATATTTTAATTAATCATTGTACATACATGTTTTACATTGTACTTATATTATTATAATTACCTGTATGTAATTGTATCTGTAATGAATTTCTGTAATTACAGCTATAATTATACTGTTGACCCTTTCCTATCCCTTTTATCTTACCCTTAAACCTATCCATACCACTAAACCTGTCCCTAACCATACCCATATCCCACCTCAGTAGCAGCAAGTTTTTAAAAAAACATCAACATAATAATTGTACTTATTTTTTTATGTAAGTACATAGTAGTTAAAGACACTTAATATAAAGTGTTACCGAGTGTCTAAAGCAGACATGTATGATGTCTTATTTGTAAATATAATAACCTTATGTGTACAATCATTTCATGCACTGGATGTGCTGTGAACATCGATGAATATCAGCTTGCTTGATGACGTTTGTGTTTTTGGCACATGTCAGCAGCATTTGGTTTTATGACCATACACTTCTGCATAAGCACATGCATAACAGCAAGCGGGTGTGTGTGCCTGATCAGGTGACCGCTACAAGACCCTCCCACAAATCATTCCTCACATCCATGTCGTGCCAGTGGGTTTGAGGTCACCAGGATAACATTACAGATACGCACATGAAGTATATGCCAGTAATTAGCCTGATACAGCACTGTCTATCTGTCCAGGAGTCTATCTAGAAGTAATGAGAACAGCATTCAGTGAGCTATGAGTGGTCTCTCAGTCTGCCAGTTTTATAAATGAGAGAACGAGATGTCTTGTAAGTTCCAGTTAAAACAAATCCATCATGCAGAGTGTTAAAATGGGTTACAGATAGCTGATTCTTTTTCCATTTTTCCATAACTTTATCATTGTCAAACATAAACAGAATAGATATACAATTTTGTTGTTTACGCACAGGTCATTAGCTTTAAATGGGTGATGAATAGAAAACTGGTCATAATTTTGAGAAATGTTAGGATACATTTGCTTTCCTCCTAATAGATTAGACCCTCCACTAAACTCCACTCCACAACACTCATTGTGGATCTTGGCTTGCATACCTGCTACCTGTCTAAACCACATGAAAGCATGGACTTGTAATAAAGCTTACAAAAAGTGGTTTAACCTGTTTGCTATTTGTTATTGTATCATAGACATCTTGTTGCTCCTTTTTAGACTTACTGAATAGAACCTGTTGATCCTTTTGATGTAAATCACCCACATTTTTTACTCATATCTAAAAACAGTATGAGCACAACCTACTAAACAATACCCAACCAGAGCATGTATGGAATTTCTCTGGAGAAATGGTGTCTTATGATGCCATTCTCTGTGATTTGCTCAGATGGATGAGATGATCACTAACATCAGAGAGGTATTTGTAAGCAATCTGGATGATCTAGCCTGGATGGACGCTGAAACTAAAAAAGCTGCCGAGGAGAAGGTTAGGCTTATTTTCCAGTTCTATGTTTCAAGTTTAAGCTTAATGATACTGTATAATCACTGCTGATCAAATAAACAACAAATACTTGAACTGAAACATGGCAAAAGGTAACTTTGAAAGTTCATTCCATAGAGAAATAAAAGGATTGCATTATTATATATCTATTGTATTAACTACTTAAAAACTACTTTAACTACTTTTCTTTCATTTTCCTCACTGCAGGCCCGAGCAATCAGAGAAAGAATCGGTTTCTCAGAAAACATCATAAACAACACATATCTGGAACAGGAGTACCAAGATGTGAGTGGCTACAAGATAAAGAGTAGACTAAGGAGTCAGGAGTTCAAAAAGATAATTTTAATTTAAACCAGGGGTGTCCAATCCTGCACCTGGAGGGCCACTGGCTGTGTCCGAAATCGCATACTGTCTTGAGTAGGTACTTATTTTGAATAAGTAATTACTTCACAACAGCTAAACAAGTATGTTCTATATAGTATGAATATGTGAAGTATGTATGTAATCTGGATGTACTACATTCGCTATGCTGTCATTATCACATGACCTACCAGCGTCAGTTGCGTTGCTTCACTGCCATTCATAAATCCTCTCCTGTGGCCTCATGGGAAAGTAAAGTGTCCATCGTATGCAAACTTCAGAATCTCGTCGGAAGAAGTAGGTCATCCGGGACTTTTTGCCTACTCTTTTATGAGTACTGTGAATGTGGACATACTTCTTTTGTCACAAAATGTTTTTTGCCTACTATATAGTAAGGCAGTATGCGATTTTGGATGCAGCCACTATCTTGCAGAGTTTAGATCCAACTCCAGTGAAACACACCTGAACCAGCTAATCAAGGTCTTGCTAGGCATACTAGAAACTTCGAGGCAGGTGATTTGAGGCAAGTTGGAGATAAACTCTGCCGGACAGTAGCCCTTAAGGAGTAGGTTTGGAAAGCACTGATTTGAACCATTTAGGACCAATCTGTTGTGCAAAACTTTATTATTTTTTTATCAGTTAAACTATAATGCAGAAGAATACTTTGAGAACATCCTGAAGAACTTGGAGTTTGGTCAGAAGAAACGCCTGAAGAAACTGAGAGTCAAAGTGAACAAAGAAGAGTAAGACCTCTTTCCATAATGTCCCCCCAAAATAGCTCTAAAATAGCTGTTATTTTCACTGCTGTAAAACCCTAACGAATAAAGATATGTCATTAAATATTAAAGTGATATGCATCTTTAATTCAAGGTGGATCACAGGAGCTGCTGTGGTCAATGCATTCTACTCATCTAGCAGAAACCAAATAGGTGCTTGTAACGCATTTGCACAATGTAGCAGTTATTGAACAAAACAAATCAGGTATGTCTGATCAATTAATTCATTATTAATACATTGTAATTATCTGCTTTCTCTCAGTATTTCCTGCAGGTATTCTTCAGCCGCCATTCTTTGGTAAAGGTCAGCCCTGGTCTCTGAACTATGGAGGCATCGGGATGGTCATTGGACATGAGGTCACTCATGGCTTTGATGACAATGGTATCAGGCTAGAAACAGATCTCCCTTGATAATTATTCACATAACGCTGTTGTAAGTTTAAGCTCTATGCATTTCCTTCTTGTTCAGGTCGTAATTTTGATAAAGATGGTGACCTCAAAGACTGGTGGACTCCATCTTCGACTCAGAAATTCCATGAGCTTTCCAAATGCATTGTTGACCAGTATGGAAACTACTCTTGGGATTTGGCGAATGGACAAAATGTATTCCATCAGATGTCTTCACACTGATTCACACCAATTCACAGTCAACAGAGTCAATAACTGTATAATCAGACCATGATCATGTTTAAATTCCATTTCTTTTACAATGTCTTTAATTTTTTATATATAAATATATGTAGCACGATGAGGGGAATTTATTGAAGCTGACATGACAAATAAGTAATGTCCAGT
Organism: Rhinogobio ventralis; assembly: GCA_039654625.1. NCBI lineage: Eukaryota > Metazoa > Chordata > Actinopteri > Cypriniformes > Gobionidae > Rhinogobio > Rhinogobio ventralis. The sequence goes on along the minus strand of CM077206.1, from coordinate 24,512,793 downwards.
CCAATAAAGCTTACCATCGTAAACCATTTAGCAAACATTGTTTAACAGAAAATACTACAATTCTAGTTACCCTACTGTGCTAGGCTGTTTACCGTATGTGGCACATAAGATTTTCATGCCTCTGTCATGGGTTATTCATAGCTGTTTGTGAACTTCTGACAACAGCAATTTGGAACTCATTGTACACAAATAGATTTCCTGGAACTAGAATAACTGCAATTTTCTAGAGATGTAGAAAGACATCCAAATTACGGTCTTATTTTCCATCCCCTTTCTTCTTTTCTCTCTCTCTTCTGTCCTTTGTGTGAACAGCTAAATGGGAATAATACCCTTGGGGAGAACATTGCTGACAACGGGGGCATTCGTCAGTCTTATCAAGTAAGGGCAGGGCATCTTAGCCTTTACTGCAGCTCTTTTGACATCCTTTTTACTGCCAGAAGAATATATTTAGTTTAATATACTTTCTCACTTGCAAAATGGCCCAAAATTTCAAGGTTAAAAAAGGTTAATAAAAACATGATGATAGATTCTCATACGCTGAGCAGAGAAGGCATCTCAATTTGTTCCGCCGTGGATGGATTTTAGTCAGAGTTTGATGACAGAAGGAATCGTTTTAATAGTTTAGACTCTTAGAGAAGCCGAAGGGGGAGAAAATGGCTCATGGGCTACAGTTCAGTGTGTTTAATACTAGGTATCACTGAACCATCAAATATGGTCTACAGTATATAAGATACAATCACACATCTGTAACTGATTCACAGATCACATGTGATTCACACAGAAAGCATTTGGCTGTGAGATGAAACTTCATGTCTGATGTTAATTATTATTTTAAATTCTGAGAGAGAAACTGTTTCCAGTAACTGCTTCCCAAGATTCATCAGTATCACTGTGCTATCACCTTTTCAGGCCTACCAGAACTATGTGAAAAAACATGGAAAAGAAGCTCCTCTGCCTGGAATTGATCTCAATCATGAGCAACTCTTTTTCCTTAACTTTGCACAGGTGAAACTCTTTATGTTCTTATAACTAAGAACATAAAGGAATATTACATGTTTATTACAAGTTAAGATAAGTTGACACTGACACTTGTGACATTGTGTTGATGACCACATTTTCCCCTACGTTTCCCTCCTTAAAAAATCTAGCTTACAGTGAAGCACTTACAAGTGAATGGTTTATAAACGTTAACCACAAAGACTTGAACAAAATGTGTTACTGTAGTGTAACAAATGACTTACTAACCATTTCTGTGTATAGTTACATCCAATTTTCATTCCTTGCCTTTCAACTTCATTGCCATGACAACATTTAACTATATAAAAAAAAAAAATTGACATCTCAAATACATAACAGTTTTAACAGAATAATTATAACATTTTAAGCTTCACGTATCTGCTTTTAATCTGCATATGTTTCTTTTTTTGTGAAAATCGACATTATGCAAATATTGAATGTATTGAACTTCTGCATAGGTTCTATAATCTGATGAGTACGGCTCAATGAAGCTTCTTGAACATTTGTATTTTGCTTTCAAGGTATGGTGTGGAACACATAGACCTGAGCATGCTGTCAACTCCATCAAAACTGATGTCCACAGTCCAGGGAAGTTTAGGTACGTTACCCTTCTTTCACTTACATTGATGCATTTCTGTCTTTATATATTCAGACTGTTACAGTAATGTTAGATTGTGCTGGTAATCTCTACTTTGTCATTTCTCTTTGTGCAGAGTTCTTGGGTCATTACAGAACTTCCCAGAGTTTGCCAAAGCCTTTCAGTGCCAGAAAAATGACTACATGGTGCCTGAGAAGATTTGCCGGGTGTGGTGATTACTCGAGGAACAGAAGATGAGGGTTATATTGAGGGCCTGTGGTCCACAGACCCTCTCACCTCTCTGCTGACTCTTAGACCACTATGGCAGATGCTGAGAAATGTTCTCAATGCTTTAAGCTATGGCCACTATGCTCAACTCCACCAGTGTATTTGAGCTATATACGGAGAGGGGGAGCTGTCTCAGTACACTCCTACAAGCAACAGCCAATATTTGATTACAGTTTGTGAGATCATTCCTTAATCCATGGCTCTTACTGTTTCATACACCATGTCAAATCTAAAATGAAGATTATATAGAGATGCTGTAAAATTTAAAATTTTTACCACATTGTTAATATCACGTAAAACTGGAGAATTGGAGATAACAGTAGCATGATGTATATATTTGTAGCAATACTAGTATACAGCCACTGCTTATACTGCCAATGGTCAATCTGAGTAAATTCAGTAAGTTAAACTATAAAGCTACCCAATTAAACCAAGAATATTATGTATAGTACAATGAGATGTAATAGATATTTCAGAGAATAAGAAAATTGTTAAAAATTCCTTTATTTGAATAGCAAATTATCTAATTTGTACACAGCACATTGTAAATTAAAATATGTAAATTAATTTGCAATTTGTGTCAATGAATACATTTTCCATAGAAACGTGCATATTATCATTAAAGATTAACTGGGGCAATATACACTCACCTAAAGGATTATTAGGAACACCATACTAATACTGTGTTTGACCCCCTTTCGCCTTCAGAACTGCCATAATTCTACGTGGCATTGATTCAACAAGGTGCTGAAAGCATTCTTTAGAAATGTTGGCCCATATTGATAGGATAGCATCTTGCAGTTGATGGAGATTTGTGGGATGCACATCCAGGGCACGAAGCTCCTGTTCCACCACATCCCAAAGATGCTCTATTGGGTTGAGATCTGGTGACTGTGGGGGCCATTTTAGTACAGTGAACTCATTGTCATGTTCAAGAAACCAATTTGAAATGATTCGAGCTTTGTGACATGGTGCATTATCCTGCTGGAAGTAGCCATCAGAGGATGGGTACATGGTGGTCATAAAGGGATGGACATGGTCAGAACAATGCTCAGGTAGGCCGTGGCATTTAAACGATGCCCAATTGGCACTAAGGGGCCTAAAGTGTGCCAAGAAAACATCCCCCACACCATTACACCACCACCAGCCTGCACAGTGGTAACAAGGCATGATGGATCCATGTTCTCATTCTGTTTACGCCAAATTCTGACTCTACCATCTGAATGTCTCAACAGAAATCGAGACTCATCAGACCAGGCAACATTTTTCCAGTCTTCAACTGTCCAATTTTGGTGAGCTCGCGCAAATTGTAGCCTCTTTTTCCTATTTGTAGTGGAGATGAGTGGTACCCGGTGGGGTCTTCTGCTGTTGTAGCCCATCCGCCTCAAGGTTGTGCGTGTTGTGGCTTCACAAATGCTTTGCTGCATACCTCGGTTGTAACGAGTGGTTATTTCAGTCAAAGTTGCTCTTCTATCAGCTTGAATCAGTCGGCCCATTCTCCTCTGACCTCTAGCATCAACAAGGCATTTTCGCCCACAGGACTGCCGCATACTGGATGTTTTTCCCTTTTCACACCATTCTTTGTAAACTCTAGAAATGGTTGTGCGTGAAAATCCCAGTAAGTGAGCAGATTGTGAAATACTCAGACCGGCCCGTCTGGCACCAACAACCATGCCACGCTCAAAATTGCTTAAATCACCTTTCTTTCCCATTCTGACATTCAGTTTAGAGTTCAGGAGATTGTCTTGATCAGGACCACACCCCTAAATGCATTGAAGCAACTGCCATGTGATTGGTTGATTAGATAATTGCATTAATGAGAAACTGAACAGGTGTTCCTAATAATCCTTTAGGTGAGTGTAAATTTACAGTAAATCAAAAACTGATCTGCAAATCCGACAAAAAAAGACAAGATAGATAGACATTAAAATGCAAAGGTGTCTGCTTACATTATTTGTTTGTGTTGTTTTTCTTTTTTCGTTGTGCTGGCCTTGACATTGTATGAATGGGTGTGCATGTGACAAATAATCTCTAGTCTGTCAAGCTTCATTGAATTAAAGCCTTACCTCACCATCAATCAATATTTTCATATTATGTAGAAGGCTAAATTAGTCATACTGAGACCAATCCATACACACAGTACATGTTTAAGCCAAAGATTTTTTACACGTACCCTTACCCCGTGCTTTTGTTTTTTAATATAAAGATATTCTATATATCTGATATAATTACTTCTGAAATGCTGTTCCCAACATATCCATTACATCCTCATAAGCAATGACACAAACTGCTATTTTTTTCTGTTTCACATTTTTGGAAATGTAGATGATTATATGTGTAATATTGTAATGATTGTTAGGTGTATTTTACATCAGCTATACAAGTTATATTCATTTTGTGGGCATTGGGATGCTGTAAGTCTAAAAACAAGAAGCTCAAAAGATTTTTGTCCAAAAGTTCCTCTGTGCTGTGTCAAAAAAACATCAAAATGCAAGTTTTTTAAAATTCTTTACATTTTTGTTATTTTCTGTCCATTTGTTCCCAGAGGGTCTTTGTTCTAAGTATTGTTTGACATTTTACGTCTCTGCACATTGCTTCCCCCTCTCTGATAAATCCATCTCAACCACTCCACAGACAAATATACCTCAGATGCCTGTATTTAGATATGTTATAATAAGCATCTACAGAAGAGAAATGTTTTATTAATAAATTAATGTGAAAATCTCTTTGTTGTGTATTTTGTTTTCTCATGGTCTCTGCTTATTTGATGAAAAGCATTGAATGTGGAACAAAAACAGGCCTCAAAAACAGACAACCTCTCTGGCATTTTCTTTGGCAGACAATCAAGCCATGGGAGACTGTAATGCACAATATCAGCAGCCCAGTGAAAAGAAACACTGTTATTTTTCCCTATGTAATGCCTTTACACTGCATTGGGTCAGATTCCGTTGGGGTACTTGCTCCCACGTGGGGCTTGCAAAAGCCAGAATGTACAGCCCTTTGCAGTGTGCACTCACAAATCTTCTGACCATAGTATAGCATCACCATAGGGATTTTCGGCTCTTTACTTTATCATATTAGTCCTGTAGGTCCTGTCCACTATCTTTACTGCCTCTTTGCAGAGTTAAATATACCTCATGCTGTCACCCACCTGATTAAAAACAGATTTGTTGGCTCACTGGTGACAAGTTGCAGTGAGGGCTGAAACTTGAACTGCAGGCCTGCGATACCCTCTTCATTCCCTCCTGCATATCACTCTTGTATTTTGTATTTGTTTACTTATTTGATAGGGACAATGCATGTTAAGGAACATTAGTATGCAATACAAAATGTAAACAAACTGGATTATAGCAACATTGCTAATTTACATCCGCAGTCCCTAGGCAGGTACACACAAAAACACATACTCAAATACACATTGTATTGCCAAAAGTTTTGGGACGCCTGCCTTTACATGCACATGAACTTTAATGACATCCCATTCTTAATCCGTAGGGTTTAATATGGAGTTGGTCCATCCTTTGCAGCTATAACAGCTTCAACTCTTCTGGGAAGGCTTTCCACAAGGTTTAGGAGTGAGTTTATAGGATTTTTTTACCATTCTTCTCGAAGCGCATTTGTGAGGTCAGGCACTGATGTTGGACGAGAAGGCCTGGTTCACAGTCTCCGCTCTAATTCATCCCAAAGGTGTTCTATCAGGTTGAGGTCAGGACTCCTCCACACCAAACTCGCTCATCCATGTCTTTATGGAACTTGCTTTGTGCACTGGTGTGCAGTCATGTTGGAACAAGAAGGGGCCATCCCCAAACTGTTCCCACAAAGTTGGGAGCATGAAATTGTCCAAAATGTCTTGGTATGCTAAAGCATTAAGTGTTCCTTTCACTGGAACTAAGGGGCCAAACCTAACCCGTGAAAAACAACCCCACACCATAATCCCCCCTCCACCAAACTTTACACTTGGCACAATGCAGTCAGGCAAGTACCGTTCTCCTGGCAACCGCCAAACCCAGACTCGGCCATCTGATTTCCAAACAAAAGAAGCGTGATCCGTCATTCCTGAGAACACATCTCCACTGCTCTAGAGTCCAGTGGTGGCGTGCTTTACACCACTGCATCCGACGCTTTGCATTGCACTTGGTGATGTAAGGCTTGGATGCAGCTGTTAAGCCATGGAAACCCATTCCACGAGGCACTCTACGCACTGTTCTAGAGCTAATCTAAAGGCCACACAAAGTTTGGAGGTCTGTAGCTATTGACTCTGCCCCAACACATTATTTAAAATTTCTAATCAAAATGTTTTCACAACTGATTTATCATAAACCACTTTTTAAAATGATCTTTAAAAGTGTGATAAGTAGAACATTGTCTTATTGACTGTGGTAAATTATTCCAATATTTAACCCTTTACAGACAATACTTTCTGTCTAAAAGATATTCGCCTATATGGCACCTCGCAATCCCCTCTGTCCTGTTTTGCTCTGTTTTTTATTTTGCTATAGTTTAATAGTTTAGCTCAGTATAATTTTACCATTTTGTGATTGCATGGGGTTTAACATGACCACCAATTTTTCTAAAATATGTCTAAAGCAATATTTGTGATGATTTGGAAGCAAAGAAATGCTCGCAAAATCTCTCTTTTTGGCCAGTACCATGAATGTTCGCTTGTGAATGAGCACAAGTCTCCCCACTGTCTTCACCGCAAAAGATCATTTAACGACTGTAACACATAATTTCTCTTGTTGAAAAAACAATTTAATTATTCGAACAGGGGAGTTACTGTACTTGGATTTTTATGAACCCACTTGGCTGTGAAATTGGGTGTTAAGGTTTAATGCCAAGTAAAGCTAATAATCAGTACGCCCTCTTGCATACATAGGCATTACAGGTTTCTCTTGTCCCATCAGTTATAGGTCATTAATATAGGTTCAAGCTCATTTACTCTAGATTTGCTTTACCATGCAAAGTCATTACTATTCAGTTAAAAAAAAAAAGTCAAATGAGAGAGAGAGAGAAAAAAAACCTTTCACCTTTTTTGTTTTCAACATGTAAAGAACCCATACAAAAAAGCGTTGAAATAGAATAACCATTTTTAGGTTCCCTAAAAGCAGTACTTAAAAGAACCTCTTTTTTCTTAGTGTGAAGAATATTCTTATAATCTTACAAAAAAAAAAATCCACTATAAAGAACCTTTTGTACAATGGAAAGGTTCCATGGATGTTAAAGATTCTGGTAACGCTTTAGATTACAGTCCAGAAAGTACTGCGTAAGTAAAGCAAATTTACTGCGTATCTTTCGGTAATTATACTATAACTATAAAGTATGTACGTGTAGGTATAAGGGAACAATATGTAATATTTGGGGAATAAAGGGGTAACTATCAGGAAAATTAACAAATTATTTATACTGTAAGTATTTTTTAATTAAGGGGTAATTATCCATGTAGTTACAGGGTAAGTGATGCTTGTAGTTACAGGGTTACAGGGTATTGTAGTTACACAGTATTTTCTGGGCTGTAATCTAAAGCGTTACCAAGGTTTTTTATGGAATGATTGATGCCAGAAAAGAAACGTCTCGGTTACGTATGTAACCCTCGTTCCCTGAAGGAAGGGAACGGAGACGTTACGTCAGTTACTGACGGAATGGGGGTTTCGCTTAGAAGCCAATCGCCTTTGAGCTCTACAAAACGAGCCAATGGCATGAAAATGCCATGGGTCTGCGGAATTTGCATGCCGCAACCCCGCCCCACGGCGTGGGTATAAAGGGCGTTGCGTGGCAATCTCGCATTATGTTACCTGCTGAAGAGCGCCCGGCCAGTTCCAGCTGTACAGCGGTCGTGGCAGGGGGACGTAACGTCTCCGTTCTCTTCCTTCAGGGAACGAGGGTTACATACGTAACCGAGACGTTCCCTTTCAGTCAGTACACTACGAGTTACGTCAGTTACTGACGGAATGGGGGTCCCAATACAATCTCGCCATGACGGCTGTCTTCCAGCGTCCTGCGCTGACCCGGGCTCCCTGCCATGAGTGTGGGCACGAACGAGGGGCTAGGCTCAACGCTACCAAGGTACACTGGAAAGCATATCCCACGTGGAGAATGCAACACAATGCCAACCCAAAGGGGGGGACTTTAAAAATACACCTATGACCCGAAGGAGCTGCATAGGGGACACTCCGGGGTATCCAGCCGAAGGTGGAATATTTCAACCCCAGGCGTGGCAAGGTGTCTTGCCAAGGGGCTACAAGAGACTTACCGTGGAAATACACATGTGGGGGTTACCCAACAGGGGAACCATGCACACGGAGGCACCTAGCTGAGCACGAGGGGTGGCCGAGAGGGCACTCGCTCTGGTGACGACATCAACAGTGCTGGAGGAGCTCAGGGCTTACTGGGAAGCTCACCTGAGAAGAAATGCGCACGCATCCAGTCCGTGGAGTGGAATGGCGCAGCAAGCGAAGACACCTGAGCCTGTCCGGTTACTGGCCAGTAGGGGCGAGTACACGAGAGGATACAGGCTCCACTCGGAGATTATAAAATCTTGCGAATGTGTTGGGTGTCGCCCAGCCTGCAGCTCTACAAATGTCTGTTAGCAAGGCACCATGCGCTAGAGCCCAAGAGGAGGCAACACTCCTGGTGGAGTGTGCTCTTACCCCGAGGGGGCATGGCATGCCCTGGACTTGATATGCCAGGACAATGGCGTCCACTATCCAGTGGGACAACCTCTGCTTGGAGAGAGCCTTCCCTTTCTGCTGCCCTCCGTAACAGACAAAGAGCTGGTCTGAGGTCCTGAAACACTGCGTCCGGTCTACGTAAGCACGAAGGACGCGTACTGGACAGAGCAGTGCCAAGGCTGGGTCTGCCTCCTCCAAGGGCAGCGCTTGCAGGTTCACCACCTGGTCCCTGAAGGGAGTGGTGGGAACCTTGGGCACGTATCCAGGCCGGGGTCTCAGGATCACGTGAGAATTGGCCGGCCCGAATTCCAGGCACGCTTCGTCAACCGAAAATGCCTGCAGGTCCCCTACCCTCTTGATGGAGGCCAAAGCAGTCAGGAGCGCCACTTTCAATGAAAGGAACTTCAGCTCGACTGACTGCAATGGCTCAAAGGGAGCCTTTTGCAGGGCAGCTAGGACCACTGCTAGGTCCCAAGAGGGTACCTGAGGTGGGCGAGGAGGGTTTAACCTCCTCGTGCCTCTGAGGAACCTGCTGACCAGGTCGTGCTGTCCAACCGTTTTAGAGTCCACCAGGTCGTGATGGGCTGAAATTGCAGCCACATAGACCTTCAGGGTGGAGGGAGACAGCCTTCGCTCCAACCCTTCCTGGAGGAAGGAGAGCACGGACCCGATCGAGCATTTTCTGGGGTCCTCTCGCCGAGAGGAGCACCAGTTGACGAAGAGGTTCCACTTCAACGCATAGGCCTGTCTGGTAGACAGGGCTCTAGCGGAAGTGATGGTAGCCGCCACCTGAGGTGGCAGGGTACTCAAACCTGCCGCGTCCCGTCCAGGTTCCACACGTGGAGGTTCCACAGGTCGGGACGCGGGTGCCATATGGTGCCCCGTCTCTGAGACAGGAGGTCCCGTCTCAGAGGGATCGACCAGGGAGGTGCTGTCGCAAGGAGTACAAGTTCTGAGAACCAGGTCCGGCCGGGCCAATACGGGGCGACCAAAAGGACCTGCTCCCTGTCCTCCCTGATCTTGCACAGAACCTGTGCGAGAAGGCTCACTGGGGGGAACGCATATTTGCGTGGGCCCCGCGGCCAGCTGTGCGCTAGTGCATCCGTGCCGAGGGTCCCCTCGGTCAGGGAATAGTACCAGCGGCAATGGGAAGAGTCGCGGGAGGCAAACAGATCTATCTGTGCGTCGCCAAACTGTTCCCAAATCAGCTGAACCGTCTGGGGATGGAGTCTCCATTCCCCCGGGAGCGGCTGAAACCGCGACAGCTCGTCGGCTGCGCAGTTCAGGTCTCCCGGGATGTGAACGGCATGAAGCGACCTCAGATGCTTCTGACTCCATAGCAGGATATGGCGGGCGAGTTGCGAACTCTGCAGAATGCCGAAGCACCCAGGGAGAACGCGCACGCTGTGCTAGATCACTGCACAGATCAGACAGGAATGCGGAACTCGCTGGAACGTGCCGTAACACCAACACTCTGGAGAGAAACTCGTCTTGAAGAGAGAAGCACTCAGGCAGTAACTCGGCTCTGAAGCAGAAACATAATGCGAGATTGCCACGCAACGCCCTTTATACCCACACCGTGGGGCGGGGTTGCGGCATGCAAATTCCGCAGACCCATGGCATTTTCATGCCATTGGCTCGTTTTGTAGAGCTCAAAGGCGATTGGCTTTTAAGCGAAACCCCCATTCCGTCAGTAACTGACGTAACTCGTAGTGTACTGACTGAAAGGGAACTTATAATTTTAAGAGTGTAGGAAGGCTGATTGCACTTATTAAAAACCATTGAGCTTGTATGTTTGTAAGCATCACACACTGTGGCTGCATCCGAATATGCATACTGTATTTCCCTATATAGCAGACGAAATACAGTATGTGAAAAAAGTTTCACAGTATTCATAAACAGTAGTCAAAAAGTATGGCCTAAAAGATGACCTACTTCCTGCAAGATTCACAAGTGCGCATCCAATAGACACTTTAATCGTCCTACAAAGCACAATGGGTTGTGAACAATATATAGCCATTTGAGTGTGGACAGATCAACACTTTTTCAGCAAGTAGCAGACCATCCATGGATTTTTGGCATACTATTTTCAACATACTATTCTTTGAGACCAGGGTCAGAAATTAACAGGGACTTGGGGCAAAAAATGCCACCAAAATAAACAAAACAAAAATAGCCCCCAAATTCAAGGTGAAGGAAAGGTGCGGATTCTGAAATCCACTGCCGCTTCAATATACCCATATATACTGTATATCCTAATTAAATTTATAATCAAAGCATTAATCAATATTTATCCTCCTATATTATTCTAATGATTTTTAATGATTCATTACAGTTATGATATTACTTAATCAATAGAACCACTGATTGTTTATGGTTTCTTCATATATGTTTTCTAAAGTTTGCATTTGGTCTCTGAGGACCAGACCTGGAAAGTCTATGGTGATGTGCATCTGATTAACTGACAATGTGTGGAAATTTACTATGACTATCTATTTTCTCTTAGCCATTCAGAACATTCCACCTGCAGTAATGACGTAGCTAGACCTTGAAAAGAGTATAACTGTTGAGAAATTGTATGTATGAGAATCTGGTAGAGAGGGAGCGTGGCCTAGGAACTCCTTGTGAGACTTGAAGCTGGCTTTTCCTGATGAAATTGCAAACTATTCTTCAATAAATTTTTCTTTAATTAATTGCACTCCTGACTCCTGTCTTCATTCCTCACAACTGGTCTTGGGTCATAAACTGTTATCCCCCTAACAAAGGTAAGGGGGCAAAAATTCCCCATGAACAATAAAGTGATTAATTAATTAATTAAGTTAGATCTATTACGGCTGTCACGATTAAAGTGAAATGTGAAATTAATGAAAAGTATAAATTGTGACATTACATAGAGTATATACAGTATGCTATTTTACGCGTGGTTTGCAGCATTGAGCATTATAACCAATCACACACGTTATTGTTGAGCTTATGAATGCGATGTCCAATCAGAGGCATTTTGATACGTTACGGAGTTGTTCACTGCGCGCACTTACTGACTGAATTCTGAATCTGCATTTGCGAATTCTCTCATCATCAAAAACAACAAAGTGCAGAAAAGATGTAAGTAAGAGATTTATTTTGCAGTATAGACAGCTTCAGTGATTATAACGGGGGTTTTGAGAAAGTGCATAACTCACATTAGACTAAAGTCATGGACCATGCTCTTTGCTTTCTTTATATAATTTATTCTCAGATTAAATAGCCATGTTGTATTTCATACTACTGAAATAACCAATCTGAAGCCTTGATTTTCTAATCCGTAAAAAGTCACCCGTACAAAATCATAAATGGTTTTTAGCTTGTTTCGTCTGTAGCCAGAATATTACATACATTTTCCGCACAAAAACTTTACATTAATAAATATTATTACAATATCAAGAGCAATAATCAGCAACAATGAATTGTGTCATGTTATGTTTTATTTTATTTTATTCATAGGCTATTTACAGACAGTCATTGTATTTCAGGTGGATTGGAGAACGTGGATAGATGGATGGATGATGGAGCACACATCCCGGTGAAGGAACAGGTAAGTATCCGATTTGCAGAAACACGGAACAGGAGATGCTGGAGACAATGAGTAACTGGAAGACAATGTAGAAACACAGGAGATAGGTACATAGACTTCGGGAACTTGGAAACAGCAGGTCCTATTGCTCAAACGAGACCAGACAATGTGAGTGTTCGTATGCAGAGGTGATTGGCGAGGGAATGAGCTGCATGTGCGGGTGATCTGTATTCTGCTGACTGAGAGCATTGTGATTGGCTGACAGTGGAGCCTGGCTGATTCATGACAAATTAATCATTCACTCAACCGGTTTATTCAAAACATTCATTCAAGAATGAAACACCACTCTTGTGTGGTGCTCCAGCGGTTGATTGATTTCTTTGCACCCTGACGAAACTTACCAATTCACAAAATTAACGGAATGCATAGCTGATATAAAAAATTGGATGACTAGTAATTTCCTACTACTTATTTCTGAAAAAACAGAGATTCTACATAGTAACCTAGAATACTGTCTAACACTTGATGGCTGCTCTGTCAAGTCTTCGTCGTCAGTTAGGAACCTGGGTGTGCTCTTTGATACCAATCTCGTTGGTATCAATCTCGTTTGATACCAATCTGCATTCCTCCATCTTAAAAATATATCTAAATTAAGACATATGCTCTCAATGCAAAATGCAGAACAGAATGCAGTTTATGCGTTCATGACCTCAAGACCTCATGATTATTGTAATGCTCTACTGGGTGGTTGCCCTGCACACTTAATACAGGTGCTGGTCATATAATTAGAATATCATCAAAAAGTTGATTTATTTCACTAATTCCATTCAAAAAGTGAAACTTGTATATTATATTCATTCATTACACACAGACTGATATATTTCAAATGTTTATTTCTTTTAATTTTGATGATTATAACTGACAACTAAGGAAAAACTAAGGAAAATACCCGAATTCAGTATCTCAGAAAATTTTAATATTACTTAAGACCAATACAAAGAAAGGATTTTTAAAAAGGATTTTTGAAAAGTATGAGCATGTACAGCACTCAATACTTAGTTGGGGCTCCTTTTGCCTGAATTACTGCAGCAATGCGGCGTGGCATGGAGTCTGTGGCACTGCTCAGGTGTTATGAGAGCCCAGGTTGCTCTGATAGTGGCCTTCAGCTCTTCTGCATTGTTGGGTCTGGCATATCGCATCTTCCTCTTCACAATACCCCATAGATTTTCTATGGGGTTAAGGTCAGGCGAGTTTGCTGGCCAATTAAGAACAGGGATACCATGGTCCTTAAACCAGGTACTGGTTGCTTTGGCACTGTGTGCAGGTGCCAAGTCCTGTTGGAAAATTAAATCTGCATCTACATAAAGTTGGTCAGCAGCAGGAAGCATGAAGTGCCCTAAAACTTCCTGGTATACGGCTGCGTTGACCTTGGACAATGGATTAATGATATTAAGAAGAGGATCTATGACCTCTGGAAGCATCTCTTTTAATAGCTTAGTCGGTATAGGGTCGAGCATACATGTTGTTGATTTAGATGATTTAACGAGTTTAGCCAATTCTTCTTCTCCTATAGCAGTGAATGAGTGGATTTTTCTGATATGATACTGTAGTAGACGGCTGCATGGTTATAATTTTTTTCCTAATATTATCAATCTTGCACATAAAGAAGTTCATAAAGTCATTACAGCTGTGCTGTTTACAAACGTCAGAAGTTGAAGCTTTATTTTTCATTAATTTAGCCACTGTATCAAATAAATACCTAGGGTTGTGTTTTTTTTCTAAGAGAGTTGAGAAATAAGCAGATCTAGCAGTTTTTAAGGCCTTTCTGTATGCAATCATGCTCTTTTTCTACGAAATGCGAAAAACCTCCAGTTTTGTTTTCTTCCAGCTATGCTCCATTTTTCTGGCTGCTGTTTTAAGGGCCCGTGTGTGCTCGTTGTACCACGGCATTGGACTATTTTCTTTAATCTTGTTTAAGCGCAGAGGAGCAACTGTGTCTAAAGTGCTGGAAAAAAGTGAGTCAATAGTTTCTGTTGCAACATCAAGTTCCTCTAGGCTCTCTGGGATGCTGAGGAGATGAAACTGATGAGGAGGATTATTTACAAAGCAATCTTTAGTGGCAGCGGTGATAGTCCTGCCATATTTGGAACAAGGGGACGGCTTTGCAGCCTTAGTTAAATTAAGTATACATGATACTAGGTAATGATCTGAGATGTCATCGCTCTGCTGCAGAATTTCAACGGTATCAACATTTATTCCATGTGACAGTATTAGGTCTAAAGTATGATTATGGCAATGAGTGCGTCCTGACACGTGTTGCCTAACTCCAATAGAGTTTAGAATGTCTCTAAATGCCAATCCCAATGCGTCTTTTTCATTGTCTACATGGATATTAAAATCACCAACAATTAGTACTTTATCTGCAGCCAGTACTAACTCTGATAGAAAGTCAGCTAATTCTTTGGTAAAGTCTGTATTGTGCCCTGGTGGCCTGTACAGTACAGTACAGTAGCCAGCACAAATGTCAAACGGATTTATCATTTACACTACATAATGTTACATAAATCACCACAACTTCAAAAGAATTATATTTGAAACTAGACTTCTGAGTAATACTGAAGAATATTATAAATTACAGCAACAACTCCCCCTTTGCCTTTCAGATGCAGCTCGTGTTTATAACAATAATCTTAGGTGGTGGACTCATTTAAAGCAATGTAATTGTCCGGTTTTAGCCAGGTTTCTGTCAAACACAGCACATCTAGGTTATTATCTGTAATCATATCATTAACAATAAGTGCTTTTGGGGGAAGGGATCGAATATTCAGCAGCCCAAGCTTTATCATTTGTTCATCTGTATTATATCTGTTTTTTATGTGTTGGACATCAATTAAATTTTTACCATTAAATGGTTTTGATGTTTTTTGTATTTACTAATTCGGGGAACAGACACAGTCTCTATGTGATAATATCTAGGTGAAATAGTCTCTATGTGTTGGGATTTATCTGACTTCTGTGACGTGAGACAGCTAGCAGATGGTCGGTTAAGCCAGTCCGTCTGCTTCCTGACCTGGGCCCCAGTTAGTCAAGGTTCAACTCTAAGACTATGTGTTAAATTACTAGAGAGAAGAGCGGCACCATCCCAGGAAGGATGGATGCCATTTTTCTTTAACAGGTCAGGTCTGCCTCAAAAGCTTTTCCAATCGTCTATGAACCCTATGTTATTTTGCGGACACCACTTAGACAACCAGCCACTGAGTGATGATAGTCTGCTAAGTATCTCATCACTCTGGCGAACAGGGAGGGGACCAGAGCAAAAAACGTTAGCTGACATCGTACTTGCGAGTTCACACACCTCTTTAATGTTAATTTTGGTGATCTCCGACAGGCGAAGTAGAACATCATTAGTGCCGACGTCTTTTCTTCTATTTAAGTTCTATTCGTGAACATCAGACATTCTACTATGTTGCCTTAATTTTCTCACGGTAGGGCGATGGATGCCTTTTTATTTTAAGAACCACATTTTCTCCTGTGTTTAAGTAGTAAGGGAGTTAGGTAATTGTTTCTGTATTTGTTTTTATTTTATTTTGGTAGGTAAGTTATCTTTAATCTTAGTAAGAATGTTTTGTTTGTTGTTTTGGCCTCTCCCCTCCTGAAGCCCTTTTTGTTAATTCTCACTGTTTATTTAATAAATCTTGTTATTTTTGAAACTGGAACCTAACAGTGTACAGAGTTCACTAAGCTAGTCGCATCCAAAGCAGTGTCTAAAGCTTTTACATTCTCACTACTCTTAAATAAAGTCTGGATGCGTGTCTCTAATTCTGAAATCTTCTCCGTCAGCCTGACTATCTCCTTGCATTTATCACATGTGAAGCCCTGTTCGCCGACAGAGAAGGATATACTAAACATGTATCAGGCAGTGCAAGTAAAAATTACAGGAGAAGATGACATGGCTTACCGTGTTTGTTGATTAATCCAACTCACCACAGTTGTTTGATGGACTCTGTTGACTAATCCAACTCACCACAGTTGTTTGATGGACTCTATTGACTAATCCAACTCAACACAGTAGTTTAATGAACTCAGAAAACAGGAGACCCAGGTGCACAGATGGCATTATTGTAAAGTGTACACTATTTCACCATTAACCCTCTGAACCTGAAGAATGCGCAGGCGCGTTTTGCTTGATTTTTCCTTATGACAGTGTAAATGAACTTAAAATACTCTGTCATTTTTGGCCTCACAGACATAAAAGATATGTCTTTAAAGTTTAAAGTGTCTACTTTTATTTGTGCACACTCAAAATAAAAACTAAATGTCGTGCTTTTCGCTAAATAAAGAAAACAAACAGGATGCGCGTTCTCCCGTCTGTCTCTTTGTGAAGTCCACTCTGAAATGCGTCAGAAAATGAACTGTAAGTGTGACCACACCCATGTGCACGCAAAGAGATTCACATGCAAATCATCCACGTGAAGGAATGCAAACCTGTAAACGCCCCATCACCTCAAAACAAAGACTGATCTTCAGCATTCTTCTGCTTTTCATCAAGTTTGGAAGACAGACTTCAGATTTACCTCAGAAGAAGAACACGATTTTAAAATGAGGATTTTTAAGGTAAAACATTTCTTCTCACTTATATTAGCGTTATTGATGCATAAACTTCACATTGTAGGCTACTAGTTGAACCATCGCTAGACTAAAATGTGTGAAATCAACGGAAACATGTTGAAAATGAAATATAGACAGTTAGGCAACCTTTCAATGCTAAATAAAGACACACGTACAAAGTCGACATGAGGATATTTTTATGCTCTATAATATTAAACACAGCATGATATAAAAGTAGGGTTGCCAACTGTCCTTTATTAGCCCGGACGTCCCGTATATTGGGCCTAAATGTCCCGTACGTGACCTCCCTTGTCTCGTTTCTTGACTGCTACCCACTCATCTAACCACTAACTAAGTGGTTGTTCACATATGTTGCATCTTTTGCGCGCTCAAGTTTGTTATACATTTAGAATAACGCAACGCCGTCGTGATGCTCATGCGGTGCGGCACGCTCGTTTTTCCCAGGTGCAGCGAGAGAATATAAACGCTTAGCAAAAACAGACACCACAGGAGCGTTTAGTTTGTGCTGAATACAGTGTAATCAGACTTTAGCCATGAAAATGTTACAAGTAACAGAAATAAGCACAAATGTCAGGGCATATCAAACAGGGCATGTCAAAACAGCTCAGGGTTTACTAACATTTGTAGACTTTTATTAACATGACTAACCATTAACAAAGCATTTATTAATGGTTTTTGAGAACCTTATTGTAAAGTGTACACTATTTCACCATTAACAGATGTGTTACCAACATTTGCAGACTTTTATTAACATGACTTACCATTAACAAAGCATTTATTAATTAAATGTGTGACCCTTATTGTAAAGTGTACACTATTTCACCATTAACTGATGTGTTAATAACATTTGTAGACTCTTTATTAACATGACTTACCATTAACAAAGCATTTATTAATGTTTTTGTGACCCTTATTATAGTGTACACTATGTCAACATTACCTGATATGTTACTAACATTTGTAGGTTCATCACAATGCAGTCATTATTGATTTTACTGGACCTTAAATGAGTGAAAGTCATTCACACATCACTTACACTTACAACTCTTAACGCATTATACTCCATCACGTCTATTGCGGTCTCAAAACTCTGGCCAGTTGATAATACCTAGAATATCAAAATCAACTGCAGGCGGTCGATCCTTTTCCTATTTAGCACCCAAACTCTGGAACAGCCTTCCTAGCATTGTTCGGGAAGCAGACACACTCTGTCAGTTTAAATCTAGACTAAAAACGCATCTCTTTACTATGGCATACACATAAAACATTTTAATTTATATTTTATTCAAATTGTTAGGCTGCATTAACTAGGTCAGCCGGAACCGGGAACACTTCCCATAACACCTGATGTACTCGTTACATCATAAGAGGAATGGCATCTACGCTAATGTTAGTCTCTCTGTTTATCCCGAGGTTTACTGCAGTCAGCCGGATCCGGGCCGTATCCAGATCAGATGGTGGACCAGCGCCCAGACATTACCAACGCATCCCTGAAGTGTCTGCAGAGACCGTGTCAATTAGTCTACCCTCTGAAATTGCTCATCGACATGGCATCCTCAATGGATCCATCTCCGGCGTGATGACTCCGATAATTTCGAATATTCCTATTTAATAATTGTTTAATTGACACGCCGTCCTCAATAAACCCGGTGTGATGCCTCCGATCTTTCGAATAATCCAATCTAATATTACTTCTGACCTATAAGGCTGCCAAAATAATAAACATACACTGTTTGTTAATTGGCCAGAGGAGAACTGGCACCCCGACTGAGCCTGGGGGAATTGGGGAATAGGCAAAGGGACTCCACCCCGTTTGAGGTTTCATAGTCTCGACCGCGTGTCTAGAACCTGTGACAACCCGTGCTGTCAACCGGCAGCTCGGCGGCACACGGCGTGCTGAGCGCTCAAGCCCTTGCGAGGAAGGTGAGACGAAGTCAAGTCGAGTCAACCTAATTTATATAGCGCTTTTTACAATGCAGATTGTTTCAAAGCAGCTTCACATTGTTAAACAGGAAAATAAAGCAACCGAATTTGATTCGGCTGTACAGCCGCTCTGGAGAAAACGGTGATGTCATCTAGCTAATTTCAATTATCATATATATTCAAGTAATGTAGTTGATATAGTTAATTTAGTTTAGTAATTACATTTATTTGGATATTTATTTGAAAATTTTGTGTCCCCGCACATATCCGAACAGCGTGCCGACGTCATCACGTTCTCCTGAGAGAACATGGATCACCCATGAACACAATCTCAACATGTTATATGTAAGAGAGATTTTAGCCGTCAAATGAGTAAAGGAAACAACCACATCCAGAAACACACGGGCGGAATGTCGTCTTGAAAAGACGCAAACTCACACCCGTGTTGCTCTTTTAGGAGAATACTCGCCAATATATGTGCTGAAGCACACAGGGAAGGTGCCCGCGGCGCGCAGACAAAGAAACCCAATACCAGCTGTTAAAACAGCCTTTGTCGCGTCTCAGAACACTCACACACACTGGGCACTCTATCCGTGCTGCCACTCCGCTGCACGAGCCGTCACACCAGCACAAGGTAAGCTCTTCTACAAAAGGCAGTCCAGACTCGTAAAGAAAACACTCAATGAGTTTGTTCACCATGAAACCAACCGGCTCCGAAGTGAAATGCAATCTGATGCAGGCACCCTCTTCTGTGCAGGCGGGGTTGCATGATGCAAAGGCCGCACGCCAATGTTCACGGCAATAACTACAGCTTTAAAATACCTTCACCAAATTCAATGTTAAAAAAATTGTCTATTCAGGTGAATTCTCAGGAGTTTTGCTGGGAGACAAGAGATATGCATGCCTGCCTTAACTTTTGACTCCCTATAGGGAGACCCAGACTGAGGCACAGCTCAATGCACACATAAGAGCTCATATAGAGATGGCATTTGGGCTCATCAAGTCAAGATTCCAGTGCCTGAATTACCTCAGAGTGACTCCACAAAGGGCATGTGACATTGTAGTTGCATGTGTTGTGCTACATAACATTGCCTGTCTGAGGAGAGGCAACAAAGGATGGTTGTAGAGGAAGACTGGGGCATTGAAGCCATTTTTGAGGGCAATGAAACAGGCAGGGTTATAAGAGACAGTTATGCCAATAATTATTTTGGTTAATATGTTCCAAGCCATTTTTTATATTTGTATAATTTATTTTCACCTGCTGCCATGTTCTTTTTTCTTCACTTAAGTTGCTGCTGTAAAAGTTAGTCGTTATTCTCTCTCACACACACACACACACTTCAATATATTGTGACAAATATTTAATTTAACTTCAATAAAATAGATTCATGTACATTTCAAATTAGTTGCTACTTACACATTGAGACAATCAGCAATTTCCTGCCAGCCTTTCTCTCGTTTTATTAATAGCTGCGGTATTCCCTTTTTTGGTAATCATACGGACATACGGAAGTCCCAGGGGTGGCCCCGGCCAAACAGGCGGGGGAACAACACCTAACTGAGACGGCAGAGAGCTCTGCCGAGGGAAAGACACGGGCTCGCCGTAGGGAGCCGTACCGTGGAAGAATACACATATGGGACCGCCGTGGGGGTCACAACATATGAAACCCAGCCTAACACAAGTTCCACCAATGCATACGAGTGTTAGACCTGGCGTCGGACGCTCCGCCACATCCGACTGCCGCGGGTTGCGGAGGACTCAACAGGGTTCGCCGTTCTGGGGAACTCGACTGGAGCATATAAGCGCACGTATCCGTTCCAAAGGGAAGGGAGTGGCGCAGCAAGCCGACACTTAGAACGGGCACTTCGGTGTTACTGACTATGGGAAGCGAGCACACAGGAAGATACCGGCTCTACACGGAGGCTATAAAATCTAGCGAACGTGTTAGGTGTCGCCCAGCCCGCAGCTCTACAATATCTGTCAGCGAGGCGCCACGAGCCAACGCCCAGGAAGAAGCTACACCCCTAGTGGAGTGGGCTCTTAACCCGAGCGGGCAGGGCACGTCTTGGGTTTGGTACGCCAAGACGATGGCATCCACTATCCAGTGGGCCATCCTCTGCTTGGAGACAGCCTTTCCCTTCTGCTGGCCTCCATAACAGACGAAGAGCTGTTCTGAGGTCCTGAAGCTTTGCGTTCTGTCCACGTAAGTCCGCAGAGCGTGGACTAGACAGAGAAAAGCTAGGGCTGGGTCTGCCTCCTCCGAAGGCAGCGCTTGCAGGCTCACCACCTGGTCCCGGAAGGGAGAGGTGGGAACCTTGGGCATAAATCCGGGCCGGGGTCTCAGGATTACATGAGAGTTACCGGGCCCGAATTCCAGGCACGATTCGTCGACCGAAAATGCCTGCAGGTCCCCTACCCTCTTGATAGAGGCCAATGCAGTCAGGAGTACTGTCTTCAGAGACAGGATTTTTAACTCAACTGACTGCAAAGGCTCAAAGGGCGCCCTCTGCAGTGCGGTTAGCACCAGAGTTAAGTCCCAAGAGGGTATAGAGGGAGAGCGAGGTGGTTTTAGTCTCCTCGCCCCCCTCAGGAACCTGACGATCAGATCGTGCTTCCCTAGAGACTTACCACCTACCATGTCATGATTAGCGGCAATAGCGGCAACATAGACTTTGAGGGTGGAGGGAGACAGCCTTCGCTTCAACCCGTCCTGTAGGAAGGAAAGCACAGAACCGACCGAACATCTCCGGGGGTCTTCTCAGCGAGAAGAACACCAGTCGACGAACAGGTTCCACTTCAACGCATAGAGGCGCCTCGTAGAGGGAGCTCTAGCGGAAGTGATGGTGTCTACCACAGCCTGTGGTAGGCCACCTAGAACCTCCGCGTCCCGTCCAGGGACCAGACATGGAGTTTCCAGAGGTCCGGACGCGGGTGCCATAGGGTGCCCCGTCTCTGAGTCAGGAGGTCCTTCCTCAGAGGAATGGGCCAGGGAGGTGCTGTCGCGAGAAGCACTAGTTCCGGGAACCAAGTCCGGTTGGGCCAATACGGAGCGACCAACAGGACTTGCTCCTCGTCCTCCCTGACCTTGCACAGAGTCTGTGCAAGAAGGCTCACTGGGGGAAACGCATACTTGCGTAGGCCCCGGGGCCAGCTGTGTGCCAGCGCATCCGAGCCGAGGGTCCCCTCGGTCAGGGAATAAAACAACTGGCAGTGGGTCATGTCCGGGGCGGCAAACAGGTCTACCTGTGCGGTCCCGAAGTGACTCCAGATCAGCTGGACCACCTGGGGATGGAGTCTCCACTCTCCTGGAAGCACTGGCTGACGTGAGAGCTCATTGGCTGCACGATTGAGCAGGCCCGGAATGTGAATGGCATGAAGTGACCTCAGATACTTCTGACTCCATAGGAGGAGATGGCGGGCAACGGCCGCAGTGTTGTCCGTATGGACCAGAACGTGCTTGCCTAGTAGCGGCGTTTTGAAGCGGCCCAGCGCAAGACGAACTGCTAACAACTCGAGGCAATTGATATGCCATTGCAGTTGAGGCCCTGTCCACAGACCCGAAACTGCAAGCCCGTTGTACGTGGCACCCCAGCCCGTGGATGAGGCATCCGTGGAGACAACAGCATGGCTGAACACTTGTTCTAGGGGAACTCCTGCCTGTAGAATGAAGGGTCCGACCACGGGGTTCAAGAAATGAAGGGACCGGTTCAAGAATCGCAGATCCAAGATTGGCCGTAACCCGCCGCCTTTCTTGGGTACAATGAAGTACGGGCTGTAGAAGCCGGCCTTCATATCGGCTTGAGGGACCGGCTCTATCGCGTCCTTCGCCAGTAGGACTGCGATCTCCACCTGAAGCACAGGGGCATTTTCCTTCGACACAGAGGTGAAGTGAATGCCCCTGAACTTGGGGGGATGCCGGGCGAACTGAATCGCATAGCCGAGTCTGATGGTACACATGGCTCGGCCTGAGCGGGCTGGACGTCCTTCCCACGGCCAGCTCCACGCCTACGCCCGGGTGGAGGCTGCTGCTGGGCTAGGCGGGAGCGAGGGCGGCGGCGGGCGGATGTCCTCGGCGATGGGAGACGTGGGTCACCGCACCAGTTGGAGGCGGTCGCCGGACACAGTTGCATCGCGACGGCCCGCTCCACTGGCGGGATTCCCACTTACCCCTTGGCTTGCACTCCGTCAAGGGTAGTGAGGAGGGAGGAGCCACTAGGTCTGTTTCTGGCACTAAATGGTGTCGTCCACAACCTGGTGAGCTCCTCATGCACCTCTGGGAAGAAAGACACCAGGGCGGGACGCTGAGAACCAGTGCGACCTTCCCCCGAGAAACCAATCATCCAACCTAGAAGGTTCGGGACGTGGTGGAGGGTTCCACTCAAGCCCGACCTTTTCGGCGGCCCGGGAAAGCATAGCCGTCAACTCGGGGTCCGATTCGACCATTGCCACTCTCCCAGAGGGAGGCAGTACATGCGAATCTTCATCCTCCGAGGACCGGAACTCCCCCTCCGATGCAGTGATCGACATCTGTTCGTCTGCCGGAGCCCCAAAGGTCACCACTGGATGCCCATGGGAGGGGCCAGCGATTTCCTCCGGTAGCTCTACCGGCTGCGGCGCTTGTGAGGGACACAGTGTCACACCCGTGTTGCTCTTTTTGTGAGAAAACGCTCTTTCAGAAGTGCTGAGGCACCCATGGGAAGACCGCGGCAGCAAACACAGGAAATAGGTGCAGCCTGTGTCTGCACTCACTGGTAAACAAACGCCCCCACCGAACCAACGGTTGCTGTGAGAACGGCAGTTTGTTTGTGTGTAGCAGCAGTGAACTCGCGATCGCGCTGTTTGTGCCGTCACACCAGCACATAACGTCTTCCTCACACTCTCTCTCTTTCTCTCTGCTGAATAGACAGGCAGTCTCGCTCTTCATCAACGCCGTTCGGCTCCGAAGTGAATGACAACAGTGCGCTGCATTCACTTCCGCTTTATACCCGCACTGCGGGGCGGAGCGCGAGATGCAAATCTCGCACGCCAACAGTCATTGGCTGGTTCTCTATATCTCGAAGCTGATAGGGGCTCCCTGAAGTGATCCCAATTCGTCGGTGACGTCCGACGTACGTTGAACGTGACCGAATGAAAGGGAACCTGGTATCTGTATTGTATCTTTTAAAGTTTTTTTTTACCTTCTATTTTAATTACTGAACCATGGCAGGTGGTAAAGCGGTACAAATCAGTCCTGGAGATTTTCAAGAGAGGAAGCAACATGGCAGATGCCTTCCAAAAGTATGGTGTGGACCGGAACACCCGGGGCCAGCGTGAAAGACACTTGGGCCAGTTGAAGGAACTGTCACTTGCCCCCTTGGGCCAGTGCTGCATCTTCACGGAAGTTTATGATAGCATTTGTAAGCCTTGCCAATTTAAATATTCGCACATAAACAAGAAAGTGTCTCTCAGTTTAGTACTCGTGCGGCACACACACATACGCACCCACGCATACAGCACGCAAATAGACACAAAATTATGTCAAAATGTCTTGTCGAGTATCAGTCGGTTATGTCTTAAGTGAGCATAAACATGAGCCAGTGTTTTCACAAGTTTCATGGCCCACAGA
Source organism: Rhinogobio ventralis (assembly GCA_039654625.1). Classification (NCBI taxonomy): domain Eukaryota; kingdom Metazoa; phylum Chordata; class Actinopteri; order Cypriniformes; family Gobionidae; genus Rhinogobio; species Rhinogobio ventralis. The sequence continues at coordinate 24,488,532 of CM077206.1, read as the reverse complement.
ATATCTTGTATAAATATCTAAACATGTAATATATCAAAAGAAAGAACAGACCCTTTATTCTAGCTTCATGCATTCTTTTTTTTATCAACTCTTGAATGTGGTAAGTTTCATGAAAAAAACAACATTTTGAGAAAAAAAAAGAAAATCACGTTTTTGACAAAGACTACATCTGGATCAGATTCAGAACGATGATCAAAACACAGATGGAGTAGATGGAGTCCAACACCCCCAAAGCTTCACAGTCCTATAGCTATAGCATCTGCTTATATGGGATCGCTCATTTCTGCTTCTTCTTCACCTGGGTTTGGCAGGGAAGCGTTTTCTCATAAAAGACGAGATAACAAAAGACAGAAAAAATCACTCACTGCTCTTGACTGAATAACTTCAATAAGGGTTAATCTATATTTATACAGTAAAAACTATGCAGTGATATCTTACATTTGATTACTATTTCTGTACTGGAAATCTAGACCTACATGAAAAACCTGAACAGAACTGTTTATTTAATTTGTATGTTTGTTCTGTTGTATTTGTGCTGTTGCTCATAATTTTATTATTTGTTCTTATTTTATTACTGACAGTCTTTAACAGTATTTAAAATTTATGAGGGTAGGCTAGTAGTTTTTGAAGTTCAAAATGCTTACACTACGTCTGATAACATTGCACACCAGTTACACTCGTCATATGTAGCGTAAGCATTTTGAACTTCGAGAGGCGCTACACTTTTTCTGTAAATTGAATACGGAAGGCGATCGTCCGGAAGCTAGATAATTTACTTTATAAAGTTTTAAATATGGATATATTTCTTACACAAACGCATTAATTCGCTTCAGAGGGCCTTTATTAACCCCCCGGAGCCGTGTGGAGCACGTTATATCACGGACAGATGCACTTTTATGGACTTCAAATTATAATGCTTAGATTAACCAGGACTTTTTTTATGGAGCTAGAAATATGACATAATGATCTGAATTTGAATTGTGTAAATCTGAATTATTGACAAGTGTAACCTAACAAAATTGAATATTATGTTGAATTTTACATAGTTCTGAATTTGAATTTTTAAATCTTGAATATAGAATATTTGAAGTTTAACACATCTGAAATGTTTTTATGTCGAAATTGTATAGATATGTATTTTAAAACAGCAGATATTTTGTTCTGAACGAATAGACTGGAAATATACAGTTTTTGAAAGTACAGAAAGTAGGTCAGAGGTCATCATCAGGGAAGAGTAAAGGATGTCAGAAAAGTCAAACGGAGCATCATCTGATCATTTAATTTCCTATTTGGAATGGAATAACAAGAAAAGATAAGACGGCCTGTTTATTCTTTTTTTTTAATTTTTAATTTTAATTTTTTTTTTATCTGAGCATGTGACGTCATCTGTCGTTCCCCAGGTCTGTTCAGCAAAATAATAGTCCTCTATAGCAGGAGTAGGCTACTCCTTCTTAAACTGTACAGGGCAGGTCCTAGATCGGGCTTTGTTCTGTGCAACTTAACGCGTTTCACAGAAAAAAATAATATCAGAAATATGAAATATTAATCAGCACCCAGCCTGTTTTATTGAACTGCGCGGAGTTAAATCTGTGTGGTGATGCTGCGTTAGAGAGCGCAGAGCGGGTGTGAAGCACAGACCAATGTTCGGTCAAGTATAAATACACAGAAGTAATAACTTTTCTGTACAATACGCTCAGTTTTGGACAAGGGATGGTCATTGCAAATACTGTCATGCAAATCGGCTGAGGGTGAGTACCGATGATGGTGAATTAAAATTTTACTGTAGGCCTAACTCATAGCCGTAAGCGAGATAATTGACAGGACTGTCTGGAGGCTAGCACAAGATAACTTTTTTTAATAAAAAATATATAGGCCTATTTCTTTGCTTAATAGCCTATTTTAATGAAAATACAACAACAATAAAATAGTACAATAAAAAAAAAACTTGCGTATATTAAACTTTTATTAAAACGAATAGGCTAAGACGGATGACATAAACTAGCCTACCTGCATTATAACAAATAAATAAAAGATATTTGGAAATTCCCCTTTAAAACGTTTGTGGTTCACTATTATTTGATTGAAAACAACAACAACAATAAAACATAGACAAACTCTTATATTAAACAAAGAAATATATATTTTTTTATTAACAAAAGTTATCTTGCGCTAGCCTCTGCTATCTCCATGTCAATTATCTCGCTCGTGGCTATGAGTTACAGTAAAATTTTAATTCACCATCATCGGTACTCACCCTCAGCCGATTTGCATGACAGTATTTGCAATGACCATCCCTTGTCCAAAATTGAGCGCTTTGTACAGAAAAGTTATGACTTCTGTGTATTTACACTTGACCGAACATTGGTCTGTGCTTCACACCCGCTCTGCGCTCTCTAGCGAAGCATAACCTTACAGAATTAACTCCGCACAGTTCAATAAAACAGGCTGGGTGCTGATTAATATTTCATATTTCTGATATCATTTTTTTCTGTGAAACGCGTTAAGTTGCACAGAACAAAGCCCGATCTAGGACCTGCCCTGTACAGTTTAAGAAGGAGTAGCCTACTCCTGCTATAGAGGACTATTATTTTGTTGAACAGACCTGGGGAACGACAGATGACGTCACATGCTCAGATTTGCTTAACCAATCTGCAATTTGTAAACCACAAATGGATAAATTTGAAATCTAGCCGAAATCTAATTTTCTGTGCATTAATCAATTTTTTTTTTAAATAAATAAAAAAATAAAAGAATAAACAGTCTTATCTTTTCTCGTTATTCCATTCCAAATAGGAAATTAAATGATGAGATGATGCTCTGTTTGACTTTTCTGACATCCTTTACTCTTCCCCGATGATGACCTCTGACCTACTTTCTGTAAGATCTGAATTTCTGCGGTTTGAATTTTAGAATATTGAATTTGATGTTCCGAATTTCTTCTTCATCTGAAAACTTGAATCTGTATTTTCAAAAACTGAATATTTCCAGTCTATTCGTTCATAACAAAATATCTGCTGTTTGAAAATATGTCTATACAATTTCGACATTTCATGTTAAATTTCAAATGTTCTATATTCAAGATTTAAAAATTCAAATTCAGAACTATGTAAAATTCAACATAATATTCAATTTTGTTAGGTTACACTTGTCAATAATTCAGATTTACACAATTCAAATTCAGATCATTATGTCATATTTCTAGCTCCATATTATTTAATATAACTCTGATTTTATTCGTCTGAAAGAAGAATGTCATATACACTTAGGATGACATGAGGGTGAGTAAATCATAATTTAAATTTTTGGGTGAACTAACCCTTTAACTAATGTTACCTTATTGCGCTGTTAACGTGAATAGATGTTAACTTATTGCGCTGTTAACGTGAATAGATACATTAGTATATGTGCGAGTTAAGATTAACTAATGCTTAACAGAGTCGTTGTTTATGGTTAGTTCATGTTAACTAATGCATTAACAAATGTTAACTAATTGCGCTGTTCATCTGAATAGATTCATTAATATGTGTGAGTTAAGAATAACTAATGCTAAACAAAGGTGTTGTTCATGGTTAGTTCATGTTAACTAATGCATTAACAAATGTTAACTAATTGTGCTGTTAACATGAATAGATGCATTAATATATGTGTGAGTTAACGTTAACAAAGATTAACTAATGCTGAGGTGTTGTTCATGGTTAGTTCATGTTAACTAATGCATTAACTACTGTTAACTAATACACCTTATTGTAAAGTGTTACCCTATAAGTATTGTACTTTTCATATGCTCTGCTAGGGCTTCATTACAGAGATTGGATAGATCCCACTTTATATTAGGTGTCTTAAACTACTAATACTTAAATCAAGAAAAATGGTACAATGTGCTATTGAGATGAGATATGGATAAGGATAGGGACAGGTTTTGTGGTATGATTAGGTTTAAGGGTGGGTTAAGGTGCAAGGAAAGGGTCAACAGTGATGTAATTACAGAAATTAATAATTGTTGCTATGAGAGGGTATGCATAGAAAAACAAGTAAACAATGTCTCAAGTGTTTCACAGAGAAACCACTGTGACCTTTCCCACCCAGAGATGACTGGTAACGGTCGCTAATAAGCATTCTTATGTAGTTCCAAAAATACCTTTCTAGATTCCTCAGATAAGGGGTCTGGAAAACGCAGAAAGCGTTTAGAAAACACAGCACATCAATATGTCCTTTGCAACCAGCACAAACCTCTCTTCACATTCTGTGTGTTGTTGTCTAGTGGCACGACCCAACTGAAGAGGATGGGGATGCAGGGGCATGAATCCATGGCATATCTGGAATGCACTGCACAGCAGTCACAGCTTATGGAGTTTCATGAATCACACCAATGCATCAAGCACTAATTTATACTAGGTATGTATACATAAACACACACACTCACTGTTTCTTAATGACCCCCATTGTCAATTCTGTTTATTAAAAAAATAAAATAAAATACACATTTGAAACATTCTGCAGGCAAATATTTCTAAATGTTAGAACTCTGTGTCTGGTTACAGAGATAAACATTCTGGTCTGTGAAGGGGAGCCATTCATTTAACAACAAAAACAACAACAACAAAAACCACAAAAATGAGCTCCAAAAGAGGACAAATACCTCTCCTTCGTGGATTGTCAGTTTTAGCAACAATGACAGATAAAACCACAGCCACTTTATTACCTTTTTTCACTCTGTGCTGTGCGAATTCTCAACAGTTTGGTTAGTCACTCAATTAATTCATAAGCATAAATAAAAAACAATATAACTAACAATTAATAATAAATAGGCTATATTATAATATCTCCACAGTTACACTTCTGCTTTAGGTTTAGGCCTACTCTTTTAGTTTACTCCACAGTACCTTAGTAATTTAGTACTGCTAATATTTTGTATGATAAATTGCTTGTACTTTTCCTCATTTGTAAATCTCTTACAAATTAAATGTAAATGCACTAGCTGGGTACACAGCACAGGATGATACAACGACATCTTGTGGCTGTAGAAAGTATTGCAGATAAATACAACGCTATATGTGCACTTCATCAAATGAATGCCTTACAAGCTTTTAATCTAACATCAATTGTGTCATTTTGTCAGTGAAAAGATATATTAAAATTTCAGAAAGAAATATGTATAACTGCACACAGATAACAGCTCTCTAATTTTAATAGCCTCAAATTTTTTTATGTCTTTAAAGTATGCAATGTGAGGAGAGAGCGATTCATGCCTCAGGGTCAACACATTGGGCCTCATTTATCAGTCTAACGTAGAAATGAGTGCAGATTTGAGCGCAAAAATCATCTTACGAAAGGGTTCACATGTGATTCATGAAATATTTGTATGCTGCCAATCCCAACAAATTATTGTTCATTGATAAATGTGGCAACAACAATCGTCATTTGAATATCATGGACCCTAAAAATTCACGGTTTAGAAGCCTTGCCCGTAGCATTTACTTCATGGAGAAACACAACCTGGCCAAGAAGAGGAAATAATCTTGTGAAAGAGAAATTGATCTTACTCCAAAAACAACCATTAACGTTGTAATTGCAAACAATTACATTAATGTATATGTACAGTATATTAAATACTATCCTAGGCTATTTTTCCCTCACTCCACAACAAATCCTTGAAATTCAAAGGTATTCAGAACAGAACAAGAATAAAAAATAAGTAGCTATAAATTATATATTAAACTATAAAATAAAACACAAATTAGGCTATAGTGGCATTCATTATAAACAACATACAAATGTCAAGCCCAAATGAATCTATGTAAAGCGAAACTGAAAAGGCATTGGGTTCACCTCTCTCATTCGGCACAAATCCAAATGTTTATTATTCATTATGTAAACAAGGCTTTGTACTTCACTTGTGTTCCAATATCCATGTAAAACAGAATCTTATACATGCGCATTTTTGTTTGATGATGAATGGCTGAAATGTCAAGTTAGCAATGATAGAACTAATGTTGTGTGTGCACGCGTGAGGCATGTGCGCGATCACTTGAATTTAATAAAATAAAGATATGAAGAAAACAAATACAATGCGTTAGTGTCACAAAAACGAGCATCAAACCATTTTTTATTTTGTTAATCTGTTAATTATTTAAGTGTAATATATTTCGTGTAGTCCTATCCCTTTTATATACTTAATTTTAATCCATTTTTTTCTCTTGTTCAAACAAGCACTGCTGTGACAATGTGTGAATCCTCATGTTCGCATTTAAAACTAAACCCCTGGGGAGAAGAAAAACATTTGTGGTATTTTAATGGGTCACAGACAACCATCTATTCTAAATTAATTTAATTTTAATTTGACATTCTAATCTTAACGATTAATGATCAACTACTGAGCTTCAGTTGTCGGTCAGGAAAATAATCTAAGTGAACAAAATGCTCTCATTACAATTCTCCACCAGATTTACTATGCTGCACACAAGTTCACGCAAACTCAAAAACGGGCACGAGACTTGATGTGACTTTTGATCATAGCTCACATCCATCTTGATAAATGCCTTACATCCTGTTTTCTGTTGTATGTTCTTTTCGTAAATGAGGCCCATTTTGCTTTCTAGATGTATAGCCTACAACATGTCAAATCATATAAGCCACAAAAATGCAGGATCGGATTGACATTCATTTGATCTCATTTGACATTGGCAGATGTGAAATATGTTATGACTTGTAGGTCTGCAAGAGCTGTTGACTTGTTTTTGTAAGCCTGATGTTTTACTACCCTTACAAAAAAGTAGTATACTTTTAAGTTTTTAAGTTCATTTTATTAAGTACACTTAAGTAATATTCAAGTATATTTTTAAGTATACTTTATTTAGTAAGTATACTAATATCAATGTACTAGTAGTAAACTTGTAAGTGTACTATTTCAATACTGCTTGGGACTAAATTGGCCCACTTTTAGTATATAAAAAGTATACGTTTAAGTGTACTGTAAGTGTGACAGTAGTTTTACATACTGTCTTATTGTCTCAACTTACATTGTTTGAAAATATTGATTTATAATGAAAACAGATATGTTCCTAATTCTGAGTATCTGTTTTTTGTGTAGGCTAGTCCACTGGTACACTGTTAAAAAATTACAGTAACTTACTGGCAGCAGTTTGCCAGTAACTTACTGTAAATTAAACTTACAGTAAAAATACTGTATTACTATTTACAGTACCATTTAACTTGCTGAAATTTTTACAGTATAGTATATTTTTTACTGTAAAACATACAATAATTTCATGTACTGTATTTCAACAGGTCCCCGTAAATAACAATAAAAAGAAGCAATGACAACTGTTTACATTTTTTTTTAATTGTTTAATTTTTGTTTTTTTAATAACTCAATAGAAAATTTTCAGTTCCCTTTCAGTCGGTCACGTTCGACGTACTTCTCCTTTTATTGTTACCTGCACTACATGTTTCATGTTTAGTATATCTGTCTCCGTTGGTGAACAGGGCTTCACATGTGATAAATGTAAGGAGATAGTCAGACTGACGGAGAAGATTTCAGAATTAGAGACACGCATCCAGACTTTATTTGAGAGTAGTGAGAACAAAACAGCTTTAGACACTGCTTTGGATGCGACTAGCTTAGTGAAATCTGTACATTGTTCGGTTCCGGCTGTAGAGCCCGTGCAGCAGGGCAACTGGGTGACGGTGAGACGGCATAGTCGCGGATCAAAAAACCACTCTTCCGTTCCGATTAGAACATCAAACAGGTTCTCCCCACTCAGTGATGCACCCACTGAGAATCCTGTTGAAAGTGCCCTAGTTATTGGCGATTCTATTACACGGAACGTGAAAATAGAGACACCAGCCACCATAGTCACATGTTTACTGGGAGCCAGAGCGCCTGACATCAAAGCAAATTTAAAAGTGCTGGCTAATGCTAATCGTAAATTCTCTAAGATTATTATTCATGTCGGCACAAATGATGTTCGACTTCGCCAGTCGGAGATCACCAAAATTAACATTAAAGAGGTGTGTGAACTCGCAAGTATGATGGCAAACCGGATTTTTTGCTCTGGTCCCCTCCCCATTAAAAGGAGTGATGAGATACTTAGCAGACTATCATCACTCAATGGCTGGTTGTCTAAGTGGTGTCCGCAAAATAACATAGGGTTCATAGACAATTGGAAAAGCTTTTGGGGCAGACCTGACCTGTTGAAAAGAGATGTTATCCATCCCTCCTGGGGTGGTGCCGCTCTTCTCTCTAGTAATTTGGCACATAGTCTTAAAGCTAAACCTTGACTAACTAGGGCCCAGGTCAGGAAGCAGACGGACTGGCTTACCCGACTGTCTGCTAGCTGTCTCGCGTCACAGAAGTCAGATAAATCCCAGCACATAGAGACTCTTTCACCTAGCTATTATCACATAGAGACTGTGTAATATTGTCACATGGAATAAATGTTGATACCGTTGAAATTCTGCAGCAGAGCGATGACATCTCAGATCATTACCTAGTATCATGTATACTTAATTTAGCAAAGGCTGCAAAGCCGTCCCCTCGCTTCAAATATGGCAGGACTATCACTGCTGAGACTAAAGATTTCTTTATAAATAAACTTCCTCATCAGTTTCATCTCCTCAGCATCCCAGATAGCCCAGAGGAACTCGATGTTGCAACAGAAACTATTGACTCTCTCTTTTCCAGCACTTTAGACACAGTTGCTCCTCTGCGCTTAAAGAAGATTAAAGAGAATAGTCCAACGCCGTGGTACAACGAGCACACCCGGGCCCTTAAAACAGCAGCCAGAAAAATGGAGCGCAGCTGGAAGAAAACAAAACTGGAAGTTTTACGTATTTCGTGGAAAGAGAGCATGATTTCATACAGAAAGGCCGTAAAAACTGCTAGATCTGCTTATTTCTCGACTCTCTTAGAAGAAAACAAACACAACCCTAGGTATTTATTCGATACAGTGGCTAAATTAACCAAAAATAAAGCTTCAACTTCTGATGTCTGCCAACAGCACAGCAGTAATGACTTTATGAACTTCTTTAATTGTAAGATTGATAATATTAGGAAAAAAATTATAACCATGCAGCTGTCTACTACTGTATCACATCAGACAGAGCATTGTAGTGTCACTGAGGAAAAATTACATTCATTCACTGCTATAGGAGAAGAAGAATTGGCTAAACTCGTTAAATCATCAAAATCAACAACATGTATGCTCGACCCTATACCGGCTAAACTACTAAAAGAGATGCTTCCAGAGGTCATAGATCCTCTTCTTAATATCATTAATTCATCCTTGACTTTAGGATATGTACCGAAAACTTTTAAGTTGGCTATTATTAAACCACTTATTAAAAAACCGCAACTTGACCCTACAGAATTAGTCAATTACAGGCCAATCTCAAATCTACCCTTTCTGTCAAAAATACTAGAAAAGGCAGTGTCCTCACAATTATGCTCCTTTTTAGGAAAAAAATGGTATCTGTGAGGTTTTCCAGTCAGGATTTAGACCACATCATAGTACTGAGACTGCTCTCATTAGAGTTACAAATGATTTACTCTTATCATCCGATCGTGGTTGTATCTCTCTGTTAGTGTTACTCGATCTTAGCGCTGCATTCGATACCATCGACCACAACATTCTTTTGAATAGACTCGAAAATTATGTTGGCATTAGTGGAATTGCATTGGCATGGTTTAAATCATACTTATCTGACCGTTTTCAGTTTGTAGCAGTAAATGAAGAGATCTCACACCGATCACAAGTTCAGTATGGAGTACCGCAGGGCTCAGTGCTAGGACCGTTGCTTTTCACCCTGTACATGCTACCACTGGGAGATATCATTAGGAAGCATGGCGTTAGTCTTCATTGTTATGCTGACGATACTCAGCTCTATATTTCTTCACGCCCTGACGAAACTTACCAATTCACAAGATTAACGGAATGCATAGCTGATATAAAAAATTGGATGACTAGTAATTTCCTGCAACTTAATTCAGAAAAAAATGAATTTTTAATTATTGGACAAAAAAACTCCACATGTAGTAACCTAGAATACTGTCTAACACTTGATGGCTGCTCTGTCAAGTCCTCGTCGTCAGTTAGGAACCTGGGTGTGCTCTTTGATACCAATCTCTCATTTGAAAGCCACGTTTCTAGCATCTGTAAAACTGCATTCTACCATCTTAAAAATATATCTAAATTACGGCATATGCTTTCAATGCAAAATGCTGAACAGTTAGTTCATGCATTCATGACCTCAAGGCTAGATTATTGTAATGCTCTACTGGGTGGTTGCCCTGCTCGCTTAATAAATAAACTGCAGCTGGTCCAAAACGCAGCAGCTCGAGTTCTTACTAGAACTAGGAAGTATGACCATATTAGCCCGGTTCTGTCAACACTGCACTGGCTCCCTATTAAACATCGCATACATTTTAAAATCTTGCTAATTACTTACAAATCACTAAATGGTTTAGCTCCCCAGTACTTGAGCGAGCTCTTAACGCATTATACTCCATCACGTCTATTGCGGTCTCAAAACTCTGGCCAGTTGATAATACCTAGAATATCAAAATCAACTGCAGGCGGTCGATCCTTTTCCTATTTAGCACCCAAACTCTGGAACAGCCTTCCTAGCATTGTTCGGGAAGCAGACACACTCTGTCAGTTTAAATCTAGACTAAAAACGCATCTCTTTACTATGGCATACACATAAAACATTTTAATTTATATTTTATTCAAATTGTTAGGCTGCATTAACTAGGTCAGCCGGAACCGGGAACACTTCCCATAACACCTGATGTACTCGTTACATCATAAGAGGAATGGCATCTACGCTAATGTTAGTCTCTCTGTTTATCCCGAGGTTTACTGCAGTCAGCCGGATCCGGGCCGTATCCAGATCAGATGGTGGACCAGCGCCCAGACATTACCAACGCATCCCTGAAGTGTCTGCAGAGACCGTGTCAATTAGTCTACCCTCTGAAATTGCTCATCGACATGGCATCCTCAATGGATCCATCTCCGGCGTGATGACTCCGATATTTCGAATATTCCTATTTAATAATTGTTTAATTGACACGCCATCCTCAATAAACCCGGTGTGATGCCTCCGATCTTTCGAATAATCCAATCTAATATTACTTCTGACCTATAAGGCTGCCAAAATAATAAACATACACTGTTTGTTAATTGGCCAGAGGAGAACTGGCACCCCGACTGAGCCTGGTTTCTCCCAAGGTTTATTTTTCTCCATTAGGACACCTGATGGAGTTTTGGTTCCTTGCCACTGTCGCCTCTGGCTTGCTCAGTTGGGGACACAAAATTTTCAAATAAATATCCAAATAAATTTAATTACTAAACTAAATTATATCAACTACATTACTTGAATATATATGATAATTGAAATGAGCTGATGACATCACCGTTTTCTCCAGAGCGGCTGCACAGCCCAATCAAATTCTGTTCATTATTTTCTTGTTTAACACTGTGAAGCTGCTTTGAAACAATCTGCATTGTAAAAAGCGCTATATAAATAAAGTTGACTTGACTTGACATTTTTGGGGGAAGATGTTCAGTTGAGACTGTCAGCAGTCATCGTATCTGTATTCATTTTATTATTTAATTAAACGAGATTTGGTTTTCTCTGTGACACTTTTGTCCTACTTTGTAAACAGAAAATATATTAAAATAACAGTTGAGAAATAATGTAGCGTACAACCATGCTTTTGACCATAGTTGGAACTGTACTCCTCTCTATGTTTTTTTTTCTTTTTTTTCCCCAATGTAATTTCTACATTTATTTACATATCTTTATTATTATGACTTCAATTATTATATCATCTGCTACTAATTGTATCTAATGTTGTTGTTGTTGTTTGTTTCATATGTTAAATACCAAAACCAATAAAAAGACAATAAAAGACAAATAATGTAGCAATGTGACTTTCTGGAAAGGGGGATCATTACAGGTTGATGGCAGGTGGTCATGGGTGTGGGAGAGAACCTGGCGGGAGTCTCTGCACTAACGTTAGTCTCAAGTCATGCCCAGTTGCGCACAAGAAAATCACTAATCATTGGACGTGTCAATCAAACATCAATTTAAAGAAATATTAACGTACAGTAATAATCATGAAATATTTTCAATGGGATTTAATTAATTTGGGAATGAGTCTAATTCCTAATATGTTCGAGTACAAGTCAATACCGAGTCCAAATGCACACGAGTCCATGACAAGACCAAGACCATTAAAATATGGTCTCGAGACCGAGTCCAAGACCGAGTCCGAGTCTCGAGTATACAACACTGCCACTTCATTAAGTTTTGTTTTGTAGAAAGCCTTTCTTTAAAGTGAATTTCCGTTTTGTGTAAAATTGTATCTTAATTTTAATCAATGTTTTTAACATTTGCTTATTATTTAATAAGAAGCAAATATATCAGACAATAGCCTTTGCGCTGGCGTGATCATGCATTGCAGCCCTCCGGGCACGCTTTCCCAGCATTATCCAATTCCTGCTGAATGGGTCTTGCGGAACAGTGCCAGTGACTCTCCCTGCGTGACTTCCCTGCCCAAAAAAGGTGAGGGTCCAAAGAGGTCTCTCACACGCCAATGGCCATTGGCCTGTTCTGTATACACTCGAAGCTGATAGGGGCTCCCAGAAGTGATCCCAATTTGTCGGATATGTCTGACGTACGTCTCTGTTCCCTCTTTCAGTGAACGAGGGTTACATACATAACAAAGACGTTTTCTGAAAACCTGCAGCAACTTTAAAACAATGTATGAACAGATTGAATCATAAAAACTTACAATTTCAAAAGGTCTCATGTCCAGTCTATTTACAAAAGTCCTTTCTACTACAGTAGATCAAAGGGCTGTACAGTAAAAAACAAATAATAATAAAACAGAACAAGAAGACAATAATAACAAAACAACATTGAAGAAGAAAAAAGTAGAATGTTTTTGCTCTTAGTTATGGAAGCTTGTTTCCACCACAGAGAAAAAATAAAGAAGATAATTGTGACTTTTTATCTCACAATTCAGACTTTTTCCCCTTGCAATTTTGAGTTATAAAGTCACAATTACCTTCTTTATTTTTTCTCTGTGGCGGAAACAAGCTTCCATAACTAAGAGCAAAAACATTCAACTTTTTTCTTCTTCAATGTTGTTTTGTCTGAATTGTGAGATAAAAAGTCGCTATTATCTTTTAAATGTTTTATTCCATGGCAGAAACAAGCTTCCATACTTAGTAGCTTAATAGTTTTGCCAGCTGAAATCCAGAAATTCCTTAATGAAGGAGGATACATGAGGGTTCAGGCCAGAGTTGTTCCTTTGCACCATCTTCCCACTTCTTTTGCTGACCTGGAACTTTGAGGAGCACTTGCTATTGTCGGGGTTAATCCTCACAATAAACTTTTAAATAAAAGAAAGAATTAGTTAGATCATTTGACATTTTAAACATCTGAAACATTTGAAACATTAGTTAAGACAAAAATGAAAATTATCATTTACTCACACAAACTTATAAAACTGGTTCATTTTCAGAACACAAATGAATTAATATTCTCCCTCTTCATTTTTTTCTATCGATTTTTGTCTATTTGACTATCCAGTCAACCAAAGTGCATAAAGACATTGTTAAAGTAATCCATATGATTTGAATCCATATACACTTTTTGAACTGGGATATTTTGGTTGAGAGGACTTTCAGTGGATGGACAAAAATTAAAAAGATTAAAAATATATTAATTTGTGATGAACAAAACTCATGTGTTTGGAACAACATGAGGGTGAGTTAATAACAGAAGTTACATTTTTGGATGAACAATTATTTTAACTGTATTAAGATATAAAAAATTAGCAAAATATCTTAAAGGATCATGAAACACTAAACTACATTTTCTGACATTTTAACAGAGGTGTTTGTGTTACACAGAGAAGACAATTCATAAACTCAAAACTTGTAGTCGTAAGGTGGCCTCCTTACTCCACACTTTGACAGTTTTAACCACTGGTTTGGTTCTACTGATTAAAGGCTTGTAGAAAGAAAACAACACCAATGAAACATGATCTGACAAGCCCAGATTGAGGTGATGCGATAGCTTTGTAAGCTCTTGGGACATTTGAATACACCTGATCCAGGATATTCTTTCCACGCGTTGGAATAGTTAAATTTTTATAAAATTTTGCCAGTATTTTCTTTGAATCAACATGATTAAAATCTCCTGCCACAATCACTGCCCCCTCTGGATATATGTTCTGCTCGGTACTTATAGCAATATATAGTTTCTCCAGTGCTAATTTAACATTCGCTTGTGGTGGTATGTATACAACCATTATTATAATGACAGTGAACTCTCTGGGAATAAGGAACGGTCTACACTTAACCATCAAATATTTAAGATCTGCAGAGCAGTGTGTTCCAATAATGTCCGTCCGTCATTATTTACATATATATACACACTCCACCGCCTCTATTCTTACCAGAGTCCACCGTCCTGTCTGCCCGGTAGACAGCGTGGCCTTCAAGCTCAATAGCGGCGTCAGGAACGGTGCTGCTTCACCATGTTTCCGTCATAATAGTTACACAGCTGCTTATATTGTGCAATGTAATCCTTAGGCGAATTTCATCCATCTTGTTGATGAGTGATTGGGCATTTGCCAGGAAGAGGCTCGGTAAAGGTGGTTTATGTGGGTTAGCTTGTACCCTAGCCCGTAGTCCGGCTCTCTTTCCCCGCTTTTGCCTTCTTTCCCTCTGCCGTCTACGTCGTCTTTCTGTCGGGATATTGCCAGCTCCAACAAGGTGTGACATAAAATCTCCGGCGGAATGTGTTCATGATTTTCAAAAGCATAATCTTGGCACAATTTCTTATTGCTGAGAAGTTTAGTCAGTTCATAGAGCGTATGTGCACTGATTATTTGAAATAACTAACTTAGAGTCCATAGTGTAAACAATAAAATAAATAAAATACTGCTGGTCTGAGAGCGCCTAGCCGCTGCATTTACACGCACCACCATCCTAATTGGATGGCGTTACCTCTGGACCGATGCTCGAGCCATCCTTAAAGGAACACGCCGACTTTAGCTTATTCACCGTATCCCCCAGAGTTAGATAAGTCCATACATACCATTTTTATCTCTGTGCGTGCCATAACTCTGTCTGACGCACCCACCGCTAGCCTAGCTTAGCACAAAGACTGGAGGTAAACAGTCTTTGTGCTTTTCTTTGTGGAGGTAAACAGTCTTTGTGCTTTTCATTTTCCGTCGGTCTTAGTACACGATGTAACTATACGCATCACAACATGTAAATAGGAAAATGTTGGCGTTATTTTGTCATTTATTGAGCAGTAGGCTAGATGGAGCCGTTTACCTCCAGTCTATGTGCTAAGCTAGGCAAGCGGTGGATGTGTCAGACAGAGTTATGGCATGCACAAAGATAAAAATGGTATGTATGGACTTATCTAACTCTGGGGGATACAGTGAATAAGCTAAAGTCCCAAAAAGTCAGCGTGTTCCTTTAAGAAAATCTATGAATCTATGCTCCCTGATCTGTGGCTTAAAAAATTAAATAGTATAGCTTTAGTAGCTGTTGGGCCTATTTACTTAAATATACATTACTTCTATCATTAGCTCTAGTTACATTCTTCATGCTAGCTTCACATATATTGGTTGGCTCTTTACAATTAAATTCAGTTAGATCGCGCTTTTGGTTCCTCTGTTGGCTCTATGATTTAGCAGGAAGAGCCAGGGAGGATTGCCTGGTATGGTCTGTTTGGGGGATTTGCGCTGCTCTCCCAGTTTATAAAATGGGAGGATCGTCCCCAGAAGCTGCTGCTGTTCTCTGTCTTAGCTTTTCATGGAGCTCATGAAAAGGACAAGGAATTTAGAACGGAGCCATACTTCCTATTTACTATTTATTTATTTACTTCTAGCTCTAGCTACATTCCTCATGCTAGCTTCACATAGATCGATTGGCTCTTTACAATTAAATTCAGTTAGACTGGCTTCCTGAAATGCTCATTTAGTTCCTCTGCTGGGTCTTCGATTAGCAAAAAGAGCCAGGGAGGCTTGCCTGGTATGGTCTGTTTTGGGGGATTTACGCTGCTCTCCCAGCCATTACATCAAAGCAAACGTGTCCAGGTCTAAAATATTTATGACCCATATTGGTGATTTAGCAATGTATAAAACCATGCAAATCATTTAGCTAAAAATTAGCCTGAATTGGTAAGCTAGCTAGTTTTATCCAACATGGCAGCTATGGAGCAAAGTGAGCCAAATGCTGTGGGGTAAATTAAGCCAGCGTTTTAACTTACCCCACCATAAGGCACTGTAGTTAAGTTAAATCTCTGAAGTATAAAATTGTATAATTTCAATGTAATGTTACACAACTGGTTTAGTTCATCATTTTCTTAATTTTTTTTATTTTATTTGATAGGATCGATGTACAAGTACAGCAAATCCTTCTCTGATAAGACCCAGAAGATGCTCAATCATATATATTTTCCCACC
This sequence comes from Rhinogobio ventralis, assembly GCA_039654625.1. Classification (NCBI taxonomy): domain Eukaryota; kingdom Metazoa; phylum Chordata; class Actinopteri; order Cypriniformes; family Gobionidae; genus Rhinogobio; species Rhinogobio ventralis. The sequence continues at coordinate 24,472,037 of CM077206.1, read as the reverse complement.
TGTAATCCATAATGGCCTAACATGTTCAACATTGCAGAAAAACTACCATGCCAAGAACATTTTGACTAAAATGTTAATTAGTTTCAGTGACATTTATTCATTTATTCTAATTCAGTTTTTATTTAATTGAATTTTACTCAACAAACTCTGTTTAGTCTGTTTTTGGGAAGGTTACAACTTTGGTGTTCAACATATTGTTTTTAGAATTGCAAACAATTAAAGATATTGAAATTTTAACTTCATTTGTTTGGTTTTATGTTGTTTAAATTAGTAATTTGTAAAAATTTGTTTAAATTTACTATTTGTAAAAGGACATTTCATTATTGAAGGTGTTTTTAAAAGAGGTAAATTATCTTTACAATTTCACATGGATTTGATTCAGATTCAATTAGATGGTCCGTTTACACCCAGATGGTGCAACTTACCCCTAACCTGGAGACACACTTTTTTTTATAAGAAGCCATATTTTTAGAACCCTTTGTCATAGATGTATTCTGATCATTTATAATGATAGCAGACACCCTGCAATTACTTTCATTGCACTTCTGCCTTATTTTCTCTTATCTTGAGGACCACATAAGTAAAAAACGACTCAGCTTACCCCACTCTCCTACCGCCAAATGTAACTTTAGCAAATTAAGGGAATAAAAAGTTGACAAAAACTTTTGGTATTTTTTAAAAGTTTGCCAAATGGTATTTTTGAAGTGGTACTGACTGAAATAAAGGTTAGAATGGTCTAGTTAACCTCGGCTGGGCTTACAAAGCCAACCAAACATTGACCCCTTTGAGCTAAAGGGATAGTGGTAGTTTAATTCATCAAATGTTTTTTTATTACAACTTTAGATACATGCCAGAAGAGGGCAGAGTAGTTGTATATGGTGTGGCAAGTGACCAGGTGCTGTTCTTTTTGTGTTTGGGCCTGCCCTGACTTGTAAACTCTCAAGTGATCTATCAAATGTGCCTCAACATCTTTCTTGTTTTGCGGCTCACTTATTTTCCCTGATAAGTTATTAACTCAGAATCAAATCTTATCTGCTCAGTTGTGGATACAAGCACCAGGCACGATTTGTGCTCATTTCCTGAAAAATCTTCTTTTGTTTAAACACTGTTTATATTATTGTGTGTTGTGTATTGCTGACTTATTTCACCCAAACACTAGCAGTTAGGGGTAAATCTTCCCCAATGATCTAACATAATCTCACCTGAATCTTGGTTCTTTTAAAGGTCTGTCAGTAACTGAGCACAAACTCCAAGGTGAAACAAAAGACATGTAGTTTGTTGCTGTGGAGTGGAACCCTCAGCCCCGGCCTGAGCGCTCGCGGTTGGACGATTGTTTTTTGGGGGCGCCGCGTTCTGACACCCGTCAGACCACGGCCCCAATACCTTTTTTTCTGGAGGTCTTGGAAGTCCCCGTTGTCTTCCCGCATCCGTTCGGCGGCCTCCTCCGCCTTCTCTGCCCTTGATGGAGCCGCGGCCAAAGGGTACACTGGGGTTCCCCCGGTTGAACACTCTGTTGCGATGCATCTGTGTCCTCAGAGTGCTTCAACCTGGCGTGGCAACCCTAAGCACCCCTCCAAAGCCTGTAGATTCACATCAACCTTGGTGTCGAAGTCCTACAGAGCTGCAGGGCAGGCTGCCGCCTCTTTGCATTCCATGGCTATCTTGCAGGCCTACCAGGCCCGGATGCTATGCGATGTGCACGAGGGTAGAGCTGACCCAGGGCTCAGAAATGAGCTGCGTGCCTCCACCGACCTCGCCCTCCGGGCGACGAAGGTGACTGCACGCTCCTTGGGCCAGGTGATGTCCACAGCTGTGATCCAGGAGAGACACCTAAGTCCAAAGTCGTTTCCTCGACGTTCCCAGGATGGGCTTTTCGGCGGCGCGGTTGAGAACTTCGCCCAACAGTTCTCAGCCGCACAAAAGCAGACTGAGACCATTAAACATATACTGCCCCAGCAGCCAGCTGCTGCTTTCACCCAGCCGCCGGCACAGTCACCTCAGCCTGCTCGCTGCCGAGGGCACCCTCCCTCGGCTCCCACCCCTCCCGCACGGCCCCAGCAGCAGCCTTCACCTGCGCCGCGCTGTGGAGGATGCCGCAGGAAGGCGCCCCAGCCGGCGTCAGCCCTACAGCCCGCCAAGCGCCAGGCTAAGCGGCGCTCCTGATGCGGGCAGCTCAGGAATGGGCAGTTCTTTCCAGGAGATGGTAGCAGGACCACTCCTTCCCCTGGTGGAGGGCCGGGGGAGAATCCTTTGTTTCACTGCTGGCCCCCGGGTCAGCAGCACCCTATTATGTTTAAAGAAAGAACTAACATGACCATCCCTGAGCACCCAGAGACCGATGGCAGGGGCCCAATGCCCCAGTCATGCATGCGGAGGTTGCTACCCTGCTGGCGAAGGGTGCGATCGAGCCTGTCCCTCCAGCCGAAATGAAGTCCGGCTTCTACAGCCCCTACTTCATTGTACCCAAGAAAACCGGTGGGTCCTGAACCGATCCCTTCTCAGGCTTCCGTTCAGGATTTTGACAGCGAAACGCCTTTTTGAATGCATTCATCCAGCAGATTGGTTTGCAGCGATCGACCTGAAGGACGCCTACTTCCATGTCTCCATCCTTCCTCAACACAGACTGTTCCTACGGTTTGCTTTCGAGGGGCGGGCATATCAGTACGCGGTCCTCCCATTCGGGCTAGCTGGTTCTACGTACATCCAGGGTGGTCTACGTTCCCGCCGTATGTCTCAACTCGCCTGCCATCTCGTTTTATGGAGTCAGAAGCATCTGAGGTCGCTTCATGCCATCCGTGTCCCAGGGGTCCTGAACCGTGCAGCCGACGAGCTCGCACGGCTTCAGCCACTCCCGGGAGAATGGAGACTCCATCCCCAGATGGTTCAGCTGATTTGGGAACAGTTCGGCGACGCACAGGTAGATCTGTTTGCCTCCCACGACTCTTCCCATTGCCGCCTGTTTTATTCCCTGATCGAGGGCCCCCTCGGCACAGATGCTCTGGCGCACAGCTGGCTGCGGGGCCTCCGCAAGTATGCATTTCCCCCAGTCAGCGTTCGCGCACAGGTTCTGTGCAAGGTCAGGGAGGACAAGGAGTAGGTCCTTTTGGTCGCCCCGTACTGGCCCGACCAGACCTGGTTCCCCGAACTCATACTCCTTGCGACAGCCCCTCCCTTGTCGATGAGGAAGGACCTCCTTTCTCAGAGACGGGGCACCCTTTGGCACCCGCGTCCCAATCTTTGGAACCTCCACGTGTGGCTCCTGGACGGGACGTAGCAGGTTTGAGTACCCTACCACCTCAGGTGGTGGCTACCATCACTTCCGCTAGGGCCTTGTCTACCAGAAACAAGTAAGTCAGCACGACCTGATCATCAGGTTCCTGAGGGGAGAGAATCCTCCTCGTTCTCCCCTCGTACCCTCTTGGGACCTCTCAGTAGTCTTAGATGCTCTGCAGAGGGCTCCCTTCGAGCCATTGCGATCAGTCGAGCTTAAGTTCCTGTCGATGAAGACAGCGCTCCTGATCGCTTTGGCCTCCATCAAGAGGGTAGGGGACCTGCAGGCATTTTCGGTTGACGAAGCATGACTAGAATTCGGGCCGGCCTACTCTCACGTGATCCTGAGACCCCGGCCTGGATATGTGCCCAAGGTTCCCACCAGGTTCAGGGACCAGGTGGTGAACCTGCAAGGGCTGCCTTTGTTACTGTCGATGCCGACACCAGTGCGTCTGCCCACTCGCTCAGGCCCTCATGTCAGGCTAGGTGCCACCGTGTGCATGGTTACATGCTTCCTTATATACCCACACTTTGGGGCGGAGTTACGCTATGCAAATTCCGCATGCCCATGGCATTGGCCTGCCATTGGGCATTTTCTAAGATCTCGAAGATGATAGGCTTCTAGACGAAACCCCCATTCGTCAGTCACTGACGTTACGTCTCCATTCCCTCCTCAGGGAACGAGGGTTCCTATACGTAACCAAGACGTTTCCTGTGCCTCTTTCAAAAGTGTTTAAATCCCCTAAGGTATTAAATTGTATTTACACAGAGAAACAAAAGTAAAGTGTGGGGTTAATCTACACTCTGTACCTATTTTGTATACATTGTAAAACATTCATATGCAAACCCTCACAGAAAATAAGTTTATTCAATTATGCTAATAGTATACTTGTTGTTGTGTTTACTTTTTTGACTGAGTAGCCTGTTAAATACTTTTTTCACATAGTTTTACACTTACATTGTTTGAGAAAACATGTTCCTAATTCTGAGTACCTTTTGTGTAGGCTAGTCCACTGGTAGTGTACATAGGAATTTACTTAAAATCTACATTACTCTTCCCTCACCATTGACTGAATTTTCCGGCTATCCATGTTTTCACTGTTATTATGTACACTGCGGTATTATGCATCTTATAAAAGAGTACAGAATATTTGGATCAAAACAGGCGAAGAAGCAGAAACCAGTGATAGAAGATTGTTTACACAAATGTAAAATAATGCGATCATCTTTAAATATTAAACAGCATATAAGTTCAAAACTGCCTAACGTTACTGAATGAAATGTCAACCCAGGAAGGGTTAATGACTGTGAAGCTTTGGGGGTGTTGATTAACTCGATCTGCTCCATCTGTGTTTTGATCATCGTTCTGAATCCGATCTAGATGTAGTCTTTGACAAAAATTAGATTTTCTCAGGTGTTTGTTTAAAATGTTGCTTTTTTATGAAACTTACCCGCATTCAAGTGTTCATAAAAAAGGATGCATGAAGATAGAATAAAATGTGTTTAAAAGTACAATTAAAGGTATATTTCAGGAAGATTTGTGCAGTAATACCGAAAACATGGCAAAGGGACACAGCGTCTCGTTCACTATTCTCAGGGAACCATGGTTACATGCGTAACCTGAGATGTTCCCTTTTGAAAGGGAACTCACTCTGTGTCCCCTAGAGGGTGCTATGGGGAATGTAATACCCATGCCATGCTGAAGGGATGAGTGCCCTATTGGCTGAGCTAAGACAAAGGACTCAAAAGGAGTCCTCATCCATAAGGTGCACACTGGTTTATCTATGTTCATATTCAGGTCAGCGTCCAAGGAGGCTCATAGAAAGCCTAATACTCAGACCTTCTGAGACAGCCCTGAAGAGTGGAGGCCTCAAACAAGAGGCCTAGCAACGCTCTTACCCCAGGGGCAGTACCAAGAAAACTCAGAACGCGCTAAAGAGCTCAGTCTAACTGGCCTGAAGCTCCCCAGAGTGGAGGCATCAGTATAACGACTCTCACAATGACAGGAGGCCTAGAAACACTCCACACTAGGGTCAGTAGCCAAGGAGGCTCCCAGAGAGCATACAGCCTAGCGCACTACCCTTCCGCCTAGTTAAGCTCTAGGAGCGGAGGCCACAGTAAGCCGACTCTCTAAATCGAGAGGAGACCTAACGACGCCCCACGCTCAGAACGCTTGCAAGGAGGCTCACAGAGAGCATACCACTCGCAATCGCTATTCTAGCCTCAATAAAGATAACTTTTTCTAGCAAGAGGAGGTAACAATGCTCGCTGTAGACAAGGAGGCTCACAGAGTGTCTAATGACTAAGAAAACAATAGCCAAGCTCTAGGAGCGGAGGCCTCAGCATGCCAACTCTCTAAGTGAGAGGAGGCCTAACTACCGCCAACACCCAGGACAGCTTACCAAGGAGGCTTACAGAGAGCCTAGCTACTATATATCTTTATCCAGACGGAGCTTTGAGGAGCAGAGGCCTTAGTTCAGCTGCTCTCATAATGTGAGGAGGCCTAGCAACACTCCACACTAAGGTCAGTAGCCAAGGAGGCTCACAGAGAGCCTAGCAACCTGACATACTACCCTAAGCTGAGCTCTAGGAGTGGAGGCCTCAGCATGATGACTCCATAAATCGAGGGGAGACCTAACTGCGTTCAATGCTCAGAACAGCTTACAAGGAGCCTTCAACTCGCAATTGCTATCCTGGTGGAGCTCTGGGGAGCGGAGGCCTCAGCAAGATAACTAGTAAGATGAGGCCTAGCAATGCTCAAAGTAGCTAAGGAGGCTCACAAAGAGCCTAGCAACTTAGCCTCTGGCTGAGCTCAAAGGACGGAGGCCGTGGCATAAAGACTCTCTCTAAAGAAAGGAGGCCTAGCTACGTCCAACACCCAGGACAGCTTACCAAGGATATAGCTACTTGATTGAGCTATTCAGCTCTGAGAGGCGGAGGCCTCTTCAAAGCGACTCTCTATAGCAAGAGAAGGCTTAACAATGCTCCATAGTACAGGCAGTAATTAAGGAGGCTCAGAGGAAACCTAACAACTCAGTACTACCGCCTGGTCGAGCTCTGGGATGGAAGCCTCAGGATGATGATTCTCAAAGTAAGAGGAGGCCTAGCTATGTCCAACACCCAGGACAACTTACCAAGGAGGCTCACAGAGAGCGTAGCTACTTGATATTGCTATTGCACACTCAGGACAGCTTCCAAGGAGGCTCGCCTAGAGCCTAACAACTCAGGACTGCCATCCAGGCGGAGCTCTGGTTTAGGTGCATTAGCCAAAGAGGCTACCAGAGAGCCTAGCAACCTTGCCCCCTGCTGAGCTCATGGGACGGAGGCCTCAGTACTATGTCCTACACCTGTCAAGCTGTAATAGAGCCAACATCTTGACACAATATGGGGCGGAGCTCAGGGGAGCAGAGGCCTCTAACAGAATGACTCTCTATAGCAAGAGGAGGCCTAGCAATGTTCCCAACCAAGGAGTACCAAGGAGATTCACAGATAACCTACCACTCAGTACCAATGCCTAGCCGAGCTTTAAGAATGGAAGCCTCAGCATGATCTCTAGGCCAACTATGTTCCATGCTCAGGAAAGCTTCCAAAGCTTCCTTGCTATTTAAGCAGAGCTCTAAGGAGTGGAGGCCTCGGAGGATGACTCTCTATAGTGAGAGGAGGCCTAGTAACAATTTAAGGTAGTAGCAAAACAGGCTCTGAAGAGCCTAACAAGTTGACACTACTGCCAAAGCAAGAGGAGGCCTACTATGCTTAACGTTAAGAATAGCCATCAAGGAGGCACACAGAGTGCCAGCAAAATGATACCGCTGCCCAGGGGGAGCTCTTAGGAGTCGAGGCTTCAGCCTCACTCCTCTGTAAAGGCAGTAATCAAGGAAGCTCATAGAGAGCCTAACAACTTGACACTACTGCCTGGCCGAACTCTAAGGATGGTGGCCTGAATATTGCGACTCTCTAAAGTGAGAGTAGGCCTATCGGTGTCCAGCACTCAGAACAACTTACCAAGGACGCTTCACTAAGCCTAACAACTCAGACCCTCTATTCAGGCAGAGCTCTAAGGACCGGAGGCCTGAGGAGAGTGTCTCTTTATAACGAGAGGCGGCCTAAAAATGCTCCACTACTGTAAAGGCCAAGTATCCAAGGAGGCTCACAGAGAGCCTATCAACCTAGTGTGCTACCTCAGCATGACGACTCTCAAATGAAAGGCAGACTAATGATGTCCTACGCTCAGAACAGCTTACCAAGGAGGCTTCTCAAAGCCTAACATCTCAGACTCGCTGTCCCAGCAGAGCTCTAGAGAGTGGAACCCTCAGAAGAATTTCGTGAAAAGAGCACATTTAACCCCTTCAAGTGTCAAGCGCACTAGTTGAAACGTCAGATTTTATCATTCTGAAAAGAATCATACAAGAACAGACACGAACACATCGTTATGAGTGCCTTAAACTCCCTTGAGAGCCAAACGCGCTCATGCAAACGCTAACTACTATCCCTCAGGAGAAACGAGAAAGGAAAAAAGCTCCTTACCTGTCTCTTGTAGTAAGTCTAGTGAATGCTTCATACCAAGAGCATCCAGCTTCATCGAAGAGTCGACAGCATTCCACCCAAATACACATCCCACATCCCTCGAGAATAGAGGGATAGAGAATAGAGCTAAACGAGCGTGCTCCTCACTCTTGTACAAACAAACAGTCTCCTGAAGACAAGAAAGAGGATGACGTATTTCACAGGTGTTCATTCATACTCACAGTCGCACCATTAGTCACATCATAGGCTTGCTCCTGTTTAGACTCATGCATCAGACACCAGTTATGCCAGAGACATTCCCCATAGCGCCCTCTAGGGGACGCAGCGTGAGTTCCCTTTCGAAAGGGAACTTACACTTGCAGTATAAAACTACTAAACTAGTTTACTGTATATACTTCTATACAAAAGTGGGCCAATTTAGTCTCATGTAGTATTGAAACAGTACACTTACAAGTATACTTTTAGTACACTGATATTAGTATACTTACTACATAAGTAAATTTCAAGTATATTTTTAAATACTGTATACTTTAAGTATACTTATTCAAATAAACTTGAAGTATACTTATTTTTTGTAAGGGAAGATAAAGAACCTTGAACCTTAGAATCAAAATAAAGAGAAAACGGTAGTAAACAATATGTGTGGAAAAGGTGTTCTAGTCACAGTCCAAAAACATAAAGTCAAATGTTGACTAAATTGATGTTAATTAATTAATGAAAACGAATGTTGTCTGTGTTAAATACTAAATTAAAGAGGACTACAAATTGGTGTGCTTTTGGAAGTGTTGCATTTAATATTTTTGAGAATTTGCGTAAGCATTTCCCAGTGGAGACCTATCCAAGCAGTAAGGGACAGAGAGCATTTTCCTCTGTTAGGACAGGTTATTCCAGCTAGGCTTCACATAGGCCCTTGGGGAAACTGTATCCAGTTACGGCACAATATATATTTTGTACTAAAATGTACTGAGGTTAACTCAAATGTAAGGATTTAATGCACATTCCCTATGTCTAAACAGAGTCAGTGTGAGAAAGTTTTAGGCCTGTTGGTGGAAGTCTTGGTTGCTCCAACTTCGAAAGCTGCATTGTCACAATATGTTGATATTTGTTGATCATGTATATGTATCAACAAATGTATAAACATTTGGTTGCTATTTATGCTGTGTATGTAACCATTTTTAAAATGATCTAAATGACTAGTGTGAAAGCATTGGTAAGAATGTGTTGAAAATGTTGAAACTAAATGTTGAAATTCATTTAAATAATTCATCAGTATATGTATTTCATTTTTGTGAAAAATGTATAGCTGTATAATGTTAAGATGTTATTCTAAACCTGGTATAAAGCTAAACCTGGAATAAATATAAATGAAAGTTAAATAGAAATAAATAAAAAAAACTAATAAAATGACAAAAGCACATAACAAAATTTAAAACCTAAATTGAAAATAAAATATAAAAATAAAATTAATTTAAAATATGAATACATAATATAGTAGTATATAAATAATACTAGAAACACTGAATGATCAAAGAGGCATCTTTGATCATCTTTGATCATTGCCTAGATGTGCACCAATCAGGAGCATAAGAAAAGAGGTCAACTGTGTTCCTCTCTTCCCTTCTACTTTCCTCTTTTTCACTCAAGTAGTTTAAAAAAAGATTAAACATGAATTTAAAAAGCCTGGTGCTGATTAAGCACAACGGTTGCATTTTTTCTTTTCTATTCTGCAATTATTAGAATGTCTGATATTTACTAATCATCACTATGCATGTGTGTGTGATTACATCTCAAAAGAAACAAACGATTGTGTGAAACGGAGTACAAAGCTCCAGAAAACAGAATGATTACCCCTGGTGTCATAGTGATTGGCTAATTTGCAATAATTACCTTCATTTTCCCTGTAGGCTGAACTGCATTCTCAGTGGAACATACACACAAAAATGATTCTGATGGATGACAACACAAAATTTATACAAAATATATATATATTGTTTAATGTTATATCAGCATGACATATGTTTTTGTTGTTGTCTTTGTATTATTAAAGTGTATGTCTTGCTTTGCTCTAATGCTCTCATCTTCAAATATCAGTTCTAAAAATTGTTATAAATGTTTTCATCCTCCAGGAAAATCACTCTCGACAAGGGCTTTAAGCAATTACCCCCCACTCTCCTGTTTTTTTCTGTTGCATGTTCTTTTTTGCCCTAGGCAAATTAAAGTCTACAAAAGGGGAGTTATCATCCAACCCTTCTTCCTTTGCAGGAAAAGTGTGAGCCTGCACTTCTTCATGCACTTCGTCTCTCTCTCTTTCTCTCTCTTTCTTTGTGTGTGTAAAGTGATGGGTTTGATTATGTGGTTGTGGCTGGTGGGATTTATTGTTGAGATGGTCAGGGTTTGTGGTGCAGGCCTGTCCTGTGGTCTGCAGGACAGATTTGTTTCAGAGAGCTTGTATAAAGAGGGTGATGTGATAATTGGTGGTCTGTTTCCAGTTCATGTTGAATCACCAGAGCCTGATCATGCTTTCATTGAAAAACAGCATGGTGGTCGCTGCCATGGGTAAGTATAATGTGAGTGTTTAAAATGAACTAAAAGGCAGAGTTGTAGAGAAACTGTTAACCATTTTTGCTAAAAGTAATTCACCTATAATTCATTATATAATTCATAATTCATATAATAAATAATTAATTATTAGTGCAATCTAATGCATTACAGTTGATTAAATTATATTTTAAAAACCAGTTAATTTAGAAAAGGCAACATTTAGGTTGATGGTCAAAACATTTTTAGTGTATATTTTGTCATAATGTTAAGAATCTTCCCTTCATAAAGTCTTTCCTTCATATCATATATTACCGAACTGTGTCATCTATTGAATTCCTCCTTTAATGCAACAAATCATTAAACTTTAAATTTTTTATTTTCCCTCAGTGTTGACCTTCGTTCATACCGCTGGCTCAAAGCTATGATCTTCACCGTGGAGGAGATTAATCGGGACCTTGTTCTGCTACCAAACATTACTTTGGGGTACCTGGTAGCCGACACCTGCCTAGCTGAGGGCACAACACTGAGTGCTGCTTTAGCTCTGGTAACTGGGCAGGAGGAGATAGTGTCAGGCACAGAGTGCAACGGGTCTCCAATGGTGCCTGTCATTGTCGGTGACGCTCGTTCCTCTGCCTCAATAGTGGTGGCAGACACGCTGGGAGCATTTGATATCCCCATGGTATAATACAATTTTCTGAATTTTACAGCTGAGATTTTGCCATATTTTTTACTTATTTATTATATTATTTTTAAACAACAAATTCAGTAATCAGAAATTCATACATTTCAGTGAAATGCATCCCTTTCCTCCCAACTCTTGTCCTGTGCTTTGTCTGCCCAGGTGAGTTATTTTGCATCCTGTGCTTGTCTGAGTGACAGTCGCAGATTTCACTCTTTCCTGCGTACTGTTCCCAGTGATGCCTTCCAAGCCAAGGCCATGGCCCGTCTGCTGCGACTGCTGGACTGGACCTGGGTAGGGGTGGTCGCAGGGGATGATGAATATGGTAAAAGTGGCTTGCAGCTGCTCTTGAAAGAGCTCGAAGGTACAGGGGTGTGTGTGGACTATGTTGAAGTCATTCCTAAATCCCATTCCCAGAGCAGGATCAGGCGGATTGTGGAGAGGATCCAGAGTTCCACAGCTCGTGTCGTGGTAACCTTTGCCATCGGCCCAGACCTTGAAGTTGTGTTTAAGGAAGTGGTGCTGCAGAATGTGACCAACATGCAGTGGATAGCCACAGAAGCCTGGAGCACCTCCACGCAGTACTCTGACCCAGCAAGCATTCCTTTTCTAGCTGGTACCATTGGCTTTGCCCTGCGCCGAGCTGATATTCAGGGTCTTGGTGCTTATCTTGCCCAGCTGAGCCCTGTAAAGCAGCCAACTGAACCATTTGTAAAAGATGTATGGGAAGAAATATTTGGTTGCTCACTGGCACAGAACTGGCAGCCTTCATTTAAAATACCAAAGTGCACAGGCTCAGAGAATGTGGAGAAACATGGTGGCATCTACACAGATGTTTCACAGCTGAGAGTTACTTACAATGTGTATAAGGCTGTGTATGCTATTGCCAATGCTATTCACAACATGATGGCCTGTCAGCCTGGTAGAGGGCCATTTGAAGATGGAGAATGTCCTGATGTGACCCGGATAAAGCCCATACAGGTAGACAAGATAACAAAAATTGAAATCTTCATTAATATATAATAATTTGAAATTATTTGTTATATATATTTAATAATGAATTAATAATTTAAATTACTGCCCATTTTCCTTGTACAGCTCTTGCACTACTTAAATGCAGTAAACTTCACAACACCAGTGGGTGAGCTGGTTTATTTCGAAGATAATGGCGAACCATCTGCCTCTTATGACATTATGAACTGGCATGTAGATGAAAGCGGAGCAGTGAATTTTGTTCAGGTTGGACAGTTTGATGTAGTCAAAGGACCAGGCCAGCAGCTGAACATAAACCTTGAGAAAGTGGTTTGGGGTGGGGGCTGGGCAGAACAGGTAAGACTTTGGTTAATTTTTTTTTCCTCAAATACAGCGGCCCCAAAAAGTATTTGGACAATTAAGCCATACTGTATAAATATTAAATAGCAAAAAATGCAAGTGACATTTATTTTATTACACAAGCAGATTGTCAAGCAAAAAAAACATTTGTTGTAAAATAGGAAACAAAAGACACAATATTCAAAATGAAGACAAAAAAAGTATTTTAATAAATATTTGAGAATTGAGAATAGGTTTAGCATTTTGTTTTGATATTCTGTTATCTATGCAAAGAAAGTTTGTGGATTAGGAGATGAAAATACAAATAGAGAAAAGAAAGAGGCTCAATCCAGCTGTGTCTTTATAAATATTTTAGATTTATTTTTTGTGAAATGTTAGAAGACCACTGTTGCTTTGTTAGTATTGTATTTTTTTTCCTATTAAGGGTCAGTATGACTCTTTTGCAGTGTTGAGAAACAAAGAAACAAATTAACATAATTTCAACGGCAGTAATCTCCTGCCAAATGAAAACAGTCTGTGTGTGGTGTTACTTGTGTGTTGGTATTATGTGTGGTATATGTTTATTATCATGTGCATTAACCCTAATTACTGTATTCTTTATATTTTCATTAATGTGTTCGTTTTTGTGTATGTACCCGTCATCCTTTAAGTAAGGGCCATAGTCAATAAAAACCTTTAATGGACATACCTCTGGTGTGAAAGGAGAGATATGCTGTGGGAATGAGTCTATGATTTTCTATCTGTATTGCATGTGTAAGAAAAAAAAAAAATCTTTATGTGCTTGTTGTGCTCATGTGACAGATATAATATTGTTAGAGGGCTGCTGTGAGTCTGATGGAGTTTCTTCCTCTGTCATTCAGGTTCCTGTGTCAGTGTGCAGTGTGAGCTGTCCTCCGGGCACTAGAAAGGCTGTGCAAAAAGGAAAACCCATCTGCTGTTTTGACTGCCTCCCTTGTGCACCAGGGGAAATCAGCAATGTGACAGGTATTATTAACATGTAAAAAGATTTCGTTTCTAAATAATGCTGGTCTATTAAGTGTAAGGCCACACTTATGTGCCATGTCTTAATCTGTATCATAATGTTCCATAGACTCTACAGAGTGTACGAGATGCCCAGAGCGGTTCTGGTCAAATACTGCAAGAACAAAGTGCATCCCAAAAGTTGTGGAGTTTCTGTCCTTGCAAGATACCATGGGAATTGTCCTGACAGTCTTATCTGTCACTGGGGCGACACTGACCACAACTGTTCTGGCTGCCTTTTTCCGTCATCGTTACACACCCCTTGTGCGGGCCAACAACTCAGAGCTGAGCTTCCTGCTATTGGTGTCGCTCACCCTCTGCTTCCTGTGCGCCCTAGTTTTCATTGGTCGGCCTGCGACATGGAACTGCATGCTACGCCACACCCTGTTTGGAGTGAGCTTTGTGATCTGCATCGCCTGCGTCCTTAGTAAGACTGTGGTGGTGCTGGTGGCTTTTCGAGCCACTCTGCCTGGATCTAACCTGATGCAGTACTTTGGGCCCATCCAGCAGAGGGCAGGCATCTTCCTCTGCACATTGATTCAGGTTGTCATATGTTTGCTGTGGCTGCTGCTGGCTCCCCCCCTGCCCACAGAGAGTGCAGGTGAGCTTGGCGCTCGAGTGATCCTGCAGTGCACAGTGGGATCTGTTGTGGGGTTTGTACTGGTGCTGGGCTACATCGGTCTGTTAGCAGTGGTCTGCTTCCTACTGGCCTTCTTTGCTCGAAAGCTCCCAGACAATTTCAATGAGGCTAAATTCATTACTTTCAGCATGCTGATCTTCTGTGCTGTTTGGATTGCATTTGTGCCGGCGTACGTCAGCTCACCGGGGAAGTACACAGTGGCTGTGGAGATTTTCGCCATTTTGGCTTCCAGTTATGGCCTGTTGTTGTGTATATTCACCCCAAAATGTTACATCATTCTGCTTAAACCTGAGAAAAATACAAAAAAGAACATGATGGTAAGATAAGTATATAAGGTGTACAAATGCAAGACTTTTGTGAGAAGGCAACATTTGTGAGAAGGCAATATTTATTATCACAATAGCAACAACGACAACAACAAAAATCTGCATTTAGTTTAATTAAACATTCTACTCGTGTTATAAGTGTTTTGTTTGTATATTTGTACATGTGTATTTCAATGTATTGTGTCTCAGTAAACAATATGATTTGAATGAACAGGGAAATGATCTGAATAAACAGAAACTACTTATATACTTAAATAGCAGGATATAAGGTTTCATGGGCTCAACTGTTTCCCCTCTCTACACTCAACCAAACCCATAACCCATAAATATATATGTGTGCCTTTGTTCTGTATAACACAAAAGAAGATGTTTTCAATGTTTGAACAACATAAGGTTGAGTAAATGATGACTTTTGACTTAAATTATAATTTACAGTGTCCTTGTTACATATGTTACATGTACTTAGAAGTAATAACAGTAAATATTTACAAGCAACTAACTATAGGCCTAAAAAATAATAATAATGTTTGCGCAGTGTTTCTAGGAAGAAACAAAGGAGTAGCACAAACAATCCTCCTGTTCATTTGTCCTTGGCTGCCATGGACTACAGTGCAGTGACTCTAGAGAGTCTCCATTCAAACACATTACAGAGAGATAGCTGAGTTATCAGTAGCCACTTTGTCTACAGTTATTAGTAGAGATGCACATATGCTAAATTTCTCAGCCGATACCGATAGTTTGGTTTTTCTTATGGGGAAAAAACCCTCTCCCAAATAATGCTGCAAACTAGGGATGCACTGATACCGATACCAGTACTCAGGTACTCGTACTCGTAAAACTACCACGATACAATCGCACCCGATACCACTTTATGGCAATGCATCTTTGGATGCGGAGCCGCGTGGAAAAATTACATTCTCCGTGCACACCAAGTGAAAAGGGGTCTCGTGCTCTCAACGAGCACGACTGTGATGACTTCATTTTTGCCGCACGCACCATCACACTAGTGCGGATGCGGCGAGAATAAACGAAGCTTAACCACTCGTCACGCAGATACCTCTCGGTAGTGAGTAGTATTGAAAGTGAAAGTCTGTTTAGTAAGGATGTGCGAATGTCCATTTGAAAGAACACTTAAACTATGAATAGTCAAATGCCATACTGAATGCCGCTAAAAATAGATCACATGCGAATGCTTGCCTTGCATTATGATCATTGTCTATTAAACTTGAGCGTTCACTGAAGCAACGTTAGCCATTATAGACATATTGATTCAAATCAACTGAGTCAGTAGACAGCACAGGACATAACATAACAACACAACATAATTCTCATGTTTCAATGTTTCTCATCCTACCAGTGACAGCAGAGAAGTTGAGACCATTTTACCAATCGCACTGAGACCTTTAAAAAGATACCACACATGAAAGGGGAAAAACAATAGATTTACAAGATGCATCATCTGTGGTATATCTGCATTCTGTGATTTGAATCAGTGGAAGGGAAGGGAGAAGGGAGGAGGGAGAGAAGGTTTTGGGCAGGCCAGTGTCCTACACTCTTTCTGTGAGATCTTCTCTCCAGATTAGTAAGTTTTATTGTTCTATTGCAGGGGGTTGGATCTTCAACTTTTGTCTTAGCAGTAAAACTGATTCTTACACAAGTATAAATTCCATCGAAATTTAGATGCGTTTTAAGATGTGTACCCCTGTTAAGGTGATATTATTCGTTGCTGGCTCTCGGTGGTTATGTTTGTGAAATTGCCATTCCTGAACCTTTCCTTCCTCTCTTTCGTTCTCTTCTTCTCATTCTCTTTCGTTACTATTCGTTGTTCTGTATATACATGTATTCTTTGTTTAGTCGTATGTATTCGTAGTATCAATTATTAAAACTATTGTATCCACGTTCGATTGTCATTGTTGCCGCTCACAAGGCATGGTCACTTTAATGTTCAGATCTAGCTACGAGCTCTCATAAGTATCTTTGAATACTTTAATTAATATCCTAATAATTCGGAAAGTTTATTCTTCGTGACCAGAAGGATAACCTTCCCGAAGATTTGATAAGAAAGAATAAAACGTTGTGAGAATTTATAAAAGATTGTATTACTGTTCATTCGTTAAATGAACGGATCAGATGAATTTTGAATTAATTCTAATTCAAGGGTTATTCTGTAATGATTTAATATATATTCGTAGTTAATTGCAACCCATTGTTTTTAACCATATATATATTGCATAAATACCTAGGTTAGGTATTTCCAATTTTGAGTGATTTGGAGGTTTATAATTTAATCATAACCCGTTGCGATTAGTTATAAATAATTAAATATTAATAACCATAATTCCCTATTGAATTTAATTTAATCTATTATTATTATATGTAGCCGAGTCGCTACAGGTAATTAGCTCCTGAGCAACGCGATAAAGCTGCTGATAATACTGAATGAACCATATACTATATATGAATACGGTGATAGGCGTTGTATTTCTATAGGTAGATGTGAATCAGCTGACAGTCAGCCAACCTTCGATCATTGAGCAAAGCCCCGATCTCACGCAACATCAACATCATGCCTACAAAGGTAGGAGATTTGAGTAACAAACCTGGTACTTGCTGACTATTCTTTTTACAACTCCCCTCGACCCTCAGGCAGAGGTGGCAGCAGGGGCATGTCTAGAAGGGTGGCATGGGGTGGCACTGGCCCCCCGGGAATATGATTGCCCCACCAACATCATTGGGCTAGATTTACTGTCAACCTGAAAATGCCCACCGCCATTGGATCAAAGCGCTGTCAATCTTCTGCTGAACACAAAAGAAAATATTTTGAAGAATGTCGGTAACCAATCAGTTGATGGAACCCATTGACTGCCATAGTAGGAAAAAAATAATATGGCAGTCAATGGGGTCATTCTTCAAAATATATTTTGTGTTCAGCAGAAGAAAGAAACTCATACAGGTTTGAAACAACTTTAGGGTGAGTAAATTATGACATCGTTTAAATTTTTAAGTGGTTCAGATTCCAAAGGTGACAGTGACAGAGAGCACCACCCAGTCCTATCTGGATCAGAATTTGCTGTTCCTCTTGGACCTTAAGGTATATGACAAATTGACTAGTATTTATTAGACTGTTTCGTAGCCAGCACAAAAACAGCAGAATACATCTGTTCTGAGGCAGAGCATAGCATAACACATCATGTGATGGTGCAGTTAACCCACATGAACAGACACAGATTTCATGCTGAAAACGTTCACAAACACATGCACGCACACACACACACATACACACACACACACAAATGTCTCGGTTACGTATGTAACCCTCGTTCCCTGAGGAGGGAACGGAGACGTAACGTCAGTGACTAACGAATGGGGGTTTTGCTTAGAAGCCTATCATCTTCAAGATGTAACAAAGCGCCCAATGGCGATGCAATGCCATGGGTATGCGGAATTTGCATAGTGTAACTCCGCCCCACCTCGTGGGTATATAAGGAAGTACACTGGCAACATCGCATTATGTTACCTGCTGAGGAGCCAAGACTGAACTCCCGGCTGTTCCAGCGGTACAGCGGAAGTGGCAGAGGGACGTTATGTCTCCGTTCCCTCCTCAGGGAACGAGGGTTACCGCAAGCAACTTGAGGCAATTGACATGCAGGCGTCGCTGGGGTCCTGTCCAGGAGCCCACGGAAGCACGTCCATTGCACATGGCAGCCCAGCCCGTGGTGGAGGCATCTGTCGATACGACAACATGCCTGGAAACTCGTTCTAAGGGGACACCGGCCCGTAGAAAGCTGAGGTTCGACCACGGGATGAGGGTCTGGAGGCAGGCCCGGGTCACTGGGACCCGGAGCGTGCCTGTCTGCCATGCCCACCTCGGGACTTGATCGCGAAGCCAGTGCTGAACTGGTCTCATATGAAGCAATCCGAGTGGCGTTACCGTGGCTGCAGATGCCATATGCCCCAGGAGCTTCTGAAATAACTTCAGTGGAACCGCACTCTTGCTCTCGATTTAACGGAAGCAAGTCAGCAGTGACTGAGCGCGCTCGCTCGAAAGCTGCGCGAACATGGCAAACGAGTCGATCTCCATACCGAGAAAAGAGATCCTCTCCACTGGGGAGAGTTTGTCCTTGAGCATACTAATTAATTCCTGTGTTGTCCAATCCATGCAAAACACAATATGATTTTCAGGCTCTTGTGCAGTGCCACATTTAATACCATCTATATTAGGGCACAGGGCATTGCACAAGATTTTGGATATCGTGTTTAATATTTTCTACACCAGTGGCCCCTGACTGGTTATTGGTCCCCCCTATGCCCCCCATTTATAAAATCTTGGAATCGCCACTGAGTGGCAGGCTAGCAGTTATTATGAAGAAAACTTTTAGACCTTGTTGCCGATGGCTATCGACCACGTGTTTAATAGTTTTGAATTTGAGATTTGCATCTCGCACTCCGCCCCGCAGCGCGGGTATAAAGCGGAAGCAGATGCAGCGTACTATTGTCATTCAGTTCGGAGCCGAACGGCGTTGATGAAGCAACAGACTGCTTGTATTCAGCAAGAGAGAGAGAGAGAATTGGAGTTGAGGATCGTTCTTGTGCTCGTCAGATGGCACAAAACAGCGCGACCGTGTGCTCACTGCTGCACCGAAGAAACCAACTGCTGTTCTCACAGCAAAACAGTTGCGTTTCCTGTTGGTTTGTGAGGGTATTTCCTTGTGAGTGCAGATACAGGCTGCACTTCTCCCTGTATTCTGCCGCGGTTTTCCCTGGGTGCTTCAGCACTAAAAGAGCGTTTCCTCACAAAAAGAGCAACACGGGTGTGACACTGCATCTTTTTCAAGATGTCATTCCACCCGTGCGTTTCTGGATGCGGTCGTTCCCTGTCACCCGTTGATGGTCACAATCGCTGTATCACGTGCCTGGGTATTCAGCACGCTGATGCTGCTTTTGTGGATAGTTCATGTTCCCACTGCTGGAACATGACTATCGCGGCGCTTAGGATGAGACTCACCTACCTCCGGGAAGGTGGAGTCCCCCTACCCATACCTCGATCTAGTGCTATTCCTGCCCAGCAGAATAGACCTACTTCGACGGATGGCCGGAGTGACCTGAGGATTACGTTTAGGGCAAAACCGCCAAGTTCTCTTCCAGTCTAACTGCGAAGGCTTACAGGTCTTGTGGCCAGGCTGCATCCACCTTGCATGCCATAGCGTTACTCCAGGTGCACCAGGCCCAGGCACTCATGGACATGCACGAGGGTAGGCCTGACCCAGAGCTCCTCCGGGAACTCCGGATGGCGACGGACCTCACCCTCAGTGCGACGAAAGTCACCGCCCGTTCTCTTGGCCAGGCGATGTCCACCTTAGTGGTCCAGGAACAGCATCTCTGGCTCAACCTGGCCGACATGAGGGAGACCGATTAATATCGGTTCCTGGACTCCCCCATCTCCTCGGCCGGATTGTTTGGCGACGCGGTCGAGAGCTTTTCCCAGCAGTTCTCGGCCACCCAAAAGCAGACGGAGGCCATCAAGCACATCCTGCCTTCGCCTGCCCGTCGCCAAGGACGTCCGCCCGCTGCCGCCCCCGCTCCCGCCCCAGCCCAGCAGCAGCCTCCACCCGGGCGTCGGCGTGGAGCCGGCTGTGGGAAGGACGTCCAGCCCACTCAGGCCGCTGCCAAGCCAGGTGGCAAACGCCGTCGTAAGAGACCCTGAGACGGGCCACCCAGAGATGGAGGAGACTGCTCTTCAGGAGATGGATGCAGCACCACTCCTTCCCCCGGAGGAGAGCCGGGGGAGAATCTTTTGTTGTCCATTAATTTATGTTCCGCCACTGGCCCCAACAAAAGAGCAGTTTCCAAAATCTCTGGATGCCAAGAGAGCGCGCGCTTGGCAGTGTTCGACTCTCCCATGCCTTGTCACCCTAAGGCACCTCTCCAATCTCCAGCCGATATGAAGACCAGCTTCTACAGCCCGTACTTCATTGTACCCAAGAAAGGCGGCAGATTACGGCTGATCTTGGATCTGCGATTCTTGAACCGGTCCCTTCACAGGCTACTGTTCAGAATGCTGACGCAGAAACGCATCTTCAGGTGCATCCGTCCCCAAGATTGGTTTGCAGCGATCGACTTGAAGGACGCGTACTTTCATGTCTCGATTCTCCCTCGACACAGACCGTTTCTACGCTTTGCGTTCGACGGATGAGCATATCAGTACAAAGTCCTACCCTTCGGGCTGGCCCTGTCGCCCCGTGTCTTCTCGAAAGTCGCGGAGGCGGCCATTCCTCCCATGAGAGATTGTGGAGTTCGCATCCTCAACTATCTCGACGACTGGTTGATCCTTGCCCAGTTGTGAGAGCAGTTGTGCGAACACAGGGACATGGTGCTCAGTCACTTCAGCCGGTTTGGGCTTCGGGTCAACTGGGAAAAGAGCAAACTCTGCCCCACGCAGAGGATCTCTTTTCTCGGTATGGAGCTGGATTCGGTCGGCCTGACAGCGCACCTCACCGAAGAGCGCGTCCAGTCGGTCTTGAACTGCTTGAATTCATCCAAATGCAGGACAGCTGTACCACTGAAACATTTTCAGAGGCTCCTGGGGCATATGGCATCCGCAGCCACAGTAACGCCGCTCGGATTGCTTCATATGAGCATCCAGGCATGCTGTTGTCTCCATGGATGCCTCATCCACCGGCTGGGGTGCACAGACCCGAAAGCTTGCAGTTTCGGGTCTGTGGACGGGGCCCCAACTGCAATGGCATATCAATTGCCTCGAGTTGTTAGCAGTTCGTCTTGCGCTGGGACGCTTCAAAACGCCGCTACTAGCCAAGCAGGTTCTGGTCCGTACGGACAACACTGCGGCCGTTGCGTACATCAACAAACAGCGTGGTCTACGTTCCCGTCGCATGTCACAACTCGCCCGCCATCTCCTCCTATGGAGTCAGAAGCATCTGAGGTCGCTTCATGCCATTCACATTCCTGGCCTGCTCAATCATGCGGCCGACGAGCTCTCACGACAGCCAGTGACTCCATCCCCAGGTGTTCCAGCTGATCTGGAGTCGCATCGGGACCGCACAGGTAGACCTGTTTGCCGCACCGGACACGACCCACTGCCAGTTGTTTTATTCCCTGACCGAGGGGACCCTCGGCTCGGATGCCCTGGCACACAGCTGGCCCCGGGGCCTACGCAAATATGCGTTTTCCCCAGTGAGCCTTCTTGCACAGACACTGTACAAGGTCAGGGAGGACGAGGAGCAAGATCTGTTGGTGGCTCCGTACTGGCCCAACCGGACTTGGTTCCCAGAACTAGTGCTCCTCCTAGTGCTCCTAGTAGCACCTCTTTGGCCCATTCCTCTGAGGAAGGACCTCCTGACTCAGAGACGGAGCACCCTATGCCACCCGTGTCCGGACCTCTGGAAACTCCATGTCTGGTCCCTGGACGGGACGCAGAGGTTCTACGTGGCCTACCACAGGCTGTGGTAGACACCATCACTTCCGCTAGAGCTCCCTCTACGATGCGCCTCTATGCGTTGAAGTGGAACCTGTTCGTCGATTGGTGTTCTTCTCGCCGTGAAGACCCCCGGAGATGTTCGATCAGCTCTGTGCTTTCCTTCCTACAAGACGGGTTGGAGTGAAGGCTGTCTCCCTCCACCCTCAAAGTTTATGTTGCCGCTATCACCGCTAATCATGACATGGTAGGTGGTAAGTCTTTAGGGAAGCACGATCTGATCGTCAGGTTCCTGAGGGGGGCGAGGAGACTAAATCCGCCTCGCCCTCCCTCTATACCCTCTTGGGACTTAACTCTGGTGCTAACCGCACTGCAGAGGGCGCCCTTTGAGCCTTTGCAGTCAGCGGAGTTAAAAATTCTGTCTCTAAAGACAGTACTCCTGACTGCATTGGCCTCTATCAAGAGGGTAGGGGACCTGCAGGCATTTTCGGTCGACGAATCGTGCCTGGAATTCGGGCCTGGTAACTCTTATGTAATCCTGAGACCCCGGCCCGGATATGTGCCCAAGGTTCCCACCACTCCCTTCTGGGACCAGGTGGTGAACCTAGCTTTTCTCTGTCCCGTCCGGGCTTTGCGGACTTACGTGGACAGAATGCAAAGCTTCAGGACCTCAGAGCAGCTCTTCGTCTGTTATGGAGGCCAGCAGAAGGGAAAGGCTGTCACCAAGCAGAGGATGGTCCACTGGATAGTGGATGCCATCGTCTTGGCGTATGAAACCCAAGATGTGCCCTGCCCACTTGGGTTAAGAGCCCACTCCACTAGGGGTGTAGCTTCTTCCTGGGCGTTGGCTCGTGGTGCCTCGCTGACAGATATTTGTAGAGCTTGGGGCTGGGCGACACCTAACACGTTCGCTAGATTTTCTAGCCTCCGTGTAGAGCGGTATCTTACTGTGTGCTCACTTCCCATAGTCAGTAACACCAAAGTGCCTGTTCTAAGTGTCGGCTTGCTGCGCCAATCCCTTCCCCATGGAACGGATACGTGCGCTTATATGCTCCAGTCGAGTTCCCCAGAAACGGCAAACCCTGTTGAGTCCTCCACAACCCTTGGCAGTCAGATGTGGCGGAGCGTCTGACGCCAGGTCTAACACTCGTATGCATTGGTGGAACTTGTGTTAGGCTGGGTTCCATATGTTGTGACCCCCACAGCGGTCCCATATGTGTATTCTTCCACGGTACGGCTCCCTACGGCAAGCCTGTGTCTTTCCCTCGGCAGAGCTCTTCTGCCGTCTCAGTCAGGTGTTGTTCCCCGCCTGCTTTGCCGGGACCCCCCCTGGGACTTCCGTATGTTGCACTGCCTATGGCCAGTCCATACGTGTATTCTTCACATGGTAACTCCCTCGGGGCATGATGTGGCTTACGCAGCGTCCCTCCGGGCACGCTTTCCCAGCGTTATCCAATTCTCTGTTGAGTGGGTCTTGCGGAACAGCAGCAGTGTCTCCATGCGTGAGTTTTCCCGCCCGGAAAAGATGGGGTCTGAGGGGCTCCTGCTGGGCGCTGGAAGTGGTAGTAACTGTGGCGTTTTCCAAAGGGATCCCAATTCGTCGGTGACGTCCGACGTATGTCGAACGTGACCGACTGAAAGGGAACTTCTCGGTTACGTATGGTAACCCTCGTTCCCTGAAGGAGGGAACGGAGACGTACGTCCCGTCGCCACAGTTGCTGTACCATCACTGCATGGCCGAGCCACTAGTTCGGCTCCTCAGTGAGAAACAATAGTGCTCTGCACCCGCTTCCGCTTTATACCCGCGCTGCGGGGCAGAGCGCGAGATGCAAATCTCGCACGGCAATAGTCATTGGCTGGTTCTCTATATCTCGAAGCTGATAGGGGCTTCCTGAAGTGATACCAATTCGTCGGTGATGTCCGACGTACGTCTCTGTTCCCTCCTTCAGGGAACGAGGGTTACCATACGTAACCGAGACGTTCCCATGAGATTTTGTTTAGGCGCTATACCAAAAATAGCCACCGGGTGTCATCCACATTCCATTGATTTTTTTTAATGCATTTTCTTTTAACAAATTACAAAATTTCTGTCCAAATATCACGTCTATCACAAAACAGTTCCAAATATGGAACCTTGAGACTCAGACCTTTCCGACAATATGTGTTTTGTCAAGATTAGAAAAGATTTTGTTTATAAAGTAATTAAAATAAATTTTGTAATATGAAACATGACACCGCCCACTAGGGGAGGAGCCCGCTAGAAGAATTTAGAGTACCATTTCCATGGTAACGAAACATCCACTTTCAAAACGGTTTTCACAGGATGAATTTTAAGTTCGTAAGCTTTTTTTATTCATTATAATTACTCAAATATATGATACAAAAAAAGGCGATCAAAAAAAAAAAGAGCACCAAGCGTCCTGCCAACGGGATGGTAACAGGTAAGGGTTAGGGTGTATAAACCTAAACCTAAGTCAGAACCTTGGCTGAATCAAAATAGTCGCACTTTGAGACAGAAGCTACTACTAAGGCTACTTACTTTTCAAACTTGGTTACCAAATACCATCACACTCCGAAAATATTGTTCTCTGTTATGAACTATGTGTTAATATCCCGCTGTAAATTTCATTTCAGAGGGGCTGTTGCGCTGTGTGAGGGTTTTCTGCATTTGTTTCTGTGATAAAATCATAAACTTGCCAGCCTCTGGCTGTTAAGGAATGTACACTCAGGACACAAAGAGGAATGGTTAACAGAGTTTATTTCAACAGCATGAAGCAACTGGCAGTTTCAACAGGTGAGTGAATACTCAAAGAAGACTTTGAATCCAGAGGTTGAGAGTGTAATGTAATGTCTTTTCCTTACAGGTCCAAGGACTCGTGAGATTTGGGACAGATGAACTGGATAGGATGCACAGTCCTCATCTTTCATCAGATGACCACGGAGAATGAAGGTAACACTAATCAAAGGAGACGGCGGAAAAATCACTGGAGAATCAGGTAAGTACTCTGTGTAGAAGTGAAGTGCAGAAGTGACAGGTGACCTATTTTTTCCTTACAATTATTCAAGGAAATAATTGCAAACCTTAAACCTTCCTTGTGTCCAAACGATGTAATCCATCCCCGATACAAATAGTAGACTCTGTGGGTCCAGGGCTGGTGTCATTTTTAAAATCTGCATTTTTTTTTGTTGCAATTTCAAGTTTAAATTAACACCTCCCACTTGAGCTCCTGGTCAACTGACCCAAGGAGGTCACACACACTTCTTGGTTGAAACTTGACACTTAATAACCAAGCTGGTGGATGTGAAGATTAAAGGCTTCTGATGGTCCAGAAAATAAAGTTGGTGCTTCTGGTGGAGTTGTTTAAGAAGACATATCCTTTGACTTGAAATTAAGATGGCAGAAGTAACGTTGGGGAAAACAGTGGACCAGTTTAAGAGAGAGAGGACCACTGCAAAGATGTGTTTTACAAAGCAAGCCAATCTTCTCAGTCGAGAGTCAAGCCAAATGATTGAATTGGAACTCAGAAAGGAATTCCAGAAACTCTCTTCTAGTGCAAGAGCACTTTATGATGCTAATGATGAGATGAGATGGGATTGCTAGCAGAGCTGGAAGCTAAAGCAAAGAGTGATGAGAAAGTGGCGCTTGAAACGCAGCAGGTAGCAGATATTGAGAAGACTGTTAGTGATTGTGGGACAAAGCTGGAAGATGTGCGAAATTTTTTCCAAATCAACCTGTGGCAGAGGTATGGCCAAGAAGAATTAACTGGTGCAGTCCATGAAGCTGAGAAAGCTTGCAACCATTCTGCTTCAATACCGGTTGCTGGTGTCAATTGTGAAGGATATGAAGTTCAACTAATTCACTTGGAAAAGCTTGTGAGTAGAGCAGTCAAAACTCTATCCAGCTGGGAGCGATGGATTCCTACATCAGAGAAGAAGGACTTTGAGAGCAGAGTAAAGCAGTTAAAAGTACAAAATAATAGACTTGTTTCAAGAAACAGTGATTTTATTGCTGCACGTAATGCTGAAAGAAGGTCTCAATTTGCAAGTCCTATAGACCCAAATACAGCTCTCCAAACTATGCCAATTACACCAATTAGTAAAACAAACTAGTTTGCCTAAATTTAGTGGTTTCAAGAGAGATTTCGTCCATTGGAAGAAGGATTGGGAAAGTTTGCAGAGACAAGGAGAACCAACTGGATCAGTAGAGGTCAAGAAAATCCAGCTCCTGGACAGCTTGGATGATAGAATTGTTAAAGGCTGTCAAGTTATAGCACTGCTGAGGATGTGTTTAGAGTGCAAGGTAACAATCGCCATGGAAATTATTGAAGAACTTGAAATAATTCCTGCTGTAAAGGGCAATCAACCCAGAAAAGTGATAGACTTGATCCAGACTGTTGAAAAAGCGCTATCTGACCTGACAGATCTTGGGAACACTGGTGCAATCAAGAACCCTCTCGTAATCAAGTCTATTGAGAGTAAACTGCCTGAATTTGTAAAAAGAGACTGGCTTATCTTCATGATTGACCCTGATAGTGGTGTAACTCCAGAGAATCACTTTGACCTCCTGTTAAAGTTTTTAAGGAAACAGGAAGACGTCCTTGACAAACTCGAACAGCTCAGAATCACAGATAGGGTAGAAAGACAAGATTAATCTGAAAATAGATTTGAAAGGATGCATCTACAAGAACCACAAAGAAAGATTCTGATGGTGGGTGTTCTGTGTGTGGAGCTGTAAATTATAGAGACATGATTTTCTTCTGTAAGAAGTTTAAGGAGTTAAAGCTAACTGAAAAGAAAGCTGCTCTGAGAAAGATTGAAGCATGTAAGAAGTGCCTTGGACGTCATGAGGGTAACACTGACTGCAGAGAGACATTCTTGTGTAAAAATAGAGACTGTAGAAAAGAAAATGCACCTGATCATCATCATTTCCTCTGTCCCTCCTTTGGATCAAAAAGGTGTGTGGTGCAGTTTATGCAGCCAGGCTTAGAAAGTACATTGAGAAATATTGGCAAGTGGAGATTGACCAATGGCTCCATCTGGTGGACAGCCAAACAGTGTTGGGTGCGATTCAGCTGGTTAGCTATGGCTACCAGTCCTTCTTTGCAAATAGGATTGGAGAGATCCAGAGAACCACGCCTGTTAAAGACTGGTGGTGAATCCCAGGTAACTCAAATGTTGCTGATATTATCACAAGGGGAGGTAGTCCAGAAGACCTAAAAGAAGAGTCTGCATGGCAGAGAGGGCCAGTATTCTTGAAGTGGCCAGTCCAATAAAATCAGCTGCTGAGGTTGCAACTGCTGCAAGAGAAAGTGTTAACATTTTCCACAGTACTGACCAGAAGTCTGGCTAAGGAAAAACAAGATTCAGTCCTCCTTGAGAAACTTAAAGTGAGAGTTAATGAGGATGGATAGAAAATTGAATTAAAAGGCCTCATTGGAGATTCAGGCACCTCTGCTAACCAAAAGGAAAGGCAGATGACTGTTTCATCAGGAAGGATATCTGACAGCTTGGTAGCAAGCAAGTTACTTGATGTTGAAAAATTCAGCAGCTTGTCCAGACTGGTCAGAATTACTGCTTGTGTGCGTCGAGTTGTCAAGAAATGGCTGAAGATAGGAACTAAGACCTTGGGTTCATTAAAGTGGAAGGTAAAGTCTATGGAAGGAAGACTCAAGGAAGCCATCTTGATTGTAAGTGAACAGGAGGATGCTCTTAAAGATCTCTTTCTAGCAGCCCAAGAAAATGTGGTCTTTCCTGATACTACCCTCAGTAGGTTGGCAGTGTACAAGGATGAAAATTCTGGACTGTTGGTTTGTGAAGGTAGATTTCAAAGCTTCAGTGAGGACAAAACTGCATTTCTAATCTTGCCATATAATGCATATGTGTCTACGCTGCTGGCTCAGGAAGCTCATCAAGTAAATCATGAAGGAGTGGCTGGACCTTTGTTGAGAATGAGAAGAAAAGCTTGGGTGGTAAAAGGCCGCAGACTAGCCAAGAGGTCTGTAGACTGCTGTGTGACCTGCAGAAAGGCAAGGGCGAAGCAATGCCAACAGATTATGGGAGACCTTCTACTAGAGCGGTCTGAACAAGCTGCCCCATTTGAGTTCACAACCCTAGATTTGTTTGGAACTTATGTGGTAAAAGATGACGTAAAGAAGAGGGTGGGACTCAAAGTTTGGGGGATTGTCTTCTGTTGTATGGCATCAAGAGCAATCCATACTGATATTGTCAGCGACCAATCAACTGAAGGATTTCTGCTGGCATACCAAAGATTTACAGCTTTAAGGGGACATTCAAGGAAATTGTGGTCAGACTCTGGATCAAATTTCATTTCATTCAAGTCTAGTCTTGAAGATCTTCACAAGTTCCTAGAACGACAAGACAGGGTAAAGTTAGAAACTGAATCCGCCAAGTATGGTACGGTGTGGTCTTGGAAAATTCATCCTGCAGATTCCCCTCACAGAAATGGAGCAGCAGAAGCAGCTGTCCGTCTGGTTAAGCGAGCCCTTCAGAATCTGAGGTGTAAGGGAGTTATGTCATGGGGGGAATTTCAAACCTTTCTTTACACTGCAGCTAATTTGGTCAATGAAAGGCCTATTGATGCAAGGACACAAAGTCGGGAAGACTGCGTGGAATATGTAAGTCCAAACTCTCTTCTTCTGGGACGTACTGGAAAAAGTGAGCTGTTTGAGTTTGAAGGTTATCCATACAAAAGACTAAGGAACATCCAGGAAGAAGTCAACAAGTTCTGGAGAAGATGGTGTCAACTGGCAGGTCCTAATCTGTTTGTACGAAATAAGTGGCATACTAAAGAGCGGAATGTTGCTGTGGGAGATGTTGTATTTTGAGTTATTCCATGCACACTCTAAAGTTGATTGAAGCCTTTTTCAAGTTTGGGCAGAAATTGAGGCTGAGAATCCCTGATAACTTGACAGATATTAGATGCAGTTCAGGGTTGGATAAAATTGATCTCTGTGAAAAGAATGTGTGTAATACTAGGGTTGCCAGTAAATAAGGGAAACCCATTCACGACACCCAGACCCCTCCCCCCCAAAACAAAAAACAAAGAAACAATTGCATCAAGGACTTTAAGGACACAAATACAGAATAAGTCATGAACTGATTATTTCAACAATGACAACTTGACAGCTCAACAATAAACCATATGGAAACATGAGATCAAGTATGTGAAATTGCAACAGAACACATTTTATATTATTTTATATTTGGTTATTTTATTTATTTCTAAAGAACTCTTTAGTAGCCTATTTGGCGCACTTTAAAGGGATAGTTCACCCAAAAATGAAAATTCTGTCATCATTTACTGACCCTCATGATGTTCCAAACCTGTATGAGTTTCATTGTTCTGCTGAACACAAAGGAAGATATTTTGAAGAAAGTTTGTAACCAGACTGCTTTGGGGGCACCATTGACTTCCATAGTAGGAATGTATCTTCCTATGTGTTCAACATAACAAAGAAATGTATACCAAAAATGTAGGTTTACAACAACTTGAGGGTGAGTAAATGATGACAGAATTTTGGGTGAACTGTCCCTTTAAGCAGTCATTCTGAACCAGTAATCACTTATTTTGACAATTCTGAAATTCAGAATTTTTTATTAATTTACTTAAATTATGACTATATTATTATGTAATCATTTGTGATGCGATGTGGGAAAATCCGTCGGATGTCGCGCTGGAACGTTTTCAGTGAGGTCGAAGAATAGGTTGAATGTCCATTTTTTGTCAAAATTTCATTTCATTCATTCAATTATTATTCTATAAAATCTTGTCTATCATTTCTAAAAATATCTTGGCAAAATTCACTTGTTTAGTGCAGAAAAATAGCATTTTATAGTGGCAAGCTGAAAAGACTGTGTCTTTCTATAATGTTTAGAACACGCCCGGCGAAGGTGCAAAAAAAAAAAAACAGCCATACACTGAAAAAAGTGCTTCATTGGAACAGAGTAAACATTTTGCGTCAACTTGTTACATCTAATTACTTTACTTTTTATCAACTTAAAATTTTTACTTTGAAAAGAATTAACTACCCATTACTTAGCCAAAGCCAAAAGTATCTTTGAATCAAATAAAGTTAAGTTAAATGAAATCTCAAATTCTACTTTGTCTTAATGCTTTCTCTTTGTATTAACTTCATTATTTTACTTTACATCTAACCAAATATCCAAATACAATTTAAAATATTAATTTAATATAAAGAAATGTTTTTACTTTCAGAATGTGTAATTTTATCATCTGTCTAAGATGAATGACTTCAAGCATCAAACTTTTGACAATTTATTTTGTCATAATATTTTTTTTTAACGTGTACAGTATCCTCATACAAATACACACTGTCTAATAATGTAAACACATTATAAACTTGACAAATGTCTCTGAACCAAATTTAATTAAAGTTAAATACTTGAATAGCTTAAGGATGAGTAAATAGAATTTTCATTTTTGGGTAAACTATTTAACTTACCCTAGATAAAACACAACTTAACCAAGATTAAACAAATCAGGTTTAGTAAACCGTAGTACAGTTAACGTATAAAAGGCTTTATACAGTCCAACATCTTCAAAGAAATTTATCATCAGCAGAACATTGTAGCTGGGTCAAAGGAAACAAATTTACTCCGGCAGCTTTGAAGAGAGGTCCTGCGCCCTTCAGCTTATCTGCTTACTCTTGCAGCTTTGAAGAGAGGTTCTGCACCCTTCGGCTCATCTGCTTACTCTCTATGTCCATGATTATTTTTTGAAAGGCCTCAAAGGTATATTTGAGTCCTTCAGGATATTTTAAGTTCAGTGCATAAATGAGTCCAAACATCATGGCACAGGCACATGCAACAGAGGGTAACTCATTTAGTACTTCCACACCATCAATGACAATGGAAATGTCCAGTGCACGACTAAGAGCATCACTTTCACGGATCACAAAAAATGCCATGGTGGGCTTTTCAAATTCTCTCTCCGCTTCATCCCTCTGGTCAGCCTAAAAACATACAAGAACAGAGAGTAATTGAGGGACTGTGGAAGGAAAAAAAACACCCCGTCATCTAAAAATGTATTAAAAAATTTAGTTAGCTTTCCTACTATGTAGGTCAATGTAGAGCCCAAACGTCTGTTGCTAACTTTCATTAAAATATCTTAATTTGTGTTCAGCGTAAATATAAAATTTGTACGGTTTATTACAAGAGTAGAGTAAGTGATGACAAAATTTTCATTTTTGGGTGAAGACTTTTACACTCTCTTTGGCTTTGAAAATGCTTTTAAACACTTAAACACTTGTACAACCAAACGCTCCCATGTGTTGACCATTGTAGACAATCACAGACATATTTGTTGAGTGCAGTACCACAATGGCCAAACAGAGGCATTTATCAATCTACTCAACAGTGTTCAAAATGCATTTTTGGGTAAACCAACCCCTTTTAAAGGAGTAAAAGTCCTGATACTGTAGTCTGAATCTACCATTTAATCCAAAAGCTTCCCTAACTTTTTCAATGAGCTCATCAACTGATTCGGGAATCCCATCTGGCAGAAGCAACTTTCTTGAATCATCTTGACTCACAATCACCAAAAGCTTGGCAGATCTTCTTCCTGACATGCTAACAGATTCTGGAAAAAAGAAAATAAGATTAGATACAGTACAAGTAATATATAATTGCTAGACATTTACATGTTCACTACATCTTGTGCACTTTTCTTAGAATTTATAAACAATTCTAACCTCAAACATGTATATATCTCTTCAGAACCACCATGTGTCTCCCCCCAATTGTGTACTGAACAAGTGGATATGGGTCTGTAAGGTCATGGTGCTGTAAAAGTTCAATTTTCTTGTCAGATGACTGGACCAAGACACAGGCTCTATAATGTCCAGTATACCATGCATCAAGTCTTCTGACAATGAACAGTGGTTTGTCCTGCAACACAATAATTTGCACAATTTCGCCAAACTCTGGAAGTCCTGAACATTCTCCATGAGCAATGACCATACTTTCTCTGTAGGTGAAGCCTTTAAATGTTACTTCCTTGGCCAAGCACACAACATCCAGGTTTGGGTGTTTCTGTTGTACAGTCTGTGATATGTCTTCATTCAGAACATCAATGGGAAGATTAGAAACATGTGATACTTCCAATCTTGGTGTAAGAGAGCTACACTGATACAGATGATATGCCAAATGAAACTGATGTCTTTGTGACAACGACAGGAGAACATTCTTGAAGCAGTTGGTGTGACGCACAACTCTTTTAAAGAAGCTATGCTTAGCCTCGAATCGCATTGTCCACAGAGCAACCAGAGGGCCAAATTTCTCAATTAGCTCAGGATAATGCTCCAAGTAGTGGTGTTTGGGCAAAAGTTTAGTCTCAGGAAAAACCTCTTGGAATCTGATTCTATGCTCAGATATCTTGAAGGCCAGATATGCTATAGAAGCTTTGGTGTGTAAAGGAGCAACAAGATTTACAATATCTTTCAAATCATTTAGAAGTTGCCACGCAGGTTCATTGGCAGGCACTCTGTCTCCAATCAATGTTCTTCTTGCAGAAAATGTGAGAGGAACAGTATGTGGATGATTTGTCTTGTCATTCCATTTGAATGGAAAGTTCTGAATTGCTTTATTCAGGTGTTCCAAGGTGAAATACTTTTTAGATGAAAAGACTGTGATGGACAAAGCTATCTCAAAAGGGACAATACCCTCAAAGAGATCATGCACAACATCAGCTGGGAATCTTGTGCAAACATTGTGTGTTAATTGCAAACAAGTGTGATAATTTTTCTGAAAACACACTAAAATGGCGAGGCAAGTCATTGTCTTTCCTAAACTGAAGATGAGCAGAATGTAGTTCTTCAGTTCTGATGCAGAATATTTCAGATCCAACTTCTTGAGTCTGGTATTCTTCTTTCTCTGCTATACAAAATCTGCAGACATATTTTCCAGAGAAATTTTCCACAAATCCGGCAGTACTGTGAGCATCAAGATTGTCAGCAACAATACACTGAACTGGGCCCTTCACAATCTTTCCCAGTTTTTCAATGAAAAGTCCATATCTCTCCAACGTGACATCAATCAATGGTTGCAGCACTTTGTCATACCCAAAACGCTTAACATAACTGCTTTTAATTAAAGCAGCCAAATTTATAGCAGACAGGGATGACTGACATCCTTCATGTAAATTGCCTAATATCCAATAAACTCCAAAAACGTTGTGTTTTTTCTTGGACGTGCCAAGGGGGTTGCATATCTCAAATTCATCAATGTACAAAATTAAAGAGATAGCAGGTTCAGAAAGCAGTTCATTCCTTTGGAAGTTGAGTGAATCAAAAAAACATGTATATTTACATTCATCTCCTTTATACACTGATTTTAAATTAAGTGTATTATCAAGTATTGGCTGGCTTTGCAGAAGTTGCAGCAGTGATTGTAGAATTGGAACGTACTGAAATGTCCTTCCATCACTCCGATCAAGCACATAATCTACAGGCTTTACTACTGAAAAATGGGCTTTGTAGTATGCCTTCTGTTTCCATGTAGTGGAAAGTGGACCTTGCTCTGATTGCTGTTTGAATTGGATGTGACTGGCAAAGAAAGGTGGCTAACTCATCTACAACAACTTTATCAACCTGCAAATTATGTTCCTGCAGTACCTGTTGAATAGTTTGATTAACAACTGGAACTGAAACTGTACTAATTAAATACTGCAACTCCTGCAAAAGGTCATCAATGGCCACACCAGGTACAAGAAAAACATGCTCTAACTTTAATAGGACTGAGGCTAATTTGTGCTCTATAGCCTTGGACAAGTCTTTAGTATTTTCTGTTATTACACCAGAGGATGTAGGTTCATCAAGTGAGACATCTTCGTCTGATTCAATGTCATCTTCTGCAGAAAAAATAGGGACTGGTCTTTCACTGACAACAATGCCAGGCTTTAAGTCCTTTTCAGAGTATGATTTGTGTTTTCTTGCTTTGTGTGTTCTAAATGATCCATAAATAATGGTTTTGTATGAGCACCCACTAAAAACACAAGGAACAGTTTCATTATTTTTCAGGTGCTGCCCAATGTGATGGAAGTAGTCTCTAAACGATGATGTGTGTTTGTATTCACAAAGCAAGCATTTATAAGTTGTCAATGCATCTTTTTGAGGGGGATGCTGAGGATGCCTCCTTGACACATGGCTCCTCAGAGAACTCCAAGTTTTAAATGAACAAGGACAGTCTGAATAAACACAAGGATAAGGATGACGACGTCCAAAATTCCTATGATCAAGCTTAAAATGCTTGAGAAGCTCAGAACGCTTGGCTTTGGAGACACCACAATCTTTGCATTTCCACATTGAGTTGCTTGCCAACGAGAATGGTGAGGTAGAGCATAGGCGAGAAGATAGATAAATTACAAAATTGACCCTCCAAAGCAATAATTAAAAGGTGCAAATTACTTACGTTTTTCATGTGACTGGATTATTCAAAACCTGTCCTAACCGTTGTTCAGCAGTACCCCATCCTACAAAAGACAAAGAGAAATAACAAACTGGCTCACATAAGAGTAAACAGACGACTTCTTTACCGGGTATGCTGGTTGACGCGATATGTTAAAATAAGTTTTTGGCACGTCACTAAAGACGTGTTTGGGCCTTCATGTAAAGCTAAGCTGACCAGATTTCTGAAATGAAAACTGTGGACATTTCCTATTTGAGTGGTCAAAATATCACTAAAAATCTAATTTGTTATTATCTTTTAATTAAAAAACGGGGACAATAGCCTATATTTTTTAATGTTTTTTGTCGTCGTCGTTGTTGTGGGCTCCCTATATTATTATTATCATTAATAATTATTATGATTTAGTTTGATTATTACGATTTTTGGTCTGGTTTTAATACAATTCACCACACCCGCAAAAAACACACAATGAAAACAGTTAATAGTAACCATTGTAAATCACAAGCTGTTCAAAACAATATTATAACATGACTTAACAAAAACACATTACAAAAATAAAACAACATAAATATGATAAATTAAACGATTTAACAAATAATTGTATTTAATACTTTAATTTTCACAAGTTTATACTGTATAAATTACTTTTTTTTACATTTGTGCTTGAAATTAACTTATCTTTAATTGGTCTTGTTATTTTGCATTTTACGCTAATTTTAAGCATTTGCTAAGTGTTAATACACATTAAGTAAGCCTATGTGTATTCTGCACATGTATTTGTTGCAAGTGTAATTTTTTGGGGTTTTTTATAGTTCAGATGTGTGGTAATTACTGCTTTGTGACTGCGGAATTTTTGGGGACAAAACAATCCCACACTCGCATACAAACAGTATTACTTTAATTAAACATGAATAGTTAGTATGTACCTTGAAAGCGATAATAACGATGTTTCTTTTGATATTTGACGATAATAGCGCTCTGCTCTCGGTTACGTTCTTCAGGAAGTAGTAGCGGCGTGCGCGCGACCAAGTAGAGTCAGCGTATCTCACAGCGCCATCTGCTGGTGAAAATAATCACTAAAGGATTGCTACCAGCAGCTGCTGTATGTTGGTTGGGCGCTTTTTTTGCAATATCTGCGGGTTGTTTTGAACGAGCTGTAAAACAGGTACATTTCCGGGGACAGCTCCAGTCTGGGACAGAACACCAAAAACCGGGACTGTCCCCGGAAAACGGGGTCACCCTACTAACGTTATGTGTTAACATTAATCATAAATGAGAGACCATACAAGTAAGCACAGCGAATACCTTGCGAACGCGAGCTTCATAATAAATCAATGAAAATCATCATCATAATAAACCTTCATAACAACGTTAAGTCCACACAAAGCGTCTGAAGCGTGCATGTACTTTATACGTGGCGCCGTACAGTATCACACTCCCGCATACCCGAAACAGTCTTTATACTACGTTTCAATATCAATCCATCTCACCTCAAGCAGTTTACTTGTATTATAATAATTTTATTTACTCGGTTTAACATTGTGATGAGGGAAACTTGTAAACCTTCTAGCCGAGTTAGAGCTGTCAAACTAGTAATACTAACCGTATGTAAAACAACAGTACAACATAATATTTTATGAAATCATACATGTATAATATTAATAATACGCCCAAATGTATGTTTGAAATTACTTACCAATTTTCTTGATTCCCGTTTTACCACGCTGAGTTCATCCATGCGGTGTAACAAGATTGGCGGAAAGCTGAACGTCATCGTGACAATGGGAACCAATATTTTTACTTTAATTTAAAGAAATGTATTTACTTTACACTAACAAGTCTTACTTTTCATTTAAATCAACCAAACTTTTTACATAAAACTGATGGCTAGACAGAAAATTAAATGTTTTGAGTTAGATCAAGTATAACAACTTCTTTAGAGTAATGACATGCCTTGTGCACTTTTTTCAGTGTAGCTTTCGCTTTCTTAACACCACAAAGACAGTTCACCCATCAAAATAAACCCCATTACATGTAGAATAAAGGTGTATCAAAGCACATTTCCCGCCAGTCCTGTCCAAACTAAGGCACGCCAAGTTTTTTTAATAAAATGTTGATCGCATCGTGAGATTGCGAAGCAGAACAACACAGCCCGAAGTAACGTAGCTGATTGCTTAAATGATCTCGCTTGCCTCAATCTGCTTAATCCTGGTGATGTCAGTGCCCTAAACGATAATATAATGGATTATTTCACATCCAGAGATGAAGGATCGGGTGATGAAGTTACTGAAGAGGAGTCAGTTTAGCTATGCTGCAGGTGCGCTGTGCTGGCTATTCTTCTACAGTAGTTGTGCAATCTAAACATACAACGGGTGATTAAGTTCAGAGACTGCCCATGATAAACAATGGAAAACTTACTACTTACTAAGTTGCTGTTCTCTTCAGGGTAACGTTAGCTAGTCCCCTTGTGTAGTGATGCAGTTTATAAATTCTAGTTTTCATATTTTCATATTCAGTTCAGACCTTTATTTTGAAATATTAAAGATTGGTAGACAACCAATTTGTTTTCATGCCAAGAGTTCAAAATATAACATCCAGTCAATTTTTCGAGATTAAAAGTTCTGGAAATGTTTTAAATATAAAGGAAAAAATATATAGATTTGCCATTTGTGATGCAGCAGTGAGCTATAATGCACATCTTTTTATATGTATTAGAGGTTGAATTCAAATCAAATACTGCAAA
Organism: Rhinogobio ventralis; assembly: GCA_039654625.1. Lineage (NCBI taxonomy): Eukaryota > Metazoa > Chordata > Actinopteri > Cypriniformes > Gobionidae > Rhinogobio > Rhinogobio ventralis. Next base: position 24,435,086 of record CM077206.1, on the reverse strand, counting down.
CTGCCTATACTACTTCTGAATAGGATGTCTACTTCATAAAATGTATGAAAATTATGGAAATATATGTATGAAGGTATTTTTGGTGCAAAACAACTGAACTTGTGTGAGAGTGGAATTTGTAGCTGTAGAGCATATCCACACATGTGTATCAACAAAATTGAAGTCACAGAGAAAAATCTTTTAGGAGTTGTAAACTTGTAGATTTTTTTTCTCACCTACAAACACAACACAACAGTTACACCTTCACACATTCTTCACTGCAGGTGCACAAATCCCATTCTACGAATCACACATGAAGAAACTCATATGCTCACATTTTTGCTACAATTGCTGCAGTGAATATGGTGCAAAACACATTCACACACCCGTATCAAAAATGTAAAGTCACGGACAAATTTTGCACATCCGCAAATTAATATGTGAATCCATGCAATGAGAGTTGCACACTTGTAGAATATTTGGTCACAAATGCATTACTTTTCTTGGATATTTTTCTAACACAATCACAAGTCCAATCACTACAACTGCTTGAATCTGCTGCTACGAGTCTCAAACGCAGTTTTCTCAAACGAAGTTCCGCGCGCTCTCACTTTTGTACCATATACTACGTGAAATATGGAGCAAAAGTGATTTGTGCATCTGTGAGGCAGCGGCAGGCCCTGTTCAGAGAGCAGAGAATTTCAGCCAATCAGAAGAGCTCGTTTTAAGCCAGTGGTGGTGACGCGCGACCGAGAAAGGGGGAAAAAAACATGAACAAACAATCTTCCCGAGCAGGCGATGTCAAGTACCAATAAAGGTATGGTTTTTTCCTCTCTCCCCCGCGCAGTCACTCACCGTTATACATTTGTTTAAGTAGTTTTAATACGTGCGCTGATCGGCTAAATTGGTGATCATTGTTTCTTAGTTGAGCTAGCCTTTCTTGTTTCATACCAAACTTAACAGTACAGATAGGCTACCGTTAACATAACTTACATTTTGTGAAACAAGAAAGGCTAGCTAAACTAAAAAACGATCACCAACTTCGCCGACCAGCGCACATATTAAAACTACTTACACAAATGTATAACGGTGAGTGATTGCGGAGGGGAGAGAGAAAAAAAACCTACCTTTTCAGGACTCTCAGTTTTTATCAAAAGTTTGGAGTGAGATTGTATCTGTTAGGGGAGTTGCCACTCAAATATTTGCAGCAGCGGCCCCTCTGCCCCGCCCAATTCTCTCAAGTTTATGCTTGAATTTTACCTATTGTTCATAAATGACCAGTCCAGCACAAATATAAGTTATGCCGCTTGTTGACTGAAGTGCCTGTTCTTTGGCCTGATGCCATTTATGTTTTACATGCCTGTTCACATCTGTCACACCTTGATGGGCAGATGAGTTCTCCTGTCTGCACTAGTAGGAGCTGGTGGTGCCTATGGTGATAAATGGCCATGTGGTTGAGCACTCACTTTTAAAAGTACACCTATAGATGGGCTGTTCCACTTAATGCTTTCTTCATTACTGTCTTGTCCACTGACTCATCCACTGTCTCCCTTGCTGTCTCCTCCACCATCTCTGTCATCACCTATTCCACTGTCTCCTCCACTGATCTGGCAACCTTTTTAGGGGGCTAACCCTTTGGTCCCCAGAATTAAATAATACTCCTTTGCTTTTTCCCTAACATCTTTAATCAGACAAATGCAATGATTAAATGTATGCATTACCAGGATATAAAGGTGGTGGTTGAAGTGTGAATCATTTAGGGTTTATTTTTGCAAAATCTTTTGTGGTAACATCCACATGCAAAGTAATTACAATTAATAAGTAACAAGTAATTAAAAATAATTACAGGTGAGACCACTCCTCATTAGCATGCTAAGGCCAATGTTAACTTTTTTTTAAATCTATAGCTTTTGTTATGAAAAATAGCATCCTACACATAAAAACTATGTTACTAGCCACAACATGCTACAGTTGTAATTTAAAATCTATCCCCATAACTAAAAATCTATTATAAATTCTACAAGAAGTTAGTCAACATTTACCATAATAAATACAATAGAATGTGAATTCTAGTAACGGTGGTCATGAGTAGTTTAAAACGCTTATTTCATGTTGGTGCAGGATGTTTTCTCAGACTCAGTGTTGCGATAGTAACAGCTCGCACAACTCATCACACTTTTGGAGCGCGCTGGTGAGCGCGCGCAGAGTTTACGGAGATTCGCGCGCCATGCATACACAATTAAATAAACCGGGCTTCAGTCATGTTGCGCAGATAATTGGTCCGTTCCGTTCGTACGGGAACTTGGTGCTTATAAAAGCTCAGAACGCGCGATGTATATAATTAATAGCCTCATTCATGTTTCCATTAACCAAATATTGGGGAGTTGTACTTTCTTCAATTGTATATTAATTGTACAATTGTCCATTAATTGTTCTATATAGAGGGACGTGTTATCCCTTCTCAGCGTGAGAAATACAAGGTGTGGCGTGTGAAATGCGTGTGTCTCATGAATGCATGAATGCATGAGACGATAGGTACTTGACATCGCCTGCTCGGGAAGATTGTTTGCTCATGTTTTTTTCCCCCCTTTCTCGGTCGTGCGCCACCGCCACCGGCTTAAAATGAGCTCTTCTGATTGTCCGAAAATCTCTGCTCTCTGAACAGGGCCTGCCGCTGCCTCACAGATGCACAAATCACTTTTGCTCCACATTTCACGTAGTATATGGTGCAAAAGTGAGAGCACGTGGAACTTGTCATTTGAAGGTGAAAAAACTTTGTTTGAGACTCGTAGCAGCAGATTCAAGCAGTTGTAGTGATTGAACTTGTGATTGTGTTAGAAAAATATCCAAGAAAAGTAATGCATTTGTGACCAAATACTCTACAAGTGTGCAACTCTCATTGCATGGATTCACATATTAATTTGCGGATGTGCAAAATTTGTCCGTGACTTCACATTTTTGATACGGGTGTGTGAATGCGTTTTGCACCATATTCACTGCAGCAATTGTAGCAAAAATGTGAGCGTATGAGTTTCTTCATGTGTGATTTGTAGAATGGGATTTGTGCACCTGCAGTGAAGAATGTGTGAAGGTGTAACTGTTGTGTTTGTAGGTGAGAAAAAAAATCTACAAGTTTACAACTCCTAAAAGATTTTTCTCTGTGACTTCAAATTCATACACATGTGTGGATATGCTCTACAGCTACAAATTCCACTCTCACACAAGTTCAGTTGTTTTTCACCAAAAATACCTTCATATATATGGTTCAGATCACTCAAACCATATGGAAATGGAGGTGCCCATATAAGATCAGTAATGAAGCTTGGATGTCATCTAGTGAAAAAGTTTGGTACTGCGCTGTAACAAAGTTCGATTGTGGAGGAAAAGAAGGCAGCGATCATAATGATCAGCCGACTTCAGATAACCATAACTTTTTTTTCAGACAAGCCATGAAAGAAATAAAAATATATTTAAAAAGGGACCCCAGCTTTTATATGGTATAAGGTAAAAGGTAAAATTTCACCATGTGATGGGTTTTCGTAGATCACATCGCATTTGTCCAATTTTTATCTAAATGTATATTTTTTTTAAATGTCATGAACTTTATATGACAGGATTATTTATATATGCATACATCATCAAGGATGTCTTATTTATTTAAGAAAAGTAACCGTAATAAAATTTACTGTTATTCATTGTGAGGTGTAAAATACTTACTTTGCAATCTAACGGTTACTTTTTTAAAAATGAGACTGCCTTGATAACGTATGCAGCCTTTAAATGCGACGTCCAGAGGACACAGCCTTCGAAATGAGAAACAGCAATGATACATACGTTTGGCTTTAATTATCATCTCTATTGCAGACACGCTCACGTGACATTGCAGTTCTTCATCATCATGAAATATTATCATCTGCATGCGTTTTAATGCCATATCACTCTCAACCTTACAGTCTATGCTCTCAACTTGAGCACAGACACTGGATGTCGGTGCGTCCGTGTGTAGGCTATTAAACTAGACTAGTTCTCTTTCATGTGTTATTGCGATTAAACTGTCAAATGCACACAAGGTTATGTCAGAAACACACAAAGTTCACATGAAAACAGTTGATTATGTCTGTGCACATGCAGCAAGTACAGAAATCCTGTGTGTATATTAGATCTGTGTACTTAAGTGAAAGCAGTGTAATATACAGTACCTACTGCTATATCTGCTGTTAATATGAATCAAACAACAAAAGATAAACAGAAAATCACTCAGTGCTCTTGACTGAATGAACTTTATTAGCTTTATTAAGAACACATTTCTTACTTGCTGTTAAATGCTCTTGCGAGGAGATAAACATGGCCGACTGTGTACTGCTCTTTGAGGGCAGGGTCTACGCTAATACGGCAGTGTCCATCAACACTCGTGGGCGAAGCCTGTGAAATGTGACGTCACATTCCCCAGAATCTGCAATCAGCTTGTTCTGAGACACTGCTTATGATTTATGGGGATTAAAAAAGGAGTGGGTGTTCTAAAAGGAGTTCTACCATTAAAGTGTGGTTGTGTACACACACTGCCAAAACACATTTATGTTCAAACACCATGTAAAAGTGAATTTTGCATAATAAGTGCCCTTTAACGTGTGCGTGTGTGTTTGGGTAGCGTGTGTATGCATGTATCCACACATGCACAGGTCCAAGGGCTCATTGTTTGCAAGCACACATTTACATAAGTGAATATGAACATGATCAACATGCTCCTGAAAACTAAATTTTTCTCTTATTTTCAGTCTCTCCCATTCACTTTCAATGGCTGGTCATTTTTGACCGGGAATACCACAAGTGTGACTTTGTGCCATTTTGTACAAAATAAAAGCATTTCAAAACAAACATCCTGGTTAAACATTAAAGTAGACTAATGTGATCAACAGTGCAAATTTTCTTCGTATTTGATTTAATATTGTGAAATTTATTTGAATTGAAAGACAGCCAGAGTCAGCAGCAAATAACAGGTTGTCAGTGACCTTGACTAATGCTGTTTCAGTACTATGTAGTTTGCAGAAGCCAGATTGGAGGGGTTCAAAAAGATTGTTTAAAGTGAGGTGATTGTATAATTGAGAAGCCACAATTCGCTCAAGTAAATTAGCAAGAATAGGGAAGAGTGGAAATGGGACGAAAATTATTGAGGTTGTCCCAGTCTGCGTTAGTCTTTTTTTGGAACTGGGGTTACAGCAGCAATTTTGAGTGCAGCAGGCACAACAACTGTGCGCAGGGAATAATTTATTATTCTCAGGACAACTGGGCATAGAGAAGTGAAACATGAGTTAAACAAGCAGGTAGATATGGGGTCAACTATGGAAGTGGCAGCTTTCATTTGTGAAACCTCGTTAAAGAGTGAGACAAGATTAAGTGCAGAGGTAGGTACATTAGAGAAACTGTTACCTTCGAGAAGTTTGTTAATGGTATTAAACAGTTGTCTGGGGTTACTTTGATTATTTTTTATTAACTGAGAGAAATACTGAGACCTGACAGATACAATCTCTGCCTTATATTCAAGTATTGTCACGTAAACTGAAAGAGAGACAGGAGGATCCAATAGCAATAGAATAAATTCCAAGGACCACAGAATAACCACTTGAGAACGAGGTAGGAACCGGTAGGAACCGGCAGGAACCAGCAGGAACCAGCAGGCAGAAGCAGACGGAGATACGACGGTCAGACAGCTGCAGCAGCGGCAACAAGAGCAGGCAGGCAATGAGTGAAGGTGAGAGACACGTTGATAAAGGCTGGTTGATGAGTGCAGCAGGTGGAGACAATGAGCTCTGCAATCAGTGACCACGCCTCCAACACAACCACACAAACACAGAGAGGAGACAATGAATTGATGAATCGTGACAAGTATGTTGTCTTTCCAAGCTTGGTGATGTACATTCAGGCCAGAAAGACGCCACCCTTGCTCCATCTTAAGACAAGCTGCCTTACTAGAGCGCAGCTCATCATTATAGCAGGGAGCAGAACGTACAAAGGCCACAGAGCGGGATTTCATAGGTGCAAATGAGTCCAAACCAGACAAAAGAACAGTATTTAAGAGATTTTGTCCTCTAGAGGGTCAGATGGAGAAAAAACACATAATGAGGACTCAATAAAAGCAGAGAATTCAGGGAGATGGATTCCATTTGCGATAGTCAAGTCAATTCAAGTCACCTTTATTTATATAGCGCTTTTTACAATGCTGATTGTTTCAAAGCAGCTTCACAGTGTTAACAGGAAAATAATGCAACAGAATTTGATTCGGCTGTACAGCTGCTCTGGAGAAAACGGTGATGTCATCCAGCTCATTTCAATTATCATATAGTGTCAATGCAGGCAGATCCGTAATATAGTTGAAATTTTTGTGTCCCCAACTGAACAAGCCAAAAGACAAAGGCGACGGTGGAAAGGAACCAAAACTCCTTCAGTGGCCAGAATGGAGAAAAAAACCTTGGGAGAAACCAAGCTCAGTCGGGGTGCCAGTTCTCGCCGACGAACAAATAGTGTATGATTATGATTCTGGCAACATAACAGGTCAGAAGTCATATTAGATCAAAAGATATTCGTAAGATTATTCAAAAGATTGGAGTCGTCACGCCGGAGACGGGTTTAATAAGGATGTCATGTCGATGCAGCATTTACAGGGTGGAGTTTAATTGACACGGTCTCTGCAGACATTTCAGGGATGCGTTGGTCATGTCTAGGCGCAGGTCCACCATCTGATCTGGGTACGGCCTGGATACTGATCTGGATACGGCCCGGATCTGGCCTCGGGATAAACAGAGAGACTAACATTAGCGTAGATACCATTCTTCTTATGACGTAATGAGTACATCAGGTGTTATGGGAAGTGTTCCCGGTTCCGACTGACCTACTTAATGCAGCCTAAAAAAACAACTGATTTGAATAACAGAAATTGATAATGTTCTATGTGTATGCCAGGAAGACTGTTCCAGAGTTTAGGTGCTAAATAGGAAAAGGATCCCTTACAAAAAATAACTGCAGTACATTGAAGTAAAACTGCAGTACAATGTAGTATAACTGCAATACAATGAAGTACAACTGTAGATTTGGAGTATAATGAAGTATAGATGCAAAATAACTGCAGTACATTGAAGTTCAACAGCAGTAAAACTGCAGTACAATGTAGAATAACTGCAGTACAATGAAGTACAACTGCAGTAAAACTGCAGTACAATAAAGTATAACTGTAGATTTGTAGTATAATGAAGTATAGATGCAATATAATTGCAGTACAGTGAAGTTCAACTGCAGTAAATCTGCAGTACAAAAAAGTAAAACTGCAGTACAATGAAGTACAACTGTAGATTTGCAGTATAATGAATAACTGCAGTTCAGTGATGCACTGTAATGCATGTGAAGACTGCAAAAGTCTGTCTGACGTTTTTTTTTTTTATCGGGCTCCTATATTTATGTTCATTAATTTCACTTGAATTGCAATGACGTCCTTTTAGTTGCTATCTGAAGTCTTCATAGGCCTTCCACTCGTACTACACTGTACTGTAGTTATGCTGTATTGTGCAACATGTAGCCACTTTTTTTTGCCTGTGGGACATTTCAACCACGTAGATAAATAGCCTGCACGTGACCAAATCTTCTTTCTTCGTGCCAACGTGGTCGTTGTCCTGACACGAGTCTCGAGCTGATACTTGTAGCGGTCAGTCAGTGTCTTTTCCGTAGTGTCTACTGCTGCAGGATGGATATAAAATTACCATGGGACCCTACCGAAAAACAACTGGGCTAGTTTTGAGTAGCAATTGGGCGAGTTTTGTTGTAAAAACCTGGCATTCACAAGCGTTTTCTGGAAGAAAAGTTCATCAGGCAAGCTTCACAACATATTTTAATTCTGTTGGCATCATTATTTAAATTTTTATCACTGTAAAGCTGCTTTGAAACAATCTTTATTGTTTAAAGCACTATATAAATAATAGTGACTTAAAAGGGACCTATTATGCCCGTTTTTAAAAGATGTAATTTAAGTCTCAGCTGTCCCCAGAATGTGTCTGTGAAGTTTCAGCTTAAAATACCTCACAGATCATTCATAAATCCATGTTGTAAATACTCATTTCTGACTACAGTCAAGAACAGGCTGTATAAAGGGACGCCGGCTCACAACCGCGCTAGCTCTTTCACGAAGCAAGTCGCTCCCAGGCATGGAGAGGCGTGGCAAGGCGACGCAGTGTCAAGTCAAGTCAAGTCAACTTTATTTATATAGCGCTTTTTACAATGCAGATTGTTTCAAAGCAGCTTCACAGTGTTAAACAGGAAAATAATTTACAGAATTTGATTCGGCTGTACAGCCGCTCTGGAGAAAACGGTGATGTCATCAGCTCATTTCAATTATCATATATATTCAAGTAATGTAGTTGATATAATTTAGTTTAGTAATTAAATTTATTTGGATATTTATTTGAAAATTTTGTGTCCCCAACTGAGCAAGCCAGAGGCGACAGTGGCAAGGAACCAAAACTCCATCAGGTGTCCTAATGGAGAAAAATAAACCTTGGGAGAAACCAGGCTCAGTCGGGGTGCCAGTTCTCTGGCCAATTAACAAACAGTGTATGTTTATTATTTTGGCAGCCTTATAGGTCAGAAGTAATATTAGATCGGATTATTCGAAAGATCGGAGGCATGTCTCGTTCCCTTCTCAGGGAACAAGGGTTATAGTCATAACCCGAGACGTTCCCTTTCGAGGGAACGCGCACTGCGCCGGAACGACACTTTGGGGAACGAAATGCCCACTATGCCACCACGAACCATGCCTGCCCTAGTGTGAAGCTGGAACCCAGGCACACTTAGGACGAGAGCACCCTAGCGCCTGGCGTCGCAGGAAGATGCAGACTATAAAATCTGATAAAAGTGTGTGGGGTAGCCCAGCCGGCTGCCTCACAGATCTCCTGAAGTGGGACCCCCATATGAAGGGCCCTAGAAGAGGCCATGCCCCTAGTGGAATGCGCCCTCAAGGCCAAAAGGTGAAGGCTAAACGCGCACCTGATAGGCCAAGGCAATCTCCAAGTCTCCCTTCTTCAGCAGACACATGAGGTGGAGGATGAAAAGCCTGCAGAACCGTAGGCCGTGCCACACTCGATGGCACCTTGGGCACATAGCCTGGCCTTGGATGAAGGATAGCCTTAACTCCGCCCGGGGCAAATTCCAGGCAAGTCGGCATTATAGCCAAGGCCTGGAGGTCCCCCACCCTCTTAAGCGAGGTGATAGCAAGGAGCAGTGCCACCTTTAGCGGAACTCGATCTGTCGCTGACTCGAGTAGTTCGAAGGGGGCTGAAGCCAATCCATCGAGAACCAACCGCCAGATCCCAAGTTGGAACTCTGGAGCGAGTCGCAGGCCTCATCCTCCAAGTACCTCGGAGGAAACATACAACTAAAGGGTGCCTCCCTAGAGGCGCATCACTTACAGGAGCATGGAAAGCCGTAATGGCAGCCACGTACACCTTAAGCGTGGACGGGGTAAGCCCCGCAGTGAAGCGATCTTGGAGGAACTCCAGCACTGAAGCCACTAGGCAGTTAACTGGGTCCACCTCACGCTCCCCGCACCAAGTGGAAAATACATTCCACTTTAAGCCGTACAACCATCTCGTGGAAGGAGCCCTGGAACTGAGTATGCTCTCCACTACACCTGCCGACAGGCCAGCCTCTAAGTACTGAGCCCCCTCAGGGGCCAGACCCAAAGCTTCCACAGCTCTGGCTGGGGGTGAAATATTGTGCCCCCTGCCTGAGACAGCAGGTCCCTCCTCAAAGGGATCTGCCATGGAGGACCTGCCAGCAGTACTATGATGTCTGAGAACCATACTCGGGCCGGCCAGTACGGGGCTAATAGGAGTAGACTGACCCCGTCCTGCCGGACCCTCTCCAGAACTCCCGGGAGCAGAGCTATCGGGGGAAATGCATACAGGCACAGCCTCGGCCACGTCTGCACCATGGCATCCAACCCCAGCGGGGCTGGATGCGTGAGGGAGAACCACAGTGGACAGTGGGACGTCTCTCGAGACGCGAATAGATCCACTTCCACTGGGCCGAACCTCTCGCATATGGACTTCACCACCTCTGGATGAAGTCTCCATTCCCCGGGCCTAAGCCCCTGCCTTGACAGGATGTCTGCTCCCTGATTCTGGTCCCCGGGGATATACATCACTCTTCTTCCATATTGATAGGGAACGAAGGCATCTGCGCGTTACCCTGATCATACAGAATGGATTTCCCTTCTGAGAAAACCCCTTGGCTTTCAGCCACCACTGTAGGGGTCTCATGTACAGCAGGCCAAAAGGTATTACGTTGGACGCAGCTGCCATTAGCCCCAGTAGTCTTTGAAACTGCTTTACAGTGATGTTGCGGCCTAGCTTTATGCTGGAGCGCAGCTGGAAGAAAACAAAACTGGAAGTTTTTCGCATTTCGTGGAAAGAGAGCATGATTTCATACAGAAAGGCCGTAAAAACTGCTAGATCTGCTTATTTCTCGACTCTCTTAGAAGAAAACAAACACAACCCTAGGTATTTATTCGATACAGTGGCTAAATTAACCAAAAATAAAGCTTCAACTTCTGATGTCTGCCAACAGCACAGCAGTAATGACTTTATGAACTTCTTTACTTGTAAGATTGATAATATTAGGTAAAAAATTATAACCATGCAGCCGTCTACTACTGTATCACGTCAGACAGAGCATTGTAGTGTCACTGAGGAAAAATTACATTCATTCACTGCTATAGGAGAAGAAGAATTGGCTAAACTACTAAAAGAGATGCTTCCAGAGGTCATAGATCCTCTTCTTAATTTCATTAATTCATCCTTGACTTTAGGATATGTACCGAAAACTTTTAAGTTGGCTATTATTAAACCACTTATAGTAATTTCCTGCAACTTAATTCAGAAAAAACTGAATTTTTAATTATTGGACAAAAAAACTCCACATGTAGTAACCTAGAATACTGTCTAACACTTGATGGCTGCTCTGTCAAGTCCTCGTCGTCAGTTAGGAACCTGGGTGTGCTCTTTGATACCAATCTCTTATTTGAAAGCCACGTCTCTAGCATCTGTAAAACTGCATTCTACCATCTTAAAAATATATCTAAATTACGGCATATGCGTTCAATGCAAAATGCTGAACAGTTAGATTATTGTAATGTTCTACTGGGTGGTTGCCCCGCTCACTTAATAAATAAACTGCAGCTGGTCCAAAACGCAGCAGCTCGAGTTCTTACTAGAACCAGGAAGTATGACCATATTAGCCCGGTTCTGTCAACACTGCACTGGCTCCCTATTAAACATTGCATACATTTTAAAATCTCGCTAATTACTTACAAATCACTAAATGGTTTAGCTCCCCAGTACTTGAGCGAGCTCTTAACGCATTATACTCCATCACGTCTATTGCGGTCTCAAAACTCTGGCCAGTTGATAATACCTAGAATATCAAAATCAACTGCAGGCGGTCGATCCTTTTCCTGTTTAGCACCCAAACTCTGGAACAGCCTTCCTAGCATTGTTCGGGAAGCAGACACACCCTGTCAGTTTAAATCTAGACTAAAAACGCATCTCTTTACTATGGCATACACATAAAACATTTTTAATTTATATTTTATTCAAATTGTTAGGCTGCATTAACTAGGTCAGCCGGAACTGGGAACACTTCCCATAACACCTGATGTACTCGTTACATCATAAGAAGAATGGCATCTACGCTAAGGTTAGTCTCTCTGTTTATCCCGAGGTCTACTGCAGTCAGCTGGATCCGGGCCGTATCCAGATCAGATGGTGGACCAGCGCCCAGACATTACCAACGCATCCCTGAAGTGTCTGCAGAGACCGTGTCAATTAGTCTACCCTCTGAAATTGCTAATCGACATGGCATCCTCAATGGATCCATCTCCGGCGTGATAACTCCGATATTTCGAATATTCCTATTTAATAATTGTTTAATCGACACGCCATCCTCAATAAACCCGGCGTGATGCCTCCGATCTTTCGAATAATCCAATCTAATATTACTTCTGACCTATAAGGCTGCCAAAATAATAAACATACACTGTTTGTTAATTGGCCAGAGGAGAACTGGCACCCCGACTGAGCCTTATTTTTCTCCATTAGGACACCTGATGGAGTTTTGGTTCCTTGCCACTGTCGCCTCTGGCTTGCTCAGTTGGGGACACAAAATTTTCAAATAAATATCCAAATAAATTTAATTACTAAACTAAATTATATCAACTACATTACTTGAATATATATGATAATTGAAATGAGCTGATGACATCACCGTTTTCTCCAGAGCGGCTGTACAGCCGAATCAAATTCTGTTAATTATTTTCCTGTTTAACACTGTGAAGCTGCTTTGAAACAATCTGCATTGTAAAAAGCGCTATATAAATAAAGTTGACTTGGAGACCATCGCCCGTATGGACTCGATCCGTGTGGGAGACATTTGTGCCCGCACTGCATACTACTCCCAGGAACGTGGTCCTCTGGGAGAGCGTCAACACGCTCTTTTTCGTGTTGAGTCTCAACCCCAAGCTCTGAATATGGCCAAGGACGACATCTCGATGCCGAACTGCCATTTCTCGCGACTGGGCCAATATGAGCCAGTCGTTGATATAGTTCAGTACACGAATGCCCTGGAGTCTCAGTGGAGCCAGAGCTGCATCCATGCATTTGGTGAACGTGCGAGGAGAAAGAGATAGGCCAAACGGAAGAACCCTATATTGGAACGCTTCGTCCACGAAAGCGAACCTCAAGAACTTCCTGTGAGAAGGACTGATGAAAACATGGAAGTATGCGTCCTTCAGATCTATCGTGACAAACCAGTCCTCGGCCCGAATTTGATTCACGATAATAGATATGGTAAGCATTTTGAACCTGAACCTCCTCAGAGACCGGTTCAAATATCTCAGATCTTTTTGGGAACTATAAAGTACCGGCTGTAGAACCCCAACTCCCTTTCTGGCGGAGGAACACGTGCTATGGTCTCCTTTACCAACAGGTAATGTGTCCTGTTCCATAACCCGAGCCCGCTCTGGGATCACTGCAGTCCAGACCACCCCATTGAACCTTGGTGGACTGTGGCCGAACTGCAGTCTGTACCCCTTTTCTACAGTCCGCAGGACCCATGGTGACACATCTGACAGGCGTTGCCACACCCAGCCTCTCGAGACTGTCCTCGGGTGTTTTTTGAATACCGCTCTCGACCCCCTGAAGCGGCTGACCGGCAGGGAGAGGTCGTGGACAATTTTCGGTGTGGACGCCATCGCTGCCCGCCCGAAACCCCTCGGGGCGGACGAGGCAGCGCGCGTACACTGGAAATTTATGTGGCCCGAAGCGTCACAGACGGCGGGATTACCACATCGATTTCCAGAGGGCTCTGCGAAAAAGACGTCCTCAGCCGCTTCTCCACGGAGGGGACTGCCCTCAGAGGTCCTACCACAGCTAGGACCTCTTTCCCAAACCCTTCTTAGCCTGAAGGACGGCCCTCAGGTCGCCCTTCTGCTGAGCCGGCTTTGGGCGAGAACGCCACCTCTGTTGCCAAGCTCCCTGAGGAGGGGCTCTAGAGGCGACGCTCTCTTTCTGTACCTGTCGGTACGAGGAGCTCGATGACAGCTGGGGCTGGACGGTCTTAGGACCAGCCCCTTTAGTCTTGGAGTGGCGAGGGATGAACTGCTGGAATGCCTCAGACTGCCTCTTTGCCTCCTGAAACCTGTCGACTGTCCTGTGGAGTTGACAGCGTCGCCGAACAGGCCAGAAGGTGAAAGAGGAGCACCAAGGAGGACAGCTTTATCCTTCTCCCTGATGCCCGACAGATTTAACCACAGATGCCTCTCCGTGGCCACCATCTGTACACGGAGAGACAAATGTGTCGCTCTGCGGAGCTCAGCCACATCCTCAGGTGTGGGTCCCTCCAAGTCTTTTAGAAGGTCGGCCTGGTATGCCTGCAATAGAGCCATGGTATGCAGACATGCACCAGCCCGACCTGCCGGAAGGATTGTTTACACTTTGGGGGTATAAGAGATTGTAGCTTCTGTTATGTCTTCAGTTAGCACTCTACAGACATTCAGGATGGCTGTATGACTGTGACTCTTTTCTTGCAAGAAAATAAATCTTTATAAAGACAATTGGCTAAGGTTTGTCTCTTATTCAGTGATGCAACTGAGAGTTAATTTTTGCCATGACAATTTGGTGTCAGGAAAGTGGGATTCTTTGGATGTGCCTTCTGGACCCCGAGAGCAGACGGTGACTGATCATCCTGGACGTTAGAGTCACAGCCCTACCCCAACAGATTGAGGGAGAGGGGCCGACCGCTCAGGGGGTCCGGGAGTCCGACCACTGGAATAAGAGAAAACGAACCTCGGGAATAGAGAGTTACTGGCTGTTAAGTTGGCGTTGGAGGAGTGGCGTCACTGGTTAGAGGGCGCAGGGGTTCCATTCTTAGTTTGGACCGATCACAAGAACTTAGAATATATTCGGTCCGCTAAGAGGCTAAATTCTCGGCAGTCGGTCCGAACTGGCGTTCTTCAGTGGGGTCACTCATCCAGTCTATCTTGCCACCCGGGAGCGGCTCGAACATGTGCGTTAATCAGGCAGCGGTTCTGGTGGCCCTCACTGGTGTGGGATGCTCAGGAGTTTGTATCGGCCTGTCCGGCATGTGCGGTAGGTAAGGGCTCGAATCGACCCTTGGCAGGGCTACTCTGACCTCAATCCCTTCAAGACCCTGGTCACACATAGCCATGAACTTTGTCACGGGCCTACCCCCGTCTAGTGGCAATACCGTGGTTCTTACCGTGGTGGACAGGTTCTCGAAGGCGGTTCATTTTATTCCCCTCCCCAAACTACCTTCAGCGAGGGAGACAGCGGCCATTGTCTTAGATCACGTTTTTCGCATTCATGGCCTCCCGGTGGACGTGGTCTCTGACAGGGGTCCCCAGTTTGTGTCTAGGTTTTGGACAGAATTCTGTCGACAGCTGGGGGCGATAGAGAGCTTATCCTCTGGTTATCATCACCATCACCGTCACCGTCACACACTGTACGTGTGTGGTCAAAATGTTTGGTTGTCTGGGACCCAAATTCATTGGACCGTATATCATAACTAAGGTGCTTAACCCGGTCACAGTTCGGCTCAAATTACCCCCCGATTTTAAGAGAATTCACCCAGTGTTTCATGTTTCCAAGATTAAGCCCACTATTCGCTCTACACTTCAGCCCCAGACCTCTGCTCCGCCGCCCCCCCAGGCTCATCGAGGGGTTACCTGCCTACACGGTACGGCGACATCTCGATGTGAGGCGGAGGGGTAGAGGTCATCAATATCTGGTAGACCTCGAGGGTTATGGTCCGGAGGAGAGATGCTGGATTCCGGCTCGGGATGTGCTGGACGGCGCTCTTATTGACCAATTCCATCGGCGTCATGGTGAGTCCTCTGGGGACGCCAGGAGGCGTCCCTGAGGGGGGGTAGGGGTTCTGTCACAGGTTCAGGGTGTGACACTGGTTCGTCCTGTCGTTTGTCTTGTCCTGTCATTTTTCTGCAGCTCGTGATTGGTTTAATCAGGTGCTTGATCACGAGCTGATCTCCTGCACCTGTCGCTCGTTCCCGTTACCCTTTATATGCCCAGCTGTGTCTATCCCTTGTTGTCAGTTGATCACTTCATGTCTCGTGGATGTTACATGTCTGTGTATGTGTTTTTGACTGTGTCTGACCTGTTTTGATTTTGTGCTCAGGACCCTTAGACGAGGAGTTTTAGCAAGCCATATTCTCTTGCTGGGCTCGGGCTCGTCTTCTGCTGGGTTATCCTGTCTCCAACTTTCTCGGTGGTCTCTCCAGCCTGTGTGTCCGCTGTAGTGTGAGCCGATACAGCGAGAGCCACCAAACAGTTTCTTCAACTGGCACCTGTCACTTTATTTGTTCATTTTGTGTCTCAGGGTTTACAGTTTCTTCAACTGGCACCTGTCACTTTATTTGTTCATTTTGTGTCTCAGGGTCAACCTGTCACTTTATTTGTTCATTTTGTGTCTCAGGGTTTACCCTGAATAAGCTTGTTCCTTTGTTCACCGCAACTTGAGTCCTCCTTTCATCACGCTCACGACAAGCTTCTGTTATGTCTTCAGTTAGCACTCTACTGACATTCAGGATGGCTGTATGACTGTGACTTTTTTCTTGCAAGAAAATAAATCTTTATAAAGACAATTGGCTAAGGTTTGTCTCTTATTCAGTGATGCAACTGAGAGTTAATTTTTGCCACGACAGCAGAAAAGAGTGTTTTACAGGAATTTGTTTTATTGTGTAATTGCTATTTTCAGAAAAAATGGTACTGGTACCAATGGCACTGGTAACAAATAAAAAATACAAAGAAGACCAAAAATGTAATTCAACAGAAGATAATGGCTGCTGTGAAACAAAGCTGCACTCAAATAATGGTGAGATGTAAGCTACTTTATTTATTTTATCTTTTATAAACTATTATCTTTATAGTTTAGAACACATAATAACTAATATTGTACTTCAGGAACCAAGACCTGTGGGAATGCTGGAGGAATCAAGTGTATGAAGTCTTCTGTCTCCTAAGCCATGTAAGAAGAAATCAAGGATTTAAAAAATGAAATCAAAGAGCTAAAAGAAGATTTACAATATTAGTGCCACTGGAAAGGTAATGAAATCTAGTTATACCACAGCAATTATTCTCAGTACTTGACATCAGTTCTCAACCGTTTGCTTGTGGACTCTCTTCTTCATGTGTATATATTATTCCATAGTCTGTTTGAATACTGGATTCTGATTGACTGAAAGGTGTGCGTTAAAACAATGAATGCACAGATAGTTACAGTCAGTTTAATCACTGTTCTAAATTAATGTGCTGCCTTTCCTGTAAAACACACACACACACATAGAGTCACTCTCACACAGAAACATATTCCTAAGCAACATAGATAATATGATGGCGGCGCGAGTACATCGCGAGGCTCGGGGTCTCTCCAGATTCTGCAATGTTGCAGTATATTTCTTGCTCATTTCGGGTCTGTTTGTGCAGAACAGTTGTGCCTTTACATCATACACCCGATGTGAGCTTTTGGATATTGGTTTGCGAATTTCCGACAGTTTTATGGACAACCTTCGTCTCCTTACTGAGATCACCAGAACACCCAATGCTATGCACTCTACCCGGCCAGGCGGAAGTGCTCGCAGGCAGCGTCGAGATCGTAAACAAAAGCGGGGGAAGCGCGGAGGACTAAGAGCTAAGCTAAAGCTAACACCACACCGGCTTTCTTTACCCAGCATTTTCCTTGCCAATGTACGGTCGCTGGTGAACAAAATGGAGGAGATTCGACTCAGTATCACACACAGCAAGAGATTTTTGAACTGTAACGTTTTAATATTCACGGAAACATGGTTAAACAGCGGAATACCGGACAACGCTATTGAGCTAGCGGGATGCCACACACTCCAGGCGGATAGAACATTAGATGGCTCCAGTAAGACCAGAGGTGGTGGATTGTGTATTTACATTAACAAAGCTTGGTGCACAAACTCTGCTATTGTTGGAAGACATTGTTCAGCTAACCTTGAGTTTCTCATGGTTAAATGTAGACCGTTTTATCTACCGCGGGAGTTTACTTCCACCATTATAACTGCAGCCTATATTCCCCCGGATGCTGATGCTAAGCTTGCTATGAAAGAACTTCACGCAGCCATCAGTAAACAACAGACTGTTCACCCGGAAGCTGCGTTTATTGTTGCTGGTGATTTTAATCATTCAAACTTAAAGTCATGCTACTGAAATTTCACCAGCATGTTTCCTGTCACACCAGAGGAAACAAAACTTTAGACCATGTTTACACAAACATGGCTGGAGCTTACGTTGCGACACCCCTCCCCCACCTGGGACAGTCAGATCACCTTTCTTTGTTCCTCACCCCCAAATATGCACCCCTCATCAACTGTGTGAAGCCATCAGTGAAGACAAACAAGGTGTGGCCTGAGGGGGCAGATTTCATACTCCAGGAAAGGTTTCTACACACAGACTGGAGTATGTTTGCTTCCCAAGCCACCAGTGGCTCTCACACAGACATTGACTGCTACACCTCCTCTGTACTGGATTATATCAATACCACCACTGACAGTGTTACAACCCAGAAGCAGATCACCACATACCCTAATCAGAAGCCATGGATGAACAGGGAAGTGCGACTCCTGTTGAAGACACGCAATGCTGCCTTCAGATCAGGAGATGCACAAGCCTACAGCACATCCAGAGCAAACCTGAAAAGGGGTATCAAAGAGGCCAAGCACTGCTACAAGCTAAAGACAGAGGGACACTTTTCCAACTTTGACCCTCGACGCATGTGGCAGGGCATTCAGGCCATCAGTGACTACAAACCCACCCACTCCACCCCCGCAGCCACTGATATCAACTTCCTAAACGAGCTAAATTACTTTTATGCTCGCTTTGAAAGGGACAACAGAGAAACTGCCACCAAGGCCAAACCCTCAGCTGACCACTCGCCAATCACACTCTCCTCCACAGATGTCTGCAATGCAATGTGCCGAATCAGCCCGCACAAGGCTGCTGGACCAGACAACATCCCTGGACGCGTACTCAGGGCATGTGTAGAGCAGCTCGCTGGGGTTTTTACAGACATTTTCAACTTGTCTCTTGCCCAAGCAACTGTACCAACATGCTTTAAATGCACTTCCATTGTGCCAGCGCCAAAACACTCTAGTCCGATGTGCCTTAATGACTACCGCCCTGTAGCACTCACACCCATTGTTATGAAGTGCTTTGAGCGGCTGGTCTTGGCACATCTAAAAGACTCTCTACCATCCACATTGGACTCACACCAGTTTGCCTATCGTAGCAATAGGAGCACAGAGGATGCAGTTTCCTTGGCACTGCACTCTGTGCTCACACATCTGGACAATAAGAACACGTATGCACGTATGCTGTTTGTTGACTTCAGCTCAGCATTCAACACTGTTATCCCAACCAAGTTAATAGCCAAACTTGGAGACCTGGGCATCAACACCTCAATGTGCAACTGGATATTGGACTTCCTGACCAACAGACCCCAGAATGTTCGATCAGGCTCCACCTGCTCCACCTCCATCACACTTAATACTGGTGTACCACAGGGCTGTGTGCTAAGCCCATTTCTCTACTCCCTCTTCACCTCCGATTGCCTGTGTATGGATCTAATTCCATCGTCAAGTTTGCGGACGACACTACGGTGATTGGACTCATCAGCAACAACGATGAGATTGCCTATAGGGAGGAGATCCAGCACCTGGCCACATGGTGCACAGAAAATAATCTGCTCCTCAACACCACCAAAATGAAGGAACTCATCGTGGACTTCAGGAAAGAGTCAAGAGGCACACACGACACCATCCACATCAATGGAATGGCTGTTGAGCGTGTCTCCAGTTTCAAGTTCCTGGGGATCAACATCTCGGCGGACATGTCCTGGACAACCAACACCTCCAGCCTGGTCAAGAAGGCTCACCAGCGTCTTTTCTTCCTGAGGACACTGAGGAAGAATTAGCTATCCTCGGCTATACTGGTGAACTTCTATCGCTGCGCAATAGAAAGCATCCTGACCAACTGTGTTACAGTATGGTATGGGAGCTGCTGTGTTGCAGAGCGCAAGGCACTGCAGCGGGTGGTGAAAACCGCCCAGCGCATCACAGGGACTCCACTACCTGCCATCTACCATATCCAGAGGAAACGCTGTCTACATCGAGCTCGCAGCATCCTTAAGGACTCCTCTCACCCAGCCCACAAACTGTTTTCTCTCCTGCCCTCTGGTAGGCGTTTCAGGTGCCTCCGGACCAGGACCAGCAGACTAAAGAGCAGTTTTTTCCCAGAGCTGTCTCTTTATTGAACTCTAACCCTCGTTGATCCCACTCCCCTTATATACTGCTAACGTTCCTCTCCCCCCTCACATCTGCCTTCACTTTGTTATTTGCACTACTGGATGTTTATTTGCACTATCGACTGTTTATTACAGTAACACCTGTTCATATATATGCATCTTGCACTACTATACCTAACTGGAATATGCTCATTTGCACTATATCGTCCATTGCTATACTGCCCATCTTAGCCTAACATATCATTATATACATCTATCTGTAAATTCTGTTTATAGTAATAGCCATCTGTATATTATATTCAGTACATATCTATCTGTAAATTCTGTTTATAGTAATAGCCATCTGTATATTATATTCAGTACATATCTATCTGTAAATTCTGTTTATAGTAATAGCCATCTGTATATTATATTCATAGTACATATTAACCTGTAAAATTCTATTTATAGTAATAGCCATCTTTATATATATTCAGTACATATTCATGTCCTGCACTTATGAAACCACTGTATATCCTGCACTTGCTGCTATTGCACTTCTGGTTAGACCTAAACTGCATTTCGTTGCAAATCAGAGTTATATTCAAAAAGTCCTGGCTCTTCCAAGCATTATAATAGCATTGACTTAATGGTTAATTTTTTAAGTCCATAAAAGTGCATCTATTCATCATTTAACTGCTCCACATGGCTCCAGGGGGTTAATAAAGGCCTTCTGAAGCGAAGTGGCGCATTTGTGTAAGAAAAATATCCATATTTAAAACTTTATAGACTAAAATAACTAGCTTCTGGCAATCAGCGGTAAGACTGGAGCATATAAGCGCACGTATCCGTTCCATAGGGAAGGGAGTGGCGCAGCAAGCCGACACTTTAGAACGGGCACTTCGGTGTTACTGACTATGGGAAGCGAGCACACAGGAAGATACCGGCTCTACACGGAGGCTGTAAAATCTAGCGAACGTGTTAGGTGTCGCCCAGCCCGCAGCTCTACAAATATCTGTCAGCGAGGCGCCACGAGCCAACGCCCAGGAAGAAGCTACACCCCTAGTGGAGTGGGCTCTTAACCCGAGCGGGCAGGTTTGATACGCCAAGACGATGGCATCCACTATCCAGTGGGCCATCCTCTGCTTGGAGACAGCCTTTCCCTTCTGCTGGCCTCCATAACAGACGAAGAGCTGCTCTGAGGTCCTGAAGCTTTGCGTTCTGTCCACGTAAGTCCGAAGAGGACTGGACAGAGAAAAGCTAGGGCTGGGTCTGCCTCCTCTGAAGGCAGCGCTTGCAGGCTCACAGCAGTTTGTTTATAGCCGCAGTGAACTCTTGGTTGCGCTGTTTGTGCCATCTTGCACGCCAATAGTCATTGGCCGGTTCTCTATATCTCGAAGCTGATAGGGGCTCCCTGAAGTGATCCCAATTCGTCGGTGACGTCCGACGTACGTCGAACGTGACAGACTGAAAGGGAACCAGGAAGTGCATGGCAGGGAACGTGGCAAATTAAGAAACATAGACAGTGAACATGGCCGTGAACAAAAACTAACATGAAACGTGACCAAAACCCCAATAATGGCCCGCGGGATGGCGGGCCAGGCCCGTGCAGGGGAACAGGACATAGACTTTGGCATGGCATTGGGTGCTTCTCAATTCTTATTTGTGCATCCTTGTTTCCTTTCCTAGCTTCCTTTCCTCGCGTCTTATCTCCACCCCTTAAGGATGCGAAGGAAGGACGCAAGGAAAAGACGCGAGGACGGAGGAATTGAATTAAGTGAAATGATATAGCCTCGCTCCCTTTAGCGTCACTTCAAAGCGTCATCAATTGATGATGACTCCACACCGCTGGATTTAGCTTGCACGTCGGGATTCTTGAACATTACAGATAATCATTTATATTGTAATAGTTTCAACATCCACAAAATACCACATTTGTCCTTATTTTATTTAATATTACCAATTATTATTAACAATGAATTGTATAGGCTAGTAGGCTATTACAGTTTGTTTAATTTTCTTGTGCTTTGATATAATTCTGCAGCTGTCCTACAGTTGTTGTTATTTGACATACATTTGTGTTTTGTACATGTAAACATAATAATAATTAATAAACTGTGGCAAGATGTGAAGGGGGAGGAGAATTAATACGTGCGTCACGTTTAGTCGATAAAACACTTCCGCAAAGGATACACCTGTGTATCCTTTGCTCATGACTCCTCAGGAAGCCTCCTCGCGGTGCAATTAGAGAGTTGAGATGTCCTACAAGATGGCTGATCTCGACCAGTTCCCGGGTCATAGGATGGAGGACGGAGGAGCGAGGAAACGAGGAGGAATATTGAGAAGCTCTAAGGGCCTGGGAGAATGGGCGGACCTGGGCCGTGGAGCGTGGGCGGACCTGGACCATGAAGCGTGGGTGGACCTGGACCATGGAACGTGGGCAGATCAGGATCATGGAGCTTGGGAGAACCTGGATCATGGAGAATGGACAGACCTTGACCATGGAGCTTGGGCAGACCTGGATCATGGAGCATGGGCAGACCTGGATCATGGAGCATGGGCAGACCTGGATCATGGAGCTTGGGAGGACCTGGACATTGGAGAATGGGCAGACCTTGACCATGGAGCTTGGGCAGACCTGGATCATGGAGCATGGGCAGACCTGGATCATGGAGCTTGGGAGGACCTGGACCATGGAGCATGGGCAGACCTGGATCATGGAGCGTGGGCAGATCAGGATCATGGAGCTTGGGAGGACCTGGACCATGGAGCATGGGCAGACCTGGATCATGGAGCTTGGGAGGACCTGGACCATGGAGCATGGGCAGACCTGGATCATGGAGCGTGGGCAGATCAGGATCATGGAGCTTGGGAGGACCTGGACCATGGAGCATGGGCAGACCTGGATCATGGACCGTGGGCCGATTAGGATCATGGAGCTTGGGAGGACCTGGACCATGGAGCATTGGCGGACTTGGATCATGGAGTGCGGCCTTCCAGGCCTTCTCCAGGTATCCACTGCCCCCCCAAAATTTTCTTAGGTGGGACTATGGGGTCATTGCTTGGAACCATCTCAGGACGCTGGTCAGTGGCTGGAGCCATCTCTGGACGCTGGTCAGTGGCTGGAGCCATCTCTGGACGCTGGTCAGTGGCTGGAGCCATCTCAGGACGCTGGTCAGTGGCTGGAGCCATCTCAGGACGGTGGTCAGTGGCTGGAGCCCTCTCAGGACGCTGGTCAATGGCTGGAGCCCTCTCTGGACACTGGTCATAGGCATGACTCTGGACGTGGACAGGAGACATGGCCTGGCTCTGGACGTGGACATGAGACGTTGCTTGGCTCTGCAGCAGGTTACATAGATAAACAAACAATCAATACTCGACCAGGACCATGGCAAACAAGAGGGTATAAATAAACAATGACTAAGGACTAGACAAGACACACCTGTGAGCAATGATGAGACAATGAACCAATGAGAACATGACAACAGAACACAACACATGAGGGCATGGGAATCACATGACAAAGGAACACACGACAAAACCAGGAAGTGCATGGCAGGGAACGTGGCAAACTAAGAAACAGAGACAGTGAACATGGCTGTGAACAAAAACTAACATGAAACATGACCAAAACCCCAAACACACTGTGACAGTATTGCAGTAATACTGCAGTTATATTGCAGTTTTTCCGTGTCCAAAAAAATGCATTTTTCTACATAAACAAAAACTGCAGTATTACTTTTAAAAAAACTGCAGTATTTTTTTGTAAGGGATCGACCACCTGCAGTTGATTATGATATTCTAGGTATTATCAACTGGCCAGAATTTTGAGACCGCAAAAGGCGTGATGGAGTAGGACCTAAGAAGAGGACCTACGAGGATCTACGACTATATCTATAATGTGTTAAATAATTTTATTTTTATACTTTATTAATGATCAATTTATCATTTCATCCATTTATTAAGTGTTACATTATTTACAAACCAGTTATTTGGGAGTTGTCAGTGGTTCATAAGATCATTTAGAAAGTGTAAGCAAATGATTAATAAACTATTTAAAAGTACATTTATACATCTTATTATTTAGACATATAGTAATAGTTACTCAGTGTGTTAATAAATGCTTTATTAACACATATTCCTACTGTATTTCATGATTCATTCAGGTACTTATAAAACATTTAGTAGTTGTCAGTTAACTATGTTTGTGAGCTCATCTAAAGTGCGGACTATTTATGCCTCGTAAAGCTTTCATAAAGGAGATTTAACATTTGCACATGCTTTTTTGGGTTATTTGAGATTGTTTGCTAACTGGTTTCACTACTAATGTTAAGTTTATATCTTCTGTTGTAGAAGGACTCTTTGTTGCTTCTAGCATTTATATGGCTTCCATTGATTGCTTGGATTGCTATTCATGATCTGTGTCATTACTCTGCCTTGTGGATCTCTTGGATCTCCACAAGGATTGCAAGGAATACCTGCACGCTGGATTTATTTTACCATTATCTCCGTTTTTACCAGACTGTCTTTCGCATCTGTGGACTATATCCTATAAGTCTTTCACGTTAAGTTCATCTTGAACACTGTTGTTACACTGAATCCATATTAGGCTGGTTTTCTCACCATAGGTTTCAAAGACAGTTGGTATTTACAGCCAAGCCAGTTTTTCTTTCTTGTATGGTCATTGTGTGTTTTGTTTTCAGTTCCATTGTTGGTGCATTTTATATATATATATATATATATATATATTAAAAGTTTATGGCTATGAAAAAAATAAGTTGGCGGTTCCCTTCCTTTAAATCAGACTTATAGCAGTCTTAGACTTAAAGTAGTTAAGGCAGTTATAAGTTATTTGTTTTGTTGCTTATTTTGTTCTTTTTTGTTCATTTTATTTCTTATTTTCTTGACGTGCATGTCAGAGATCAGCCAGGCTCCACTATCACCCAATCACAAGGTTCTATGTCACCTAAGTTTTAATCACCCGCACCCGCACCCGCACCTGCACCTCATCTCCACCTCCATCGAAAGTCCAGTTGAACAGCAATCCATCGACATTCCAGCCTGTTACGCCCCCTTCAGTGACGTGTTCTGTCCCAAACGGGCGTCGTTGCCTCCACACCGGCCATGGGACTGTGCCATCGGCCTCCTTCCAGGTGAGCCAGTGCCCCACGGCAAGATCTATCCTCTAACAATCCCGAACAGAAGGCCATGGAGGAGTAGGGTGAAGAGGCGCTCCATCAAGACTACATCTGCCCTTCTCCACCTCCCCTGCTGCTTCAAGCTTCTTCTTTGTGGCAAAAAGGACGAAAGCTTGCGGCCCTGCATTGACTACCAAGCACTTAACAACATCACCGTCAAATTCAGGTATCCTCTTTCCCTCGTCCCTGCGGTCCTGGAACAACTTTGTGGTGCAGCCGTGTTCACCATGCTGGACCTCCGCAGCGCATACAGTCTCATCCGGATACGTGAGGGGGACGAGTGGAAGACTGCATTCGTGACCCCTACAGGACACTATGAGTACCTTCTCATGCCTTATGGATTAGTAAACGCCCCCTCCGTATTCCAGGATTTCATGCACGAGGTACTCCGGGACTTCCTTCATCAATTTGTGATAGTTTACATAGATGACATCCTGATTTATTCCCAGAGCCTGGCCGACCATCGCCGACACGTTGCGAAGGTCCTTCAACGTCTGAGAGAACACCAGTTGTTCCTGAAAGCTGAAAAATGTTCCTTTCATCAACCCTCAGTCCAGTTCCTAGGCTACAACATCAGTGAAAACAGCATTCAAATGGACGAGGGGAAGGTAACTGCAGTCCGGTCATGGCCCCAGCCTTCTAACATCAAAGAACTCCAGAGATTCCTAGGATTTGCAAACTTCTACCACCGGTTCATTTAGTTACAGCTCCATCACTTCACCTTTAACCAATCTTCTTAAAAATAAGCCCAAGTCTCTGTCCTGGACACCAGCTGCCACCCAAGCTTTCCAGAGCCTCAAAGATGCCTTCACCAGCACACCGCTCCTGATCTGCCCAGACCCCAATAAGCCCTTCATAGTTGAAGTCGATGCGTCCACCACCGGGGTAGGAGCGGTGCTGTCTCAGCAGCAGGGGAACCCAGCATGTCTCAATCCATGCGCCTTCTTTTCAAAGAAATTGTCCCCGGCGGAGATGAATTATGACATTGGGAACAGACACTGGTTGGAGGGTGCAAAGGAGAAGTTCACGGTACTCACTGACCACAAGAATCTCCAATATCTCTGTGATGCCAAACGACTCAACCCGAGGCAGGCTAGATGGGCTCTATTCTTCACATGGTTCTATTTCATCATCTCATATCGTCCAGGTACCAGGAATCTCAGAGCAGATGATCTGAGGATCCCGAGCCCATCTTACCTCAAGACATCCTCCTATGTCCCATCCAGTGGTCCATCAACCAACAACTCTCCTCCTCCAACGCAGCACAGCTTTCTCCGCCGGGGTGTCCTCCAGGACATATGTATGTGGCCAGGTCCCAACATAATAACATCACACACTCGGCACATACATCTGTGGGCACTGGCCACCCAGGGGCCAACCGCACCCTCTCACTGCTACAAGATCGCTTCTGGTGGCCCAGCATGGCAAGGGACGTGAGAAGGTTCGTCAAGCAATGTCCAGATTGCGCCATCTCCAAGAGTCCATGTCATCTTCCATCCGGCAAGCTCCTTCCGTTGCCAAATTCCACAACGCCCCTGGTCACACCTAGGAGTAGATTTCGCGACAGACCTGCATATTAATCATTGTTGATCGATTCTCTAAATTCTGTCGTTTGATTCCCTTGAAAGGTTCAAGTGCTGGAAGAAGGAGGGATTTATTTTACAATGAAAATAAAACAAACAAAAACACCCACGATGGGGAAAACCAAACTTGAAATAAACTTAACACAAGGAGCAGGAGCATGAAACATACAGGAAACCAACGACATCAAACAACGATCCAGCACAGGACTGCAGACACGAGAAGCATATAAAGGGAACAAACAAGGCAGATAACGAGGGAGAACAGGTGGGGCAAATTAAACACTAATCAGATAACAAGGGGGAGGGATCAGACAGAGACAGGAGCACATGGCCCAAAATAACAAAACACCACATGTGCTACACAAGACAGGACAGGCATGTGACACCATTGACAACTCCTAAATAACTGGTTTGTAAATAATGTAATACTTAATTTAGAAATGATAAATTGATAATTAATAAAGTATGAAAATACAATTATTAAACACATTATAGATATGCTTATAAATCAAGAATAAAGAATTTTTTGGTGTATTTATAAACTGCATAATAATGTCTATTAATGCTTTATAAATGATAAATTAACTATTTACTAATAATTAACTAATTATTCATAGCATGCAGCTATTACAAAGTGTTACCATTTGCCCATTTCACTTCTTATCTCCCAACTACTTAGTACTGATTTTGTTTCTCGAGAATTAAAAACTGCAGCGGTCACTCCTGTCTTAAAAAATCCTGGCCTAGACCCTTCTGACATGGCTTATTATAGACCAATTTCACATCTTCCGTTTCTCTCGAAGCTACTCGAGAAAGTGGTCGCTGCTCAGCTATTTGTCATCACACAACCTCTATGGATGCTTTCAGTCAGGTTTTCGCACTCTCCACAGCACTGAGACTGCACTACTCAGGGTGGAGCGGCAGCAATTTCCCCTCCATGCTCTAAGCATTCAATAATCACTCCGTTCTAGCTCTGCTCCGGGCTCACCATTTCCCACTCCCCACTCCACTTCTCGCTCACTGATATCAGAAACACCACTCTGTCTTCGCTCCGAGAAAATTTGCAGCTGAAGTATTTAAGTAAGCTCTGCAATATCACAAAAGTTCAGTTTATAACATACATTAAATGAAAAAATTTTAATAAACAATAGAAGGTTTCAACATGGTTTATTGGAATACCAGTGTGCATTCCCCCCTACAACATGCCAAGCTTATTAGGCTTCATCAGCATTAAAAGTTAAATATTATTGCTGCTTTTGCAGTGCAAATTTTGTTTGGAAAGATGAAAATAGTATGTTTTCATCAGTTATTTTATCTACGGGTCACTACATTACAGATTACTGCTCATTCAAAATCAGATACAGATAACATTTATTCTCATACAGATATGAGATAACATTTGTTTAAATGCATTAGAGAGAACGATTCCATGTGTGAATAAGTGCTACCTGTTTAAAATGTGCTTTCACCCAATCATATTCAGCATGAAGAAGGTACAAAAAAATTCCTTGAACTATAAAATCCCACTCATGTCCATTGCCGTCATCATAACCTTTACATTCTTTCTGATTTAAATGATCCATCTGTATTAAACTAGTTAAATGTGTTTAACGTGTGAGTTCTGGCTTAAAATGCACTTATATTATGGGCCGTTGGCATGAATTGTACTCATGATGGAGCGGTAGTGGAGCGCTCTCAAATCGAGTGAAAACCACAACGCTCCGACTTTTAAAAAAATCCGCTCCTCACTCCATTCAAAATCATGCTGTTCATGAGTGGAGCTCTGCTCATATGCTCTGGTAAGGTAGGCAGGTTTTTTGCATTTATTTTTATTTCCTGTCACTGTGCAGGCTCTTTTATTGTATATAATAGTGTAAACAGCTCAATAACCCTTTTATTTAAAGGTTTAATGTAGGCCTTACATGAGTGTTCTCACCGTTATGCTTGTTGTGCTTTGTGGAGTTTTGACGTGTTTAATAGACTCAATATCGTTTCTTATTCAAATGAACTCGCTGCCAAGGCCATGGGAATATTGCTCTCCTTTCCTACCACTTACCTATGCGAATCAGCATTCTCAACTTTGGCTGCAATGAAAACGTACAGGGCTCGTTTGAATGTGGAGAATGACCTTAGAGTCTGCCTGTCATCCGTCACTCCAAGAATAAACCAAATTTGCTCTGAGAGAGAGGCACATCCATCTCATTAGTTCATGTTAGCTCATCAAACAAGTTACTGTAAAAATGTGAGACTATAAGATGCGGCCTAATTACTAGGATGGGTTCTGCAACAGTGTTAATTCTGTTATGATTTGTTGATTGTTCTGCCATTGATATAAGCAGTGTTGGGGAGTAACAGAATACATGTACCGGCGTTACGTATTCAGAATACAAATTATGAGTAACTGTATTCTGTTACAGTTACAATTTAAATAGTTGGTATTTATAATACAGTTACATTGTCGATACTTGATGATACTTCTCTGTTTCACGAGTTTATTCACTCTCTAAATAAATTAAGGCAACTCCATGCATTTCCCAGAAGCCCCAATATAAAAATGAAAAAATGCACGGTCACAATGGAGTCTGTGATCAGTAGTAAACACTGCTCCGTCTGAAAGCACTGCGAGTTTGAGTCGCTTACACTGTTAAAAGTAATTGCTGAATCTACTAAAGAAAAACTTGTAAAATTAACTGATTTTGGAAAATTTGTTGATTTAACTTGATTAGACTGAGTAGTGTGAACTTTTAGGTGGATGCAATAGTTAAACTAAGCAAGTTTAGTACATAGTACTTAAGAGTGTTGAGTGTGTTGTACTAAATGCATGTTCACTGTTGCAAATGTCTGGAGCAAATTTGCATAATAATAATAATAATAATAATAAAATGAATAAAAAAAAGTCACCTACAATTAGTTTTGTTTTTCGCATTTCGTGGAAAGAGATCGGCATCCGGCTTTCCTGTTTTGTCTCTTGTGCCTTTACTAGTCCATCAAACAACTGTGGTGAGTTGGATTAGTCAACAAACACAACTGAATTAATTGGATTAGCAAGTAGACTCCATCAAACAACTGTGGTAAGTTGCATTAATCAACAAATACGGTAAGCCATGTCTTCTCCTTTTATTGTCATCTGCACTACATGTTTCATGTTTAGTATATCTGTCTCTGTTGGTGAACAGGGCTTCACATGTGATAAATGTAAGGAGATAGTCAGAATTAGAGACACGCATCCAGACTTTATTTGAGAGTAGTGAGAACGTAACAGCTTTAGACACTGATTTGGATGCGAATAGCTTAGTGGAATCTGTACATTGTTTGGTTCCGGCTGTAGAGCCCGTGCAGCAGGGCAACTGGGTGACGGTGAGACGGCATAGTCGCGGATCAAAAAAACACTCTTCCGTTCCGATTAGAACATCAAACAGGTTCTCCCCACTCAGTGATGCACTCACTGAGAATCCTGTTGAAAGTGCCCTAGTTATTGGTGATTCTATTACACGGAACGTGAAAATAGAGACACCAGTCACCATAGTCACATGTTTACCGGGAGCCAGATCTCCCTGACATCAAAGCAAATTTAAAAGTGCTGGCTAATGCTAATCGTAAATTCTCTAAGATTATTATTCATGTCGGCACTAATTATGTTCGACTTCGCCAGTCGGAGATCACCAAAATTAACATTAAAGAGGTGTGTGAACTCGCAAGTACGATGGCTGATAGCGTTTTTTGCTCTGGTCCCCTCCCCGTTAAAAGGAGTGATGAGATACTTAGCAGACTATCATCACTCAATGGCTGGTTGTCTAAGTGGTGTCCTCAAAATAACATAGGGTTCATAGACAACTGGAAAAGCTTTTGGGGCAGACCTGACCTGTTGAAAAGAGATGGTATCCATCCCTCCTGGGGTGGTGCCGCTCTTCTCTCTAGTAATTTGGCACATAGTCTTAAAGCTAAACCTTGACTAACTAGGGCCCAGGTCAGGAAGCAGACGGACTACATAAAAAATAAAATCTGGTAAAGTTTGAACAAATAGGAGAATTTTAAACTATTGTTATCACAGACATTTTCATTATTTCACGTGTCAGTAATACCCCAGCAGTGTATAACATGTAAAATGATCACAGTTCCATGATAAATGAACTGTAGTGTCAGGGTTGTGGGTAGAGATGAAGCGAGGGCTGAGGATGAGGCAGACTGTGTAATAAGCTTTATTGAACAACAACAAAAACTCAACAAAAACGTCCCAATGAGGGAAAACAGTCTTTTCAAACGCCGGCAATACGTTAACAGAAAATGACATTTGAGGCACACAGGGCTAGCAAAAACATCATGGGTCAGGACTCCTGAAGGGGAACCACACAGGAGGAGAAAAGACAACACAGGACAGAAAACAAAGGGAGAAACATAGGAAAAGAAATGAGGAGGGTAACGAAGAACAGCAGGTGAGACAAATGAACTAATAAAGAGTTAACAAGAGGAGGGGGTCAAGACAAATATGAGTGCACATAGCAGACAGATAGACAATAATGTTTTAAATTGAAGAGAAGTGTCTGAAAACTGCAGTGAGATTTTGAAGGAAAAAAAACGTCTATTTATTCATTTATAAATCAGTCTGCATGAAAAAGTTCATAAGGCTCCCATGTGTCTTTCCACTTTGCTCCACTGAAAAACAAATAAAAAAATTAATTTGAAGTAAATTATCTTTGTGACATTTATTATGCAAGTAAAACTGCATTTCAGTAGCAAAATATTAGAAAATAAAGAAAATAAAGATTGATTTACAGCTTCTTAACTCTGCATGCAAAGCTTAGACTAAAAAAAACATTCTGGTCCCTGTGAAATCAATGTAAAAAGTACATACCAGCCAGAGCAAGGCTGCCAGCGCACCTTTGTCTCTTTTTTCCCCTGAAATGTAAAGCAAATGACATTAACTTTTTTTTACATCTATAGTATTAATTCATGTGCTATCGGAATTATTGTAAATACTAGTTTCCTAGTTAAAAAACTGGACATGAACGGCCTTTCAAGTCAAAACTGTAAATACGACTTCTGAAGTGGGAAGTACGAAATTTCCGATAGCACGTGAAGGCAGCATTAGTAGTTTGTTTTTTTTAGATCCCATAGCTGCCTGATCCTTCACAGAAACTCAAATAGAAGACAAATAAAATAAATTCAATGTTACTTACATTTTTTGCTATTCTCGTTCCCATGGTTTTTAAAACTGGAAAGTGTTCTTGGTTTAAATGCACTGGACAGTCTATTGGGAAGAGAGCAAAAACAATTACATTACTATTTGAAAAGGACTGAGGCTTCAAATATACACAATGCAGGATGTATGTATATGCATGTATGTATGGATATTAGTAAATTAGTAAATACAAAAAACCACCAAAACTATTCAACGGTAAAAATTAAATTTAATTAATGTGCACTTAAAGAAGATTAAAGATAGTCCAACGCCGTGGTACAACGAGCACACCCGGGCCCTTAAAACAGCAGCCAGAAAAATGGAGCGCAGCTGGAAGAAAACAAAACTTTTTTGAACATTTCGTGGAAAGAGAGCATGATTTCATACAGAAAGGCCGTAAAACTGCTAGATCTGCTTATTTCTCGACTCTCTTAGAAGAAAACAAACACAACCCTAGGTATTTATTCGATACAGTGGCTAAATTAACCAAAAATAAAGCTTCAACTTCTGATGTCTGCCAACAGCACAGCAGTAATGACTTTATGAACTTCTTTACTTGTAAGATTGATAATATTAGGGAAAAAATTATAACCATGCAGCTGTCTACTACTGTATCACATCAGACAAAGCATTGTAGTGTCACTGAGGAAAAATTACATTCATTCACTGCTATAGGAGAAGAAGAATTGGCAAAACTCGTTAAATCATCTAAATCAACAACATGTATGCTCGACCCTATACTGACTAAACTACTAAAAGAGATGCTTCCAGAGGTCATAGACCCTCTTCTTAATATCATTAATTCATCCTTGAATTTAGGATATGTACCGAAAACTTTTAAGTTGGCTATTATTAAACCACTTATTAAAAAACCGCAACTTGACCCTACAGAATTAGTCAATTACAGGCCAATCTCAAATCTACCCTTTCTGTCAAAAATACTAGAAAAGGCAGTGTCCTCACAATTATGCTCCTTTTTAGAAAGAAATGGTATCTGTGAGGTTTTCCAGTCAGGATTTAGACCGTATCATAGTACTGAGACTGCTCTCATTAGAGTTACAAATGATTTACTCTTATCATCCGATCAGGGTTGTATCTCTCTGTCAGTGTTACTCGATCTTAGCGCTGCATTCGATACCATCGACCACAACATTCTTTTGAATAGACTCGAAAATTATGTTGGCATTAGTGGAATTGTATTGGCATGGTTTAAATCATACTTATCTGACCGTTTTCAGTTTGTAGCAGTAAATGAAGAGATGTCACACCGATCACAAGTTCAATATGGAGTACCGCAGGGCTCAGTGCTAGGACCGTTGCTTTTCACCCTGTACATGCTACCACTGGGAGATATCATTAGGAAGCATGACGTTAGTTTTCATTGTTATGCTGACGATACTCAGCTCTATATTTCTTCACGCCCTGACGAAACTTACCGATTCAAAAGATTAACGGAATGCATAGCTGATATAAAAAATTGGATGACTAGTAATTTCCTGCAACTAAATTCAGAAAAAACAGAATTTTTAATTATTGGACAAAAAAACTCCACATGTAGTAACCTAGAATACTGTCTAACACTTAATGGCTGCTCTGTCAAGTCCTCGTCGTCAGTTAGGAACCTGGGTGTGCTCTTTGATACCAATCTCTCATTTGAAAGCCACGTTTCTAGCATCTGTAAAACTGCATTCTACCATCTTAAAAATATATCTAAATTACGGCATATGCTTTCAATGCAAAATGCTGAACAGTTAGTTCATGCGTTCATGACCTCAAGGCTAGATTATTGTAATGCTCTACTGGGTGGTTGCCCCGCTCGCTTAATAAATAAACTGCAGCTGTTCCAAAACGCAGCAGCTCGAGTTCTTACTTGAACCAGGAAGTATGACCATATTAGCCCGGTTCTGTCAACACTGCACTGGCTCCCTATTAAACATCGCATACATTTTAAAATCTTGCTAATTACTTACAAAGCACTAAATGGTTTTAGCTCCCCAGTACTTGAGCGAGCTCTTAACGCATTATTCTCCATCACGTCTATTGCGGTCTCAAAACTCTGGCCAGTTGATAATACCTAGAATATCAAAATCAACTGCAGGTGGTCGATCCTTTTCCTGTTTAGCACCCTTCCTAGCATTGTTCGGGAAGCAGACACACTCTGTCAGTTTAAATCTAGACTAAAAACACATCTCTTTACCATGGCATACACATAAAACATTTTTAATTTATATTTTATTCAAATTGTTAGGCTGCATTAACTAGGTCAGCCGGAACCGGGAACACTTCCCATAACACCTGATGTACTCGTTACATCATATGAGGAATGGCATCTACGTTAATGTTAGTCTCTCTGTTTATCCCAAGGTTTACTGCAGTCAGCCGGATCCGGGCTGTATCCAGATCAGATGGTGGACTAGCGCCCAGACATTACCAACGCATCCCTGAAGTGTCTGCAGAGACCGTGTCAATTAGTCTACCCTCTGAAATTGCTCATCGACATGGCATCCTCAAATGGATCCATCTCCGGCGTGATGACTCCGCTATTTTGAATATTCCTATTTAATAATTGTTTAATCGACATGCCATCCTCAATAAACCCGTCTCCGGCGTGATGCCTCCGATCTTTCGAATAATCCAATCTAATATTACTTCTGACCTATAAGGCTGCCAAAATAATAATCATACACTGTTTGTTAATTGGCCAGAGGAGAACTGGCACCCCGACTGAGCCTGGTTTCTCCCAAGGTTTATTTTTCTCCATTAGGACACCTAATGGAGTTTTGGTTCCTTGCCACTGTCGCCTCTGGCTTGCTCAGTTGGGGACACAAAATTTTCAAATAAATATCCAAATAAATGTAATTACTAAACTAAATTAACTATATCAACTACATTACTTGAATATACACTCACCTAAAGGATTATTAGGAACACCATACTAATACTGTGTTTGACCCCCTTTCGCCTTCAGAACTGCCTTAATTCTACGTGGCATTGATTCAACAAGGTGCTGAAAGCATTCTTTAGAAATGTTGGCCCATATTGATAGGATAGCATCTTGCAGTTGATGGAGATTTGTGGGATGCACATCCAGGGCACGAAGCTCCCGTTCCACCACATCCCAAAGATGCTCTATTGGGTTGAGATCTGGTGACTGTGGGGGCCATTTTAGTACAGTGAACTCATTGTCATGTTCAAGAAACCAATTTGAAATGATTCAAGCTTTGTGACATGGTGCATTATCCTGCTGGAAGTAGCCATCAGAGGATGGGTACATAGTGGTCATAAAGGGATGAACATGGTCAGAAACAATGCTCAGGTAGGCCGTGGCATTTAAACGATGCCCAATTGGCACTAAGGGGCCTAAAGTGTGCCAAGAAAACATCCCCCACACCATAACACCACCACCACCAGCCTGCACAGTGGTAACAAGGCATGATGGATCCATGTTCTCATTCTGTTTACGCCAAATTCTGACTCTACCATCTG
This sequence comes from Rhinogobio ventralis, assembly GCA_039654625.1. Classification (NCBI taxonomy): domain Eukaryota; kingdom Metazoa; phylum Chordata; class Actinopteri; order Cypriniformes; family Gobionidae; genus Rhinogobio; species Rhinogobio ventralis. The sequence continues at coordinate 24,399,789 of CM077206.1, read as the reverse complement.
AATGTCTCAACAGAAATCGAGACTCATCAGACCAGGCAACATGTTTCCAGTCTTCAACTGTCCAATTTTGGTGAGCTCGTGCAAATTGTAGCCTCTTTTTCCTATTTGTAGTGGAGATGAGTGGTACCCGGTGGGGTCTTCTGCTGTTGTAGCCCATCCGCCTCAAGGTTGTGCATGTTGTGGCTGCATACCTCGGTTGTAATGTGTGGTTATTTTAGTCAAAGTTGCTCTTCTATCAGCTTGAATCAGTCGGCCCATTCTCCTCTGACCTCTAGCATCAACAAGGCATTTTCGCCCACAGGACTGCCGCATACTGGATGTTTTTCCCTTTTCACACCATTCTTTGTAAACTCTAGAAATGGTTGTGCGTAAAAATCCCAGTAACTGAGCAGATTGTGAAATACTCAGACCGGCCCGTCTGGCACCAACAACCATGCCACGCTCAAAATTGCTTAAATCACCTTTCTTTCCCATTCTGACATTCAGTTTGGAGTTCAGGAGATTGTCTTGACCAGGACCACACCCCTAAATGCATTGAAGCAACTGCCATGTGATTGGTTGATTAGATAATTGCATTAATGAGAAATTGAACAGGTGTTCCTAATAATCCTTTAGGTGAGTGTATATGATAATTGAAATGAGCTGATGACATCAGCGTTTTCTCCAGAGCGGCTGTACAGCCGAATCAAATTCTGTTCATTATTTTCCTGTTTAACACATGAAGCTGCTTTGAAACAATCTGCATTGTAAAAAGCGCTATATAAATAAAGTTGACTTGACTTGACTTGACTTGACTATGGATAGAAGATAGAAGGCATATAGATGTAGTGATGAGTGAAATAGAGAAATAGATCTTCCCTGCTGAAAAATCCAACAATCCAACAGTCCTGTTCATCAGCATAATGTATATTTTATTATATTTATGCCTGGACCAGAATGGGATGCTGGTTGCTGGTTTGCTGGTCAGCATGGGAAGACCAGCATATGTTGGCCTTTGAATGCTGGTATGATGCCAGCAAGACCACAATGGAATTCACATGTATTGCATATCACATGGAAAATCTGTAGCTGTACAGTTACCTTTCAGAACACTTGAAAAAATATTCTTTATTGTGTCTATGGACACCTTTTCCTGTGGGGATGAAAAGGAATGATTTGTGATTACATCAGTTGTAAAACACCCCGAAACATTCCTTTTTCCCAGGAGAAGAGGATATCTACCCAATTGCATGAAATTTGTTCATCTGTAATCACAAGGGTAAAAAATTAGTCTGACATTAAAAGGAAAATGCTAAACATTACTTGCTGAACATTACTTTTCAGCCGTCTGCAGCCGTCTACTACTGTATCACATCAGACAGAGCATTGTAGTGTCACTGAGGAAAAATTACATTCATTCACTGCTATAGGAGAAGAAGAATTGGCTAAACTCGTTAAATCATCTAAATGGAACTGCATTGGCATGGTTTAAATCATACTTATCTGACCGTTTTCAGTTTGTAGCAATAAATGAAGAGATGTCACACCGATCACAAGTTCAATATGGAGTACCGCAGGGCTCAGTGCTAGGACCGTTGCTTTTCACCCTGTACATGCTACCACTGGGAGATATCATTAGGAAGCATGGCGTTAGTTTTCATTGTTATGCTGACGATACTCAGCTCTATATTTCTTCACGCCCTGACGAAACTTACCAATTCACAAGATTAACGGAATGCATAGCTAATATAAAAAATTGGATGACTAGTAATTTCCTGCAACTTAATTCAGAAAAAACAGAATTTTTAATTATTGGACAAAAAAACTCCACATGTAGTAACCTAGAATACTGTCTAACACTTGATGGCTGCTCTGTCAAGTCCTCATCGTCAGTTAGGAACCTGGGTGTGCTCTTTGATACCAATCTCTCATTTGAAAGCCACGTCTCTAGCATCTGTTAATATTCTTGGCTGATCTACTCGTCTGTATATATATATAGTATGCATCATCAAAAAGGATTTTGATCTTTCAATATCACTGTTTTAGCACATTACGGCACTTTAAGGATGGGTTGCACTATAAATGATTCTAGCCTGTCGTCAGTTCACCCTCCATCTGCCGCTTGATCAGCTCTATAACGGTTTTACTGCGTAATTAATGAGTGTTTAAAATTAAGTGGTGCAACAACTGGATTTAAAATAAAACCCATATCAACAAACCCTAGATTAGCTTTAAACTTTGCTTAATTTAATCCTTATTGGTGCAACTCACCCTATAGTGTTTTTCACGTTAAGCGTTTTAAAAACGTCCCACTGTTTTTAGTGATTGAAATATAGCAGCAGGTGCTGGATAGATCATAAGTGCCCAAAACGTGCATTTTGTTCACACATTTTTGTTTTAAGATGGATATTTGACAGGTTTGTGCTGCAGTTCAATGGAGTTCTATGGCGGCTTTGCCCTCCAAGGCTCCGCGACAGTCACGTGACTGAAAACTATTAATACACTTACATTACAGGCTACACGTAAGCATTTATACGTAATTAATGTGCAAATACGTAAGAAATGTACGTTTATAAAGCCAAAATATGTCTATATTGTACGTATATGCGTCCATTCAAACGTCAAATGCATACGTTTGCCATGGACAAACTTTACGTACAAATCAACACGTATATTCATGAGATCACGTTGATACACCATATATTGATGCAGTCGTGTTTATTGTCTTCGTTTCATCAGTCAAACTGTTTCTATCTTCTTTTTATTCAGCCTACAGAGCTAGCTTCACATTAGGGATTTCCTGAAAACGTCTCGGTTACGTATGTAACCCTCGTTCCCTGAGGAGGGAACGGAGACGTAACGTCAGTGACTGACGAATGGGGGTTTCGCTTAGAATACGTAAATTACATACGTAACCGAGACGTTCCCTTTCGTTCAGTCACTCCGAGTAACGTCAGTGACTGACGAATGGGGGTCCCAATTTAATCACGCCACTCGGCTGTCATCCAGTGCCCTGCGTAAGTGTGAGCTCCCTGTCGTAAGCTAGTACGGACGAAGGACTCCAGCTTAACACAGGAATACCAAGGTACACTGGGAAGCATATTCCACGTGGAAACATGCACCAAGTGCCTGCCCGTAGGGAGGACTTAGAGACACACGTATGACCCGCGAGGGGCTGCATACGGAAGAACTCTGGGGAAACCAGCCGAAGGTGGAAAAACTTTTACCCCCAGGGTGGCAAGCTTGCCAAGGGAAGACACATGCTCCAGGAGACTTACAGTGGAAATACACATGCGGGGGTCGCCCGAAGGGGGAACCATGTACACGGTGGCACCTAGCCTGACATGAGGGCCTGAGCGAGTGGGCAGACGCACTGGTGTCGGCATCAACAGTGCTGGAGGAACTCAGGGCTGCGATCAGGAGCGCTGTCTTCATAGACAGGAACTTAAGCTCGACTGACCGCAAAGGCTTAAAGGGGGCCGCCCTCTGCAGGGCATCTAAGACCACTGAGAGGTCCCAAGAGGGTATGAGGGGAGCGCGAGGAGGGTTCAGTCTCCTCTCTCCCCTCAGGAACCTGATGACCAGGTCGTGCTGACTTACCTTTTTTGTCTCTACAAGGTCGTGGTAGGCTGAGATAGCAGCCACATAGACTTTCAGGGTGGAAGGAGACAGCCTTCGTTCCAACCCTTCTTGTAGGAACGAGAGCACAGACCCGATCGGGCATTTCCGGGGGTCTTCTCGGCGAGAAGAGCACCAGGAGACAAAGAGGTTCCACTTCAATGCATAGGCGTGTCTAGTAGACAGGGCCCTAGCGGAAGTGATGGTAACCACCACCTGAGGTGGTAGGGTACTCAAACCTGCCGCGTCCCGATCTTTGGAACCTCCACGTGTGGCTCCTGGATGGGACGCGGCAGGTTTGAGTACCCTACCACCTCAGGTGGCCACAGGGTGCCTCGTCTCTGAGAAAGGAGGTCCTCCCTCAGAGGAATCGACCAGGGAGGGGCTGTCGCAAGGAGCATGAGTTCAGAGAACCAGGTCCGGCCGGGCCAATACGGCGACCAAAAGGACCTGCTCCTTGTCCTCCCTGATCTTGCACAGTATCTGTGCAAGAAGGCTCACTGGGGGAAACGCATATTTGCGTAGGCCCCGCGGCCAGCTGTGCGCCAGAGCATCCGTGCCGAGGGTTCCCGGAGTTCGTCGGCTGCACAGTTCAAATCTACCGGGACGTGAATGGCTCGAAGCGACCTCAGATGCTTCTGACTCCATAAAAGGAGGTGGCGGGCAAGTTGCGACATCCGGCGGGAGCGTAGACCACCTTGATGGTTGATGTACGCTACTGTGGCCGTGTTGTCTGAGCAGACTAGAACGTGTTGATCCTTGAGCAACGGCCGGAAGCGGTGCAGGGCAAACCGAACCGTAGGAACGGTCTGTGTCGAGGAAGGATGGAGACATGGAAGTAGGCGTCCTTCAGGTCGATCGTTACAAAACAATCTGCTGGACGAACGCATTCGAAAAGGCGTTTGGCTGTCAACATCCTGAACGGAAGCCTGTGAAGGGATCGGTTCAGGATGCACAGGTCCAGGATTGGACGTAACCCACCGGTTTTCTTGGGTACAATGAAGTAAGGGCTGTAGAAGCCGGACTTCATCTCGGCTGGAGGTACGGTCTCGATCGCACCCTTTGCCAGCAAGGTAGCAATCTCCGCACGCATGACAGGGGCATTGGGGCCCACCATGGTGAAGCGGACACCCCGGAAGCGAGTAGAGCAAGGTCGGTGGCGGCACGCAGCTCATCCATGAGGGCGGGGTCAGCTCTGCCCTCGTGCATGTCCTTGAGCATCCTGGCCTGGTAGACCTGGAGGATGGCCATGGCATGCAAAGAGGCGGCGGCCTGCCCCGCAGCTCTGTAGGATTTCGCCACCAAGGTTGATGTGAACCTACAGGCTTTGGAGGGGTGCTTTGGGTCACCGCGACAGGCTGAGGCGCCCTGCGGACACAGATGCATCACAATAGAGCGCTCAACCGGGGGAACCCCAGTGTACCCTTTAGCTGCGGCCCCGTCAAGGGCAGAGAAGGCGGAGGAGGCCACCGAACGGTCATGGGAAGACAGCGGGGACTTCCAGGACCGCGTGATCTCCTCATGCACCTCGGGGAAGAAAGGCACCGGGGAACCAGAAACCAGCTCCCAGAAACCAATCATCCAGCCGCGAACGCTCAGGGCAGGGCGGAGGGTTTCACTCCAGCCCGAGGCTCGCGGCTGCCCGAGACAGCATGGTCCGACTCGGACAATGCTGTCACACCCGAGGGCGGCAGCACAGCCGAATCATCATCCTTGGAGGACTCTAGCCCACCTTGTGATGCGCGACCGACATCGTATCGTCCTCTGGAGCCCCGAACGAAACACGCGGGGGGGCAGGAGCCAGGCCCGCTGTTTCAGTTCGAGGACTCGCGGGTTGTGGACTCGAGGGGGGTGTGGCCCGAGGAACTAGCGTCGGGGCTTTGTTATACACCGTCACCCTGACCACCAGCCAAAGTACCGCCTCTCGCGGAGACGGTAGATTGGGGAGTGGTAGAGGGGACTCTCACTTCTTTACGAAGCTCATCGAGTCTTGACCGCAGCACCGCGATGGTCATGTTCCCGCAGTGAGAACATGACGCATCCATAAACGCTACCTGAGCGTGCTGAAAGCCCAGGCACGTCAGGCAGTGATTATGCCCATCAGAAGGCGATAACGACCGGCCGCACCCAGAAGCGCACGGGCAAAACATCCTGAAAAGGACGTGCCGCGTGCGAGCTCTTTTAGTGAGAGGAAGCTCCGCAGTAGTGCCGAAGCGCCCAGGGAAACACACACCAGCTGTATGCAGACCACTGCACAGATCAGCAGGCAGGCAGTATGTGATCGCTGGAACACGCCGTCACACCGACACCACTGGAGAGCTGTTCGTCTCGAAGAGGCTGACAAAGACTCAGTATCAGGCTTGAGGAGTGAAGAGGTAATCTTGGCTCCGAAGCAGAAACATAATGCGATGTTGCCAGCTTACTACCTTATATACCCACGGAGTTACGCTATGCAAATTCCGCATGCCCATGGCATTGCATCGCCATTGGGCGCTTTGTTACATCTCAAAGATGATAGACTTCCACTGACGTTACTCGGAGTGACTGAACGAAAGGGAACTATTACTTCTCTGAGGCAAATGTGGAGTTTCTGCTCGAGGAATGAATGAAACTTTTAGGTAAAAAATAAGATAAATAATACTTCTCTCTAAATAAATATGACAATCCATATGTTTTTCTTCAATGTACAGGAGTTTTTTTCCCCACAGTGGATGCATAAGAGACTCATATTTCATATTAAAGACATATACTTTAAGAATTTGATATCACAGATAAAAAGCACAGATTTTTATAATAATTATTATTTTTATATATATTTTTTTACAATAAATCCTTAGACCTTTCTAACAATTTTTAGTCATAGGCTGTCTGCATATTAACAGATAACCTATCAGTTTTTTTGTTTCTGTTTCAGTTATTAAATAACAATCTTTCTATTTACTTTACTCTCTGAATTTTTTGGACACATCTACATTGTCAGTAAATAAAGTACACCTGTTTTCACTCAAAAACGTCTAGAATAATATTATAATAAATGGCTATAACTTGCTGAGGGATTGTTACATGTAGACAAAATTTAATCTTGAAGTTTAAAACAACCAAGTCTAACTTTCTAAAGGAAAAAATCCAAACTTCATGAAGTTCTGTATTGATTACCTACTAAGGAACTATCTTAGATCCTAAATTTGCTATTACTTACTAATTAGTTAAGCTGGTTTCTATATTAGTTAATAGTAGTAGCTGAAGTGTTAATGTAGTACTACTCATTAGTCCTGCATTACTTCCTGCATAGTTACTTATTAATGACGGACCATTATTCTAAAGTATTACCATATTTTTATTTAGCAATAATAATAATCATAATAATAATAATTAGTCATATTAATATATAAACACAAAATGTTATATACACACACTTTTCATTTGTACAAAAATAAAAATAAAATCGCATTTAAATAATAATATTTAAATCGCAAATCACAATTTTAACCTGAATAATCGCAATTCGATATTTTCCCCAAATCATGCAGCCCTAGTCAGCTGTAACAATCTTGACATTTTTTATGGAATGTTTCATATCATTCTTTAGATGTAATGGCAAATTCTGTACAGAAACAGAATATTTCCACACTTTTAACAGCTGAATAAATAAAGAAACTGAAAAGGGAAAATTGCTCAATTCTTTTATTTTTTTAACCAAGCAAAACATATTTTGCATAAACATCTCCTTATAGTCTATGTTCCTCTACAGAAAATTATAATATATTGCACTTTCAGGGAGACTTGGGCCTAACACATTCAGCCAGTTGGAACAGAAAAACACACCAGAATAGACCTGTTTAGTAAGCAGGATTTGATGGCCCCTTTCCTACACTTATAAAATGCAATTCAATGTGGAAGTAATTCAAGTATTTAGAATACATTACTCAGATTGAGTAATGTAACGGAATACGTTACAAATTACATTTACGGGCATATATTCTGTATTCTGTAACGAAATAAGTTTTGAAAGTATCTTTCCCAACACTGGATATAAGGTGCAATGAGTTCCAAACCTGTATGAATTTCTTTCTTTTGCAAAAAAAAATATATTTTGAAGAATGTGGGTAACCAAACAGTTTCTGGTACTTTTTTTTAAACATAGGGTGAGTAAATGATGACAGAATTTTCATTTTGGGTGAACTATCCTTTTAATGTAAAATGTTAATGTTAATTTTAATCTGGGTAATTTTAATGTTTGGGTTTATTAGAACAAGCCTGTGCTTGCTGTCTTGCTGCTGATTTTATGAAAGCTTTTAAGATAAATTACTTAGTGTAAAAGCAATTGAGTCCAAATGCAATTTGAATAAAAAGACCCACTGTTTGCAAGTATATAAGTGGTATTAACATGATTTAAACTGGATTGTGTTTCTGTTCTTAGTTTTAAGGTGAAAAAGATTACAATGCAATTAATTCCAATGGCATTTAAGAGTACAAATAGTTTTAAGCATATTAACCACTGTCATTGTTATGAGGGGGTCCTTGGAAAATTTTCGCCACTGTAAGGGATCCCTGGTCCCAAAAAGTTTGAGAACCCCTGCCCTAGAGAACTGCAGTGTTTTTGGGGCTCTTGAGATGTTTTGACATGGCCTGACATTTGTGCTTTTTTCAGCTACTTATAACATACTATTGACCAACCATGTAATTTTGCTGTATTCAGCACAAATTCTGCTACAATAATACGTGAGCAAAATGGATGTACATGTTTGCATTTTTTAGAAAATAATGATTATGCATGGTTTTTGAAAAAAGTAAAAATTGAAGTCCACAAAACACACAGAACATATTGTAACGAACAGATCCACTGCAGGCAAGTTTAAATGAACCCAAGTGCAGCTTTATTTATAAGATGAACAGATACCAAACACACGATGACTTGAGCAGACTTGACTTGATACAGACTTGACTTGACACAGACTTGACTTGACAAAGAACTCACCCACACCAGTTTACAGTGAACAAACAATACTCTACAAGGACACATGGCAAACATGAGGGCTTAAATACAGATGGACTAATGACTGGACGAGGGACACCTGTGAACACTGACGAGACAATGAACCAATGACATGACACAAACACGAGGGCAAGGAGTCACATGACAAGACCAGGAAGCAAGACAGTGAACGTGGCAAACTAGAACATGAAACATAACCCAAAACACACTGTGACGCATATGTGTCCACAAGATTTTTGACTAATAGATGTTGTTGCCTAGAGTTTTTGCTTCAAACTGATGTGGAAATCTTTATGCCTACTCATTCATATAAAACTATATATTGATTTAAATTTTGTAAGACACTTTTAGTTTACAAAGCCCATATGCAAAGAGGCTTGAACGATCATGAATAATGCTGTGATTCACACCTGAGAGGACAAAAGAACCACATAATGAGCTGCATAATGAATGAGCCTAGAATGAGCCTCCCTGAGAGGGAGCCAAGAACAGGGCAAAAGAAATATACTTTTTTGTAGTTCATTTAGAATATAGTCAACAATATAAAGTGAGAGCCAAAGGCACAATGTCCTATGTGGGCCAGTATCAGGTCACTATAATTCTGTGAGATAAAAGAAAAAAAACATCTGTGAGGATACTGATAACAGGATCAACTATTGTATTAACCTTATATATATATATATAATGTCCACTCTTAACAGAAAACATGATTGCTGATATTGCACAGTATGTGAACAAAATTTTTGAAAGAAGTCTCATGCTCATCAAGCTTGCATTTATTTGATCAAAAATACTATTATTTATATTATTAATTTGAAATAATTGTTTTCTATTTTAATATACTTTAAAATCAAATTTATTTTGGTGATGTAAAACTAAATTTTCATCAGCCATTACTCCAGTCTTCAGTGTCACATGATTCTTCAGAAATCATTCTAATATGCTGCTTTATTATCAAATCTGTCCAAAACAGGCCAAATAAATCTTGTCTTAACTGTCACAGAGTCACAGCCAACACCCACTAACACAAATGCATCGTCACCAGATCTCCACGTTCCACCCACTCGTTCACTGTCTCCAGAGTACTAATCACCCGCACATGCACTTCATCATCAAGGACACTATAAGAACACTCACTACCTGCACATCGTTGTCTGGTCTCGTCAATACATACCTGGACTACTTACCCGCTACTTACCTGAGTTTCCCTTGTCTTCATTCAGCCGTCTTCCGTCTCTAGTTCTTCGTTCCTCGCTGATCCCATCACATGCAACAGTATTACCGGTTATCCTTCAGCTAAGTGACTGTCCGCCAAGTGCTAGTTCATTACTCACCTGCATCCACCATCTGCCTGTGTTTGTGTCTCTGTTCTAATAAAATTCTGTGTTCACTCACCCCTCTGCCTCCGTCTGTGTCTGTGACACTTACGTCTATGACATTTTATGTTGCAGGATTCTTTAAGGATTCTTTTTGCGGTTTAATATTCACAGACACTTACAGAATAAACTTACCTCACAATCCTCGGCTGGATCCGTTGCTATTTGAAATTAAACAGCTTTTCTTCTGAAGTAATTCATTTCAGGATTATTCCTCACTGCGTCTCAAAACGATGTAAAGTACATGCAGTAAACTTGATGTGTTTTTTTCGAGTTGATGCAGGCGGGGATACTTGCATGGATCGCGTCAGTATTTGCCTTTCAAAAGAATGTGCGCTTTGTGGGCATGGCCGCATTAGCGGATAATGAGTCGCTCGTAAACGATTGATATCTCTTTCTTTTTTTTGAGAAAAGAGAACGTCACGGTTACGTTACATCGAGCCCTATCAGCTTTGAGTGTATACAGAATGGGCCAATGGCCCGCAGCACAGGTATAAATACAGAAGCGGATGCAGCGCACATTTGTTTTTTTACTGAGGAGTCGATTCGTGACTCTGCCATACATGTGAGTGGTGCGAAGCGACCTCAGATGCTTCTGACTCCAAAGGAGGAGATGGCGGGCGAGTTGTGACATGTGATGGCAGCATAGACCACCCTGTTTGTTGATGTACGCAACGGTCGTTGTGCTGTCCGTACGGACCAGAACGTGCTTGCCTCGTAGCGGCCCTTTGAGGCGGCCCAGCACAAGACGTACTGCTAACAACTCGAGGCAGTTGATGTGCCAATGCAGTTGAGGCCCCGTCCACAGACTCGAGACTGCATGCCCGTTGTACGTGACCCCTCAGCTGGTGGCAGAGGCATCCGTGGAGACCACAGCATGCCTGGACACTTGTTCTAAGGGAACACCTGCCCGTAGAAACGAAGGGTCCGACCATGGGCTGAAAGTTTGGCTGAACCAGTCAAATAAATACACAATAATACAAAGATACAAATGAAATAAACAGTGCATTAATTTCAGGAAGTTCTACTAACATTAAGTAACATGGCCTGCCGCCTACAAAAGAAATCTAATAAAGTAATGAAATGTAATCGTCAGCAGGTTTATTAGACGCTGCCCCTTTAAGACCGAATGCGCACATAAGCCGCCTTGAACTTGGAAACAGCGTCTATTGCGTGGATTATTGTGCTTTTAATAGCTCTTTTTATTATCAAACACGTCCTGCAATTTAGCCAGAGTGGAGATTGTATTTGACAACAATCACAGATTGTGCTAAATCTGACATTAGGTTTAGGTTTAGAGAGAAATGACAGCGCACAGCTGTGATGGGAAGGAAGCTGCGCTTGACGGAACACAGTTAGTTTTTAATAGTTTTACCTCATATTCTTTTTATAATCCTTGGAACCCAAAATCGAAAATAAAATAAGATTAATATCACAGGCCTAAAGTGTAACCAGACTAAACTTTTGTTTAGTTCTCTTGGCATTCGTCACTCATTAAGCTGGGACTGTCCTGTTGTGGGCGCTGCAGTTCCTCGCAATCTCTCTCTCTCTCTCTCTCTCTCTTCTGGATTGCGAATGTCAAAAATGCATCACAGACAAATGTTTAATATTATCTCATATAGAAACGGCTGGCAAAGATAGAATTTGCAAGATAACATCTAGGTCCGTGTAACGCTTTGCAGTTCATTGTTCAATTCGCACCATCAAAATGAACCAAATGAAAAGTTGGCTTCTAACTTTCATTTTCAATTTCTTTGAAACAATTTACAAACGGATAATTGCCTCTCGTTTTAATTTTTACGAGTTTGGGTTGTTGCGTCCAAATCTGATTTTTGAACTAACTTAAAAATGATTTCTATTCTGATTTTCCATTTCTCTGTTTTGCGCTCCCGGTTGGACTGTACCAGTGGGGGGAGCGGGGGTGGGGACGTGGATGTATTTACCCAGAGCGCTGTATGTATATGCCTATGCATTGGCACGTCTGACCATGTAATAATTTATCGCCAGACCTCCATTAACTGTAAGACTGCGCATTAACAACCACATATTGTCTGTACGATGTGTGAGTGGAGTGTGCTTGATGATTATGAAAGTGTAATCCGCAGGTTAGTTGAGGAGCTGGGATACACATGCAAACAAGTTCAAGAGGTCCTACAGCAGCAATATGGACTCGGGAGAGGCTCCAGTATATCCTCCATTTCTAAATTCTGTGCATTGATGAACATTCATCGTTTTGATTATGCACAGATAGGGAGAGATGATGTGGATGCAGTCGCTTGACCAGCAGTTACTGTTTGTGGCCCTGTGTACGGTAGAAAGATGATGACTGGGATGTTGAGAGCTTCGGGATGCAGGTTGGGTGAAAGAGCAGTAAGGCGCGCATTGGCACAAATTACCCCACAGTATACTCAGATGCGAAGAGAGGGAACTGCTCGCCAAACGAATCCCCATGTCTATTACGCTGAGTATGCTGGTCACAAGCTACATATGGACCGAAATGAAAATCTTGTGGATTTTGGGGTTACTGAATTTGTTGCCTCTGATGGTTCCAGTGGGAAAATTTTAGGATTTTCTGTAATGTCGATAAAGAACAATCTTATCATTTATGACGAAGTATACAGAGAAATCTGCTTGAGTCATGGCCTTTTTGATCAGCTAAGAGTTGATCACGGATGTGAATTTTATTTATGTCTGTATCAACAAGACAATCTTAGGGCCTTTCACACCAATGTCAACAGGCACCCTTTCAACTCAGTCAAGACAGAACCACACTGCTGAAAGAAAGTGGGTAGAAGTCAACTCGCGAATAAACTACCCAGTTAAGTACACACTGTGTGCCTTGGTCAACAATGGATTTCAATGCTTTGGTATCCGACCTCAGTACATTAGGAACGGAGGAACTCTGACTTATCCTGCACCCTTTGGACGCGACCCCCTTGATGGCCACCCTGACCTTCAGGTGCAGAGGGAAACATTGCTGCTGTCAACCTGTAGTTATGATGAAATGTTTTACGATTGTCTTTTAGGTCACAGTGGCCTATTCTGGGAGGGTTTGGAGACATATGTGAACATAACGCGTAGACTGGAGCAATAGCTAGTGTGATGGCGTTGTTTTTGTTGTTCAGATTAAGCAGTAGCAGCCTTCAAATTATTTTTGGAGAGCATTTCTGCACTATATCAGAGGCAAACATAATTTTTACTCCAATCTATTTGTCTGATATCTTTACTGGTTACTTTTCAAATTACAGTTTAATATTAAAGTCTCATTTAAAAAGTCTCTTTTTTTTTTTTTTGATAAGTGGTTGCAGGACAACAAAGCTACAAACATGAGATTATAAAATGCATTGATGTATATCTGCTGTGTCTAAAGGTAACAATATTTAAATAAAAACGGTATTTAAAGTAATAAAATGCACCATATACATTAATGTAGAAGAATTACTCACCCGAAACAATGTAAGTAAATAGTTTACAAGTAAAATGCTAACTAACAGTTTTTGCAGAATGAATAGTTTTAATGTTGATCATTTAAGTGACCTCCCAAATTGAGACCAGCACATGTATGATTGAACTCACCTTTCTCATTATCAAAATCTTTGGATCAAAGGTCTTACGGGTGTCGAACGACATATGGGTAAGTAATTAATGACAGAATTTTCATTTTTGGGTGAACTAACCCTTCAATAATAATAATAATATCAAATACATGATACTATTGTCTATTGGCACAACCCTATTTTGGTGTTTGAATTCTAAACATTTAACATTTCTTTGCTTAGGGTATAAGTTTCAGAATGAAAAGCATAATTTGAATGGTTAATTTGCTTCGGTGTATAGACTTTGTACTGAGAGGTCTTGAAAGCTCAGGCAAGTCTCAATCCTTGATGGTGAACAGTATAGCATTTGCAAATATTATTTTCTAGCAGAACTATGCTCCCAAAATCCAGCCGGGAACGGACCAACAGTCCATATAGCTGCCAAATAGCTGTGCAATCAGCACATGGGTCTCTGCAGAGTTTAGCTCCAACCCCAATTAAACACACCTGAACCAGATAATCAAACTTTATCAAATCTTTTCTGAGCAATTTCTGAGTATATATTGTTGTTAATGATGATGCTGAACCAGAACATATCACTACTCTTTCATGCTTTATTTCCGCTACCCAAGTTAATCCTATAACAGCAATACATTCAATACTTATAGATTCCTGGATGGCCACAGACCTGCAGAGTTTAGCTTCAACCCTAATTAAACACACCTGATTCAGCTATAAATATGAATATTATTTGAAAACCACAGTTTGGAACTAAATTTAGCAGGGCTGTGGCCCTCCTGAATTTTGCACCCATGGATTACATGGCTTTTATATATTAGATCTGAAATATGCTCCTACCTGTGGTTACTGCAACTGTATTTGTTTATTTTCATAAAAGTTTTCCTGAATATGTGTCTTTACATTACATTTTACATTAACCATTAACCAGAAATGGAATTGAGATGCTTATATGGCTTAGGTATTGACAGCATTATTGTTTTAGGTATAGATAGGTATAGTGTCCCATCAGTAGCCTAATTTATTTAGCATTTACTGTTTCATCTGGGTTTCATATTCTGTTTGGTCTATAACTTCTAACAACATTAAACACAGGAATACAGGAGAGATACCTCTGCGCGCATTGCCACTGTCTGACATTGTGTAAATGGCGGGCGATAAATTATTGCATGGTCAGACGTGCCAATGCATAGGCATATACATACAGCGCTCTGGGTAAATACATCCACGTCCCCACCCCGCTCCCCCCACTGGTACAGTCCAACCGGGAGCGCAAAACAGAGAAATGGAAAATCAGAATAGGAATCATTTTTAAGTTAGTTCAAAAATCAGATTTGGACGCAACAACCCAAACTCGTAAAAATTGAAAAATTTAAACGAGAGGCAATTATCCGTTTGTAAATTGCTCCAAAGAAATTGAAAATGAAAGTTAGAATGAAATTTTTCATTTGGTTCATTTTGATTGTGCAAATTGAACAATGAACTGCAAAGCGTTACACGGATCACATCTAGCACTAATAAATAGCAAGTCTATTTTCTTAATTTCCCCAGAACCGATAGTGTTAGTTGTGACCTAATCACAATTCTTTATATACATATATTTTATATTCTCTCTGTATATATTGTATCTTTAACTGTTCATTTTGTATATGCATATCTTTCAGCAAAATAATATATATACAAAACATGAAACATTTTAAAGGCTAGTCATTATCTTAATCGCTTGGTGCCCCCCTACAGTTGATGAGCCCATGAAACCTTGGATCCTGATATTTTCATGGTATTTTTCTCTTAATTCCATATTGTGGGGGTGAATCAAAATCAGAGATTAAACTTGGAAAGCACTTTTTCTGTTTATTCAAATAGTATAGTTTACTGAGACACAATACATTGAAATACACATATACAAATATACAAACTTAAACCTTAAACCGGCTTAAACCTAGTCCCAGACTAAAATGCATGTTTGAGAGCAACTTGCTCTGACATCTCTTAAAATGTCAGTGCCATTGTTTTGTCTCAAGACGCACACCAGTAATGATTTTTACTAAGGCACGTTTATAAAAGCTTCTTAAATGTCCTAATTTAACTAAAGCCTAATCCTGGCTAATGTAAACCCTGTCTGTGAAACTGGGCTTTACGGTAGAATGTTAAATTAAACTAAATGCAGATTTTTGTTGTTGTTGTTGTTGTTGTTATTGTGATAATAAATATTGCACTCAGTAAAATGTTGCCTTCTCACAAAAGCCTTGCATTTGTAAACCTTATTTGGCCATCATGTTCTTTTTTGTATTTTTTTCAGGTTTAAGCAGAATGATGTAACATTTTGGGGTGAATATACACAGCAACAGGCCGTAACTGGATGCCAAAATGGCAAAAATCTCCACTGCCACAGTATATTTCCCCGGTGAGCTGACATACGCTGGCACAAATGCAATCCACACAGCACAGAAGATCAGCATGCTGAAAGTAATGAATTTAGCCTCATTGAAACTGTCTGGGAGCTTTCGAGCAAAGAAGGCCAGTAGGAAGCAGACTACTGCTAACAGACCAATGTAGCCCAGCACCAGTACAAACCCCACAACAGATCCCACTGTGCACTGCAGGATCACTTGAGCGCCAAGCTCACCTGCACTCTCTGTGGGCAGAGGGGGAGCCAGCAGCAGCCACAGCAAACAAATGACAACCTGAATCAGCGTGCAAAGCAAGATGCCTGCCCTCTGCTGGATGGGCCCAAAGTACTGCATCAGATTAGATCCAGGCAGAGTGGCTCGAAAAGCCACCAGCACCACCACAGTCTTACTAAGGACGCAGGCAATGCAGATCACAAAGCTCACACCAAACAGGGTGTGACGTAGCATGCAGTTCCACGGCGCAGGCCGACCAATGAAAACTAGGGCGCACAGGAAGCAGAGGGTGAGCGACACCAATAGCAGGAAGCTCAACTCTGAGTTGTTGGCCCGCACCAGGGGTGTGTCACGATGATGGAAAAAAGCAGCCAGAACAGTTGTGGTCAGTGTCGCCCCAGTGACAGATAAGACTGTCAAGACAATTCCCATGGTATCTTGCATGGACAGAAACTCTACTACCTTTGGGATGCACCTTGTTCTTTCAGTGTTTGACCAGAACTGCTCAGGGCATTTTGTACACTCTGTAGAGTCTAGAAAAAACATTATTGCTCATAGTTAGGGTTGGTTTTACACAGATTTTTTTTATGTTACCTAGCTCAATATTCAAGGTTAAAAAAGTTATTTGTATTCAATAAAAATTATAATTTAATCATGTTATTAATTACTATATATATGTAATATATATGTAATACCTGTCGTGTTACTGACTTCTCCTGCTGCACAGGGAAGACAGTCGAAGCAGCAGACAGGTTTTCCTTTTTGTACAGCCTTTCTAGTGCCTGGATGACAGCTCACACTGCACACAGATACCGGAACCTGAATGATACAGGAAGAAACACAATTAGACTCAAATCATCCTTCTAATAACACAATATCTGTCATCACCAGCACATAAAGAAGAGCAGAAAGAAAAGAAAATCCACACACAAATGCATTTCTCTTTTTCTATAAACAACACACTCTCATACACACAATCATAAGCCCCGTTTCCACCGAAATTACCCGGAACAATTTGTCCCAGGAACTTTTTTCCCAGGAACTCTTTTTTCTCCCAGACCTGCTGCTGTCTGCGTTTCCATCGCTGTCTAAAGTACCGTAAAGATTATTATTATTAATTCGTCCTTTGCAAATAAATTGAATAAAGCCTGAACCTCGTCGTCGGCCCATTGGTCGTATTTTTTAAACTCCATTGTTGATTTGAATAGCAATCAACTCTTACTGCAGCGCACTGCGTCCGCAACAGACTTTTAAAAATAGTGGTTGAAATAAAATGCTTTGTCGAGTCGACCAATCAAAATGCTGCATGAACTCAACCAATCAGCATGTTCAGCGCCCAAGTCCCGCCCCTGAAAGTTCCTGAACTTTGAAAAAGTACTACCTCGCGAGCAGGAACGTTTTGAGGGGGAAATCTTTACCCGAACTTTATTTAGACCCCGGTTCCTGCGGTTGAAACACACAGAGTACCACCCCAAAGTCCCTAGTTCCTGGGGAAAGTTCCTGCGGTGGAAACGCGGCTATATAGTCATTCCCAGACATATCTTTCCCCTCTCAGCAGGGTTTTGAACCATTAAAGGGCTGTATCTGCTCCATACTGAGAGGTTTGATAATGGATGCATTCACCTGCACACTTCGTGCACTTGAAAAACATTACCACAAAAACTCATGTATTTACATTTTCATGTTCAGTGCAGAATACAAGAGTAAACCTAAAGCAAGTGACACCACGCTAGAATGTTGTCATTAGTGAAAGAGATTGTTTTTTGCCTGCTGATTTGTTTCTCCCTCTTTTTCTACATGGCAAGAGAGCCCTACTGACCCCTCATAGAAAATAATAGAATATAAGCAGAATAAGTATATCTAGCAGACAATGGTGAAAGCACAGAATGCCCTAGCATGTTCAAAAAAAAAAAAAAAGTTGTATAGGCAGCCAAGTTGTAAACCCAGGACCACTCGCGTCAAAAGCAAGAATTATACCACTGGACTGACACATACTTCATCTTCATTTTTGTTAATTTGTTAATTTTGCTAATTTTGTTCATTTTTTTTTTCTGTTTGTTTACTCATAAATGTATGAAGGGTAACAAAATAGTTTCAACATAGGTTGAAATAAATGTGTCTGTTGGGAGCATGTCATGTCATTTCTTGCTAGTCCATAAGAATCACCACCAGATTTGATCTCAATATAACCCCTGATTACATGTGACAAATCAGGGGACTATACAATGAAGCCGGTTTAGGGGGATAGCCAGGTATGTTTAGTTTGCGCTAACCCAGGGTTTTAGGCACAATGAAAGTGGCTTATCTTTTAGCGGCGTTAATCGGCATTCAGTGTTTACACGCTCCAAGGCTAACCTGCTCCATGGCAGGTTATCTTCTAGGTAAAATATTACAAACCGAAATTGCACCAATCAGCTTTGAGCAAAGTGACACATCTCTGACACAATTAAGTCACTCCCTCAGTTACTCTTGCTCCAAATTACAGTATTTTATAATTGCTTACACACTAAAATTTAAATTAACACACAAATAGTGAAACCTGACACAGCCCAGATCTGCACAACTATAAGCACATTCTTAGCTTCACACTTCTTTGCAAAACACTACACACAGTGTTTTGCAAAACACTAAACACACTTCTTTACATTAGACACAGAAATCTGACATGATGTCACTTCTTTGCCATTTCAAGGCACGACTTTCTAAAATACCACACCTTTGAACCAGTTGATTAAACATGGCCATCTGGTGTGCAGACTCGTAGGTGCTTAATTGTAAACTCAACAATCAGGTGCAACTTTGTGTTGGTTGGGATGTATACTGTGTACATTGTTTTTGTGGAAAAAATAAAATATATTTGTTACCGTGTATTTGTGTGTTCTGAGTATAAAAACAATATTCTAAAATATTTTATAACACACTTATGTAAGTACTGTCTGTAGTAAGTGTAACACTGAACCAAAAAAAAAACACTGAACCTAAGTCATTATGATGAATGGAGAAGTGTTTTCCATTCATCATAGTGTTTTACATTGAGCACATCAGTGTTCAACAGGTTCTTATAAATGTCTATTCATATGATGGTTTGTGTGTGTCATTTGAAAACAAAATACCATTTTGAGAAGAAATAACATTGTTTTGAATGTAAAGTTTCATTTTGCAGGAGAATTGAGGGGTTTTGCCCATTGTGTGTGTGTTTTTTGATTTGTGTGTAGAGTTCTGAGAGTATGAGGCATGCTTTCAGAAAATGTGTGTAAACAATCGAGAAAAACTGTAACATACAGATAATATGTAATATAAATAAGATTTGGAATCACTAGATAAATCTTTAAAAATGACTACACGTGAGCTTACATGTTCAAGTCTCTGTATGCCTATATATATTATCTATATTATAACTATCTAAACTAACTTCATAACTTTCACTTGCACTGATATAGCAAGATATTGTGTTTTTGCTGTGTAATGCATTTATGTAATTCTTACGTAATATTCTTCAATCTCTTAATCTTTGGCAGAAGAGATATTCCTCCTATCCACGGAGGAAACGTACAACCAAATGGTGCTTCCCCAGGGGCCCATCACTTACAGGAGCATGGAAAGCCGCAATGGCAGCCACGTAAACCTTAAATGTGGACGGGGTAAGACAAGCAGAGAAATGATCTTAGAGGAGCTCCAGCACTGAAGCCCCTAGGCAGTTAACTGGGTCTACCTCACGCTCTCTGCACCAAGTGGAAAACACATTCCACTTTAGGCTGTACAACCTCCTCGTGGAAGGAGCCCTGGAGCTAAGTATGGTCTCGACTACACCTGCCAATAGGCCAGCCTCTAGGTACTGGGCCCCCTCAGGGGCCAGACCCAGAGGCTCCACAGCTCTGGCCGGGGGTGAAATATTGTGCCCCCTGCCTGAGACAGCAGGTCCCTCCTCAGATCTGGGGAAATACATACTGACACAGCCTCGGCCAGACGCAGAGAAAACCACAGTGGACAGTGGGACGTCTCTCGAGACGTGAATAGATCCACTTTCACTGGGCCGAACCTCTCGCACATGGCCTTCACCACCTCTGGGTGAAGTCTCCATTCCCCGGGCTTCAGCCCCTGCCTTGACAGGACGTCTGCTCCCTGATTTTGGCCCCCAGGACATACATCGCTCTGAGAGACAACAGTTTCCCCTGGGACTACATGAGGATCTGGTGTGCCAGTCTGCATAGAGGGCGCGACCTCAGACCCCCCTGATGATGCAGATATGAGACTGACATATTGTCTGCCCCTATCAGGACATGGTGGCCACGGAGGTCCGGGAAAAAGGTCCTCAAAGCTTTGTAGACCACCAGCATTTCCAGGCAATTTATGTGCCAGGAGGAATGCCGGGCCTCCCACAGACCTCTCGCAAAGCGGCCGTCCATGACTGCACCCCAACCAGTGAGTTGAGGCGTCTGTTGAAACGGTTTTCCAGCAACATGATGCTCCCAACACTGGGCCTTGGACCACAGAAGCCCCACAGAAGCCAAGGTTTTTTCCATATGGAAAGGGAACGAAGGCATCTGCACGTTACCCTGATCATACGGAACGGCTTTGTCCTCAAGGAAAACCCCTTGGTTTCCAGCCACCACTGTAGGGGTCTCATGTGCAGCAGGCCAAAAGGTATTACGTTGGACACTGCTGCCATGAGCCCCAGAAGTCTTTGAAACTGCTAACAGTGACACTGCGGCATAGCTTCATTTTGGAGACCATCGCCCGTATGGACTCGATATGTGCGGAAGACAATTGTGCCTGCATAGTGGTCGAATCCCATATGACTCCCAGGAACGTGGTTCTGATGCACCCACTGTTAGCCTAGCTTAGCACAAAGACTGGAGGCGCTGCGTAATATAATTGCGCCTGCTGCATCCATGGTACGGCAGCAAAGTTCCTTGATTATTACGCAGGAATGAGAGTAACTCCTAGCCATATCGGTCTAGAAAATCGCAACTTTTCATTTTCCATCGGTCTTAGTACACAATGTTACTATACACATCACAACATGTAAATAGGAAAATGTTGGCGTTATTTTGTCCCTTATTGAGCAGTAGGCTAGATGGAGCCGTTTACCTCCAGTCTTTGTGCTAAACTAGGCTAGCGGTGGGTGCATCGGACAGAGTTATGGCACGCACGGAGATAAAAATGGTATGTATGGACTTATCTAACTCTGGGGAATACGGTGAATAAGCTAAAGTCCCAAAAAGTCAGCGTGTTCCTTTAAGGGTGTAAACCTACACTCTCACGCCTCACGATTCGGTTCGATTACAATTATCATGTCATCGATTCAGTTCAATTCGATGCACTGCATCCTCAATTTTCAATTTTACTTCACATGTATACAATTTTGTCAATAAGTACAAGCAGTCAGATATATGAACTGAACCTTAAATTTTACCTGCTCAAAGAAAACACGCTTCTTGAATGTATCAAACACCAAACAAAACTCATTTAGAAAGCTCATTCAGGAGCATTTAGAACAAAAACACAAAAGTAAATACTAAAAGCCACTTCAGGAGGTGGTCTGGGCCGCATTCCAGTTGAAACTGGACAAGTCTAAGTGCATCTGGTTGTTGAAACCACATATGTAAATGCAAAAAAAAAAAAAATGTGTAAGAGTGTGTTATGGGCTATATGACATTATAGCCTGATGTGACAGCGCTACTGCAGCACGCATCACCGCATATGAGCAGCTGAGTATCTCTTCATCAAGCTAACGCACAAAATACTGCAAATAAAACCGAATGCAAGTCGCAGATACTCAACACATAATCATCTTCATTAAAAGAAACTGAATGATCTTACCAGTGCAGTTGCCGCACTCTCCTATTGCGGTCTTTAATTTTGAAATTAGCTGATGATTAATAAAATGCAGCTTATATCTGTTGTTTTCAGTGACGTGAACTCCACTAAATGTGCATATAGCGCAGGAACTGGAGATCGGATTTATATCCATTTTGCGGATATACATTTATGTAAATGAAATAGTTTTGATAAATCAGATAGATATCTGATCTGTAAAAATGCATGAAGTGACCAGGTGTAAACAGGCCCTTTAAGAACACTAACGTTGATATCATTTGATCTATTTTTGGTATTACCCTATGCATATTTTATTTGTGTGTGACATGATTTACACACAGCGCGTGTCTTCTCCAGGTCATGCTTACCAGGTTGTTCATAAAAGCCGAAATGTGCTCAGATGTCGACTCTTAAAGTAATTGGAGCATTTTTAATTACTCGCACCCACGTCTCGCCTCCCTCTGCCATTGTATGCTACCGCGATAAAGCACGTATGCTACAAATGACGGCAGAAAAGCGTCAGTACATTATAATTGGTTATGGTCTATTACTGAACTGATACCGAATCATCCTTGTCTGCATCGCAATGCATCGTAGAAACGATTAATTTTGACACCCGTACCATGCATGTTTATGCTCCCATCTTAGATGATTATTCAGACAAGTGAAACACGGTTTGGATGTTAGGCTGATTTAAAATATCTAACTTATCAAAGTCAGGTAATATCCCATTTAATTCCTCAGAATTAAATGCAGCCATAATCACCAGACGATACCGTTTTAATATTTAATTACAGTTCACAATACATTTGGCTTTCATCCCTCGAGAAAAAAGTCAACAGGCGCAAGACTGTAACACCCGAAAACGTACGGCTGTACGCGTCGAGATATTTCTCAATGAACACAGCCAGTACCCTCACACTCACCGCAGACAGCTCCCTCAGAAGCTGCCCGGGTGTGCTGCATTCCTAAACACTGAGCACACAGTGGATGTGTGTCCGTACCCAAAAAATTACCTTGGAAAAGTAACACCTCCTGAAATGTTCACTCACCATTTCACAGACTTGTTATTAGACAAACAACACCAAATAAGACAAACAGTAACACACAGCGCTTGCTGAAGAGCGAAAGCTGTCTGTACTATGTGCCGGCGTCCCTTTTTAGCTTCCGTGTGTGCCGTCACATACTACGTCATGACGCAACACCAATCAGGATTGGAGTGAGATTTTATTCATACTTCAGACGCGCTACGCTTAGGGAGTGTCCCTAAAGTGTCATTAGACACAGTGCGAGTTCCTTCGAAAGGGAACTTGCTGACTCTATCGCGAGAGGTGAATTTATGTTTCAAGGCATGTGATTGGCTGGTTGCTACAGATGTCACACACAAATATTTAAAATAAAAAACATTTGAAATGATATAATGAATGAAAAGTCACTGGATTCTTACTTTGTCAGCCCAGCCCCCACCCCAAACCACTTTGTCAAGGTTTATGTTCAGCTCCTGGCCTGGTCCTTTGGCTGCATCAAACTGTCCAACCTGGATGAAATTCACTGTTCCACTTTCATCAACATGCCAGTTCATAATGTCATAAGAGGCAGATGGCTCGCCGTTATCTTCAAAATAAACCAGCTCACCCACTGGTGTTGTGAAGTTTACTGCTTTTAAGTAGTACAGAAGCTGTGAAAGGAAAAAAGCACAGATTATCTAATGCAGTGATTAATTTAAAAAATATATATGAGAAAACTTAAAACCCTGTACCTGTCTGGGCTTTATTTGAGTCACATCAGGACATTCTCCATTTTCAAACGGCCCTCTACCAGGCTGACAGGCCATCATGTTGTGAATAGCATTGGCAATAGCATACACAGCCTTATAAACATTGTAAGTAACTCTCAACTGTGAAACATCTATGTAGATCTGGCCGTGCTTCTCCACATTCTCTGAGCCTGTGCACTTTGGCATTTTAAATGAAGGCTGCCAGTCCTGTGCCAGCGAGCAACCAAATATTTCTTCCCATACATCTTTTACAAATGGTTCATTTGGCTGCTTCACAGGGCTCAGCTGGGCAAGATAAGCACCAAGACCCTGAATATCAGCTCGGCGCAGGGCAAAGCCGATTGTACCGGCTAGAAGAGGAATGCTTGCTTGGTCAAAGAACTGAATAGAGGTGCTCCAGGCCTCTGTGGCTATCCACTGCCTGTTGGTCACATTCTGCACTACCACTTCATTGAACAGGACTGCTATGTCAGGGGCAATGGCGAATGTCACCACCACACGAGCTGTGGAACTCTTGATCCTCTCCACCGCTCGCCTGATCCTGCTTTGTGAGTGTGATTTAGGAATGAATTCCAAGTAGTCCACACATATCCCTAAATGTTCCAGTTCTTTCAAGAGCAGCTGCACACCACTTTTACCATATTCATCATCCCCTGCAACCACTCCTACCCAGGTCCAGTCCAGCAGTCGCAGCAGACGGGCTATGGCCTTGGCCTGGAAGGCGTCACTGGGAACAGTACGCAGGAAAGAGTGAAATCTGCGACTGTCACTCAGACAAGCACAGGATGCAAAATAACTCACCTGGACAGACAAAAAACAGAGACAATGTGTTTAAAAAAAAATTGTATAAAAGAAAGCACATTTTATGCTAAGAGACACTGTAGCTAAATTGCTACACATATATAAACCATTTAAATAATTTAAATTGTTTTCAATAGACCTGTGTTAAAACTACAAATAACAGTTACACTCTAAAATGTACTAAAGCAGCAAGTTTAGCATATCAAAGTCACACCATGATGTTATTATTGGCAACACAAAAATCACCCCAAAACAAAGAATGCATTAACATAATTTCCCCCCAAAAATTATCAAATAGAAAGAAATAATCAATGATTGGGTCTCTGAGGGTTAATTCATTATACCATGGGGATATCAAAAACTCCCAGCGTGTCTGCCACCACTATTGAGGCAGAGGAACGAGCGTCACCGACAATGACAGGCACCATTGGAGACCCGTTGCACTCTGTGCCTGACACCATCTCCTCCTGCCCAGTTACCAGAGCTAAAGCAGCACTCAGTGTTGTGCCCTCAGCTAGGCAGGTATCGGTTACCAGGTACCCCAAAGTAATGTTTGGTAGTAGAACAGGGTCCCGATTAATCTCCTCCACGGTGAAAATCATAGCTTTGAGCCAGCGGTATGAACGAAGGTCAACACTAAAAGAGAATGTAAAATGTAAAGTTTTGTAATTTGAGGAATAACTGAATTGTGTCAGTTCATTAATAATCTATATGGAGGGAAAACATGTGATATGAAATCCTAGTATGTTGGAATATGCACAGTTAAAATATTGTTTCAGGCAACCTAAATTACAAAAAAAAACAGTTCTACAACTCTATAAATTGCCTTATAGTTCATTTTAAATGCTCTCATTATACTTACCCCTGGCAGCGAGCATCATTCTGCGTTTCAGTAAAAGCATGATCAGGTGCTGGTGCTTCATTATGAACTGGAAACAGACCACCAATTATCACATCTGCCTCTTTATACAAGCTCTCTGAATAATATCTGCCCTTCAGACCACAGGACAGGCCTGCACCACAATCCCTGACCATCTCAACGATGTTTGCCACCAGCCACAACAACATAATCAATCCCATCACTTTACACACACACACACACACACACACACAGAGAGAAGGGGGGAAGGGAGAGAGAGAGAGAGAAGTGCAGGCTCACACTTTTCCAGTAAAGAAAGAAGGGATAGATGGCAACTCCTCTTTTGTAGACTTTAATTTGCCTGGGGCAAAAGAACATGCAACAGGAAAACAAGCGAGTGAGGGATAATTGTATAATAATTGTATTGGAGAGCACAAAAACAAATGCAGTACTTTGAGAATTAAAATTATCTTGTCATATTGTGCAGTTGCAAGCACAGAGCAAAAAACATCAACAAGAACCAAAACTAGAAAAATGTTGAAAGATTACTTGAGAATTTACCAGTAAGGGAAGGTCCAGCACAAGGTGAACTGAAACTAGTCTCTAACACCATGGTGGTGTTGCAGGCATGCCAGGCTGATCTGCTGAAAGATTTAAGTACAGTCTTTCATCCAGACCATGTTTACTTGTCTGGTTGATATTTGGCTACATTTAATGCTGAGGCTGTTTTTTGGCTACATTTAATTCTGAGGAATTAAATAGTGAAATTGCCTTCTTTAAGGATCTCCATGACGTTAACTCATTCATGGGGAACCTTATTCTTTGCATGTCTTTGTGCATGTTTATATGATGATGACCCAGTCGGAAGAGAGTTTTGTGGGCTATCTCTCCCCTGGGAGCTCATTTTCATTTAAAAAGTCAGCGCTCCCCACCAAGGAGGGCGTTTTAGTCAGCACACATCTCGATTGGCATATCAATTGCCTAAAATGTATGGATGTATTTCTGGCCCTGAAGTACTTCCTCCAGCAGTTAAGGGGCTACCATGTCCTAGTGCGGGTGGGAAACTCCACAGTAGTTGTTTACATGTTTAATGTGTTTGCGCCGTTTCAACAGGCTAGTGCAGCGGGCTCTTCTTTAAGTTCAAGTTCCTGTCCCCTCTGCTTCTCTCTGTATCACCCAACCTGAAGCCTTCTGTCCTCTGCTTTTCACTAAGACTGACTGTGTCCAGTCCGTGCTCTTCAGATTTCTTGCCAGTGGCAGAAGTCAGAGCAACTCTGCATTTGCTACGGAGGTCGTAACTGGTGGGCGGCCAACACCAAGCGAACAATGCCACACTGGGTGAGGGATGCCATTGCCCTAGCTTATGAGGGCACGCAGTCAAGCTTCGCCTCTAGGTGTTAGGGCTCATTCTAACAAGGGGGTCGCTTCCTCCCAAGCTTTGGCAAGGGCCGCCCCCTTGCAACAAGTATGTGATGCGGCAGGCTGGTCCTCTCTGCACACATTCATCAGATTTTATAGTTTGGATGTTCATGCTACTCTGGATTCAATTAACAACCAAAGCTCATGTCCGAGACTTTTGCATGCTTGTGAGAACACACTACACAATCGTGAGGGGTCCAGACACCTCTGGTGCAGCGCCGTTGGTATTCTCGTTCCCATAACACTGAGCAGCGCAGCATAGAGAGAAGCTTTTGAAAGGAAAGTCTTGGGTTACTTGACTGTAACCCTGTTTGTCTCTTCAGACAAAGTGATACCTGAAGTCGCACATGTTGCACATCTAATTATAGCCTCTAATGAGCATGCATTCCAATGACATCACCGTCAGAGTTTGCCATGTTCCCATGTTTGCACACATGCTTCACACACAAAGGTGTTCCCATACCACTGAGCAGCACAGAAGTGAAGATGATGATGAATGGTGAGTGGCCACACACACACACACACACACACAATTGAACAGTCACAGAGAGATATGAAACTTTCCTTTTCTCTTGTAGGTTGCTCACATGGAGACTGGAGGATAATGAAGAACTAAAGACTGGAAACAGTGGCAAGGAGAGGATCAAGGAGGCAAGTAAACTTCAGGTAAGTAATAATCTAAAAGACTGGTCTGAGCCATAGACGAGACTAGACAAAGTGTGTGTGTGTGTGGCGAGACCTTTTATCTGGTGCTGAGGTGATGAGTGACACTGGTGGTGATCAGTAATTAGGTGGTGATTGTGACTGGGTGATTGATGACAGTAAACAGGTGAGCACAAGGAGGGATGATGGAAAATGTAGTGCGGAGGAGGTGACATAGCTAGTGACCGTGACAACTATGTGTTGCATGAAGGTGGCTTTCTGCTGCTTGCAAACAGACTCTTTTGAGGAGACAGTTGATTACCATTAATTTGCGCACTTTGACTTGGATCCAAGGTACATCATCAACACTATCATGCCTTACATATTTTTTATTGAACTAAATACATTATAATCAACTTAAATGCATGCACAGATTACTTTACTTCCTGAACAAGTGTGCACCCAAATCCGTATTGCTTTCTCATTCATGCGTGCAACTGAACTCAGACCACCTCTTTCAGGTAGTCTTGGGTTCGGTACCTCGGTGCAAGGGAAAGACACAGGCTTCCGTTTAGGCTTCCGAGCCCGCAGCTCTACAGATATAACTAATTCAGATAACTGAATCACATAGCCGAGCCTGATGGTCCAAATGACAAATGAGCCAGCGAGACGGACTGGAGAGCACTATCCAGGCTCACTTACCTGGTCCTGGTCAAGACAATCTCCTGAACTCCAAACTGAATGTCAGAATGGGAAAGAAAGGTGATTTAAGCAATTTTGAGCATGGTTGTTGGTGCCAGACGGCCGGTCTGAGTATTTCACAATCTGATCAGTTACTGGGATTTTCACGCACAACCATTTCTAGAGTTTACAAAGAATGGTGTGAAAAGGGAAAAACATTCAGTATGCGGCAGTCCTGTGGGCGAAAATGCCTTGTTGAAGCTAGAGGTCAGAGGAGAATGGGCCAACTGATTCAAGCTGATAGAAGAGCAACTTTGACTTAAATAACCACTTGTTACAACCGAGGTATGCAGCAAAGCATTTGTGAAGCCACAATACGCACAACCTTGAGGCGGATGGGCTACAACAGCAGAAGACCCCACCGGGTACCACTCATCTCCACTACAAATAGGAAAAAGAGGCTACAATTTGCACGAGCTCACCAAAATTGGACAGTTGAAGACTGGAAAAATGTTGCCTGGTCTGATGAGTCTCGATTTCTGTTGAGACATTCAGATGGTAGAGTCAGAATTTGGCGTAAACAGAATGAGAACATGGATCCATCATGCCTTGTTACCACTGTGCAGGCTGGTGGTGGTGGTGTAATGGTGTGGGGGATGTTTTCTTGGCACACTTTAGGCCCCTTAGTGCCAATTGGGCATCGTTTAAATGCCACGGCCTACCTGAGCATTGTTTCTGACCATGTCCATCCCTTTATGACCACCATGTACCCATCCTCTGATGGCTACTTCCAGCAGGATAATGCACCATGTCACAAAGCTCGAATCATGACAATGAGTTCACTGTACTAAAATGGCCCCCACAGTCACCAGATCTCAACCCAATAGAGCATCTTTGGGATGTGGTGGAATGGGAGCTTCGTGCCCTGGATGTGCATATCACAAAACTCCATCAACTGCAAGATGCTATCCTATCAATATGGGCCAACATTTCTAAAGAATGCTTTCAGCACCTTGTTGAATCAATGCCACGTAGAATTAAGGCAGTTCTGAAGGCGAAAGGGGGTCAAACACAGTATTAGTATGGTGTTCCTAATAATCCTTTAGGTGAGTGCTCACCTAAAGGATTATTAGGAACGCCTGTTCAATTTCTCATTAATGCAATTATCTAATCAACCAATCACATGGCAGTTGCTTCAATGCATTTAGGGGTGTGGTCCTGGTCAAGACAATCTCCTGAACTCCAAACTGAATTTCAGAATGGGAAAGAAAGGTGATTTAAGCAATTTTGAGCGTGGCATGGTTGTTGGTGCCAGACGGGCTGATCTGAGTATTTCACAATCTGCTCAGTTACTGGGATTTTCACGCACAACCATTTCTAGAGTTTACAAAGAATGGTGTGAAAAGGGAAAAACATCCAGTATGCGGCAGTCCTGTGGGCGAAAATGCCTTGTTGATGCTAGAGGTCAGAGGAGAATGGGCCGACTGATTCAAGCTGATAGTAGAGCAACTTTGACTGAAATAACCACTCGTTACAACCGAAGTATGCAGCAAAGCATTTGTGAAGCCACAACACGCACAACCTTGAGGCGGATGGGCTACAACAGCAGAAGACCCCACCGGGTACCACTCATCTCCACTACAAATAGGAAAAAGAGGCTGCAATTTGCACGAGCTCACCAAAATTGGACAGTTGAAGACTGGAAAAATGTTGCCTGGTCTGATGAGTCTCGATTTCTGTTGAGACATTCAGATGGTAGAGTCAGAATTTGGCGTAAACAGAATGAGAACATGGATCCATCATGCCTTGTTACCACTGTGCAGGCTGGTGGTGGTGGTGTAATGGTGTGGGGGATGTTTTCTTGGCACACTTTAGGCCCCTTAGTGCCAATTGGGCATCGTTTAAATGCCACAGCCCATTTGCAGTCGTGCAGATATTCTGTAAAAAAGCACTCTTGCTCGTGTGATATTGATCAAATATATCATATGATACAAATACATAAATAAGACAAAAACCCACACAGGTATTTTTGACTTATATAAACGTTAGTGGCAGTTTGTAATTCCTAATAGGCTTTATTCTAATAAGCTAAATCAAAAGAGACCCAATAAGGCATTAGGAAAAATGTGCAGGCAATATTGGCAAACTGGGTTCAGTATAATAACATTGAGAAATTCTACATTAAAGGGGATTCACTAATAGCAGGTATACTTTTTTAATGCTAAAAAAGGGACAAAACCTGCAGAATAAGTGAATAAATTAATTACTTTATAAAACAAATATAATTAATTTAAATCAAATGTAATCCTGAATTTATTTTTGTCTTACTCTTTTCCTTTTTAACTTTACCCATAATAGCTTACATTTAAAAAAGGGTTTTAATGTTATCTGTTGGACATTTCCTGTCTGGTGATCTATCTATACTCATTAAATCTTATTTTTAACATCTTTTAACAGATAGATGCTACTACTATAGGGGAGCTTGATTACGACAACTTGTCAAGGTACATTCCCATCTACGGTGACAGGATTGCAGCAAGGGGCTTCTGTAAGGAAAATGGCAAAAAAAGGGAATCACATACAAGACAGACTCTGCTTGAAAAGCTAAGACAGAAGATGGGAATAAATAAGAGAAAAGAAGCTGATGAAGGCTCTTCTGGGGACTTTGAACCTAAACACAGACGGCATATGAAGAACAACAAGATGGCCGAGAAAACAAGAAAAATTGAGATAGGATGGTTTCATGAGGGTAAACAAGTGAGGAAGCACTCAGGTGGAGTAACTAGAACCATTGATATCGCTAAAATGCAAAGAAATCTGATATTTTAAGTCAAGCCAAGGAACTGTTCTTCCCAAGAGGTGTGTCCAAAAAAGGACAATGGGAGAACTTTAGTCATGACGTTTTTGATTTTCAAGAATCAGTGCTTGAAGATGACATTAGTGTGGGGGAACTCTACACAGTACTTAAAATGGGAGTGCTAAGATTTTACCTTAACCTTCATGTGACTGATACTGAGAAAGAAGCAGAAATGCATAGACCACAAGAACAATGTGCCACTCCTATCATTTCTGTTGATTCAATGGACATCTAAAGTTATTATAGGCCCATACTCAGGTGAACCTATGGTATGCCATCTGGATGACACTTTGGTGTGTGAACCCATGCACTCGCCTGTGACACAAGACTCTGACTTAATAATCACCAATGTCATTTAATCGTCAAAAAGTGATGCAGTAGGCATGATTGATTTGAGTTTGGCAGAGGAGGCTTTCAGTTCTTTTGCAGATCAAGTGGATGATGCAGCTCATATCAACTCTTCTCCTTCAGAATATGAACTCCTGCATGTAACCATAAAGCTGCATAGGATCACTCTTTTGGATGAAATGATTGACCAGTTTAAAGATCCAAGGATCATGACGTACAAACTGAAGTACA
The DNA here is from genome assembly GCA_039654625.1 of Rhinogobio ventralis. Taxonomy (NCBI): domain Eukaryota; kingdom Metazoa; phylum Chordata; class Actinopteri; order Cypriniformes; family Gobionidae; genus Rhinogobio; species Rhinogobio ventralis. Next base: position 24,368,204 of record CM077206.1, on the reverse strand, counting down.
GTATCATAGATGAGAAGGGAGCTGATGAGGATGGTGTGTCCAGAGATGTGTACTCTGGCTTCTGGACAGATTTTTTGGATCGTGCAGCTGAAGGGGAGGATATGAGAGTCCCATCCCTCTCTCCAAAATGGCAGGAGGAAGACTGGAAGTCAACTGGAAGAATCTTGGCCAAAGGATATAAAGACCAAGGATATATTCCAACTCGTCTGGCTACAGCTTTCACAGTGGCACTCATTTTGGGAGAGCATTCAATCACAGATGAAAACAGTAGAGCGTGGCGCTAACAACGCCAAGGTCATGGGTTCGATTCCCAGGGAAAGCAAGAACTGACAAAATGTAAAATGTGTACCTTGAATGCAATGTAAGTTGCTTTGTATAAAAGCGTCTGCCAAATGCATAATGTAATGTAAATGTAAATCAAAAGCAGGGATGGGCAACTCTGGCCCTCAATATTTACTATCCTGCAGAGTTTAGCTCCAACCCTGATCAAACTCTGTCTGTAGCTTTCAAATCCTGAAGACCTTGATTAAGGTGAGTTTGATAAATGTTGGAGCAAAACTCTGCAACAAAGTGGATCTTGAGGGCCAGAGTTGCCCGCCCCGTTCTAAAGTGATTTACAAAGGAGTATAAAAATGAAACTGCTTATAAAGGAGACAACAGAGTCTCAAACATACATAGGCTATATTACTGTAAATAATACTGCTGCAGTTATCAGAAATTACAATTTAACATTAAAATAACTAATAATGTGTTGTTTCAGTGTTTGTGGAGCCTTAAAGTTTTATTTGTAATCAATTTGGATATTTGGAAAAAAAACAATCATTTTACAGTAAAAAAAAATCAAAATTAAACTTGAATTTATATTTATTCTTTTATACTTTAATTTATTTAGCCTTTCATTTATTGTAATATTTGTATGCGTTCATTTATTTGTATTCATTCCCAGCGTTCAGCGTCAGCGTCAGATCTGATAGGCTTATAGGCGTGAGCTCAACCAATAATGCAGTGGAGCTAAGCAAAGACCGCCTCCCTCATTTCCATGTAGCACACAGAAAATAGAATAAATGTTTATATACAAATATAAAAATTAATATGGAAATGGACACATGTAGGAATAAATACATATAAAAATAAATGAACGCATACATAAATAAACAAAGAAAATAATAAATAAATAAAAATTAAAAGGAATAAAAAAATAAATAAACTGAACTGAACTGATAAATAAACTGAATAAAACTTTATTTATAAAAATAAATGAAAGCATACATAAATAATCAATAAAAGTAATACATAAATAAATTCAGGATTAAATTTATATTTGTTTTATCATATCTTATTTAGCCAGTTATTCCTTTATTTTCATTTGATTAAACTATACAGTTTTGGGACTAGTTTTATTAGGCTACATAATCTTTCCTCAATGATATTCAGGCAGGTGAATAATATTAAGTGCTTGTCCAAGAAACCACCTGTGAAATAGTCTGTATCCTTCAAATCCTGGAAACGATTAATCCAGTACTGAGCATGCTGTTTTCTCATGAATGCCCACCAGCTCTCAATGCGCTGGTTGTGGTTGCTCGAACCGTAGATAAAGCAGTTTGCAGCATATTCGTCATGATCATCATAACGTAGGAACTTTTGCATTTGTTCCACATAACAGTTCTCTGTTCCCAGGTCTGCCCTCAGTCTGGCTGGTGTCCCCATCCTCTGTCCAACTTCATCAATAAAGTAACTGGCGATGACCTTCGGATCAGAATTAGTAGAGTAAGCATGGAGCCAAATTACCATCCTTGAAAATCCATTGATCGCGCCGTTGATGCAGATACCAAAAGGTTTTAGTTTGTCGTAGGAGTCCATGTGCCACATAAAATTGGGTCCAGGATTTCGATACATCCGACGTCTTAAGCGATTTCTCCTTCTCATTTGTACTCCATCGGGATCCAGGATGCTTAATAAATGTCGAATTACACTTTGACTGACAACAAATCCAGCCTGAACACACTTCAGATGTTGTAGTTTATATCCATGTAGCTTTCCGTAACGGTTTAGTTCATCAATAAGAAATAATGCCACTTCCAATAGGTCCGTTTGATTCTTTCATCTATACAGTCTCATTTGTTTAAGATGCCGACGCAGTGTTCGCATACTAATAATAATCCTGTCGACATGGCTCAATGCTAATAAAATGTCTTTGTGACTTAAACCGAGGAGAAAGTAGAAATACAGCAATTAAGTTAAATGTGCCATGATGACTTTTGCCAACAAAGCGGAGTTCATTTACCATTCCAGTCACGTCACGTTTTTTTAAATATCATAACGACATAAGATCTCGTTTTTACGAGAAAAATATGTCATTTTAACGACATAAGATCTCGTTATTACGAGAAAAATATGTAGTTTTAACGACACAAGATCTCGTTATTACGAGAAAATATGTCGTTTTAACGACAAAAGATCTCATTATTACGACATAATTGAGTGAAAAAAATGAGTGAAAAAAATGATATCTATGTGGCAGCAATGCGCTTCCGTAAATGGGGACACAAATTTATTTTATGTATTCTCTCATTCACTGCTATAAAAGTTAACCCAGCTATGATGTCTCCCGCTCTGAGAAACCCGGAAATGTGAAAAGGGTATATTATTGACTTTAGATATAAAGACATTACCTCTCGGCACGAGGGGATACAATTCCATCTTCAGAATTTGTTATTTTTTTTCTTCAAATTAGTGGGTCGGCAATGAGCTCGATTTTTGCATCCTTCATTGATTGTATACAAACGGGCTAGATCGTCTCAGACTGTCCGGTGTTCCAGTGCGTCTGTTTGTGTGTGGATTCAGGCCGCTCCTGAGTTCACATTCCAGTTCCTGTTTCTGGATTCCCTCGGCTGTGGATTTTGCCCATTGCGTTCCTGCGTCACCGTCGACTGCCTCTTTGTTCTGCCTTCCTGGACTCACCTGCCGATTTGGATGCTGCCTCGGTTCCTGTGCTGTGGTTTTCGGTGCTCTTCACTCTTGTTTTGTGATAATAAACCTTACTCACTTGAACTCGCTACTGGATCTTTTTGCAGTTATTTCTACTCAGCCCTTGTGACAGTACGATCTAACCAACAATGGATCCAGCGAGAATGGCCGAATTACAAGAGTACCTATCTAACAACAGTCAGTGGATGGACAGGCAAGATGAGCAGGCGCTCGCTACCGCACAGGCAGTACAGACGCTGGTGACGCAGGTGTCCGAGCTTTCTACCCGGATCCAACAACTGTCATTACCCACTGCGCCAGACCCGCCGCCTGTTCCCCTCAATCCATCTAACACCACCAGTCATTATGAGCCGCGCACTCCCACGCCGGAGCGTTATTCGGGTGAGCCTGAATTATGCAGATCATTCCTTACCAAGTGCTCTATGTTCTTCTCTCTACAGCCGTTGACGTTCGCTACGGAGGAGTCCAGAGTGGCGTTGGTGCTTACACTGGTCTCGGGATGTGCGGCTCAGTGGGGAACGGCGGTGTGGGAAAATAAACATCCTTGCTGTTTCTCGTTCCTGGCACACACGCAAGAGATGAGACGGGTCTTTGACCGTGCCATAGTGGGCCACGAGGCTGCTCGCAAACTAGTGGAGCTTTGTCAAGAAGACAGACCCGTCTCCGACTACGCCATAGAGTTTCGAACACTAGCTGCTGAGTGCAAGTGGAACGAGGAGGCGCAGTGGGACATTTTCCTTTCATGGGCTGGCTGACCGTGTTCAAAAGGAGATTTATACCCTGGAATTACCTCGATGAACGGATGAAGAGCCTCGATGAACTGATGGAGCTGGCGATGCGCGTGGACTGGATGGGTCTGCGTCCACGTCCCAGGCTGTTTTCGGAGCTTCAGAAAACAGAACTTTAGCATTTTACTTTCATATTCCGATCACACCACTCCATCACACGATTTCTGTCAGTGCACTCAATGGACAAGAACTCCCTGACATTTCATTCACCACTGACAGCATCACCCTCATAACCTCAGGGAATCATACGGAGAAACTGGAGTTTATGATCACTGACTCTCCGTTGGTTCCCATTGTCCTGGGCCACCCCTGGTTGAAACCCAGGGTCGACTAGGGCCACAATTCGATTTCTGCATGGAGTAATTAGTGTTATGCCTCTTGTCTTGTGTCTGTCTGTTCGCCTGTGTCTAGTTTTGTGTTGCAGGATGAGCAGGTGAATTTGTCAAACGTGCCGAGGGAGTACTTTGACCTGAAGGAGGTGTTCAGTAAGTCCCGGGCTGCTTCTCTACCTCCGCATCGTCCCTATGACTGTGCTATAGATTTACTGCTAGGTACGTCTCCGCCTAAGGGCAAGCTATATTCACTTTCTGCTCCAGAAAGGGAGGCCATGAAGAAATACATTTCTGATTCTCTGACTTCCGGGTTCATTCTGTCCTTCCTCTTCTCCAGCGGGGGTGGGGTTCTTTTTTGTGGGTAAGAAGGATGGTTCTCTGCGACCTTGCATTGATTACCAAGGGTTGAATAACATCACGGTAAAGAATACTTATCCTTTACCGTTGATGTCTTCAGCCTTCGAGAAGTTGCAGGGAGCGTCCGTATTCACAAAACTGATCAGTTCATCTATTTCTAACTGGATGACATACTGATTTTTTCCTCTTCTCTCCAGGAACATGTTCAGCACGTCAGACGAGTGCTCCAGAGGTTGCTAGAGAATGGGCTTTTTGTCAAGGCGGAGAAATGCGCTTACCACGCACTGCCTGTTCCATTTCTGGGGTATATCATCTCCTCCGAGGGAATGCACATGGATCCCGAGAAGGTTAAGGCTGTGGTGGATTGGCCAAGTCCAGATTCCCGTAAGGCCCTACAGAGGTTTCTGGGGTTTGCCAATTTCTACTGACGTTTCATTCGTAATTTCAGCCAACTAGTTGCTCCTCTGACAACCTTGACCTCCCCCCGAACGACGTTCAGGTGGGCTGGTGCAGCCAAAGCTGCATTTACCAAACTGAAAAGCTCCCATTCCAATTGCCCCTGATCCTTCACGTCAGTTTGTGGTGGAGGTCGACGCGTCAGAGGTGGGGGTAGGAGCGGTTCTCTCTCAGCGCTCTTCCTCGGATGACAAGATGCATCCATGCACGTTTTTTTCCCATCGTCTGTCATCAGCCGAACGTAACTACGGCATTGGTAACAGAGAGTTGTTGGCAGTCAAGTTATCATTGGAGGAGTGGCGTCATTGGTTAGAGGGGTTGGAGGTTCCCTTTATCGTCTGGACTGATCATAAGAACTTAGAATATATCAAATCCGCTAAAAGACTTAACTCCAGGCAGGCTCGGTGGGCTCTTTTTTTTTGACGTTTTGACGCTTTGTCACACATTTTTGACCGCTCCGACCGCCAGTCCATTCCCAAGTGCATTTTACCTGAGAGACTCATTGTTTCCACACTCACATGGGAGATAGAGTCGAAGGTTAAGACAGCCTTAGAAGGGGTAATGCCTCCGGCCGGTGGCCCACCGAGTCGATTATTTGTGCCAGAGAGATTACGGTCAGATGTTATTCGATAGGGTCATTGCTCCAATGTGGCATGTCATCCAGGAGTCAACCGGACCAGCTTTTTGGTTAAACAACAATTCTGGTGGCCAGTGATGGCTCGTGACATTCAGGATTTTGTTTTGGCTTGTTCGGTTTGTGCTTGTGGTAAGACTTCCAATCGACCTCCTGATGGGTTGCTCCAACCGCTGTCAGACCCTTCGAGACCCTGGTCCCAATTTGCGCAGCTCCCAAGCTGATCGCCACCGGTCTAAGCCTCCCGTCTACGTCGTAGGTCAAAAAGTGTGGTTTTCATCTAAGAATATTCCTCTCCGCTCCGTATGTAACAAGCTTGCTCCTAAATTCATTGGTCCGTTTCCTGTCACCAAGATCTCCTTATCACCGGCAGCTGCACATCATTACACCTGCCTATTTAATGTCTCATCACCCACTCTTGTTTGTCAGATCGTCTCAGACTGTCCGGTGTTCCAGCAGTGTTTGGACGCTGCCTCGGTTCCTGTGCTGTGGTTTTCGGTGCTCTTCACTCTTGTGTTTTGTGATAATAAACCTTACTCACTTGAACTTGCTACTGGATCTTTTTGCAGTTATTTCTACTCAGCCCTTGAGACAAATATTCTGAATGTTCCGATCTAATCTGACTTCTGACCTGTAAAGTTTGCCTGAATCATAATTATACACAGTTTTTTCGTTGGCCAAAGGAGAACTGGCACCCCGATGGTAACCTGATGGAGTTTTTGTTCCTTGCCACTGTCGCCTCTTCTGCCTTTGGCTTACTTAGTTGGGGACACTAAATATTTAACTATATTACTGATCCGCCCGCATTGACTCGCTTCAAATATGGCAGGACTATCACTGCTGCGACTAAAGATTTCTTTATAAATAAACTTCCTCATCAGTTTCATCTCCTCAGCATCCCAGATAGCTCATAGGAACTCGATGTTGCAACAGAAACTATTGACTCTGTCTTTTCCAGCACTTTAGACACAGTTGCTTCTCTGCGCTTAAAGAAGATTAAAGAAAATAGTCCAACGCCGTGGTACAACGAGCACACCCGGGCCCTTAAAACAGCAGCCAGAAAAACGGAGCGCAGCTGGAAGAAAACAAAACTGGAAGTTTTTCGCATTTCGTGGAAAGAGAGCATGATTTCATACAGAAAGGCCGTAAAAACTGCTAGATCTGCTTATTTCTCGACTCTCTTAGAAGAAAACAAACACAACCCTAGGTATTTATTCGATACAGTGGCTAAATTAACCAAAAATAAAGCTTCAACTTCTGATGTCTGCCAACAGCACAGCAGTAATGACTTTATGAACTTCTTTACTTGTAAGATTAATAATATTAGGAAAAAAATTATAACCATGCAGCCGTCTACTACTGTATCACATCAGACATTGTAGTGTCACTGAGGAAAAATTACATTCATTCACTGCTATAGTAGAAGAAGAATTGGCTAAACTCATTAAATCATCTAAATCAACAACATGTATGCTCGACCCTATACCGACTAAACTACTAAAAGAGATGCTTCCAGAGGTCATAGATCCTCTTCTTAATATCATTCATTCATCCTTGACTTTAGGATATGTACCGAAAACTTTTAAGTTGGCTATTATTAAACCACTTATTAAAAAAACTTGATCCTACAGAATTAGTCAATTACAGGCCAATCTCAAATCTACCCTTTCTGTCAAAAATACTAGAGAAGGCAGTGTCCTCACAATTATGCTCCTTTTTAAGAAAGAAATGGTATCTGTGAGGACTTCCAGTCAGGATTTAGACCGTATCATAGTACTGAGACTGCTCTCATTAGAGTTACAAATGATTTACTCTTATCATCCGATCGTGGTTGTATCTCTCTGTTAGTGTTACTCGATCTTAGCGCTGCATTCGATACCATCAACCACAACATTCTTTTGAATAGACTCGAAAATTATGTTGGCATTAGTGGAATTGCATTGGCATGGTTTAAATCATACTTATCTGACCGTTATCAGTTTGTAGCAGTAAATGAAGAGATGTCACACCGATCACAAGTTCAATATGGAGTACCGCAGGGCTCAGTGCTAGGACCGTTGCTTTTCACCCTGTACATGCTACCACTGGGAGATATCATTAGAAAGCATGTTGTTAGTTTTCATTGTTAAGCTGACGATACTCAGCTCTATATTTCTTCACGCCCTGACGAAACTTACCAATTCACAAGATTAACGGAATGCATAGCTGATATAAAAAATTGGATGACTAGTAATTTCCTGCAACTTAATTCAGAAAAAACAGAATTTTTAATTATTGGACAAAAAAACTCCACATGTAGTAACCTAGAATACTGTCTAACACTTGATGGCTGCTCTGTCAAGTCCTCGTCGTCAGTTAGGAACCTGGGTGTGCTCTTTGATACCAATCTTTCATTTGAAAGCCATGTTTCTACCATCTTAAAAATATATCTAAATTACGGCATATGCTTTCAATGCAAAATGCTGAACAGTTAGTTCATGCGTTCATGACCTCAAGGCTAGATTATTGTAATGCTCTACTGGGTGGTTGCCCTGCTCGCTTAATAAATAAACTGCAGCTGGTCCAAAACGCAGCAGCTCGAGTTCTTACTAGAACCAGGAAGTATGACCATATTAGCCCGGTTCTGTCAACACTGCACTGGCTCCCTATTAAACATTGCATACATTTTAAAATCTTGCTAATTACTTACAAAGCACTAAATGGTTTAGCTCCCCAGTACTTGAGCGAGCTCTTAACGCATTATACTCTGGCCAGTTGATAATACCTAGAATATCAAAATCAACTGCAGGCGGTCGATCCTTTTCCTATTTAGCACCTAAACTCTGGAACAGCCTTCCTAGCATTGTTCGGGAAGCAGACACACTCTGTCAGTTTAAATCTAGACTAAAAACACATCTCTTTACTATGGCATACACATAAAACATTTTTATTTTATATTTTATTCAGATTGTTAGGCTGCATTAACTAGGTCAGCCGGAACCGGGAACACTTCCCATAACACCTGATGTACTCGTTACATCATAAGAAGAATGGCATCTACGCTAATGTTAGTCTCTCTGTTTATCCCAAGGTTTACCGCAGTCAGCCGGATCCGGGCTGTGTCCAGATCAGATGGTGGACCAGCGCCCAGACATTACCAATGCATCCCTGATGTGTCTGCAGAGACCGTTTCAATTAGTCGACCCTCTGAAATTGCTCATCGACATGGCATCCTCAATGGATCCATCTCCGGCGTGATGACTCCGATATTTCGAATATTCCTATTTAATAATTGTTCAATTGACACGCCATCCTCAATAAACCCGTCTCCGGCATGATGCCTCCGATCTTTCGAATATTCCGATCTAATATTACTTCTGACCTATAAGGCTGCCAAAATAATAATCATACACTGTTTGTTAACTGGCCAGAGGAGAACTGGCACCCCGACTGAGCCTGGTTTCTCCCAAGGTTAATTTTTCTCCATTAGGCCACCTGATGGAGTTTTGGTTCCTTGCCACTGTCGCCTTTGGCTTGCTCAGTTGGGGACACTAAATTTTCAAATAAATATCCAAATAAATTTAATTACTAAACTAAATTAACTATATCAACTACATTACTTGAATATATATGATAATTTAAATGAGCTAGATGACATCACCGTTTTCTCCAGAGCGGCTGTACAGCCGAATCAAATTCGGTTGCATTATTTTCCTGTTTAACACTGTGAAACTGCTTTGAAACAATCTGCATTGTAAAAAGCACTATATAAATAAATACAAAGACTTGACTTGACAAACACTGTGCAAGCGTCACTATGGGAAGAAGAAAGTGTCCGACTTGACGTCTCCGTTTTCAATTCCGCACCTGACTGCAAGTGGCAACTTTCACCGATTGAGCATGAAGTTGAACACACCTACCAGAACAATGCTGTGTTTTGTTTGGCTGTCCATTTACAAGATCAGTGCATAAGCTCTCCAGGAGTTAATATCCTCTTGCGATGGCACATCCTGTGCAATGATAAGAGATTGGATGTGAATGGATAAGAGTCCAACACAGGGCACAGCTGACATACCTCTTTTATAAAAATGTACATCTTGTAAATTCAATGAATGAACTTCAAACTAATATTGAATAAGCTGCTGCTTCTAGTCCAATCTTATGGGTGATAAAGGTTGTTTTGATACCATTTTATTCATTTAATTTCATCTAATTTTATACAAGTAAATAGTTTCAGATAAAATAGGAATTAAACAGATATATACAGATCCTTTTAAATAGCAGAAAATTATTAAAAATCATTCCAATACCCAGGGTTATGCTCTTGAGTGCACCTGCTGAGCAACTGCCATTGAGATAAATGGGAATGCTAATGGGAATTTTGATATGCCAGAAGAGGGCAGAGCTGATTGTACATTGTATGGCAAGTGACTAGGAGCAGTTCACCTTGTGTTGGGCCTTTCCTGACCCGTAAATTCTCAACAAATCTTTCAACATTTTTCTAGTTTTGCTTCTTGTTCATGTTTTTACTCTGTGCTTGCAGCTGCACAATATGACAAAATCATTTTAATTCGCAACATAGTTTTTTCTTTGTTTTTGTGCTCTCCAAGGGCTTTGTACAATTATCCCCCACTCACTTGTTTTCCTGTTGCATGTTGTTTTGCCCCAGGCAAATTAAAGTCTACAAAGATGAGTTATCATCTAACCCTTCTTTCTTTGCTGGAAAAGCGTGAGCCTGCACTTCTGCACTCAGTCTCTCTCTCTCTCTTAGTGTGTGTGAAGTGATGGTTTTGATTATTTGGTTGTGGCTGGTGGGATTCATAATTAAGATGGTCAGGGTTTGTGGTGCAGGCCTGTCCTGTGGTCTGCAGGACAGATTTGTTTCAGAGAGCTTGTATAAAGAGGGAGATGTGATAATTGGTGGTCTGTTTCCAGTTCATAATGAAGCACCAGCACCTGATCATGCTTTTACTGAAATACAACATGATGCTCGCTGCCAGGGGTAAGTATAATGAGAGCATTAAAAAAAAACTATTAAGCAATTTGTAAAGCAACTGTTTCAAAATGTCCAAATGGTTTGTCATGGATGGTTTCTGTTAACTGTGATCACATAACCTCACCCTGGCTACTCAGCATAAAATACCTTTATTTGATTTTTTTTTAAATTAATTAACTAATTTAGGTTGCCTGAAACAATATTTTCATTGTGCATATTCCAACATACTAGGATTTCATATCACATCAGGATGATGGTTGTTTTTCCTCCATATAGATTATTACTGAACTGACCCAATTCATTTATTCCTCAAATTACAAAACATTACATTCTCTTTCAGTGTTAACCTTCGTTCATACCGCTGGCTCAAAACTATGATCTTCACTGTGGAGGAGATTAATCGGGACCCTGTTCTGCTTCCAAACATTACTTTGGGGTACCTGGTAGCCGACACCTGCCTAGCTGAGGGCACAACACTGAGTGCTGCTTTAGCTCTGGTAACTGGGCAGGAGGAGACGGTGTCAGGCGCAGAGTGCAACGGGTCTCCAATGGTGCCTGTCATTGTTGGTGACGCTCGTTCCTCTGCCTCAATAGTGGTGGCTGACACGCTAGGAGTTTTTGATATCCCCATGGTATAATGAATTAACCCTCAGAGACCCAGTCATTGAATATTTTTTCCCACTTAAATGTTTTTTTGTTTTGTTTTTTGAAAATTATGCTTATGCATTCTTTTGGGTGACTTTTAGAAAAGTGTTATACAGAAAGTGTTATTCAAAGATTATACTTTAAAGTTATGTTGACCTTCATAAAAGATTTCTCACTGTAATCACATTTTCAAGTACTTTTTTTTTAAATTTCATGAACTGGAACATTTATTTTATATTTAACATAAAATGCATATTCAGATATCTCTCCAGTAAGCTAGAAGGTGTAAAGATATGTTGAAACTACTCAAAGCTCCCCTTGTATACTCAAGGTTCAGTAGGATACATTGAAAAACATTTTCAAGTCTATTATTTGTATTATCTATTATTCTGTGAATAACAGTAAACATTTTACCATTGTTGAAACTTTTAAGATAAACTGGCTCTGTTTACTGGTTTATATATATATATATATATTTTGGAATTTTGCCATTTTCTGTCACTAAAATTGTGAGAATTGGTAAAAAGGGTAACACTTTATTTTGATGGTCCCTTTTGAACATTCTGTTGACTAAGTAATTTTGCAACTACATGTCAACTAATTCTCAACAGAGTATTAGTAGACTGTCTGCTTAATATCTGCTAACTCTTTATTGTGATGGTCCTCGAACAGAGATTGTACTGACTATAAGTAACTTTTCAAGTACATGTCAACTTATTCTAACCCTAACCCTACCGGTCTACTAATACTTTACTAACACTCTAATGAGAGTTAGTAGACATGTAGGTGCAACAGAATATAGTCAACTTATAGTCAACAGAATGTGTTAAAGGGACCATCAAAATAAAGTGAAACAAAACAAAAGCAAAACAAAATACCTTTTGGTAAATTTGATAAATTTGATCTAACTCAACCAGTAATGGTGTCAGTAGGCAATGCAATGTGGTGTGACTTTGACATGCTAAACTTGTCGCCATAGTACATTTTAGAGTGTAAGCAACTGTTATTTGTAGTTCTATGTAGGTCTATTGAAAACAGTATGGATTATTTAAATGGTTTATATAAGTGTACCAATTTAGCTACAGTGCCTCTAAGCATAAAATTAGCTTTCTTTTTTTACACACTTTTTCTTCAGATCTTGTCTCTGTGCTTTGTCTGCCCAGGTGAGTTATTTTGCATCCTGTGCTTGTCTGAGTGACAGTCGCAGATTTCACTCTTTCCTGCGTACTGTTCCCAGTGACGCCTTCCAGGCCAAGGCCATAGCCCGTCTGCTGCGACTGCTGGACTGGACCTGGGTAGGAGTGGTTGCAGGGGATGATGAATATGGTAAAAGTGGTGTGCAGCTGCTCTTGAAAGAACTGGAACATTTAGGGATCTGCGTGGACTACTTGGAATTCATTCCTAAATCACACTCACAAAGTAGGATCAGGCGAACTGTGGAGAGGATCAAGAGTTCCACAGCTCGTGTGGTGGTAACATTTGCCATTGTCCCAGACATAGCAGTCCTGTTCAAGGAAGTGGTGGTGCAGAATGTAACCAACAGGCAGTGGATAGCCACAGAGGCCTGGAGCACCTCTATTCAGTTCTTTGACAAAGCAAGCATTCCTCTCCTAGCCGGTACCATCGGCTTTGCCCTGCGCCGTGCTGATATTCGGGGTCTTGGTGCCTATCTTGCCCAGCTGAGCCCTGTGAAGCAGCCAAATGAACCGTTTGTAAAAGATGTATGGGAAAAAATATTTGGTTGCTCGCTGGCACAGGACTGGCAGCCTTCATTTAAAATGCCAAAGTGCACAGGCTCAGAGAATGTGGAGAAGCATGGCCAGATCTACATAAATGTTTCACAGTTGAGAGTTACTTACAATGTGTATAAGGCTGTGTATGCTATTGCCAATGCTATTCACAACATGATGGCCTGTCAGCCTGGTAGAGGGCCGTTTGAAGATGGAGAATGTCCTGATGTGACTCAAATAAAGCCCAGACAGGTACAGGAAGGGAGTCTAAATGAATGCATTTTATTTATTTATTTTTCTCTTTTATTTATGCAACACTTAAATAAATTACTGCATATGATAATATGTGTTATTTTCCTTGTACAGCTCTTGCACTACTTAAATGCAGTAAACTTCACAACACCAGTGGGCGAGCTGGTTTATTTTGAAGATAACGGCGAACCATCTGCCTCTTATGACATTATGAACTGGCATGTTGATGAAAGTAGAACAGTGAATTTTGTCCAGGTTGGACAGTTTGATGCAGCCAAAGGACCAGGCCAGGAGCTGAACATAAACCTTGACAAAGTGGTTTGGGGTGGGGGCTGGGCTGACAAAGTAAGAATCCAGTGATTATATAATCATTCATTATATAATTTCAAATGTTTTTGGTTTAAATATTTGACTTTAGAGATGCAAATACAAAAAAACATTAAGGAGCTCAATCTGGTTTGTCATTCGTAATCAAGGGGTTATATACTGAGATCAAATCTGGTGTGGTGTGATATAACATGACATGCTCCCACCAAACACATTTCAACCTATGTTGAAACTATTTTCTAACCCTACATACATTTATGAGAAAACAAACAGAAAAAAATATTAACAATCAAAAATGAAATGCACACTGTATATATGGATAAATATACAAAGTACTGTATATGTCAGTCCAGTGGTATAATTCTTGAATTTGATGCGAGAGGTCCTGGGTTCGCAACCTGTTGCAGTATCATCTTAATATAGAGAATGAATAAACCTTTTACAATCATATTGTAAATAAAATTGTTAGGCTTATTGATAACTCAAGTTATGGTTTTACCGGGCCACCCCCCTGCTGTGCGCACTGTTGTCTGAAATACTCTGCTTATATTCTATTATTTTCTATGAGGGGTCAGTAGGCCTCTCTTGCCATGTCTCTTTCACTAATGAAAACAGTCTAGCTTTAGGTTTAATCTTACAAGATGTGTGGATTGCATTATGTACTGAACATGAAAATGTAAATGCATGAGATTGTGTGGTAATGTATTTCAAGTGCACTCTGTAAAAAGGGTATGCAGGTGAATGCCTTCATTATCAAACCTCTCAGTATGGAGCAGATACAGCGCACTGTTAATAGATAGACTCCTGATGAGAGGGGAAAAGATGTCTTGGGAATGAGTATATGATTGTATGTATGAAAGTGTACCTGTCTTTTATAGAAAAAGAGGAATGCATTTGTGTGAGGAATTTTTTTACCTGCTCTGCTTTTAGTGCTAGTGTTGACAGATATTGTGTTGTTAGAAGGATGATGCGAGACTAATCAAGTTTCTTCCTGTATCATTCAGGTTCCGGTATCTGTGTGCAGTGTGAGCTGTCTTCCAGGCACTAGAAAGGCTGTACAAAAAGGAAAACCTGTCTGCTGTTTCGACTGTCTTCCCTGTGCAGCAGGAGAAGTCAGTAATATGACAGGTATTATGTATACATATATTTAGTAATTAATAACATGATTAAATAAAAATTTTAATTGAATGGAAATAACTTTTTAACCTTGGACATTGTGCTAGACATTGCAAACCTGTGTAAGTAACATAAAAAAATCGGTACAATGGAAAATCAACCTTAACCATGTGCAATAATGTTCCTTAGATTCCCCAGAGTGTACAAAATGCCCTGAGCGGTTCTGGTCAAACACTGAAAGAACAAGGTGCATCCCAAAGGTTGTAGAGTTTCTGTCCTTGCAAGATACCATGGGAATTGTCCTGACAGTATTATCTGTCACTGGGGCGACACTGACCACAACTGTTCTGGCTGCTTTTTTCCATCATCGTGACACACCCCTGGTGCGGGCCAACAACTCAGAGCTGAGCTTCCTGCTATTAGTGTCACTCACCCTCTGCTTCCTGTGCGCCCTAGTTTTCATCGGTCGGCCTGCACCATGGAACTGCATGCTACGCCACACCCTGTTTGGAGTGAGCTTTGTGATCTGCATTGCATGCGTCCTTAGTAAGACTCTGGTGGTGCTGGTGGCTTTTCGAGCCACTCTGCCTGGATCTAACCTGATGCAGTACTTTGGGCCCATCCAGCAGAGGGCAGGCATCTTCCTCTGCACACTGATTCAGGTTGTCATTTGTTTGCTGTGGCTGCTGCTGGCTCCCCCTCTGCCCACAGAGAGTGCAGGTGAGCTTGGCGCTCGAGTGATCCTGCAGTGCACAGTGGGATCTGTTGTGGGGTTTGTACTGGTGCTGGGCTACATTGGTCTGTTAGCAGTGGTCTGCTTCCTGCTGGCCTTCTTTGCTCGTAAGCTCCCAGACAGTTTCAATGAGGCTAAATTCATTACTTTCAGCATGCTGATCTTCTGTGCTGTGTGGATTGCATTTGTGCCAGCATACGTCAGCTCACCGGGGAAGTACACTGTGGCCGTGGAGATTTTTGCCATTTTGGCTTCCAGTTATGGCCTGTTGCTGTGTATATTCACCCCAAAATGTTACATCATTCTGCTTAAACCTGAGAAAAATACAAAAAAGAACATGATGGCCAGATAAGATGAACTAATGAAAGACTTTTGTGGCAAGACTAAATTTTCATGAGGGCAATATTTATAGATATGTAGAAACACTCTTAGAACTGCTGTATTAATTTGTAATAGGGGTGTAACGATTCACTCGTTTTCTCGATGCATCGATACAAATCCTGATGATGCATATACATCGATCTTGAAACATGGTTTTTTGAATAGTGAATCGCTGATTTAGTTAAATTATTGATATAAAATGCTAAGAATTGAATTAATCACGAATCAATAGCAATTCAGTGCTTTAAAATATATGTATTAATGGAGACATTTTGCGCCATCGTTTGTGCCCTCACAGCTCTCCTTCACAGATACGTGCCTTTTACTGGATTGCGCTCGTACTCTGTCCGTAGCTCTCCTTGACACATTTTTGAGCAGCCCACGTTTGAGCTCTCATCAAGACGGCCACTGCTATTCACATGAGCAGATGACAGCTTTCTCTTGCAACAGCAATAGCCCTGAGTCAAACCACTCAAGCCATTGTTAAAGCTGCCAAGTCATTGCGTGGTCACTAGCCTACTGTTGAAATAAAGCACTTTCATTGCGTGGAAACGCCACTGTTATTTTCGATAAGATAAAAGTTCAACGGAAATGGGTCATACCATTGACATTACCTAAGCAGTTGAAGTAAAATTTATTGCATGGATGGAGCAAACACGTTAGATACATGTAAGTATCTAAAATGCATACACAGTTCTGATGAATGATAAAGGAAATTTTATTTAAATGTTGTTAAATTGAATGTATGAAGAAAACTGCTAACTACAACACACTGTAATAAGAACACAAGGTTTGTCTATCAATCAGATGCGCATTAAAGTTGCGTTTGTTACTCTAGAAACAATAGACATGTTCCGTATAAAGAGAACAAAGAGTGCTTTCCTTACTATTCCGTGAAGAAAAGTTAGTTTAGGATTAGTTGGGAAAGTGCGTGATATTCTAGGGTAATCTCTCCATGGAAGCATTGTATGTTTAATGTACCTGGAACACTTTAATAAGGTTGTGTAGCCAACACTACCCTACACAATAGTTAACATGATCTAACAATACTTTTGAAATTTCCTTTTAAAATGTGTCTCCATGTGTACGGGGTCTAAGACACATTGGGGGAAACATTTAAATAATCCTATGAATGCATATAAAAAATGCAGAATCAAATCATTAATCAAATCGCATCAAATTTTAATGTGCATCGTCTCAAATCATTCTGAATTTGCAAAAATGCTTCTTGAATCGAATTAAAAACCTATGAATCGTGAATCAAATCCATTCGTTGTCTACTCAAAGATTCACAGCCCTAGTTTGTAATGATAAAAGCAGAGGGGATAACAAACTGCTGGGTTTCCTCTAAATGTGTTCTCAAATTTTTTTGTTTGTATGTTTATTCATGAATGCTATAGTGTCTCAGTAATCAGCATGAATACATAAGATTTAAAAAATAAATTTTGATATCTAAAATCATGATTTTATGTGTAATATCCCTGATTCTGCTTAACTTCCACAATGTGTGCTGAGACAGTTATTAGCCACCATGTCAACCTGAACAAAGGATCCTGTAAACCCCGAATTGTCCCTTTGTGGCCTGGGTTCCATATCTCTGATAGTATACGGTGGAAGAGAGAGATATTTACCACATTTACCACAGAGCCTGTAAAAGGTTGATATGATAAAAGTAAATAAATAAGTAGGATAAGAATTAGTCAAGTCAACTTTATTTATATAGCGCTTTTTACAATGCAGATTGTTTCAAAGCAGCTTCACAGTGTTAAACAGGAAAATAATGCAACCAAATTTGATTCAGCTGTACAGCCGCTCTGGAGAAAACAGTGATGTCATCTAGCTATCAAAACACTAAACACATTTCTCTATATTGGACACAAAAATCTAACATGTCACTTCTTTGCCATTTCAAGGCACTTCCAAAATATCACACCTATGAACCAATTGATCAAACACGGCCGTCTGATGTGCAGAAACTTAATTGTATACTCAACAATCAGTGTAAGCACTATAAAAAGGCAACAGGGGAGTTTACCTGTCTTCAACAAAAATGGAAGGTAACGTTACAGTAAGAGGGAGAAGTGGAAGTGGAAGAGGGAGAAACATCATTGGCCACAGAGCTATTTTGAATAGTGTGCGCTTCAATAAAGCAGAATGGGGTCATTAGGAACAACACGGCCCACATACTCACATTTTACAGTTTTTCTCAATTGTTTATACACAAATACTGGTACTTGAGACACAATGACCACAACATGTAACTCATGCACCAACCCCCTGAACCAAATCTGCTAAACTACAAGCACAGTTCCTGCTTTACACTCAAATTGCAGTTCTAAAACACACTTTTTTCAAAAAACTACACACAATTTTCTGCATTTGACAATTTTCATGTATCGCGGTTTTAGGGTCACGGTTTCGGTACGGTTAGGCATGTGCTATGTTCAGGGCAATTAGGACATTTGTCAAATTAAAATAAACAAAATAAGAATACAAATGATCAAACTACAAGCAACCGCACAAATACATACAATAGAGGAAATATGCATATTAAAAGTAACAGTGCTTTTCAGGTTTTTCAGGTACAGAAATTTAATAAAGTAATCAAATAGCATTGCATATTATAATCTTCACTGTATAAATTAAATAAAGATTAATCATTATTGATGATTAATCATTATTAATCACAAAAGCTATTCAGTCAAGAGCAGTAAGTGATTTCTTAGTCATTTGTTGTTTGATTAACATTAAAAACACAGACAGCTGGAATAGGCTTCTTTCCATTAAAGACATAATGCACATAAGTACTTACACATGAACACAAGTCTTTATCGACTGTTACGTTTTACTTAAGACATAACCTACTATGTTCGCTAGGATTACTCACCAAAACGGGAATGTTGTCCGTTCAAGAGCAAGACTTGAAAGAGAACTCAATATTTGCGCGCTATCTGCGACGCGCCGTGTGCGCGCTTCAGATGAGTGCACACGCACACCTTCTCTCAGCGTGCGCAAGTTCTCTCTCTCGTCTTTCTCGTGAATGTTTAAATTGGCAAGGCTTAAATGAGTTTAGTTTAAACACAACGTGTGCTGTTCAGGTCTCACCTGCGCTCGCGCGGTATCAACACCCGGGTGATGACGGCATATATGACTGAGTGAGTCACGTTCGAGCATACGGCGCTCGCATACAAGAGTGACTGTTTTGTCCACGCTTTTTGATCATCGCTGTTGTTGCTGTATTGGGAAGTATTGCTGTATTGCCATCGACAGAAACATACATTAACCTAACTCTGTCTTTCTGTTTTACACGTTGTATATATTGTTATTAAGAAACCATAATATAGATGCGTCACGATTTGAGATGAACCGCGGTGCAAGCGCGTGCCGCACCGTGGGTGGAGAACTGTACAGTTTGATTCTTTACCTTGAACCATTCCACCCCTACTCTCTATTAGTGTTATTGGATCTTAGTGCTGCATTCGATACTATCGACCACAACATTCTTTTGAATAGACTCTCAAATTATGTTGGCATTAGTGGAATTGCATTGGCATGGTTTAACTCATGCTTATCTGACCACTATCAGTTTGTAGCAGTAAATGAAGAGATGTCATACCGATCACAAGTTCAGTATGGAGTACCTCGAGGCTCAGTGCTAGGACCGTTGCGTTTCACCCTGTATATGCTACCATTGGGAGACATCATTAGAAAGCATGGCATTAGTTTTTATTGTTATGCTGATGATACTCGGCTCTATATTTCTTTGCGCCCTGACGAAACGTACAAATTTACAAGATTAACGGAATGCATAGCTGATATAAAAAATTGGATGACTAGTAATTTCCTACTACTTAATTCTGAAAAAAAAAAAAATTTAATTATTGGACCAAAAACCTCTGCACGTAGTAACCTAGAATACTGTCTAACACTTGATGACATTTCTAGCATCTGTAAAACTGCATTCTTCCATCTTAAAAATATATCTAAATTATGGCACATGCTTTCAGTGCAAAATGCTGAACAGTTAGTTCACGTGTTCATGACCTCAAGGCTAGATTATTGTAATGCTCTACTGGATGGTTGCCCTTCTCGCTTAATAAATAAACTGCCACTGGAGTTCTTACTAGAACCAGGAAGTTTGATCGTATTAGCCCGGTTCTGTCAACACTGCATTGGCTCCCTATTAAACATTGTATACATTTTTAAATCTTGCTAAATACTTACAAAGCACTAAATGGTTTAGCTCCCCAGTACTTAAGCGAGCTCTTAACGCATTATACTCCATCACGTCTATTGCGGTCTCAAAATTCTGGCCAGTTGATAATACCTAGAATATCAAAATCAACTGCAGGCGGTCGATCCTATTTAGCACCTAAACTCTGGAACAGTCTTCCTAGCATTGTTTGGGAAGCAGACACACTCTGTCAGTTTAAATCTAGACTAAAAACACATCTCTTTACTATGGCATACACATAGAACATTATCAATTTATATTATTCAAATCAGTTAAATGATGGTTTTAGACTGCAACTAGGTCAACTGGAATCGGGAACACTTCCCATAACACCTGATGTACTCGTTACATCATAAGAAGAATGGCATCTGCGCTAATGTTAGTCTCTAAAGGTTTACTGCAGTCAGCCGGATCCGGGCAGTATCCAGATCAGATGGTGGACCTGCGCCTAGACATGACCAACGCATCCCTGAAATGTCTGCAGAGACCGTGTCAATTAAACTTCACCCTGTAAATGCCGTTTTTTTTCTCCATTCTGGCCACTGAAGGAGTTTTGGTTCCTTGCCACCGTCACCTTTGTCTTTTGGCCCAGTTGGGGACACTAAAATGTCAACTATAGTACTGATCTTCCTGCATTAACACTATATGAGAATTGAAATTAGCTGGATGACATCACTGTTTTTCTCCAGAGCGGCTGTACAGCTGAATCAAATTCTGTTGCATGATTTTCCTGTTAAAACTGAAGCTGCTTTTAAACAATCGGCATTGTAAAAAGCGCTATATAAATAAAGGTGACTTGACTTGACGACTGTGAAAGCCTCATCACCACAACATCCAGTGGCACTGATCCTCAACAAACCCGTCTCCTGCGTGATGACTCCGATCTTCAACCAGATGGAACTGGGCAACTATTCTAAATGCTCTCTAAGGCTGGAAAAAACTCTAGCAAATGCTGGGCTGTCTGACAGAGGAATTATTACTCCCCGAGAAGACAAAGGACACTTTCTGGAAATTAACATCTGAACTGTCTCTTACAAAATTAGCATCACCATTCGATACGCAAGTTTCACCTCAGTATCATCCTTATCTACATCTTTCTCTATTGACCCCCTCTCCCCCTACTCCTACTCTCTCTCATGCTGAGATCACCAAAATCTATATGGTTTAATGTGAACAAGTATCATACAGTATTATACATGTTTGGTATCATTTAAAATGTCTCAGTGTGACTGGTACAAAGGTCTCATTCTCACAGAAGTAAAGCAAAAGGTAACAAAGGTTTTAACAGTTTAGAGATATTTTGCTTATTATGGTGGGTGTGTCTTCGGCCAATTAGTCTTTACCTCCTGTCGTCAATACAGGTCTATAGGACTTGATTAATGTAAATTCCCATTGTGAACTCATGTTTACATTTGAAAGAGTTTTCTGTTTTGGTCTGGTATTTAAAGAGATGTTGCAGGAGGTTCAGGGCGCAATTCTGTAACCAGATCAGCCCGTAATGCTATGCATTATGTTTCCTTGAAGTCAGGAATGCATTTCTTACTCTTTACTTCAGAGCATTTGATGTTATGTATTGATTATCTTTGAATCGATTATGTAATTTGCATGATACATTTACCCGACTAATAATAAATTGTTACATTGATTTATTCTGACTTACTCTGAAATTATTGATTTTTAGTGCATTACGATCTATCCATACCGCAAATCTGTGTCAGGTTAGTAACGGACTAAAGTTCCGGCTAACTCTTGGCATTAGTTCAAGTGTACTTAGACTGTGAAGGCTAAAAAGGGAATTCTCATTTAGGACAACAATAATGTTGATCGACCTTACTCTGTTTAAGGTAATGTTACTCTAACTAAGTGTACGTGGGAAACCATGGCATGACCAAAGCTACTATCAGAAGAGTAATGTTGGTCAACTTACACTCACCTAAAGGATTATTAGGAACACCTGTTCAATTTCTCATTAATGCAATTATCTAATCAACCAATCACATGGCAGTTGCTTCAATGCATTTAGGGGTGTGGTCCTGGTCAAGACAATCTCCTGAACTCCAAACTGAATGTCAGAATGGGAAAGAAAGGTGATTTAAGCAATTTTGAGCGTGGCATGGTTGTTGGTGCCAGACGGGCCGGTTCTGAGTATTTCACAATCTGCTCAGTTACTGGGATTTTCACGCACAACCATTTCTAGAGTTTACAAAGAATGGTGTGAAAAGGGAAAAACATCCAGTATGCGGCAGTCCTGTGGGCGAAAATGCCTTGTTGATGCTAGAGGTCAGAGGAGAATGGGCCGACTGATTCAAGCTGATAGAAGAGCAACTTTGACTGAAATAACCACTCATTACAACCGAGGTATGCAGCAAAGCATTTGTGAAGCCACAACACGCACAACCTTGAGGCGGATGGGTTACAACAGCAGAAGACCCCACCGGGTACCACCCATCTCCACTACAAATAGGAAAAAGAGGCTACAATTTGCACGAGCTCACCAAAATTGGACAGTTGAAGACTGGAAAAATGTTGCCTGGTCTGATGAGTCTCGATTTCTGTTGAGACATTCAGATGGTAAGAGTCAGAATTTGGCATAAACAGAATGAGAACATGGATCCATCATGCCTTGTTACCACTGTGCAGGCTGGTGGTGGTGGTGTAATGGTGTGGGGGATGTTTTCTTGGCACACTTTAGGCCCCTTAGTGCCAATTGGGCATCGTTTAAATGCCACGGCCTACCTGAGCATTGTTTCTGACCATGTCCAAATCCTTTTATGACCACCATGTACCCATCCTATGATGGCTACTTCCAGCAGGATAATGCACCATGTCACATAGCTCAAATCATTTCAAATTGGTTTCTTGAACATGACAATGAGTTCACTGTACTAAAATGGCCCCCACAGTCACCAGATCTCAACCCAATAGAGCATCTTTGGGATGTGGTGGAACGGGAGCTTCGTGCCCTGGATGTGCATCCCAAAAATCTCCATCAACTGCAAGATGCTATCATATCAATATGGGCCAACATTTCTAAAGAATGCTTTCAGCACCTTGTTGAATCAATGCCACGTAGAATTAAGGCAGTTCTGAAGGCGAAAGGGGGTCAAACACAGTATTAGTATGGTGTCCCTAATAATCCTTTAGGTGAGTGTATATCTGTAGTAGTGGTCATGACCTCTGATTAGAGATAATGTTATTTTAATTCAAGTGTACACAGATCTATGGGGACTAAATAAAATACTTTTAGAGAAAGCAAGCATGAGAGCAGCACTCTAAAACAGTAAAGTCAATTACCTCTGTTTAGTGACCAAGACTGTCAAGTTTGTGATCATGGGCCTATAATCTTCTGTCAATGTAATTTTCAGTTTTTTGTTAAAATAATCCCTGACCTGCAAGTATCTATAAAAGTCCTGCTTTTCTAGTGCAAATGTATTTGAAAGTGCTTGATAACTCTCCAAACCTATTGTTTAAATCTTTCATCAACCCTAGCCAGTTCAAAACCTGGGTCAAATGCAATCCAATTTAAAACTCCAGCTTGTTTCTCTAATTGCAATTTCTTCAATACTCTAAACCATACTCTCAATGAAAATACAGTCCAAGTACTCGATCTGTTATAGCTCCTTTCAGCTAGATTTTTATTTCCAAGTATTGACTGTATAGGTGTATCTATCTGTGAAACGCCTAGGTTTTTCCATCTTGATTCATAGCTTGGTATACACCAACATAATAAGGGTTTCAATTGAGCAGCATAATAATAGTCCTGAAGACATGGTAGAGCTCTCCTTCCCTTTTCTTTTGTCAACTGCAAAGTTTTAAACCTTATTCTAGGTCTTCTACCATTCCAGACAAACCTAGAAATCATACCATCCCATTCGTTAAATTGTTTTTGCAATACTTCCAGAGGCAGTGATTGAAAGAGATAAAGTATCCTTGGTAGCATGTTCATTTTTATTGTTTCTATTCGATGACTCATATCTAATGGGAGCAGGGTCCATTTAGAAATATCAGATTTTACCTCCTTATTAATAGGACCATAATTACTTTCAAAGAGTTTCGATATATCTTTTGTTGAGTTATCCCCAAATATTTTATTGACCGAGATTTCCAATTAGTGTCTTCTTATATGCAGATTGGGTCTATAATTATAAATAAGGGTTTGAGTTTTTTGGATATTTATTTTATACCCAGAATATAAATTATATGTTTTTAAAAGGGTCATCAATTTAGGGATACTAGACTTTAGATTTGTCAGAAACAATAGGACATCATCTGCATACATACAGATCTTATGGTCATCTCCTCTAATCGAGATCCCTTTTGTCTCTTAGTCCTCTCTTATTGCTTGGGCCAAAGGCTCAATGAATAGGGCAAACAGAGCCGGACTTAAGGGGCAACCCTGACGTGTTCCCCATCCCAAATGGATTGTTTCAGACAAGTGGCCATTCACTTTTATCCTAGCTACTGGTGAGGAGTATAACACTTTAATACATTGAATAAAATTATCATTAAACCCAAATCTTGCCAATACTTGATACAAGTAATCCCATCCAACAGAGTCGAATGCTTTCTCAGTATCTAGGCTCATCAACATTGCGCTTATATTTTCTGTTACAACATGACTCATTACTTGCAATGCTCTCCTTATATTATCCTGTGTTTGCCTGTTTTCTATAAAGCCAGTTTGATCAAAATCCACCAACTCAGGGATGATACCCTCTAATCTCTTTGATAAGATTGAAGCAAATAATTTATAGTCCACATTTAGGACTAAAATCAGTCTATATGAACTGCATTCCTTCTTATCTTTCCCTTCCTTTGGAATAATTGAAATTACCGCTTCTCTCCATGACTGTGGGGTTTTACCTGTTCTTAATATATGATTAAAGCAGCTGAGCATTATAGGTGTTACTTGGGGTCTAAATATTTTTTATCATTCAGACGGATAACCATCTGTGCCTGGTGCCTTGTTTGCTTTCAATTTGATATGGCACAATTTATTTCTTCTATTGTTATTTCAGCCTGCAGTATTTTATTCTGTTGTTCCCCTATTGATGGAAAATCTAAAGAATCAAAAAAATCGGCCTTAAATGGTTGAGTATATAAATCTTTGTAGTATAATTCAAAAGATTTTTGAATATCTTTTAATCTATTACATACCTGTTGGGTTTTAGGGTTTCTAATTTTATAAATGTATTTTTTGCCTGTTGTTTCCTTATCCTCCATGATAGAAGTTTCATTGCTTTAGGTCCTGTTTCATAATACCTTTGTTTAGCAAATTAGACGGGTCTATTTCTTCATCATAAATCCCATTTAGGTCTTGTTTAACTTTTCTCAATCAAATCAGTATCTGTGGGTCTTTCTGTTTGCTGTGTTTGATCTCCAAGTTTTTCATTTCCTCCTGTAAAGCTAATAATCTTTTTTGTTTCTCTTTTTTACGAAAAGCAGTAAGAGCAATAATTCTGCCTCGAATTACAGCCTTTGCGGCATCCAGGGTACTTGGAGATACTTCTCCATTATCATTGCGTTGGAGATACATTTCAAATTCATTCTCAATCTGCTTTTGTATCGCTGTATCATTCAAGATACTCGTATTAAGTCTCCAAAGTGTGTCTTTCTGTTGATTATCTAAATGTAGAGTAAGGTATACCCCTGAGTGGTCTGATACGTCCCTAGTACCAATATTACAATTTCTAATTTTATGTCTATCCGAGTCATACATAAATAGATAATCAATTCTTGAGTATGTAGAATGGCTTGCAGAATAAAATGTAAATTGTTTCTCCCTTGGGTGTAATTCTCTCCATATATCCATCAAACCCAGTTCTTTAAGCATTCTTTGAACCATTTTAGTATTTGAGTTTTTCTTTTTGGAAGGATTAGTTGTATCCAGTCCAGGCTGAAGTTGCACATTTAAATCCCCACCAAATATAAGGGTTCCGTAGGATTCTGTGGCTATTAAATAAAATATTTTCCTAATAAGGGATTTCTGGTGGAGCATATACATTAAATAACGTTACTTCTTTATTATCCAATTTGCCTTTAACTAAAATATATCTTCCCTTTTTATCTTTAATTTCAGACTTAAATTCAAAATTCACTGCATTAGAAATCAAGATAGCCACTCCCCTCCTGTGTCCTGATCTATGAAATGAGTAATAAGTATTTTGAAAACCAAGTTTCTTTAGTTTCTCATGTTCTGGTGGAGGTAATTGGGTCTCTTGCCAATAAATTACCTGTATTCTTTCTCATTTAATTCTTAATTCAATAATTCTGCTCCTTTTAATCGGATTATGTAGCCCACTTACATTAAAGGGTTAGTTGACCCAAAAATGAAAATAATGTGATTTATTACTCAGCCTCATGCCGTTCCAGACCCGTAAGACCTCCGTTCATATTTGGAACACAAATTAAGATATTTTTGTTGAAATCCGATGGCTCAGAAAGGCCTCCATTGGCAGCAATGACATTTCCTCTCTCAAGACCAAAAAAAGGTACTAAAGACGTTAAAAAGTCCATCTCACTACAGTGGTTCTACAATAATTTTATGAAGCGACGAGAATAGTTTTTGTGAGAGAGGAAATGTCACTGCTGCCAATGGAGGCCTTTCTGAGCCATAGGATTTCAACAAAAATATCTTAAAGTCTATGACATTTTATGTATTGTATTTGTTATATTATAGAGCCTATAAATGTTAATTTGCATTAATAGATTTCTAAGACATTTTATTTCAGTATTTATTATATATTTCAGTCGATTTCATTCATCTTAGTATAGCAATACTGTTTGGGAAAAGCCAATATGGCATGTTTACTAATGTAAGTACAGTATGTGTTGTAGAACGAAACCGAGCGTCTGGGCCATTCATTCTCACAGAGACACACAGAACATGCAGGATTCATATTTAAACAGTCTTTTTGCAGATTATTATTCACAGACACTAGTTATAGCGTGATTAGAATAAAGAACTTAAGAATAAAAAAACGTACCGTCACAATCCTCAGCTTGATCAAGTTGCTCCTCAAAAAAACTGAAACCTGTCGTGCTCTTCCTCTAAGGTAAATTCTTCCATCATCATTATTTCCTGCGTCTCAAAATGATGTAAAGTACATGAATCTGGCTAAATTTAATGCGTTTTTTTCGAGGTGATGCAGGCATGGATCCCCTCAGAATTTGCCTTTGAATAGAGCGTGTTCTCCGTGGGCGTGACCGCATTAGCAGATAATTAGGTAACGTGCAAACGACTGACATCTCTCCCTTTAGAAACAGATAACATAAACAGAGAATATTTGTTTTTGATTTCATTTGCAATATTTAAAACCTTAATAATATCAAATGAAGACTTTAGCTTGAGTCTCTTGTTCTCACACTTATCTCCTGAGACAAAAACTGTAAAACTCTCACACTTAAAGTTTTATAAGAGATCTCAACAACATAACACACTGTGCTAAGATTTTTCTCCTAAACATTATAAACATACAATTATCATATAGTGTCAATGCGGGCAGTCAGTAATATAGTTGAAATTTTAGTGTCCCCAACTGAGCTCAAGCCAAAAGACAAATGGCGACGGTGGCAAGGAACAAAAACTCCTTCAGTGGCCAGAATGGAGAAAAAAAGCAGTTTTTACAGCCTTTCTGTATGCAATCATGCTCTCTTTCCACGAAATGTGGAAAAAAACTCCAGTTTTATTTTCTTCTAGTTGCGCTCCATTTTTCTGGCTGCTGTTTTAAGGGCCCAGGTGTAAATAAAGGTGAAAGTGTCTTTCACCTAGATATTATCACATAGAGACCGTGTCTGTTCCATGAATTAGTAAATACAAAAAAACATCAAAACCATTCAACGGTAAAAATGTAATTGACGTCCTACAAATAAACAACAGATATAATACAGATGATCAAATGATAAAGCTCGGGCTGCTGAATATTCAATCCCTTTCCTCAAAAACGCTTATTGTTAATGATATGATTACAGATAATAATCTAGATGTGCTGTGTTTGACAGAAACCTGGCTAAAACCTGACAAATACATTTCAATCATGACAACTCTCTGTGTAACAATTCACCAGTGTGAGTGCCCCTGATCACCACCAGAGGGCACTCCAACCCAGACTGTCATTCCATCATAGACTACATCACCCATAATCCTTTGCCCGGACTCATCAGCACTCACTGTTTACACCTGTCTCTCACTTACCTTATTACCTCTGCCTATATCTAGCCTGTTCACCCTGTCATTTTTGGCTACGTTTGTTTAGTGTATCACTCCATTTCTGAGCGTTTTCCCTGGTTTCTTGTCTCTTGGTTTGTTGGATTTCTTGCCTGTTTCCTGGATTACCCTTTTGCCTGTCTTTCCTGCCTTGTTTGGACTGCCTGCCTGTGTTTTGACCTTGCCTGTACTTTTGACTACGATTGTGGATTACCCTTTAATAAAGCTGCATTTGGATTCTCAACCTTAAGTCTCGGAGCAGTACGTAACACTCGGAGTGAATAGATTCAACCAGCATTTTATTAGCATAGAGCATGGAATGTACATAGGCTTGATTTTGGCGGACAAGATCTGCTACGCTGTTGCTGCTGCTGAGCAAATACATAATGTTCAGCTTAATCAAGATAACAACAAGGAAAGGCTGCTGCAGAATGATAAAACCCCCTGTAGCAGATCTCTGCAGGTGGTGCTGGGGAGGAGGTGGGATTATAGGAGTTTTCATATTGTGCGGCGTGCTGATAGCGGCTAGGATACGGTGTAAATAAAGCCACGTAAATGAGGAAGTACCTCTGATTGGGTGGTGTCGTAGAACTTAAAGAACCAATCAGCGATTGATAGTTTCATGACTGAACTTCACATTACTTTAAATGAGTCCACCCCCCAAGATTATTGTTATAAACACGAGCCGCGTCTGAAAGGTAGAGGGGGAGGTGTTGCTGTAATTTATAATATCTTCGGTTTTGGTGCTTTATGTAATGTTATGTAGTGAAATTCATAAATCTTGACATTTGTGCTGGCTACTGTATACAGGCCACCAGGGCACCATACAGACTTTACCAGAAACTTTGCAGTTAGTACTGGCTGCAAATAAAGTCCTAATTGTTGGTGATTTTAATATCCATGTAGACAATGAAAAAGACGCATTGGGATTGGCATTTAGAGACATTCTAAACTCTATTGGAGTAAGGCAACATGTCAGGACCCACTCATCGCCGTAATCATACTTTAGACCTAATATTGTCACATGGAATAAATGTTGATACCGTTGAAATTCCGCAGCAGAGCGATGACATTACCTAATATCATGTATACTTAATTTAGCAAAGGCTGCAAAGCCATCCCCTCGCTTCAAATATGGCAGGACTATCACTGCTGCAACTAAAGACTGCCTTGTAAATAATCTTCCTCATCAGTTTCATCTCCTCAGCATCCCAGATAGCCTAGAGGAACTCTATGTTGCAATAGAAAGTATTGACACTTTTCCAGCACTTTAGACACAGTTGCTCCCCAGCGCTTAAAGATTAAAAGAAAATAGTCCAATGCCATGGTACAACGAGCACACTCAGGCCCTTAAAACAGCAGCTAGAAAAATGGAGCGCAGATTAAATGAAACTAAGTTTTTCGCATTTTGTGGAAAGCATGATTGCATACAGAAAGGCCGTAAAACTGCTAGATCTGCTTATTTCTCGACTCTCTTAGAAGAAAACAAACACAACCCTAGGTATTTATTCGATACAGTGGCTAAATTAACCAAAGATAATCATGATCATAAAAACATTTATATACTGTAGGGCTGGATTAGAATAGACATAGAAGATACTAGAACCAAGAAAAGGAAACCGAGGCTTACCAATGGCAGGTGAGCTAGTTTAGTGAGCACCAAGCTCCTATATCAACCTCTTACCACCTTGTGCACAGGTCTCACATCATGCACACGTCAGGTCAGACACAAAACACACTGCACTCTGTGACAAAAACTCACCACCGCACACGAGGGCCTACTAGCGGCCTGCCCTGAAGCCTCGGCTCCTGTAACGCAAGACAAAATGAATCCAAGCAGTTTTCAAAATAGATAATATAAATAATACTGTTTAACCTAAATGAGCTGAAGAGGCATAAAACATAACACAAAAGAAAAGAACACAGCACCTGCAATGAGGTTCAGACTCAACACCAAAACTAAAGGTGGGCAATTGCAGCACTTTCACATAAACATACAAATATCAAACATACTAAACACCAAATCAAATGAACAGATAAAGTAAATGCTGACTAAACAGCAACATTAAACAAAGCTAAGAGAACTAAAGCAAAAACTCAAAACAAATTTAGTAAGAAAACAAAAATACACACGAAACCAACAAATTAAAGAACAAATTCAACCAAACAAAAGAATGTTTAATAGTATAACTAAAAAACAAAACAAATATGCAGAAGCCGATGCAACCAAAACAAATAGGAAAAGTATAACAAAACAAAGGCTAAAGAGCAGGTTTAATGCCAAACGAGCTCGCGCTGAAGAGCAGGTTAGCACGAAACACGTAGACCAAGCGAGCTCGCGCTGGAGAGTAGTTTATAGTCACCGGAGAAACCAATGCAGACAAAGCAGCAGCATCAAAGAATGTTGCCCCACAAGCTGTACTGAACACAATGGGTCCCAACTCAACTATTCTTCCTAAAATGAATTAAAACATACAATTACTAGACAAATAAATGGATATGCGTGAATAGCGGCAATTACACATACCTTCATGTTGTTATAGTTGCGAGTCCGATCGTGCACACAAACAGACACCAGGCCAAAAAAGCACGGGAATACAGCGGGAGAATGTTGAACAATGCAGCTGCCAACAACCCACAACGATTGTCCAAAAGGAAGCTATAAACAAAAATAATTTAGGGTGACCTCAAGCCACACATCTCAACATTGCTAGGAAGCCCAACAACACATACCTGAAGCGGAAGGCGGGCGAAACCGGAAAGGCGGTCCACGGGCAGTGACGCACAAACGGTGCTTTGACACACGCGTAGTGCCTTAACGTCCCTATTTATATACCCACTACACAGAATGTGATTGGATGACAAACATACATGTTTTTAATAACGAATATATAAAAATCACACTCAAGAAACCGTTTATCCCACTACACAAGCAAAACACAAACCATATGCCATCATAATCGTGCGTTTATTAGCTTCGTTTTCACTTGTTGGCAATGTTTACAACAGAGAGATGAGAATGAGGAAGTGCACTGAACAGCATGACCAGATGGGGCAGGATTGTTGTCACATTGAGTCACGTAAGATGATTGACAGCTGTATAGCAAATGAGAGAGCTCTGAGATCATAAGTGACGTGCAGCAGGAAGAAACAGACAGAGATCTGAATGTCATTCAGCTCTTCAGATCAGCATAATTCAGTGAGAAATTAATAGAAATGTTATTCTGTATGACAAAATATTTTGCAAACGTGATAATAAATCTATATTTGTCCAAATATGCGCACGTTTGGACTAAGAGCCCGAACAGATGCTGTTTAGTGCATGTATGTGACCACAAATAAAACGGAGAAGACGTGACTGGCTTTTGATTCTTGTTGATGTTTCATTGAAAATATTGTTCATTAGAAATTGATTATTTTGCACTCCTGATATAAATTAAGAAATTAACGTCACTGAAACCTCATTTTATCATAAACAGTGGTCAAATAACGAAGCTGGAGGCTTTAATCTTGTTTACTCAGCCTGTTTCTAAATACAAGCAGCAACTGGGGATTGATAATGTTACCAGTAATTTCAAGTTAAAGTTGTAAAGCTTATTTGGAAAATGGTGCTATTATAAAAGCAGTTTGTCTTCTATTCTATTATGTCCATTGGAAGTCCACCCAAATCCATATTTGCAACAAAGTGAGATACCTTAAAGCTAGGGGCGTAGCCAGAACTTTTTTGCCAGGTCCAGTGATTTCATTGGGGTGGCAAAAAAAAAAAAAACTGCTACAAATTTAGAGAAAATATAACTGATTGTGTACAGCCTGCGTGGAATACCTTTACACATAAAGTGGATTTCATTTACCTGCGCCTCAACAAACGCTGGTTAAACTGGCCCCACTGCAATAACAACTTTTGTCAACTCGTGAGGAGATGCCGTCTGCTTGTGAACTCTCTCTTTTACCTGTGCTCCCTGTTCTCTCTGTCATGGCACAGGAGGCTTGACACAGGAGTGTTTCGTGGTATCCAACACCAACAGTCCAACATGGTCTTCTGCTCCTCCGTGGTGTTCTTCTTCTCCACCTGGGGGGTTTTCAGTCCCATCTGCTCTGCTGTGGTGGTCTTCTCTTCTGCCATAGTTCCTCCTGCTCTGCTGTGGTGGTCATCTGCTCTACCCTGGTGGTGTTCTGCACCTTCAGCTCCACCTTTGTGTCTTCAGCTCCGCCTACTCTGCCTTGGAGGTCTTTAGCTCTGTCGGCTCCACCCTGGTCACTGCCAGCTACACCATGGCTCCCTGAAGTACCGGCTTCGCCTTGGGTTCTAGGCCCACTTTCCCCACACGGGCCTAGCCCGAGGACTTTTATTTTAATGTTCTTTTGTCTTTATGTTTCTGGTTTCAGTTCCTGTTTCCATTTTCATCTTGTTTGTTATCATAGTTACCTTTGATTGTTACCATGCCAACTAATCATCTACACCTGTCCTTCATTTAGCCTTTTGTCATCTTGTGTATTTAAACCATCAGTTTTTGTATGTTTTTGGTCTTGTGTTAATGTTTCGTGCTGGTATGTATCTTTGTTTGGTTCCTGGTGTTTATTAAATGTTTTTATCGTTCTTCTGCATCAAGCAACTTTTGTGGATTATCAAGTCAAGCCAGTGCGTGACAATTATGGGTAACGCTTTAGATTACAGCCCGGAAAGTACTGCGTAAGTAAAACGAATTTACAGCGTAACTTTCGTTAATTACAGTGTAACTATAAAGTATGTATGTGTAGGTATAAGGGAACAATATGTAATATTTGGGGAATAAAGGGGTAACTACCAGGAAAATTAACAAATTATTTATACTGTAAGTAGTTTTTAATTATGGGGTAATTATTTGTGTAGTTACAGGGTAAGTATGAATCTGTGGACTGTAAATTAAAGTGGTGTTTGTTATCCTCTTGTTTCATGTAGTTACAGGGTAAATACAATAAAAACACGTACACAATCTGATATCACTCGAAAACATTTCTTTGAAAAACAACTTTTTAAAACAGATTTACTTCTTATTCATTTATTCTTTTTTTAAAATAAACTTTCAATTCAAATACTAACGTCCTGACATAAAAAAGAATATCGCTCTGTTAGTGTTACTCGATCTTAGCGCTGCATTCGATACTATCGACCACAACATTCTTTTGAATAGACTCGAAAATTATGTTGGCATTAGTGGAATTGCATTGGCATGGTTTAAATCATACTTATCTGACTGTTATCAGTTTGTAGCAGTAAATGAAGAGATGTCACACCGATCACAAGTTCAGTATGGAGTACCGCAAGGCTCAGTGCTAGGACCGTTGCTTTTCACCCTGTACATGCTACCACTGGGAGATATTATTAGGAAGCATGGCGTTAGTTTTCATTGTTATGCTGATGATACTCAGCTCTATATTTCTTCACGCCCTGACCAAACGTATCAATTCACAAGATTAACGGAATGCATAGCTGATATAAAAAATTGGATGACTAGTAATTTCCTGCAACTTAATTCAGAAAAAAATTAATTTTGAATTATTGGACAAAAAAACTCCACAAGTAATAACCTAGAATTCTGTCTAACACTCGATGGCTGCTCTGTCAAGTCCTCTTCGTCAGTGAGGAACCTGGGTGTGCTCTTTGATACCAATCTTTCATTTGAAAGCCACGTTTCTAGCATCTGTAAAACTGCATTCTACCATCTTAAAAATATATATATAAATTACACCACATGCTTTCAATGCAAAATGCTGATTATTGTAATGCTCTACTGGGTGGTTGGCCTGCTCGCTTAATAAATAAACTGCCACTGGTCCAAAACGCAGCAGCTCGAGTTCTTACTAGAACCAGGAAGTATGACCATATTAGCCCGGTTCTGTCAACACTGCACTGGCTCCCTATTAAACATTGCATACATTTTAAAATCTTGCTAATTACTTACAAAGCACTAAATGGTTTAGCTCCCCAGTACTTGAGCGAGCTCTTAACGCATTATACTCCATCACGTCTATTGCGCTCTCTAAACTCTGGCCAGTTGATAATACCTAGAATATCAAAATCAACTGCAGGTGGTCGATCCTTTTCCTATTTAGCACCTAAACTTTGGAACAGTCTTCCTAGCATTGTTCGGGAAGCAGACACACTCTGTCAGTTTAAATCTAGACTAAAAACGCATCTCTTTACTATGGCATACACATAAAACATTTTTAATTTATATCATTCAAATCAGTTAAATGATTGTTTTAGGCTGCATTAACTAGGTCAGCCGGAACCGGGAACACTTCCCATAAAACCTGATGTACTCGTAACATCATAAAAAGAATGGCATCTACACTAATGTTAGTCTCTGTGTTTATCCCGAGGTTTACCGCAGTCAGCCAGATCCGGGCCGTATCCGGACAAGATGGTGGACCTGCACCCAGACAGGACCAACGCATCCCAGAAGTGTCTGCAGAGACCGTGCCAATTAGTCTCCCCTCTGAAATTGCCTCATCGACACAGCATCATCAATAAATCCGTCTCCGGCGTGATGATTCCGATCCTTCGAATATTCCTATTTAATAATTGTTTAATCGACACGTCATCAATAAACCCGTCTCCGGCGTGATGCCTCCGATCTTTCGAATATTCAGATCGAATATGACTTGTCATCTAATATGAAGTCATCTAATATGTCTTCTGACCTGTAAGGCTGCCAGAATAATAACCATACACTGTTTGTTAATTGGCCAGAGGAGAACTGGCTCCCCGACTGAGCCTGGTTTCTCCCAAGGTTTATTTTTCTCCATTATGCCACCTGATGGAGTTTTAGTTTTAGTTCGCGGACGGGACATAACAAAGCCAGGGCTGGGTCTGCCTCCTCCAAAGGCAGTGCTTGCAAGTTCACCACCTGGTGGGAACCTTGGGCACGTATCCGTAACTCTAGGCACGATTCGTTGACCGAAAGTGCATGCAGGTCCCCTACCCTCTTGATGGAGGCCAATGCAGTCAGGAGTACTGTCTTTATGGACAGGATTTTTAACTCTACAGACTGCAAAGGCTCAAAAGGAGGGCTCTGAAGTGCCCTGAGCACCAGAGCTAAGTCCCAAGAGGGTACCGAGTTTGGATGAGGACGATTTAGTCTCCTCGCACCTCTGAGGAACCTGACGATTAGGTTGTGCCTCCCTAAAGACTGACCTTCGACTGGGTCGTGATACGCCGCTATTGCTGCGATGTACACTTTGAGGTTGGAGGGAGACAGCCTTCGCTCCAGCCCATCTTGCAGGAAAGAAAGCACGACACTAATCGAACACTTTCGGGGGTCTTCCCAGCGGGAAGAACACCACTCAACGAATAGGTTCCACTTCAGAGCATAGAGGCGCCTTATAGAGGGGGCTCTAGCAGAAGCGATGGTGTCTGCCACCGCCAGGGACCAGACATGGAGTTTCCAGAGGTCTGGACGCGGGTGCCATAGAGTGCCCCGTCCCTGAGAAAGCAGGTCCTTCCTCAGGGGAATCGGCCAGGGAGGGGCTGTCGAGAGGAGTGTGAGTTCGGAGAACCAGGTCCGGTTGGGCCAGTAGGGCGCAACTAGCAAGACCTGCTCCTCGTCCTCCCTGACCTTGCACAGAGAATTATAGACGATGACGTCACCAGCCCCCCAACATGCTCCAAATTTACTCCAAATAGTCTCAATTGTTTGTGCTTCATTTGTGCTGGTTTGTACCAGTAAAAGTTTCGTTTGTGCTGCTTTGGTTTTTAAAATATTAGACATTGAATTATTGGTGATGACATCTTTCTTAGAGAATGATGGTAAGAAATCAGATATACTTGTGTATATAAAATATTTAGCCAAAAACAAAATAAGAAAAAAAAAAAAAAAACATCTGACTCTTCTCTCTTATATGTAAAACCAAGAATAACAGTTTAATATTTCAAAGAAATATGGAATTATCACAGAAAATACTCCCGGTACACAAACCAACCGGGTTGAAAGGTATATAAATATTGTTGTTTCCTGAATGAGAATTGATAATTCTTTTTTTGTTTTTTCATTTTGGTTTTGTAAAGAAATAGGCCTAATGAAATGTTGCATGTTTTGGAACCCGTGTACCTGCTAATAATTAGATTTTCTACTTAAAAAGAAATAAAGAGAAATAAGAAACGGTTTGATTTTTTTTCCGTTTTGTTTATGAAAATCAAATGAAAATTAAGCTAGATCTTTCATAATTTAAAAGCGTGCCCTGAAACGCCCTTCAACTCATCCTGTCTTGCCTGTCCCATCACGCAGAATAAGAGTTCATCTGATGTACTGCTCTGCAAATTAGTTACAATAATACTG
Source organism: Rhinogobio ventralis (assembly GCA_039654625.1). NCBI lineage: Eukaryota > Metazoa > Chordata > Actinopteri > Cypriniformes > Gobionidae > Rhinogobio > Rhinogobio ventralis. The sequence goes on along the minus strand of CM077206.1, from coordinate 24,331,732 downwards.
TTGCATATAGGCAACTTCTTTTCAATATAAAGAGCACACTTCTCTTGTCCGCGGAGGCGTCGGCGCGTTCCCTTCCATTGTTTCCTGATAACAGAAATAACTTAAAATATTTACTCATTTTGGTCAAACCTACAGATAAGATATATTTTTCAAACGTGAAAGTGTATTTTATTTGTATACACTCATAATAGCGAGAAAAGAAAAAAAAAGGTACAAAACGCTTTGTAAAATAAAGAGAACAAATTATGTGTGCTTTCTGCCTAAAAAACTTGCCTCACAGACATGGAAAACATGTCTATAGAAAGCTTGAAATATGTAGATAATTTTCTGATTGTAACAATAGTCTGGAGGCAAGGTGAAGAACCCAAGTGCAGTCTTTTACTTAACTCAAATCTTAACAACATAAAACAAAGACATGGCAAAACAAACTTGGGTTGACATGACAAAACATAAACTTGGCTTGGCTAAACTTGACTCAAAACACATTCAACTATCATTAACACTCACCAACAGAGGATTACATACATTCAATATCAGACAAAGACACATGGCAAACATGAGGGTTTAAAATACACCTTGACTAAGGACAAGACATGACACACCTGTGAACAATGAATAAACCAATGAGAACATGACAAACCACAAGGCAAAGGAGCACATGGCAGGATCACATGACAGGACCAGGAAGTGCATGACAAGACATGACAGTGAACAAGGCAAACTTAAACACATGAACCATAACCAAAACACCCTGTGACACTGATTATGTAGGCAAATACATATGAAACCAGAGGTAGCATTCGTTCCCGTCTGAGCTCATTATCATTTGCGAAGCGCGGGCAAAAAAAAAACAATCGGACCATAGCTTCATCAGGTTATACTTTTCATTGCTTCAGTTCATAATTCCAAAGTACAGCCTATGGGCCTTAAAACACTGAAGTAGACTATTATGATGAAAACTTAAGCAACATTTATATACATATATATATATATGACCTCAGAATGACCTATAAATGTTCTTTTAATATCTTAAAAACCAAAGCAGCACAAATGTAAAATTCTGTCAGTTTAAATCTAGACTAAAAACACATCTCTTTAACCTGGCATACACATAACAAATGATCAATTTCTATAATTCAAATCATGTAAAATGATTGTTAGGCTGCATAAAATAGGTCAGCCGGAACCGGGAACACTTCCCATAACACCTGATGTACTCATTGCATCAAAAGAAAAATGGCATATATGCTAATATTAGTCTCTCTGTTTCCAGGTTGATTGTTTACAGTAGTCAGCCGTATCCGGGCCATATCCTAATCAGATGAAGGACCTGCGCCTAGACACGACCACAACGCAGCCCTGAAGTGTCAGCAGAGACCGTGTCAACTAGACTATCCCCTGCGAAGGCCTCATCGACATGACAAAAGTTTTTTTCACAACAAAAGTTTTTCCACTGTACAGATGAAAACGTTATCAAAATGATTCCTGTTCACACGGATCCGCAGAAACGGAAACAGGTTTTCAAACAGAACAGATCAGTCAGGTGTGTGAAGATGGCGCCAGTGTATGTAGCATGCCATCCTGCTGCTTCTAGTCCCACTTGTGATTGTGTTGTTACTGTCAATCATCTGTAAAAAATTTTACCTTCTACTGGTATATGATCGCCAAGCACTCCTTAGTCTCAGATCTGCCACAAAGGACCTGGTGAACTACGATCGGGGCCGAGACAGAACATCTCCCCCATTCTTATCTGTAATCCCTTCTTGCCAGTTCCCCAGAGCAGGGGTTATAGATGCCGGGGGAAACGCAGTGGGCTGCTGGTGAAAATGAAATGCTACATGCGTTTGAGAGCTGTGTGTTTTGTTTTGTCTTATTTGTTGTTGTTTATTTTATGATTCTGGATGTACAGCACTTTGGTCAACTTCTGTTGTTTTAAATGTGCTCTAGAAATAACCTTGACTTAAACTTTTGGAGTCACCATTTCAGACTCCAGTGAGAGTTCATGAAGTGAACAGCAAAGCTTTTATCATAAGAGATAACAGAGAGTTCCCAGCTCACATATGTTCTGCATTTATAGCCATGCCGTGGAAACAGCAAATCGCAAAGTTGTAAACACTAACAATCTGGTAGAGTAATGATTTGCACATCAGTAATTTTCCTTTTTTCAAAGAAAAAAAGCAAAAGTGATAAAGTTGTGGAAAATGATGCAAAGTGGATGTGGGGATCAGTATGACTGAAGTAGAAACAAGTTATTACCAGCCATTAGTGGCCCAGCATTGAGCTTAAGAGCCCTACGGCTATTTACAGTCATTTTCCAGCACATTAGAGATGTGTGGAAATGGATGTTGTTCTCTGGCTCCTGTGCGTGCTTGAACATGTCAGGGATGGGATCAAAGAGGACATCTCTGTAATGTTGTATTGATCAGCGCAAGGGACAATAAGGACAGAATTATGAATGTACAAGTCCCTTAGTTCACAGAAGATCAGGTCAACACCAAGAAAAACATATTATAACATGTGAGGTCTGGCAACATAACTGAGGTTTCATCATTACATAGAGAGCAGGAATGTATTTAAACATCAAATATATTTTTAAAAACCTTTCAAACTTACATTGAAATGGTTACATTTTAATCAAAGTCACTTTTGTTTAGATGATGGGAAACAATCAAATATCTTAAGGCTAACTATAACGTTTTTGCAGGTGTACATTTTTTTTTTTTTTTTTTTTTATGGTGGAAAGGATTTTTTTTTTTACACAATTCACGCAATGCACATTTTCTGATTATGCTTAATTGTATTGAACAACATGCAGTATTTAACTAAACATTTCAGATCTGCAGGCAGAAGTTTCAGCTCCCTCACTCCCTCACTCCCTCAGCTCCCTAGCTAGAGAGAGATTCATCTGTTGTACTTCATTAAAAGAAAGTGGTCATGACAAAAGTTTTATTTACATTTTAGAGGCTTCCAATGAGTCTTACATTATTGTGATGTCTACCTGAACTTTACTGGAACATTAGTGCTCTCTAGTGGCAGAACAACATACTTGCATGAGTGTCTGAGATTAATAAAAGATTTTACTTCCATTTATTGCCACAGGCCAAGACAGGTTATCACCTTATAAAGCGATTCAACGCTTTCTTTTTTATTATATTCATTTAAAATGTAAACACATAAGTGAATGTTAAAAAGCATTAAAAGACATGAAAAAGTACGTCATGACATGTAAATCATTTTTGGGACATGAGAAACTTTTTAGAATTCCTCTCAGGCATGAAAATAATGATGTAACATTTAGGTGCAAAAATACACAAAAGTACTCCATAACTAGAAGCTAAAATGGCAAATATCTCCACAGCTACAGTAAATTTCCCAGGGGAACTGACATAGGCTGGGATAAAGGTGATCCAAACAGCACAAAATATGAGCATGCTGAATGTGATAAATTTGGCTTCATTAAAATTATCAGGCAATTTTCGGGCTAAAAAAGCCAGGATGAAGCAGAACGCAGCTAAGCAGCCAATGTAACCCAACACACAACAGAAAAGGGCAACTGAACCCAGGTGACATTCTAAAATGATCCGATCGCGGTACAGCCAGGTGTTCTTCACTGGATATGGTGGTGCTGTGATAAGCCAAGCCACACAAACCCCACCCTGCAGGATTGAACATAAAAACACACCTAGTCTCTGCTGAGGGGGGCGAAACCAGCGTGCAGTGTTGTTACCAGGCAGCGTAGCTTTAAAGGCCATAAGCACCACTAGAGTCTTACTGAGGAGACAGGAGAGGCAGAGAGCAAAAGTCAAGCCAAAAGCAGTCCGTCTAAGAGGGCATGCCCAGCGTGATGGCTGACCCAGGAAGGTTAGCGCACATATGAAGCAGAGAGTGAGAGAAATCAGCAACAGAAAGCTCAGCTCCGAATTATTAGCTCGAACCAGGGGTGTGTCGCGATGGCGAAAGAAGATTGCTGCAACTGTCATCGCACAAACCGCACCCAGAATGGCTATAGCTGCCAGGGCCATGCCAAAAGCCTCCGAGTAGGATAGGAACTCAATCTGCTTGGGAACACAAAGGTTGCGACGTTGATTGGACCAGAAGTCTTCAGGGCAAAGCATGCATTCAGGTTGATCTAAAAATGGATGCATAAACACACAGAAAGGGACATTTAAGATTTAATGGTGATTTGCAATGAATGGTTTAAAAAAGGTTAACTGATGCAAACAGACAGCAATACCAGTCATTGAATGTATGTGTGTGTCAGTATGATAATACCAGTAATATTGCTGATGCTTCCCTCTGCACAAAGCACACAGTCATAGCAGCATACAGGCTGACCCTCTCTTGTAACCTTTCTGTATCCCTGTGGACAACTAGCAGAGCACACAGACACTGGTATCTATAAGAGAGAGAAGACATTATAATCAAAATCTCTGTGTGATTATAGAGACTAGATAGCCACAATAATAATAAAATAAATTGATGATAAAAATAAATTACCAAGTTATAAGTAATTGAAGAACTGATAAAAAAAGTATGTCACCTTTGATAAAATGTCTGCTAAATGTAATAATGAAACAATTATTATCAAACACTATTTAAAATAAGTGTACTTGTCTATTCAGAAAATAAATTCTGAATTTTAGCAACCAAGTATGAGACTCCAAAATTTTACCTCCTTAGTTCCTCCATGCCAGATGATTTTGTCCTGGTTCAGCACTAACTGCACTGCTGTCGAAAGAGAGGAGTCAAAGCGACCCACTGTAACATACTGTACCGGACCCTCATCTGACCCTCTCTGCCAGTTCACTATGTCATATGACCCAGCGGGGTCTCCATTCTTATCAAAGTGGATCAAATCTCCAAACATGTTTGTGTAGTTCACTTTCCTCAGGACCTCAACAACCTGGAGAAGATTAATGCACAGAAAATGTTGCCCTTGGCGTAATGTATAAGAATATGGTTAAAATACAAATATTTAAAAAATACAAAGAATATGGTTAAAATACAAATAATATAAAATAACAATATTCACAATATTATGCCACATAAATGTGTCTCAAAGATTACATTAACACTGCTTTTATTAAAATACACACAAGCATGTATTGCTGTACCTGCCAGGGCTGTAGATTATGAATATCAGGGCACTGCTGTGTCAAGGCAGACCCATTCTCTCTTTGACACAGAAGCAGGTTATGCAGTGCATGTGCTACTGTGTAAACAGCCTTGTGCATGTTGTATGTCACCCTGAGCTCTGACACATCATTATAAATACTGTGAATGTCTTGGACCCTCTCCATGCCAGTACAACTATGGCTGTAGTGCACTTGTTCAGTTGTGGAAGGAGCAGGAAGACTTGTGTTTAATGAGCACTGAAACTGCATTTCCCAGAACTCCCTTGCAAATGCATTGTAAGGCTCAGCCAGGGGCTGTATGCTTTCAAGAAATTGTTTGAAGCCAGGTATCTCAGCTCGACGGATGGCGAAGCCGATGGTGCCACTTAGTGAGGGGTAGTTCTCTTTAGTGGAGACGAGAGTGGAAGTCACCCAGGCTTCACTGGCCACCCACTGCTTCCCAGTCACATTCTGTCGAACTATTTCATCCACTACTGGCTTGATGTCCTCCTCGATGGCAAAAACCACCAAAACACGTGCTGTAGAATCTCGAATGGTCTTGACGATATCCTGCAGCTGTTGCTGAGTTGGCAGTTTGGGTATGATTACTCGATAAGCCACACACACACCCAACTGTGCCACTGCAGTGGTGAACAGATCTATGCCGGTGCGCCCATAAGCGTCATCGGCCCCTATTGTGCCTACCCAAGTCCATCCGAAGTGCTTCACCAGACGAGCAAGAGCACTGGCCTGATAAACATCACTGGGAATTGTGCGAAAGAAATAAGGGAACTGGTGCTTGTCACTCAGGCAAGCACATGAGGCAAAATAACTCACCTGAAGCAGAGTGAAAGAGGAGTGAACACAGAAAGTGGCAAAGAGTATACAAATACAAATTCCTTCATTTCAAATAATTTTGTCTTGCTGATCTGCCCTCACCAGCGGGATACGGAACAGGTTGAGTATTCTGGAAATGGCCATTGACAGGGTGGATCCAGAGTCCCCAATAATGATGGGGATGCTCGGGGAGGAGCATTCCCCCAAACTGCTCATCTTCTTGGGTTGAGAGACTACAGACAATGCAGTCCTCAGAGACAGAGCAGTCAGCCCACATGTGTCATACAGCCTATAGCCCAGTGTGATGTTTGGCAGAAGGGTAGGGTTTCGGTTGATCTCCTCAATGAAAAAGATCATTGACTGAGACCAGCGGAACACTCGCATGTTAAACCTGGAAGAAAGATCAATCTTCAGTTTATTTCAAAACTCAAAAATAGATTATACAAGCACAGGCTGATACAAAGACAGGGCATTTAATCTCTAAACAAAATGTATTGAGCATATCAGCACATATTTAATCTTTGACCCAATGAACTCTAAAATAAACAATAATCAGATTTGCATTCTTATATGAATAGGAACTACATCAGATTTTTTTGTTACCCCCTACATTTCCTCTGGTCTGGCAGACTTCTAAAGTTCAGCTCCTGGTCGACTCCTTTGGAGTGGATGGGAAACATCCCAGCTAGAACTACATGGCCCTCCTTATAGACCACAGTTGAGTCTAGGTCCTTCCAGAGTTTACAGTCTGTAAACTCATTGCTTTGAATGGGGTAGAGAAAAGAAAATACCAAATGTAAAACCTGGAGAACTGGCATCTTCATCTCGATCTCGCACAGTGTACTTCTGAGCCACAACTGGAAACTGGGGATCTGGGTGAAGGACTTTATAGAGGTAATGGACTGTAGATGCTCTCTACAGGGACATAACATGAGGACACACACACATACACACACAAATGTGGACAAAACAATACAACACGATATACAATGTGTTAGCCTAATGTCGACATCAATTCAACCTATTCATAAAAAAATATACCCAATAAAATATTCATTAAGAGGACAATAAATGACAGTCCCTCAAACAGAGGGTTTGTTACATACAGAAACAATAAAATATAAGAATTTGAAGAAAAAAAAGCATAAACATTTTAAATGAATGTTTATTTAATTAATACATGTGCATGGCTGGGTCATTCTCATGAAATCATTTATGCCAAACTTCACGGAATTTTGTTTAGACTATACTTTTGTGGACCTTGTCAATCTCAATCTCAATATTTTAATACTATTATGAGAAAAAAAAACAACAACAATATTTTGACACACATACACACACTGTTACACATATTCAATTGTGTTTGTTCTTAGTCGTTTTCATGGACTTTTAGTTTGTATTCTTAAGTTAAGTGTTTCATGTGTTCCATGTGTTCCACTCATCAGTTTCCATGGACATTAATCTTCATCACAGCTGTTTGTCATTTAGTTCATCACCATGTTCCTCTCCTTCACTTAGTGTTTGTCCGGTCTCGTTTGTGAAAGCGTGATGCTACTACCTTCTGTTATTTTCCTGTTGGATTATTAAACTCTGCATTTGAACTTTACCTTGTACCTGTGTACATCTGCAACACATCGTAACACAAACACTCACTCACAATTTTGGGTTTCCATGTTTAACGGCCCCAGTGAAAAAAATAGTATACTTTGCATACTATTACAAGCAAATATATATATATATATATATATATATATATATATGCACAGTTTATTCGTATGTACTTTAGTATAACTACATGTATTTGTGACACACTATAAATTGGTATACTTAAACTAATTTTGTACTAAGTGCATTTTAGTTGTACAAAACCAGTGCTAAAGTTCAACTGAACTTGTATTAAATATACTTGTTTGTGCTAAAGTGGAACTATTCAAAGTATACTTAAGTACAATTTAAATATACACAGAATTCACTCAGCATAAACTGTTTTGGTGACATTACAATTGCAATTAAGTTACACTGTAAGAGTGTTGAACATACATTAATATTTTACTGATAACAAGCGTTTAGTGATTTTAAAACACACTGCAATGGCACTCCAAGTAAACTTGAAGTGTGCTAATGGCATCATTATAGTGTGCTTCAAATAGGCTACAATAAAATAATCTTTATAAATAACAGCACAGCTTATGAATTTGCCTTTTGCTGACATTTTATAGACACCCCTCAGTATACCAGTAACTTGCTTATCCAGTAAACATCCGTGAGGCAATGGGAACAGATATATATGAACATTGAATGTAGGAACCAGTACGGACTGGAATCGATCCCAGGTCGCTACCACACAAGTGCACTCGCTTTACCAGTTAAGCCACCACGCAGACATGGACCACACAAAACTGGGGTCACTTTGTGTTTTTTTTTATACTGTTACAAGTACTGCTATAAGCAAACATATTTTCCATCAATGAAAGCACAAATTATTTAAAAATGAAATACTATATTATTAAATAATATTAAAATACATTTTAAATACTGTGAATCGCAGAGAAAAGTCTCAATATAGGCGCAGTAAGCGGTGCGTGAAAATAAAAGCAAAATGGCCTAAATATCATCTACAGAATGTTTTGATTCCCTTTTACCTGACAAGATGTATGAACTGGCATAACATTAGTTTTATTCTTGTGCACGCACTATAACACAGACAGCTCCGTTTGTTGGTGGAAGAATGTAAACGTGCAGAACTGCGTGTGTTTCAAGCTGATTTACTCATGGGGATCAAAAAATGTCTCCATAAGGTCAATTTACTGGTATTACTATCCTCGTTGGGACATTTGGTCCCCAAACCATCTGCAACATTTCATGTCTCTGCGTGCTTCAACTCTCAATGTACTGCACAACTGCTCCAGATGTAAAACGCAATGAAATGATTTGGCGGTCTTGCATTATGCTGCAGATTTAAATGCGATGCATGAATTTAAGTTATTTACTTTTGATGCAGTTAACATTTATGACATTTTAACTTTTTGTGTAATTTTTGAGGACTGGTCAGGATAATTTTCATAAACATATGCAATGAGCCATTAAAGTACCATTAATGGGAAAGGTGTATTAGTACAGGTGCATTGGAGTGTATTAGGAATACACTAAAATAAAAAACCTCAGGTACATGAATTTATTTCACCATTTCAAACTGACTATATGTTGTTCCCTTTCAGTCGGTCACGTTCGACGTACGTCGGAACTGACCGACGAATTGGGATCTATTTTCAGAGACCGATCTACTTCGAGTGTTCTAAACGAGCCAATGAAGATTGGCATGCGGTTGATGCATTCCACGGTCCGCATCGAAGTACCGCATATCGCTTTCAACTTTGGAGCCGAGCATTACCTGTGTGTGTGTTCCTACGAAGAGTGTTTTTCCGAATCTCGTGAAGAGGATCGCTTCTTCTCTCAGTGTCGGTGTGACGGTGCCTGGCAGCGGTGGTCGCCAGGAACATCAAAGAGCAACAACAGCTGTTTTCACAGCTCGCTGGGCGTTTCCCTTTGAGTGCTCTCAGCAGGCTTGCACCCCTGAACCGCTGCGAGCCGCGGCCATTTCCCCTGTGTGCCTCGGCACTAGTTGGAGCGGTTTTTCCTTTTCTAAAAGAGCTACACGGTTTGACCCTGCGTCTTTTTCAAGATGTCATTCAAACCGTGTGTTTCTGGATGCCGTCGTTATCTATCCCCAGTTGACGGACACGATCGTTGTCTCACGTGTTTGGGCGTTCAGCACGCTGAGGCAGCTTTTGTGGATGACCATCGCAGTCTTAAGGTCCAGGCTCAATTACCTCAAAGGGGTTGGAGTCCCATTGCGCATCCCCCGATCTAGCGGTCCTCCTGCTGCGAAGCAGAGGGCTGCTACTTTGGCTGATGCCTTTGGTGGGGACCTGAGGGTTACTGTGAGGGCACTCCCGCCGGGCCAACAGGCTCCTCAGGCCCCTCCCCCCTCCGCTGCGCCGGTTGAGTTCCCAGAAGAGCATGCTGGTCCTTCCCGCGGGGGGCCAGCTGTTACTTTTGGGGCTCCAGCTGAGGACATGATTTCGATCGCTGCATCGGGGGACGAGCTAATGAACTCTGGAGATGAGGATTCGGCTGCGCTGCCCCCTTCGGGTGTGGTAGCATTGCCCGAGTCTGATCCAGAGCTTACGGCTATGCTTTCCCGGGCCGCCGCAAGTGTCGGGTTCGAGTGGAACCCTCCATCGCGTCCCGAACCCTCGCGGCTGGACGATTGGTATCTTGGGACGGCCCGTGCTGGTTCATTTTCAAACAAAAAACATCTAGTATGTATATATTTCCCTCATGGGTACCGCTGGCTGGTCCCCACAATGTAGGTGGTTACAGGTTTTACTATCCTTGTGGGGACATTTGGTCCCCACAATGTAATATAAACCTACACACACTTCAGATATACCTTAAGTTATCAGGACAAAAAGTGTTCCCTCCAAGATCCTTTTCCTTGTGGGAACATGTTTTTGTTCACAAGGAGAACAGCTTATAAATTATATGATGATCAGTGATGTTTTTTGAAAATGTAAAAATGCAAAAGTTTTAGAGGGTTAGGGGATATAATATACAGTTTGTACAATATAAATATATGTCTATAGAATGTCCCCATGTGAGTGTGTGTGCAGGGCAACCACATATTTAGCATGGCGTGGAATAGTTTAAGATCAGAAAAATATATTTTTTGATTACTACTTTGACTATGGGAGAGGCCATATTCCCTTATAAATCCCTTATACTCTAAAATGTAATCAGTATAATTTTCAAATAAAGGGACTAAAATGAGAATGATCCAATTCCCAGACTGTAGTGTCTATTTTCTCTCTTTTCCCCTCATGATGAAGAAAATGTAGATATTATCAACTTGATTGCAAAAAAGTGTATAAAATCATTAGTGCAGTGTTCAATGATTGAAAGAGAATGGATGATTACATGTTTGGCTTTTTTATTATGGCACATGGGCTTTTTATGCACAGGGGAAATAAAATGGTTTTCTTTCACTATTGAGGACAGAATGGATAATGACAGAGTGAAAAAAAGGATGGGGTTTTACATGTTGAGGGTAAACACCTAAGTTGGAAAGATTTTGACTTTGGCTTCAAATATTAATACTATTTCAATCATGTTTTATGTGGAAGGTTTTTAATGAATGCTGGGGGAATTTGATTTTGATAAAATAAACTTTAATTGTGATAAACATTCATATCTGAATTACATAATTGTTTATTTCATAAAACAGTTATGAAATCACAAAAAGCAATCTAAAACCACTTTATTGAGGGTCAGGTGGAAATCAAGAACAAATTTAATTGTAATATAAACAAAACTTTTAGTCAATAAGCATTTCAATATTTCCTTTCTGGATTGGATTTGGACATCAAATATCTCTTTGTATTTTTCTCAGGTTTAAGCAAAATAATGTAACATTTTGGAGTGAAGATACAGAGCAGGAGGCCATAACTGGAGGCCAGAATGGCAAAAATCTCCACGGCCACAGTGTATTTCCCCGGTGAGCTGACATACGCCGGCACAAATGCAATCCACACAGCACAGAAGATCAGCATGCTGAAAGTAATGAATTTAGCCTCATTAAAATTATCTGGGAGTTTCCGAGCAAAGAAGGCTAGAAGGAAGCAGACAGCTGCAAGCAGGCCGATGTAGCCCAGCACCAGGGAGAAGGCTAATGGAGAGCCCACATCACACAAAAGAATAATCCGGGCAGTTTCACGAGTCATGAGTTTACGTGGGATGGGAGGTGCCACACTCAGCCATGTGCAGCAAATCACAACTTGCACAGCCGTGCACAAGAAGATAATGCCACGCTGCTGAAGAGGGCCGAACCATTTCATTACATTAGTGCCAGGTAGAGTGGCTCTAAAAGCCATGAGTACCACCATAGTCTTCCCAAGGATGCAGGACAGACAGAGTGAGAATGCAATACCGAATGCAGTGTGGCGAAGCCCACAAGACCAGAATGTGGGCTGCCCAATAAAGGCTAGCGCACACAAAAAACAAAGCCACAGTGAGCTAAGAATGAGGAAACTGAGCTCGGAGTTGTTAGCTCTGACTAGTGGTGTGTGGCGTTTAAGGGCAAATATCAGAGCAACTGCGAGTGTGAAACAGGATCCCAGCAGAGCCACAGCTAGCAAAGTGATGCCCATGGTATCGTTGTAGGAAAGGAACTCCACCAGCTTCGGGATACAGGTGTCTCGTCTAGTATTGGACCAGAACTCAGGCAGGCACTTTTCACACTCTAAGGCATCTGATAAATGAAAGTATAAGATAATTTAAATTTCCTCTACTATAAAGAGGAAGTACAGTAGCAAAATAAATTTTAAACAAATCTAAATTACTTTTGTTATACACAAACATCAGCAGGACAGAGATCATTTAGGATGTACCTGTCTGATTGCTAACCTCCCCAGCTGCACAGACAATGCAGTCAAAGCAGCAGAGAGGAAAGTTTGGCCTGGTAGCCTTTCTAGTACCTGGAGGACAGCTGGTGCTGCAGACGGACATAGGGACCTGCAATTCAGAGAAAAAACAAACTACAGAGATACACACCATAAATTTATGCACAAGTACCCAGCAAATACAAGAGCTACAGGGAGGAAAAGAAAGTGAGTTTCCAACATTGAATACTAAAACTTCTCAGTAAAACAAAAAAAAAAAACAAAAAAAAAACTAAAACAATAGTATACATAAATAAATTAAAAAAATGTAATTCACACTGGAGCATTACTTGTCTCTGATTTCCATTCCAGATTATGGTTTTCTCTTCAATCACTAGTTTAGGCTGCATCGTTTCATCAAATCTCCCCACAGTGGCGTACCGCACCTCTCCGTTGCCAATAAGCTGCCAGTTGATGAGATCATACATGGCCACAGGATCTCCATTGCCATCAAACTCAGTCTCCTCACCAAAGTCATTAGTGAAGTGGATATGCTTTAAATAATTCAGGAGCTGCATGTGTATGAGTGATTGGATTAGACACAAAGAGTGAATAAAAGAAAAATAAAAGTAAAATATAAAAAGGGAACCGTTGTAACATTTGTTTAATATGTATTATCTAAAATAAAGAACATTAATCTTAAGACACAAGCTTAAGACAAACAGATATAAAGGTTGTGCATTTTACCTGCCATGGCTGTATGCTGCTGGAGTTGGGACACAATCCCCCAGCAAAGGGTCCTTTGCCTGGTTCACAGTGCAGCATTGAATCCAGAGCATGTGCAATGGCATACACTGCCTTATAAACATTATAAGAGATTCTGAGCTGAGATACATCTGAGTAGATGTTACCTGTATTGGCAAGTACTTCAGAGCCATTACAGCGGGGTCTAATAGAGGAACTCTTATTGCTTGTACCTAGAGAGCACTTAAACATCTCCTGCCAAAACTGCAGAACAAATGGGTCTTGCGGGTATTTGGAGGGATGTAGCCGTAGCAGGAAAGGCTGCAGGCCGGGTATATCAGCCCTACGGATGGCATAGCCCATGGAACCCTGCAGGATGGAGTGGAATTCAGGAATGGAGAGGACGGCTGCTGTGATCCAGGCCTCGCTGGCCAACCATTGAATACCAGTGAGGTTTTGCCGAAGGGCCTCCCAAAAGAGAGCTCTTGCATCTTGCTCTAGAGCAAAGACCAGCACCACACGGGTTCCTGAATCGATGATCCTCTTTACAATCCTGGACATCTCTGTTTGGTCATGGTTTTTGGGGATTATTTCATAAAAAGCAATACATGCTCCTAGTTTGGTCACCTCATCATTAAAAATTTGAGCACCACCACGGCCATAAGCATCATCCCCTGCGAATGTGCCTAACCAGCTCCAACCGAAGTGTTGCACCAGCTGTGCAAGAGCATCCACTTGGAAAAAGTCACTGGGCATAGTCCTTAGAAATGCAGGAAACTCTAGTTTATTACTGAGACATGCACAGCTTGAGAAATAGCTTACCTAGGGAGAGGAGATCAGAGAGCATAGTATACTGTACATGACTGAAAAACAGGAATGTATCTCTGTTAGAGCATTAAAATGCACAACTCACCTGTGGAACATGAAAAACACCCAGAAAGCGTGCAACCACTAGGGATAATGTGGATCCTCCATCACCAATGACAACAGGCACCCTGCCTCGGCACTCTGGTTTGCCTGCGCCCTCTTCATTCCCATTCATTAGGGCCAAGGCTGTGCGGAGGGCATGGAAATGGGTACTGCATGAATCATAAATCTTATAACCCAGAGTTATATTTGCTAGGAGTTGTTTATCTCTGTTGATCTCCTCTATCGCAAAAATCATTGTCTGCATCCATCTAAAGGTTCGGAAATTAAACCTTTTTGGGATAAAGAGTATTAAATTATCAACAAAATCACATGTTTTTATGTTCATAACATTTCTACAGTAAATGGCTAAATATTGTAAAACTGCTCAATAATATACTTAATAAATGAGAGAGAGAATGCCAGTCTGAAATTTCATTAATAAGCAAAGGGGAAAAAAGAAAACAGCATACAATTTCAAAATATTCAACATAAATGCAGCATTGTAATATTTTATGATAATACTGACTGACCCTGAGCACTGCATAGGATGTGGCTCTGCAGTAAAAGACGGAGGAGATTCCAGCACAGTATCGTGCAGAGAAAAGAGGGCACCGATCATGATGTCTCCTTCACTGGTTAGCACAGGCAGGTCTGAGGTGCTGCGGATGAGACGACACGTCTGAAGGAGCTGTGAAGAGATCAAAGTGCTGAGGAACAACACTGTCACACAAACATACACACTGCTAAATGCCATTCTTTCTCTGTACACTTCACTGCTTGAACCAAATTATACACTGCTTTGAAGCTTCATTGCACAGAGGGGTTTCCTACATGATATGATGCCACTAATATTTACAAATGCATGAACACACATTCTAGCTCACTCTCGCTAACACAGTGCACACAAGATTCACCTAAGCCCAACTTTATACTTTACTCAGAAGCAACCTTAAATAAACGTACATAAACCACACACATTCCCTGAGGGAATCTCTCAGTACATAAACAGCACATAAGCACATTTTGAGCTAACAAAACTTTATTTTACCTTTCTTAAAAAGGTCACAAAAAAATAAAAAATTAAATGGGTTAAAAATAAAACACATACATTATACATGTTTTTCAGAAAAAAGATAAAATAAATTTTCACCAATAACAGTACATATTTTTTCCACCAAAATCACCAAAATCTCTTTAAAACCCTCTATATTATCCATAAAACTATAATATTTATATTCTAAATTATTTTCCATTAAATATCTCCAACCCCTTTAGTCAATTGTGGCTAATAAATTACTTCCCATTCTGGTATTTCTTCATCTTTTACTCCAATTCTTGGCCTGCTAATAATGCCAGATGTTTCACTGTAACAACTTTAGCTTTGATGAAAGCATCATCCATGCCTGGGGCTTAATTTTTCTAAAAGTCTACTCTTGAACCATAAATAATTGTTTTTTCTAATAGCTAATATAACGAGAATTTTTGTGAGACAAGTTTTCTGCATTCTAGAATGTCCCAAGCTTTGAAAAAACTACATAAAAAGGAAGAATTCCTCTCACATTTAAAACATTTCTGTCCAAAAGAAAAACGGGTTTGTTTCACTCCTTTAGAATACAACCAGCTAATACTCACCATGAAGTTTCTAAGTTACCATATAAAAACTTTTACACAAATTGTATTCTAAAAGCAGCTTTTCTATTGGCCAAATGAATCAAATAAAACTCTCTGTGGTATCCAGTGCAATTAATCCTAAACACATAAGACATACATGGACGGAGCCATCTCCATTTTTTTTAATCTTCCTTTTAGCATTTCTAAAATGCCCTCCATATTTTTCTTTTCCATAAAATCGTTTCCTAAATAAACACCTAAATACATAAAACCTCCACTACTCCAACGTAGAGCACCTGGTAATTGGGGATTTTCTTCCCTCCAATCTCCTACTAATAGACCAGAACTGTTTTTCAAATTAACTTTAGCAGATGAGATATTTCCAAAATCATGTACTTTTGAAGTTATTTTGTGAAGATCATGTTGATTTTTAATAACAACATCATCTGCATAAGCTTATGTAATACACAGGTGCAAACTCATCAGCGATTTTTAGCCCCACAAAATCATTGCGAAATCTGTTCAATAAAGGTTCTATTAATGTATACAACATGCCTGACAATGAGCAACCTTGTCTTATCCCCCTTTTCACCTTAAAAGATGCACTTAAGCCACCATTGACCTTTAAAATACTCTCAACACCTCCATAAAGAAATTTTAACCATATTAAAAAAAAAAGCCTCCATTGTGCGCTCCATAAATATTTGTGCTACACACGATCAAAAGCCTTTTCTTGATCCATCGAAACCAAACCAAATTTAAAACCAAACAAATTAGAAGTATAAAGTAATTACTTCATTATGCTCCAAAACATTTTTTTTTAAACTCTATGGGGATTCCATCGATTCCAGGAGCTTTACCATTGGTCATACTCATCACTGCTGAGTACAGTTCAGGCAATAACAATGGTGGCTTCAAGTTTAGCATTTATTTCAGCTGATACTTTCGGAAGACCGTCAAAAAATATATGTGCAACATTAAAATCTTTATATTCAGGGGCATAAAGATTCAAATAAAAATCAACAGCTCCCTTGTGAATTTTTAGAGGGCTCTGTCAAATCATTCCCATTAGCATCCCGTTGTTACAATCCACGCCTGTCCTGGACTCCATTTCCCATGATCCTCCCTGTCTCACACCTGAAATCACTCACTCCTCATCTCTCCCACTCTCCCTGGATTCCCTGCACCTGGTCATCGTCATTAGCACTCCCTTTATATTGATCTCACTTCCCTGCACTCCTTGTCCGTTCTTATGTGTTATGCCTATGTGTGTCGTGTTCTCTTTCCCTTTATAAATAAAAACCCGTCTTTGTGGAAGCCCTGGATCTTCTCTTCCCTGCTGCACTACACACCGTAACAGAAGAACGGACCAAAAACTGCCAGGACTGCTGTGAAGATGGGAATCTTCCTGACCCCGATCTCTCCCGTGTCCCCCCTTAAAGACACGTCAGCGGTGGATCGCCTGTGGGGTCTCAGGCAGGGCGGTCGCCCGCTGGAGAGGTACGTGGAGGAATTCGCTGAGCTGTCTTCTTTGGTGAACTGGCCAGATGCACCACTTAACGTGTGTTTTTTGATGGGCCTGGACGAGGACACTATTCGATATATTGAACCTGCCTGTTCCTTTTCCCTAGTCGAGTCGATGAATCTGATTCTCTGTTTAAATTGTTCCAATTTCGAAATTGAAGAGGTTCAAGAGAATGAGTGTCTTCCTCGTCCGGTCCCCTCAGAGAAGCACGCGGCCTGGTCAGTTCACCCACAGCCAGTTCCCTCCACATATCCCTCCAGTGGGCCTTCCCGTGTTGTCCTGCCTGTCCACAAACCCAAATGGCAGAGAAGGAGGGCCAACGCCAAGCCCTCGTCTCCGGCCAAGATGGCCGCAGCCACGCCAGAGCCCTCATCTCCGGCTAGGATGGCCGCCGCCACGCCAGAGCCACAGGACCTCTGGTTGATAGACTTTTGGAGCGATCCTGACGCCTCAGTTCCCACTCCGAGCCTCCTGGATTCCGCTCCAGGCTTTCCCGTTCCCGCTCCGAGTCTCCTGGATTCCGCTCCAGGCTTTCCCGTTCCCGCTCCGAGTTTCCTGGATTCCGCTCCAGGCTTTCCCGTTCCCGCTCCGAGTCTCCTGGATTCCGCTCCAGGCTTCCCAGTTCCCGCTCCGAGTCTCCTGGATTCCGCTCCAGGCTTCCCAGTTCCCGCTCCGAGTCTCCTGGATTCCGCTCCAGGCTTCCAAGTTCCCGCTCCGAGTCTCCTGGATTCCGCTCCAGGCTTCCAAGTTCCCGCTCCGAGTCTCCTGGAGCCCGCTCCGAGTCTCCTGGAGCCCGCTCCAGCCCTCCTCGAGCCCGCTCCAGCCCTCCTCGAGCCCGCTCCAGCCCTCCTCGAGCCCGCTCCAGCCCTCCTCGAGCCCGCTCCAGCCCTCCTCGAGCCCGCTCCAGCCCTCCTCGAGCCCGCTCCAGCCCAGGAGCTCATCCCATTCCGCGTGCCCTCCATACTACCCCTGAATTCCCCCAAGAAAGTTTTGGGGGGGGGGCTATATACCCGGGGGTGGGGAACATGTGGGTGGAGCACATGTGGGTGGGGCTCCTGATCCGCCATGGACTCCCAAGGCTCCTGATCCACCATGGCATCCCACGGCTCCTGATCCGCCGTGGACTCCCGAGGCTCCTGATCCGCCGTGGCATCCCACGGCTCCTGATCCGCCGTGGACTCCCGAGGCTCCTGACCCGCCGTGGCCTCCCACGGCTCCTGACCCGCCGTGGCCTCCCGAGGCTCCTGACCCGCCGTGGCCTCCCGAGGCTCCTGACCCGCCGTGGCCGCCCGAGGCTCCTGACCCGCCGTGGCCGCCCGAGGCTCCTGACCCGCCGTGGCCGCCCGATGTCCTAGTCCCGCCCTGGAGACCTCTGTACCTGTCTGCACCGCCCCCGCACCTGCGTGTAGGTCTCCAGGGTGCCCACCCCCCCTCCCCGGTGTTTCATCTAAGGCGCGAGGACGCGCCTACCGGGAGGGGGAAGTAATGTTACAATCCACGCCTGTCCTGGACTCCATTTCCCATGATCCTCCCTGTCTCACACCTGAAATCACTCACTCCTCATCTCTCCCACTCTCCCTGGATTCCCTGCACCTGGTCATCGTCATTAGCACTCCCTTTATATGGATCTCACTTCCCTGCACTCCTTGTCCGTTCTTATGTGTTATGCCTATGTGTGTCGTGTTCTCTTTCCCTTTATAAATAAAAACCCGTCTTTGTGGAAGCCCTGGATCTTCTCTTCCCTGCTGCACTACACACCGTAACACCCGTAAGGAATGAATGAATCAACTTTGGCTATTTTTTGTTCAAGATCAAAAAAATAGTTTCAATTTGTAAGATCTCACTAATGCTCCTTGCCCTTTGATTCTGTAAAAAGATGTTAAAACATATATTTTTTTTCTTTTTAATAGACAGAGAATAACTTTGATCTTGAGTGGAATCACTTAAACTGAAGTTCAAATATTTCAGATTCAAGATCTTCAATTAATTTAACAATAATCCTAGAGGTATTAAGAGTGCATTGTTTACAACATTGTTGAATCTGAATTTTTCCCACATCCCACCATTGTCGAAATTATTCAAATTGCTGTAAATTTGTCTTCCATTGCTCCCAAAAAATCCATAAAAACCTTTTTTAAAATGAGTATCATTTAACAATGAAACATTGAAATGCCAATATGCACTCTTTAGTAAAAACAACTCCACAAACTAAACCGTAATCTGAAAAAATAACTGGAGTTATAGCACAGGATTTAAAGATCTGTAAATTATGTTTATAACAAATTATCCTACTGATCAACATGATTGCGATCTAAGTTGTTGATCGTACAATTAAAATCTCCAGCTAAAAAAGGAAATCTACAGACTCATATCCTGCCAGAGTATCAGACTATTTTTCCAACAAAAGCATTCTTTCTTTTGCTTTAACAGGAGCATATACATAATTAAAACTGTTTTTCTTTAGTATTTTACAATGACATTAACTAACCTTCCTGCTATGACATCATCTACTTCATATGACAGAGGTATAAACTCCAGCACTAATAGCACTTTTATTTATAACAGTGCCACCATTCCCTCTGCCAATCAACTTCATTATCAATACATGAGTGAGTTTCTTGTACGAAGGAAATATCAATATTCTTTAATTTATCCAACTCATAAAAGGAAACTCTTTTCTTGGGATCTTGTGCTCTATTCAGATTTAGTGAGGAAATCTTAAACTCAGCCATAAAAAAAAAAAAAAAAAAAAAAAAAAAAAAAAACCTCACTACATAACATTTCCATAAATTATTGTGACCCTTCCTATTTGCACTTGTGCCTTCTGCACCAATTTCTTAAGACAATATACTTCAGTCTCAGTAAGACCATCTCCTCCCACATTTTTCATCATCATTTTTGCGGATTCGATGAACTTAGCTCGATTCGGGGAAAAAATCATCAACAACCACATTTCTCTTTCCTTTTGTTACTTGCAAGAAGCTACTTTTTTTCTAAATCATACTTCTTCCTTGTATTTATCACTATCTGAGTGGACATTTCTCTTTCACTATCAGATTCAGATCCATCTCCATCTCACTACTGGCATCTGTCTTAATTACTTATTTTGTCTTATCTTGTTTTTTTTAATATGACCCCTCTTTGAGATCTGTTCACCTGCACTCTTAGTTGCTTTATACATTACAACTGGTACTTTAAATTTGGGTTTAGTGACTTTGGCTTCCATTAACTCTTGCCAGAAACAAATACTGCAACATTTTTTGCCATTTACCTGATTTGAATAATATAAATTGATAATGTTCTATGTGTATGCCATAGTAAATAGATGTGTTTTTAGTCTAGATTTAAACTGACAGAGTGTGTCTGCTTCACGAACAATGACTATTCCAGAGTTTAGGTGCTAAATAGGAGAAGGATCGACCGCCTGTAGTTGATTTTGATATTCTAGGTATTATCAACTGGCCAGAATTTTGAGACTGCAATTGACGTAATGGAGTATAATGCATTAAGAGCTCGCTCAAGTACTGGGGAGCTAAACCATTTAGTGCTTTGTAAGTAATTAGCAAGATTTTAAAATTTATACAATGTTTAATAGGGAGCCAGTGCAGTGTTGACAGAACTGGGCTAATATGGTCATACTTCCAGCTGCAGTTTATTTATTAAGCGGACAGGGCAACCACCCAGTAGAGCATTACAATAATCTAGCCTTGAGGTCATGAATGCGTGAACTAACTGTTCAGCATTTTGCATTGAAAGCATGTGCCGTAATTTAGATATATTCTTGAAATGAAAGAATGCATTTTTACAGATGCTAGAAACATGGCTTTCAAATGGAAGATTGGTATCAAAGAGCACACCCAGGTTCCTAACTGACGACAAGGATTTGACAGATCAAGTTTTCAGTATTCTAGGTTACTATGTGCAGAGTTTTTTGGTCCAATAATTAAAAAATCAGTTTTTTTCAGAATTAAGTTGTAGGAAATTTTTTATATCAGCTATGCATTCCGTTAATCTTGTGAATTGGTAAGTTTCGTCAGGGCGCGAAGAAATATAGAGCTGAGTATCGTCAGTATAACAATGAAAACTAACGCCATGCTTCCTAGTGATATATAATGACATAATGTATAGTGTGCCATTCAAATTACGGTGACCTATTCTTAATCTGGTCATAACTATTTCTTCTTTTCTATTCCCTCACGTATTCTTCACAGCACCAACTTTATTTTGAATAGCATACAACATTTTTCACTTTAGTCTCCCTGTCCCACTGATGTTGCCATTCTCTAACAGCTTCTTTCCATATTATTCTCTTTCCTTGAGATTTCCTTTTTTCATTACCCACAATGCCAATATGAGCAGGAATCCAAATCAGTTAAATCTCAGAGTATTTTTGCCTTATTCTTGCATATTGTCAATATTGAATACAGTAAATCCTAATGACTATGGGACATATCTGTCATTAGACTGTACAGAGCTGACACTGAATCACTTCCAGTTAAAGCTTTATTTATTAAATTTTTTCCCTAATCCATTCTGGTGCCGTGGTTCGTCTGCTTACCTCACCTCTTTGATTAAAAATAGCAATTGTAGATCCAGTCTTTCCTGTTTCTGGATCCTTTGATCTATCTGTATAAATCTAAACAATCTTCATACTTACGGTCTATATACCTTTTAGAAAAAGAAGTTTATTCAAGTGTGCTATTAGTATACTTTTAAACTGAAAATAAGAATGTATACTTTCAGTCTTCCTTTTATGTACTTCTCAGAAATATACTTAAAAATTGCACTTAAGTAAATTTACATCGATCAGGCATAACATTATGAGCACTGACAGGTGAAGTGAATAACACTGACTATCTCTTCATCATGGCACCTGTTAGTGGGTGGGATATATTAGGCAGCAAGTGAACATTTTGTCCTCAAAGTTCATGTGTTAAAAACAGGAAAAATAGGCAAGCGTAAGGATTTGAGCGAGTTTGACAAGGGCCGAATTGTGATGCTAGACGACTGGGTCAGAGCATTGTTACCTAAGCATTGTTGCAGACCATGTACACCCTTTCATGGAAACTGTATTTCCTGGTGGTTGTGGCCTCTTTCAGCAGGATAACGCACCCTGCCACAAAGCAAAAAATGGTTCTGGAATGGTTTGAAGTACACAACAACAAGTTTAAGGTGTTGACTTGGCCTCCAAATTCCCCAGATCTCAATCTAATCGAGCATTTGTGGGATGTGCTGAACAAACAAGTCCGATCCATGGAGGCCCCACCTTACCACAACACACCTTCAGGGGTCTAGTGGAGTCCATGCCTCGACGGGTCAGGGCTGTTATGGCAGCAAAAGGGAGACCCACACAATATTAATGTTATGCCTGATCGGTGTATAATTATATATATATATATATATATATATATATATATATATATATATATATATATATATATATATATATATATATATATATATATATATATATATATATATATATATACACACATATACATACACATATACACACACTCACACACAGTAAATTCACAAACAGTGATCTTCCTAAATATACCAGACCTACTGGTATATTTACATATTTGTCATTAATTAGTACTGAAAATAATGTAGGACTTACGACTGTTACGTAATGTAGACTCGGAACACAAAGAGGAATGGTTAACAGAGTTTATTCGAGACAGCACGAATAAACAGGCAATGTAAACAGGTGAGTAGACACACAGGTGAGACTTGATGTTCTTTGGATGTGAGAATGATGGAATGTCTTTTCCTTACAGGGGCAGGGACTCGTGGGATTCAGGTGAAGCGGAAACCAGGTTGGATGCACACACCTCTATCTTCGACAGATGAACATGGAGAGTGAAGGTAAGACTTGAGGGTAATCGCTGGAGAACAGGACACAGGAGAAATCGCTGGAGAAACAGGTAGGTAGTCCAGGTTGTATATCCACGATCAGACAACTGACTGAGGTGAGGTGTGTGCTTATGAAGTGAGCTGCTGAGGGTGCAGATGAGGTGCAGGTGTGCGTGATTAGTACTCTGGTGATTGGGTGCGCTGTGGTTGACTGGTGAGAGAGCCTGGCAGATCTGTCACAACGACACTCCCCTGAGGTGACAAATGTAATACTAACGTTTCAGCTTTTTCCTTATTTGTCACTGCAATTTCTCAGAACTGGAAAACTCCATTCTCTCCTGTCCCCACCCATCTTTTTAATCATTGCCCACACCTCTCCAATCTGAGTTGTATTCCCAATTGAGCTACAGTAATTCCTCCTGTATGTTCTTTTTGCCTGTCTTACTGTTTTCCTTGCCTGTTAATACTTATATTGAATTTAAATTTAAATTATGAGTTCTTTTCACTACTTTAAATGATTTGTTCTTATTTCTGACTGCTACTTTACATTCTTCATCCCACCATGTTACTGTTTTCCTCTTTACATTACCTTTACTTTTTGGAACGGACTCTATTGCTGCTGTTATTATGCCTTCCTTTATTTTATTTTTAAGTGTTTCTATATCATCATTATAATCAATCTGATTCAGACATTTGTCACTTTCTTTCTGGAATTTTCCCCAATCAGCCATTTTCATCCTCTTCCTTCTGTATTTTGAGATACAGAAATATTAATGTTACACA
Organism: Rhinogobio ventralis; assembly: GCA_039654625.1. Classification (NCBI taxonomy): domain Eukaryota; kingdom Metazoa; phylum Chordata; class Actinopteri; order Cypriniformes; family Gobionidae; genus Rhinogobio; species Rhinogobio ventralis. Next base: position 24,307,913 of record CM077206.1, on the reverse strand, counting down.
ATATTGGATAATGATCACTACCTACTGTTCCGTCTTTATAGGCACTCCAATTACATATCGCTGCCTTTACTAAAATTAACCCACACATTTTGTCTCTTGACTGTACATTGAATTCATCCCTCACTTCTTCCCACTTTAATCCTGTCATACCTAGATGACGTATTGCTACTTTAACAATAATCTGAATTATTTTAGTTTTAGACCTGATTTCAGCTGTAAAATGTATCACCTTCACTAGGTGGCCTTAACTACCATGTACTAACATTTAAATTAATCATTTGATACAATGCACTTATGTATGTACACAATGTACATACATGTTTTTACATTGTACTTACATTTTAAAAATTACCTGCATGTAATTACATCTGTAATTAATTTCTGTAGTTACATTTTTAATTACACTGTTGACACTTCCCTTACACCTAACCCTACCCTTAAACCTACCCATACCACCACACCTGTCCCTAACTTTACCCGTATCCCACCTCAATATCAGCAAAAGTGTTTTGCAATACAATATGAACACAATAAGTTCATTGTACTTATTTTTTGATGTAAGCACATAGTAGTTAAGGCCCACCTAATATAAAGTGGGACCCTATTTTCTTCTTCTCCCATTGTTCCTTGTTCTTGTTGGCCTTCCCTTTTCCCCTTTTTACGCATTCTTTCCTCTGATTCTCCTTTTCCTGTTCAGTTCTTTTAACAGCCTCAACATAAGAAATGTTTTCCTTCTTTTTCACCTGGTGTTTTTTAACTTCTTTTCTCATCAATTCACAACCCCAAAAGGCCACACTATGATTCCCTTCACAATTACATCACTTTGGCCTTACTTCCTCACCATACTTACCATACTCATGATCCCCACTGCACCTAGCACACCTTATTTTTCCTTTACATACCTTAGCCATGTTCCCAAATTCCTGGCAATTATTGCATTCGTTTAGGTATTGATTTAGGTACATATTCCCTTATGCTGTACCTCATAAATCCATAATATATAACTATTTTGCTACATCCTTTGTTTCAAACTCGACCAAAACAGATTCTGTTTCTACTTTCCCAATTCCCCTTGTCATTCTTACAGCACTTTTTACTGACCTATTCTGTATCCTCAAGTTCACGACCAACTCTTTCATATTTACAGTAAGTGAAATTCCATACATGCCACCAGTTCTTTTCTCGCCCACTCTTATTACTTTTACTACTTTAAAGAGAGAGAGAAAATTTACAAAAGCTTTTATTTACAAAAATTCACCTAATTAAAATTACATAGCCTTCAAGTAACAACTCAATACAAATAAATAAAGTGTAAAAAGATCGTCAATACATTTATAGTAATAAAAAACCAAAAAAAATCTAGATTGTACCAGGTTAAAAAACAAATTAAATTTCAATGGATCCATCAAAAAGATTGTCCTGCCTAGATTAAAATTACCCGAACTATTTAAAATCACTCTTGCCACAGCATTCCAGTTTAAGACATCTGAAACGGTATCAGTCCCTGACCACCTTCTTTCTTAGGCAGAAATAAAACACTTTGCGGGATCCAATGTAGCTTATCCCAAAAGAAGTCCATTAGCAGTGCTTATAATTTCGTTAACAAAGTTAACGGGGGATCCAAACAAGCAAACTTGTGCCACAGCGAAGAGGCCACTAATTATTAGCAATTAAATCTCGCCTTCTAAACTACATTTTTGGAACCAGCCATTTCCATTTTTCAAGTCGACCTTTAACTTTCTCAATTATACCCTTCCAATTCTTTGGCAGTATGAGTTTATTCCTGCATTCTAGTAACATTGCACCTTGAAGTTTTCACCTTAGGTGTTGTAACAAAGGCTCAATTGCTAAAGAGTATAACATACCAGATAATGCACAACCCTGTCTTATGCCTCTAAAAACTTCAAAAGGAGTACATAAACCACTGTTGACCTTTTAAAATACTCCCCACATCACTATAAAGGACTTGAATAAAGTTAATAAAATTCTCACTAAAACCAAATGCAGTTAAAACCTTCTATAAAAAAACAATGTTCTACCCGATCAAAGGCTTTTTCTTGATCTAACGAAATAAAACCACAATTTAGGTTTAGCATCTTGGAGACTTCGATAAGATCTCGAGTTAAAGCAATGTTGTCAAATATTGATCTACCTGGGAAACATAAGTTTGATCAGGATGGCTAACATTGGCAACCATTACATTAGCCAATCTGTTAGCGAAAACCTTTGATAAAAGAGCTGCAGAGCAAAGAATCTGGACTTCAACACTTTGTCTCCAAGATCTCCTTTTTTCGGTAGGAGAGTCAACACAGCTCTTCAGCAACTTTGAAGCAGTTTACCCCTTGTCAGACTGGTATTCAACACTTCCAGGAAATCTTCTCCTATTGTTGACCAAAAGGACTTATAAAAGTCAACTGGTATACATCAGTGCTAGGTGTTTTTCCAGACCCCATCCCTCAAAGTTCTTTTTTCTAGCTCGCTCATACTTAGAGGGCCAGAAATTTCAGCGTTGATGCTTTCAGGCACCTGAGGTGAGTTTTCAAAGAAAAACTCACACTCATTTTCTAGCTCTACAGTTACTTCACTTTTATATGAATTTTCATAAAAGGATACTCTGGCGAATATCTGAAAGATCTGTCAAAGGAATTCCAGACCGTAAAACATGAATAGCTCTACTTTGACCATAATTTTGTTGAAGCATCCATTTGATCCATGCTTTGGAATCTTGACCTGATCAAGGCCCCCTTTTGGAGCCAAGTAGATCAGGCAATTGGGTGTTTTTTTTGTTTTGTTTTTTATCTAAAAGCAAATGTAAGAAACCTCTTTGTAACGAAGTTCGTAGAAATAAGGAGGAAGAAGGCGGGGTGACTGGGACTCGTGGTTTTTATTCAACACTCTCGTGGTACAAAATAAAGTCACGCTCACAGCGCTCTCAACAACTCAATTCAGTATAACTTGTTCACAGCAATCTTTCTCCGTCTGTAGTCCACGAGTGCCCAGTCCTTCTCTCTCCTCTATGTCTGTTTTCCTCTGGCTTTTGTACCTACTCTCCGCGCCAATCACTGCAATCAGACACATTGCACTTTGCACATTGCACTTGACCTACTTACTTACCGCCACTCTCTTGACTCTCTTCAGGCAGACCTCGCTAAACCACGCCCCATCTGCCACACTCTTGTTTCAGCCTCCAAGATACTCATTCTAAAATTAGTCTCTGTAGTGATGTTTCTAGTAAACTGTAATCAAAGCTGCTTAATTTGAGCTTTTCCTACATCCCACCATTGTTGTACAAAGTTATAAAAACCTCTCTTAGTTTTAAAATCCTCCCAAAAGAAAATAAATAATTATATAAAACATTTGTCACTTAATAATGCAGTGTTGAATTGATAAAAGATTGATAAAAACCGAACATTTGACCATACAATGGTCAGAAAAACTAACAGGTACAATGTGACAGTTCCTTATGATATTGTAATGGTGTTTAACCCTTGTGCGGTCCTTATTTAGGAGTCACACTGGTGGTCTTAGCGGTCAAAGGTGACTGAACCCCTGAAATGTAACTTGAAATGAATTATTTTTTCAGTAAAATCAATAATCATAATAAAATCATATTTGTTCAAAAATATATTTTCTTTTTTATTTAGCATTTTGAGAGTATTTTGTTTTGTGGCACTAATTGATATTTATGCAGTAATATCTATAGATTAATATCTATTTTTCCCATAGAAAATAATAATAATTAAAAAAAATTATTAGGTGGAAGATTTGAATATAGTAGTAGTAGTAGTAGTAGTACTCACAGTACACACAAAAACGTATCATACACATATAATAAATAAATAAACAAAGTGGCAAGAAAACTGTAATTGTTGCACATCTTGTTTGAGGTTAAGAAAGACAAAATAAAATGACTATATATAAGAACCGGTCAATCAATAAAAGCAGTAATGCACATTCATTGTCTGATAGTTAACTGCATTAAGTACAGGTATACGATAGATGTAGGTACCGAATTCCTAAAATGAAAAGTTAATAATGCCTCGACACAGGGTAGATGGATTGTAAAGTCTCACAGCAGTAGGCATAAATGACCTCCTGTAGTGTTCTCTGTTGCACCATGGCTGGATCAGTCGGTTTGAATGTACTTCTCATTCCAGCAACCTTGTCATGGAGGGGGTGTGAGGTATTGTTTGTGATGGTCAACAGCTTATATATTTAAACAATCTTAAAGACTACTTTTTGTCAAGTTTTAGATTTTTTTTTTGTTAGAAATAGTGATTTGAAGTGTTAGTTTATGCATTATAATTACAGTCAAACTGTGTTAGAAAGAGAACGCAAGGAAGCATTTTGTTACCCATTTTTTTATTCAGAATTTCATTCAATCACCCTGTGACATCACATCACTCATCACAGAGCTTTTTTTCTGCATTATTACTGAATTATTGAATTGATTTCACATACTCTCAAAACTTTGCTCTGTGTTACAGACAGCAGTTCCTAGGTGTGTGACAGTGTGTGTGTGTGTGTGAGTGAATGGGTGTGTTTATTTCAAAGCCTTGATGTTTTAGAGTGTCACCCCTTCACTGATGTGAGCTTTTTCTGCATTATGACTGAATTATTTAATGGATTTCACATATTCTCAAAACTTTGCTCTGTTACAGACAGCAGTTCATAGGTGTGCATGCGTCTGTGTGTGAGTGGATATGTCTATATCACAATCTTGATGTTTTATAGTGTCATCCCTTCACTGTTGTGTACTTTTTTCAGTATTGTGGCCAATTTGAAGATTGTGCACAAAGATTCTCTGTATTTTTTGTTTTTGTCAATTTTCCATTCATTTCCTATGGTTGGACATTTTTGACCGAAAAGACCATGAGTGTGACTATTTTTTACGACCACTTAGCCTGTTCGAATCATACCCAAAATAGTTTTTTATTTGTGTTCACATTCCAAGTGTCATAAACATTTTTAAAAAGTCAAAACGTAAAATTCTCCGGTCAGAAGTGACCGAAGACCACACAACTGTGAGTTTCTTGAAGATTTTTTTTTTCTTTTTTTTTTCTGTTTACACATTTCATGTTACATTATTCTTTTTTTCACATATCTTGCTCCATTTACATTCACTAAAGCAACACTAACTTCACCCATAAAGATTAAAAAACAAAACAGTAAAAACAAACTACTGATTATCAATAAATTAACTTTTTCCACCACCATCATTGCTCATTTCAGTATTGAGTTTACTCACTAGTTTCTTTAACCTATACATTTCCTTATTAGTAAAAAAACCTTCAGCCATCATACACCTTGTCTTTTTGAAAATATTCGTTCACTCGTACTCCTCTTCTATTTTTTGTTTCTTTATAGAAACAGTTTTTCCACTTCTTCCACTTCATAATTGCGACTCACAATTTCACTCTGTGAAAGAGAGAGGCTAGAATCTGATTCGCTGTCACTCTCTGTCACCCCGGTCTTCACATTCAACTACATATTTTTTCTTCACAGGCCTCAACTCACCAGTAATATCTCTTTTCTTTCGTTTTAGTGGTACTTTAAACAGTGCATGTTCTGCCTCTACGTCAATGCCATCATTATCGCATATTTGCTCTTTCAAAGGCTGTTTTTCTCCCTCGCACTGGGAGATCTCCGATACCTTGTTTAAGGTGTTACTGTCCGAAGAAGTGACTATTCGATATGTCAAGGCAAGTCCATCATCAAAAGACCCAGTGGACTTCGCATCATCTGCCTTTTTGTTAAACGACCACTTCGTTACAATTAACTCAGACTAAACCTGATTTACTGCTTGCAGTTCTGTTGCAATCGGCTCAGGCTCAGCTCGCTCTGCTGCGATCGCGTCTGGCTCTGTACTGTTTAAAGTGGGTTGATTTTTTCTCGGGTGGAACATTTCATTTTCCCTGTTTTTGCAAATACAACATAGTCAAAATTGGCGATACAAAATTTAAACAAAAGGTCTAATTCAACATCGTCTTTCACAATCATGTAGGCAAATCACCTAAATTAAACTACATGTTTTACCCACGAAGATCCACTTCTAATCAGTGTTTTTATTAATCTGAGACACCAATTTACCGGGGAAAGAGATTGTGTTAATAACTGGTCACTGATAAACGGAGGAACATTATATAATGTCACTTTTTTGGATAGCAATGATAAAGGGAGAACGTCTCGGTTACGTATGTAACCCTCGTTCCCTGAGGAGGGAACGGAGACGTAACGTCAGTGACTGACGAATGGGGGTTTCGCCTAGATGCCTATCATCTTCGAGATCTAGAAAACGCCCAATGGCAGGCCAACTCCGCCCCACAGTGTGGGTATATAAGGAAGTACGCTGGCAACAGTCTACCCTCGTGCATGTCACAGAGCATCCGGGCCTGTTTGTAGGCCTGAAGGATGGCCATGGCATGCAGAGAGGCGGTGGCCTGCCCCGCAGCTCTGCAGTACCTTGCCACCAAAGTAGACGAGAACCTACAGGCCTTGGAGGGGTGCTTGGGATCACCGCGCCACATTGAAGCACTCTGTGCAAGAGGGGGGTGTGGCCCAAGGAATAATCGTCTGGGTTTATGCCACACCGCAGCCCTCAGGTCACCACGCCTGTGAGAGAAAGCTCTGCAGATTGCTGAAGCTCCCAGGGAAACACACACACAGCTGTTGCAGATCACTGCACAGATCAGCAGGCAGGCAATGTGAGATCGCTGGAATGCGCCGTAACACCAACACCGACTGGAAAGCTGCTCGTCTCGAAGAAGCTGACGATAACTCAGAAGGCTTGAGGAGTGAAGAGATAGATACTCTTGGCTCCGAAGCAGAAACATAATGCGATGTTGCCAGCGTACTTCCGGTGGAGTTAAGCTATGCAAATTCCGCATTCCCATGGCATTGGCCTGCCATTGGCCGTTTTCTAGATCTCAAAGATGATAGGCTTCTAGGCGAAACCCCCATTCGTCAGTCACTGACGTTACTCTGAGTGACTGAACCAAAGGGTACAGGCGTAAACAAACCATGGTAACACTTTACAATAAGGTTGTATTAGTTAACCTTAGTTAATGAATTAGTTAACATGAACTAACCATGAACAATGTCTGTAGCTTTACTGTTTTTGTAAGGTTATCTTTCTGTAGTTTACGTAGCAGTTGACACACTAAGGATTAACATTTCTAACTCACCATCTTACTCTAAAGGTAAAAATGCTGTTGTGTATCTTATCAACATTATTTAATAAGCCATTGGTTTTGGGCTGTTGGTAAACATAATTCTAAAGTGGAAACCATCTGAACATCAACTGATAGGTTGATTCATGTTTAAATGCACTTTACTATCATTACTTACATTCAACAAAGCATTAATGGATTTTGGGACCCTTATTGTAAAGTGTACACTATTTCAACATTACCTGATGTGTTACTAACATTTGTAGACTTTTATTAACATGACTTACCATTAACAAAGCATGTATTAATGTTTTTTGAGAACCTTATTGTACAGTGTACACTATTTCAACATTAACTGATGTGTTACTAACATTTGTAGACTCTTTATTAACATGACTTGTCATTAACAAAGCATTTATTATTATTTACTACTTTGTAATGAACCTACAAATATTAACACATCAGTTAATGTTGAAATAGTGTACACTTGATAATAAGGTTCTCAAAAACCATAAATATACATGCTTTGTTTAATAATGTTGATAAAGTACACAATAGCATTTTTACCTTTAGAGTAAGATGGTGAGTTAGGCCATGTGTGGTGTGTTCATCCTTAGTGTGTGTCAGCTGCTACGTAAACTAATGTAAATATATACAGTAAGATAACTAATTGCACTGTTAATGAGAATAGATGCATTAATATATGTGTGATTAATGCTGAACGGTGTTGTTCATGGTTAGTTTATGTTAACTAATGCATTAACAAATTGCGCTGTTATTGTGAATAGATGCATTAATATACGTATGTGTGAGTTTATGTTAACAAAGATTAACTAATGCTGAACAGAGGTGTTGTTCATGGTTAGTTCATGTTAACTAATGCATTAACTAATGTTAACTAATACAACTTTAAAGTGTTACCCAAACGATCAATAATAATCCCTTGCTTAACTAGCTCATTTGCTTTGTCTACACTATTTAGAAATATGACATTGGCATTTTTCATTTTTGAGGCTGACAAAATGCACTCATGGCCCACAGTTTCTCTTATAGCTGAACAGCAATCCTCTGCACTCACTGCAGACGCCACCTTCACTGCATGTGGCCTCTTTCAGCAGGGTTCAAAACCTGCGAATCTGGGATCACCATGCTTGCCCAGATGCAGGTAGCACACGGCCCAGATCAACAGACCAAAAAACTATTATTAGTAACTAATACAGTCAACCAAAAAGAAAGAAAAAGAAGAAAAGGTAGAAAAAAGGTTGAGGGTGAAATACTAGTTCTAGGCACAGCAGCCACGAAATTTCACTCTCACTCAATCAACGCTCAAAACTCACCACACACTCTCCACACTCACCTAGCAAACGCTCATGCATGCGTATGAGAGAGAGAGAGAGAGAGAGAGAGAGAGAGAGAGAAAATATGAAATAAATGTTTTCTGCAAAATTATGTGGCTAGTAAACTAATTAATGATTCTCACAAAACTGTTACTTTGGAAGAAAAAGGACCAAATTGCAGAATAGGCAAAGTAAATTATGCTACAAAGGGCACATATATCATACCATATATATACCACTTTTTTATATATATATGTATATATACTCCACTAGACCCCTGAAGGTGTGCTGTGGTATCTGGCATCTGGTATCTAGATGTTAGCTGCTGATCCTTTAAGTCCTGTAAGTTGGGAGGTGGGGCCTCCATGGATCGGACTTGTTTGTTCAGCACATCCCACAGATGCTCGATTGGATTGGACAGGGTTCAGCATGTGCACTCTGACTGCTTTGTCCCATACACTGTGTATTCTGACACCTTTCTATCAGAACCAGCATTAACTTCTTGAGCAATTTGAGCTACAGTAGCTCGTCAGTTTGATCAGACCACACGGGCCAGCCCCCCATGTGTATCAATGAGCCTTGGCCGCCCATGACCCTGTCACCGGTTCACTACTGTTCCTTCCTTGTACCACTTTTGATAGATACTGACCACTGCCGACCGGGAATACCCCACAAGTGCTGCAGTTTAGGAGATGCTCTGACCCAGTCGTCTAGCCATCACAATTTGGCCCTTGTCAAACTCACTCAAATCCTTATGCTTGCCCATTTTTCCTGCTTCTAACACATCAACTTTGAGGACAAAATGTTCACTTGCTGCCTAATATATCCCATCCACTAACAGGTGCCGTGATGAAGAGATAATTAGTGTCATTAACTTCATAATGTTATGCCTGATCGGTGTATATACAAGAGTGCTTTTTATTTACAAGGTAGTTTAAAGCTTACTGTTTCGATAGATCCCTTAGTGATCTGCTGAATAACTCATTACAGGTTCTTCTACAGCACTTGGAGGCATTTTATCACAATTACTGCTACGAGCTATGTTCAAACACAGGGGTATACTAAGTGTACCTCCAGGCTATAGTTTTCATTGTCTTCACACTAATATTACCAAGAGACTGCCAATGTTATGAGCACCTATGATGAGCTCTCCTAGGATCAATTTAGCACTTGAGATTATTGTAAACTGCTATACCCATACAAAAATAAGTTTATTCAAGCACACTTGGTACACACTTGGTAAGTTTATTCAAGCACCTGGAGGTACACTTAGTACATTTCTGAGAAGTACATACAAAGTAAACTAAAAGTATACTTTCAGTCTACTTTGTATGCACTTCTCAGAAATGTACTTTAAATTGCACTTGCACTGCAAAAAAATGCTCTTCTTATTTAGTATTTTTTTCTTGTTTCCAGTCCAAATATCTAAAAATTCTTAAATCAAGATGCATTTACTAGATAAGTAAAATGACATGAGATATTTTTTCTTGTTTTCTGGGGAAAAAAATCTAAATGAAGTGAGTTTTTGCTTAAAACAAGCAAAATTATCTGCCAATGGGGTGAGAAAAATAATCTTAAAAGTCTAAGTATATTTGGCCTATACTTGTACTCAATCTTTTGATCAAGATATACTTAAAAGTATAATTATGTATTCTAACTATACTTAGCTTGTAGTTGTGTTTAATCTTTTGATTAAGTAGCCTATTAAATACTTTATTATTTTCACATAATTTTACATACTGTCTTATAAACTTACATTGTTTGAAAATATTGATTTATAAAGAAAACAGATTTGTTCCTAATTCAGAGTATCCTCTGTTGGTAGTCCACTGGTAGTGTACATAAGAATTTACTTAAAATCTACTTTACTCTTTCCCTGCCATTGATTTAATTTTTCGGCTATCCATGTGTTCACTGTTATACGGTAGGGGCGCTATTACGCATCTTCTAGTATAGAATCTCTGGATCAAAACATCAGCGAAGAAGGAGAAACAAGTGATAAAAGATTGCGGTAATAAGTGTTGTAAACCTGTTTTGAAAGTTGTTTTTCAAATAAAGGTTTGCGAGTGATATCAGAATGTGTACGTGTTTTATTGTACTTACCCTGTAACTACATGAAACAAGAGGGTAACAAACACCACTTTATTTACAGCCCGCAGATTCATACTTACCCTGTAACTACATTGATAATTACCCCTTAATTAAAAAATACAGTATAAATAATTAGTTAATTTTCCTGGTAGTTCCAACTTTATTCCCCAAATATTACATATTGTTCCTTTATACCTACACGTATGTACTTTATAGTTACACTATAATTTTCCGGGGTATGATCTAAAGCGTTACCAAGATTGCTTATGTAAATGTAAAACAATGTGATCATCAAACATTAAACAGCATATAATTCAAAACTGCCAAATGTTGATGCCAAATGAAATGTCGAGGAAGGGTTAATGACTGTAAAGCTTTGGGTTTTTGATGGACTCAATCTACTCCATTTGTGTTCTGATCATCACTTTGAATCCCATCTGGACGTAGTCTTTGACAAAAATGCACTTTTCTCAGCTTTTTGTTTAAAATGTTGCTTTTTTAACCCCCATAGGTCAGGCGGTCGCACCGGGGATACCACCTCGCTTTTTTACTTATCAGTGCGAAAGAGACTCAAAATACTTGCATCGATTTTGGTCATAAAAACAAAATGTTGAACTTTTTGCAAAATAAAGAAAGCAAACATGACACGCAATCTGCCGCTTCTCCCTTAATGAAGTCCATTCTTATACTGATACTGTAACTTAGTGAATACTTGTCACACAAACATGAGACATATGTCTAATAAAACATTGAAATGTCAGGTTTTAAATAATGTAAATCAAATCGAAAACAAATATTCTCTGTTTCTGTAGTCTGTTTGAAAAAAGAGAGACTTCATTCTTTCGCGAGCCTTATCCGCTAACACAGGAGAGAGCGTTCTATTCAAAGGCAAATTTTGATGCAATTCATGAGAGCATCCCTGGCTGCATCAATTTGAAAAAACGCATCAAATTTAGTGAGATTCCTGTACTTTACATAGTTTTGAGGTGCGGTGTGGAATAATCATTGAATAATTTATCTCAGAAGAAGAGCTGGTTTCACTTTCATTTCGAGGAGCAGCTGATCCAGCCAAGGATTGTGATGGGTAAGTTTATTATTGAGTTCTTTATTCTAATCGGGATATAGACTAGTGTCTGTGAATATTAAACCGCAAACAGTTTAAATATGAATCCTGCATGTTCTGTGTATCTCTGTGGGAATGAATGGAGCTGACGTGCAGTTTCGTTTTCTACACATACTTACAGTAGTAAACATGCCTTATTGGCTTTTCTCAAAAAATATACTGAGATGAGTGAAATCGACTGAAATATATAATAAATACTAAAATAAAATGTCTTAGCAACATATTAAACTGCCAGTTAACATTTATAGGCTCAATAATATAACAAATACGCTACATAAAATGTCATAGATGTAAGACTGTTTAGACAAGATTTTTTTTTGGCCTGTTTTGGATGAAGTGTTTATTGTAAAATAGCCTGGTTCCACATCAATAAAGCTTTTGTTTGCAAATTTCTGCTAAGCACCAGTACAGTATACAGTACCAGTCAAAGGTTTTGACACATTACTATTTGAGATAATGTTTTTGAAAGACTCTTATGCTCATCAAGCATGCATTTATTTTATCAAAAATACTGAAAAATTACATCTAAAATAATGGTTTTCTATTTTAATATACTGTAAAATATAAATTATTTCTGTGATGCAAAGCATCTCGGGTTGCTTGACTGTAACCCTGTTCCCTGAAAAAGCCGTAAGGAGATGCTGCGCTTGATTTTAAGCGCTATGACCATCTGTGAATATGTGTGCAACACGTCAATGAAATTGACTTTAAAATGTATAGAGAACGCTCCATGGTATTGCATCTCAGCCCCAGAGAGATCTCAATGTCGAAGCACAAGCTCTTGAAACTGGGTCAGTATCAGCCAATTGTCTATGTAAAAAGGCTAAGTCGAATTGAAAGGACCCGATATTGGTAAGCTTCATCCCCAAAAGCAAACCTCAGGCACTTCCTGTGTTGTGGCAATATTTCTATTTGAAAATATGCATCTTTAAGATCGATTGTGACAAACTAATCGCGATGTTGAATTTGCGACACGATCATAATGATAGTTAGCATCTTGAACTTGAGCGTTCTGATGGAACAGTTTAAGCCTCGAAAATCTAAAATCAGAAACCTCTGCCCCCCGAATCACCAGAGGTGGCTGGGGTTTTACAGTGGTTTCGTGAGGGTGGACTCGCCACTCTGCTTTTGAGCCTTTCAGCAGGTCAGCCTGGAACATCTGCAACACTGCCATAGTGTGCAGAGCAGCACCAGCCTGACACGCTGACCGAAACGCCTTCCGCGCCAGCATGTTATTATGTACAGCTTGGTGGGGAGTGCTGACTCTTTAAGTGACGATGAGCTCCAGGGAAGAGGTAGCCTGAAAGTGTCTCTTTGGACTGGGCCATCATCGTATAACCACACGCCCTTGAACCAACGATAGTCAAATAAGTTGACGTCGAGGGCACAAAAGCACACAAAGAATATTTTTTTTCCCGTGAATGAGTTAACGTCATGGAGATCTTTAAGAAGGGCAGTCTAGCTGTAATCTGAGTCACCACCTCAAGTAACTTCTCACATGCTTTAGCATAACGGGAGGAGCGCTCTGAGGCAGCTATCTTATCCATCTTTTTTTATAGCTATTTCACTATTTAATTAATCAGAATTAAATGTAGCCAAAGAAGAGCTAGACAATATATTAATACAAGTATCTAACTACTCAAATTAGATGAGTATTATTATTTAATTTCTCAGCATTAAATACAGCCAAATATCAATCAGACAGGTAAACACCGTCTGGATGAAAGGCTGTGCTTAAATCTTTCATCAGATCAACCTGGTATGCCTGTAATACAGCCATGGTGTGCAACGCAATACCAGCCTGACTCACTGTTGAAATCCTTTGATGATGCACTCGAGAGATAGCCCGCAAGCGTCTCTCTGATCTGAGGCAGCATCGTATAACCGCGTGACTTCACACCCGCAATAGTCGAAGGTGAGCTCACTGACTGGAAGCAGAAGATTTTTTTTATTCTCAGTGCACAGAAACACAAAACATCTTGGAAATGGCAGGTATGTGATGTATCTTTGAACATGATTTCTTTCCAGGTATAACTGTGTACTCAAAATGTGCCTTTGGCTCCCTATTTATATTGTTAAATATATTCTAAATAAACTACAAAAAATATATTTATTTTGTCCTGTTTTGTCCTCATATTCTTTCTTATAGTTCCCTCTCACACACCTGACTGAAAGGCTCATTCATTATGCAGCTCATTATGCAGTTCTTTGTCTTCTCAGGTGTGAATCATAGTGATGTGCCGTTCGACTCTATGAGCCAGCTCCTTTAAGTGAACGGTGAGAGTCGGTTTCAGTTTATTTAGATATTAATAAAAGACAGAATAATATGATTATTATCCTTTCGCTACACTACTCAGCCACACATCAAGTAGGCTAGTCCATACACTAACTGAATGTTATTTTGATGTGTATGTGCGCATCACGTGTGATGACATTAACCCGCCACTCTCGATTTGTTGCACACACATACAGTAGGCTACACATTAACACAACATTCTGTCACTGCATGGAGTGCGTGTGGTCGAGCAGTGTGGCAGAAAGATAAATAAAATGATGTTCAATACACATGTGTAGGCCTAATAGTGTTTGATGGTTTTACATAGTTTTTTTCTTTTACCAAACATAATGTACAATTTAAGGTTTATTATAATTACTTTGAATAATTTAAGTGAAATATGTGCATAAATATCATAATAATAATAATAACGCTAATTACTGCAACAAGACACAAGTGTTTGTCATATGCACTTGACCTGCTTACACACCGCTCGTCTCCTACCTCTCCTTCTCGTTGCAGACCTTGCTGAACAACACCTCCCCTCGCCACATACCCCCACCGCCCGACTCAGGCCCAGGAGCCATCCAGCCTGCAGCCCCTTCCCCCCCATTTATGGAGAGAAAGACAGGCATCTGCACCACCGGCCTGTGGACCACTTTGAATTTAAAGGGCTGTAGTGCTAGATACCAGCGGGTGATCCATACATTGGTATCCTTCATGCGGTGGAGCCACTACAGGGGTGCGTGGTCCGAACAGAGAGTGAATTCCCATCCCAGGAGATAATAGCGGAGGGTGTGAACCACCCACCTAATCACCAAACACTCTTTTTCTATGGCGCTGTACATGTTCTCTCTCTTCGAGAGCTTACAACTGATGTACAGCACCGGCCATTCCTCACCCTCTATCTCCTGGGACAGGACCGCTCCAAGCCCCCTATCCAACACGTCAGTCTGCAACAAAAAAGGGAGAGAGAAGTCAGAAGAGTGCAAGACCGCCACACAGAGCAGCCTTTATCTGGGTGAAAGCCTGCTGGCACTGCTCTGTCCACTGGACCGAATCTGGAGGTCAGTCAGCGGACTGGTGAGGTCCGAATAATTAGGTACAAACCTTCTATAGTATCCCGCCAGCCCCAGGACCTGCCTCACCTCCTTTTTGGTCTTGGGTCTGCAACGGCTGGTTTATTTGACCAGGCAGGGGCGAGAACACATCTGCAAATTCCACTTGCAACTTGGCCACATCAGTGAGCTGTGAGGGCGAGAGGTGATCTCCTCCTGGGGCCAGGGCGAGAGATTGATTTTTAACCTTTTTTACCTCTCTCTCCCGTTGCAGACCTCACTGAACCATGGCCCCCCTCGCCACAAAATCAATTCGACACACATCTCTGTTACAAACCAAAAATCACTCGATGCTTAAACAAGTTTTAAATCGGATGAAACAGCCTCACCATTCCCAACAAGACTAATGAGGGAAAGTTATTGTCTCTCAAAAGTAAGAGTCAACTCTAAGTCAATTAAACGAATCGTTTTTTTTAAATGAATCCCAAGCCGTTTCATTGTGATGCCAAGACGAAACATTAGCATATTGCCCATCCACTTATTGTGCACGCCAGGGCACCAGGGAAAACTTGAACCACCTCAAACACTGCACCTGATTCCTGTGGATACTGGATAGCATCATGTCGAGAAGACAATGTGCTCTACAATGTGTTTTTTTGTGTTTCACATTGTGTAGGTATCTGGCTAACTGGCTAACTCACGTTAGTTACACATACTACTGTAAATCAGCTGTGGGCTGCAGTATTACCTAAAACTGTCTATTAATGCAGATTGTCTGTCATTCTTACTACTGTGAGTAAAGATAAAGGATGGAGCAAGATTTGTTTTGCAAACTTTAATGTTACATCAGTCATTCACGTTAGTGCTGGGCTAACGTATGTGCTGATGATGTGCAATGTATAATATGAGAAAATTAAATTTTTTGACCTTTGATGCATGTAAACCTGTTGTTGGAGACTCTACGATGACGTCATTGGATTGCGCGCTCGTGAGAG
Source organism: Rhinogobio ventralis (assembly GCA_039654625.1). Lineage (NCBI taxonomy): Eukaryota > Metazoa > Chordata > Actinopteri > Cypriniformes > Gobionidae > Rhinogobio > Rhinogobio ventralis. The sequence continues at coordinate 24,291,865 of CM077206.1, read as the reverse complement.
GCTATAAATAGATGTGAAACAGGTGCTCTTTCAGGTCACTTTGTATGAAGAGATGTCATGAACTAGTGCGGCAATGCAACGCAGCAACACATTTCCCTCTTTATCAGGGAACAGGGTTACAGTCAAGTAACCTGAGACTTTCCCTATCAAAAACTATTTTCAATGTCAGGTGCTGTGTTTTAAAAAGGGTCTCGACTAGCCCCTCAAGGACTATCGCCCCATCAATCAGGGCATGGAAAGCCGATATGACGGCCACAAATACCCTGAGAGTGGCGGGGCATGCTGATAATTTTTCCTGTATAAACTCCAGCACTAAAACAATCTGGCAGTCAACTGGGTTTGCATGGCGTGCTGTACACCACCTTTCAAAGGCACCCAGTTTAAGGGCAGAGATCCTTCTTGTGGAGGGAGCCCTTGTACTGGAAGCCCAACATCCCTCAGTTGGTCCCCTTCAAGAGCCAAACGTTAAGATTCCAAAGCTCGGGCCGGGGATGAAATATTGTCCCCTGTGCCTGAGACAGAAGGTCCCTCCTGTTCGGAATCGCCCAGAGCGAGCCGTCAAGAAGGGATATTATCTCAGAGAACCAAATTCTGGTCGGCCAACAAGGGGCAATCAATAAGAGGCAGGACACTTGTTGACGGACCTTGGCCAGGACTCCTGTGAGTCAAGTCAAGTCACCTTTATTTATATAGCGCTTTTTACAATGCAGATTGTTTCAAAGCAGCTTCACAGTGTTAACAGGAAAATAATGCAACAGAATTTGATTCGGCTGTACAGCCGTTCTGGAGAAAACAGTAATGTCATCGTCCAGCTCAGTTCTCACATAGTGTCAATGCAGGCGGATCAGTAATATAGTTGAATATTTAGTGTCCCCAACTAAGCAAGCCAAAAGCCAAAGGCAAAAGAGGCGACGGTGGCAAGGAACCAAAACTCCATCAGGTGACAGAATGGAGAAAAAAACCTTGGGAGAAACCAGGCTCAGTCGGGGTGCCAGTTCTCCTCTGGCCAACGAACAAACAGTGTATGATTATGATTCAGGCAAACATTACAGGTCAGAAGTCAGATTAGATCGGAGCATTCAGAATAGTTGTCCAGTTCCGTCTGGTTGAAGATCGGAGTCACCATGCAGGAGACGGGTTTGTTGAGGATCAGCGCCTCTGGATGTCCTTCAAAGGGGAGAGTCTAGTTGACACGGTCTCTGCAGACACTTGCGTTGGTCATGTCTAGGTGCAGGTCCACCATCTGAGCTGGATACGGCCCAGATCCAGCTGACTACAGTAAACCTCGGGATAAACAGAGAGACTAACATTAGTGTAGATGCCATTCTTTTTATGATATAACGAGTACATCAGGTGTTATGGAAAGTGTTTCCGGTTTCAACAGATCTAGTTAATGCAGCCTAAAATAATCATTTAACTGATTTGAATAATATAAATTGATAATGTTCTATGTGTATGCCATAGTAAAGAGATAGTCTAGATTAGTCTAGATTTAAACGGACAGAGTGTGTCTGCTTCCCGAACAATGCTAGGAAGACTGTTCCAAAGTTTAGGTGCTAAATAGGAAAAGGATCGACCGCCTGCAGCTGATTTTGATATTCTAGGTATTATCAACTGGCCAGAATTTTGAGATCGCAATAGACGTGTTGGAGTATAATGCGTAAAGAACTTGCTCAAGTACTGGGGAGCTAAACCATTTAGTGTTTTGTAAGTAATTAGCAAGATTTTAACATTTATACAATGTTTAATAGGGAGCCAATGCAGTGTTGACAGAACCAGGCTAATATGCTCATACTTCCTGGTTCTAGTAAGAACTCGAGCTTTGGACCAGCTGGAGTTTATTTATTAAGTGAGAAGGGCAACCACCCAGTATAGCATTACAATAATCTAGCCTTGAGGTCATGAACGCGTAAACTAACTGTTCATCATTTTGCATTGAAAGCATGTGTCGTAATTTAGATATATTTTTAAGATGGAAGAATGCAGTTTTACAGATGCTAGAAACGTGGCTTTCAAATGAAAGATTAGTATTAAAGAGCACACCCAGGTTCCTAACTGACTACAAGGACTTGACAGAGCAGCCATCAAGTGTTAGACAGTATTCTAGATTACTACATGCAGAGGTTTTTGGTCCAATATTTAAAAATTCAGTTTTTTCAGAATTAAGTTGTAGGAAATTACTAGTCATCCAATTTTTTTATCAGCTATGCATTCCGTTAATCTTGTGAATTGTTAAGTTTCGTCAGGGCGCGAAGAAATATAGAGCTGAGTATCGTCAGCATAACAATGAAAACTAACGGCATGCTTCCTAATGATATCTCCCAATGGTACCATGTACAGGGTGAAAAGCAATGGTCCTAGCATTTAGCCTTGCGGTACTCCATACTGAACTTGGGCCATGGCGTCCAGACTCAAGGGGTTTTGGGTGATTCAGAGAGAAGTACAATGGGACATTGGCCCTTGGGCGAAATCCCCTGGATCTGAGCCACAGCTGAAACGGTCTCATGTGTGGAAGGCCCAAAGGTGTCATCTTGGACACAGCTGCCATAAGACCTAGAACTCTTTGAAAGTGATGGGAAGTAATTTCTTGACCTAGCCTAATATTGCTCAGGGTGTTTAACCCCCTGAACCCGAAGAACGCGCCCGCGCGTTTTGCTGGATTTTTCCTCATGACAGTGTAAAACAACTTAAAAAATTCTCCGTCATTTTTGGCCTCACAGACATGAACGATATGTCTTTACAAAGCTTAAAGTGTCTACTTTTATTTATGTACACTCAAAATAAAAACTAAATGTTGTGCTTTTCGCTAAATAAAGGAAACAAACAGGATGCACGTTCTCCCGTCTGTCTCCCTGTAAAGTCCATTCTGAAATGCGTCTGAAAATGAACTCAGAAAACTTGCCACACAGACACGACAGATATCTCTTTATAAAGCTTAGAATGTCTTTTAAACGAAGTAATGTATATAAAAAAACAATATTCTCTGTTTATGTAATCCGTATGAAAACAGCAAGAGGTCCAGTTTCTTAAGCGGCTGCTCATTATCGATAATGTGACCACACCCACGCATGCGCAAAGCGATTCACATGCAAATCGCCCACGAGGAAGGAACGCGAACCTGTAAACGCCCCCCATCACCTTAAAACAAAGACTTGTCTTCATCATTCTTCTGATTTCATCAAGTCTGGAAGACACGTTCTGAGTTTACTTTGGATTTATATTAGAAGAAGAAGAATGTGATTTTAAGATGAGAATTTTTAAGGTAAAACATTTCTCACTTATATTAGCATTATTGTTGCATAAACTTCACATTGTAGGCTACTAGTTGAACTATTGCCAGACTAAAATGTGTGAAATCAACGGAAACATGTTGAAATATGAAATAGGTAGGCAACCTTTCAATGCTAAATAAAGATACACGTATGACATGAGGATATTTTTATGCTCTATAATAATAAACGCAGCATGATATAAAAGTAGGGTTGCCAACTGTCCCGTATTAGCCGAGACGTCCCGTTTATTGGGCCTAAATGTCCCGTACATGACTGTCCCGTTTATTGACTGGTACGCTAATGTAACCATGCACTGACTAAAGCCCATTTTATACTTCTTGCTTCGAATGTACGCCGTAGCTACGCCGCGGACAACGACACAGAAGTATAAATAAAAATCGTCGCGTAGCTTACAGCGTAGAGGCTACAGTGCAGGTCTGACGCAGAAGTATAAATCAGCCTTTAGGAGCCGTTCACATATGTTACGTCTTTTGCGCGCTCAAGTTCGTTATTTTAAATGTACACGCGTGACAAGCATTTTTGTCAAAGACTACATCTAGATGGGATTCAGAACGATGATTAAAACACAGATGGAGTAGATCGTGTTGTTTTACATTTACATAAGCAATCTTTTATCACTTGTTTCTCCTTCTTCACATGTGTTTTGATCTGTACTAGAAGATGCATAATTGTGCCCCCTACCATATAACAGTGAACACATGGATAGCCGGTCAGTCAATGGCGGGGAAAGAGTAAAGTAGATTTTAAGTAAATTCTTATGTACACTACCAGTGGACTAGCCTACAAAAAAAAAAAAAAAAAAAAAAAAAGATACTCAGAATTAGAAATAAATCAGTTCCCTTTCAGTCGGTCACGTTCGACGTACGTCGGAACTGACCGACGAATTGGGATCTATTTTCAGAGACCAATCTACTTCGAGTGTTAAAAACGAGCCAATGAAGATTGGCATGCGGTTGACGCATTCCACGGTCCGCCCCGCATCGCGGGTATAAATACGGAAGTGGAAGTACCGCATATCGCTTTCAACTTCGGAGCCGAACATTGTTACTGTGTTCCTACGAAGAGTGTTTTCGATTAAACGAGTCTCGTGAAGAGGATTACTCTGCCGGTGTTGGTGTGACGATGCTTTCAGTGGTGGTCGCGGGAGACATATTTTTCAAGAAAAAAAAACAGCTGTTTTTACAGCTCGCTGGGCGTTTCCCTTGAGTGCTCTCAGCGGGCTTGCACCCTTGAACCGCTGCGAGCCGCGGCCATTTCCCCTGTGTGCCTCGGCACTGGTTGGAGCGTTTTCCTTTTCTAAAAGAGCTACACGGTTTGACCCCACGTCTTTTTCAAGATGTCATTCAAACCGTGTGTTTCTGGATGCCGTCGTTACCTGTCCCCAGCTGACTGACACGATCGCTGTCTCACGTGTTTGGGCGTTCAGCATGCTGAGGCAGCTTTCGTGGATGACTCATGTTCCCACTGCGGGAACATGACCATCGCAGTCTTAAGGTCCAGGCTCAACTACCTGAAAAAGGGTGGAGTCCCATTGCGCATCCCCCGATCTAGTGGTCCCCCTGCTCCGAAGCAGAGGGCTGCTACTTTGGCTGATGCCTTTGGTGGGGACCTGAGGGTTACTGTGAGGGCACTCCCGCCGGGCCAACAGGCTCCTCGGGCCCCTCCCCCCTCCGCTGCGCCGGTTGAGCTTCCAGAAGAGCACGCTGGTTCTTCCCGCGGGGGACCAGCTGTTACTTTTGGGGCTCCGGTTGAGGATATGGTTTCGATTGCTGCATCGGGGGACGAGCTAACGGACTCTGGAGATGACGATTCGGCTGCGCTACCCCCTTCGGGTGTGGTAACGTTGCCAGAGTCCGATCCAGAGCTCACGGCTATGCTTTCTCGGGCTGCCGCAAGTGTCGGGCTCGAGTGGAACCCTCCACCGCATCCCGAACCCTCGCGGCTGGACGATTGGTATCTCGGGACGGCCCGTGCTGGTTCTCAGCGCCCCGCCCCAGTACCTTTCTTTCCGGAAGTGCATCAGGAGCTCATGAAGTCGTGGACAGCGCCCTACAGTGCTAGAAACCGATCAACCTGTGGTTCCTCAACACCCCTATCTGCCAGGCCGGCCTCTTCGGCGACGCAATCGAGAACTTCGCCCAGCAGTTCTCAGTTGCCCAGAAGCAGACGGAGGCAATTAAAAATATCCTGCTGCCTCCACCCAGTCGCCGGCTGCAGCGCCTCTGCCTGCTCGTCGCCAAGGGCGTCCCCCTGCGTCTGCCTCCACCCCTGCCAAGCCAAAGCAGCAGCCTCCACCAGCGAAGCAGGGTGCCGGGCGCAAGGGTGCCGCCCAACCCATCCAGGGTCCCTCGAAGTCCGCAGGCAAGCGCAAGGGCAAGCAGCCCTGAGACGGGCAGCCCAGGGAGAAGAGGAGCTGCTCCAGGGGAGGTGGTGTCCGCACACCTCCTCCCCCCGGAGGAGGACCGGGGGGAGAATGTTCCAAGCACTGGTTCCTTGGAACACAACATCCTGCCGCTGGCTCTCCGGAGTCCAGCGGTACCCACATTCTCAATAAAAGAGCAGTTTCCTCCCTCCCTGGGCCCCAAGAGGGTCAGGTTGGCAGTATGCGACGCCCCCGGGCCTTGCCACTCCTTTCCTCCCCTCTCCCCTTCGCCAGGGGGCAGCAGTGTGGGCACCGAGGACGCCCCCGGGCCTTCTCACCCACACTCTGCCCCACCTTGGAGTACTCAGGCAACACTCCGGGCCTCCCGAGTCGGGTCTGCGTACTCCACCCCGCTGCCTCACCCCGGGCACGTCTGTGGTGCCGTTGGTCCCGCTTGCTCGGTCTCTGGGGGCCTGGCTAGGTCTTCCCAGGCCGTCTTGCTGGCTCATCCGTACCATCAGACTCGGCTATGCGATTCAGTTCGCCCGCCGGCCTCCCAAGTTCACGGGCATCCTCTTCACCTCCGTGCGGAGCAGCGATGCCCATGTCTTGCGGTCCGAGATCGATGTCCTGCTGGCGAAGGACGCGATCGAGCCGGTTCCTCCAGCCGATATGAGGTTGGGGTTTTACAGCCCCTACTTCATTGTGCCCAAGAAAGGGGGTAGGTTAAGACCAATCTTGGACCTGCGTGTTCTGAATCGGGCCCTGCACAAGCTCCCGTTCAGAATGTTAATGCAGAAATGCATCTTAGAATGCATCCGTCCCCGAGATTGGTTCGCAGCGATCGACCTGAAGGATGCGTACTTTCATGTCTCCATTCTCCCTCGACACAGACCGTTCCTGCGCTTTGCGTTCGAGGGGAGGGCATTTCAGTACAAAGTCCTGCCCTTCGGGCTGTCCCTGTCACCTTGCGTCTTCACGAAAGTCGCAGAGGCAGCCATTGTTCCGCTCAGAGAACGCGGCGTTCGGATTCTCAACTATCTCGACGACTGGCTCATATTGGCTCAGTCTCGGGAGCAGTTGTGCGAACACAGGGACCTGGTCCTCCGTCACCTCAGCCTGTTGGGCCTTCGGGTCAACCGAGAGAACAGCAAACTCTGCCCCACGCAGAGGATCTCTTATCTTGGTATGGAGCTGGACTCGGTCAACCGGACTGCGCGCCTCACACAGTGTTGAACTGCTTGAATACGTTCAAAGGCAGGACAGCGGTCCCACTGAAATTCTTTCAGAGGCTCCTGGGGCATATGGCATCTGCAGCCACGGTAACGCCGCTCGGATTGCTTCATATGAGACCGCTTCAACGCTGGCTTCACGACCGAGTCCCGAGATGGGCGTGGCAGCGCGGCAAGTACCGGGTCTCAGTTACTCCTTACTTTCGCCAAACCTTCAACCCGTGGGCGGACCCTGCCTTTCTACGGGCCGGAGTGTCCCTAGAACAGGTGTCCAGGCATGCTGTGGTTTTCACGGATGCCTCTTCCACGGGCTGGGGGGCCACGTACAACGGGCACACAGTTGCGGGTCTGTGGACGGGGCCCCAACTGCGTTGGCATATCAATTGCCTAGAGCTTCTGGCAGTACGTCTCGCCCTGGGCCGCTTCAAAAAGCTGCTACAGGGCAAACACGTACTGGTCCGCACGGACAGCACTGCGGCCGTTGCGTACATCAACCATCAGAGTGGTCTACGCTCCTGTTGCATGCTCTGGCTCGCCCGCCATCTCCTCCTGTGGAGTCAGAAGCGTCTGAGGTCGCTTTGGGCCATTCACATCCCAGGTGCGCTGAACCAGACAGCCGACGAGCTCTCTCGTCAGTCGACACCTCCGGGAGAGTGGCGACTCCACCCCCGGAGCGTCCAGCTGATATGGGACCTCTTCGGAGCCGTGCAGGTAGACCTGTTCGCCTCTCCGGACTCAACCCATTGCCAGTTGTATTACTCCCTGTCCGGGGGCACCCTCGGCACAGATGCACTGGTGCACAGCTGGCCCCGGGACCTACGCAAATATGCGTTTCCCCCAGTGAGCCTTCTCGCACAGACACTGTGCAAGGTCAGGGAGGACGAGGAGCAGGTCTTGCTAGTTGCGCCCTACTGGCCCAACCGGACCTGGTTCTACGAACTCTCTGATGCTCTGAAGATGGGCTGGAGCGAAGGCTGTCTCCCTCCACCCTCAAAGTGTACGTCGCCGCAATAGCGGCGTATCATGATGCAGTAGAAGGTAAGTCCTTAGGTAAGCACGACTTAATCGTCAGGTTCCTCAGAGGTGCGAGGAGACTGAATCCTCCTCGTCCAACCTCGGTACCCTCTTGGGACTTAGCTCTGGTGCTTAGAGCGCTCCAGGGTCTTCCCTTTGAGCCTTTGCAGTCGGCAGAGCTAAACATCCTGTCCATGAAGACAGTGCTCCTGACTGCATTGGCCTCAATCAAGAGGGTAGGGGACCTGCATGCACTTTCGGTCAACGAATCGTGCCTAGAATTCGGGCCGGCCAACTCTCACGTTGTCCTGAGACCCCGGCCTGGATATGTGCCCAAGATTCCCACCACTCCCTTCCGGGACCAGGTGGTGAACCTGCAAGCGCTGCCTTCGGAGGAGGCAGACCCAGCCCTAGCTTTGCTCTGTCCCGTCCGCGCTCTCCGCGCCTACGTGGACCGAACTCAAAGCTTTAGAACCTCAGAGCAGCTCTTCATCTGTTACGGAGGCCAGCAGAAGGGAAAGGCTGTCTCCAAGCAGAGGTTAGCCCACTGGATAGTGGATGCTATCGTCTTGGCTTACCAGTCCCAAGACGTGCCTTGCCTGTTCGGGGTGCAAGCTCACTCCACTAGGAGTGCAGCCTCCTCCTGGGCGCTGGCACAAGGCGCCTCGCTGACAGATATATGTAGAGCTGCGTGCTGGGCGACACCTAACATGTTTGCTATATTCTATAGCCTCCGTGTAGAGCCGGTATCTTCCCGCATCCTCGCCCCCAGTGGCCAGTAGCGCTAAGTACCCGTCCTAGTGTCGGCGTGCATACGCCACTCCCGCCTCCGGGCCGGATACGTGCGTCTATTGTCTCCAGGTGTGTTCCCCGGAATAATATCTGTAAAACTACACATTTTATGAAGCATATTGTATGGCATGTCATGTGAGTTTTTAGCAAAGGCTAAGAGAAGATGCTTATGCTTTATGCATCATGTTATTGGCCTGTAAAACACATAATTGCAGTCTTCTAACTAGTCTTCTAACTTCTAAACTTTTTTTTTTTTATTTTTTTTTTTTTTTTTATATAGCGCTTTTTACAATGCAGATTGTTTCAAAGCATCTTCACAGTGTTAAACAGGAAAATAATGAACAGAATTTGATTCGGCTGTACAGCCGCTCTGGAGAAAACGGTGATGTCATCAGCTCATTTCAATTATCATATATATTCAAGTAATGTAGTTGATATAATTTAGTTTAGTAATTAAATTTATTTGGATATTTATTTGAAAATTTTGTGTCCCCAACTGAGCAAGCCAGAGGCGACAGTGGCAAGGAACCAAAACTCCATCAGGTGCAACTGCTCAATTCATGCTCTATTGTTTTCACTCAGTGAACTTTTCACATGTCCGTTATGAATGACTTAATCCTCATTATTCTTTTATAGCAGTGGTCACCATCCTTTTCAAGCCAAAGATCCCTGACCTCAGCCTTGATGAAAGGCAAGATCTACCATATATGTTTCATAGCCGATTCAGAGCGTAAATTGCAAAGTAAATGGGCTATTTCCGATACCAGACACCAATTTTTTTAAGCAAATTTATTTGTTGTTTATTTGCTCTATAACAGGCCAAACTGGCCTTAAAAAAATTAGCCATTTGAAATGAGGCAACCACTGCATTTTAATCACGATCCAAACAAAGATGCACACATGTAGCATGAGCAGTTGTTTTTGACATTAGATTGCATCATTTCAAGACTTAAGATAAGACACACCTGCACAAAACAAAAAACAGATGGACTGAATAAAAATGCAAATTCAATCTCTGACAGTAGGTGGTGCACATGGAAAAGAAGCGTTTCTTTGGGTACCGCTGTAAAAATGCCATCAAAACTATTCTGAAGACAGTTTCATTCAGAGATACATTTATGTAAGCCCCCTCCCCAATTCAATATTTATATATGTTTTTCTATATTTCAAGCATCGCGAACAGTGATCTTGCTGGGCCTATTTATACCTGGTCCACTTCATGCTTTTTTTATCTATATTTTTTTACAGTCTATGGTTTTTACATATCAGATATCTATCTGATTTATCAGAACGATTCCATTTACACTTAGTCACATAAATGTGTCTCCGCAAAACGGATATAAATCCGATCTTCAATTCCCGCGCTATATGCAGTTTTAATGGAGTTCACATCACCGAAATCAACAAATATGTGATGCATTTTATTGATCAACAGCTAATTTCAAAAATCAAAGACCGCAATAGGACAGAGAGTGGCATAAGCACTGGTAAGATCATTTAGTTTCTTTACTTTTAATGATGATGATGATTGTGTATTAAGCATCTGCAACTTTCACTTTCATTTGCGGCAGTTTGCTGAAGAGATATTCAGCTGCTCGTCTGCGGCGATGCGTGCTGCAGTAGCGGTGTTATATCTGGCTATAACGTCATATAGCCCATAACACGCTCTCACACATTTATTTATTAGCATTGTTGGGAGGAGTAAAATTTACATATGTGGTTTCAACAACCAGATGCATTTAGACTTGTTCAGTTTCATCTGGAATGCGTCTCAGACCACCTCCTGTAGTGGTTTGAGTGATCGGATTTAAATCCGTCTCGGATGCATGTCGGAGGGCATTTACACCTGGTCTTTTCACGATTGAATCCAGCTATCTGATCAGAGAAAACGCAAGTGACCATGTGTAAACAGACCCACTGTGTCTGGTATTTTCTCTGCTGCACGTCTGTGCTCTTCTCTTTGCGTCCGTCTTCAGCATGTCCTATCTCTGGGCCGTGTCAACGGCCTGTTAACAGACTTCGTAATATTTTCACACAAATGACATTCTGGAAATTATTGCAATGCAGTTTGTGTGCAAGTACGGAATTGAGATCAGACAAAATTAAACTAAAATCCATCCGGTTGCTAATTGTGTGTTTGGAGCACAAATTAACCGGCTGTTTCCGATTTATGGCCAATTTGTGCAGTGAGAATTTTAAGGTTGCAGAGAATACATTTTGGGAGCAATTTCGAGCCTTGATAATGTGTTGTTGCTTATTGTTCAGTTATTTATTGGGAGCTACCGGGACAGTGATAAAGATCTACTAGTCGATCGCGATCGATGGGTTGGCGACCACTGTTTTATAGTAATTATTTTGTTTGTATTCAGCCATTATAGCCTATTCAGGCATTCTGGATTGCCCATCAACCCCACATTCATCCCACTTTACATTAAAACCTATTATCTTAAGTCTTTCTAGCAAAGAAACAAACTAAAAAGCATGTTCTTGGTACCTTATGTGAAATAGATCATAAAAAAGAATATAGCTCCTGGCGTGACAGGTGCATTTGAGCCACGATTAGCATCAAGCTACATAACACAAAATAAAAGATTAATATTACACAAGCAGTAAATGTTGAACAACAGAAATCTGGGGCTGTGGGCGATCCATGACACTATAGGGGTTAAAAGAAGTATACTAATAGCACACTTGAATAAACTTTGTGTTCGTAAGGGTCATGATTAATTACAGAAACCTGTGCTCTGTGTGTGTGTGTGTGTGTGTGTGTGTGATTTATTTGTCCATGTGTTGCAGAAATATGGCCCTCCTGGCCTAGTCCTTAACCAGTAATCACAAACAAATACAAAGGTATTGAAATAATCATGTAGATTCTTTGATCAAAAATAGTGGGAGCCCCGTTGAATATTTATCCAAAGTAGACTCTATACTTTACAGAATTTGAAAACTGGGAATTGTTTTAAAATCTTTATTTGTTTCCTGTGAACATGATTCTCAATCCTTGTTTTTCCACATCAATCAGACGTTTTAAAAAGGTTAAAATAAAATGACAAAATGAAAATATGTTATAGTTTAGGTGCTGCTATTAGAAAATACTCATCATGAAGCAGAACAGCAAATGTATGTTTCATAACTTTTATTTTTTGAAAACATGAATTTTTTCATTCTCAGCATAATTTGTGAATTTATTTGGCTACAATAATGATCTCATGGTGGAAAGCTGTACTGTTCTGAATAATGCATTTGGTGGTGTATTTGGCTTTCTTTACACCTATTAGTATGGTTAAAATTCCGCTACTGAAATAATTTCTATAACATTACATTTGCCAAGACATGCAAAAATCCTGTGATACACATCAAAATGCATTAAATGCAGTACTATTGATTAACCTATATCAATTTCACGTTCAGGTAAATTAAGCATTGTATTGACATTTTTGCAATGTCTAACACAACACAAGATCAAAATTAGTTAAAACAAGTAAAACAAAAACTCAAGCAGCGAGCAAAATATTAACCGTGAGCTACTTTATTCTCTAAGGTAAAGCAACTTTGACAGCCAAAACAACTAGATTAGTCTTGGGGGCAGCCAAATTGTTTGTGAGCTTTTCAACAATAACAAAACCTGTTACACAATGTTGTTATTTGTTTCATTTTTTAATCAGTGTTCGCCCAGGGTTGTGATTTAATTGGAATTAAAAGTACAAAGCAGTGATGTGGTATAATCAGTCAAGCGTTTTGGGGAAATCAGCTTTACTTGTCCAATTTATCATTGCCCTCAGGGTGTAGGACAGGTGTACAGCAGCCGCTTAGGCGTGTGCTGACAAGTGAGTGTTTTCTTCTCAGGCAACAAAATAAGATCCCAAGGTGTCATTATGGAAAAACAACAGCATTTGTAGCATTACATCACAATTAATTAACAGATTCACTAAACCGGCTAGACAAATGAGTGATTAGGCAAGAGCAGAAGCTGTCTTGAGGTGTTTGGAGAATTATTCTTTTCAATGAAACATTTAATTGTTATGAGCTTCTGTGACAGACTGGACCCAAAGGTACAATTAAAGTGCATGACACGGATAACAAAGAAATTAAATGTATAGTGAACTCAGCAATTTTGAAACAACTACTTTAATCTTTGTGACAGTTTTTATATTTCTTTTATTTTATAGATCTCTAAGTTTTATGATATGTATAAAACTATTATTGTCAATGTTACATCTTATATTAATAACTGAACCATTTCATATGTATTTGCTTTTTCATTGCAAAACAAAACAACTTAATTTCAGATCTGTACACTAAAAGATTAATAACAGACACATCCAATCTCATATCAAACATAATTTTTCATAGTTCAGTCACTGTAGTGCTCATTTACATTTTGCATAATAATACATCATTGTATATAATGTATATATTGTAAAATAGGAAGTGTATGTTTACATTTATTTATTTAAATTAATAGTGGTATTAGTGTCATTATCATTGCATCTAGTTTAATTCTGTTTCTGTTAATGCTGGCATTAGATCAGTAGAGGGCACTGGAGACCAGAAAAGTAGACTGCCATTGGCAGTGCCAGTGAGTGAATTCAGTATAGTTTTGTAGTCAAAATAGACTGTAAAAGGTACCAATATGATTTGTACCTATAACATTTTTCACAGCTAAGTGGTACTTCATCCAAATGTAATCTTTAAAATGATAAAGATCAAATTAATGTTTTTTTTATGTTTAAGCATGCTCTCATATTACTATTCTCATTGTGCTGCATGTAATCAAAACATATCTTTTTGTTTCACCAAATCAGTGTTTCAGTTAGAAGCAGCTTTCATTTAAACCTACCTTTCAACCTAAACTTTCTGAAATTTTGGTTTAGAAAGCGTTTCATTTGCTGATTTTCTCGTTCATTTTAATACATTTACTCCCGGTTTCACAGACAAGGCTTAATCTTGTCCTCTAAATGCATGTTTCAGCTGTTTTAACTGAAAGCAACTTGCACTGGCATATCTAACAATATGTCAGTGCAATTGTTATATGCCAAGATGGACACCAGTAATGTTTATTTTTTTAAGGCACGTTTATAAAAACTACTTGAAACCAGGCCTTGATGTATTAATCCAACTGACCTACCTGTATATGGTTGTTCAGCAAGCCATATGGCATACATGGTTAGCTGTTTTAATTATTGTGTGTTCACAAATTATCACTTGCAAATGACATATTTGAAACTTGAATAGCCTTGTTGAACTCTTGTTACAGTTTATGTTAGAGCCATATTATTCAGTATAGTGCTGATGATTGTTTAAAATATATGGACCCACTTTATATTAGGTGGCCTTAACTACTATGTACTAACATTTAAATTAATAATTTAATACAATGCACTTATTGTGTACATACATGTTTTTACATTGTACTTACATTTTAAAAAATACCTGCTTGTAATTACATCTGTAATTATTCATTTCTGTAATTTCTGTAACATTTTTAATTACACTGTTGACACTTCCCTTACACCTAACCCTACCCTTAAACTTACCCATACCACCCCACCTGTCCCTCACTTTACCCGTATCCCACCTCAATATCAGCAAAAGTGTTTTGCAATACAATAGGAACACGACAGGTACATTGTACTTATTTTTAATGTAATTACATATTAGTTAAGGCCACCTAATATAACGTGGGACCAAATATACATACAAAGTCTTTGTGAGCATTTTTCCACATTTAGCAGGATAGACTGCAAGATAAACCAATCAGTGACTTTGTGGGCTATAGGATCATCAAAAAATTGGACATGCCAAAGGCCAAAGGAGATAGGTATTAGAAAGATTTAAGCAGAGGACATGGAACAGCTATGTTGAATTAAGTCTGAGGCATCATTGTCAACCATGTGATAATTAGGCTTTGCCATGGCTCACCCCAATCTAAAAAGGTTACTGTCAATTCAGCCATACTTTTTGTTAAGAAAGACACAATGTCTGGGGGATATTCACTAGAGTAGTATATTGTTGCTGAATTTGTCAGAATAGTCTCAGTGTCAGAATTTGACCTCTGACCTGTATAGGCACATGTATCACGTTTGAAAGAACATTCAAGAAGTTTGTGGACTGGGTGTGTAGTTTATGCAGACAAGCATAAACACAAAGCCTTCGACAGGTTACAACCTGAAAAACAGACTGAGGAAAAAAAGTCTCCAGTGGCATGTACTCTCTTGGGAGCAAATTTGATCGGCGTCTTCACAAACATGGAACATAAGAAACTCTTTCAATTAATTAAAGCACAGCTGGAAGCTACACCATATTAATGGCATAAACATTTGAAGGGGTGGCAGTGAACAACAAAGGCAGTGAACAAAACACATGATGCAACTTTGTGTTACATCAGATTAAATTATTCAATTGTTTATTTTTGGTATCTGAAATGTCACAAGTATGATTTTAAAATGCATTAACAGGCCCAAAGAATGTAATTTAACATGTTGACTTGTTTAGAAAACAAGGATGAATATGCAAAAGATTCATTCATTAGAAAAAAAAGCAAGCACATCATAGTAGTAGGAAAGGGACAGAAATGTACACAAATACAGACACATGTCGCAATTGATGAAATATTCTCAGTGAAAAGTCCATTGGAGTGCTCATGGTAAGCAGCACAGTGCATACTGCTGCAGGGGGCACTCTCTTGGTTTTTTTATTTTTTATTTTTTTATCTAGCATTTATTTAACCAGGAGAGAACCTCACTAAGATTAAAAATCTCTTTTACAGGAGATTTTGGTTGTACATCACTGAACAAACAATAAATAAAATTGAACTGAAGCAGGTAGGTCAAATAGGCTATTATGACCGTATTGCTGCCAGATTTTGAGTGCATTCTTTTAGTGTAAATGCCATGAATAAAATTTTAATGCAATTGTTGCCATTTTTCCGGTCCGGTCTCTATATTTCCTTTCCAGCGGAGAGCCGGTCAATATTTTTTTGGAACAGTTATATTTTTCCATCAGGGCAGCCGTAGTACTTTGTAAAAGAAAAAAAGAAACACTCAAAATAATAATCAAAGATGAGAATCTTTGGCCCCGACAGCCAAAGCAGTGATTTTCACTTATATTTATCAGAAAAAAAGTAAATATTTCTACCAACTGGAATATAAAAAGGTAAGATCAGGCTATTATTTATGATTTATTAATTATATATATATATATATATATATATATATATATAGTAAGCTCTTACCCTTTCTCTCTGTATGTAAAGGGACTGAAATGGTTATTATCTGTTTTTTAGTGTTACTCGATCTTAGCGCTGCATTCAATACTATCGACCACAACATTCTTGTGAATAGACTCAAAAATGATGTTGGCATTAGTGGAATTTCATTGGCATGGTTTAAATCATACTTATCTGACCGTTACCAGTTTGTAGCAGTAAATGAAGAGATGTCACACCGATCACAAGTTCAGTATGGAGTACCGCAAGGCTCAGTGCTAGGACCGTTACTAGAACCAGGAAGTATGACCATATTAGCCCGGTTCTGTCAACACTGCATTGGCTTCCTATTAAACATTGTATACATTTTAAAATCTTGCTAATTACTTACAAAGCACTAAATGGTTTAGCTCCCCAGTACTTGAGCGAGCTCTTAACGCATTATACTCCATCACGTCTATTGCAGTCTCAAAATTCTGGCCAGTTGATAATATCTAGAATATCAAAATCAACTGCAGGCGGTCGATCCTATTTAGCACCTAAACTCTGGAACAGTCTTCCTAGCATTGTTCGGGAAGCAGACACACTCTGTCACTTTAAATCTAGACTAAAAACACATCTCTTTACTATGGCATACACATAGAACATTATCAATTTATATTATTCAAATCAGTTAAATGATTGTTTTAGGCTGCATTAACTAGGTCAGCCGGAACCGGGAACACTTCCCATAACACCTGATGTACTTGTTACATCATAAGAAGAACGGCATCTACACTAATGTTAATCTCTCTGTTTATCCCGAGGTTTACTGCAGTCAGCCGGATCCGGATAGTTTAAAATTTAAACTATATTACTGATCTGCCCGCATTGACACTATATGATAATTGAAATGAGCTAGATGACATCACCTTTTTCTCCAGAGCAGCTTTACAGCCGAATCAAATTCTGTTTCATCATTTTCCTGTTAACACTGTGAAGCTGCTTTGAAACAATCGGCATTGTAAAAAGCGCTATATAAATAAAGGTGACTTGACTTGACTATCTACAGTGCCCTCCACTAATATTGGCACCCTTGGTAAATATGAGCAAAGGTGGCTGTGAAAATAAATCTGCATTGTTTATCCTGTTGATCTTTCATTAAAAAAATTCATAAAATTCTAACCTTTTATTGAAGTAAAACAATTGAAAGTGGGGGGAAACTTACATTATGAAAAAAATGTTTTTATCCAATGCATGTTGGCCACAATTATTGGCAACCCTAGAAAGTCTTATAAGCAAAATATCTCTGAAGTATATTCTCATTCATATTTAGGTGTGTGTTTTTTTTTTAGCACACCAGCCCACATAGCAAATTTTATCTGGCCCAGGTCTGTTCCACCGAGCCCTTTTTCCCTCGGCCCACATAAAGCAAAGAAGGACGGCCCTGTAGTGGCTCAGATCCAGACTGAAGACATGGACCACACATGGGCCAACACTAGCCCAAGTTTCACTCATTTAATAACCCATAACAGGGTCTGCACTGGGCCAGAACTGGTTTAAATAGCGGCACAGATTCTCAGCCATTAGTAAACCATATCAACACCAGCTTTTAACCAGAGACCCTCTAATCCATTTAATAATCCATAAAAGGGCCTGCACTGGGCCAGAACTGTTTTTAATAGTGGCACAGATTCTCAGCCATTAGCAAACCATATAGACACCAGCTTTTAACCAGAGACCCTCTCACCCATTTAATAACCTATAACAGGGCCTGCACTGGGCCAGAACTATTTTTTTAATGGCGCAGATTTTCAGCCATTAGCAAACAATATAGACACCAGCTTTTAACCAGAGACACCATAACTAAGCCATTGCACAGCATAATCGTATCAAAACAATCATGTGAACAAATAAGCCACAAGAAAATGTATTTCTATTTTTTTTTATTGAACAATCATACACAAAACAAAATCACCATTACACTTGTGTGTATGTGTGTGAAATCTATCCTTGTTGCTTACACTGCCAAAATGTATGCAAAAATATAAGTTTCAGTTAGAACAAAGGTATTAGCATAAATCTAACATTTAAATATAAAATTACATTCTAAGGTGCTTCTACCCTTGCTACATGTATGTTTGAAAGTTAAATGTTAAATTAAAACAAAATTATTAAAAATAACAACAAATCGACAATATTTATTATTATTTGTGTGTTGGAGAAAGTGTTCCTATTCAGCATTGTCCTTAAGAGAAGTAGAGCTCTCCAGTCTCTCTTTCCTCCTCACCCGCTCTGTCCTTCTTCCATCTCTGTCGGAGGCAAGCTGAAGCCATCTCTGTATATTCGCTTCTATCTCCTGCTCAGTGACATTTTGCATTAGTCGATTTTTTCTTACAGCAGCTAAAACACAAAATACAAAATTATTAATTACAAACATGCATCCACCTGCTGCAAAGGAAACTGCAAAACAAGGTTGCAACTGCTAAACAATGCTTTACTTATACATTATTAAATGACTGACTAGATTCATTTTTAACATTCAATAATCTGACATACAATATAATGTACAAATCAACATTTACACACATTTACATTTGTTTAGCTTGGTTTAAAACTATTTTAATTGCCGAAATAGAGCAAAAACATCAATATTGACAATTTTCTTTCTAAAATGTCAGTTAATATTAACTTCTCGCAACATGTGAGAAGTACCGGTACAACAGAAAAAGTTACGCTGAAAATTTGACTATAGAAGTGCCGGTACTGCGTAGCCTACTGGATCATACTGGCCCACATGAAGCATAGCCTGTGTCCCAATTCAGAGGCTGTATCCTTCGCCGCGAAGGTCGAGACTACGGAGGATTGCTCTTGTCGCCTAGCTACTGTACAGCACTAACGTTTGTACTGGACTTTTTTGAAAGCTATGATCAACTGCCTGAAAACGCAACTGCCTGTGACGCAATCGGCCTTCAAACGTGGCCTTCCTAGTCAAGATTAAATAATAGATATGAGTGCAGTGAACACTCTATCGCAAAGTTGTCAAATATTTTTGCCATGTTGGTTTTTATAGTTTTGCCACAACAGTTATAAATATGACACGTTTCAACAGCACGTTGTTGCATATATAAAGTTATGAACATTGGATCACACACAATGATAACATTACTTACCAAGATCAGTCGATGAAAACGCTTCGGCATGAATAGTCAATAATTCCAAACCCAATTAGGTAACACTTTATAATAACGTTCTGTTATAAGTCACTTATAAGTAATTAGTTAATGACGAACTAATCATTTACAAAACATGACTATACGTTCATACATTTTTAATAAGTGGTATGCTAAAAATGTATAAATGTTTTGTTTATTCAGTCATAAGTAATTTATAAATTATTAGTTAATGATAAACTAATAATTTACAAAACATGACATTAATAATAAAAACATTATTAATAAATGGTATGCTAATGATTTACAAATGTGCTGTAAGTTATCTTAAAAATTGCAAATCATGAAATAAATCAAAACAGATCAATAGTGGATCTCTTTAA
Organism: Rhinogobio ventralis; assembly: GCA_039654625.1. Taxonomy (NCBI): domain Eukaryota; kingdom Metazoa; phylum Chordata; class Actinopteri; order Cypriniformes; family Gobionidae; genus Rhinogobio; species Rhinogobio ventralis. The sequence goes on along the minus strand of CM077206.1, from coordinate 24,272,430 downwards.
ATCTTTAAAGCTTTACAAGGCATAAACTGTCCTCACTTTAGATGAGCTCACAAAAATAGTTAACTGACAACTACTAAATGTTTTATAATTAATAGAATTTTCATGAAATACAGTAGGAATATGTGTTAATAAATCATTTATAACATAAATAACTGGTTTGTAAATAATGTAATAATTTAGAAATGATAAATTGATCATTAATAAAGTATACAAATAAAATTAATAAACACATGATACACTTATAAATCAAGAACAAATCTGTTACAGTTGTATTTATAAACTGCTTATTAATGAATGTCTATTAATGCTTTATAAATGATGAATTAACTATTTACTCATGCTTAACTAATGATTCATAGCGTGAGTTATTATTATAACTGTGTTAACCTCACATCTTACACTACAGTACACACTACAGTGTTCAACATCTGTTATATATGTGTAAATGCATGAATAAATAATTTACAAAGCTTTCTGCATCCCCTAATCATGTGTTACATATCATTTGTAGATCTTTCTCACCAATCAGAGATCACAACTGTTACTGTATAATCAGTGACCGCCCACTTTCGCCTAATAGATGAGTATAAAATTAGGGCAAGGTGGCATCATTATCAATATAATGTTTTGTTAAATTTTTGTTTTCATCTAAGTTTTTCAATAATTCTAAATCATTTTTGTCATGTGACAATTACATAAAATCTTGCATTTTGTGAACATTTCTAAAAACTGAAACAATATTTTTTACATTATTTCTCATTTTTATCAGCTTGACAGCTATAGCTAATTATTTCCACTGACTCTATATATATATATATATATATATATAAATAAAAAATGAAAGATGATTTCTGATAAAACACAGTATAAAGATCCAGATAAATGATCTCTTTTTGAAATTGAAGATCAGAGTAAATGGTGCTAATCTTGCCTTCTGGGAGACATGTAAGTATATTATATAGCTTCTGAAGGGCAGTATTAAATGAAATATGTAAGACTTCTTCATTCTGTTCAAATGTTTTCACCGCCAGCTCTTAATGCATCCCACATAGCAAGCAGTCTTGGCCCTAATGTCAAGATGGCACTGCTGGCCTCCTGTTGGCAATGGCATGTATCCTTTCAGCCATAGCTGGGCCATGTGTGGCAATGATGGCACAGAATAGAGCACAGCAAAAAACATGAGTTGGTGGGTGGAGTGTGGCCTAGATCAGGCCATTTAAATGCATTTCAATGCACTCATTTATAATGTACTTAACTGGAAATTATAATTTTTCATTTTGTTATGCTTTGTCATTTCAAAGATTAATTTTAAACAATACTACACTTTAAAATCTTGATTTGATAAAACATTTCTGTGATAATTGTAAAAGAAAACAGCTAGTTTGTTATAAACTGTCTGAGTTTTAAAATGTGTCATTCGGTGACCTGTTTCAATTTGTTGCCAGGTTTTGACATAAGTAGCTGGTTATTTGAATACGCCCCCGAGCAACATACGGAGTCCGCCATCTTCCCAGCCCGTTTTGTACAAGTCAAGTCACCTTTATTTATATAGCGCTTTTTACAATGCCAATTGTTTCAAAGCAGCTTCACAGTGTTAACAGGAAAATAATGCAACAGAATTTGATTCGGCTGTACAGCCGCTCTGGAGAAAACGGTGATGTCATCAGCTCATTTCAATTATGATATAGTGTCAATGCGGGCAGATCAGTAATACAGTTGAGCAAGCCAAAAGACAAAGGCAACGGTGGCAAGGAACCAAAACTCCTTCAGGGCCAGAATGGAGAAAAAAAAAAAACCTTGGGAGAAACCAGGCTCAGTCAGGGTGCCAGTTCTCCTCTGGCCGACGAACAAATAGTGTATGATTATGTTTCTGGCAACATTACAGATCAGAAGTAATATTAGATCAACAGATATTCGTAGGATTATTCGAAAGATTGGAGTCGTCACGCCGGAGACGGGTTTAATGAGGATGTCGTGTCGATGCGGCATTTACAGGGGGGAGTTTAATTGACACGCTCTCTGCAGATATTTCAGGGGTGCGTTGGTCATGTCCAGGCACACGTCCACCATCTGGTCCGGATACGGCCCGGATCCGGCCGACTGCAGTAAACCTCGGGATAAACAGAGAGACTAACATTAGCGTAGATGCCATTCTTCTTATGATGTAACGAGTACATCAGGTGTTATGGGAAGTGTTCCCGTTTCCGGCTGACCTAATTAATGCAGCTTAACAATCATTTAACTGATTTGAATAATATAAATTTAAAATGTACACAGATAGCGAAGCGACTAACGAAGGTGCCTTTCGTTTTACTACAAATTCGTTTTACAATGAAGCGATCCTGGCATGCAACCTGCAAAAGACGAGACTAAAATGTAGTTAAAAAAATGAAAACTTGACCAAAATCACTCTATGGTTTTGTCAGTGGGAAAAAGATGAGCGTTCCAGCGTTCATGCTTGCAGTTGCCAGATTTAAATCATTTAAATCCCCTCATCAGAGCTTTTCTGTTAAAAGAACATGTATTCTATCCGGTTTTACTTAAACTTTGCAATCTGGCAACCGTGTGCATGTGAGCTCTCTTTCTTGCGCGAATGATCTGAAAACACCAATAAACAAGTAAGCTGCATTTCTCCTTTGAGATTTTCTGCTTAAATTAAAGTGTCATTCAGTTGGTCTGTGTTCTGTCACGACTCACTTCTCAGTGATGAACTGTAATAAATTCAAGCATGGATCTCTCGACTAGCCTATTTGCGATTGTGTTTGCTGAATAACTGAACTTACGCATCCTCTGTGTGACAATACAGTCTTTTTTGCTGTTGTTTAAAAAAAACATTAAAGTAATGTGGAATTTCACTGTCTTAAATTTTGAAAACAATGAGGTCCCACCTTTGAAGCAAATATGTTACTTATCATTAATTGCGTATGTGCTGCGTTATAAGGACAGATTAATTGTGTACTATTATTAATTGTAAGCTTGTTTAGCATGGTGAGTCAGCTGTGTGAGCTACTGAAATGAGCGGTGCTCAACATTATTATTATTATTGACCCTTCTAAATAAGGTAATAACAGCCCATTTCATTTATAGGGACAAATCCTAGGGTTGTAAATGGACATGTAAAACCGTATCTGGAGAATTATATGTATATGTAGATATCAGAGAACAATTTGAAACATTGTATCAATGCATTCTATGGCACCTTTAAAGTTTTTCCAGCAGTCACTGCCCACATAGTATTTTTTTTCTGTCCCACTTCCGGTCCACACAACAACCCATTTCTCTCGGCCCACATACCACAAAGAATGATGGCCCTGTATAGTAGTTCAGATCTTGATTAAAGACTAGGGCCACAAATGGGCCATAACTGGCCTGAGTCTCAGCCAATTAATCACCCGTAACTGTCCCTGCACTGGGCCTGAATAGGTTTTAATATTGGTACATATAATAAAATGATGTACTTCTTGGTGAACAAAATAAATAATATATATCTCATGATAATGGTAAAATGATCACAGAAAAGCTGACGCTTGGGGACTCTCTTTCTTCCAACATTACTGAAATCTTATTGCACAACGCCAGTGAAGTTGCAACTCTCACTGGCCAATGCCAGTCAAGACGGCGAAAAAGGGGCGAGGCCCTTCCACTATATAAAGCGCCGTCTTGGCGGCATTAGCTCAGAATCTTCCGACTGAATAACAGTGCAGCAGACCTGAGCTGTGAGCTCGGCGGCTTACGCCATGTCTCGTTCCCGTCTCTCAGGGAACCGAGGTTACGACAGTAACCGGAGACGTTCCCTTTCGAGAACAGTCTCTCGCCATGGCTTCAGAAGCTGACGCTTGGGGACTGTATAGAACAACGCCGTGTATACAGCGAAGAGAAGCTTGGCAACAGCGGAGCTATGAACAGTATAACATAACATAGAACAAACCCCAACCGAACATATGACTATTATATGTGGTTATGACATGTTACTAGCCAATGTATTGTATGAGTGTAACATAATGGGAGATGACTCGTGTGATTGGCTATGCCGGCACAATAATACTTCTATACACTTGGCGACTGGCTGCCGCAGGCGCCATTATGGCATATGCAAAGAGTCCGTAAACTCATGCATATAACAAGGACAGAGGCGAACTACCGGCTTGTACCTTGTCGATACACCACAACAACGCGAACCTCGCAATACCCAAGACTCGTTTCCTGCAGGAAAGAGGGGAGGGGGGGAGCCTCACAGTCTGAATGCGGCGCTGGTTCCACCCACAAATTCCATCTATACGACCTGGTCGAAACCACCCGCCTTGTCTAGCGGCTAGAAGCTGCAGGCAGAATATGGCTCGAACCTACCGCCAAGACTTGAGAGGCTACTGAGCACACGTCCAAATTGTAGAATCTGGCGAAGGTATGCGAAGACCAACCAGCCGCCATACAAATGTCTTTGATGGACGCCTTTAGACCATGCCCATGAAGAGGCAATTGCTCTCGTTGAATGTGCTCTGACGCCAATAGGGCACTCCCTTTCTTTGCTAGAATAAGCCAATGCAATCGCCTCAACTACCCAATGCGATAGTCGTTGCTTAGAGACAGGCTGTCCTTTAGTGCTGCCCCCAAAACACACGAACAGTTGATCCGATTGCCGGATTTAGGCACGTAGCCCAGTCTGGGTTTGAGAGTGACGCTACAATCACCTGGACCAAATTGCATACAGTCAGCATCCACAGAGAGCGCTTGTAAATCCCCAACATGCTTAACCGGAGCGAGGGCGAGCAGCAGCACGGTTTTAAGTGAAAGCTCCCTTAAACCTACAGACATGAGCGGCTCGAAGGGGGGCTGCGCCAGAGCCCTGAGAGTTAAGGCTAAGTCCCACACCGCCCAGGGGAGAGCGGGACAGAGAGAAAAACAGAGGGCAATATGCATTCTTTTCCGTCGCAAATAAGTCCACCTCTGCCATCCCGAACCGTTCCCAGATCAGCCTCACTGTCCCGGGGTGCAGTCTCCATTCCCCTTGAGGGATCCCGTCCCTCGATAACATATCCGCACCGCTGTTCAGGTAGCCCGGAACGTGCGCTGCTTGGATGGAGAGCAGATGGCGATCGGCCAACAGCAAGAGGTGAACCGCCTGTTCGTACAGGGCTTTCAAAGTGAACTCCGCCCTGGTGGTTTATGCACGACACCACCAAGATGTTGTCTGTACGAACCAACACGTGGTGCCCTTGGACTAATGTGAGAATGCTTCGATGGGAAAGCTAATGAGAGGACCGCTCTCAATTCTAGGCGATTTATGTGCCAAGCTCTCTCCATCTCCGTTCAGAAGCCTGACGCCGACACGCCATCGCAATGGGCTCCCCAGCCCGTAGTCGACGCGTCCGTCGTGACCACTTTCCTTCGCGGAGCGGCAGCTGGGCGGCCCGAGTGAAGGAACCAAGAATCCAACTTGCTCTTAGTAGGTTCGTCGGGGGATTCCCATTCCAGTTCGAGGTCGCTTACGGCCTTGGAGAGAATCCTGACGAGCTCGTCTTGGAAAGCGGCTTGGCCCTCCACTTCAGAGTGTTCCTCGGGAGAGTGGGCCCAGTCCCTCTCGGATGCCGCTAAGGACATAGTCTCGTCATTATCATCACCCTCCTCCGCGCACTAGCACTGGAAAATTCTCACAGTGTGGGCAGCTCGACCCGGCAAGTGCTGCCTCCGTGTGGGCGGGACCTAGGCATAGGATGCAGAATTCGTGGGTGTCCGGAGCCTCGATAGGCCCCGAACACAGTGTGAAAACAGTGGACATGCTGGAACGCCAAGAGGGAAATCCGTCTTCTAGCGTCTTCTCCACAGCTGTCTTCAGTAGTAGTAGTCATGAAAGAGGAAGATTCTGAGCTAATGCCGCCAAGACGGCAAATATTATTTATTCAATCTTTCCCCAAAATGCGCAGATGTAATCATTATGAGCGCTGGATACTCTGATGTGTTGTGTTTTCAGGTCATACAAACATCCGGAGGGCGCTCTGTGCACATGTAGTTCATATATGGCACAGACGAGGAAGAGACATACTATGTGACATTCCAGGAACTCCCTGGCATAAACAAAGCTTCCAGAGATCGCTATAACATGCAGATAGACAAGTTTGAAGACAATAAACACACAATTGCGACAATTTATGGTTTATCTGTGTTCTTCATGCCATGTTGGGTGTTTTCATAATATATTATATTCATAATGCAATGCTATTCGACATAGCTTTTATCATTGTACAGAATACTGTAAAATTATACATTTTCTGTCTGATTTTTGACCTAAAGCCACATGAGGTCACAGAAGGTTATTTAAAACACTCGACTTGTGATTTAAAGTAATTTTGGAGTAAAAATATGGTTTTAATCTCATAAATTGTTGTGTATTTATGGTGTGCTAAGCTAACATGCTAGATTGCCCTAAGATGCACCTGCCACCTGAACAAATACATTACTTTTATGAATAATTTTGAATAGTAAAACTCACTGAAATGTTTCTATTTTCAATAAAGGTATTTGATACAGTTTAGAAGGTGAAGTAAGAATTTTGAATTTTGGACACTTTTTGCAATTCACAGTAAAGAAACATTGCCATCATTTGACTTTACACAAAAACCCCAACGTCTGTTTTGCTCCAGGTTTGTTACATTGAGAAGATAATGCATTTGATTAATGCATTTATCTAAATTACTTTGTACCACATATTATTATATGTATTTAACTTTGTTTACTCTTGCAAAACTGGATAAATGTTTTCACAGTGTGAATCTAATAGATTTTCGGATGGCTCAAACTATGATCTTTGCCAATGAAGAGATTAACACAAGTGAAAGTTTGCTCCCAAATATTTCTATTGGCTACAGAATCTATGTTACCTGTGGTTCAAGACTTTCTTCCATGAGTGCAACTATGGCATTGCTAAATGGTCAGGAGTTTGCAGTAGGGGACAGATGCAATGGACAATCTCTTATACATGCTATCATAAGAGAAACAGAGTCTTCTGCCACAGTGATTCTGTCCAGAACTACAGAACCTTTTAAAATTCCAGTGGTAAGGAGCAATAATAGTACAAGTTTGACCATAGTGATACTATACTGATTATGAACTGTTTATTTGTTTCCTGTGCTTTATTTTTCAGATAAGTCCCTCAGCAACATGTGAATGTCTTAGTAATAGAAAGAGTTACCCATCATTTTTCATGACTATTGCTAGTGATTACCATCAGAGCACAGCACTTGCATACATAGTCAAGCACTTTGGCTGGTCTTGGGTGGGAGCTGTAAACAGTGACAATGACTATGGAAACAACGGAATGGCCATATTTCTGAAAACAGCATAGGAGGAGGGCATTTGTGTGGAGTACTCTGTGAAATTCTATTGAACAGAGCCTGAAAAACAGACAATAAAAAAGGCACTGCAAAAGTAATTGTGGCATTTGTTTCTCAAGTTGAGATGGGAAATCTGTTTGATCAGCTAAGTATTGAGAACATTACAGACTTCCAAATGATTGGAGTGGAGGCTTGGATAACTGCAAAAAGTTTGATCACTCCAAACAGTTTTCATGTTCTTGGAGGGTCACTGGGGTTTGCAGTGAGAAAAATTGATATTGAAGGGTTTGCAGATGGCAAAAATGGCAATGAAACCAGAGCAAGAGGATACATTTTTTTTTCTCTCTTTGGTAACATCAGAATGTCTTTTAACTGTCTTGTTTTTCACTAGGTGGTTGAGGCTCTGAAAAAGATAAATTCCACTATAAAGACGGGAGATCGTGTGTGGTTTGACAACACTGGTGCAGTTGTAGCACAGTATGAAGTTGTGAATTGGCAGCAGGACTCAGATGGATCATTCTAATTTAAACCAGTGGGATACTATGATGCCTCACTGCCCCCTGACCAGCACTTTGTACTCACCGCTGAAAACATAATCTGGGCTGGAGGAAAACTGCAGGTGAATAGCTTGTTTATACAAAGTTTAAATAGGGTTAGTATGTCAAGTTTAAGAAAGGGAATGAATGTGTTGTATTAATCAATAGAATATAAAAAAAATACTTTTCAATACTCCTCAAAGCTCTGTCCCTCAGAAATTTCAGGAAATAATTTTTTTTTCCCAGCACAAAAAAAGTGGTAAGTGGTAAGTGGTAAGCGAAAGAGCACAAAGAAGAATAATATGAAAGACTTTATTTAACAGAAGACTCCACAAAACCAAACTTACTGTAGTATTAACGAGAACCGACCATGACAACTAAAACACAGGCAGAATACATAGTGAGAGAACACAAAGATGATTGGATAAACACAGGTGATTTAAAAGAGGGAACTGATGAGTAACCATAATAACAAACTAGAACGCAATGGCCGTTTCTCAATACCAAGTACGCGAACTTCTGATTTGCATCCTTGGTAGTTCAGACTTGCCAAGTTCGACTCGGGAGAACGAACTCCAGAGGACGGGAGGACACAAGTCCAGTGATTCTGCTAGTGGCTTGCGCTGGCTACTCCGGTTATCTCTGTATGTGTATTTTAGGCTACAATAAAACGAAATATGGCATAAAACACCACTCTGCCTCTTTTAATTTTCATTTTAAAAAATCTTAAATTAATAGCCAGACACAAATGTGGTTCAGACAATGCATACCTTGATTATCTTGTATATTTATAACAAAACGAAATATAAAACACAACCCTGCCTCTTTTTGTTTACATTTTAAAAAATATTAAACATATTAATATGTGGTTCAGACAAGTGTGCATATATGATTATCACTAAATCAATAAAATTAAATATGACATAAAACATAACCCAGTCTCTTTTTATTAAATGTCAGTTTATGTATGATCAATAATATCCATTATAAAAGTATAAGTAAAAGGTATAAGAAGCTATATAAGAAATAAAGCAAACAAAACATAAAAAAATCAGCGCTAGTAGGCTACAACGGTAACGTAAAGTTAAATAGCCTAAAAATACAAAGTTATAAACTTCACTTTGCCTTCAGCCAAAACAATTTGAAATCTACATTTCGTGACACAATAACAGTAGCATTTTTTAAATTACGCTGGGTTTCTCATCCGCTATTGGCGCTTACTGGTTGGTGCAAGATGCATTCTGGGATACCTGTCTGTCTCGAGTCCACACAAGTCACCTCTCGATGCATCCTTGATAAAAGGGGCGGATCAAGGACACATCCGGGGATTTGAACTGTACTTGGCTAGATGTGAACTTTGAATTGGAACAGTACTTGGGAAGCGACTGATGACGTTGCACAAGTCCACGAGAACACAAGTACAGACAAGAACGCATATTGAGAAACGGCCAATGAGTAACCTAGGAGACAAACTAGTGGTGGGAAACTGAGAACAAAGGAGATAAACAGATAAACAAACTAAGAGTCTGTGAGGGTTAAAATAAGCATAATAATGACACATATACCATGCGATACAATGTATAATTTTATTTTACTTTGTAGAAGCCAAAGTCTGTGTGCAGTGAGAGCTGTCCTCCAGGCACTAGGAAGGCTGCACTGAAAGGAAGACCTGTCTGCTGTTATGACTGTATTCCATGTGCAGAAGGAGAAATCAGTAATGAGACAAGCAAACTTCAGCCCATCTCAAAGCTCCAAAGAAAATTGGTTAGTTTTTTTTTTTTTTTTTTTTCCTTTTACTGTTAAAGATGCAGGTTCTTATCAAGAGATTTTATGAATGAAGTAATTTTCCCCTTTGTTTCTAACTATAGTAAACACAACTTTCTTTCCAGATTCAAATAACTGCAAGCAGTGTCCAGGGGAATACTGGTCTAATGCTGAGAAAGATAAATATTTTTTAAAGGCTATAGAGTTTCTGTCATTCACAGAAGTTATGGGTGTAGTGCTAGTCTTTTTCTCATTGTTTGGAGTAGGATTAACTGTGGTGGCCATTAGTTTGGTGGCCATCCTGTTTTACAGCAACAAGGAAACCCCCATAGTAAAAGCCAATAACTCAGAGCTGAGCTTCCTGCTGCTCTTCTCATTGACTATGTGTTTCTTCTGTTCACTTACTTTCATTGGTCGGCCCACTGAGTGGTCCTGTATGTTGCGTCACACAGTGTTTGGGATCACTTTTGTCCTCTGTATCTCCTGTGTTCTGGGGAAAACAATAGTGGTGTTAATGGCCTTTAGGGCTACACTTCCAGGAAGTAATGTCATGAAATGGTTTGGGCCTGTACAACAACGACTCAGTGTTCTTGCCTTTACACTTATACAGATTATTATCTGTGTGCTTTGGATAACATTATCTCCTCCTGTTTCCTACAAAAACATGAAATATTATCATGAAAAGATCATTCTTGAGTGCAGTCTGGGTTCTACTTTAGGTTTCTCTGCTGTACTGGGTTATATTGGTTTACTGGCTATCTTGTGCTTCATTCTGGCTTTTCTGGCTCGCACAACTGATAACTTTAATGAAGCCAAATTCATCACATTCAGTATGATCATATTCTGTGCTGTATGGATACCATTTATACCAGCCTATATCAGTTCTCCTGGAAAATTTACTGTAGCTGTGGAGATATTTGCTATTTTAGCCTCAAGATTTGGTTTAATGTTCTGCATATTTGGACCTAAATGTTATATTATCCTGTTTAAGCCTGAACAAAACACAAAGCAAAATATGATGGGAAAGAATCCATCTAAATCCTTTTGAGAAATAAAACAAAGTGTATATTAACAGTGTATTTTTTATTTAAAGAAAAACGTTACTGATGTATGAAATTTACAAAAGAAAACCCCACAAAAACTGATTAAGCCATTTCAATAATAAATCTACTTATGCAGCTATGTACAGTTGTGGTCAGAATGATTGGCCCCCTTGGTAAATATGAATAAATCCTGTAAAAATAAATCTGCATTGTTAATCCTTTTGATCTTTTATTCCAAAAAAATCACAAAAAAATCTAACCTTTCAGTGAAGAACAAAAATTAAAATGTGGGGAAAATCTCTTTATGAAATAAATATTTTTCTCCAAAAACATGTTGGACATAATTATTGGCACCCTTTTATTCAATATTTTTTTCAACCTCCTTTTGCCAAGAAAGCTCTGAGTATTCTTCTATAGATGAGTTTGGAGAACACCTGACAAGAGATCAGAGACCATTCCTACATACAGAATCTCTCCAGATCCTTCAGATTCCCAGATCCATGTTGGTGCTTCTTCACTTCAGTTCACCCCACTCATTTTCTGTAGGGTTCAGATCAGGGGACTGGGACGGCCATGGCAGAAGCTTCATTTTGTGCTCAGTGACACATTTTGTGTTGATTTTGGAACACTGTCCTGATAAAAGATCCAACCATGGCCCATTGTAATATTTCTAGAAGAGGACATCAGGTTTTGATTTTTTTTATCTGTTGATATTTGATAGAATCCATGATACCATGTATCTGAACAAGATGTCCAGGACCTCCGACAGAAAAATAGGCCCACAACATTAAGATCCAGCAGTACATTTAACCGTGGGTATGGGATACTTTTTACCCATCTGGTAGGTTTTGTTTCATCTGACCATAGAATCCGGTCCCTTTTGAAGTTCCAGTCGTATATGACAACTGAATATACTATATATATAGTTTGTTTTTGGATGAGCGAGAAGGATTTTTCTTGAAACCTTCCCGAACAACTTGTGATGATGTAGATGTATGATGTGATATATGTTTGATGAATCTTTTTTTTTTTTCTGACCCCAAGACTCAACTAATCTCTGCAATTCTCCATCTGTGATCCTTGGAGAGTCTTTGGCCACTCAAACTTTCCTCCTCGCCGTGCATTAAGACAATATAGACACACGTCCTCTTCCAGGCAGATTTGTAACATCTTTAGTTGATTGGAACTTCTTAAATATTGCCCTGATGGTGGAAATGGGAATTTTCAATGCTTTAGCCATTTTCTTACAGCCACTTTCTATTTTAAGAAGCTCAACAATCTTTTGCTGCACATAAGAAATATATTCTTTAGTTTTACTCCTTGTGATGGATAATTATAGGCAGACATACACTGTGCGATTTCTGTGCGATTTCAGCAAGGTTACCAACTCACACTGTACAAGTAGTATGCATGCAATGTAAAGCCAAAGCTCACGATTTAGGTGTTCACACTATGGTCCAATCGTCGAGCTGTCACTTGACTGCTCACACTATACGTGTGAAATATGCGCGATAAACCCCTGTACCGGATTGCACCAATATACCATGATATTGTGTATCAAGAGATAGAGTCAGAAGCATCAGCAATATCAAGAGGATTTATGTATTTTATTATTATTATTATTATTAATTATATAATAATAATTATATAATAATATAATTATATTATATAAGATTAGACAGATTAGCTTTTATTCTTCATTGAAAATGATTTTAAAACATTTAGGTCAATTAAACAATGATATTTATAGGCCTATAATTAAAATTATTAATAGTCTATAATATATCTGAACACTATAATATATCAGTCATCAATGAAAATTAAGAGCAGCTTTATTTAAAAAACAACTTGTTTAAACAAAAAAAGTTAAAGTAGTTCTTAGAGGATTAGTTCACCCAAAAATGAAACTTGTGTTCCAAAGATGAACAAAAACAGTTTAAAAATGCAGAAAAATGTTAAATAGTTAAAAAAAAATCCCTGTTGATGCTATAATTGCACAAAGCCATAACATTACCAGTATGAACATGTGTAAGGCAGCTCTGAAGCAGAAAGGCTGCTTTCAATGAGTTTGATTCAATCACATAAAATGCTTTTAAAAATCCAATATTGTGTCTTTTACTACCTAGTTAGTTATGCTAATTTATTGGAATGAATAGTTGAAGGTAAGCTCTGACAAATGGCAGTTTGGACCAAAAAGAGCCATAATTTATTAGATAGTATGATTTCACAGCAATAACTGATTATTTAAATATTCACAGTTTTACAATGTAATACCTTTTAATGGCTTGATTAAATCAGACTCTATCATAATAGCTTGACTCTATTCTGGCTCTGCCTCTGCTTGACTTGACCCATGTCTATGTGGTCATTGGTTGCATTCACAGTCAATCATCCATATTAATTGTGTGTATAAATGTGCAAATATTGAATTAAGTCATTTGCATTTCGCCTCTGTTGAACTCAGTCTTTCAGATGTCTGTCTTTCTTTGCACACTCCTGCTTATCTTTCAACTTTATGCAAAGGCAGAAAAGCCTCTTTGCCGAATGATGGGGGACCCAAAGTACCCGTTGCTATCCAAGGAAGGAGACGTAACTATTGGAGCACTTTTTCCAATCCACAGCATTGAGAAATTACCTTCATTTCAGTTTAAGCAAAAACCTCAGCTTTTTTCATGCTCAAGGTTTTTTTTATACTTCAAAATCTATTTTAGAGTCATAATAGCAGATAATGCAAATAATGCACTTTGTTTAACCTTCTGATTTTTATTTTTGTTTATTTTTTACAGTGTGAGTCTGAGAGATTTTCGAATGGCTCAAATCATGATCTTTGCCATTGAAGAGATTAACAGAAGTGAAAGTTTGCTCCCAAATATTTCTATTGGCTACCGAATTTATGATACCTGTGGTTCAACACTATCCTCTATGGGTGCAAATATGGCATTAATGAATGGTCAAGAATTTAAATCAGGGGACAGATGCAATGGACAGTCCCCCATCCATGCTATCATAGGAGAAACAGAGTCATCCAACACAGTGATTTTGTCCAGAACGACAGGACCTTTTAAAATTCCAGTGGTAAGGAGCAAAAACACTAAATGTCTGACATAAATACTGATGACTGTTTTACTGTTTCCTATGGCTTTTTCAGATAAGTCCCTCAGCCTCATGTGAATGTCTCAGTAATAGAAAAGATTACCCCTATTTCTTCAGGACTATCGCTAGTGATTACCACCAGAGCAGAGCACTAGCATACATAATCAAATACTTTGGCTGGTCTTGGGTGGGAGCTGTGAACAGTGACAACGATTATGGAAACTATGGAATGGCAATATTTCTGAGTACAGCCGAGAAGGAGGGAATTTGTGTGGAGTACTCTGTAAAGTTTCAAAGATCAGAGCCTGAAAAACTCAAAAATGTGGTAGACACAATAAAAAAAGGCACAGCGAAAGTCATTGTCGCTTTTCTAACCAATTTTGAAATGAATAATCTACTTGATTATTTAATTATTCAGAACATTACAGACCTCCAAGTAATTGGTGTGGAGGCATGGATAACAGCAAACAATATGGTCACTCCAAACAGTTTTCGTGTGCTGGGAGGATCATTGGGGTTTGCAGTGAAAAAAATCAATATTGATGGTTTTGCAGATTATGTTATAAAAACATTCTGGGACACAGCTTTTCCATGCTCACAAACAGAGAGGAATTCTTCTCAGTATGAATTAATTTGCAATGCATATCAGGATCTCCTTGTGTTGAAAAGCGACAATGAAGATGTGCCTGAAGAAAGATATGCAAGCAATGTTTACAAATCAGTTTATGCTGTGGCTCATTCACTGCACAATCTACTAAAATGCAAAGAAAAGGAGAGTTGTGAAACAGACCAGAAAATACAACCACAGCAGGTAATAACATAAAAAGATTATAGACTGAAAGGGAGAGACCAAGAGGATTCATCAATTTGTGCCTGAAAATGAATTTTTCTTAATAGGTGGTTGAGGCTCTGAAAACGGTAAATTTCACTATAAAGATGGGAGATCATGTGTGGTTTGACAGCACTGGTGCTGTTGTAGCCCAATATGAAGTTGTGAACTGGCAGCAGGACTCAAATGGATCAATCAAGTTTAAACCAGTGGGATACTATGATGCCTCACTGGCCCCTGGCCAACGATTCATGCTCAACACTGACAACATAATTTGGGCTGGAGGACAGCTAGAGGTAAATGGCAGTAACATGTTCATCTTTGAGGGTTTGTTGAAAGTTTGGAAACAAAATGTCAAAACATTTGAACTAGCCTAAACATATAGCTTGAAGGATATCACATTAGAAAGGTATTTTTAACAGTGTCCTCCACCATTGCTCAAGGCTTTGCTCATGTTCAAATTCAGGACAGAAAATGTGGTTTCCCCCACACAAAACCGTTTACATGTGAGAAGTGCTGTATGATTCCACATTGGTTTGAAAGAAGCTTGAAGTTTGAATATAAGAAAAAAAACAAAATTTGCATTTATTCTTGGTGTACAAGGAAACTAGTTTGATCTTTTAGTCTAAATTGTATACAGTGCATTTATATTGTTTACTAGCACTGGAAATTCTGAGCAAAATGGCCAAGTGACAATAAGGTTTGATCAAATGTACAAAAGCAACAGCAGAGGGCATTACTGAACAAGTTTTGAACAAAAAGACATTACTACTGTAGTAATGGTGTTGAATTTCTGTAAAAGCACTTTGAAATTAATTTCATTCCAAAAACATTTTCACTGTCCATGAGCATGTCTCCCATTGCATACTGTCATCAATTAACATTGCAGTTATGAAATACTGTTCTAGGAATGGACAAATGAACAAACAAACAAAAAATTATACAAATATTTTATACAAAGTAAGTTTAGATAATTGTGTACAGTGTATTTTTCAATGTAGAAGCCAAGGTCTGTGTGCAGTGAGAGCTGTCCTCCAGGCACTAGAAAGGCTGCACAGAAAGGAAGACCTGTCTGCTGTTATGACTGTATTCCATGTGCAGAAGGAGAAATCAGTAATGAGACAGGTAATTTTCAGCCCATCTCTCAGTTTTAAATAAAAATGTGTTATTTCCTTCTTTGTCTTTCCCTTCTCTTGCAGTTTTGGCATGCAATGTCCTAGCAAAGAGTTCATAAATTAATTTTTTTTTCTTTTGTTTGTATCATCACGATTTTCTTTCCAGATTCCAATAACTGCAAGCAGTGTCCAATGGAATATTGGTCTAATTCTGAGAAAAATAAATGTGTGTTAAAGGCTGTCGAATTTCTGTCATTCACAGAAGTTATGGGTATAGTGCTAGTCTTTTTCTCACTCTTTGGAGTAGGATTAACTGTACTGGTGGCCATCCTGTTTTACAGCAAGAAGGACACCCCCATAGTAAAAGCCAACAACTCAGAGCTGAGCTTCCTGTTGCTCTTCTCACTGATTTTGTGTTTCCTCTGTTCACTTACTTTCATTGGTCAACCTACTGAGTGGTCATGTATGTTGCGCCACACAGCGTTTGGGATCACCTTTGTCCTCTGTATCTCCTGTGTTCTGGGGAAAACAATAGTGGTGTTAATGGCCTTCAAGGCTACACTTCCAGGAAGTAATGTCATGAAATGGTTTGGGCCTTCACAACAACGACTCAGTGTTCTTGCATTTACACTTATACAGGTTCTAATCTCTGTGCTATGGTTAACAATATCTCCTCCATTTCCGTACAAAAATATGAAATATTACAAGGAAAAGATCATTCTTGAGTGCAATCTGGGTTCTACTGTAGGTTTCTCTGCTGTTCTGGGTTATATTGGCCTACTGGCTATCTTGTGCTTCATGATGGCTTTTCTCGCTCGCACACTGCCTGATAAATTCAATGAAGCTAAATTTATCACATTCAGTATGCTTATATTCTGTGCTGTATGGATCACATTTATCCCATCTTATGTCAGTTCTCCTGGAAAATTTACTGTAGCTGTGGAGATATTTGCCATTTTAGCTTCAAGCTTTGGTTTACTATTCTGCATATTTGCACCAAAATGTTATATAATCATGTGTAAGCCTGAACAAAATACAAAGCAGCATATGATGGGAAAGTTTAACAAATAAACAGATTTAATTTGAAAGTTATTTTCCAATGCTACATACTGTGTGTGGACAAAGTTATAACAATTTGAATATGTTTATCTGTAGTTTGATTTTGCATCAGTCACCATATTGTGTATGTTGCTAGTTACACTAAATAATAGTTTAGGGTAATTTCAAACAAATTTCATACTGATGGGCATTGTAATGGCGTTTTTTGTGGTGGTATATGAATTGTTGTAATATGTGTAAAACAGAGCTGTTACTTGCATGAATGACATGTGGTAGGCCTACATGAAATGTTAATCTGGCAGTTTAACAGATTTAGTGCTAAAACTGGTTCTTTTCATTGGAAGAGATTGCAGCAAATGGAAGCTAAAATGAAAAACTTCACTGACAAATGTTTATTACTTGTGTGTATCTCTTTTACCCTTCTTAAAAGTGCACTAAATATTTGGATTTGTATTGCAATATTTTATTCAGTGAACATTCAGTAACACTACTGTTTCCAATGTGGTTTTAATTTTTTTTGTGGTGACAAACCTCTAATACACATAAACAAAATATATTTATATTAAATTGCTCTAGCTTAATTTAATCTTGAGAGAATTTAGCTTCACTAAAACTTTTGTGTGTAGAATTACTTTTTTATGCATCCTATCTCAAGCACCCATTGATTCCAAAGCATTATTTTTGAACCAGCAGAGGCTTGAGCCATTAATATCTAGTTATTGGAGTTAAAGAAAGAGTGGGAGTGATTGTGTGTGAGAGAAATATTAAACGTGTGAATTACTGAGTCTGTGCAGCATTCAACAGCAGTGAATACTAAAAAAACTGCTTTACAGACTATTGTAAACAGACTATTTTGGTGAAGTGATATGGAAATGTAGTGCATTCAAGACCTGCCTAGAATTTCTTTAGCCATGCAGTTACATGACCAATTTCAATTGGATGTGCGATATACAGTAGCTCTATATCAGCACGGCTGTAGATGCGCAAGAAATGTGCAATCGGGTTTTACCGCTCATTTGCACATTACATTACGCACGATGTCACCCTGTGGGTCAATTAACCTGTTTGGTAGTTGCAGTGTGCGCCCAAAGAAGTAGGCTACTCTCACTCAGAAGTAAGGAGGAGCGGGGGTTGGTTTATGTCACCATAGGGCTTCCAGTGGGGAGAGTGGGAGCGGGAGAACTCCTAAATCAACACAAATTGAAATTATAGATAAGACAAAATGTATAAGCTACCAGGAGCCAATGAGAGTTCCAAATGAGGAAGGAGAGAGGGCGGAGGCTCTGGAGTAGGACAAGGAGCAGACTGAGGAAGACACCATGGAGTCACAGATCAGAGGAACCAGTGAGAAGAGCAAGGTGGGAGGAGCCAGGGTGCGGACAGGAGGATGATCCAAAGCCCAGCCAGGACGAAGGCCCATGGTGGAACTGATGATGGGATGAGACAGGGTGGAGTCAGACATCTGAACACCAGCAGCGGAGCCGAGGAGTCGTAGACGAGGTGACACAGATGGTTCTGGAGACAGAGGCGGAGCCACAGCAATGAGTGTCTGAGGTGAAGCCAGGGTGCCAGAGGAATGAGGCGAAGCCGGAGGGAAGGCAGAGCATGACGGCGCTAAAGGAGTGGAGAGACGAAGCACAGCTAAAGGCCTAGAAGTCTGTGGTGAAGACAGAGCGACGTCTGACCAAGGCGCAGCTGGAGGGGCGAGGGAGCCCGGTAGAGCAGTAAGGATGGTCCCAGATGGTGCCAAGTGAGGAAGGAGCTGACTAGTCTATGAGTCGAGGTGTATTGATGGGCTCTGCGGCTGGAGGCGTAGTCAGAGGATCCCCTTGCCAAGGAAGAAATAATTTCCCAAAAATTATGTCTGCGCAATTTGGCATGTTTCATTGCATTATCAAAAAAATAAATAAATAAATAAATGACACCATACATAACTACACAATATGCTTACAAAATCTTAAATAAACGGTGAAGATGTCAATTTTCCAAGGCAGTACATCACTTTTGGCTACTACTGTGTTGGCTCGCAGTTGTAGCACATGCTTGTATTTCAAAATGTTTAGCCTAATTATAATTTACTACGAGGTCAAAAATTTATACAGCACATAGGCTAGGTGGAGAATCAAAACAAACAAAAAAACAACAACGAAGAAAATACATTTTTCAGAAAGAGGCCACTAATGCTATTTTAGAGGTGGAGCTAAACAAACATAATTTTCAGCAGGTTTAATGGCAGTCATACAAATAAACAAAAACAAAAAATCTGGGAGGATATTGCTATAAAACTAACTGCAAGCAGGGGCATTAAACTCAGGGAAGGTGGTCAGGAAGAAGTGGCAGGACTTTGCAAGCCTCAAGGGCACAGCAGAGGTCAACAATTAATAAAACAGGTGGTGGGCCCAATGACTCCCCCCTTCTTACACTGGAAGAAGAAAAGGCACTGTCAATACTTGGCCTCAGATAGGGTTGACCTCCATAGAGGAGTAGGGATGCCTGAACCTGAACCAGGTCCATCAAACTCACAGGAGCAATCAGGTTCACCTCCCATTGTAAGTCAAGTCAAGTCACCTTTATTTATATAGCGCTTTTTACAATGCCGATTGTTTCAAAGCAGCTTCACAGTGTTAACAGGAAAATAATGCAACAGAATTTGATTCAGCTGTACAGCCGCTCTGGATAAAACGGTGATGTCATCCCGCTAATTTCAATTATCATATAGTGACCAAACTCCTTCAGGGCCAGAATGGAGAAAAAAACCTTGGGAGAAACCAGGCTCAGTCGGGGTGCCAGTTCTCCTCTGGCCAACGAACAAATAGTGTATGATTATGATTCTGGCAACATTACAGATCAGAAGTCATATTAGATCGAAAGATATTCGTAAGATTATTCGAAAGATTGGAGTCGTCATGCAGGAGACGGATTTAATGAGGATGTTTTTAGTCTAGATTTAAACTGACAGAGTGTGTCTGCTTCCCGAACAATGCTAGGAAGACTATTCCATAGTTTAGGTGCTAAATAGGAAAAGGATCAACGGCCTGCAGTTGATTTTGATATTCTAGGTATTATCAACAAGCCAGAGTTTTGAGACCGCAGTAGACGTGATGGAATATAATGCGTTAAGAGCAGCGTTAGTACTGGGGAGCTAAGCCATTCAGTGCTTTGTAAGTAATTAGCAAGATTTTAAAATGTATACAATGTTTAATAGGGAGCCAGTGCAGTGCTGACAGAACCAGGCTAATATGGTCATACTTCCTCGTTTTGGACCAGCAGCAGTTTATTTATTAAGCGAGCAGGGCAACCACCCAGTAGAGCATTACAATAATCTAGCCTTGAGGTCATGAACGCATTAACTAACTGTTCAGCATTTTGCATTAAAAGCATGTGCCGTAATTTAGATATATTTTTAAGATGGTAGAATGCAGTTTTACAGATGCTAGAAACATGGCTTTCAAATGAAAGATTGGTATCAAAGAGCACACCCAGGTTCCTAAGTGACGATGAGGACTTGACAGAGCAGCCATCAAGTGTTAGACAGTATTCTAGGTTACTACTTGTGGAGTTTTTTTGTCTAATAATTAAAAATTCATTTTATTCTGAATTAAGTTGCAGGAAATTACTAGTCATCCAATTTTTTATATCAGCTATGCATTCCGTTAATCTTGTGAATTGGTAAGTTTCGTCAGGGCGTGAGGAAATATAGAGCAATATAGAGTAAATATAGAGAAATATAGAGTATCATCAGCATAACAATGAAAACTAACGCCATGCTTTCTAATGATATCTCCCAGTGGTAGCATGTACAGGGTGAAAAGCAACGGTCCTAGCACTGAGCCTTGAGGTACTGAAGTTGTGATCGGTGTGACATCTCTTCATTTACTGCTACAAACTGATAACGGTCAGATAAGTATGATTTAAACCATGCCAAAGCAATTCCACTAATGCCAACATAATTTTCGAGTCTATTCAAAAGAATGTTGTGGTCGATAGTATCGAATGCAGCGCTAAAGTCGAGTAACACTAATAGAGAGATACAACCATGATCAGATGATAAGAGTAAATCATTTGTAACTCTGATGAGAGCAGTCTCAGTACTATGATACCGTCTAAATCCTGACTGGAAATCCTCACAGATACCATTTCTTTCTAAAAAAGGAGCGTAGTTGTGAGGACACTGCCTTTTCTAGTATTTTTGACAGAAAGGGTAGATTTGAGATTGGCCTGTAATTGACTAATTCTGTAGGATCAAGTTGCGTTTAATAATAATAGTGGTTTACTAATAGCCAACTTAAAAGTTTTCGGTACATATCCTAATGTCAAGGATGAATTAATGATATTAAGAAGAGGATCTATGACCTCTGGAAGCATCGCTTTTAGTAGCCTAGTCGGTATAGGGTCGAGCATACATGTTGTTGATTTAGATGATTTAACGAGTTTAGCCAATTCTTCTTCTCCTATAGCAGTGAATGAGTGTAATTTTTCCTCAGTGACACTACAATGCACTGTCTGATGTGATACTGTAGTAGATGGCTGCATGGTTATAATTTTTTTCCCTAATATTATCAATCTTGCACGTAAAGAAGTTCATAAAGTCATTACTGCTGTGCTGTTTGCAAACATCAGAAGTTGAAGTTTATTTTTGGTTAATTTAGCCACTGTTTCAAATAAATACCTAGGGTTGTGTTTGTTTTCTTCTAAAAGAGTAGAGAAATAAGCAGATCTAGCAGTTTTTAAGGCCTTTCTGTACGCAATCATGCTCTCTTTCCACAAAATGCGAAAAACTTCCAGTTTTGTTTTCTACCAGTTGCGCTCCATTTTTCTGGCTGCTGTTTTAAGGGCCAGGGTGTGCTTGTTGTACTACAGCGTTGGACTATTTTCTTTAATCTTCTTTAAGCGCAGGGGAGCAACTGTGTCTAATATGCTGGAAAAGAGAGAGTCAATAGTTTCTGTTGCAACATTGAGTTCCTCTAGGCTATCTGGGATGCTGAGGAGATAAAACTGATGAGGAAGATTATTTACAAAGCAATCTTTAGTGGCAATGGTGATAGTCCTGCCATATTTGAAACGAGGGGATGGCTTTGTAGCCATAGCTAAATTAAATATACACGATACTAGATCTGAGATGTCATCGCTCTGCTGCAGAATTTCAACGGTATCAACATTTATTCCATGTGACAATATTAGGTCTAAAGTATGATTACGGCGATGAGTGGGTCCTGTCACGTGTTGCCTAACTCCAATAGAGTTTAGAATGTCTCTAAATGCCAATCCCAATGCGTCTTTTTCTTTGTCTACATGGATATTAAATTATCACCAACAATTAGTACTTTATTTTCAGCCAGTACTCTGATAGAAAATCTGTAAATTATTTGGTAAAATCTGTATTGTGCCCTGGTGGCCTGTATACAGTAGCCAGCACAAATGTCAAACGGGATTTATCAACTACACTACATAACATTACATAAAGCACCAAAACTTCAAAGGAATTATATTTGAAACTAGACTTCTGAGTAATACTGAGGATATTATTATAAATTACAGCAACCCCTCCCCCTTTACTATTCAGATGCGGCTCATGTTTATAACAATAATCTTGGGGGTTGGACTCATTTAAAGTAATGTAGTCGTCAGATTTTAGCCAGGTTTCTGTCAAACACAGCACATCTAGATTATTATCTGTAATCATATCATTAAAGAAACACGCCGGCTTTTTGGGACGTTAGCTTATTCACCGTATCCCCCAGAGTTAGATAAGTCCATACATACCATTTTTATCTCCGTGCGTGCCATAACTCTGTCTGATGCACCCACCGCTAGCCTAGCTTAGCACAAAGACTGGAGGTAAATGGCTCCAGCTAGCCTACTGCTCAATAAGTGACAAAATAAGGGTAATATTTTCCTATATATATGTTGTGATGTGTATAGTTACATTGTGTACTAAGGCCGACGGAAAATTAAAAGTTGCAATTTTCTAGACCGATATGGCTAGGTACTATACTCTCATTCCTGCGTAATAATCCAAGAACTTTGCTGCCGTACTATGGGTGCAGCGGCACTTCCTTCAACATAACCAACATATGTTGACTTATGTTGACTTCCTTCAACATAACCAACGTGACAACCTGCTTGCACAGAGAGCGTGCTTGGGACTATTTTCAGGCGCTGCGTAATATCATTGCGCCTGCTGCACACATGGCACATCACTACATGTAAATAGGATAATGTTGGCGTTATTTTGTCATTTATTGAGCAGTAGGCTAGCTGGAGCCGTTTACCTCCAGTCTTTGTGCTAAGCTAGGCTAGCGGTGGGTACGTCAGTCAGAGTTACGGCACGCACGGAGATAAAGATGGTATGTATGGACTTATCTAACTCTGGGGGATACAGTGAATAAGCTAAAGTCACAAAAAGTCGGCATGCTCCTTTAACAATAAGTGCTTTTTGGGAAAGGGTTTGAATATTTAGCAGCCTGAGCTTTATCAATTGTTCATCTGTATTATATCTGTTGTTTATTTGTTGGACATCAATTAAATGTTTACTGTTGAATGGTTTTGATGGTTTTTTGTATTTACTAATTCGGGGAACAGACACAGTCTCTATGTGATAATATCTAGGTGAAAGAGTCTCTATGTGCTGGGATTTATCTGACTTCTGTGACATGAGACAGCTAGCAGGCGGTCGGTTAAGCCAGTCCATCTGCTTCCTGACCTGGGCCCCAGTTAGTCAAAGTTTAGCTCTAAGACTGTGTGCCAAATTACTAGAGAGAAGAGCGGCACCATGCCAGGAAGGATGGATGCCATCTTTTCTCAACAGGTCAGGTCTGCCCCAAAAGCTTTTCCAATTGTCTATGAACCCAATGTTATTTTGCGGACACCACTTAGACAACCAGCCATTAAGTGATGATAGTCTGCTAAGTATCTCATCACTCCGGTGAACAGGGAGGGCACCAGAGCAAAAAATGCTATCTGCCATCGTACTTGCGAGTTCACACACCTCTTTAATGTTAATTTCGGTAATCTCCGACTGGCGAAGTCGAACATCATTAGTGCCGACGTGAATAATAATTTTAGAGAATTTACGATTAGCATTAGCCAGCACCTTTAAATTTGCTTTGATATCAGGCACTCTGGCTCCCGGTAAACATGTGACTATGGAGGCTGGTGTCTCTATTTTCACGTTCCGTGTAATAGAATCGCCAATAACTAGGGCACTTTCAACAGGATTCTCAATGGGTGCGTGGGGAGAACCTGTTTGATGTTCTAATCGGAACGGAAGGGTGTTTTTTTTATCCACAGCTATGCCGTCTCACAGTCACCCAGTTGCCCTGCTGCATGGGCTCTACAGCCGGAACCGAACAGTGTACAGAGTTCACTAAGCTAGTCGCATCCAAAGCAGGGTCTAAAGCTGTTACATTCTCACTAATCTCAAATAAAGTCTGGATGTGTGTCTCTAATTCTGAAATCTTCTCTGTCAGCCTGACTATCTCCCTGCATTTATCACATGTGAAGCCCTGTTCGCTGACAGAGAAGGATATACTGAACATGTGACAGGCAGTGCAAGTGACAATAACAGGAGAAGATGACATGGCTTACCGTGTTTGTTGATTAAACCAACTCACCACTGTTGTTTGATGGACTCTGTTGACTAATCCAACTCACCACAGTTGTTTGATGGACTCTGTTGACTAATCCAACTCACCACTGTCAGAAAACATGAGACAGGAGACCCGGATGCAGAGATGGCAAGCTAACAGGCTAGTAAAATGCTAACACGTGATAGTGATTTTGATTAAAAGCTAGCGATGTCAGATTTAAAGTGTTAGGCAATATTAGACAATATATGATAATGGGTAAGTTATATTTAGCAGTTTAAACAACAGGGAATGATATCAAATAGAAATTAAAACCAAGCAAACCACACACGAGCACAGCAGAACAAACAGGAGCAGACAGGAGCAATCGATCATTGTAAGACACCTACCATCTCCCAGTCCTCCAAACAGCCTACCCATGCTCGAGCCACCATCTTCAATTGTCAGACCACAACACCTCAGCGCTTTGAGAATGTGTGTGGTTGTAGTCAGTACTTAGTGTAGCTGAAGAGGGAGAAACTAGATGTCCTTAAAGACATCAGAACATGTCTTAAAAATGCCAGTGAGAGGGACATCAACTTTCAGCAGCAGCTCACAGACTTCAAGAAGGCCAAGCTAGCTTTAGAAGAGAGGAGACTGGCACTGGAGGAGATGAGGTTTGCAAGGCCCTCTATTTTGGTGCTAATTATCTTGCCACATGATTCAGGTAATATTGTTTAATGTTGGTTAATCATGACTAATTATATGTTTTAATAATCTCTTGTGCAACATGAAATATCATTTGCCATATGTATTTAGGACTCATCCCATTATGCAATGTCTTTTGCAAATCCCAACAAACAACAAACTCAAATACATTTAGATTCAATGGTTTGATGTCCTTGTGTTTGTTGAACCACTCAAAGACTGAGGCTCTATGAAATACTACAGTAGAAGTATTCTTAAGTGTTTCTGTGACAGAGGGGGCGTGGTTTAGCGAAGGCTGCACGGAGAGAGAGAGGCCGTTTCTCAATACCAAGTACGCAAACTTCTGACTCATACTTGGTAGTTCAGACTTGCCAAGTTCGACTCAGGAAAACGAACTCCAGAGGACGGGAGGAATCGTCATCAATCTCAATTGTGAATAGTCATCAGTCGCTGCCCAAGTACTGTTCCAATTCAAAGTTCACATCTAGCCAAGTACAGTTCAAATCCCTAGATGTGTCTTTGATCCGCCCCTTTTATCGAGGATGCATCGAGAGGAGACTTGTGTGGACTTCAGACAGACCGGCATCCCAGAATGCATCTCGCACCGACCGGCAAGCCTCCTCTCAATGCATCCTCTGTAAAAGGGGCTGATCAAGGACACAATCCGGGGATTTGAACTGTAGCCTACTTGGCTAGATGTGAACTTTGAATTGGAACAGGACTGATGATGATTCACAAGTTCACGAGAACACAAGTACAGACAAGAACGCATATTGAGAAACGACCAGAGAGTCGGGAGAACGGCGGTGAGTAAGTAGGTCAAGTGCAGATGATGAACACCTGTGTCTGATTGCAGTGATTGGCGCGGAGAGATGGGATCAAAAGCCACAAATGCACGAGGACTGGGAGAGGGAGACAATAAGTGTGTGGACGTGTGTGCGTTTGGATGCACTGGAGAGCCGGAACACGGACTGTGTGATTTGTAACTGAGTTTATTATAGTTCTGGAAGCGTGATCTTGTTTTGTAATTGAAGAAACATTATAAAGTCTAAAGCAAGCCAACCCTGCCTTCATCCTCCTTATTTACGAACATTGTTACAGTGGTGTCGAAACCTGGGAGGAAGAAGAGTGCCGCCACAGAATCTGACGGCCATCCAACTGGCGGAGGACCAGATGGTGGTGTGCCCTGGGGTCGGCGCACTCTTACCGGCTGTTTCTCTCTCCACCCCTTCCCCTGTCTCTTTAGTTTAGAGCTTTATTTATCCCCTTGGGGCAATTAGTTTAGGCTCTCATGGTGCTTCACATATAACACTTGACACACTTGACACATATACATTCAAACACTCAAAACACAAGATTCAAAATTCAGAAGAAAGAAAAGGGAAAAAAAGGGAGAAAACAAACAATAATCATAATAATAATCAACCAAATTTGTTACATAAACGAAGTGCCTCAGGCACAAAAGTAAGTTTATAACGATTTGTAGAACATCTAATTGTCCTTAAACACCGCCCCAGGGGCATCCACTTGAAATCCAAATGTAACGGGTGTGTGCCGTCTCCTATTATTTTGTGCGCCATTCTCAACACTTGCTGTTCATAATACAATGTAAGGCTTCGTAAGGGAACTCCCATTTTACAGCTGGTACTTCATTGTGCCAAATGGGGGGCTGCGTCCTATTTTAGATCTTTGCGTCCTCAACCGCTCTGTAGCAAAGCTCAAGTTCAGGATGCTCACACTCAAACAGATTGTGTCTCAAGTCAGGTCCGAGGACTGGTTTGTCACCATAAATCTCAAAGATGCGTACTTTCATGTCATCCTTCCACAGCAAAGGAAGTACCTGAGTTTCGCTTTCAGGGGAGAAGCGTACTAATATCGGGTGCTTCCCTTCGGTCTAGCACTTTCACCCCGCATGTTCACGAAGTGTGTGGACGCGGCGTTAGTCCCCTTGCGTATGCAGGGGATTCGCATTCTCAATATATCGACGACTGGTTGATCCTCGCTCAGTCGGCTCGTCTAGCGGTTCAACATTGAGATATGGTTCTCACACATTGTCAAAACACATATTGTCGTCTGTGGTTCTCCCTAGTGCATCCAGCTCCTCTCGGACTGGACGCTATGGTACAGGAGCGGCCGAGGCTGCCCCTGTACACCTTTCCCCCGATCGCTCTGCTTCCGGGAGTTCTAGAGAGAGTGCGCCAGGACGGGGCCCGGCTGCTAGTAGCCCCGTTCTGGCCGACCCGGGCTTGGTTCTCGGACATTGTGTCTTTCCTCGACGGCTTTCCTCTGGTGATTCCGCTCAGGGGGGACCTTCTCTCTCAGGCAGGCGGTGCCTTCCTACACCCTCACCCAGAGCTGTGGAAACTGTGGGCTTGGCCTCTGAGGGGGCCCAGCTCATAAGTTCTGGTCTCTCAGCCAAGGTTGTTGAGACCATTCTACACTCTTTCACACACTTAAGACTATCTTTCTTCTTGCTATTTCTTCCCTGAAGAGAATAGGGGATTTACAAGCTCACTCTGTGGCACCCTCGTGCTTGGAATTTGCGCCTGGTATGGCTAAGGCCTTCCTTCATCCTAGGCCAGGCTATGTTCCTAAGTTTCCTACTAATCCTGTGAGACCTATAGTACTTCAGGCCTTCTGTCCTCCTCCGTTTCTGACATCAGACCAGGAAAAACTCAATCTGCTTTGCCCTGTTCGTGCGCTAGATGCATATGTCCACAGAGTGGAGGAAATCAGAACAGTTGTTTGTCTGTTATGGGCCACCCTTGAGGGGGGGTCCGGCTTCAAAGCAGAGGATGAGCAAGTGGGTGGTCGATGCTATCTCACTTGCTTATGGGGTGGCCGGACAACCTTCTCCCTTGGCTGTTCGGGCCCACTCGACTAGGAGTATGGCTGCCTCCCAGGCTCTCCTGGCAGGGGCTTCCCTGCAGGATGTTTGTGATGCGGCAGGGTGGTCCTCACCGCACACTTTCGTCAGGTTTTACGAGCTTGACATCAATGCTACTCCTGGGGCTCGGGTGCTCACCCCCTAGACAATGTCACAAGCGGGCATCTGGCTCCTATGGGGATGTGGGTATTCTCGTTCCCAAAGCGGTGACGCACCGCAAGTTCCCTTGAAGGAGAACGTCTTGGTTACGACTGTAACCTTAGTTCCCTGAATAGGGAATGAGATGCTGCGTCACCCTGCCATACTCCCCGCATGCCCGCAAGCATCTTGCTTCATCCATATTTTAGAAGCTAAAGGCGTGTTTGCCGGTATGCTTGATAGTTTCCGGGTCTATGACGTCACCCGCCTATGACGTTCCGTCTCTCTATTGGACTGATTACATACGTGCTTCCTGGCGCATTCACGCAGAGGCGTTCCCAAAGCGGTGACGCAGCGTCTCGTTACCTATTCAGGGAACTATGGTTACAGTCGTAACCGAGACGTTCTTTTACTAAAATTAATAATCATCTCTTTCGTTTTTGATACATTCAGATCTAATTTCATACTACTACACCAAGAGATAAAATTGTACAAAACCGAACCATGTTCCTGATCTGAATGTGAAAGTAAAGAGTATCATCTGCATATTTCACCAGATAACTATTATCTTGTGAACTCTGACAATCATTTGTATATAGTATGAACAAAATAGGAGAAGAGTACACAACCTTGTGGTGACCTTCATGACCAAAGAGGTCAAGGCGATAGGACGGTAATCGTTCAAAGATTTCGACTTAGCTTTTTTAGGTATTGGTACAATAATTGAACTTTTCCACAAATCAGGTACTAGCCCTAGATCTAAGGAAGACTGATAAAGTCCTAGATCTGATAAAGTAAGTGGAGAACTCCACTGAGCTGTTCAGCACAGTGATTCAATGTTCTACCACATATACCATCCGGGCCTGGGGCCTTAAGCGGTGTGGACTTCAACTGTCTCAATATGTTAACTGGATTCATTTTAAAATTATTAAAAGAGCTCAAGGTGTCTTTAAAAACTGTTATCTCATCAACTGCAAAATATGTAGCGAAACGTATTTTTAGCTATTTTTGTTGCCCTTTTTGTTGCCCTTTTTACTTTCCTATTTATCTTTTTTTTTTCTCATTAGTCCCTGCAACAAATAATCTCTTCTTCATATTTAATATACTCTTTAACTCCTTTGTGACCCATGGTTTGTTATTAGGATACAAGGTGATCTGTTTTGTAGGTATAACAGAATCAACACAGAAAGTAATATATCTAGAAATGGTAAGCACCTGTTCGTTCAGATCAGAACATGTGTTCAAAAACAAATTCCAATCGGTGCAATCAAAACAACCCTTCAAAACTTCAATATTAGAAGGTTTTCATTCTTTAACATATCGTACCTCTCTCTTCACCTGCTTTACAATAGGAGTATACACAGAAGACAGTAAAATCATATTATGATCAGCTAAACCAAGAGGAGGTAGAGACAGAGACCTGTAAGCTCCCGGAATCGGGCCATAATATCTGTCCAAGACTTTATCAGCACTTGTAGCGCATGTAACATATTGATGGTAGCCTTTTAGATGTTTGTCCTTAATACATTGGTTAAAATCACCTAAAACAAATTTAGGTGCATCTGGGGATAAATTGTCCAGTTTATCCAGGGGGGTTTTAACAGTCTCAAAAGCCACGTCAAAGCTGGCATGAGGATGTATATATACTACAATAAAAAACAGCTGGGGGAACTCACGGGGGAGATAAAAAAGGACGTACAGAAACAGCAATAAGTTCAATGTCCGAATTGCAAACCTTATATTGTACTGTTGCTGTATTACACCAACTTTCCTTAATATAAACATACACACCTCCTCCGCGTCTTTTCCCCGTTGTATGTTTGTCTCTGTCCAGCCGAATAGGTGTTCCAAAACCCTCAATCCGTAAGGTGCTATCACAAAGTCATCCAGCCAAGTTTTGGTGAATACCATTATATGCATGTTTCTGTATTCATGCATAAAACATTGGCTTGTAGTTCATCAAATTTATGGTGAAGCAAGCGTACATTGCCTAGGAGTATTCCAGGCAGTGGGGTAAATCTTTGAGCTCTCTTTAGTCTGCATCGAACTCCTCCTTGATTCCCGGCATTTCCTCTTTGTTCTCCTTTTCATGCCTCGAGTGTCCACAGAAGGCCGAATCAGTTCTTCTGGAATATCTCAAGCGGGATCAACAGCACCAGCATTCGAACGCAGACCCAACAGGAACTCCCTGGTCATCACTGGCACGCTCTCCGCCAAAACTCCGCCCCTGTCCGGTCAAACAAACCACATCCAGCACAATATTGAGACAGAGCCGGGTGTCGTGGTGCGCAGCCGGCCGTATCATTTACCTGAACACAAAAAGAAAATAGTTCAGAAGGATTAGTTCAGAGGGTTGTTCGGGGCACCGGCCACCTTTCAGTATCTCATGGACAGAATTTTTAGACAGAATGCTGCATATGCCACGGCATACTTGGATGACATTGTCATCTATAGTAATGACTGGCAGTGACATATACAGCACTTGCAAGCTGTCCTGGGATCGCTGAGAGGGGCTGGACTAATGGCCAAGTGTGCGGTTGGACGTGTGGAGGTCAGGTATCTTGGTTTTCTACTTGGGTCACGGGCAGGTGCATCCCCAAATTAGCAAGACGGCAGCAGTTGCAACCTGTCCGAGACCCAAGACCAAAAAGGAGGTGAGGCAGTTCCTGGGGCTGGCGGGATATTATAGAAGGTTTGTACCTAATTATTCGGACCTCACCAGCCCACTGACTGACCTCACTAAAAAAGAAAGCACCAGATAACGTCCAGTGGATGGAGCCGTGCCAGCGGGCTTTTACCCAGGTGAAGGCTGCTTTATGTGGCGGACCACTATTGCACTCTCCGGATTTTTCTCTCTCGTTTTTAAGTGAAGTCAACTTTATTTGTAAAGAGCTTTTTACAATGCTGATTGTTTCAAAGCAGCTTCACAGTGATAACAGAAAAATAATGCAACAGAATTTGATTCGGCTGTGTGACACAATATGGGCAGATCAGATCAAAAACTTATTTTGTTGCAGACTGACGCGTCGGACAGGGTCTGGGGGCCGTCCTGTCCCAGGAGGTGGAGGGCGAGGAATGGCCGGTGCTGTACATTAGTCGTAAGCTCTATAAAAGTACAGCACCATAGACAAAATAATGTTTGGCCATCAGATGGGCCGTTCCTCGCTCTCCGATATTATCTCTTGGGACGGGAATTCACCCTCTGTTCGGACCACGCGCCCCAGCAGTGGCTCCACCGCATGAAGGATACCAACGCGCGGATCACCCGTTGGTATCTAGCTTTACAGCCTTTTAAGTTCAAGGCGATCCACAGACCGCAGATGGTTGTAGCTGACTTCCTCTCCAGAAATGGGGGGAGAGGCTGCAGGCCGGAGGGCGGTGAGGGTATGTGGCAGATGGGCTGCAAGGCTGCACGGAGAGAGAGAGTTAGGAGAACAGCGGTGAGTAAGTAGGTCAAGTGCAGATGATGAACACCTGTGTCTGATTACAGTGATTGGCGCGGAGAGATGGGATAAAAAGCATGCAAAGCAAATGCATGAGAACTGGGAGAGGAGGACGCTGAGGACTCATGTGTACAGTTTCAAATTTAAATGGGTACTTGTAGTACTGAAAATAAGCATACAAGCCCTATGTGTCACGATCATCTGTCACCTTCAGCACTACACATCACCCAGAATCCTTCTCGGTCCACTACCTGTACGCATTGGTCAATCATCACCAGCTGTCTTCCATCACCTCATCACCCCAGCATCAGTTATATGTTCTTCTGTTTCATTATTAAACTTATTTTGTTATTAAACTTGTTGGAACGATATTCTTCCCGGACAATTGCTTTTGTTCCTTCCTCTACGTGGGACTTAACACCAGGACAAAGGCCAAATTGTCCGGGAAAGCCCCTCGATGGAGCTTCGCGATGAGAGAGCCAGTGTCGGTAAGAGCAACTGAGCGGACCATCACCCTGGAAACTGAACCTCTGACCCGCAGTGTGAACCGGCAACACCATCCGTCATCATGGGAGTGCTCGTTGAGTACGAGGGTATGGAGGAGAGCCCTGCCCACACACCTGCCACTTAGAGTGAGTTTCTGTTGACTTTAATGGACAGTTGCACCGCTTTGGAGTGGAGGATTCCCTGTTCCAGTTGATCCCGCCTGAATCTTCATCTTCAGACCTGCTAGTCCCTCCCAGCCTCCCTCTCCCACCTCCTCTCCAAACTCCTTGTCCCTCATCAGTCACATTGACCCTCCTCAGTCTATTTTCCAGCCCTCAGCCTCTCTGGCTACCGCCTCTGCCTACTCTCAGTGGTGCGGATCCACTTTTTTGCCTTCAGTGAGCCAGCTCCTCCTGGAGATGGGAATCCCATGACTCTGACTCCGGCTTCTGTTCCCATCACTTTACTTCAGCCCTGTCGCCCTGATTCCTCCGCCTTCGCTCCTTCCTCCCTCGGCTCCAGCAGGGACCATCGATCGTTTGGCTCCACTGGGCTCCCTCGGTACATCGGCTACTCTTGGGTCAGACGTCGCCAGTACATCGTCGCGGACTTGCGAGTCGTCCACTATGCTCCGACCCTTCACCCCTACGGCTCTGCTTGGCTCCGCCTTCCCTCAGTCTTCGCCTCTGCCCTCAGTTGCTCCAGTTCCACCTCAGCCCTCTAGTGCCCTGCTTCCTCCTTGGTGGGTCGTCGCTGTGGCTCCATCACGGCCTCCTAGGTCTCCAGCGTCGTTCTGCTCCATTGGCTCTCTGTCTGCGCTGTGGGTCCCACTACCATCGGTTTCATCATCTCCACTCTTCACCAAGGTGACGTTGAGACCTTCACCAGCTTGGCTCCTCCCTCCATCAATGCCGCCATGGACACCATCCTGGCTGTGGTCTGGGTTGCCATCTGGCTCTTCCTACTCATGGCCGTCCACTGGATTACTCCTCCACCTGAACCTCCCTGGACCTTTTTGTTTTTTACTTTCCCGGACTCTCGTCCTCCACCAGAGCCTCCTCCTTCGTTCATCTGTCAGCGCGAGGTCGCGCCTTTCCAGGAGGTGGAGTAATGTCACAATCATCTGTCACCTTCAGCACTACACACACAATGCACCTTTAACTGTTCCTTTCACTGGAACTAAGGGGCCAAGCCCAACCCCTGAAAAACTACCCCACATCATAATCCCTCCTCCACCAAACTTTACACTTGGCACAATGCAGTCAGGCAAGTACTGTTCTTCTGGCAACCGCCAAACCCAATCGGATTGCTTGCCACAGTCTGTAGCTATTGACTCTGCAGAAAGTTGGCAACTTCCGCGCATTGTGCGCCTCAGCATGCATGGCCTACCACTTCGTGGCTGAGTTGATGTTGTTACCAATTGCTTCCAAATTTTTATAATATCACTAACAGTTGACTGTAGAATATTGTGAGGAAATATAGTGAGAAAATATCATGAATGGACTTATTGCACAGGTGGAGTTCCTGAGAGTGACAAATGTAGTCAACACGTAGGCCTATAGCATAGTACAGTACAGAGAAATAATGCTTAACGTGGCTTAATGCATTAAGAACAGACCAAACTCAGTAAACATCAAACTAATAAAGTATACTATGCACAAAAAATCAGATGAGCCCAGAATATGAACCCAATTTAATTACACGTTAAGCATTTCCCTCCCATAGAAAACCATTATAAGAAAACGCATAACGTGGCTCGTATTAGAATGTCCCCTTATTATGTCGAAATAACGAGATATTATGTCAAAATAACGACTTATGTCGTAACACAGAGATATTATGTCGAAATAACTATATATTATGTCAAAATAATGAGATATAATGTCAAAATAACGACTTAATATGTCGAAATAACGACTTAGTATGTCATAATAACGAGATATTATGTCGAAATAATTACTTATTTTGTCGAAATAACGAGCTATGTCGAAATAACGACTTAATATCTCAAAATAACGAGATAGAATGATTAAAATGATTGGAATCTGTTCTTTTTTATACAAAGGTACCTAAATCTATATGAAAATAGTAAAAAAAAAAAAAAAAAAAAAAGAGCAGGAGTACATCTAGCAACTACTTTTCCTTGCAATAGCAGAAGTAATTACTAATACAAAAATATACTTTCTTATACAAACAAACAAAATAAATAATGAAGTTTAAAAATATGAAATAAGTAAGAGGCATCAAACTGGTTAGGTAATTCAACATTTTTATTAGATACTCAATAATGCAAATATGATTGCACAGAAAAAAGTGAATATTTTACTATTGACAGTTTTACATTTTACTACATCTGCTTGCTTGATGTAATAAATCCATCATATTACATAGATTCTGTTCTACCCCATTTAACCTGCCTCATGTCTTACCCATGTGAGGTCATTGGCTACATTCACAATCAATCATCCATATTAATTATATCTATAAAAGTAAAAAAAACTATTTTAGGTCAATTGCATTAGACATCTGCAGTTGAGCTCAATCATTGGGATGCTTTTCTTTCTTTACATACTTCTGCTTTTCATTCAACTTCAGGCAAAAGCAGAAAAGCCTCTTTGCCGAATGATGGGGGACACAAAGTACCCTTTGCTTTCGAAGGATGGAGATGTAACTATTGGAGCACTTTTTCCAATCCGAAGCATAGAAACACAACCTTCATTTGAGTTTACACTAAAACCTCAGCTGCTATCATGCTCCAGGTTTGCTACATTTAACTTGTTGAAAAACAATAGAGAAGATAAATAATTTAATATGATAATTTATACTTTTGCTGCAATTAATGTTTATAAATGTATAATTTTATACCAGAAACCTACCATGACATCTGGAATGTTAAGTTTCATGTATGAAACAAATGTAAAATTTAAAAGAATACAAATGTACTGTACTTTACCATGTATTTGTTTAATATTGTGTTTTGTGTTAACACTTGTTAAATGTTTTTACAGTGTAAATCTAAGAGATTTCCGGATGGCACAGAGCATGACCTTTGCCATTTATGAGATTAACAAAAGTCAAAGTTTGCTTCCAAATGTTTCAATTGGTTATAGAATTTATGATACCTGTGGATCAAGACTGTCTTCTATGAGTGCAACTTTATCATTAATGAATGGTCAAGAATTTGTATCTGAGGACACATGCAATGGACAGTCTCCTATACATGCTATCATAGGAGAAACAGAGTCTTCTGCCACAGTGATTCTTTCCAGAACTACAGGACCTTTTAAAATTCCAGTGGTAAGGGTCTGCCTACACAGTAAGTCTAATGAAGATCTGTATGATGATGGTATCACTGTTTCTTGTTATTTCTTTTTCAGATAAGTCACTCAGCCACATGTGAATGTCTCAGCAACAGAGAAAATTATCCTTATTTCTTCAGGACTATTGCTAGTGATTACCACCAGAGCAGAGCACTTGCATACATAATCAAGCACTTTGGCTGGTCTTGGGTGGGAGCTGTTAACAGTGATAATGACTATGGAAACAATGGAATGGCAATATTTCTGAATACAGCCCAGGAAGAGGGGATTTGTGTGGAGTACTCTGTGAAATTCTACCGAACAGAGCCTGAAAAACTTCGGCAAGTGGTGAACACAATTAAAAATAGCACTGCAAAAGTGATTGTTGCATTTCTTACTAGTCTTGAAATGGAAAATTTGCTTGAGCAGCTAAGTACTAACAACATTACAGACCTCCAAATGATTGGTGTGGAGGCATGGATAACTGCAAAGAGTTTGATCACTCCAAGCAGCTTTAATGTTTTGGGAGGGTCACTGGGGTTTGCAGTGAGAAAAATTGACATTGAAGGTTTTTCTGATTATGTTATAAAATCATTCTGGGACACAGATTTTCCATGCTCACAGGTTGAGAGAAATTCTTCTCAATATGCTTTAAGTTGCAACATATATCAGGATCTGCTTTTGCTGAAGAGCGACAATGAAGATGTGCCTGAACAAAGATATGCAAGCAACGTCTACAAAGCAGTATATGCTGTGGCTCATTCACTACACAGTCTACTCAAGTGTAAAGAAAAGGAAGGTTGTGAAAAAGACCTGAAAATACAACCTCAGCAGGTAATAAAAATAAAAAAAATAAAAAGATAGTTATAGCCCAGAAGGGAGATGGGCTTCTGTTTGAAAATGTTTAAAATGCCCTTTTCTCAATAGGTTGTAGAGGCTCTAAAAAGGGTAAATTTCACTGTAAAGATGGGAGATCGTGTGTGGTTTGACAGCACTGGTGCTGCAGTAGCTCAATATGAAGTCGTAAACTGGCAGCAGGACTCAGATGGATCAGTCCAGTTTAAACCAGTGGGATACTATGATGCCTCATTAACCCCTCACCAGCGCTTTGTGCTTAACACTGAAAACATAATCTGGGCTGGAGGAAAGATGGAGGTAAACTGAAATTTTTAAGAAATCCTGAAGACTTCGGTTTTTTTATTTTTTTATTTGTGTTTGATTAAGGATGGAGCTAAACTCTTCATGGCCCTCCAGGACCTGAGTTCTCATCTTACACAAAACACATTTCACATTCAGTATGTAAATTATATGATTACAAATAAATGTAAAATAAATTAATATGAAATCTCTAAGAATCAACTGAACATATTGGAAAACAAACATTACATTAATTCTTGTTACTGACTTGATGGATTAAACATTCTATCTAATCAGCAACATTTTTAGCAAAAAGGATCAAGCAGATAAACGTAACAGCAGAAAGCATTACTGAGCAAAGGGACAGTAGTGTAGTGCTGGTGCTGAATTTTTGAAACAACAAAACATTTTCCCTCACCATCAGCCCACAATAGTTCCCATTACGTATTTGCATTTGTTTAATGATTCAAATATGGAATACTCAGTCATATTGATACATTTACATTTAAATAGCTATGTACAATGTATCTTTCAATGTAGAAGCCAAGGTCTGTGTGCAGTGAGAGTTGTCCTCCAGGCACTAGGAAGGCTGCACAGAAAGGAAGACCTGTCTGCTGTTATGACTGTATTCCATGTGCAGATGGAGAAATCAGTAATGAGACAGGTAATCTTCAGCCCATCTCTCAGTTTCAAATTACATCTCACAGTTTCAAATGAAATTGGTTAGTTTTTTTCTGTCAATGTCATAGAAAAGGATTTCATAAATACACATTTCTTTTCATTTATAACTACAGTGATCACAATTTCCTTTCCAGATTCAAATAACTGCAAGCAGTGTCCAGGGGAATACTGGTCTAATGCTGAGAAAAATAAATGTGTGTTAAAGACTGTAGAGTTTCTGTCATTTACCGAAGTTATGGGTATAGTGCTAGTCTTTTTCTCACTGTTTGGAGTAGGATTGACTGTGCTGGTGGCCATCCTGTTTTACAGCAAGAAGGACACCCCCATAGTAAAAGCCAATAACTCAGAGCTGAGCTTCCTGCTGCTTTTCTCATTGACTCTTTGTTTTCTCTGTTCACTTACTTTTATTGGTCGGCCCACTGAGTGGTCCTGTATGTTGCGTCACACAGCGTTTGGAATCACTTTTGTTCTCTGTATCTCCTGTGTTCTGGGGAAAACAATAGTGGTGTTAATGGCCTTCAAGGCTACACTTCCAGGAAGTAATGTCATGAAATGGTTTGGGCCTGCACAGCAACGACTCAGTGTTCTTTCCTTTGCACTTATACAGGTTTTAATTTGTGTGCTTTGGCTAACAATGTCTCCTCCATTTCCCTACAAAAATATGAAATATTATAAGGAAAAGATAATTCTTGAGTGCAGTCTGGGATCTACTTTAGGTTTCTCTGCTGTTCTGGGTTATATTGGCCTACTGGCTGTCTTGTGCTTCTTTTTAGCTTTTCTGGCTCGCACACTGCCTGATAACTTTAATGAGGCTAAATTCATCACATTCAGCATGATCATATTCTGTGCTGTATGGATCACGTTTATCCCTTCTTATGTTAGTTCTCCTGGGAAATTTACTGTAGCTGTTGAGATATTTGCCATTTTAGCCTCAAGCTTTGGTTTGCTATTCTGCATATTTGCACCTAAATGTTATATCATCCTGCTTAAACCTGAACAAAATACAAAACAGCATATGATGGGAAAGGTTTCATCAAAATCATACTGAGAGAAAATAGCATCTATATTAACATTGTAATTTCATCACTGAACAAATGGATTTAAATAAGTAAATGCTTTGACACATTCAGTTAAATGACTGGCCACGTGATAAAATGATTTAATTTGTACATGATCTGCTCAGATTGACCCTGAAAAACTTTATAAACAAAATTTCAACAGAAGAATAAATGAGGTTCCTGTGATGCTTGTTTCTTTTCTTTTATCCTTGCTCCAATAAAGCAAATGAGGGACAGTATAATTGTAACATGACAGAGAAAGCAGAGTAAAAAAGGGTGTTCCTTTTCGAAGGAACTTGCACTGCGTCGGTAACAACACTTTGGGTACGCTCCCTTAGCATAGCGTGTCTGAAGTATGAATGAAACTATTCCAATCCTGATTACTGCTGCGTCATGACATATCATGTGACGGCATGCATGGAAGCAACAAAGGGACTCCGGCACACAACAGCGTTAGTTTTCGCTCTTCAGCAAGCACTCTCTGTTGTTGTATGTCCTATTTGGTGTTGTCTGTCCCATATACATTTAAAAAAGAATGGCGAGTGAAGAGTTTAAGCAATGTGTGCATCCCTGCCCTAGATATCTCACAGGTGATCAGCTTTGTGTACACTGTTTGGGAGTGCAGCATGCACGGGCAGCTCTCGAGGGAGCTGCCTGTAAAGAATGTGAAAAGCTGCCTTTAAGAGTGCTGTGCTCCTGCCTGGCTGTGTTTGATGAAACTGGCCAGGCTCACGTTCCCCATGGTTCTGGTCCCGCACCTGTTGAGGTGGCGCGGCATCTCAGATCATGAGTTGGTGGACGATATCAAGACTGCTGAGGCACGTTCTCTGTCATCATCCACCAGCTCTGATGCTCTCCCTCCTATTCGGCTGTGCTGTTGAGACAGTCGTCGATAGGTTTCAGGACATGAAGAAACAGTCTGCAGCTTTCAAACAGTATCTTCCTCGCCAGTTGAGATCCCTAGCGGGCAGCCACAGCCATCTACGAGCTCCTCACACAGGCAGACACAAAAAGAGAGTGTCGCCTCTAGGGCTTCTCCTCAGGGCTCATGGCAGCAGAGGCGGGGCCTATTCTCACCTGAAGCCTATCGACAAGAAGGTCAATTTGAGAACTGTCCTTCAAGCAATCTTCCAGGCACTCGTCAATGACGTGCTCGAGACATGGTTGACCGGTTTGTATTTGTTTACCTCGACGACATCCTGATTTTCTCCCAGAACGAGTGTGACCATGTCCAACACGTCAGGCGAGTGCTCCAGTGGCTACTTGAGAATCGTTTATTCACCAAGGTGGAGAAGTGCGAGTTTCATGCATGGTCGGTTCCGTTCCTGGGATTTATTCTTTCACCGGAAGGTATCCAAGTGGATCCCGCCAAGGTAAAAGCGGTTGCTGATTGGCCTACCCCAGATAGTCGTAGAGCGGTCCAGCGATTTCTAGGGTTTGACAATTTTTACTGGCGGTTCATTCGGATTTTCAGCCAGGTCGCCCTTCCTCTGACGGATCTCACCTCCACTCGAAAACATTTCTGTTGGTCGCCACAGGCCCAGGCTGAATTTTCAAACTTAAAGAGTCCCTTTGTTTCGGCTCCCATTCTTGCTACTCCCGATCCGTTTCATCAGTTCTCATTTAACCCCCTCGGAACAGAATTATGACATCGGGAATAGGGAGTTACTGAGTTGGAGTTACTGAGTTACTGGCTGTTAAGTTGGCGCTGGAGTGGCGCCACTGGTTAGAGGGCGCGGAGGTCCCTTTTATTGTTTGGACCGATCATAAGAACTTAGAGTACATCCACACCGTTTAACGGCTTAATATTCGACAGGCTCACTGGGTACTAGGCATCCGGGGTCCAAGAATGGTAAGCCTGATGCGCTTTCACTGGTCTTTGAGGCTGAACCAAGATCCACCCTACCTGTGACCATTCTGCCTCCCGATCGGTTGGTAGCGATGACCACTGGAATCCAGAGTCCGCACTGCTCTGCGCAACGTCACAGTTCCTGCGGGGTGTTCTGAGAGCCTGTTGTTTGTGCCCGAATCAATCCAAACTAGCGTGCTACAGTGCGGCCACTCATCCGTACCACCCAGGAGCGACTTGTATCTGCAGTTTAATTAAGCAGCGGTTCTGGTGGCCTTCCATGGCGCGGGATGCTCGTCAGTTTGTGTCAGCATGTCCGGTTTGTACTGCGGGGAAGGGCTCCAATCGACCCCCAGTAGGGCTACTCCAGCCGCTGCCTGTCCCTTCGAGAACCTGGTCACACATAGCGATGGACTTCGTCACAGGCCTACCTCCGTCTAGCGGCAACACAGTAGTCCTCACTGTGGTGGACAGGTTCTCGAAGGCGGCCCATTTTATTCCCCTCCCCAAATTGCCTTCAGTGAGGGAGACAGTGACTATCGTCCTGGATCACGTTTTTCGTATTCATGGCCTCCCGGTGAACGTGGTCTCTGACAGGGGTCCCCAAGTTTTGGGCAGAGTTCTGTCGACAGACAGGGGGCGACTGTCACAGTTCAGGGTGCTTCATCGGCTTCCCTGTTGTCTGTGTTGTCCTGTCATTTTCTGCAGCTCGTGACCTGGGCAGTCAGCGCTGATTTTACAGCGTGGGTGTCTGCAGATCACGAGCTGATTGCCCTCACCTGTCGCTTGTTCCTTTCCCCCTTATATTCTCTGCTGTGTCTTCCCCTTGTTGTCAGTGGATTTTGTGCTGTTGTTTCATGCACGATTGTACCTGTGGTGTGTGTCCTTGTGTCTTACCTTCATCTGCTGCTGTGCCCAGGACTCCTAGATGAGGAGTCATACAGCTGGCCGTGCCCTCGCTGTCCTCAGTCTCGTTCCCCGTCCCGGTGGGCATTGCACCTGAGGTGGTCTCCACAGCCTGTGTCCACAGGTGTCTGTACGGACGGCTCTGGAGCTGTCACACCTCCTTTCTGTTCATGTGTGTGTGTCACTATACATGTT
Organism: Rhinogobio ventralis; assembly: GCA_039654625.1. Classification (NCBI taxonomy): domain Eukaryota; kingdom Metazoa; phylum Chordata; class Actinopteri; order Cypriniformes; family Gobionidae; genus Rhinogobio; species Rhinogobio ventralis. The sequence goes on along the minus strand of CM077206.1, from coordinate 24,231,311 downwards.
GGATGTTTATTGGGTTTTCTGAAGTGCCTAATAAACTGTTGCACGAATCCTCTGCGTTTGAGTCCTCTCTTCACGTGCATGACAGAAAGGGTGTACATGGTCTACAACAATGCTTAGGTATGTGGTACGTGTCCAGATAACATCCACATGGATGGCAGGACCCAAGGTTTCTCAGAAGAACATTACCCAAAGCATCACACTGCCTCCGTCGGCTTGCCTTCTTCCCATAGTGCATCCTGGTGCCATGTGTTCCACAGGTAAGCGACGCATATGCACACGCACCCGGCCATCCACATTATGCATAAGAAAATATAATTCATCAGACCAGGCTACCCTCTTCCATTGTTCCATGGTCTAGATGCTCACTGTTTCCGCCTTCGGCGGTGGACAAGGGTTAGCATGGGCACCCTGACTGGTCTGCAGCTATGCAGCTCCATACGCAACAAACTGCGATGCACTGTGTATTCTCAAATCCTTATGCTTGCCCATTTTTCCTGCTTCTAACACATCAACTTTGAGGACAAAATGTTGACTTGCTGCCTAATATATCCCACCCACTAACAGGTGCCGTGATGAAGAGATAATCAGTGTTATTCACTTCATCTGTCATAATGTTATGCCTGATCAGTGTATATATTCATTGGCAACACAATTGGCATTTTAAATAACACAGTTCTTTTCAGCAGTTTCAGTCAATGTCTCTAATCATCAGGCAGACTTAGAATTATTTTAGAAAGAAAAAAAACTTCTTAACTGAAATGATTGAGACCAATGCCTGAAGATGCGATCCTGTTCGCCAACGCCAAATTGTGGACTTGAAAATTAAGCTTTTCCTCCGTTGTGTTTGAATCACAGAAGCAACACCAGTTACTTTGCCAAGAGATATATTATTTTATAATATGCCAGGAGAGAATGACAATTGACTGAAAAGATGTCTTCATGCCAGCTTTTCTGTTCTTCTGGACTCAAGGTTTTATAGGCTGCTTGACCAGAGACAAATGGGTAACACTTTATAATAACTGCATGCTATGAAGCATTAGTTACGCATTAGTAAATAGTTAATTCATCATTTATAAAGAATTCACATTAATAAGCAGTTTATAAATACAGCTATAAATGCTTTATTCTTGATTTAAAAGCATATCTATAATGTGTTTAATAATTGTATTTTAAGTATTTAAATTATTATTGTTAAAATTATTATTAAATTAAGTATTATATTATTTACAAACCAGTTAATTAGATGTTGTCAGTGGTTCATCACGCCGGAGACGGGTTTATTAAGGATGTCTTGTCGATGAGGCAATTATTAGATCAGAATATTCGAAAGATCAGAGTCATTACGCCAGAGACGGTATATTGGCATGTCGTGTCGATAAGGCAATTTATTAGATAGGAATATTCGAAAAAGATCGGAGTCATCACGCTGGTGACGGGTTTATTGAGGATGCCATGTCGATGAGGCATTTTTAGTCTAATTGAGTCTCTGCAGACATTCAGTGATCCCTTGGTTATGCCTGGGCGCAGGTCCACCATCTGATCTGGATACGGCCCGGATCCGGCTGACTGCAGTAAACCTCAGGATAAACAGAGATGCCATTATTTTTATTATGTAACGAGTACATCAGGTGTTATGGGAAGTGTTCCCAGTTCCGGCTGACCTAGCTAATGCAGCCTAGGTATTATGAACTGGCCAGAATTTGGAGACCGCAATAGACGTGATGGAGTATAATGCGTTAAGAGCTCGCTCAAGTACTGGGGAGCTAAACCATTTAGTGCTTTGTAAGTAATAAGCAAGATTTTAAAATGTATGCGATGTTTAACAGGGAGCCAGTGCAGTGTTGACAGAACTGGGCTAATTTGGTCATACTTCCTGGTTCTAGTAAGAACTCGAGCTGCTGCGTTTTGGAACAGCTGCAGTTTATTTATTAAGCGAGCAGGGCAACCACCCAGTAGAGCATTACAATAATCTAACCTTGAGGTCATGAACGCATGAACTAACTGCTCAGCATTTTGCATTGAAAGCATGTGCCGTAATTTAGATATATTTTTAAGATGGTAGAATGCAGTTTTACAGATGCTAGAAACGTGCCTTTCAAATGAAAGATTGTTATCAAAGAGCACACCCAGGTTCCTAACTGACGACGAGGACTTGACAGAGAAGCCATCAAGTGTTAGACAGTATTCTAGGTTACTACTTGTGGAGTTTTTTTTGTCCAATAATTAAAAATTGTTTGCAGGAAATTACTAGTCATCCCATTTTTTATATCAGCTATGCATTCCATTAATCTTGTGAATTGGTAAGTTTCGTCAGGGCGTGAAGAAATATAGAGCTGAGTATTGTCAGCATAACAATGAAAACTAACGCCATGCTTCCTAATGATATCACCCAGTGGTAGTATGTACATGGTGAAGAGCAACGGTCCTAGCACTGAGCCTTGCGGTACTCCATACTGAACTTGTGATCGTGTGACATCTATTCATTTACTGCTACAAACTGATAACAGTCAGATAAGTATGATTTAAACCATGCCAGTGTAATTCCACTAATGCCAACATAATTTTCGAGTCTATCAAAAGAATGTTGTGGTCGATACAACCACGATCGGATGATAAGAGTAAATCATTTGTAACTCTAATGAGAGCAGTCTCAGTACTATGATACGGTCTAAATTCTGACTGGAAATCCTCACAGATACCATTTCTTTCTAAAAAGAGCGTAGTTGTGAGGACACTGCCTTTTCTAGCATTTTTGACAGAAAGGGTAGATTTGAGATTGGCCTGTAATTGACTAATTCTGTAGGATCAAGTTGCGTTTTTTTAATAAGTGGTTTAATAATAGCTAACTTAAAAGTTTTCGGTACATATCCTAATGACAAGAATACATTAATAATATTAAGAAGAGGATCTATGACCTCTGGAAGAATCTCTTTTAATAGCCTAGTCGGTATAGGGTCAAGCATACATGTTGTTGATTTTGATGATTTAACGAGTTTAGCCAATTCTTCTTCTCCTATAGCAGTGAATGAGTGTAATTTTTCCTCAGTGACACTACAATGCACTCTCTGATGTGATACTGTAGTAGACGGCTGCATGGTTATAATTTTTTTTCCTAATATTATCAATCTTACACGTAAAGAAGTTCATAAAGTCATTACTGCTGTGCTGTTTACAAACATCGGAAATTGAAGCTTTATTTTTGGTTAATTTAGCCACTGTATCGAATAAATACCTAGGGTTATGTTTGTTTTCTTCTAAGAGAGTCGAAAAATAAGCAGACCGTTTTTACGGCCTTTATGTATGCAATCATGCTCTCTTTCCACGAAATGCAAAAAAACTCCAGTTTTGTTTTCTTCCAGCTGCGCTCCATTTTTCTGCCTGCTGTTTTAAGGGCCCGGGTGTGCTCATTGTACCACAGCGTTGGACTATTTTCTGTAATCTTCTTTAAGCGCAGGGGAACAACTGTGTCTAAAGTGCTGGAAAAGAGAGAGTCAACAGTTTCTGTTGCAACATCGAGTTCCTCTAGGCTATCTGGGATGCTGAGGAGATGAAACTGATGAGGAAGATTATTTACAAAGCAATCTTTAGTGGCAGCAGTGATAGTCCTGCCATACTTGAAGCGAGGGGATGGCTTTGCAGTTTTTGCTAAATTAAGTATACATGATACTTAGATGTCATCTGAGATGTCATAGATGACTAGGTAATGATCTGAGATGTCATCGCTCTGCTGCAGAATTTCAACGGTATCAACATTTATTCCATGTGACAATATTAGGCAAGTATGATTACGGCGATGAGTAGGTCCTGACATGTGTTGCATAACTCCAATAGAGTTTAGAATGTCTCTAAATGCCAATCCCAATGCGTCTTTTTCATTGTCTACATGGATATTAAAATCATTAACAATTAGTACTTTATCTGCAGCCAGTACTAACTCTGATAGAAAATCAGCAAATTCTTTGGTAAAGTCTGTATTGTGCCCTAGTGGCCTGTATACAGTAGCCAGCATAAATGTCAAACAGGATTTATCAATTACACTACATAACGTTACATAAAGCACCACAACTTCAAAGGAATTATATTTGAGACTAGGCTTCTGGGTAATACTGAAGATATTATTATAAATTATAGCAACACCTCCCCCTTTACCTGTCAGACGCGGCTCGTGTTTATAACAATAATCTTGGGGGTGGACTCATTTAAAGTAAAGTAGTCGTCAGGTTTTAGCCAGGTTTCTGTCAAACACAGCACATCTAGATTATTATCTGTAATCATATCATTAACAATAAGCACTTTTGGGTAAGGGACCCAATATTAAGCAAGCCCGAGCTTTATCGTTTGTTCATCTGTATTATATCTGTTATTTATTTTTTGGACATCAATTAGATTTTTACTGTTGAATGGTTTTGATGGTTTTTTGTATTTACTAATTTGCAGGAAGAATGGATGCCATCTTTGTTCAACAGGTCAGGTCTGCCCCAAAAGCATTTCCAATTGCCTATGAACCCTATGTTATTTTGCAGGCACCACTTAGACAACCAGCCATTGAGTGATGAAAGTCTGCTAAGTATCTCATCACTCTTACTAACAGGGTGTGGACCAGAGCAAAAAAATTTCATCTGCCATCGTACTTGCGAGTTTACACACCTTTTTAATGTTAATTTTGGTGATTTCCTACTGGCGAAGTCGAACATCATTAGTGCCGACGTGAATAATAATCTTAGAGAATTTATGATTAGCATTAGCTAGGATTTTTAAATTTGCTTTGATGTCAGGCACTCTGGCTCCTGGTAAACATGTGACTATGGAGGCTGGTGTGGTTCCGTGTAATAGAATCGCCAATAACTAGGGAACTTTCATCAGGATTCTCAGTGGGTCCGTCACTGAGTGGGGAGAACCTGTTTGATGTTCTAATCCGAACGGAAGAGTGGTTTTTTGATCCGCGACTATGCCATCTCACAGTCACCCAGTTGCCCTGCTGCATGGGCTCTACAGGAGAAGATGACATGGCTTACCGTGTTTGTTGATTAAACCAACTCACCAATGTAGTTTGATGGACTCTATTGACTAATCCAACTCACCACAGTTGTTTAATGAACTCAGAAAACAGGAGACAGGAGACCCAGATGCAGAGATGGCAAGCTAACAGGCTAGCGAAATGCTAGTACGTGATAGTGATTTAGATTAAAAGCTAGCGATGTCAGATTTAAAGTGGTAGGCAATATTAGACAATATATGGTGATGGGTAAGTTATATTTAGCAGTTTAAACAACAGGGAATGATATTTATTTACTAATGATTAACTAATGGTTTAACTAATTCATTAAATGAGTCGTTGCATTTAATAAATATGAATGAAAACAATCTCATTGAACATAAATACTATAAAATCAACTGATTAATTCCATTAATTAAAAATTCAGAGATGAAATTAGGATGCATAATGTATAAATGTACGTCTGTCAAGTTCATACATACATAATTTACTTTGTAGATGCAGGTAATACATTAATGTTGTACATTTTTAGTGTCTATGCAACGTGTTAGAATAACATTTTACGCAAAATACACTCAAATACCCATGAGATTATGATTTGTCTTTTTGTTATTGAATAACTTAAATAACTATAAATATGTGGTTCAATGTAAATGTTTGAGGGTTGATTGTTAATCAGTTTGTTTGTACATGCGTTAACATTATTTATGTTACTGAATAAACACCAAAATATGCAATGTCAATATATGTCAGTTTATTTCTGAAAACAATCTATATGGAACCTTTTCCCATCAGATGTTGCTTTGTATTTTGTTCAGGCTTACACAGAATTATATAACATTTAGGTGCAAATATGCAGAATAGTAAACCAAAGCTTGAAGCTAAAATGGCAAATATCTCCACAGCTACAGTGAATTTTCCAGGAGGGCTGACATAAGATGGGATAAATGTGATCCATACTGTACAGAATATAAGCATACTGAATGTGATGAACTTAGCTTCATTAAAGTTATCAGGCAGCTTGCGAGCCAGAAAAGCCAGAATGAAGCACAAAACAGCCAGCAGGCCAATATATCCTAGAACAGCCCAAAAACCTATAGTAGAACCCAGACTGCACTCAAGAACGATCTTTTCATGATAATATTTCAAATTTTTGTAGGGAAATGGGGGTGATTTTGTTAGCCAAAGCACACAGATAAGAACCTGTATAAGTGTAAAGGCAAGAACACTGAGTCTTTGTTGAGGAGGCCCAAACCATTTCATGACATTACTTCCTGGAAGTGTAGCCCTGAAGGCCATTAACACCACTATTGTTTTCCCCAGAACACAGGAGATACAGAGGACAAAAGTGATCCCAAATGCTGTGTGACGCAACATACAGGACCACTCAGTGGGCCGACCAATGAAAGTAAGTGAACAGAGAAAACACAGAATCAATGAGAAGAGCAGCAGGAAGCTCAGCTCTGAGTTGTTGGCTTTTACTATGGGGGTGTCCTTCTTGCTGTAAAAAAGGATGGCCATAAGCACAGTTAATCCTACTCCAAACAGTGAGAAAAATACTAGCACTATACCCATAACTTCAGTGAATGACAGAAACTCTACAGCCTTTAACACACATTTATTTTTCTCAGCATTAGACCAGTATTCCCCCGGACACTGCTTGCAGTTATTTGAATCTGAAAAGAAAGTAATGACACTTATAGTTAGAAACAACATTTAATTTAAATCCTTTGATAAGAAACTGCATCCAGAAACTGCAATGCAAGAGGGGAAACACAAAAAAGGAACTTTTTAAATTGTGAAATTCGCTGGAGTTTACCTGTCTCATTACTGATTTCTCCGTCTGCACATGGAATACAGTCATAACAGCAGACAGGTCTTCCTTTTTGTGCAGCCTTCCTAGTGCCTGGAGGACAGCTCTCACTGCACACAGACCTTGGCTTCTACATAGAAAAATACATTATTCTTAGTTATTTATACTGAACGAAAAATGAAGATACATTTGCTAAAATTACTTAACTGTTGCATAATTTAATCTTTAAATGATGCAAATAAGAAATTAGAAAATTGAAATGTGGTAAAATTGAAAGTGCTTTTACCAAAAAAAATTAAAAATAATAATAATAATAACCATTACCACCACAGTACTGTCCTTTTGTTTAATACTGGCTCTGCACTGCCCTCTGCTGTTGCTTTTGACCATAGGGTAACCAAATTTTCTATCTTGTGAATAAAAAAGATTTTGTGCAGATTTGTTTATTTTTTTTTAAATGTATTATTCTTATGTTTATGTCATTTGTATAGGCCAGTGCAAGTATTTTAACATTTTGTTATTCCAGTTTCAAGAAACCCTTTAGGTCAATCATGTTATTGCCCTTTACCTCTAGCTGTCCTCCAGCCCAGATTATGTTTTCAGTGTTAAGCACAAAGCGCTGGTGAGGAGGAAGTGAGGCATCATAGTATCCCACTGGTTTAAATTGGACTGATCCATCGGAGTCCTTCTGCCAGTTCACAACTTCATATTGGGCTACTGCGGCACCGGTGCTGTCAAACCACAAACGATCTCCCATCTTTACAGTGAAATTGACATTTTTCAGAGCCTCAACAACCTATTGAGAAAAAGACATTTTAAGACATTATCAAACAAAAAATAGCACTATCCTCTTAATCTTCTTTTCATTACCCTACCATTTATGTTTTACTTATTTTACCTGCTGTGGTTGTATTGCCAGGCCTTTCTCACAACCTGCTTGTTCTTTGCACTTGAGTAGACTGTGTAGTGAATGAGCCACAGCATAAACTGCTTTGTAGACATTGCTTGAATATCTTTGTTCAGGCACATCTTCATTGTAGTTTTTTAGTGCAAGTAGATCCTGATATTTATCACAACTTAATGCATATTGAGAAAAATTCCCCTCAGTCTGTGAGCATGGAAAAGCTGTTTCCCAGAATGCTTTTATAACATAATCTGCAAAACCTCCTATATCAATTTTTCTCACTGCAAACCCCAGTGACCCTCCCAGCACATGAAAACTGTTTGGAATGAGCAAACTCTTTGCGGTTATCCATCCCTCAACTCCAATCATTTGGAGGTATGTAATATTCTGAATACTTAGCTGCTCGAGTAGATTAAACATTTCAGAACTGGTAACAAATGCAACAATTACTTTTGCAGTGCCTTTTTTTATTGTTTCTACCACTTTTTGGAGTTTTTCTGGCTCTGTTCGATAAAATTTAACAGAGTACTCCACACAAATTCCCTCCTCCTGTGCTGTATTCAAAAATATTGCCATTCCACTGTTTCCATAGTCATTGTCACTGTTTACAGCTCCCACCCAAGACCAGCCAAAGTGCTTGACTATGTATGCTAGTGCTCTGCTCTGGTGGTAATCACTAGCAATAGTCCTGAAGAAGGAAGGGTATTCTTTCCTATTACTGAGACATTCACAAGAGGCCGAGGGACTTATCTGAGAAAAAAGCAAACATTTAAAAAGGCATTAGTATGGTGATTATGTCTGACTTTTTATGTTGTTGCTCCTTACCACTGGAATTTTAAAAGGTCCTGTAGTTCTGGACAGAATCACTGTGGCAGAAGACTCTGTTTCTCCAATGATAGTATGTATAGGAGACTGTCCATTGCATCTGTTTTCTGCTGTAAATTCTGGACCATTCATCAATGCCATAGTTGCACTCATAGAAGACATTCTTGAACCACAGGTATCATAGATTTGGTAACCAATAGAAACATTTGGTAACAAACTTTGACTTTGGTTAATCTCCTCAATGGCAAAGATCATGGTCTGAGCCATTCGAAAATCTCTTAGACTTACACTGTAAACACATTAAACCAGTTTGTTAAATACAGACCAAAACACACTTTATCTTTTAAACGTTTTAAATTTCACTTGTAGTTCACACCTGAAACACTTTAACATTCCATATGTTATATTACATTATTGATATTACATATTTGCTGTAATGATTATATAAAATAGTTTCCAAAGTAACAAACCTTGAGCATGATAGAAGCAGAGGTTTTTGTATAAACTCAAACGAAGGTAATGACTCTATGCTGTGGACTGAAAAAAGTGCTCCAATAGTTATGTCTCCATCCTTCGATAAAAGCGGGTACTTAGGGTCTCCCATCATTCGGCAAAGAGGCTTTTCTGCCTTTGCATGACGTTGAAAGATAAGCAAGAGTGTGTAAAGTAAGACAGACATTGCAAAGATTGAGCTCAACTGTGGTCACATGCAACTGACTTGATAAAATGTTTGCACTTTTATAGGCATAATTTATATGGATGATTGATTGTTAATTTAGCCAATGACCTCATAGGGCAAGTCAAACAAGGATGGAATAGAGCCATGCTAATATGATAGAGTTAGATTTTATCACAAGGTAGTAAATTCTAATATCAAAATACGAGTGTGTATTTTGTAGGTGGGTATTAGACGAATAGCACAAACATGAACTTTGTTTTTCCAAGATCAAGGTTTTTTCTTTCAATTTATTTTTTACAATTTATTTATTGTATACAGTATTTGTAAATGAAATCGTATATTTTGGGTGTTTAAGAAATGTTTTTATGACTCAATTACTCACCCTCATGTTGTTCCAAACCCATAAGACTTTTTTTTCATCTTTAAAACACAAAAGAAGATATTTTCAACCATCTCGTGCTCTTCTGTCATTTTTGTCCAAAACATTTAACACCCTGGTTGGTAACACTTTATAATAACTGCACACTATAAATCATTAGTTAAGCATTAGTACATAGTTAATTAATCATTTATACAGCATCAATAAGCAGTTTATAAATACAGCTATGAATGCTTTATTCTTGATTTATAAGCATCTATAATGTGTTTGATAATTTAATAATTTATTAATGGTCAATTAATCATTTCCAAATTAAGTATTACATTATTTACAAACCAGTTATTTAGGAGTTGTCAGTGGTTCATAAGATCATTTCAAAAGTGTAAGTAAATGATTAATAAACTGTTTAAATGTACATTTATACATCTTATTATTTAGATAGTAATAGTTTCTCAGTGTGTTAATAAATGCTTTATTAACACATTCATACTGTAATTTATGATTAATTCAGGTAGTTATAAACATTTAGTAGTTGTTTCTGTGAGCTCGTCTAAAGTGAGGATTATTTATGCCTTGTAAAGCTTTTACAAACGAGACTTAAAGGCTCATCAGTTGAAGTCCCTATTCTGGTGGCCATTGATTTCAATGAGATACCTTTGACATCATATACAGACACGTTGGGCATGGTTATCGTCATGATGAAACTATATATTGGGTTATGATTTTGCCATTATGACATGGAGTGTGACTCTCAATTTAATCAGCCAGCATAATATTATTTACATTTAACGTTCTTTTCTCTTTTTTTTTATTTACGCTATTCAGACACGTTTTGAACACATAACCCAACTCTACAAATATTCCAAGTGTTCCGAGGCCAAACGATTGATTTGTGTGAAGAAAATCCCCAAAAGCGATCAGCGTCGAGTCCATCCGCCGAAGATCATGAACACAACAACACATTTCAAAAATTGCCGCCAGAAGAAACGTTACGTCAGCTTTGACAGCATTGGCTGTCGTATGTCTCATGACCAATTGCGTCATTAACTTCAGCTTTGATTGTAAAATGCCATTGGCTCTCGTGTGTCTTGTGACCGATCGCGTCATGCTAACAATAACAATTGTCGGGTGTATCAACTGAATGAGATATGACTGAGTGGAGTATGTGCGCTCATTATTATAATTTCAGCGATTAAAACATTAAGATCAACTCTGCTCTTCACATAAAGAAATTGTATGACTTCAGAAGACTTGGAATGCAACATGAGTTAATACTTTTATACTGTTTTTGGTCAGTTTTTGCAATAAATAAATGTGACTACTTTTATTTGCCTTTTACATGTTTTATATTGTTCAGAAGTGGGTAGGTTTAGGGTAGGAGTGGGGTTAGTTGCTCCAAGATATAAAAGTAGCCTATAAATATTCATAAAATAATGTCTACTTTTACAAATGCAAAGAATTAAATGCGTCTTGATCTGACGCATTAGGCAAACAACTGAAATCAATAGAGTAACTTACCCTGTGAGTTGGAAAACGACGCTAAAGGGGTACCTTGTGCGTTAAAAAGTGACGCAGAAGGGAACTGACCAAGCGTCAATATGTGACAAATAGAAAGGAGATCGTGTTGGCTGCTCACAGTGAGTACAGGCAGCCCCAACGAGAGCTGCCCATGCATGCTTTGCTTCCAGGCAGAGAACCTAAAACTTGTGTGTGTCCCCACCCGTGATGTATCTGGGACACACTGTTTGTAAGCTTTCTCCCTCGTCAAAGAGGTCCAGCAACATCGCACCGCATCGTACCAAGATCACAGGAACTGCTGATCTTCTACCGCGCAGACCTCTAGCCACGGTTCTCCCAGCGTCCACCAACAGAGCCCCCTTTTTTTCCACCAGCCGCTACTATCTCTCCCCAGCTGGTTAAAATCCTGCTGTGCTCATATATGCACATATCTGTATTGTCAAATGACCAACGGCTGTCAAATTGTTTAACTATGCCTGAGTTTAACATTGCTTTTGGAGTCTGGAGAGACATAATCTGCAAAGTCTATCTGGAGCGTAGGGCAGAATTAGACACCTACTTAGCCATTATCTCAGACCTCACTATGACTTACTGTGGGACTGTTCTATGAGTACCATAAATCTTTCTCAGCTAAGGCAGCTATGTACATTCAACGGTTCAACCAAAGACTGGACTGGTCCATGGTAGACTTGGCTTTAATAAGCAGACATTTTACTGGTCATTGCGCTTTGTCTTGCTCCTTGTGTGGTTCATTTGCACATACTCCTTCTCTGTGCCCAAGAATTGCTAAACCTCCGGCAGGCCGCTTACCTAAAGATGATGCAGCAGAAAAGGTTACCCCACCGATTCATACTCGAATGTGTCATAATTTTAACGAAAGTGTGTGCAGGTTTCCTAATAGAAAGTTTATTTATGCTTTCAGTTATTGCGGAGACGGAGTAATGTCCTCGGAGAATGCACATATGAAAACAGAAAAAAATAACACTCCTCCCAAAAACTTTGTTTATTTGCAATAAACTTCAGTCACCTCTTAAAGAACCTGAAGTAGTCAATAGTTTATTGGCAAAAGAAGTAGAGAAAAGATATTTGATTGGTCCCTTAAATAGTCCCCCCTTTTCAGTATTTCGTATTAATCCTCTAGGAGTAGCTACAAGGAAATATTCCGGGGAAAAAACTTCAGCTGATGCCATTCAGTTAATGAAATCAGCTGGTAGGAGCGCTTGGCTGAGCAAAGCCGACATCGTCGATGCTTTTAAAATCATGCCACCCGTCTCAGTGATACCTCTTCGGAATTCAATGGCATAAAAAATATTTTTCGCAGCAGCCCTCATATTTTCGATGCTTTATCAGAAGCGCTCTGTTGGATTCTTTAAATAACTAAGCTGCCTTTTGTGCTTTATTTGTTAGATGATTTCTTGGTAGTAGACTATCCAAATTCTAAACCCGAGCGATGTATAAATATTCTGAAAGAAACGGTAACACTTTATTTTAAGGGTCTGGAATTATGCATTAGTTAAACTAGTAATTAATGATTTGCTTGTTCACAATTATGCATTAGTTAAGCATGGACACAATAGTAATTCATGATTAACTCAACATTATAGTAAGGGCATATTAGCCATTATTTACAACTTAATAAGCCATTTATTATTTTTGTGTAGTGATGTAATTATATTTCTGTGCCATTCTGTTAAGTTAACTGAACCATAATTACTGCTGATTTTGCAGCTAAAATAGTGTAATAAAGACAATTTGACCCCCTATTCTAAAGTGAAAGTTTTATCCTCATTAATTATGGCACTTATTGAGTGATATTTAAGTTTATTATCCAGAATAAACCAATAATTAAGTCTAACTACCATTAATACAGTACTAATAAAGGCATTTTGACCCCCTATTCTAATGTGAAAATGTTATCCTCATTAATTATGGCACTTATTGAGTGATATTTAAGTTTATTAACCAGAATAAACCAATAATTAAGTCTAACTGCCACTAATTCAGTACAAATAAAGACAATTTGACCCCCTGTTCTAAAGATATGTTCTTATTTACACTATTGGTTTGTTTAGCAATTATTCTGCAACGTGATCTCACGAGAATGTATATTTTTATGTAAAGTGTGGTTCTACATTCATCTAACACGTACATTGACAGCACTAAACATTTCACTCTGTTTGTGACTTCTGCTGCAAACAAAACTACACTTTAAAACCCTAAAATTAATAACATTTCTGTAATCATTTAACCATTATTTATCATGTAATACTTATTTTGTTCGCCGTGGGACACAATGACAAGGAAGTACACCAAAACGCAACATAAATTCACAAAAGACACCAATTTAATTTGTTAATTTGTTCGCTGTAATCCACATATTTAGAATCCATACGAGGAACTTCTTTATCCAGCGATCTTTTGACATTTTCACAATAAAGAAATTATTGTGATTACACTTTTGTTAGTTATGTTTTTCTTTATAACCCTACATACTTTTAAGAAATGGTTATGTGTAGGTTTAGAGGTTTGAGTGAGTTTAGTGGCTCAAAATATCATTTTAATGCTATATTGTTACTAAAATTTTAATTTTCCCAAACATTTCTGCCCATTAAGTTGTATTGTCATTTTTTATTCTCTGTAAAATGGTTATGTTTGGGTTTAGGGATATAACATGTATCTATAAAATGGTTATTTTTATGATATAATATAAAATATATTTTACGTTTTCTGCTGTAAAAGCATAATACGTTTGTTTAAATGTTGCCAATACGTTAATGTACCTTTCACCATTTATCCAAATATACAAAAAAGTATGTTTTGTGTCTGTAAAAGTTGCTTATTAACTTATGTGGCGAAGCGGTTGCCGGCAATTCAAAAGTCAACGTAATTTGGAGAATTATTTTCAGAAAGAATGGTATTTTTTTCAGTGTTGAATACGCCACCTAGGGACTTTCACCCCAGGAACTCACTTTAAGCCACAGACTTATGTCAAAGCACACAGGTTCGTCATCAACAAAGAAATGGTAAAAAGAGACTTGAGTTCCCATAAAATTACTTTATTCATTTTATAAAACTTCAAAATTCTCCCATAACACACCCGCCCTTCAATAGAGCAGATAATTTAATACTTGATTCGGCACAGGTCATTCACACTAAAAAATTACAAAAAAAACACATTAAAGAGCTTGAGAGAATGTATATCAGCAATAAATCACACAAAATTCAAAAAAACAAAAAACAAATACACAACCATGCAGGGCTGAAGGACATCCACCTCGGGCACCTCTGCTGAGAGTGGCCTAAAGGAAAAATCACCAAATCACCCTATACACCACACCACAGAAGTGAAACACAGCACTTTCAGGTGAACGGAGACCCCATTACCACAGCACCAGGACACCCACGTGAGTGGCCTTCAGCTCCTGCATGAAAATGCAACACACAAAGGTTATTACAAATACCACACACACACACACACACAACCGCAACCAATACAAAACTCTTCAGAACTCAAAACAATCCACAAAAAAGGGAGAAAACAAAAAAATAGCAAAAGGGAAAAACATAAACCAAGGGGAATTACTGGCTAAAATTACTATCAGGAATCCCCAAAATTAAATACCTAAAAGAAGCAGTATTCCAGAATGGGAGAGACAAACTCCCTTAATTTCATACATAACACTTCCAAAGAAAATGAATACACAAACACACAAAAGAACTCACTGAATCAAACACGGGAAAAAAATCTCCCTTAATCACACATACAATAAACAAACCCAAATAGGGCTCGGCTAAACAAAGAGGGGAAGACAATACAAACCAAATACAAATTCAAGGTCACAATTCTTGCAGTTTAATTGAAAAACAAAAAGAAACAAATATAACTGCAGAAAAGCAAAGTAAACAATACTGTTAAGGATATTCTAGGCGAGGGTCAATTGGTATACCTCCGGAACTATAATCAGAGAGGCCGTCAGAAGATTCAGGACCATTGGAGTTCTGTGGTGTACCAGGTTGTGCAGGCTCTGAGGGAGAATGGTACCGTGTATGCTATTGCTCCAAGAGATGACCTTAGGAAGGTAAGATGGGTGCATCACTCATTGTTGAAAGTTTGCTTGGGTAGGGATCCTCCGTTGGATGATTCTTCCTCTGATGCACTCTCTGGGAGTTTCATGGTAGAGCAGGAGAAGCTATCCAGGGAGGAAGAACTATGGGTTGTGGTACCAGATGCCCCACAGGCCAACATAGCCCCAGTGAGGAGCGCCACTACCTCTAGAGTAGGTAGGTCAGTGCCGGCACAGGAAGGCTTAACATCCTCTGGATTTGATGGGGCCAGTACTACCATTGGTTTAGGTCCTTCAGTTGGGCCGGTGATGGTATCACCTAACCAACAAAGTACAGGAAGAGAAGGAGTGCAACGCATTGTACGAGCCACAGCGGAACAGCACTCCAACCTTCACCGTCTTTCTAGTGCAGTGGCGACAGAAAGTGGGGCTCCTGCAGCTCTTGTTACTACCAGCAGTGTCTCGGTTTTGTTTAGACCTTGGGATTAAAATTTTTTTTTCTCACCGCCGGGTCGACGGTACAAAAGGCGGGGGAAGAAGGTAGTGTGAGGAATGACGTAACGGTCACCCATTGGTTACGTGTGGAGGGCCAAATCAGGAAGAGGATATTTAAATGAACAGCGTCTGCAGCGCTCGGTTGTAATACCCGCCCCATTTTGTTGGCATTTCGTGGGCTCGACGTGCTGCAGGTCAGAGGTATGTCCAAATGATTGTGTTTTATCTGTTGAATGTGTTTGGATTATAAGTATTGTTTGTTGTATTGATACAGACTGGAGGTAGTACGCTAACTATTGGACTAATTGAAAACCGAATAGATTGGGGTTGGTTATTCATTCAGGTGAGTGGCGTTCACATTGACTCGTGCTGGGTGTACGCGTGTTTATAATGTGTATGATTGCAGTGTTCTGACGCGTTGGCCGCTTAGTGGAGTCTGTGCACCAGTTGCAGTTCACTTATGCAGTGAAAATCCTTGTATCATCGGTATGTATGCCAAATTTCCTCCTGTTATATTCTGATTCAAGATATCGTTATGTTAATTAACTTGTCATTGTTTTGGATAGGCCGGGCATGACGTGCCAGGATATCTAAACGAGCTGGGATATTTTGCACCAGCGTGAACTGCGTGTGTAGTGGTCCAGGCGGCTCTGTTGCTTTGCTTTGTTTTCCTTTGTTTTGTTTTTATTTACTTTGTTTTCTGTTGTTTTGCTCTGCAAAGGATTTTTACTGAGACTTGCTTTACCTGCTTCAATCCTTAACTGATCACAAGCCCCTTCAAAGGCTACCTGCAACCTAGTCTGATGCTCTACCACCCACTCATGCACTGTCCCGCCCGAGACCTCTGGGACCCTTCCCAACAGAAAATCCACTGGGAGTCGAGGCTCCTGGCCAATGTTGCCAGAATCATAATCATACACTGTTTATTCGTTGGCCAGAGGAGAACTGGCACCTCGACTGAACCTGATTTCTCCCAAGGTTTTTTTTCTCCATTCTGGCCCCTGAAGGAGTTTTGGTTCCTTGCCACTGGCTTTTGGCTTGCTCAATTGGGGACACTAAATTTTCAACTATATTACTGATCTGCCCGCATTGACACTATATGATAATTGAAATTAGCTGGAAGACATCACCGTTTCCCCAGAGCGGCTGTACAGCCGAATCCAATTCTGTTGCATTATTTTCCGGTTAACACTGTGAAGCTGCTTTGAAACAATCGGCATTGTAAAAAGCGCTATATAAATAAATGTGACTTGACTTGACTTGATCTCTGAGAAACACGTCTCTGTTCCTTCTGTTGGAGTGGTACACATCAAATCTGTGTTTATAACTTTGTCTAACATTCCCTGAGGACAGAGATTCAGGGTGGCGTAGTCAGGCTATGTTTGATTGGACTTAATAAATGTCTATATGGTTTATGGTGCCCTCACGTTACAAACTAGCGTAGTTGGCAGGGTTGTGTGATACAGAGACGTCTTTTTTTTTCTTCAGGGGAGAGAAATACAGCAGTTGGCCAGCTAGTCCTTGGACAGGGCCCCCTTGGACAATGCACGTCAACTCTCTTCCACCAGTGGTCGTTAGGAAAGAGACACTATTTTCCACCAAGATGGATAATGAACTACAGGAACTGCAAGATCTGGTGATACAACTGAGGGCGGACAATGAGAGACTCATGCAAGAACGGACTGAGGCCCCTAGTGGGGGCTTCTATGGTTAACTCTGTTTCATCTGATAGGCCTATCACTCCCACAGTTCCTGAGTGCTTGGTATATGTGCCCAGAGAACGAAAGTGTCCCTTATTTCGTGGGAACATGGGGATTGATGTTGTTAAATGGATTGATGAGGTACATGCAAGCATCAAGCATATTTTATTTATGATCACTTGGATGGAGAAGCTAAGAATGAGATACAGTATAAATCCAGGGAAGAAAGGGAAGATCCAGAAAAGATCTTGTCCATTCTGCAAGAATGATATGGTTGTTCTCAATCATATGTTGCCTTACAGGAGGAAATTTTCTCCAGAAAGCAGTTAGAGGGGAAGTCCCTTAGGGAGTTTTCACATGCTCGTTCAGTTTAATGGAACAGGTGGTCAAGTGTGCACCCAATGGACTGCCTAATTATTCAGTGCCATCTATTTGTGCTCTGCAGACCTCTAGGGTCCCTGATGCACGAGTGTGTTCCTCCCCTCAGATGACAGATCTTGCTGAGTTAAAAGAGATGATGGTTAAACAACAGCAACAGCTTAATGAACTTTCTGAACAGTTTATGTCTTTACAACAGCCATTTAGGTATAATTCAGCCTCTCGTAATGGCCCAGTGGTGTGTAGGCGATGCCAACAACCAGGGCATTTTGCCAGTAATTGTGATAATGAGTGTGTTGTTTCTAAGGTTCAGCACCACCAGCCCCGTCATCAGCCTCGTCCCCCACTGACCTTGTCCCCATCTAATCAGCCGATGGAAAACAAGCACCCTCTGTTTTGCCGAGCCACAGGGCAGAAGGGGAGATTACTTGACGTTCAGGTGTTGGGTAAGGTTATTCCGAAGCAGGGGATTTTGGTGCGCCTGTGGTTTTGTTTTTATATATATATATATATATATATATATATATATATATATATATATATTTGTTGTATAAATATTCTTCTGTATTTTCAGCCCATGGGGGAGATTTTGGGTGTACCGATCTTATAGCTCATGAAATTCCTTTGGTTGATGATGGGCCTATTTCAACAAAGGTACAGACATATTCCCCCATCAGATTATGATGCAATTAAAGCCCATATCAACCAACTATTAGAGGCCCAGGTCATTCGTGAGAGCTGCAGTCCCTATGCCTCTCCTATAGTTCTTGTGAAGAAGAAAGATGGCAGCTTACGTAAAAGTGCTGCTTCTTCCAGACTGCCATGAAATACCTAGGCCATGTCATCTCTGAAGGCAGTGTTTCTACAGATCCTGAAAAGGTGGCCGCCGTGTCCACTTGGGGCCGTCCTACCACAGTGTCCGAGTCTTTCCTGGGGTTCGCCAGCTATTATCGGCGCTTCGTGGAGGGATTCGCTAGATTGTCAGCTCCATTGTATCGCCTTGTTGCCGCTGTCTGTGGCAAACATAACAAAGGGACAGGACATCTAATTGGAGCAGCATGGACTGAAGAATGTGAGGAGAGTTTTAAGAACTTAAAAGCTTCCCTGACCACAGCACCAATGTTAGCATATGCTGACTTTTCTCTGCCTTTTATTTTAAAGATTGATGCTAGTCATAGGGGCCTGGGAGCTGTGCTTTCCCAAAACCAAGGAGGAAGAATAAGACCTGTCGCTTATGCTAGCAGAGCTCTGTCTCCTTCAGAACGAAATTTGCCCAACTATAGTTCTATGAAGCTTGAGTTCCTGGCCTTAAAGTGGGCCATGACGGAGAAGTTCCGGGAATATCTGTTGGGTTATAAGTGCGTCGGTGGCCCCCTATTTTGAATACAGCAAAATAGGGGGCCACCGAGCAGAGATGGGCAGCTCAATTGGCTGCTTTTGATTTTACTATCCCCTACCAGTCTGGCCGAACAAATGTTAATGCTGACTCTATTCCTAAGTCCATTCTACTGAGGAGTCTTTGAGGCTAGAGTCCCTTTTCCTCGGGACTCCCCTTCCAGAAAGTCTGCAGTCCCATCCTGATTTAAGGCCCACTCAGGTAAGTCAAATGGCAATTTCTGTATTACCGATATATACTAATGATCATCTGGCTACTCTTCAACAACAGGATCCAGTTATCGGCTAATTTCTTCAGTTTTGGCGTCGAAAAAGGGTCCCTGATGGTCTGGAACGGAGGGGCTCCCCAAGCTTGTGCAAGAATTGGTGCGGCAATGGGATCGTTTGATTGACCTGGAGGCTCTTACATCGCTGAGTTCTCCGGTCTGATGGAGGTGAGCAACAATGCCAGTTAGTTTTACCTGAAGCTCTGAGGGAAGAAGTATTACAACAGTTGCATCATGGCCATGGGCACCAGGGCTTTGAAAGGATGACAGACTTGGTGCGGCAGAGGTGCTACTGGCCTGGGATGTATAAACATGTAAAACAGTGGTGCTACCGATGCCAGCGATGTACTATAGCAAAAACCCATGCAGTCCGCATCTCATGCCCCAATGGGACATCTTATTGCCTCTAAACTAAGCTATAGACTTTACACTTACAGGAGCATGTCTTGATTATGACCGATGTTTTTTTCTGTGTTTACTCAGGCGGTTCCCACTAGAGACCAACGGGCCCATACGGTGGCTGGGTTACTAGTTTGTGAATGGTTCTATAAGTTTGGCGTACCGGCCTGCATTCACCCGGACCAAGGTCGGAATTTTGAGTGTGCCTTGATTCGACAGCTGTGTGAACTTTACGGAGTTCGGAAGACCCACACTACCCCTTACCATCCGCAGGGGAATGGACAATGAGAGCGGTTCAACAGAACACTTCATGGACTTTTGCGAGTTCTCCTCTGGCCGACGAACAAATAGTGTATGATTATGATTCTGGCAACATTACAGGTCAGAAGTCATATTAGATCGAAAGATATTCGAAGGATTGGAGTCATCACGCCAGAGACGGGTTTAATGAGGATGTCGTGTTGATGCGGCATTTACAGGGTGGAGTTTAATTCACACGGTCTCTGCAGACATTTCAGGGATGCGTTGGTCATGTCTAGGCGCAGGTTCACCATCTGATCTGGATGCGGCCTGGATCCGACTGACTGCAGTAAACCTCGGGATAAACAGAGAGACTAACATTAGCGTAGATGCCATTCTTCTTATGATGTAACGAGTACATCAAGTGTTATGCGAAGTGTTCCCGGTTTCGGCTGACCTAGTTAATGCAGCCTAAAACAATCATTTAACTGATTTGAATAATATAAATTGATAATGTTCTATGTGTATGCCATAGTATAGAGATGTGTTTTAGTCTAGATTTAAACTGACAGAGTGTGTCTGCTTCCCGAACAATGCTAGGAAGACTGTTCCAGAGTTTAGGTGCTAAAAAGGAAAAGGATCGACCGCCTGCAGTTGATTTTGATATTCTAGGTATTATCAACTGGCCAGAGTTTTGAGATCGTAATAGACGTGATGGAGTATAATAGTTAAGAGCTCGCTCAAGTACTGGGGAGCTAAACCATTTAGTGCTTTGTAAGTAATTAGCAAGATTTTAAAATGTATACAATGTTTAATAGGGAGCCAGTGAGGTGTTGACAGAACCGGGCCAATATGGTCATACTTCCTGGTTCTAGTAAGAATTCGAGCTGCTGTGTTTTGGACCAGCTGCAGTTTATTTATTAAGCGAGCAGGGCAACCACCCAGTAGAGCATTACAATAATCTAGCCTTGAGGTCATGAACGTGTGAACTAACTGTTCAGCATTTTGAATTGAAAGCATATGCCGTAATTTAGATATATTTTTAAGATGGTAGAATGCAGTTTTACAAATGCTAGAAACGTGGCTTTCAAATGAAAGATTGGTATCAAAGAGCACACCCAGGTTCCTAACTGACGACGAGGACTTGACAGAGCAGCCATCAAGTTTTAGACAGTATTCTAGGTTACTATGTGCAGAGGGTTTTTGTCAAATAATTAAAAATTCTGTTTTTTCTGAATTAAGTTGCAGGAAATTAAAAGTCATCCAATTTTTTATATCAGTTATGCATTCCTTTAATCTTGTGAATTGGTAAGTTTCATCAGGGCGTGAAGAAATATAGAGCTGAGTATCGTCAGCATAACAATGAAAACTAACGCCATGCTTCCTAATGATATCTCCCAGTGGTAGCATGTACAGGGTGAAAAGCAACAGTCCTAGCACTGAGCCCTGTGGTACTCCATACTAAACTTGTGATCGTTGTGACATCTCTTCATTTACTGCTACAAACTGATAGCGGTCAGATAAGTATGATTTAAACCATGCTAATGCAATTCCACTAATGCCAACAAAATGTTCGAGTCTATTTAGAAGAATGTTGTGGTCGATCGAATGCAGTGCTAAGATCGAGTATCTCTAACACTAATAGAGAGATACAACCATGATCGGATGATAAGAGTAAATCATTTGTAACTCTAATGAGAGCAGTCTCAGTACTATGATACGGTCTAAATCCTGACTGGAAGTCCTCACAGATACCATTTTTTTCTAAAAAAGGAACGTAGTTGTGAAGACACTTCCTTTTCTAGTATTTTTGACAGAAAGGGTAGATTTGAGATTGGCCTGTAATTGACTAATTCTGTAGGATCAAGTTGCGGTTTTTTAATAAGAGGTTTAATAATAGCCAACTTAAAAGTTATCCTTATGACAAAGATGAATTAATGATATTAAGGAGAGGATCTTTGACCTCTGGAAGCATCTCTTTTAGTAGCTTAATCAGTATAGGGTCGAGCATACATGTTGTTGATTTTGATGATTTAATGAGTTTAGAAATTCTTCCTCTCCTATAGCAGTGAATGAGAGGAATTTTTCCTCAGTGTCACTACAATGCACTGTCTGATGCGATACTGTAGTAGATGGTTGCATATTTATAATTTTCTTCCTAATATTATCAATCTTGCATGTAAAGAAGTTCATAAAGTCATTACTGCTGTGCTGTTTGCAAACGTCAGAAGTTGAAGCTTTATTTCTTGTTAATTTAGCCACTGTATCAAATACCCAAATACCAAGGGTTGCGTTTGTTTTCTTCTAAGAGAGTCGAGAAATAAGCAGATCTAGCAGTTTTTAAGGCCTTTATGCTTCATGCTCTCTTTCTACGAGATCCGAAAAACTTCAGGTTTGCTCGTTGTACCCCGGCGTTGGACTTTTTTATTTAATCTTCTTTAAGCGCAGAGAAGCAACTGTGTCTAAAGTGTTGGAAAAGAGAGAGTCAATAGTTTCTGTTGCAACTTCGAGTTCCTCTACGCTCTCTGGGATGCTGGGGAGATGAAACTGATGAGGAAGATTATTTACAAAGCAATCTTTAGTGGCAGCGGTGATAGTCCTGCCATATTTGAAACAACGGGGCGGTTTTGCAGCCTTTACTAGGTAATGATCTGAGATGTCAGACGGTATCAACATTTATTCCATGTGACAGTATTAGGTCTAAAGTATGATTACGGCGATGAGTGGGTCCTGTCACGTGTTGCCTAACTCCAATAGAGTTTAGAATGTCTCTAAATGCCAATCCCAATGCGTCTTTTTCATTGTCTACATGGATATTGATATCACCAACAATTAGGACTTTATTTGTAGCCAGTACTAACTCTGATAGAAAATCAGCAAATTCTTTGGTAAAGTCTGTATGGTGCCCTGGTTGCCTGTATACAGTAGCCAGCACAAATGTCAAACTGAATTGATCAATTTCACTACATAACATTACATAAAGCACCAAAACGTCAAAGGAATTATATTTGAGACTAGACTTCTGAGTAATAAAGAGATATTATTATAAATTACAGCAACACCTCCCACTTTACCTTTCAGACGCGGCTCGTGTTTATAACAATAATCTTGGGGTGTGGACTAATTTAAAGTAATGTAGCCGTCAGGTTTTAGCCAGGTTTCTGTCAAACACAGCACATCTAGGTTATGATCTGTAATCATATCATTAACAATAAGCGCTTTTAGGGAAAGGGATCGAATATTCAGCAGCTCAAGCTTTATTGTTTGTTCATCTGTATTATATCTGTTATTTATTTTTTGGACATCGATTAAATTTTTACCGTTGAATGATTTTGATGTTTTTTTGTATTTACTAAATTGGGGAACAGACACAGTCTTTATGTGATAATATTTAGGTGCTGGGAAAACATGTGCATTATTGTCATCTTCAATCTGCCCCGGTTGACTTGTCCTCTGTAGCTCTATGTGCTGGGATTTATCTGACTTCTGCGACGTGAGACAGCTAGCAGGCGGTCGGTTAAGCCAGGTAAGAACATCATTAGTGCCGATGTAAATAATAATCTTAGAGAATTTACGATTAGCATTAGCCAGCACTTTTAAATTTGCTTTGATGTCAGGCGCTCTGGCTCCCGGTAAACATGTGACTATGGTGGCTGGTGTCTCTATTTTCACGTTCCGTGTAATAGAATCGTCAATGACTAGGGCACTTTCAACAGGATTGTCAGTGGGTGCGTCACTGAGTGGGGAGAACCTGTTTGATGTTCTAATCGGAGCGGAAGAGTGGTTTTTAGATCCGCGACTATGCCGTCTCACAGTCACCCAGTTGCCCTACTGCACAGGCTCTACAGCCGGAACCGAACAGTGTACAGAGTTCACTAAGCTAGTCGCATCCAAATCAGTGTCTAAAGCTGTTACATTCTCACTACTCTCAGATAAAGTCTGGATGCGTGTCTCTAATTCTGAAATCTTCTCTGTCAGCCTTACTATCTCAGTGCATTTATCTCACGTGAAGCCCTGTTCGTCGACAGAGAAGGATATACTGAACATGTGACAGGCAGTGCAAGTGACAGTAACAGGAGAAGATGATATGGCTTACCGTGTTTGTTGATTAATCCAACTCACCACTGTTGTTTGATGGACTCTGTTGACTAAACCAACTCACCACAGTTGTTTAATGAACTCAGAAAACAGGAGACAGGAGACCTGGATGCAGGAATGGCAAGCTAACAGGCTAGCAAAATACTAACACGTGATAGTGATTTAGATTAAAAGCTAGCGATGTCAGATTTAAAGTGTTAGGCAATATTAGACAATATATGGCGATGGATAAGTTATATTTAGCAGTTTAAACAACAGGGAATGATATTTAAATAGCGATTCAAAAGCAAGCAGCACACGCGAGCACAGCAGCAGTACAAACAGGAGGCAGACAGGAGCAATCGATCAGCAACATGTGATTAGTGATATAAATAAGGTAATTATCATTGGTTGGACTGTTTTTCTTTTGGTTTGTGGTTTGTGACTTGCTTTTAACAGTTTAGGGTTTTGTTTTAGGCTGATTAGATCTCCCTGTTGGCCGTGGGGCTGGTGGACGTATGGTTAAAGACTGTGCTGCCGTTCCGCCTATTAGTGCATCGGTAGGGTTTTTATTTGTTTTTGAGTGATTTCGTTGAGGGCTGGCAATATTTAGGAGTTATGAGTAACATTGTTTATTTTGTTTTCTTTAGGAATTGCCATTTATTTGCCACTGCTGTCTTTCCTCCCCCTTTTTATTTCCTCTTTGGGATATGTAACCCTTTTCTTTCTTTTGTTTTGTTTGTTTTGGTCTGTTTATTATATGATATTTAATATTGTGATGCGCCTAGTGTTGCTGTTTATTGCTGCTGTTATGAGTCGATAAATGGGCTGCTTAAACCATTAATGATCAGATTTCTGAGCATTTTTGTTCTGTGAGAACCAACCAATTTTATTTCTCTTTTGTTGTTTTAGCAGATCACTGAGGGGTGCTGGTTGGATCGTTGGTGTGGTCCCTTTGGTGGATACTCTCCGTTTGCACTGCATGTCCACTGCGTGTTGTGCACATCTTTGTGTGTGTGTTTTGTATATTTTTTTCACAGGCACATTTGCGGGTGATTTTTCTTTATAGGGGCCATAGAGTGGGCATGCTGGTGGCCGGTCAGTCCTCAAGTGTCCGCTAGTTTTGAGTTTACTTGTTTTGTTTCTTGTAGTTGGTGTTCTCTCTTTTAAAAGTGCAGCTTATTGTGTTCTTAAACAGACAAAGAATTATGGCTCACAATTGAGTGTCTTTATCTGTGCAATTGTTAATAAATCATGAGTTTTGTTATCTCTGAGAAACACGTCTCTGTTCCTTCTGTTGGAGTGGTACACATCGAATCTGTGTTTATAACTGTGTTGTCTAACATTCCCTGAGGAAAGAGATTCAGGGTGGCGTAGTCAGGCTATGTTTGATTGGGCTTAATAAATGTCTATATGGTTTATGGTGCCCTCACGCTACATCTATAAATGTGCAAATATTGAATCAGATCACTGCATTTGATATCTTCAGTTGAGCTCAACCTTTGTGATGCTTCTCTTTATTTACACACTTCTGCTTTTCTATCAACTTAATACAGAAGCAGAAAAGTATCTTTGCCGAATGATGGGAGACCCCAAATACCCGCTGCTTTCCAAGGATGGAGACGTAACTATTGGAGCACTTTTTCCAATACGGAGCATAGAGACATTACCTTCATTTGAATTTACAAAAAAACCTCAGATGATATCATGCTCTAGGTTTGTCACAATTCAACACGGAAAATATATAATATACTATATAATAATATCTTAGTATAATATATAATAATATATAATACTATTATTATAAATCTTGAATGTTATGGTGTTTGAATTTTTTTTTTCTGTATACCCTCTACTTTTCCATTGTATTTACCTGTTCACTTGTTTAATGTTTTCACAGTGTGAATCTAAGAGGTTTTCGGATGGCTCAGACCATGATTTTTGCCATTGAGGAGATTAACCGAAGTGAAAGTTTGCTCCCAAATGTTTCTATTGGCTACCGTATCTATGATAGCTGTGGTTCACGACTGTCTTCTATGAGTGCAACTATGGCATTAATGAATGGTCCAGAGTTTTCTGCAGGAGACAGATGCAATGGACAATATCCTATACATGCTATCATAGGAGAAACAGAGTCTTCTGCCACAGTGATTCTTTCCAGAACTACAGGACCTTTTAAAATTCCAGTGGTAAGGAGCAATAACAGCAAAACATGACAATCTCTATACTGATGACGTACTCTATCACTGTTTCTTGTTCTTTTTCAGATAAGTCATGCAGCTTCATGTGAATGTCTTAGTAATAGGAAAGAGCACCCTTCTTTCTTTAGGACTATTGCTAGTGATTACCACCAAAGCAGAGCACTTGCATACATAGTGAAGCTCTTTGGCTGGTCTTGGGTAGGAGCTGTGAACAGTGACAATGACTATGGAAACAATGGAATGGCCATATTTCTGAATACAGCCCAGGAGGAAGGGATTTGTGTGGAGTATTCTGTGAAATTCTACCGAACAGAGCCTGACAAACTCCAAAAAGTGGTAGAGACAATTAAAAAAAGCATGGCAAAAGTAATTGTTGCATTTCTTACCACTTCTGAGATGTACATTCTACTCAAGCAGCTAAGTATTCAAAATATTACAGGCCTCCAAATGATTGGTGTAGAGTCATGGATAACTGCAAAGAGTTTGCTCATTCCAAACAGTTTCCATGTGCTGGGAGGGTCATTGGGGTTTGCAGTGAGAAAAATTGATATTGAAGGCTTTTCAGATTATGTTATAAAATCATTCTGGGACACAGCTTTTCCATGCTCACAGACTGAGACATATTCTTCTCAATATGCATCAAGTTGCACTGTATATCAGGATCTGTTTGTGCTGAGAAACTACAATGAAGATATACCTGAACAAAGATATGCAAGCAACGTCTACAAAGCAGTATATGCTGTGGCTCATTCACTACACCATTTACTCAAATGTAAAGACAAGGGGAGTTGTGAAAAAGATTTGAAAATACAACCACAGCAGGTAAACAAATGAGTGGTAGGGTACAACAGGGCTAAAGGCTCCATGGGGTAAAAGGCTCCTTTGATTTTATTTTCTTCCAAACTACTAGATGGCACAAAAACTTGCCTCAGCACTTTCCAAAACATCCGCTGTGGACATTTTTCTGATCTTTGACGCGATTACAGGCAGTTCAAGATAATTAAAGGAACAGTTTTTCAATAACGGAAGAAAATGTAAAAGTATGGTATTTGGGGTAAAAGGCACCCCTGCTGTTGGGGCAAAAGGCACCATATTTAACATGATAATAAACAGCTGGCTGACTTTTCCATTTGTCATATATTAAGTTGGGTGTCTTTTATGATTTATTTTCACACAAAATCTGTTGCTCCATAAATGTTCAATACAAACATGTATATTTTTCTGTATATCATACATTATAGGAGTAGTGAAAAGCACATTTTTCTTAAGGTGTGCCTTTAGCCCCGTTGTACCCTACATTTAGCAAGTAGGAGCAAGAGAATAACCCATTTATGTTTAAGTGTGTTAAAATATCTTTTTTTCTCAATAGGCGGTTGAGGCTCTGAAAAAGGTCAATTTCACTGTTAAGATGGAAGATCGTGTATGGTTTGACAGCACTGGTGGCGTAGTAGCTAAATACGAAGTTGTTAACTGGCAGCAGGACTCTAATGGATCAATCCAGTTTAAACCAGTAGGATACTATGATGCCTCACTGCCCCCAGACCAGCGCTTTGCGCTTAACACTGAAAACATAATCTGGGCTGGAGGACAGCTGGAGGTAAATGGCATTAACATGTTTATCAATGTTTATCCTACTGGGGGAGCAAAATTTCTAAATACTTGCATTGACCTATAGATAGGACATAAAGGATGCCACAAGTGTATTTTTTAATCTAAACCGTGCCTTACACCATTCCTCATGATACTGCATCTGTTCAAATTCAAGACAGAAAATGTACAAATGTAATCTGTATGATTCCATATATATTCCATATGTATTCTGTATGATTCCATATATATATATATATATATATATATATATATATATATATATATTAAATTAAATATTTAATAATTGTACATATTTTTTAAATGATTTGTGTCTCTAAAAATTTCAGTCATTTAATGTTTCAAATATGCAATACTCTGTTCTGTATTTATATTCTTAAGAGTCAGTTTAAATAGCTATGTACAATGTATTTTTCCACGTAGAAGCCAAGATCTGTGTGCAGTGAGAGCTGTCCGCCAGGCACTAGGAAGGCTGCACAAAAAGGAAGACCTGTCTGCTGTTATGACTGTATTCCATGTGCAGAAGGAGAAATCAGTAATGAGACAGGTAAACTTCAGTTTCACAGAACATTGGTTATTTCCTTCATTGTGTTTTCATTCTTCTCTTGCAGTTTCTGTATGTAATGTCTTAGCAAAGAGAATTTTATTTTTATTTGTAACTATAGTAATCACAACTTCCTTTCCAGATTCAAATAACTGCAAGCAGTGTCCAGGGGAATACTGGTCTAATGCTGAGAAAAATAAATGTGTGTTAAAGGCTGTAGAGTTCCTGTCATTCACAGAAGTTATGGGTGTAGTGCTAGTCTTTTTCTCACTGTTTGGAGTAGGATTAACTGTGCTGGTGGCCATCCTGTTTTACAGCCAGAAGGACACCCCCATAGTAAAAGCCAACAACTCAGAGCTGAGCTTCCTGCTGCTCTTCTCATTGACTCTGTGTTTCCTCTGTTCACTTACCTTCATTGGTCGGCCCACTGAGTGGTCCTGTATGTTGCGTCACACAGTGTTTGGGATTACTTTTGTCCTCTGTATCTCCTGTGTTCTGGGGAAAACAATAGTGGTGTTAATGGCCTTCAAGGCTACACTTCCAGGAAGTAATGTCATGAAATGGTTTGGGCCTGTACAACAACGACTCAGTGTTCTTGCCTTTACACTTATACAGGTTCTTATCTGTGTGCTTTGGTTAACAATATTTCCTCCATTTCCCAACAAAAATGTGAAATATTATAAGGAAAAGATCATTCTTGAGTGCAGTCTGGGTTCTACTATAGGATTCTGGGCGGTTCTGGGTTATATTGGTCTACTTGCCATCTTGTGCATCATTTTGGCTTTTTTGGCTCGCACGCTGCCTGATAACTTCAATGAAGCCAAATTCATCACATTCAGTATGATCATATTCTGTGCTGTATGGATCACATTTATTCCAGCTTATGTCAGTTCACCTGGAAAATTTACTGTAGCTGTTGAGATATTTGCCATTTTAGCTTCAAGCTTTGGTTTACTAGTCTGCATTTTTGCACCAAAATGTTATATACTCTTGCTTAAGCCTGAACAAAATACAAAACAACATATGATGGGAAAGGTTCTGTCAACGTCCTATTGAGAGAGAAGATACATGTCTATATTGGCTATATTTGCATTGTAATGGTGTAATTGTATAGTAATTAGACATAATAAAAACAGTAATAAAAGCTTTGACACATAAATGACTGGCCACATACCATTATTTTATTTGTAAACAGTGTGTGTGATTGACCCAGACTGATTGTCCCAGATTGACCCTGACAAACTTATATAAACTATAAACAAACTCAGTTTTAACAGAACAAATGTTTTCAGATTATTTTTGAAGAAATGTTACTCATTTTAAGGTTTTAAAGTGTAGTTTTGTTTAACGTAATCCTTTGAAACGAGTTTGCAGCAGAAGTCACAAACAGTGGAATGTTTTTAGTGCTGTCAACATTCTACGTGTTAGTGTATGAAACTGTAAGTAAATGTACGTGTTGTAGAACCACACTTTACATAAAAATACACATTCTTGTAAGATCACATTGCAGAATAAGTCAAGTCAACTTTATTTATAAAGCGCTTTTTACAATGCAGATTGTTTCAAAGCAGCTTCACACTGTTAAACAGGAAAATAATGAAAATAATTTGATTCGGCTGTACAGTCACTCTGGAGAAAACGGTGATGTTATCTAGCTCATTTCAATTATCATATATATTCAAGTAATTTACTTGACATAGTTAATTTAGTTTAGTAATTAAATTTATTTGGATATTTATTTAAAAATTTAGTGTCCCCAACTGAGCAAGCCAAGCCAAAGGCGACAGTGGCAAGGAACCAAAACTCCATCAGGTGGCCTAATGGAGAAAAATAAACCTTGGGAGAAAACAGGCTCAGTCGGGGTGCCAGTTCTCCTCTGGCCAATTATCAAAACAATGTATGATTATTATTTTGGCAACCTTACAGGTCAGAAGTCATATTAGATCGGAATATTCGAAAGATCGGAGGCATCACACCGGAGACGGGTTTATTGAGGATGACGTGTCGATTAAACAATTATTAAATAGGAATATTCGAAATATCGGAGTCATCACTCCAGGGACGGGTTTATGAGGATGCAGTGTCGGTGAGGCAATTTCAGGGGGGAGTCTAATTGACACGGTCTCTGCAGACACATCAGGGATGCATTGGTAATGTCTGGGCGCAGGTCCACCATCTGATCTGGATACAGCCCGGATCCGGCTGACTGCAGTAAACCTCGGGATAAACAGAGAGACTAACATTAGCGTAGATGCCATTTTTCTTATGATGTAACGAGTACATCAGGTGTTATGGGAAGTGTTTCCGGTTCCGGCTGACCTAGTTAATGCAGCCTAACAATCATTTAATTGATTTGAATAAAATATAAATAAAAAATGTTAGTAAAGAGTAAAGAGATGTGTTTTTAGTCTAGATTTAAACTGACAGAGTGTGTCTGCTTCCTGAACAATGCTAGGAAGGATGTTCCAGAGTTTAGGTGCTAAATAGGAAAAGGTTCGACTGCCTGCAGTTGATTTTGATATTATAGGTATTATCAACTGGCCAGAATTTTGAGACCGCAATAGACGTATGACGTATGCGATGGAGTATAATGCGTTAAGAGCTCGCTCAAGTACTGGGGAGCTAAACCATTTAGTGCTTTGTAAGTAATAAGCAAGATTTTTAAATGTATGCGATGATTAATAGGGAGCCAGTGCAGTGTTGACAGAACCAGGCTAATATGGTCATACTTCCTGGTTCTAGTAAGAACTCGAGCTGCTGCATTTTGGACCAGCTGCAGTTTATTTATTAAGCGAGCAGGGCAACCACCCAGTAGAGCATTACAATAATCTACCCTTGAGGTCATGAACGCATGAACTAACTGTTCAGCATTTTGCATTGAAAACATATGCCGTAATTTAGATATATTTTTAAGATGGTAGAATGCAGTTTTACAGATGCTAGAAATGTGGCTTTCAAATGAGAGATTGCACACCCAGGTTCCTACCTGACGACAAGGACTTGACAGAGCAGCCATTACTAGTACAGGAATTACTAGTCCAATTTTTTATATCAGCTATGCATTCCGTTAATCTTGTGAATTGGTAAGTTTTGTCAGGGCGTGAAGAAATATAGAGCGGAGTATCGTCAGCATGACAATGAAAACTAACGCCATTCTTCCTAATGATATCTCCCAGTGGTAGCATGTACAGGGTGAAAAGCAACGGTCCTAATGTCTAGTCTGTTTTGCTTGTCTTTGAGTTTGTTCCTTTGTTCAGTTTTCCCGCCTTTGTCTTAATGAGTTCATTCCATCACCTGTGTCTTGTTAATTAGTCTAGTCATCACCTCGTTTGCCCTGTGTATTTAGTTCTCAGTGTTTCTTCAGTGTTTGTCCGTCGACGTTGATGTATACTGGTGTTCCCTTTCAGTCGGTCACGTTCGACGTACGTCGGAACTGACCGATGAATTGGGATCTATTTTCAGAGACCAATCTACTTCGAGTGTTTAAAAACGAGCCAATGAGGATTGGCATGCGGTAGACGCGTCCCACGCTCCGCCCAGCAGTGCGGGTATAAATACGGAAGTGGAAGTACCGCATATCGCTTTCAACTTCGGAGCCGAACGTTCAGTTCCTACGAAGAGTGTTTTTCATTTCGAGAGTTAAGAGAATCTCCTGGCCAGTGTTGGTGAGACGGCGCTGTCAGCGGTGATCGCATTGGAACAAAACAGCTGTTTTTACAGCTTGCTGGGTTGAGTGCTTTCAGCGGGCTTGCACCCCAGAACCGCTGCAAGCCGCGGTCATTTCCCCTGTGTGCCTCGGCACTGGTCAAAGAGCAAACTCCTTTCTAAAAGAACTACACGGTTTGACCCTGCGTCTTTTTCAAGATGTCATTCAAACCGTGTGTTTCTGGATGCCGACGTTACCTGTCCCCAGCTGACGGACACGATCGCTGTCTCATGTGTTTGGGCGTTCAGCACGCTGAGGCGGCTTTCGTGGATGACTCATGTTCCCATTGCGGGAACATGACCATCGCAGTATTACGGTCCAGGCTCGACTACCTTAAAAAAGATGGAGTCCCATTGCGCATCCCCCGATCTAGTGGCCCTCCTGCCCCGAAGCAGAGGGCTGCTACTTTGGCTGATGCCTTTGGTGGGGACCTGAGGGTTACTGTGAGGGCACTCCCGCCGGGCCAACAGGCTCCTTGGGCCCCTCCCCCGTCCGCTGCGCCGGTTGAGCTTCCGGAAGAGCACGTTGGTTCTTCCCGCGGGGGACCAGCTGTTACTTTCGGGGCTCCGGTTGAGGATATAGTTTCGATCGCCGCATCGGGGGACGAGCTAATGGACTCTGGAGATGAAGATTCGGCTGCGCTGCCCCCTTCGGGTGTGGTAGCGTTGCCCGAGTCCGATCCAGAGCTCACGGCTATGCTTTCCCGGGCCGCCGTGAGTGTCGGGCTCGAGTGGAACCCTCCACCGTGTCCCGAACCCTCGCGGCTGGACGAATGGTATCTCGGGACGGCCCGTGCTGGTTCTCAGCGCCCCGCCCCAGTGCCTTTCTTTCCGGAAGTGCATCAGGAGCTCACAAAGTCGTGGACAGCGCCTTATAGCGCTAGAAGCCGATCGACTGACTCCTCCGTCCTCACTACCCTCGACGGTGGTGCGGCGAAGGGTTACGTGGAGATCCCCCCGAGGGTGTCCCCCGGCGTCTGCCTCCGCCCCTGCCAAGCCAAAGCAGCAGCCTCCACCGGCAAGGCAGGGTGCCAGGCGCAAGGGGGCCGCCCAACCCGTCCAGGGTCCCGCTGTCTCCGCCGGCAAGCGCAAGGGCAAGCGGCCCTGAGACGGGCAGCCCAGGGAGGAAAGGAGCTGCTCTCGGGGAGGTGGTGTCCGCACCCCTCCTCCCCCCGGAGGAGGACCGGGGGAAGAATGTCAACGCTGGTCAAAACATCCTGCCGCTGGCTCTCCGGAGTCCAGCGGTACCCACATTCTCAATAAAAGAGCAGTTTCCTCCCTCCCTGGGCCCCAAGATGCCCAGGTTGGCAGTGTGCGATGCCCCCGGGCCTTGCCACTCCTTTCCTCCCCTCTCCCCCTCGCCAGGGGGCAGCAGTGTGGGCACAGAGGACGCCCCCGGGCCTTCTCACCCACACTCTGCCCCACACTGGAGTACTCAAGCAACACTCCGGGCCGCCTCCGGGCCTCCCGAGTCGGGCCTGGGTACTCCATCTCGCTGCCTCACCCCGGGCACGTCTGTGGTGCCGTTGGTCCCGCTTGTTCGGTCTCTGGGGGCCTGGTTAGGTCTCCCCAGGCCGTCTCGCTGGCTCATCCGTACCATCAGACTCGGCTATGCGATTCAATTCGCCCGCCGGCCTCCCAAGTTCGCGGGCATCCTCTTCACCTCAGTGCGGAGTTGCGATGCCCATGTCTTGCGGTCCGAGATCGATGTCCTGCTGGCGAAGGACGCGATCGAGCCGGTTTCTCCGGCCGACATGAAGGCGGGGTTTTACAGCCCCTACTTCATTGTGCCCAAGAAAGGGGGTGGGTTAAGACCAATCCTGGACCTGCGTGTCCTGAATCGGGCCCTGCACAAGCTCCCGTTCAGAATGCTAACGCAGAAATGCATTTTCGAATGCATCCGTCCCCAGGATTGGTTCGCAGCGATCGACCTGAAGGACGCGTACTTTCATGTCTCCATTCTCCCTCGACACAGACCGTTCCTACGCTTTGCGTTCGAGGGGAGGGCATTTCAGTACAGGGTCCTGCCCTTTGGGCTGTCCCTGTCGCCTCGCGTCTTCACGAAAGTCGCAGAGGCAGCCATTGTTCCGCTCAGAGAACGCAACGTTCGTATTCTCAACTATCTCGACGACTGGCTCATACTGGCCCGGTCCCGGGAGCAGTTGTGCAAACACAGGGACCTGGTGCTACGTCACCTCAGCCTGTTGGGCCTTCGGGTCAACCGAGAGAAGAGCAAACTCTGTCCCACGCAGAGGATCTCTTATCTCGGTATGGAGCTGGACTCGGTCAACCGGACTGCGCGCCTCACAGAGGAGCGAGTCTGGTCAGTGTTGAACTGCTTGAATACGTTCAAAGGCAGGACAGCGGTCCCACTGAAATTCTTTCAGAGGCTCCTGGGGCATATGGCATCTGCAGCCGCGGTAACACCGCTCGGATTGCTTCATATGAGACCGCTTCAACGCTGGCTTCACGACCGGGTCCCGAGATGGGCGTGGCAGCGCGGCAAGTACCGGGTCTCAGTTACTCCTTACTGTCGCCAAACATTCAACCCGTGGGCGGACCCTGCCTTTCTACGGGTCGGAGTGTCCCTAGAACAGGTGTCCAGGCATGCTGTGGTCTTCACGGATGCCTCTTCCACGGGTTGGGGGGCCACATACAACGGGCACTCAGTTGCGGGTCTGTGGACGGGGCCCCAACTGCGTTGGCATATCAGAGCTTCTGGCAGTATGTCTCGCCCTGGGCCGCTTCAAAAAGCCGCTACAGGGAAAACTGGTCCGTACAGACAGCACTGCGGCCGTTGCGTACATCAACCGTCAGGGTGGTCTACGCTCCCGTTGCATGCTCCGGCTCGCCCGCCATCTCCTCCTGTGGAGTCAGAAGCGTCTGAGGTCGCTTCGGTCCATTCACATCCCAGGTGCGCTGAACCAGACAGCCGACGAGCTCTCTCGTCAGCTGACACCTCCGGGAGAGTGGCGACTCCACCCCCGGAGCGTCCAGCTGATATGGGACCTCTTCGGAGCCGCGCAGGTAGACCTGTTCGCCTCTCCGGACTCGACCCATTGCCAGTTGTATTACTCCCTGTCCGGGGGCACCCTCGGTACAGATGCACTGGCGCACAGCTGGCCCGGGACCTACGCAAGTATGCGTTTCCCCCAGTGAGCCTTCTCGCACAGGTTCTGTGCAAGGTCAGGGAGGACGAGGAGCAGGTCTTGTTAGTTGCGCCCTACTGGCCCAACCGGACCTGGTTCTCCGAACTCTCACTCCTCGCGACAGCCCCTCCCTGGCCGATTCCCCTGAGGAAGGACCTTTTTTCTCAGGGACGGGGCACTCTATGGCACCCGCGTCCAGACCTCTGGAGACTCCATGTCTGGTCCCTGGACGGGACGCGGAGGTTCTAGGTGGTCTGCCACAGGCAGTAGCAGACACCATCGCTTCAGCTAGAGCCCCCTCTACGAGGCGCCTCTATGCGCTGAAGTGGAACCTGTTCGTTGAATGGTGCTCTTCCCGCCGGGAAGACCCCCGAAGGTGTTCGATTAATGTCGTGCTTGCTTTCCTACAAGATGGGTTGGAGAGAAGGCTGTCTCCCTCCACCCTCAAAGTGTACGTCGCCGCAATAGCGGCGTATCACGATGTAGTCGAAGGTAAGTCCTTAGGTAAGCACGACTTAATCGTCAGGTTCCTCAAAGGTGCGAGGAGACTAAATCCTCCTCGGCCAACCTCGGTACCCTCTTGGGACCTAGCCCTGGTGCTCAGAGCGCTCCAGGGCCCTCCCTTCGAGCCTTTACAGTCAGTCAGCTAAACATCCTGTCCATGAAGACAGTGCTCCTGACTGCATTGGCCTCAATCAAGAGGGTAGGGGACCTGCATGCACTTTCGGTCAACGAATCGTGCCTAGAATTCGGGCCGGCCAACTCTCACGTTGTCCTGAGACCCCGGCCTGGATACGTGCCCAAGGTTCCCACCACTCCCTTCCGGGACCAGGTGGTGAACCTGCAAGCGCTGCCTTCGGAGGAGGCAGACCCAGCCCTAGCTTTGCTCTGTCCCGTCCGCGCTCTTCGCGCCTACGTGGACCGAACTCAAAGCTTTAGAACCTCAGAACAGCTCTTCGTCTGTTACGGAGGCCAGCAGAAGGGAAAGGCTGTCTCCAAGCAGAGGTTAGCCCACTGGATAGTGGATGATATCGTCTTGGCCTACCAGTCCCAAGACGTGCCTTGCCCGCTCGGGGTGCGAGCTCACTCCACTAGGAGTGTAGCCTCCTCCTGGGTGCTGGCTCAAGGCGCCTCGCTGACAGACACCTAACACGTTCGCTGGATTTTATAGCCTCCGTGTAGAGCCGGTATCTTCCCGCATCCTCGCCCCCAGTGGCCACGAGCGCTAAGTACCCATTCTAGTGTCGGCTTGCATACGCCAGTCCCGCCTCCGGGCCGGATACGTGCGTCTATTGTCTCCAGTTGTGTTCCCCGGAAACGGCTAACCCTGTCGAGCTCCTCCGTCACCCCTTTGGTGTCAGACGTTGCAGCCGTCTGACACCAGGCCTACACCCGTATGCTTGTGGAACGTGTGTGTTAGGCTGGGTTCCATATGTAGCGGTTCCCTAACAGCAACCCCATATGTGTATTCTCCACGGAGAGGGTTGGATCCACCCCAGAGACTGCCATAGGTAGCACTACCCTGCTAGGTTAGTCCTTATGAGTATTCCACCTCTCCTTCCACTGAAGGACGTGGCTCCGCAGCGTACCATCTCCCTGAGACGGGCACGCTTTCCCAGCGTTATCCAATAGTCACGCTGAGTGGGTCTTGCAGGAACAGCAGTAACTGGCCTCCCTGACTGGAGCCCTGACTTCCGCACCAACCTAGGTGTGGTCCAGCGAGCTCGGTCAGGGCGCTGGAAGGGCCAGCATCTCTGGCGTGTTAGTAGGGATCCCAATTCGTCGGTCAGTTCCGACGTACGTCGAACGTGACCGACTGAAAGGGAACGTCTCGGTTACGTATGTAACCCTCGTTCCCTGAAGGAGGGAACGGAGACGTACGTCCCGTCGCCAGGTGCTGTGCTTCAGCTGTAGGCCGAGCCACTTAGCCGGCTCCTCAGTTGTAAAGCGATATGCGGTACTTCCACTTCCGTATTTATACCCGCACTGCGGGGCGGAGTGTGGGACGCGTCTACCGCATGCCAATCCTCATTGGCTCGTTTTTAAACACTCGAAGTAGATTGGTCTCTGAAAATAGATCCCAATTCGTCGGTCAGTTCCGACGTACGTCTCCGTTCCCTCCTTCAGGGAACGAGGGTTACATACGTAACCGAGACGTTTTTGCGTGTTCCCTGTGAGTTTGTGCATTAAAAGTTCTGAGTTCTCCTTCGCCTTCGTGAGTTTCATCTACACCAAGTTTGTAACACCTAGCACTGAGCCTTGCGTTACTCCATACTGAACTTGTGATCGGTGTGACATCTCTTCATTTACTGCTACAAACTGATAAAGGTCAGATAAGTATGATTTAAACCATGCCAATTCCAATTCCACTAATGCCAACATAATATTCAAGTCTATTCAAAAGAATGTTGTGGTCGATAGTATCGAATGCAGCGCTAAGATCGAGTAACACTAACAGAGAGATACAACCACAATCGGATGATAAGAGTAAATAATTTGTAACTCTAATGAGAGCAGTCTTAGTACTATGATACGGTTTAAATCCTGACTGGAAATCCTTACAGATACCATTTCTTTCTAAAAAGGAGCATAATTGTGAGGACAGTCTTTTCTAGTATTTTTGACAGAAAGGGTAGATTTGAGATTGGCCTGTAATTGACTAATTATGTAGGATCAAGTTGCGTTTTTTTTAATAAGTGGTTTAATAATAGCCAACTTAAAAGTTTTCGGTACATATCCTAATGTCAAGGATGAATTAATTATATTAAGAAGAGGATCTATGACCTCTGGAAGCACCTCTTTTAGTAGTTTAGTCGGTATAGGGTCGAGCATGCATGTTGTTGATTTTGATGATTTAACAAGTTTAGCCAATTCTTCTTCTCCTATAGCAGTGAATGAATGTAATTTTTCCTCAGTGACACTACAATGCTCTGTCTGATGTGATACAGTAGTAGATGGCTGCATGGTTATATATTTTTTCCTAATATTATCAATCTTACAAGTAAAGAAGTTCATAAAGTCATTACTGCTGTGCTGTTTACAAACATCAGAAGTTGAAGTTTTATCTTTGGTTAATTTAGCCACTGTATCAAATAAATACCTAGGGTTGTGTTTGTTTTCTTCTAAGAGAGTCGAGAAATAAGCAGATCTAG
The DNA here is from genome assembly GCA_039654625.1 of Rhinogobio ventralis. Lineage (NCBI taxonomy): Eukaryota > Metazoa > Chordata > Actinopteri > Cypriniformes > Gobionidae > Rhinogobio > Rhinogobio ventralis. The sequence continues at coordinate 24,192,824 of CM077206.1, read as the reverse complement.
CAGTTTTTACGGCCTTTCTGTATGCAATCATGCTCTCTTTCCACGAAATGCGAAAAACTTCTAGTTTTGTTTTCTACCAGCTGCGCTCCATTTTTCTGGCTGCTGTTTTAAGGGCCCGAGTGTGCTCGTTGTACCACGGCGTTGGACTATTTTCTTTAATCTTCTTTAAGCGCCGGGGAGCAACTGTGTCTAAAGTGCTGGAAAAGAGAGAGTTAATAGTTTCTGTTGCAACTTCGAGTTCCTCTAGGCTCTCTGGGATGCTGGGGAGATGAAACTGATGAGGAAGATTATTTACAAAGCAATCTTTAGTGGCAGCGGTGATAGTCCTGCCATATTTGAAACAACGGGACGGTTTTGCAGCCTTTACTACATTAAGTATACACAATACTAGGTAATGATCTGAGATGTCAGACGGTATCAACATTTATTCCATGTGACAGTATTAGGTCTAAAGTATGATTACGGCGATGAGTGGGTCCTGTCACGTGTTGCCTAACTCCAACAGAGTTTAGAATGTCTCTAAATGCCAATCCCAATGCGTCTTTTTCATTGTCTACATGGATATTGATATCACCAACAATTAGGACTTTATTTGTAGCCAGTACTAACTCTGATAGAAAATCAGCAAATTCTTTGGTAAAGTCTGTATGGTGCCCTGGTTGCCTGTATACAGTAGCCAGCACAAATGTCAAACTGAATTGATCAATTTCACTACATAACATTACATAAAGCACCAAAACGTCAAAGGAATTATATTTGAGACTAGACTTCTGAGTAATAAAGAGATATTATTATAAATTACAGCAACACCTCCCACTTTACCTTTCAGACGCGGCTCGTGTTTATAACAATAATCTTGGGGTGTGGACTAATTTAAAGTAATGTAGCCGTCAGGTTTTAGCCAGGTTTCTGTCAAACACAGCACATCTAGGTTATGATCTGTAATCATATCATTAACAATAAGCGCTTTTAGGGAAAGGGATCGAATATTCAGCAGCTCAAGCTTTATTGTTTGTTCATCTGTATTATATCTGTTATTTATTTTTTGGACATCGATTACATTTTTACCGTTGAATGGTTTTGATGTTTTTTTGTATTTACTAAATTGGGGAACAGACACAGTCTCTATGTGATAATATTTAGGTGCTGGGAAAACATGTGCATTATTGTCATCTTCAATCTGCCCCGGTTGACTTGTCCTCTGTAGCTCTATGTGCTGGGATTTATCTGACTTTTGTGACGTGCGACAGCTAGCAGGCGGTCGGTTAAGCCAGTTAAGAACATCATTAGTGCCGACGTGAATAATAATCTTAGAGAATTTACGATTAGCATTAGCCAGCACTTTTAAATTTGCTTTGATGTCAGGCGCTCTGGCTCCCGGTAAACATGTGACTATGGTGGCTGGTGTCTCTATTTTCACGTTCCGTGTAATAGAATCGCCAATGACTAGGGCACTTTCAACAGGATTGTCAGTGGGTGCGTCACTGAGTGGGGAGAACCTGTTTGATGTTCTAATCGGAGCGGAAGAGTGGTTTTTAGATCCGCGACTATGCCGTCTCACAGTCACCCAGTTGCCCTACTGCACAGGCTCTACAGCCGGAACCGAACTGTGTACAGAGTTCACTAAGCTAGTCGCATCCAAATCAGTGTCTAAAGCTGTTACATTCTCACTACTCTCAGATAAAGTCTGGATGCGTGTCTCTAATTCTGAAATCTTCTCTGTCAGCCTTACTATCTCCCTGCATTTATCTCACGTGAAGCCCTGTTCGTCGACAGAGAAGGATATACTGAACATGTGACAGGCAGTGCAACTGACAGTAACAGGAGAAGATGACATGGCTTACCGTGTTTGTTGATTAATCCAACTCACCACTGTTGTTTGATGGACTCTGTTGACTAAACCAACTCACCACAGTTGTTTAATGAACTCAGAAAACAGGAGACAGGAGACCTGGATGCAGGAATGGCAAGCTAACAGGCTAGCGAAATACTAACACGTGATAGTGATTTAGATTAAAAACTAGCGATGTCAGATTTAAAGTGTTAGGCAATATTAGACAATATATGGCGATGGATAAGTTATATTTAGCAGTTTAAACAACAGGGAATGATATTTAAATAGCGATTCAAAAGCAAGCAGCACACGTGAGCACAGCAGCAGTACAAACAGGAGGCAGACAGGAGCAATCGATCAGCAACATGTGATTAGTGATATAAATAAGGTAATTATCATTGGTTGGACTGATTTTCTTTTGGTTTGTGGTTTGTGACTTGCTTTTAACAGTTTAGGGTTTTGTTTTAGGCTGATTAGATCTCCCTGTTGGCCGTGGGGCTGGTGGACGTATGGTTAAAGACCATTGAAAATGGCGCTGTGCTGCCGTTCCACCTATTAGAGCATCGGTAGGGTTTTTATATGTTTTTGAGTGATTTCGTTGGGGGCTGGCAATATTTAGGAGTTATGAGTAACATTGTTTATTTTGTTTTCTTTAGGAATTGCCATTTATTTGCCACTGCTGTCTTTCCTCCCCCTTTTTATTTCCTCTTTGGGATATGTAACCCTTTTCTTTCTTTTGTTTTGTTTGTTTTGGTCTGTTTATTATATGATATTTAATATTGTGATGCGCCTAGTGTTGCTGTTTATTGCTGCTGTTATGAGTCGATAAATGGGCTGCTTAAACCATTAATGATCAGATTTCTGAGCATTTTTGTTCTGTGAGAACCAACCAATTTTATTTCTCTTTTGTTGTTTTAGCAGATCACTGAGGGGTGCTGGTTGGATCGTTGGTGTGGTCCCTTTGGTGGATACTCTCCGTTTGCACTGCATGTCCACTGCGTGTTGTGCACATCTTTGTGTGTGTGTTTTATGTATTTTTTTCACAGGCACATTTGCGGGTGATTTTTTTTTATAGGGGCCATAGAGTGGGCGTGCTGGTGGCCGGTCAGTCCTCAAGTGTCCGCTAGTTTTGAGTTTACTTGTTTTGTTTCTTGTAGTTGGTGTTCTCTCTTTTAAAAGTGCAGCTGATTGTGTTCTTAAACAGACAAAGAATTATGGCTCACAATTGAGTGTCTTTATCTGTGCAATTGTTAATAAATCATGAGTTTTGTTATCTCTGAGAAACACGTCTCTGTTCCTTTTGTTGGAGTGGTACACATCGAATCTGTGTTTATAACTGTGTTGTCTAACATTCCCTGAGGAAAGAGATTCAGGGTGGCGTAGTCAGGCTATGTTTGATTGGGCTTAATAAATGTCTATATGGTTTATGGTGCCCTCACGCTACATCTATAAATGTGCAAATATTGAATCAGATCACTGCATTTGATATCTTCAGTTGAGCTCAACCTTTGTGATGCTTCTCTTTATTTACACACTTCTGCTTTTCTATCAACTTAATACAGAAGCAGAAAAGTATCTTTGCCGAATGATGGGAGACCCCAAATACCCGCTGCTTTCCAAGGATGGAGACGTAACTATTGGAGCACTTTTTCCAATACGGAGCATAGAGACATTACCTTCATTTGAATTTACAAAAAAACCTCAGATGATATCATGCTCTAGGTTTGTCACAATTCAACACGGAAAATATATAATATACTATATAATAATATCTTAGTATAATATATAATAATATATAATACTATTATTATAAATCTTGAATGTTATGGTGTTTGAATTTTTTTTTTCTGTATACCCTCTACTTTTCCATTGTATTTACCTGTTCACTTGTTTAATGTTTTCACAGTGTGAATCTAAGAGGTTTTCGGATGGCTCAGACCATGATTTTTGCCATTGAGGAGATTAACCGAAGTGAAAGTTTGCTCCCAAATGTTTCTATTGGCTACCGTATCTATGATAGCTGTGGTTCACGACTGTCTTCTATGAGTGCAACTATGGCATTAATGAATGGTCCAGAGTTTTCTGCAGGAGACAGATGCAATGGACAATATCCTATACATGCTATCATAGGAGAAACAGAGTCTTCTGCCACAGTGATTCTTTCCAGAACTACAGGACCTTTTAAAATTCCAGTGGTAAGGAGCAATAACAGCAAAACATGACAATCTCTATACTGATGACGTACTCTATCACTGTTTCTTGTTCTTTTTCAGATAAGTCATGCAGCTTCATGTGAATGTCTTAGTAATAGGAAAGAGCACCCTTCTTTCTTTAGGACTATTGCTAGTGATTACCACCAAAGCAGAGCACTTGCATACATAGTGAAGCTCTTTGGCTGGTCTTGGGTAGGAGCTGTGAACAGTGACAATGACTATGGAAACAATGGAATGGCCATATTTCTGAATACAGCCCAGGAGGAGGGGATTTGTGTGGAGTATTCTGTGAAATTCTACCGAACAGAGCCTGACAAACTCCAAAAAGTGGTAGAGACAATTAAAAAAAGCATGGCAAAAGTAATTGTTGCATTTCTTACCACTTCTGAGATGTACATTCTACTCAAGCAGCTAAGTATTCAAAATATTACAGGCCTCCAAATGATTGGTGTAGAGTCATGGATAACTGCAAAGAGTTTGCTCATTCCAAACAGTTTCCATGTGCTGGGAGGGTCATTGGGGTTTGCAGTGAGAAAAATTGATATTGAAGGCTTTTCAGATTATGTTATAAAATCATTCTGGGACACAGCTTTTCCATGCTCACAGACTGAGACATATTCTTCTCAATATGCATCAAGTTGCACTGTATATCAGGATCTGTTTGTGCTGAGAAACTACAATGAAGATATACCTGAACAAAGATATGCAAGCAACGTCTACAAAGCAGTATATGCTGTGGCTCAATCACTACACCATTTACTCAAATGTAAAGACAAGGGGAGTTGTGAAAAAGATTTGAAAATACAACCACAGCAGGTAAACAAATGAGTGGTAGGGTACAACAGGGCTAAAGGCTCCATGGGGTAAAAGGCTCCTTTGATTTTATTTTCTTCCAAACTACTAGATGGCACAAAAACTTGCCTCAGCACTTTCCAAAACATCCGCTGTGGACATTTTTCTGATCTTTGACGCGATTACAGGCAGTTCAAGATAATTAAAGGAACAGTTTTTCAATAACGGAAGAAAATGTAAAAGTATGGTATTTGGGGTAAAAGGCACCCCTGCTGTTGGGGCAAAAGGCACCATATTTAACATGATAATAAACAGCTGGCTGACTTTTCCATTTGTCATATATTAAGTTGGGTGTCTTTTATGATTTATTTTCACACAAAATCTGTTGCTCCATAAATGTTCAATACAAACATGTATATTTTTCTGTATATCATACATTATAGGAGTAGTGAAAAGCACATTTTTCTTAAGGTGTGCCTTTAGCCCCGTTGTACCCTACATTTAGCAAGTAGGAGCAAGAGAATAACCCATTTATGTTTAAGTGTGTTAAAATATCTTTTTTTCTCAATAGGCGGTTGAGGCTCTGAAAAAGGTCAATTTCACTGTTAAGATGGAAGATCGTGTATGGTTTGACAGCACTGGTGGCGTAGTAGCTAAATACGAAGTTGTTAACTGGCAGCAGGACTCTAATGGATCAATCCAGTTTAAACCAGTAGGATACTATGATGCCTCACTGCCCCCAGACCAGCGCTTTGCGCTTAACACTGAAAACATAATCTGGGCTGGAGGACAGCTGGAGGTAAATGGCATTAACATGTTTATCAATGTTTATCCTACTGGGGGAGCAAAATTTCTAAATACTTGCATTGACCTATAGATAGGACATAAAGGATGCCACAAGTGTATTTTTTAATCTAAACCGTGCCTTACACCATTCCTCATGATACTGCATCTGTTCAAATTCAAGACAGAAAATGTACAAATGTAATCTGTATGATTCCATATATATTCCATATGTATTCTGTATGATTCCATATATATATATATATATATATATATATATATATATATATATATATATATATATATATATATTAAATTAAATATTTAATAATTGTACATATTTTTTAAATGATTTGTGTCTCTAAAAATTTCAGTCATTTAATGTTTCAAATATGCAATACTCTGTTCTGTATTTATATTCTTAAGAGTCAGTTTAAATAGCTATGTACAATGTATTTTTCCACGTAGAAGCCAAGATCTGTGTGCAGTGAGAGCTGTCCGCCAGGCACTAGGAAGGCTGCACAAAAAGGAAGACCTGTCTGCTGTTATGACTGTATTCCATGTGCAGAAGGAGAAATCAGTAATGAGACAGGTAAACTTCAGTTTCACAGAACATTGGTTATTTCCTTCATTGTGTTTTCATTCTTCTCTTGCAGTTTCTGTATGTAATGTCTTAGCAAAGAGAATTTTATTTTTATTTGTAACTATAGTAATCACAACTTCCTTTCCAGATTCAAATAACTGCAAGCAGTGTCCAGGGGAATACTGGTCTAATGCTGAGAAAAATAAATGTGTGTTAAAGGCTGTAGAGTTCCTGTCATTCACAGAAGTTATGGGTGTAGTGCTAGTCTTTTTCTCACTGTTTGGAGTAGGATTAACTGTGCTGGTGGCCATCCTGTTTTACAGCCAGAAGGACACCCCCATAGTAAAAGCCAACAACTCAGAGCTGAGCTTCCTGCTGCTCTTCTCATTGACTCTGTGTTTCCTCTGTTCACTTACCTTCATTGGTCGGCCCACTGAGTGGTCCTGTATGTTGCGTCACACAGTGTTTGGGATTACTTTTGTCCTCTGTATCTCCTGTGTTCTGGGGAAAACAATAGTGGTGTTAATGGCCTTCAAGGCTACACTTCCAGGAAGTAATGTCATGAAATAGTTTGGGCCTGTACAACAACGACTCAGTGTTCTTGCCTTTACACTTATACAGGTTCTTATCTGTGTGCTTTGGTTAACAATATTTCCTCCATTTCCCAACAAAAATGTGAAATATTATAAGGAAAAGATCATTCTTGAGTGCAGTCTGGGTTCTACTATAGGATTCTGGGCGGTTCTGGGTTATATTGGTCTACTTGCCATCTTGTGCATCATTTTGGCTTTTTTGGCTCGCACGCTGCCTGATAACTTCAATGAAGCCAAATTCATCACATTCAGTATGATCATATTCTGTGCTGTATGGATCACATTTATTCCAGCTTATGTCAGTTCACCTGGAAAATTTACTGTAGCTGTTGAGATATTTGCCATTTTAGCTTCAAGCTTTGGTTTACTAGTCTGCATTTTTGCACCAAAATGTTATATACTCTTGCTTAAGCCTGAACAAAATACAAAACAACATATGATGGGAAAGGTTCTGTCAACGTCCTATTGAGAGAGAAGATACATGTCTATATTGGCTATATTTGCATTGTAATGGTGTAATTGTATAGTAATTAGACATAATAAAAACAGTAATAAAAGCTTTGACACATAAATGACTGGCCACATACCATTATTTTATTTGTAAACAGTGTGTGTGATTGACCCAGACTGATTGTCCCAGATTGACCCTGACAAACTTATATAAACTATAAACAAACTCAGTTTTAACAGAACAAATGTTTTCAGATTATTTTTGAAGAAATGTTACTCATTTTAAGGTTTTAAAGTGTAGTTTTGTTTAACGTAATCCTTTGAAACGAGTTTGCAGCAGAAGTCACAAACAGTGGAATGTTTTTAGTGCTGTCAACATTCTACGTGTTAGTGTATGAAACTGTAAGTAAATGTACGTGTTGTAGAACCACACTTTACATAAAAATACACATTCTTGTAAGATCACATTGCAGAATAAGTCAAGTCAACTTTATTTATAAAGCGCTTTTTACAATGCAGATTGTTTCAAAGCAGCTTCACACTGTTAAACAGGAAAATAATGAAAATAATTTGATTCGGCTGTACAGTCCCTCTGGAGAAAACGGTGATGTTATCTAGCTCATTTCAATTATCATATATATTCAAGTAATGTACTTGACATAGTTAATTTAGTTTAGTAATTAAATTTATTTGGATATTTATTTAAAAATTTAGTGTCCCCAACTGAGCAAGCCAAGCCAAAGGCGACAGTGGCAAGGAACCAAAACTCCATCAGGTGGCATAATGGAGATAAATAACCCTTGGGAGAAAACAGGCTCAGTCGGGGTGCCAGTTCTCCTCTGGCCAATTATTAAATAATGTATGATTATTATTTTGGCAACCTTACAGGTCAGAAGTCATATTAGATCGGAATATTCGAAAGATCGGAGGCATCACACCGGAGACGGGTTTATTGAGGATGACGTGTCGATTAAACAATTATTAAATAGGAATATTCGAAATATCGGAGTCATCACTCCAGGGACGGGTTTATGAGGATGCAGTGTCGGTGAGGCAATTTCAGGGGGGAGTCTAACTGACACGGTCTCTGCAGACACATCAGGGATGCATTGGTAATGTCTGGGCGCAGGTCCACCATCTGATCTGGATACAGCCCGGATCCGGCTGACTGCAGTAAACCTCGGGATAAACAGAGAGACTAACATTAGCGTAGATGCCATTTTTCTTATGATGTAACGAGTACATCAGGTGTTATGGGAAGTGTTCCCGGTTCCGGCTGACCTAGTTAATGCAGCCTAACAATCATTTAATTGATTTGAATAAAATATAAATAAAAAATGTTAGTAAAGAGTAAAGAGATGTGTTTTTAGTCTAGATTTAAACTGACAGAGTGTGTCTGCTTCCTGAACAATGCTAGGAAGGCTGTTCCAGAGTTTAGGTGCTAAATAGGAAAAGGTTCAACTGCCTGCAGTTGATTTTGATATTATAGGTATTATCAACTGGCCAGAATTTTGAGACCGCAATAGACGTATGACGTATGCGATGGAGTATAATGCGTTAAGAGCTCGCTCAAGTACTGGGGAGCTAAACCATTTAGTGCTTTGTAAGTAATAAGCAAGATTTTTAAATGTATGCGATGATTAATAGGGAGCCAGTGCAGTGTTGACAGAACCAGGCTAATATGGTCATACTTCCTGGTTCTAGTAAGAACTCGATCTGCTGCATTTTGGACCAGCTGCAGTTTATTTATTAAGCGAGCAGGGCAACCACCCAGTAGAGCATTACAATAATCTACCCTTGAGGTCATGAACGCATGAACTAACTGTTCAGCATTTTGCATTGAAAACATATGCCGTAATTTAGATATATTTTTAAGATGGTAGAATGCAGTTTTACAGATGCTAGAAATGTGGCTTTCAAATGAGAGATTGCACACCAAGGTTCCTAACTGACGACAAGGACTTGACAGAGCAGCCATTACTAGTACAGGAATTACTAGTCCAATTTTTTATATCAGCTATGCATTCCGTTAATCTTGTGAATTGGTAAGTTTTGTCAGGGCGTGAAGAAATATAGAGCAGAGTATCGTCAGCATGACAATGAAAACTAACGCCATTCTTCCTAATGATATCTCCCAGTGGTAGCATGTACAGGGTGAAAAGCAACGGTCCTAGTGTTACATGTCTAGTCTGTTTTGCTTGTCTTTGAGTTTGTTCCTTTGTTCAGTTTTCCCGCCTTTGTCATTCCATCACCTGTGTCTTGTTAATTAGTCTAGTCATCACCTCGTATGCCCTGTGTATTTAGTTCTCAGTGTTTCTTCAGTGTTTGTCCGTCGATGTTTATGTATACTGGTGTTTTTGAGTGTTCCCTGTGAGTTTGTGCATTAAAAGTTCCTGTTCCGAGTTCTCCTTCGCCTTCGTGAGTTTCATCTACACCAAGTTTGTAACAGATCGACGGACCAAAAAACGTTTTCCCCTTTTCTTTGAGTTACTTTCCCATTTCCCATGGCCCTTCCCGCTGTTCGCCTTCTCTGCCTGGAGCAGGGAGACCCGCTGGAGATCCATACACGGGAATTCCTGGACCTTGCGTGGCAGACGCACTTCCCTGTCCGCTTACTCTGTGGTTTTTACTATTCTGGCCTGAGTGAGCGGTCAAAGGCACGCCTTCAGCGGGCGGTCCCAAGGATGATTTCACCGCTTATGTGGAGTGGGTACTGGTAAATCTCGACTCGCCATTCACCATCGGCCCTGCTGAGGAGGACAGCAGTACCAGTCCCACTCCACCACCGCCAGAGACCAGCCATCCACCACCGACCACGACCGGCACGAGGGAGTTGCCTGTGCCCGCTGCAGACCGTGGAGACCGGCCTGCCGCGATCGACGAGCCCGAACCCAGGCAGAGGTTGAGACGAGTCATCGACCCGGAGCCCGGACCACAGCGAGGGTCTGACCAAGTGCGTGAGCCGGCAACATCATGCGTCGTGGAGGGAGTCCTTGTGGAGCTTGAGGGCTGGGAAAGGAGCCCTGCCCACCACCCCGCCGCGGTGGATGCAACGAGGACCTCTGGCGGCTACATGGAGGAACTGAAAGACATTGATGTGGACAATTTAATTGACTTTTTTGGAGATGTGGTACCCAGTTCCCCTGTCTCTCCAGCACCCCCTGTCTCTCCAGCGTCTCCTTGTCAGGAGTTCCCGGCCAGCCTCCCTCTCCCACCTCCTCAGTCAGCCAGTTCCTCAGCCCCACCATCACTGCTGTCCTTCAGCCCCTCTGCTCATCCCAAATGCTGTGGGGACCCGCTCCATGTCCTCAGTCCATCAGCTCCAGCCAGCGCAGAGGATCCCCTGTCATCGCCGCCAGTCTCTGCACCCTGCACTCCACCGCGGCCCGTCGACACTTCGGCTACGCCCTGGCTCCTCCCTCCCTCGGCTCCACCGGAAACCTCCGGCCATTCGGCTTCTCCGGGCTCCCTCGTCTCTCCGGCTCCGCCTTGGTCAGTCGTCGACCTGCCTGCACCTTCGGCTTCGTCTGGCTCCTCCTTCCCCTCGCCTTCGTCCTCGGTCCCACCGGCTCAGCCTCTGTCCTGCGGTCATCCGGCTCCACCTCGGACGCTCGTCGCCGCAGCTCCTCCTCGGTCACCTGGGCCTCCGTTCTCGTGCAGGCTCATTGACCCAGCAGCTCCTCCAGTGTCTCCATCAGTGGCTGCTTCCTCGTCGGTCGTCCCCAGGGTGTCTTCCACCAGGTTGTCGACACCATGGCTCCTCCCTCCTCCGACTCCGCCCTGGGGCCTCATCTTGGCTGGCCTCTGGCTTGTCACCTGGCTTCTCCTGCTCCAGGCCCGTCACTGGGTCCTCCCACCTTCAACTCCCCCATCGACTGGTTTTCTTTGTTTTGGACTTTGTTTTTCTTGTTTGTTTCCACGCCCTCCTCCAGAGCCCCCACCCTCCCTCCTCAGTTGTTCCTTGTACGGCGCGAGGACGCGCCTACTCGGAGGGGGCGTAATGTTACATGTCTAGTCTGTTTTGCTTGTCTTTGAGTTTGTTCCTTTGTTCAGTTTTCCCGCCTTTGTCTTAATGAGTTCATTCCATCACCTGTGTCTTGTTAATTATTCTAGTCATCACCTCGTTTGCCCTGAAAGGTCAGTTAAGTATGATTTAAACCATGGCAATTCCAATTCCACTAATGCCAACATAATATTCAAGTCTATTCAAAAGAATGTTGTGGACGATAGTATCGAATGCAGCGCTAAGATCGAGTAACACTAACAGAGAGATACAACCACAATCGGATGATAAGAGTAAATAATTTGTAACTCTAATGAGAGCAGTCTTAGTACTATGATACGGTTTAAATCCTGACTGGAAATTCTTACAGATACCATTTCTTTCTAAAAAGGAGCATAATTGTGAGGACAGTATTTTCTAGTATTTTTGACAGAAAGGGTAGATTTGAGACTGGCCTGTAATTGACTAATATTGTAGGATCAAGTTGCATTTTTTTTAAATAAGTGGTTTAATAATAGCCAACTTAAAAGTTTTCGATACATATCCTAATGTCAAGGATGAATTAATGATATCAAGAAGAGGATCTATGACCTCTGGAAGCACCTCTTTTAGTAGTTTAGTCGGTATAGGGTCGAGCATACATGTTGATTTTGATGATTTAACAAGTTTAGCCAATTCTTCTTCTCCTATAGCAGTGAATGAATGTAATTTTTCCTCAGTGACACTACAATGCTCTGTCTGATGTGATACAGTAGTAGATGGCTGCATGGTTATATATTTTTTCCTAATATTATCAATCTTACAAGTAAAGAAGTTCATAAAGTCATTACTGCTGTGCTGTTTACAAACATCAGAAGTTGAAGTTTTATCTTTGGTTAATTTAGCCACTGTATCAAATAAATACCTAGGGTTGTGTTTGTTTTCTTCTAAGAGAGTCGAGAAATAAGCAGATCTAGCAGTTTTTACGGCCTTTCTGTATGCAATCATGCTCTCTTTCCACGAAATGCGAAAAACTTCCAGTTTTGTTTTCTTCCAGCTGCGCTCCATTTTTCTGGCTGCTGTTTTAAGGGCCCGAGTGTGCTCGTTGTAACACGGCGTTGGACTATTTTCTTTAATCTTCTTTAAGCGCCGGGGAGCAACTGTGTCTAAAGTGCTGGAAAAGAGAGAGTTAATAGTTTCTGTTGCAACATCGAGTTCCTCTAGGCTATCTGGGATTCTGAGGAGATGAAACTGATGAGGAAATGTATTTACAAAACAATCTTTAGTCGCAGCAGTGATAGTCCTGTCATATTTGAAGTGAGGGTACGGCTTTGCAGCCTTTGCTAAATTAAGTATACATGATACTAGGTAATGATCTGAGATGTCATCGCTCTGCTGCAGAATTTCAACGGTCTCAACATTTATTCCATGTGACAATATTAGGTCTAAAGTATGAATACGGCGATGAGTGGGTCCTGATATGTGTTGCCTTACTCCAATAGAGTTTAGAATGTCTCTAAATGCCAATCCCAATGCGTTTTTTTCATTGTCTACATGGATATTAAAATCACCAACAATTAGGACTTTATCTGTAGCCAGTACTAACTCTGATAGAAAATCAGCAAATTCTCTGGTAAAGTCTGTATTGTGCCCTGGTGGCCTGTATATAGTAGCCAACACAAATGTCAAACGGGATTTATCAATTTCACTACATAACGTTACGTAAAGCACCAAAAAGGAATTATTTCAAAGGAATTATATTTGAAACTAGACTTCTGAGTAATACTGAAGATATTATTATAAATTACAGCAACACCTCCCCCTTTACCTTTCAGATGAGGCTCGCGTTTATAACAATAATCTTGGGGGGTCGACTCATTTAAAGTAATGTAGTCGTCAGGTTTTAGCCAGGTCCACCATCTAGATTATTATCTGTAATCATATCATTAACAATAAGTGTTTTTGAGGAAAGGGATCGAATATTCAGTAGCCCAAACTTTATCATTTGATCATCTGTATTATATCTGTTGTTTATTTGTTGGACATACATTTTTACCGTTGAATGGTTTTGGTGGTTTTTTGTATTTACTAATTTGTGGAATAGACACAGTCTCTATGTCATAATATCTAGGTGAAAGAGTCTCTATGTGTTGGGATTTATCTGACTTCTGTGACGTGAGACAGCTAGCAGATGGTCGGTTAAGCCAGTCCGTCATCTTCCTGACCTGGGCCCTAGTTAGTCAAGGTTTAGCTCTAAGACTATGTGCCAAATTACTAGAGAGAAGAGCGGCACCACCCCAGGAAGGATGGATGCCATCTTTTTTCAACAGGTCAGATCTGCCCCAAAAGCTTTTCCAATTGTCTATGAACCCTATGTTATTTTGCGGACACCACTTAGACAACCAGCCATTGAGTAATGATAGTCTGCTAAGTATCTCATTACTCCTTCTAATGGGGAGGGGACCAGAACAAAAAATGTTACGTGACATCGTACTTGCGAGTTCACACACCTCTTTAATGTTAATTTTGGTGATCTCCGACTGGCGAAGTTGAACATCATTAGTGCCGACGTGAATAATAATCTTAGAGAACTTACAATTAGCATTAGCCAGCACTTTTAAATTTGCTTTGATGTCAGGCGCTCTGGCTCCCGGTAAACATGTGACTATGGTGGCTGGTGTCTCTATTTTCACGTTCCGTGTAATAGAATCACCAATAACTAGGGCACTTTCAACAGGATTCTCAGTGGGTGCATCACTGAGTGGGGAGAACCTGTTTGATGTTCTAATTGGAACGGAAGAGTGTTTTTTTTATCCGTGACTATGCCGTCTCACCGTCAACCAGTTGCCCTGCTGCACGGGCTCTACAGCCGGAACCGAACAGTGTACAGAGTTCACTAAGCTAGTCGCATCCAAAGCAGTGCCTAAAGCTGTTACATCTACTCTCAAATAAAGTCTGGATGCGTGTCTCTAATTTTGAAATCTTCTCCGTCAGCCTGACTATCTCCTTACATTTATCACATGTGAAGCCCTGTTCGCCAACGGAGAAAGATATACTAAACATGAAACATGCAGTGCAATGGCAATGACAGGAGAAGAAGACATGGCTTACTGTATTTGTTGATTGATCCAACTTACCACAGTTGTTTCATGGTGTCTATTTACTAATCCAAATCACCACAGTTGTTTAATGAACTCAGAAAACAAGAGACCCGAGTGCAGAGATGGCAAACTAACAGCCAGTGTATAAACATTTTTATAAAACTGTTCTAACACTAGGGAAAGAGGGTAGACTGCCTCGTTTCCCAGGCTGGACCTTGGGGATTATTTTGCCCCAATATCGTGGGTTAGCCACTTAACTAGAAATCCAATCTTTGTGGTGGTTTCCGCACTTTAGTCGGATAACGATGAAAAACAGGCACAGGTGGTGTTTTTACTAGAGTGTCTGTAACAGTCACTGGAGCCGGAGATGTATTCTTAGGGGGAACGCTTACCCGAGGTTCACTGGATGGTGTGGGTAAGATTTCTGGTACCACATCCTGAACAGAGTTGATGTGAGACGTGTGTTGTTGTGTCTCCAAATCACAGGGATCATCGCTGGAGATTGTTGAGGACATCAACTGGTCAACATGTCTCCTCCATGTCATGTTTCCATTAATACGAGCAAGGACACTGTCACCTCTGTTGAAACTCCTTAACTTCGCTTTACTTCGCCTCTCCACTTGCATTCGCTGTTGTGACAATACAACAGTGGTCGGCAACTGGTGGCCTGCGGGCCCGCGCTCGCAGCCAGATTATTTTTTATAGTGGCTGGTTCTGAAATAGATCTGTCATTATAGTGTAATGGAGGTCAGCTAGTGAGAACTGTGCAGGTAAACTCCCCTGATGTAAAGAGACGCTCTAGTGACAGACACAAGAGGTTGCAGCCTTTAGCCTCCTTGTTAGAGCGTCCAACTCCCATGCAGAAAAACTCGGGTTAGAGCACAGCTCTAAAATAGCTGTCATGAAATGTGTGGAATGAAAAAACGAACTGTGAACCATTGAAACGTTAGCTTATAACGCGGGGCCTCAGTGAACAATAACAAATCAAATTCAACTTCCTTTTTATCAAAAATATAGACAAGACAACCAGCAAAAAAAAGGTGCCATGCTTCGTCTCGTGGTGCCGTCTGATATTATATTCTTCACAAAACCAGGTAGAATAAACGCATTGTTGTCTTTCCATTCTTCTTTGTATGCCCTATTTTCGCTGTCGACTTTCCTCTTTACTCTGCACGCGACGTAATCGCGTACCTCCAGCACGCAAACAATTTATAAAAAATGCAGTTTAGTACGTGAGGTGTTAAAAGTAGGCTACGTCAAATAATTATTACAATAAGTTAGGCTCCATTGTGTAACAAGCAAATTAAAATACACATTTATTATTCACAATATGGAGAGAGGAAATAAAACATAGTTCGTTAGGAGCATGACTCAAACATGCCATTAATGGGCTTATTCAATTATTTTTTGAGTTATTTTTATCCATTCCGCATCTCCCACATATGTGTGTTTTAGCAAGGCGGTCTGTGTTGCAAGTTGGTGAATGAAGATACTTGCCAGTGTGTGTGTGTTTGGGGAAGAGCATGCGGTCGCTGCACATTGAGTCAGGCGAGTGCGAGCATTGCGAGCCTTTACAGTTAAAATGCTTTGTGCTCGTCTTGGCAACTTTCAGTCCGCACCCACGTTGCGGGGCTCCCAAATGGGTTTGGCTGACGAGCAAGAGACAGGTCCGTCCCTTTCTCTTGCTCGCTCACCAAATCTACGTTTCCTCGCGTGAACCCGAAGCGCGCTCCGGCACAAGGACGCAAGAGGCCTCAGACATGGCGCGTGGCGAGCCGTTGAGGAGAGACATTATCTCCAAAAACCATATTCTGTTCGGCCAATGAGGCGCTATCAATAAGAGGCAAGACCCTTGTTGGCGAACCCTGGCTAGAACTCCCGGGTGACTGAGAGAGAAGTAGAGGGGACATTGTGCTGTCTGATAAGAGGCGAAGAGGTCCACTTCTGCTCTGTAAAATCTGGTCCAGATCTGATTGACTACTTCTGGGTGGAGTTTCCATTCCCCCATCTGTAATTTCTGCCTGGACAGTAAATCTGCTCCCACATTCAGTTGCCCCGGAATGTACACTGCTCTGAGTGACAGGAGCTTGACCTGGGCCCAGAGAAAAATCTGTCTTGCTATTTTGTTCTGATAGCATGAGCGCCGAACTCGAGGCCGTCGATGTGCCAATCGAGCTGATGACCCTCCCATTCCCCTTGGGCACCCCAGCCCATCAGGGAAGCGTCTGTCGTTAGCAATTTGCGACGACAAGGTACGCCTAGAGTGGGACCCAAGGCAAGAAACCAGGGTCTGAACCACATAGTTAGTGTACGAAGCCACATGGCGTGCCACTTTTATTTGCCTTGAGGATTGGCCCTAAAATCCTCTGGCTTTGAGTCACAACTGACATGGTCTTATGTGCAACAAACCCAAAGGGAAACCCGTGGATGCTGATGCCATGAGACCTAACACCGATCAGTGAGATCTTGGCCTAGCCTGACTTTGCTCAGGATATGCTGAATGGTCTCAGTTCGAGCGGGAAACAGTTGTAACCGAAAACCAAACAAACCCTCAATAAGTCGTTCTCTGGGCAGGAGAAAGAACACTTTTCTTGGTGTTGAGTCTCAACCCTAGAGAAACTAGATGAGCTAACATACTGTCTCTGTGTTGAAGCGCCATCTCTCGTGATATTAGCAAACGCCTATGTAATTCAAAATGTGATTGCCCCGGAATCCTAATGGAGCCAGTACTGCATCCATGCATTTTGTATAAGTGCGGTTACAAGGCTAGCCAAATGGAAGACCCCGAAATTGGTAAGCTTTTGCCCCCAAGAGCGAACCTCAGGAACTTCCTGTTGTAGCAGTATTTATATGTGAACACGTGTCCTTCAGATCGATCGTGCCGAACCAGTCGTGATGTTGAATTTGCGATACGACCGTCTTTACGGTTAACATCTTGAACTTGAGTGCTTTAACTGTACGGTTTAAGCCTCGAAGATCTAAGATTGGACACAACCCCCCAAATGCTCTGAAGTAAAGAGTAAAAGATGGATACCTGACTTCTGAAAATTACATAAAATTACGGGCTGACCTGTATACAGGTTCACGCCCTGACCCTTATGCAACATCCCCTTAAATACCAGACCAAGACAGAAAACTCTTTCAAATGTAAACATGAGTTCACAATGGGAATTAGCATTAATCAAGTCCTATAGACCTGTATTGACGACAGGAGGTAAAGACCAATTGGCTGAGGACACACCCATCACAATAAGCAAACTATCTCTAAACTCTTAAAACCTTTGATACATTTTGCTTTACTTCTGTGAGAATGAGATCTTTGTACCAGTCACACTGAGACATTTCAAGTGATATCAAACATGTATAATACTGCATAGTACTTGTTCACATTAACCCATATAGATTTTGGATGAATTGTCTTGGAGAGATGGGGGAAAAGGCAATGAAGGGAAAGACATGTAACTTAAGGCAATTCTTGGATGTTGTCTCGGATGGGGACACGAAATGAGAGTGAGTTCAGATGTTAATTTCCTTTGTTTTCTCAGCGAGTCGCCATGTCTTACAGTTCTTACAGTTTCTCCAATCTTACACTTTAAATCATCTTATTAATCCTGACTCTGTGACTGTCATTTAGTTTGCCCAATTTTGTTTGAGTGATATGTAATTTAGTCCATGGAACATATTCGGTATACTAAATATAATGAACTGAATAACAGGCTAGTAGGAAAAAAGAATAATGGTCTTCTAAACAGTATTCTAAACACTTTAGAATAATAGTGTGTCATTAATGGGTAACTATGCAGGAAGTAATGCAGGACTAATGAGTAGTGCTACATTAACACTTCAGCTACTACTATTAACTAATATAGAAACAAGCTTAACTAACCAGTAAGTAATGTAATGTCGAATTTAGGACTAAGATAGTTCCTTATTAGGTAATCAGTAATTACTGAAGGAGATTGACATCACTAAGAACTAATAGGTAACTATGACAAATTATAAAGAATTACAAATTAATTACTAATCACAACATTAAGGTGTCTGAGATGTGAGCAATTGTCTTTTTTTAACTCTCAATGTGGTCATAAAATGCATCACTAATTACTCAAGTGTTACCTAGTCACTATGCGGGAACTACTAGTGACCTGGACCATTATTTTAAAGTGAAAAAGATGTTTGATGTTGAATATAGTGTGTAAACACGTCAATGAACTGACCCGGAGGTATTATAGCTTCGGTTGGTGACGTCATCTATAAATAAATGAGCCCACAGCTGCATCGTCAGGTCTTTTGTCTTCAGAGGCCATTCTGTGTTGTAACAGTCACTGCCTGTCACAAAATTCCTGGTACTTATGGTTGCTGTGTTCTTCCTGGCCTCTAGGGGAAGATAGGAGCATACTTTGTATGGTGTGTGTGTGTATATAACAATACATGTTAGGGTCTGTTTGATGCTGCCTCATGGTTGTTTGTAACCCCTTTTCCTAATCCTGTTTGAGAAACTATTGGTTTCCTGCTCAAACAGGATTTGTTTATGAGGTATCTTTTGCTCATTGGCTGTTGGTAACTCTACATGTTCACAAACACACTGTTTGGGTTGGTGAAGCCATCCAATTGGTTCACTTGGTGAAATGCTGCAATTAACCAAACATCCAAGTGTGGGACAACAATTGACCTCATCATCATCCTTTGTAACTCTACTCATTAACAGATAAGTTTCCTTCAACACCTGCACCTGATGAAAGTGTTGAATTGTATCTATGTATGACTTGCAATATATGGGGTGTGACTAATGAATGAGTAAAATGTTGAATACCTGCTAGAAAAAAAACACAACTCTTGTTTGTTCAAGAACTTATTTGTTTATTGACCTTTTTCCACAATAGTACAATTTAAGTATTTGCACAAAAGACGATTCCCCCTTTGAATTCTTGTAGCTTGTCCAGCGCAAAGCAACCGGGACGGTTATAGATTGGTGGCCCGTAGGGGGATTCTTATGTTGCATATTGAAGTGAAAGGTCTATGTGGTGTTTGTGTTTTATTTAATGTGTGCATTGTATTATAGGGATGAGCAGAGGATGAGTATGAACCCCCTGAACATTTCACAGCTGGTCCTTTTGTGACTAGAAGAGACCCACCTCCCATAAAAGATCTTATAAACACTTTCAGTGAACTTTATCTTACCTCAGACAATGAAAATGAATCAGATGTTCAACCTGACATTCCTCTTCCTCCACCTCCTCCTCCAGATGATATGGTCTCTGATTTGCATCCCACCGAACAATTTAGTCATGGACTGACTGAGCGAGTTACAACTCTAGAGGGTGATGTACAAACTTGTCTGCAAAAGTTAAGTCAATGCTGCTCCCAAAATAAGTTGAGCAGTCAGAGTAAATTCCTGGAGGAGAGATTTAATTACAAAATTGAAAGAGAATGCGAGCGAGTCAAGCAGAGTCTTGAGTTAAGCATCCAAAATTTGGGAAAGTCAATGGTTGACTGTCTGAAGAGAAGAGACACTCAGATTGATGCCAAAATTAAAAGCTATGCTCATGTTGTATCTACTCCAGTTTCTCCTCCATTGTCCGCACCAGCTTACCATGCAAGAACTAACCAAGTTACCAGCTTACCAGATAATGTAAATGATGTATATTATCGTCCACCTGTAAAAGCTGAATTTCCTCAATTTGATTCTGATGATCCTGTCTCCTTTGTAGAACGCTGTGAAGAGTATTTTGCAATTAGACCCCTGACTGATTCTGAAATCCTAGCATCTCTTACTTCTGTGCTAAAGGGTACGGCTAAAGACTGATGGTTGGCTGAGAGAAGACATGTACTTACCTGGGAGCAATTTAAACAAGAGCTTTTGCATGCATTCATTACAGATGACTATGAAGCGGAAGCAACAAACGCCTTTTAGAAAGGAAACAGGGGAAATTGTAACCCTAGACTTGCGAGTTTACTGAGAGGAAATGTGAAGGAAGTGAGTGAGTTGGTAAGAACTGGAACACAAATTGAGAGAGATTTTGAAGAAAGAAAGCGGTATTGGAACCAGGTTAATGTAGAAACCCAGAAAAGAAAGTCCCCACTTGAACGAGATTCTCATCCTAAGTTAAATCCTTCTTCAACCTGCATGCTACAACATATAACGAGTGAGCCCAACTTTACTCTGTCTTTGCCTTTGTTGGTCGGAGGAAGACATTTTCGAGCTCTGGGCGATACTGGAAGCTCACTAACTCTGATACAAGAGTCATTTTGGAGACAGCTGGGACAGCTTAAATCAAGCTGTGGTCAAACTTTCAAGCAAGCCAATGGTCAAGTGTTACACGCTATGGGAGTATGGTGTTGTGAATGTGAGCTACAAGGAAGAAGGTATGATGTTGAACTGTTTGTAATGAAGGATGATGATCTTACAGTACCTATGGTACTAGGTATGGATTTCCTGGTAACAACTGGAATTAATTTGGATATTGGCAATGCTCTGTATACTTTACCTGTTACCCCTGCTTATCAAGAAGAAACATTTTCATTTGTAACTCCTCCTGTTACAGATACATTGCTGTCACGTTTCATTGCCTTACCTATCCCAGAAGAAACAACAGAAACCAGGCAGTATATTCAACAGCTGATCACAAATGCTGATACATCTTCCCTATTCCAGGCACAACTTCATCAGCTACTTCAAGAATGGCCTACTGTCTGCACAAGTGAAATCGGACACACTAGTGTGGTTAAACATCGCATTATCACCACCAACGAAATGCCTGTTTGTAAGAAAGCTTACCGTGTGTCACAAGAAAAACAAGCCTTCATTGAATAGGACATCAAGTCGATGCTGGATAAAAAGATCATACAACCTTCATTTTCTCCTTGGGCTGCACCTGTAGTCCTAGTGCCAAAGAAGGGAGGTGGACAAAGGTTTTGTATTGATTTCAGAGGGCTAAATGCAAAGACATATCTGGATGGATATCCCATGCCTCAAGTCCATGATATCCTTGAGTCTGTGCATGGAGCTGTAGTTTTCAGTACCCTTGATCTTAAAAGTGGGTATTGGCAGGTCGAGATGGATCCTGAAAGCATTCACAAAACTGCTTTTGTGACACAATCAGGGCTATATGAATTTTTACGATTACCTTTTGGCCTTAAAAACTCAGCAGCCTCGTTCAGTCGTCTTATGGAGTTTGTATTGAAAGATCAAAAAGGAAAGAACTGTTTTGTATACATTGATGATATTGTAGTGTACTCAAGGTCTGAGCAAGGGCATCTTAACCATCTGAGAGAAGTGTTGCAGTGCTTACACAAAGCAGGCTTAACTTTGAATCTGCAAAAATGCAACTTTATGCAAAAGTCATTGAAATTTCTTGGACGTAATTTCAGTCGAAGGAATAAAGACAGATCAAGACAAAGTCAATGCTGTTAACGATTTCCTTGTACCAAAGTCTCTGAAGGATTAGTGCACCAATCCTCATTGCCCCTGACCTGAGTAAACCATTCAAAGTCCAGACGGATGCAAGCGACCTTGGAGTCAGAGCTGTTCTAACCCAAGAAATTGCAGGAGTAGAACATGTAATCGCTTATGCTTCACGTCTCTTGAGAGGAGCTGAGAAGTCATACTCTGTTTTGGAAAAGGAGTGCTGTGCTGTGGTATGGGCAATAGAAAAATGGAGACCTTACCTCGAGGGTCGACCATTTGAAGTGATCACCGATCATGCTGCTCTTACCTGGGTTTTTAACCATCCAAAACCCTCATCTCGGTTGATACGCTGGGGTATCTGTCTCCAGGAGTTTGAATTTACTGTCAAGTTTAAGAAAGGCCAATGTAACATTGTTCCAGACACACTTTCCTGCAGTTTCTCTGAATCTTCATCACTCAACATACTCACTCCGTAAAAACCCAAGGATTCTTCAACTACCTTTGCAGCCTTTCCCATAGAGTGGTCAGACATTGCCAAAGCTCAAGAAGAAGACGCTGAAATCCAAGAGCTTATTGCTGAAGTTCAATCAATCTCTGGTCCTGATCCCAATCGTATCCACTATGTCATGAAGAATGGTTTTCTTTTCAGAAGCGTATCTCAAGGTCAGAAAGGAGAAAAATTTCAACTGGTCATTCCATCCTCATTGAGAGCTGATTTCCTGAAATATGCTCACAATAACCCATTGAGTGGACATCTTGACAGACTCAAGACCTTGTTGAGACTAGTGGATATATGCTATTGGCCAATGATACGTGCTGATGTATGGAAGCATTGCAAAGAATGGCAGGTATGTCAAAAGTACAAACCGACTGTATCAAAGCTGGCTGGCCATATGCAATCTACACCGATAGTGGAACCTAGGCATATGTTGGGGATTGACCTTATGGGACCGTTCCCCAGAAGTTCAAAACAGAACGAACATCTTCTAGTAATAGTTGATTACTGCTCAAAGTGGGTGGAATTGTTCCCATTGCGAGTAGCCAAAGCTCCTCAAATTTCACGCATTCTTGTTGAAGAAGTCTTTAGACATCATCGCCAGTGGTACAGGTGGCTAGCAGAATTCCGATTTGCTATCAACACGGCATGGCAAGAAAATACGGGATTCACCCCAGCCGAAGTCATGCTTGGTCGCAAAATGAAAGGACCTCTAGAAAGGGCTGTCATGAGACCACCTGATCCAAACAGTCCAGCCTACCCTGTCCTGGAAAAGGCAAAGGAACTCATTCAAACTATGCAGAGGAATGTCGAACGGGCCCAGAGCAAACAAGGCAAGTACTATAATCTTCGAAGGCGACAAGTTCATTTTCAAATTGGAGATTTAGTATGGGTTCGTACCCATCCTCTGTCACGCACTGATGAAGGTTTTATGGTTTTTACTGGCTGCCAAATGGAAAGGTCCTGCCAAAGTGGTGAAATGTCTTGGTCCTGTTAATTACTTGATGTCATTCATTGAACAGCCAAAACATGCAGATTCTTTCCATGTACAGAATTTAAAACCTTATTTTGGCAATGTAGAAAAAGTTCTAACATGAGGGGACGGATATGTAACAGTCACAAGATTCCTGGTACTTATGGTTGCTTTGTTCTTCCTAGCCTCTAGGGGGAGATGGGAGCATACTTTGTATGGTGTGTGTGTGTATATAACAGGAAACCGTAGATTAAATGTTAGGGTCTGTTTGATGCTGCCTCATGGTTGGTTGCAACCCCTTTTCCTAATCCTGTTTGAGAAACTGTTGGTTTCCTGCTCAAACAGGATTTGTTTATGAGGTATCTTTTGCTCATTGGCTGTGGGTAACTCTACATGTACACAAACACACTGTTTTGGTTGGTGAAGCCATCCAATGGGTTCATTTGGTGAAATGCTGCAATTAACCAAACATCCAAGTGTGGGACAACAATCGACCTCATCATCATCCTATGTAACTCTACTCATCAACAGATAAGACTGTTTACTTCAATTCCTGAACTATCTATGCTCTCAAACAGCAGAGGACTTTGTTGGACATTGTGATTCACCCTATGCACATACACCTGCACCTGATGAAAGTGTTGAATTGCATCTATATATGACTTGCAATATATGGGGTGTGACTAATGAATGAGTAAAAAGTTGAATACCTGCTAGAAAAAAACACAACTCTTGTTTGTTCAAGAACTTATTTGTTTATTGACCTTTTTCCACAATAGTAAAATTTAGGTATTTGAACAAACAAGAGTTTTTTCTAGCAGGTATTCAACTTTTTACTATTATTTTTATTAGTCACACCCCATATATTGCAAGTCATACATAGATACAATTCAACACTTTCATCAGGTGCAGGTGTATGTCAGATCTCTCTCTCTCTCTGACTACAGATCTTTTGGTTAGGAGTTATCTAAACAATACAATGGTTCTTTGGCTCATGCAGGGGACGATGAAGAATCTTTTGGGTCTGCGGACTTCGAGCAGCCAGCCTCTGAGCGTTCATCGCACGACAATAAATCTGTTGAGGATTTACTCGAGGTGGTTACTCGCATGGTGACCAGGTTGCAGCTGGGCTGGCCTTGCAAACAAGAGACCCCCAAACGATCTAAGCTTGAGGATAGGTTTCTGTCTGGTGGCAGGGGGGAGGGACCACAACATCAGTCTCTCCCCTTTTTTGAGGACCTCCATGACGAACTATCAAAGTCATGGAGAAAACCTTATACCTCTCGCGTCTTTGTGCCCTCGACACTGACTTTTTTGACTTTCATGGGTGTGAAGTCACCACAGGTTGAGGAGACGCTCACAAGCTATCTCTCGCCTGGTTTAGCATCTTCGCTAAAGATACCTACCCTCACCCCAAAGCCATGTAGAACCACTTCGGCTCTCATGGGCAAAGTTTATCAAGCTGCAGGTCAGGCTGGTGCTGCGCTGTACACTATAGCAGTGTTACAGCCGTACCAGGCTGACCTGTTGAAGGATTTGAGTGCTGGCAGTACCATCGATGAAGAATCAAGTCATGCTCCCCCTCATAAAGACTGGGGACTGACTCGTCACACTCAACAATCCCCAGGGCGGACCTCAGGACTATCATCAATAAAAAGAAGAAGTCCTGATGGTCTTGCGCCCAGTCTGGTGGGGGTAGCCCCCAGCGGGATGGGGCGCATCAAACATCTGCTCATCCCTTCCCGCTACCCTCACAAAACCACTCCATCCCCGCCGCCTCTGGCGATTCGGGGGGCAGCGGTTTCCAGCGAAATGTTAGATGTTCCGTTGCTTCCCTCTATCATCCAGGACACGGAACATCTAACTTCCCCTTAACAGGAAGTGTTAAAATTGATACCACTCTCAGAGAGTCTGGCAGCGTGGAAAATTCTGCCAGGCGTTTCTACGTGGGTGTTAAGCACAGTACAAAAAGGATACAGAATCCAATTTATTCGTCGTCCTCCGCATTTCAACGGTGTGGTCTCCTCTTCCGTGAAGCCGGAGCTGGCGCACGTGCTGTCACAAGAGCTACAAACGCTGTTGAGCAAAGAGGCCATAGAACATGTTCCTCTTCCAAAGAGGGAGTCGGGATATTACAGCAGATACTTCCTGGTTCCCAAGAAGGATGGCGGGTTGTGTCCAATAATAGATCTTTGAGGCTTAAACCGTAAAGTCAAAACGTTCAAGTTCAAGATGTTAACCGTCAAGATCGCAAATTCAAAATCACGATTGGTTTGTCACGATCGATCTGAAGGAGGCATATTTTCACATAGAAATACTGCCACAATACAGGAAGTTCCTGAGGTTCGCTTTCAGGGGTGAAGCTTACCAATTTCGGGTTCTTCCATTCGGTCTAGCCTTGTCACCCCGCACGTATACAAAATGCATGTCAATTCAAGTCACCTTTATTTATATAGCGCTTTTTACATTGCTGATTGTTTCAAAGCAGCTTCACAGTGTTAACAGGAAAATAATGCAACAGAATTTGATTCGGCTGTACAGCCGCTCTGGAGAAAACGGTGATGTCAACCAGCTAATTTCAATTATTATATAGTGTCAATGCGGGCAGATCAGTAATACAGTTAAGAATTTAGTGTCCCCAACTGAGCAAGCCAAAAGCCAAAGGCGATGGTGGCAAGGCACCAAAACTCCTTCAGGGGCCAGAATGGAGAAAAAACCTTGGGAGATATTCGTAAGATTATTCGAAAGATCAAAGTTGTCACGCCGGAGACGGGTTTAATGAGGATGTCATGTCAATGCGGCATTTACAGGGGGGAGTTTAAGGGTGTATTCACACTAGGCACTCTGAACCGTGCCCGAGCGCATTTGAGCCCCAAAGCCTGGTTCGTTTGACAAGTGTGAGCGCTCCGTTCCGTGCCCTGGCGCGGTTCGTTTGGCCGGCCCTGGCCCGCTTGGAAGAGGTGGGCCAGAGCGCGGTTCGGTTGGGCTCGGGCGCGGGCGCGGTACGCATGTGGTGTGAGCGCTAACCGCGCCGGACCACGGAACACCTCTGCACTACTGTCATCATGACGACAGCAAACACCAAACTATTACTACTTGGATACACTTTTCAATTAATTAAAGTATATTTAGGTTTATTACAGTCCTGGTTTACCATCAAAGTCAGCTGCCTCCATAATAATGGACAACCGCGCTTGGGCACGGTACAAGGCAACCGTGCCTATTGTGAGTACACCCTAATTGGCACGGTCTCTGCAGACATTTCAGGGATGCGTTGGTCATGTCCGCCTGACTGCAGTAAATCTTGGGATAAACAGAGAGACTAACATTAGCATAGATGCCACTTATGATGTAACGAGTACATAAAGTGTTATGGGAAGTGTCCCCGGCTGACCTAGTTAATGCAGCCTAAAACAATCATTTAACTGATTTGAATAATATAAATTGATAATGTTCTCTGTGTATGCCATAGTGGATGCAGCACTGGCTCCATTATGACTCTGGGGCATTCACATTTTAAATTACATAGACGATTGGTTAATACTAGCCCAATCGCAAGAGATGCCGCTTCAACACAGAGACATTGTGTTAACTCATCTAGTTCTCTAGGGTTGAGACTCAACACCAAGAAAAGTGTTCTTTCTCCTGCCCAGAGAACGACTTATCTAGGGATTGTTTGGGATTCGGTCACGATGCGGGCAAATCGAGACCATTCAGCATACCCTGAGCAAAGTTGGGCTTGGCCAAGATCTCACTGTTCGGCAGTACCAAAGAGTGTTAGGTCTGCATCCACGGTGATCCCTCTGGGGTTGTTGCACATGAGACCGTTTCAGTTGTGGCTCAAAGCCAGATGATTTCATCCAAGGGCCAATCCTCAAAGGCAAATAAAAATGATGCGCCGCGGGCTTCGTACACTAACAATGTGGCTTCCGGTTTCTCGCCTTGGGTCCCACTCTAGGGGCACCTTGTCGTTGCAGGCTGCTAACAACAGATGCCTCCCTGACGGGCTGGGGTGCGGTCTTGAGTGGTCGCCCAGCTCAAGGGGAATAGTCATCAGCTCGATTGGCACATCAACTGCCACGAGTTGATGGCTGTATTTCTGGCCCTGAAATACTTTCTCCCCCAGTTGAGGGGCTAAATCACCAGTTAGGTCTGTGCCCACACAATCTGAATAGAATAGCGAGGCAGATTTTTTTTCTGGGCCCAGGACAAGTTCCTGTCACTCAGGGCAGTGTACATTCTGGGGCAGTTGAATGTGGGAGCGGATTTACTGTCCAGACAGAAATTACAGATGGGGGAATGGAAACTCCACCCAGAAGTAGTGAAAAAGATATGGACCAGATTTTACGAAGCGGAAGTGGACCTCTTCGCCTCTTATCAGACAGCGCAATGTCCCCTCTACTTCTCTCTCAGTCACCCAGCCCCCCTGGGTCTGGATGTGATGCCGCACACATGGCCCAAAATGCGCCTGTATGCGTTTCCTCCAGTTTCTCTGCTCCCGGGAGTTCTAGCCAGAGTTCACCAACAAGGGTCTTGCCGCTTACTGATAGCATCACGTTGGCCAAACAGAGTACGGTTCTCAGAGCTAATATCTCTCATCAACGGTTCGCCATGGGCCTCTCAACACACATTCATAAAGTTTTATAGTTTGGATGCTCATGCCACTCTGGGCTCTCACGTCCTTGAGTCGACATCACAAGCTAATGTCTGAGGCCTTCTTGCGTTCTTGTGAGCACACCTACACAACCGTAAGGGGTCCAGACACCTTCAAGCACGGCGGCGTGGGTATTCTCGTTCCCAATGCGCTAAGCAGCGGGGCATCGAATGTAGCTTTTGAAAGTGACTGTAACCCTGTTCCCTGAAAAGAGGAACAAGATGCTGCGCTACTTTGCCATGCTGAAGATATCCCAGGACTGCTCTTCAGACAAAATATTCTGACGATGCAACTGTGGGCTCATCTATTTATAACCTTGTGTCGTGTGTGCGCGCTGATGGCGTATAATACCTATAATACCTCCGGGTCAATTCATTGACGTGTTTACACACTATATTCACAGCTGGTCACGATAAAGACGTTCCCAATGCGCTAAGCAGTGCAGCATCTCGTTCCGCTTTTTCAGGGAACAGGGTTACAGTCAAGTAACCCGGATCAAACTATCTCCTAAATTCAATATAACTTACAGATTAGATAAGCTTGTTTCTATATTAGTTAATAGTAGTAGCTGAAGTGTTAATGTAGTACTACTCATTAGTCCTGCATTACTTCCTGTATAGTTACTTATTAAAGGGGTCATGAATTGAGAAATCAACTTTCCCTTGAGCTTTTGATATATAAAATGTCATGGTAATATAAGAATATTCTGTAAGTTTCAGAGCTTAAAACTTCCTTGTTAGTCAAAGAAAAGCTTTTATTGACACCAGGCCCAGCAAACGAGAGATATCAGAATGTGCCAGGCTGTGACGTCAGAGTGTGGTGAAACACCGCCTCAACAGAAGTACGCCTGATTCTGTAGCCTGCCCACTCGTGTCTGACATGTTATAGATAAATAACATAGATGCCTACCTGGTTCTAAATCGGATCGAACTTCCAGGCAATAAACATGCCGCATATACTTAATTCGGATTCCAGTATTATGAAAACGCTGTTGCAAGCTATTCCTGGTGCACCAGGTGATATGGACTTCTTTGTTGTAGTGGACTGAGGAATTAAACGGCATACCCTCTGCGGCGCTCATTGTTGTGCGAGCTTCCGGTGAAGCGGATGAGGTTCGTGGTGACTTAATAACTGGTATGTTTTTAACCTTGTGTATTTAATGTTTTGGTCCGATCGTAAGCCCGCTTGGTGAGTCTTTTCTCATTGCCTTGCCGTTTCAGGTGGGATCCATAGGCCTGATTAAGGTTATGGTGGGTTTTTCATCGTCATTGCTGTTGACTGGACGAGTGAAGTGGATGTTCAGTTCAACACAATCTACTGAGCGTCCACAA
Organism: Rhinogobio ventralis; assembly: GCA_039654625.1. Classification (NCBI taxonomy): domain Eukaryota; kingdom Metazoa; phylum Chordata; class Actinopteri; order Cypriniformes; family Gobionidae; genus Rhinogobio; species Rhinogobio ventralis. The sequence goes on along the minus strand of CM077206.1, from coordinate 24,163,631 downwards.
TTATTCCATTAAGTTACGTGACTGCTGTTTGCTTGACTGGCGTTCACAGAGACAAGCTGCTGCGAGTGCACGATTTTGTACACTGTTGTGCTGATCGGCTATCTAACCTAGTGACTAATGTTACCACGACATCTTTTAAACGACACCACTAACTGTTTGTTTCCTACTTCACTAGAACTGGTGTGAATCCACTTTATTGCTGGTTGATATTATCACCCAGAATATAGTGGGCTATATTGCATTTGGCTCTGGATGCTCATTATTCTTAGTCATCACTGTTCACTGTATTTTTGGTTTTGTTTATTTTATTGTTGATTTAAGTTTTGTTTTATTTGTGTATTTATTCTTGGAGGTGACTTTGTTACTTTTACAATACTTGTACAAATGTTTACAATTGCTCTCATAAATGTACCCTGAATTTCAGAGGGGTGTGCATAGTACAGAGCTATATTGTGAAGTGACCGGCCGATGCGTGTCCCTCTACTTATGAGACTGTGTGCTATTTTGTTCCTGTTTTACTGACATGAAAATCATGTGCTTTTGGGCCTAATTGTTTTTTTGTATTTTTTTTCTTTGTTTATTCCTTTTCTTTATTTGTAGAGGGTTGTTTCCTCCTTGTGTTTATTATTGTGGTGTATGTCTTACGTGTGTGTTCTTTGTTATAGAATTGGGACGGCAAGGAAACTAAGTGTAGCGGTCCTTGTCTTGGTGGTGTTACTGTGGAGTGTTTGCTGTGCCACACGGAGGTGTCCGGCTGGGTGCGGTGTGAGTGCATGTGTTTGCTGTGTTTTTCTCTTTAGGAGAGTAGTGAGGCCCCTCGGGGTGAGTGATTCTGACTGCCGAACCCAGTTCTTGTATGAAGAAAGTGCCCAATGTTCGTTTCACTCTCTGAGAGTGGTGACTGTTTTGTTTGTCGTGTTTGACTGATCTTTTTATCAAATCTCTCCAGTTAATAAAGTTGATTTTACTATTTGTATACTCCACCTATGTCTCATGCCTGACTACAACCGATACGAACCTGTGAGTCTTGTGTGCTTCTAGTTTGATTTGGGCTATTCCCTGGTATTAAGCCCCCGGTGTGCCGTAGTCGGTCTCTAAAAAATCTGGTGCTTCAGCACTACAATTATTTATTTATTTTATGTTTATTTTGTGTCTTCGCACTCTGCTCGTACGCAACATAAACAAGAGACTGGATTGTAGACAGGATGAGATTATATGAATAAATTAAGCAACACACTAATGTGAGCCCTTGTCAAAAAAATCCTATTGGAATTTCAGTTTATCCTGTAGGATCTTATTGGATTCCTAGAATCTTATTGGACATTGTGTTTTTATTTAATTGAATTTCTCTTTGTCCTGTAGGATCTTATTGGATTCCTAGAATCTTATTGGACATTCTGATTTATTTTAATGTAATTTCACTTTGTCCTGTAGGATCTTATTGGATTCTTAGAATCCTATTGGACATTCTGATTGATTTTAATGGAATTTCACTTTGTCCTGTAGGATCTTATTGGATTCTTAGAATCCTATTGGACATTCTGATAGATTTTAATGGAATTTCACTTTGTCCTGTAGGATCTTATTGGATTCTTAGAATCCTATTGGACATTCTAATTTATTTTAATGGAATTTTTACTTTGTCCTGTGATATTTTTTATTATTACTTATTATAATAAATAAATTATTAATTAATGAATTAGTTTTTAGAGTCACCCTGGAATTAAAATAAAGTCACCGTTCTGTTGGCCAGACGCTCTATTCGCGTTCGGTGTGAACGCAGCATAAGGTTTTGCGGAGTTCGACCGTTACTCTGTGCGTGTTCCTGTGAGTGCGAGCCGTCAGCATATTACTATAACTCGCGCTGTTGTCATAGCACCCAGGATATGCACACACACACGCACCATTTTGAGAAAACAAACGCGACTCTCGTCTCTTTTATAAGGTAAATAATAAGAAATAATACTATAATATTATAATGAGGTAAACCTCCTGAGGTGAATGCTTTGTACCGGTTGTCATGACAACAATGCGTGAGTGCTGACGGCCAGATGATGCGCGCACAGAGTAACGGCCGAGATCGGTATTTTGACTGAATATTACGTTTTCTTTCTTGCAAAACCTTATGCTGCGTTTACACTGGACGCGAATAGGGCGTCTGAAGCGAGTGATTTCTCTCCTGAACACTTTCCATATATGGCGCACGTCTCCCTGTATCATTGCGTGATACTTTTGTATCCTTTTTGTAAAGTTTTAGCCTGCCATTATATGGAGGAGCGTGTGCAGGCCGTTTATCAAAATTTCAAAAAAGATAGAAGGACATAGGGCATTGGAACAGCAGCAGGGTGAGTAAAAGATGGCTTTATTTTCATTTCAGGGTGAACTATCCCTTAAACTTTTTAGAGCAACATTTAGGGGTAGGGGTAGTGTAGGGCGATAGAAAATACGGTTTGTACTGTATACAAACCATTACGCCTATGGAATGTCTCCACAATTCACAAAAACAAACCTGTGTGTGTGTGTGTGTGAGAGAGAAAGAGAGAGAGAGAGAGAGAGAGAGAGAGAGAGAGAGACCCAATTGGATCCCATTAAAATCCTGTAGAAATTATCCTACAAGATATACACTCACCTAAAGGATTATTAGGAACACCTGTTCAATTTCTCATTAATGCAATTATCTAATCAACCAATCACATGGCAGTTGCTTCAATGCATTTAGGGGTGTGGTCCTGGTCAAGACAATCTCCTGAACTCCAAACTGAATGTCAGAATGGGAAAGAAAGGTGATTTAAGCAATTTTGAGCGTGGCATGGTTCTTGGTGCCAGACGGGCCGGTCTGAGTATTTCACAATCTGCTCAGTTACTGGGATTTTCACGCACAACCATTTCTAGAGTTTACAAAGAATGGTGTGAAAAGGGAAAAACATCCAGTATGCGGCAGTCCTGTGGGCGAAAATGCCTTGTTGATGCTAAAGGTCAGAGGAGAATGGGCCGGCTGAATTCAAGCTGATAGAAGAGCAACTTTGACTGAAATAACCACTCGTTACAACCGAGGTATGCAGCAAAGCATTTGTGAAGCCACAACACGCACAACCTTGAGGTGGATGGGCTACAACAGCAGAAGACCCCACCGGGTACCACTCATCTCCACTACAAATAGGAAAAAGAGGCTACAATTTGCACGAGCTCACCAAAATTGGACAGTTGAAGACTGGAAAAATGTTGCCTGGTCTGATGAGTCTCGATTTCTGTTGAGACATTCAGATGGTAGAGTCAGAATTTGGCGTAAACAGAATGAGAACATGGATCCATCATGCCTTGTTACCACTGTGCAGGCTGGTGGTGGTGGTGTAATGGTATGGGGGATGTTTTCGTGGCACACTTTAGGCCCCTTAGTGCCAATTGGGCATCGTTTAAATGCCACGGCCTACCTGAGCATTGTTTCTGACCATGTCCATCCCTTTATGACCACCATGTACCCATCCTCTCTGATGGCTACTTCCAGCAGGATAATGCACCATGTCATAAAGCTCGAATCATTTCAAATTGGTTTCTTGAACATGACAATGAGTTCACTGTACTAAAATGGCCCCCACAGTCACCAGGTCTCAACCCAATAGAGCATCTTTGGGATGTGGTGGAACGGGAGCTTCGTGCCCTGGATGTGCATCCCACACATTTCCATTAACTGCAAGATGCTATCGTATCAATATGGGCCAACATTTCTAAAGAATGCTTTCAGAACCTTGTTGAATCAATGCCACGTAGAATTAAGGCAGTTCTGAAGGCAAAAGGGGGTCAAACACAGTATTAGTATGGTGTTCCTAATAATCCTTTAGGTGAGTGTATATGTATTGTCTTAAAAGACAATTCCCACAGAATCCAACAGGAATCAGATAAGAATCTTATAGGACAAGACATAAATATCCTATAAGACTATTTCTAACGGAATCCTATAAGAACGGTTCCAAAATATGATAGAAATTCTAAATGGAATCCTGTACAGGTTTCTTATTAGAATCCTTTAGGATTTTTTGACAAGGGAGTAAAAAAGTTTTTTATATATGTGACAGTATTGCATTGTTACAGATCGTTTGATATTGATTATGTGTACGTGTCTAACTTTATTTGTGGTGTTGTTGGTTAATTGTGCTGCGATTCATGATCAGACTGGGCCAGGGCTCGCAAAGCCCAAAAATCACATTTTACATTCCTTACATCATGTTCCTTTATTAGACTATACATACATTAAATGCATTTTAACGGTTTCAGTGTATCTTGTAGATCTGTCGGCTTTGAGCAAGACATTCTTATCCAGTAGGTGTCTAGAAGAAGTCCTTGCTGGTGAAGCTGTATTTAAGACTTTTGATGAGTTTCACACTGGTTCCTTTGCTATGTTTACACTGCCATTGTTATGGCTTGGTCGAGGCAGGGAGAGAGGAACAGTGGATCTAAATGCAGCCAGTCTTTATTTACAAAAATAACCAAGATAATCCAAGGAATAAAGGAATAAGGAAAAACCTTAGGGATTCAAATGTAACAGCTTTACTTTAAAACACTTTTTTTCTTTTCTTTTCTTCTTCTTTTTTTTAATTGTAGTATTGTACATTTCTTCCAATTGTTTAGGACTTTCCAGGTGGTCATCCTACCTATGATTGCTGATTAGAGGTAGGAGTGATAATTCACATAACCAGGAGTTCTTCAATGTGGCAGATAGTGTAATCCAAAAGAGTTACTTCACATTAACCCACATTAGCTAAACATTCCTATTCTTCTGATAGTTGAAATCTCAGGGGCCCTGAGAATCATCACCACCTTTCTCGCCTGTAGCGATGGCCCTGCCTACCCTATGAGTTCATTGGCTACATTCAAAATCATTCAACCATATATATTATGTCTATAAAAATGCATATACTGTATCAAATCATTTGCATTGGTAGGTGCAGAGGAGTTCAATCTTTGGGATGCTTCTCTTTCTTTACACACTCCTGCTTTTCCATCACCTTGAAACAATGGTGGAAAACACACTTTGCAGAATAATGGGAGAACCTAAGTACCCACTGCTTTCCAGGGATGGAGACGTAACTATTGGAGGAATTTTTGCAGTTCACAGTAAACTAACATTGTCTTCATTTGAGTTTACACAAAAACCTCAACCTCTATCATGTTCCAGGTTTGTTACATTGGAAACATTAGAGAATATTATGTATGAAAACTATTATTCAATAAAATGTGTGTATATATATATATATATATATATATATATATATATATATATATATATATATGGTCATATATATGTTTAATTGTTGTTGTTATTTATAATATTTGTTTAATGTTTTCACAGTGTAAATCTAAGAGATTTCCGGATGGCTCAAATTATGATCTTTGCCATTGAGGAAATTAACAGAAGTGAAAGTTTGCTCCCAAATGTTTCAGTTGGCTACCAAATTTATGATAACTGTGGTTCAAGACTGTTTTCTATGAATTCAACTATGGCATTGCTGAATGGTCATGAGTTTGCAGCAGAAGACAAATGCAATGGGCAATCACTTATTCATGCTATCATAGGAGAATCAGAGTCTTCTGCCACAGTGATTCTGTCCAGAACTACAGGACCTTTTAAAATTCCAGTGGTAGGTAGCAATAACACTAAATATTTGACACAATTACTATACTGATGACTGTTTCATTGTGTCCTGTCCTGTTCTTTCTTTCTTCTTTTTTTAAGATTAGTCAGTCAGCCACATGTGAATGTCTCAGTAATAGGAAAGATTACCCTTCTTTCTTCAGGACTATTGCTAGTGATTACCACCAGAGCAGAGCACTTGCATACATAGTCAAGCACTTTGGCTGGTCTTGGGTGGGAGCTGTGAACACTGACAATGACTATGGAAACAATGGAATGGCCATATTTCTAAAAACAGCACAGGAGGAGGGCATTTGTGTGGAGTACTCTGTGAAATTCTACCGAACAGAGAATGAAAAACTCAAAAAAGTGGTAGACATAATAAAACAAGGCACTGCAAAAGTGATTGTTGCATTTCTTACCAGTTTTGAGATGAACAACCTACTTGAGCAGCTAAGTATTCAGAACATTACAGGCCTCCAAATGATTGGTGTGGAGGCATGGATAACTGCAAAGAGTTTGATAATTCCGAAAACCTTTACTTTTCTAGGAGGGTCACTGGGGTTTGCGGTGAGAAAAATTGATGTTGAAGGGTTTTCAGATTATGTTATAAATGCATTCTGGGAGACAGCTTTTCCATGCTCACAGATTGAGGGGAATTCTTCTCAATATGCATTCAATTGCAGCATTTATCAGGATCTACTCAAGCTGAAAACCTACAATGAAGATGTGCCAGAACAAAGATATGCAAGTAACGTCTACAAAGCAGTTTATGCTGTGGCTTATTCACTACACAATCTACTCAAATGCAGAGAACAAAAAGGTTGTGAGAAAGGCCTGAGAATACAACCACAGGAGGTATATATATAAAAAAAAAAAGACTAGAGTTCTAGAGGCATAGACAGGGAGAGGTTAACCCTATATGTCTGAGAATGTAAAGGTAATAAAAAAATTTTTTTTTGCTAGGTGGTTGAGGCTCTTAAAAATGTAAATTTCACAGTAAAGTTTGGAGATCACGTCTGGTTTGACAACACTGGTGGCGCAGTAGCCCAGTATGAAATTGTGAACTGGCAGCAGGAGTCTGATGGATCAGTCCAATTTAAACCAGTGGGATACTATGATGCCTCACTGCCCCCTGACCAACGCATTGTTCTTAAAACTGAAAACATAATCTGGGCTGGAGGACAGCTGGAGGTAAATGACACTGTTTATAGATTATTTCAACTGGTGCAGCAAAAAACATTTAGCTGTGCATACTGTATGACTGCAAGTTTGAAGGAAGCTAATGTGATCTTAGTCCTGGAAAACAAACTTTAAGGGTTAGTTCACAAAAAAATAAAAAAAATAAAAATAATTAAAACCATTAATCTTCAGAACACAAATGAAGATATTTTTTATGAAATCACAGATATTTCTGTACCTCCACTGACTGTATATACTACCACTTTGATGTTTCCAAAAGTACATATAAACATTCATCAGCGAACATAAACAGAAGCTCAACCATACTTGCTTGACACACGAGAACAAACCTCATTTATTCTTGTGGAAGCTCAAATGTGCTGCGTAACACACAAGAATTAACCTAAATTGGTTCTCGCACTTTAAGCAAGAATGCTTGAGCTTCCGTTTACCATAACTGATTGATGCGTTGATGAATGTTTATATGTAAATAAAAGCCTAAATTCAATCTGTTCATAACATAAAGCAAACGTGTCTCTTTGGAAATTTTGGACTAAACCGCCAAATTCATATGGATTTGTTTTATGATCTCTTAATGAACTTTTTGAAGTGTCAAAGTGGTAATTATGTAGGCTGTCAATGGAGGGAAATATATCTTAATTTGTGTTCCAAAGATGAACAAAAGTCTTACGGGTTGGCAGTAAATTTCCATCTTTAGGTGAACTAACTCTCTCATTAATTCTTATATTATACATTATGTATAATTCATATATTCTTATATCATAATGTCTCAAAAAAAAAATACAGTTAGACATTCAGAGCAATTAGTGAAAATGTGAATCAGTTGGTTTAAGAGTCTGCGTAAGAGAGTAAGAGTAAGGTTGCTAATTTTCTGTAATAACAAAATATTGTTCGGACCCACTTTATATTAGGTGGCCTTAACTACTATGCACTAACATTTAAATTATTAATTTGATAAAATGCACTCATTGTGTACATACATGTTTTTACATTATACTTAAAATTTTTTATTTTTTTTTTAAACCTGCATGTAATTACATCTGTAATTAATTTATGTAATTACTTTTATAATTACATTGACACTTCCCTTACACCTAACCCTACCTGGCCTTAACCCTAAAACAGGTAACGTGTACCACGAGGTACATACTCTTTAGTGTCTTGTTTGGGGCATAAGAAAGATTTTTTCATCAAATCCTTTTATCATTTATCATAGCCTGGTCTGTATTGAGTATGCTGGTCACATGATTTGTTTCAAGTTTTCTGTGATCAATTAGTCAGTCTGACCTAAACCCAACATGGGCGCCATTGATGCAGGACATTCAGATTTTGTGATAAGTAAATATATATAGTAATCTTACTTTTTTCAGAAAAAAAAGCAAAACAACTGCTAATATTAATTGTGAACATTGTCTTAAATTAAATTTGTCTCCCAGTTCACGTTGCCTGTTTAGGGTATAAAAAAGGATTATCCACAGTATTGACAATGAATGGTGTTTCAAGGTAAACTGAGCTCCGTGTACTGGTCATTGCATTATTGCGAATTACGGGGTGACGAGTGAGGGATTGGTTGTGGGTGGTGGGAGGGCCAGTAGAAATCTCGTTCCAGGACTGGGGGCTCTTAGGGAAGACCCTTATAGGCTGACCCTTATAGGCCGACCCTTATAGGCCCTCCAGGCCTCTGGGCCCACTGTACACAGTCCCCCTTCTCAATCTATGTAGTTTGAGTTAAACATTTTTGCAAATGTTAATACTCACATGTAAACTAATATTATTATTTTTTGTTGAGTAGATCTTTGCATTTTTAACTAGATATTTTCTTGCAGAGTTTCACACAGCTCATTTTATGGTAGAACAGGGGTGTCCAACCCTGCTCTGCCTTCCTGCAGAGCTGCAAGAAAATAAAAATAAAATAAAAAGATTCTCTGCAAGTAGTTAAAAATGCAAAGATGTAGTCAACAAAAAGTAATAATATCAGTTTTACATTTGAATATAATTGTTTTTTTGTTTTTTTTTAAACTCAAAATACATAGATTGAGAAGGGGAACTGTGTAGTGGGGGGCCTATAAGGGTCTTTCCTAAGGGCCCTGGTCCTGGAACAAGATTTCTACTGGCCCTCCTACCACCCACAACCGACCCCTCACTCGTCACCCCGGAATTCGCAATAATGCAATGACCAGTACATGGAGCCCAATTTACCTTGAAACAACATTTATTGTCATTTTTATACCCTAAACAGGCAACGTGTACTGGGAGATACAACTCATAAAATCCAAACTACATCAAATGTTTCAAAAATTCCTTTGGATATGTTTTACTTAAGTCCAGATTATACTTATTCACTACACATGAATAAGAAAAGTGACATGAAAGGATTTTTTTGCTGATCATTTTCCAGTCGTGCCTGTTTAAGTGTTAAACCTACCCATACCACCACACCTGTCCCTAACTTTACCTGTATCCCACCTCAATATCAGCAAATGTGTTTTGCAATACAACATGAACACAATAAGTACATTGTACTTATTTTTGGATGTAAGTACATAGTAGTTAAGGCCATCTAATATAATGTGGGAGCTATTGTTATATTCTCAAGACATATTCACAATTAATCAGTTTACAATAGCTCATATTGCAGTTACAAATCTTATGCTTCAAATATTCAGTACTCTGTTCTAAATAATACTGACTTATGTATTTTGATTCTTCAGAGTCAGTAAAAACGATATGTATATTTTCCATGTACTGTAGAAGCCAAGGTCTGTGTGCAGTGAGAGCTGTCCTCCAGGCACTAGGAAGGCTGCACAAAAAGGAAGACCTGTCTGCTGTTATGACTGTATTCCATGTGCAGATGGAGAAATAAGTAATGAGACAGGTAATCTTCAGTCCATCTCACAGTTTCAAAGAAAACTGGTTAGTTGCTCTTTTTGTATTCTTATTCTACTGATCAGGGTGCAGTTTCTTATCAAAGGAGGTCATAATTAAAACCATTGACCGTTTGTCTCTAACTAGTGATCACAATTTCCTTTCCAGATTCAAATAACTGCAAGCAGTGTCCAGGGGAATACTGGTCTAATGCTGAGAAAAATAAATGTGTGTTAAAGACTGTAGAGTTTCTGTCATTCACAGAAGTTATGGGTATAGTGCTAGTCTTTTTCTCACTGTTTGGAGTAGGATTGACTGTGCTGATGGCCATCCTGTTCTACAGCAAGAAGGACACCCCCATAGTAAAAGCCAACAACTCAGAGCTGAGCTTCCTGCTGCTCTTCTCATTGACTTTGTGTTTCCTCTGTTCACTTACTTTCATTGGTCGACCCACTGAGTGGTCCTGTATGTTGCGTCACACAGCATTTGGGATCACCTTTGTCCTCTGTATCTCCTGTGTTCTGGGGAAAACAATTGTGGTGTTAATGGCCTTCAAGGCTACACTTCCAGGAAATAATGTCATGAAATGGTTTGGGCCTTCACAACAACGACTCAGTGTTCTCGCCTTTACACTTGTACAGGTTCTTATCTGTGTGCTTTGGCTAACAATATCTCCTCCATTTCCCTATAAAAATATGAAATATTATCATGAAAAAATCATTCTTGAGTGCAGTCTGGGTTCGATTATAGGTTTCTCTGCTGTTCTTGGTTATATTGGCCTACTCGCTGTCTTGTGCTTCATTCTGGCTTTTCTAGCCCGAATGCTGTATGGATCACGTTTATCCCAGCTTATGTCAGTTCTCCTGGAAAGTTTACTGTAGCTGTTGAGATATTTGCCATTTTAGCATCAAGTTTTGGTTTACTGTTATGCATATTTACACCTAAATGTCATATCATCCTGTTTAAGCCTGAAAAAAACACAAAGCAACATATGATGGGGAAAGTACCATCTAAGTCATATTGAGAAATACTTTATTAAAATTGAAAATTACTATATTAAAAAAAGTGTTAGACTAAACACTTAAGTATCCTGCAACTATAAAGTGATATCCATAGACAGAAGAGAAAAGGCACAGATCACATTGCTCAAAGTTTTGATTCATGCATTGATATGATTACTTCATTTCATTTGTACATGATATCCCCAGTTTGACCCTGACATACATCATGAGTAAACTCAATTGCACCACAAGAGTAAGGAAGGGTCTGTGATTTTTATTCTTGGGTAAATGCTGTTATTATATCTACACCATTCAAAGTCGACTTCTTTATTTGCCTATTATGAAATAAAAATATTCTCGAACGAGAAAAAAAATATAGGATGGGACTTGATTTTATCCATCGGAAATTGATTGGATTGTTGTTTGCTAATTGCTGGAGGGGAGGGATTATTGTCCAGCTTTGACACTGGTGCACACATCAAAGGGGAAGGGGAAGTTCATGTTTTTGATTAAAAGATGGGACACACAGTTTGTTTTTTTAAATATTGATGTGCATGGATAAATAATTTATAATAAACACTTAAACACTTAAGTTAAACACTTAACTTGACTTTAAAGAAAAAATTTAACAGATACCCGTAGTATGATAATCCTGTGTACAAAGGATATTTTCCCAGTACAGTTCAAATAATGCTGTCAAATAATGGAGCTCTTTAACATATATTTTATGGACTTAAATCTAATAGCAATTATTCATATAGAAGTTATGAATGTTTGTTATTCTTTGTTAAGCTATGCTGCAAGCTGTAAATCTATTCTGGGAAAAAAAATCATCAAATTAAGTGAAAATGAATGAATGATTAAGTAAGTTTAATGCAGAGCTTTATCCCACTTATAAAATGGTCCTTTGCCAGCATTTACAACATAATGCTGTCATTGTAATTGCAGTGCAATATTTGAGCGAAAGGGTAAAAGTGACGGTTATTTTCCTCAGTTAAGGCTTGTTAGATCTTGGATTCTGCCCGCTTTGAATCAGACACAGAGATGTTGTGCGTAAGATTTATTTGAATAAATAAATTATATAATTTGTTTGAATTATCATGTTGTTGCAGATAAAATATAACACGGATACAAAAATAAAAAAAATATATATATAAAAAAAAAAAAAAATATATATATATATATATATATATATATATATATATATATATATATATATATATATATATATATATATAATATTATACACTGTAAAAAAATCCAACTCACAAAAATTTAGACTAATGATTATGTTTTAGTTAACTGGACAATTAAATGCAAAAAGTTGGGGTTAGGGTTAGGGGTTAGGGTTAGGGTTAGGGTTAGCAACAATCGTTGGACCAACCTAGTATTAATTGTAAATTCGATTTGTAAATGCAAGTTAACAAGCATACAAGTTGCAACAAGTTAACAATGCATTCTGGGTGCATCATGCAAAACTCATCCATTGCTCCCAGAATGCATTGCGGCATCAGTATATCCCCATTGTTGAGATTCATAGGCTGATTCTTGATGTCTGTGGGAGTAAATCTCACAGGTCAAAATGCTTAGTGTACAGTCTGTTTTAAACCTTAGTCAGCTATTCTGATTAAAACCGTGCTTGAAATTTTCTAGAAGCACAATTAAAAAAAAAAAGTGAATAATATATTGCTCATATTAAACTCAGTCATAAAATCAGTGAATTAAGCCACTACACAATGATTATATTCTTATCATCGAGCAGCTGACAGCATTTGATTGTGTTTTCTCTTGCTTTTCTTGCCAAACATTAAAAAGTCGTCAAACTTCCCAACTAAAGAAAACACTAATCACCATGATGGTGACATAAAAAAAATAAACAAAAAAATAAACAAAAGAATAAAAAAAAACTATAAAAACTCAATCAGCTGAACAAAAGATCTTAAATTGGGAGGCATGTGACCTTACTCAGTTAATTGAGTTAAGTGAACTACTTTGTTTAAAAGTTGAGTAAACTCAAAAAAGCTGTGCAACAAGTTGCCTTACAATTTTAAGTTATGTCAACTTTTCTTTTTTTACAGTGTATAGAGCTTTGCCAAGATTGAAGTTATGATTGTGCATAGTAGGCTTGGCACAGTAGTGTTCGACACAGCGTTTGGCTGTAAACCGATTTCATGCCCACTCTCTCTCAATGACGTTCATTCAGATAGTCTTCAGAAAATGAACTGTAACTTAGTGAATACTTGTCACACAAACATGAGACATATGCCTAAAGAAACGTTGAAATGTCAGGTTTATGTAATCTGTTTGAAAAGAGAGCGATGTCAGTCTCTTCCTCTTCACTAGTGTTCACTAGTCCTCTAGACTCTTCACTAGTGTTAGTGCGGCCACGCCCACGGAGCTTGCGTTCTTTTGAGATTCAAATACTGACGCTATCTATGCGAGCAGTGTTGCCAACTAAGCAATTTTGTTGCTACATTTAGTAAGTTTTCAGATTACCCTAGAAACTTTTTTTTCAAACAGCACCTAGCAACAAATTTAGCAAATTTTTAACATTTATTTGGCAACTTTTAGCCACTTTTGGAAAGTGACTCTAATCCCAACAACACACATACAAGCTAGCTCAATAGACTGAGCAGTTCATTTATAATTCCTTAAGATTGCTGTGGAAATGTGAAAATCACTATGAAAACCGGAAGACAAAAGACAACATGTGCAGGGGTGGGGCTACATAAGGTCAATATAGCCAGACACAGAGTACAATCCTATAGTACAATCTATGACCAGTTTCATCGCCCATTTCAAAGAGGTCTTTGGAAAACCAGCCTGGGATGCCTCCATTGGTGAGCAATTGTATCATTTAAAGCAGAATAACATGCCGATCAATGAGTATGCCCTCCAGTTCAGGACACTGGCTGCCGCCAGCTGATGGAACGAGCAATCTCTGCTGACCACCTATCGTCAGGGACTGGATCCCCGCGTGCGGTTGCATCTCGCTGCATACGAGGATACCATCGGGCTCGAACGCTTCATCCAGCTATCCATCCGCTTCGCCACTCGTATGCAGTCGTGTCTCAAAGAGCACCAGGACCAGGAACTATTCACTCCTTCCCTCAGCCCTCCAGAACCAGTACCAGAATCCATGCAGTTAGAGCACGCGCGCCTTACCCAGGGTGAACGGCAGAGGCGGCTGACCCAGGGTCTTTGCATCTACTGCGGTTCCTCTGAGCACTACATTTCCAAATGTCCCATTCGTCCTCCTCGTCCCATGGTGAGTGCCATTTTTCCATCTACTTATAGAATGCAACCTCTCACCACTGTTGTGAACCTAACTGCTGCCGGTTTCACCCTTCCAGTATGTGCCCTCTTCGACTCGGGTCATCCGGCAACTTCATCTCTGGCGCCCTCTGCCATCAGCTCAAACTCAAGACCACTGCCACGCCGTCTACCTACCAGATCCACTCGGTAACGGGGAAACCCCTTAGCCGAAGACAGGTTCATTCCGTCGCCGGTCCCATCCAGCTCCAAGTGGGTATCCTGCACACGGAACAACAACATTTACTGGTTCTGCAGGAGTCCCTGACGTGATTTTAGGGCGCCCATGGTTAGAGCAGCATAACCCCGTCATCTCATGGAAGACCGGTGAGATTCTGAAGTTGGGCGATAGCTGCTTCCCGGATTGTTTCTCGGCTCTCCCTGTTCCCTCTACTCCATGTTCCAAGAAGATGTCTGTGTGTGCCACCTCCATAGAGAGCCTGGTTGAGCAACACTCGGTGGAAATACCACCATGCTACGCCCCCTTCAGTGATGTCTTCTGTCCTCAGCGAGCCTCCAAGCTGCCTCCCCACTGGCCATGGGACTGTGCCATCGATCTGCTTCAGGATGAGTCAGTGCCCCGTGGTAAAATCTACCCTCTGTTACTCCCGGAGGAGAAGGCCATAGAGGAATAGATCAAGGAGGCGCTTGACCAGGGATACATCTGCCCGTCTACTTCCCCTGCTGCTTCCAGCTTCTTTTTCGTGGCCAAGAAGGACGAAGGCTTGCGGCCCTGCATCGATTACCGTGCCCTTAACAAGATCACTGTAAAATTCCGTTATCCCCTTCCTCTCATCCCAACAGCGCTGGAACATCTCCGTGGTGCCACTGTCTTCACCAAGTTGGACCTCCGCAGCGCGTACAACCTCATCCGAATACGTGAGGGGGACGAGTGGAAGATGGCCTTCGTGACCCCTACTGGCCACTACGTATAACTCGTCATGCCTTATGGACTGTCCAACGCCCCCTCCGTATTCCAGGTGCTCCGGGAGTTCCTCCACAGATCCGTACTGGTGTACTCCCGGAGCCTGGCCGAACATCGACATCACGTTGCGGAGGTCCTGCAACGCCTGAGGGAGTTCCAGCTGTATCTCAAGGCCGAGAAATGTTCCTTCCACCAACCCTCAGTGTAGTTCCTTGGATACAACATTGATAGCAGTGGCATCCGGATGGACGAGGGGAAGGTGGAAGCCATCAGGAACTGGCCCACTCCCACAACCATAAAAGAACTTCAGAGATTCCTAGGATTTGCTAACTTCTACCGCCGTTTCATCAACAACTACAGTCTTATTTCATGCCCTCTTACTCATCTCCTCTGCAGTAAGCCCGAGTCTCTGTCCTGGAACCCCGCTGCCACGAAAGCCTTTGAAGACCTTAAAGAAGCCTTCACTTCGGCTCCCCTCCTAGTGCATCCAGACCCCACGAAGTCCTTCGTTGTTGAGGTAGACGCGTCTACCACAGGAGTGAGAGCAGTGCTCTCACAGCAGCAGGGGACCCCAAGTAGACTTCATCCATGTGCCTTCTTCTCCCGCAAGCTCAACCCGGCGGAGGTTAATTACGACATCGGCAACCGGGAGCTTCTAGCCATCAAGATGGACCTGGAAGAGTGGAGGCATTGGTTGGAGGGTTCCCAACTTCCTTTCCTGGTACTCACAGACCATAAAAAAGTACCTAAGGGATGCCAAGCGACTCAACCCCCTGCCAGGCCCGGTGGGGATTGTTCTTTACAAGATTCAACTTTACCATTTCCTATCGTCCAGGACCTAAGAATGTGAAGGCGGACGCCCTTTCCCGTCTCTATAACCCTGAAGAGAATTCCAAGAAATCCGAGCCCATTCTTCCAGAGAAGCTGTTCGTGAGTCCCATCACCTGGTCTGAGGAGACATTGCCCTCCTCCAATGTCTCCACCAACACTCTGCCGGGTTGCCCACCAGGGTGGCAATACATCTCATGGACACAGCGCACTCCCCTCATCCACACGTCCCACACTTCTTTGGGCACTGGCCACCCGGGGGTCAATGAAACCCTCTCGCCGCTGAAGGAGCGCTTCTGGTGGCCCAACATGGCATCTGACGTCAGAAGGTACGTGAGGGGATGTAAGGAATGCGCCATCTCCAAGAGCCCTAGACATCTTCCCTCCAGCAAATTCCATCCTCTGCCCGTTCCCAACCGTCCATTATCACACCTAGGAGTAGATTTTATCACAGATCTGCCCGTGTCAAGGGGCTGTACCTGTATTTTAGTGGTCATTGATAGATTTTCCAAGTCACGTCGTCTGATTCCGCTGAAAGGACTGCCCACTGCCATGGAAACTGCCGAACTCATGTTTAATATGATTTTTAGATACTACAGAATCCCAGAGGATATCGTTTCAGACAGAGGACCTCAATTCATCTCCCGGGTATGGAAATCTTTCTTCTCGCTCCTAGGTGTGACCGTCAGCCTCTCCTCTGGGTACCATCCACAGACCAACTGGCAGACGGAGAGGAATATTCAGGAGATCGGTCACTTCCTCCGTACCTTCTGTCACGGCCTCCAGGACTCCTGGAACCAGTTCCTGGGTTGGGCCGAGTTCCCACGTCACACAATCACAGCGCACACCTTCCCCTGAGTACTAATCACGCGCACCTGCAGTTCATCATCACAGCAATCACCCACAGTACAAAAGACACTCACACACTCTCAGTCACTGTCCGGTCTCGTTCGTATAAGGTACTTACCTCTATGCTTACTTCAAGGACTTCCCATATGATACTTACCTTCATCCATTGTTACCTCCAAGTCTCCATCGTGTTCCAGCGTCGTGTGTGTGTGTGTTCAGTGTCTTCTCCGTTCCAAGCCTGGCTTCAGCGATCTCCACCTGCAAGTATACAGACTGTGTCATTCAGGATCCCATCACCGAACTCCCACGAACTTCTGCACCACTCACCTGCACTTCCGTTTGCACTACTGGATTGTTCAATAAACTTCACTAACCTGTACTTCTTGTCTCCGACCGTTCTGTACTGTAACACCTATACTCTTTGAAATCATAATTTCATTGCATTATTTTTTTTTAAATCCCAAATATTTTACTTTACCAATTACATTTATCATTACCAATTATTCAGTTATTTGTATTTACTGAATACTGAATTGTGTTCAATGTCACAATATTACTGTTTTTTTAGCATGAGACTTCTTTCAAAAACATTAAAAAATAGTAGTCAAATCTTTTGATATTTTAAAATATAATAGGCCTTTGTAATGTGCCTTTGATAACTATATTCTAAATAAACTACAACAAAATATATTTATTTTGTCTTGTTCCTTAGCTCACTCAGTCACATACCTGACTCAAAGACTCATTCATTCTGCAGGTCCTTATGCAGCTCATTATGGGTTCTATTGTCTCCTCGGGTGTAAATCACAGCATTATTCATGATCATTTACACCCCTTCGCATACGCCCTTTGTAAAGAAAAAGGTCTTACAAAATTTAAATCAATATATGTTTTATGTGAATAAGCAGGCACAATGATTCTCACATCAGTTTGAAGCAAAAACTCTAGGCAACAACAACCATTAGTCAAAAGTCTTATTGAGTACATCTATTGTGTGTTGTGTTGCCTTAATTCAGTGATTTACATTTTTAGTTTTTTCAAAAACCACACATAAACGTTATTCTCTCAAAAATAGAAGCATGTACATACATGTTGCTCACATATTATGGTAGCCCAGTTTGTGCTGAATACAGTGTAATGACACTTTTGCCATTAATATGTTTATAAGCAACTGAAAAAAGCACAAATGTCAGAGCATGTCAAAACTTCTAAAGGGCCCCAATACAGCTCAGACTTTAGAGGGTTAATGAAGCTGTGAGTGTGGAGTAGACTGACTGGCCATCAAGAGCACCTTAACTTTTCCCAGTGGGCAGATGGCCAAAGTTCCACCATGCCCCCTCATAAGCGCTGTTATTTAGTGGAAAATTAAAAAAAATAAAGACCTGATATAAAGAACTAATAGGTTATAATTTCAGCTAAAAAAATGTGTGAGTGGGGCTCAAAAAGGGAAAAACAACAGAGAAAACATGAATTACTCAGTAAAATTCCAAAACAATGAGGTAAATTCCTCAACTTCTCCCTAAATACATGAAAATAAGTGGCCAGTAAAGTGGGAGAATAGAGCAAATGTTATAGTTACCTACACAATGTGCAGTATCTAATATGCATAAAACGCGTCTATTTATAATTGAACAGATTGTTTTTGCCGCTTTCATAGACATCAGTGTGTATTTTACAAACTATAAACTTTTTTATTATTTTGCTAGTACATAAGTGTATTTAAATGTCTGAAACCTAAAATAAACCCTATGTGGTTGAAAACACTGAATAGTTGTGATATATGACAAGCACTAAGCGCATCCGTCTCTGGCTCAGAGCCAGCGAACGTGCAAAAGCACTTTTGAATTTAGCAGTTGATCACGTGGCGCACTGAACATTCTGATCACACCAGTGTGATCGTATGTATCAAAGGGTTAAAAACAGCACAATTAGCAGCGGAGGAGAACTTCTTTTGGTAAATGATACGGTTCCTGAGTCCAAAATGCGCACACATATAGCAGCTGCTCACACAGCATCTGACTGAACGGAGTTCTTTATTGCGCCTTGTGCTTAAACGTTCAAATAAACACACAGTAGCACTTTATTTTACAGTCCTGTTCCCTATGTACATACTATGTACCTATTATTGTAATTATAATAACTGGGTAATAACTAGGTACTAACCCTATACCTACCCCTAAATCTTAACCCATGTAGCTACCTTATATTACCCAGTACTTTCTTAGGTAAGTACACTGTAAGTATACATACCTTAAAATAAATTGCAACCACACACACTTATGCTATCTTTGTGAGTATTCTTATAAACACAGTCATTTGTGTCTTAAATGAATGTTAATAGTTCAGCAAGAAAACGCATAATGTGTATCAGTATGAGATTCGTGCTTAAGGTCCTAAAGTGACAGCTCCCTAATATACCTGCTACCGTTTGTGACATTAATGTTAATCAAACACCAAAAAGGAAACCACTCACTGCCCTTGACTGAATCACTTCGTTAACTTTAATATGAATAAATGTATATTGAATTTACGCAGTGGAGACTCAGTGTTTTTTGTACATTTGATTACCTTATACAATGTAGTATTTCTTATTTCAGTGCTTTAAGTTTTTCAGGTATGTCAATTTCATTTGTGTCTGTTCTGTTGTATTTTTTTTGTCTTATTGCTTGTAATTAGTATCTTTGTTCTTATTTTATCACTGACTGTTTACTTATCTTCAGTAAACTTAAAATTGGTGACAAGAATGATCAAATTTCAATGGTATCACATTTTGATATTATAAAAAATATTATTTAAAGTAAAAATAACTATATTGTGATATCGCTACCATTAACTGCTGTTGGAGCTAATGAGACTAAACAAGTGTAATAACTTCAGACCAACAACTGTGCAAGGTATAAAAATCTCTCTTTAATGCTTACTTCTTATCATGGAGCTTTACATGCTTAAACTGCACTCAACAGCACAGCACACTGGGAAACCCCTTTCTTAAAGGTGAAGTACAACACTACATCCCTCCCTACAGGGAGTGCAGAATTATTAGGCAAGTTGTATTTTTGAGGATTAATTTTATTATTGAACAACAACCATGTTCTCAATGAACACAAAAAACTCATTAATATCAAAGCTGAATATTTTTGTATCAATATTTTAAGTAGTTTTTAGTTTTAGCTATTTTAGGGGGATATCTGTGTGTGCAGGTGACTATTACTGTGCATAATTATTAGGCAACTTAACAAAAAACAAATTTATACCCATTTCAATTATTTATTTTTACCAGTGAAACCAATATAACATCTCAACATTCACAAATATACATTTCTGACATTCAAAAACCAAACAAAAACAAATCAGTGACCAATATAGCCACCTTTCTTTGCAAGGACACTCAAAAGCCTGCCATCCATGGATTCTGTCAGTGTTTTGATCTGTTCACCATCAACATTGCGTGCAGCAGCAACCACAGCCTCCCAGACACTGTTCAGAGAGGTGTACTGTTTTCCCTCCTTGTAAATCGCACATTTGATGATGGACCACAGGTTCTCAATGGGGTTCAGATCAGGTGAACAAGGAGGCCATATCATTAGATTTTCTTCTTTTATACCCTTTCTTGCCAGCCACGCTGTGGAGTACTTGGACGCGTGTGATGGAGCATTGTCCTGCATGAAAATCATGTTTTTCTTGAAGGATGCAGACTTCTTCCTGTACCACTGCCTGAAGAAGGTGTCTTCCAGAAACTGGCAGTAGGACTGGGAGTTGAGCTTGACTCCATCCTCAACCCGAAAAGGCCCCACAAGCTCATCTTTGATGATACCAGCCCAAACCAGTACTCCACCTCCACCTTGCTGGCGTCTGAGTCTCTCAGCTCTCTGCCCTTTACCAATCCAGCCACGGGCCCATCCATCTGGCCCATCAAGACTCACTCTCATTTCATCAGTCCATAAAACCTTAGAAAAATCAGTCTTGAGATATTTCTTGGCCCAGTCTTGACGTTTCAGCTTGTGTGTCTTGTTCAGTGGTGGTCGACTTTCTGCCTTTCTTACCTTGGCCATGTCTCTGAGTATTGCACACCTTGTGCTTTTGGGCACTCCAGTGATGTTGCAGCTCTGAAATATGGCCAAACTGGTGGCAAGTGGCATCTTGGCAGCTGCACGCTTGACTTTTCTCAGTTCACGGGCAGTTATTTTGCGCCTTGGTTTTTCCACACGCTTCTTGCGACCCTGTTGACTATTTTGAATGAAACGCTTGATTGTTCGATGATCACGCTTTAGAAGCTTGGCTATTTTAAGACTGCTGCATCCCTCTGCAATATATCTCACTATTTTTGACTTTTCTGAGCCTGTCAAGTCCTTCTTTTGACCCATTTTGCCAAAGGAAAGGAAGTTGCCTAATAATTATGCACACCTGATATAGGGTGTTGATGTCATTAGACCACACCCCTTCTCATTACAGAGATGCACATCACCTAATATGCTTAATTGGTAGTAGGCTTTCCAGCCTATACAGCTTGGAGTAAGACAACATGCATAACGAGGATGATGTGGTCAAAATACTCATTTGTCTAATAATTCTGCACTCCCTGTATATTTCAGAAAGAGGAAAATAAATAAATAAATAATTCACCCAGTATAAGCATGAAAGATGAAAGACAAATGTAACTGAAAGTAACAAGTAAAATTAATTTAGTATAATATATAGAATTTATAGTATAGTATGTCTGTAACAGAAGGACCTAAAACAAACTATTCCTTGACTTAACTCAGTGTATCTTCATAATGCTTAGCTTTTGTCTCACTCTATGTAATCCATCAGTCTTGGGGGTTTATTTCTGTTCTCTCTCTTAGGATATCTTCTCTCCGTTTGTGCAGGACGTTCAGGAGAATTTTGGGGGCTCTGCATACTTCCGGGTCAATATTTAAGTTTAATTTTCAGGCAGAAAAGAATGTGGCAGCAGCTAAAAATTAAGTATAAAAACATAATTCAATCAGGTAAAGCTTTAAGTATAAAATGTTTATTTTTAGGTTATATTTAGGTTGACTTTTCCTTACAGACATTTGACATATTAAATAAATATCATTCAGTGTGCAGCAGCAGCTTTTCCTACATAGTCCAATGCTCTTTTCACATAATTAAATGTTCTCTGATCCCATTTATTAATTAGAGTAATGAAATTAACATTTGACTTCTACTCAGCCAACAGCAAGAAGGCAGAGGCTCGCAAAACACCAGCACTGACAGATGAAGAGGAGATGGAGGAAGAATATTAAAATCCAAAAGGGAAAAGAATAAAGTATTTGTATGAAATAAAGATGACCATAAAAACTGTGAATAATTTGTGTTTATTTAACAGCTGTGGTAGTTACCACATATATCTCGGACTACCCTTCCATCTGGCATCCTTCCATTCCATAGTTCACAGTAATCCGTTTTTGGAAAGTGCGATGATGGGAGTCATCAATGCATCCGACCACTGGAAATCCTAAAGGAAATTCTAATTATTAGGTTACTTCTAGAGGCTTATCAAGTGAATGTCAGGATCCTGTATAAAAGGACAAACCATTTTTGTCACTTGATAAAAATATGCGCAATGAATGAATGTACCTGCACTCCAAAGAATGCTTTTCTTACTTTGTATTTTTGTCTTGTTTCTTAAATCAAGATGCATTTTCTACATAAGAAAAATTGGTAACACTTTACAATAAGGTTGTATTAGTCAGCATTAGTTAATGCATTAGTTAACATGAACTAACCATGAACAACACCTCTGTTCAGCATTAGTTAATCTTAACTCACACATATATCTATTCACGTTAACAGTGCAATAAGTTAACATTAGTTAATGTATTAACGCATTTATTAATGGTTTTTGAGAACCTTATTGTAAAGTGTACACTATTTCACCATTAACAGATGTGTTACTAACATTTGTAGACTCTTTATTAACATGACGTACCATTAACAAAGCATTTATTAATGTTTTTTGAGAACCTTATTGTAAAGTGTACACTATTTCACAAATAACAGATGTGTTAACATTGGTAGGTCCATTACAAAGCAGTCATTATTGATTATACTGGACCTTAAATGAGTGAAAGCTTGAAAAAAACTTGTTTCTACGCAGAAACAAACCATGTGCAGCAATAAAAATTCAGGCCTAAACAAGGAACAACACATTACTGGAATTAAGCATGGAGAAAACGTATTTGGATGTTTTTTTAGTTAGGGTTTTAAAGTCCCTCTTCATGGAAATTAACTATTTTTTTATTGGAAGCAACTTGATCAGTTTTCATCATTTGTATTTCGTTTGCAATGTTCTCATCGGCCATAATTGTATCTTGACATTTCTGGTTTATGTTTGATAATTTCTCTCCCTTTTTCTGTTTGTCATGGATTTCTGCATATTTCTCTGGTGCTGCAATCGCCAGTTCAGCAATAGCTGCACTCTGCACAATAGTGTTCCGGTCCACACCATACTTTCGGAAGGCATCTGCCATGTTGCTTCCTCTTTTGAAAATCTCAAGGACTGATTTGTACCGCTTTACTACCTGCCATGGTTCAGTAACTAAAATAAAAGGTAAAACAGATTTTAAAAGATAAAAAAAAGACATTTCTGCAATTGTTAGCTTTCTAGTGATCACATTTTAAGAAGCAATTCATGTGTCAGGGAGTATTTAATGGTAAACCATACAATACAGATATCAGGTTTCTGATATAAAAACAATGATTAAATTATTTAGTTGCACAACCTACCCCTTTGAAAGAATTTACTCATTTACTTGTTTTTTTTCTGTTTTTTTTTTTACTCTTTTCTTTACTTTCTTTGCCTTCTTTCTTTTCTTCTTCTCCCTTGAAGAGTCTGAGCTAGATGACTCTGAGTCAGAAGATTCAGAAGAGTCAGAATCAGAGGAGCCACTTTCTGAATCCTCTTGAGAGATTTTAATTCTTTTGGGTATGTCTGCAGGCTTATCTTTATTTTTGTCAGGCATGTTGTCCATTTTGATGGATTTAATTGGGGGGAAAAAAACAACAACAACAACAACAACAACAAAAGAATAGTTATTACTCATATACTGCTTGCCTATTGCAGGCCCACACGGAATCCGCGCCCGCAGAATTCCACAGAAAATTCCGCAGATTAGTGCCCTTCATTGAGAAGCATTCACAACCTGAGCGTGTGTGATTGTGAGGGGTAGTAGTCTGCGCTGATTGATGTGACATTTTTTTTTTGTGAGTGATATTTTAAAATGACTAAAATAAAATTTAACATGGAGGAGTAAGGAAACATAAAAATCTATAATTTATAGCTATTAAAATTAGTTAATTTATTTACTTGGGTAGGTTTTTTTTTTTGCTCTATTGTTGAATGATATGAAATTGTTTATTTAATGATTTGTGTACAATAAAATTGATAAAGCAATATTTTATTTTAGTGGATATATATATAGAGAGAGATCTAGCTATGTTTAAAAAACAAGTTGTTCTATTTGGATTTGGATTATAAACCTTAAATAAAAGTTAAGAAGTGAATATTTTATGTGTAATGTTTTCAGTTCCAGTATCGCATAATTCTGCAGATTTTTCCAAAACTTCAGTGCAGAAATCACAAAAAAAGTCTGCAGATTCCGTGTGGCCCTGCATTAGGTACATGTTAACTTCAAATTACAAAAAAAAGGTCTATATCAACATCACCACTTCTATCTTAATTCAGTTTTAAAACGTGAGTTTACCATATTGTATGTGTTTAATGAAACATTTTAACACTAAAACAACAAACAACTTTACCTTCTGACAGCTGTTGTCTAAGGAAATCTCATTCTTTTGTCAAATCTTCTATTTT
Organism: Rhinogobio ventralis; assembly: GCA_039654625.1. Lineage (NCBI taxonomy): Eukaryota > Metazoa > Chordata > Actinopteri > Cypriniformes > Gobionidae > Rhinogobio > Rhinogobio ventralis. The sequence goes on along the minus strand of CM077206.1, from coordinate 24,139,182 downwards.
CTCCTGCAGATACTGACATTTCACCTTCTAGGTGTCAGTCTCTGCATTGGCTTTAGCCAAAGCTATAGAAACAGTGGGCGCTGCATCAGTAGGCTTATCTCGAAAATAAAAGGATCTCAGTATTAATGTAAAGAGTCTGCTTCACTTTATTTAGGCCGAAATAATTATTTTAAAAAATCCTCCTGAACACATTACGTTACACCGCAGAATAAGAGAGAGAGAGTGCGAGAGAGAGAGAGCGTGAGCGAGAGAGAGAGAGAATTTTTTTTTGAATTTTTACACTCCTTTATTTACACTTTTTTACAATTTCAACTGTTTTTAAAAATTATAATTCATTTACAAATTTTCCTCCAAATTAAAAAAAATAAAAATAAATTATGAATTAAAAATAGGGAATTCACCATGCTAAACACTTCTCCTAATTTTTTCCAAAAAAACAATTTTCCAAGGTCTGAAATATTCTTCTTAATCTAAAATAGTATAAAAAATTATCTATTGACTCCTCAGCATTGCAAAAAACACATTCCTTTACCATGGTGGGATCAAAATGTGCCACGTGTTTATTCATGGCTATCGCCCAATGAACAACTCTCCACTGGAGATCTGCAGTCCTTTTTTCTATTGGATATTTATATAGGGACCTCCAGCATCCCCTAGGGGAAGAACCTTCCCCAGAAACTTCTGTCCATTTTGATTCCTTTACTTTCTTTAGGGAGGAGTAGTGAGTCACTTTTACACGTTACATAGATTGCCGCCTTAGATGTTTCTTCAAACGTTATTAATTGTGGAGTTCTGAAATTAAGAATTGAATCCTCCTCTGATAAAAAGACTTAAGTACCACTCAAATTCAAATCTGTCAGCCTTATTAAAAACAACTGTTTATCATATTTAAAAATGTCCACTTTTTGTAGTAAAACGCAAGCTGTATCAGTCCACATGTATTCCCCAGTATTGCACCGCTTGGATTCTGAAGGTCATAATTTGACTTTGTATATCCATTAGTCCATGTCCACCTTCATTGACTGGCAAAAAAAGTACAGCAGGTTTTGTCCAGTGGTATCCAGACCAAAAAAATCAATTAGTCTCTTTTGGATTTCACTAACAACATCATTTGGTGGGTTTATTACAATCATTTTATGCCAGATCATAGAGGCAACTAAGTTGTTGGCAACCAGGGCCCTCCCTCTATATGAAAGTTTAGGCAACACCCACTTCCATCTGGACAATTTTCCACACACTTTTTCAACCATACCCTCCCAGTTCTTTTCCTTATATCTTTCCCTCCCTAGATATACTCCTAAAAACTTCAAACCTTCATTTCCCCATTTAATTTCACCTGGGAGTACTGAAGGAGGCTTCTCTTGCCAATTCCTCATAATGAACCCTTCACTTTTATTCCAGTTGGCCCTTGCAGATGAGACCTTTTCATAAATGTTTAGGCTTTATTTTACTGCTTCAACATCATTTTCATTTTTTTATAAAAACAGTAATATCATCTGCGTAAGCAGATTGTGGCGAGGGGGGCATGGTTTAGCGAGGTCTGTGACAGGACAGAGAATCAGAGGACGAGCGGCACATAAGTGAATCAAGTGCAAATGATGAACACCTGTCTCGTTTCAGTAATTGGCGTGGAGAGACAGGTTATAAGCCACGCAGGAGATGAGGACCGGAGAGAGAGACTGGAGACACAGACACGCTGGAACTCGAGCTGGGACTGCAGAGAGGAACTGCTTAGAGAAACCGGAAGAAGAATTATAGAAACTGAGTTTGACTTTGGTGCGATGTGCACACTGTTTGGTCACCTGAGTTATTGTGAAAATAAAGCCTGATTCGAGTTCCAGCTAGACCCCTTGTCTTCTTCCTTACCCACACACAAACTTTGTTACACAGATACTTTAATAGGCCTATTTTCAAAACCTTTAACCGCAAAACCTTGTAAATGTTTCCTTAATTGACATAATAAGGGTTCAATTGCTAAATAATAGAGTTGTCCTGATAAAGGACATCCCTGTCTAATACCTCTATTTATTAAAACTGGCTGACTAGCCCACCTCCTACCTTTAACATGACTGATGCACCAGTATATAAAAGTTTTATCCTTGATAAAAAAGAATTTCCAATTCCAAAAGCTTTGAGAGTATTAAACAAATAACAATGGTCAACTCTATCAAAAGCTTTCTCTTGATCAATTGATAATATACCTAAATCTTGATTCTCCATGTATGCCAAATCAATTACATCTCTTAAAGGAAAAAGGTTATCCATTATATTTCTCTTTGGTATACAATAAGTTTGATTTCTTGGTATCAAAGACCCAAGTTATTTTTTTTGTCTATTTGTAAAACACTTCACAAGAATTTTATAATCTGTACATAACACCACTGGTCTCCAGTTTTATGAAAGTCACCCTTCTTGGGGAGTAACGAAAGTACAGCTCTTTTGCAACTAATTTGCAATTCCTTCTTTTTAAAAGAAGCTTTAAAAATCTCCAACATATCTTCCTTAAGTGCATGCCAAAAATGTTTATAACATTCTTAAGGAAGTCCATCAATACCAGGGGCTTTACCAACAGAAAGTTGCTGAACTGCTTCTGACAATTCTTGCATCTTTATCTCAGTCCAACTCCTTTTGCTGTTCAAAGTTCAGTTTAGGTATATCTTGGAGTAAAACATCCATACTTGAGACGTCACACTTTTGTGCTCCAAACAAGTCCTTATAAAAATCCATTGCAAAAATCCGTCCTCATTTCCTTTGGATCGGATGTCAAAGTTCCATTTGCACGTTTCAGATGCGACATCTGTTTTCTTTCCATTTCTTTTCTTTCCAGATTAAAAAAGAAAGAACTAGGAGCATCCATATCTTTCAGTGAAGAAAAACAAGCTCTAATCAAAGCTCCTTTTGCATTTTCATGGAGAAGAGTTCCCAAAACTTTCTTTCTTTTTGCCAACACACTTACATCCGTTAAATTATTATTAACTGCATTTATTTCAAGTTGTTCAATATCTCTCTCAAGTTCCCTGATTGTTTTTTTAATCAAACTGTTAATTGTGGGCAGTAGAATTTTGACAAACATTCTTATTTGGGTTTTTCCCACTTCCCACCATTGTACAATATTATCATAATCATTCCTCCTTTCTTTCCAGTTATTCCACATACAAATTTCTCACAGAAAATCACATCATGCAATAATTTAATATTACAATGCCAATAAAAACGGAAACTTTTAGATTTTTTAAAACTTATTTCAAATGAGCACAAATTATGGTCCGTAAAACCATTTGGGGAAATAACTGCTTTTTTAACTCTATTATTGTTACTTCTACTAATATAAAACCTATCTAGTCTTGCTGAACTAATATGATCACTGGAAGCTTTTACCCATGTGTACTGTCTTACCACTGGATGCTGTTCTCTCCAGACATCAAATAAATCATGATCCCTAATAATATTACTTAAAACATTTGCTGAAGGAGGACAAGGTTCCTCTCCATTTCTATCCAAAGTAAAATCTAAGGTGCAATTCCAGTCACCACCAGATGTGCATTCTTATCAAAAACTTTTAATCCATTATTCACTTTCTTAAAAAAACTAACTATCTCTGCTCCATTATTTAGGGCATATACATTAATAAATACAAACAATGAGCCCATTATTTCGACCTGAACAGCCAAACCTCTACCTTTTTCTAACTCACAAGTAGAAACAACAGTCATATTTATATTTTTTCCAAAAAGAATAGCAATACCCCCACTAAAATTTGAGCCATGACTAAAGAAAATGTTTCCCTCCCACCACATTCTCCAGTCTATCTCATCTATCTTATCACTATGGGTTTCTTATAAAAAAAAGTGATATTAATATTTTTGATCTCTATATATTTAGATAGAACTGGCCTTTTTCCCCCCTCCCTCCATTTATATTAATGGTTCCTATTTTTAAGCTCTCCATGTAAAGAGGGAAAAGGAAGAAAAAAATATAGGAGGACAGAAAGAAAAGAAGATTCACCCTCTGTGACATTAAACAGGCTTAGTCTTTTATTCGAACATTTGTCTCTCCGTAATTTTGTTACAATTCTAAGTTCCTCAAATCCGACTGATTTCTGTATCTTCATTACTGAAATTAAGAACTTATTACCATCTGGAAAAAAAACTCTCTTACTTCAAACTTTCTGCCAAATGTTTCATCTAGAAAATCATTGTTCCCTTTCAGGTGCATCCGTCCCCAAGATACGGTCGGCCGGACAGCGCGCCTCACCGAGGAGCGTGTCCAGTCGGTGTTGAACTGCTTGAATTTGTTCAAATGCAGGACAGCGGTACCACTGAAGCATTTTCAGAGGCTCCTGGGGCATATGGCATCCGCAGCCGCAGTAACGCCGCTCGGGTTGCTTCATATGAGACCGCTTCAACGCTGGCTACACGGCCGAGTCCCGAGATGGGCGTGGCACAGCGGATCCCTCCGTGTCCCCGTGACTCCGAGGTGCTGCCAAACCTTCAGCCCGTGGTCGGACCCTTCATTTCTACGGGCAGGAGTTCCCCTAGAACAAGTGTCCAGGCATGCTGTTGTCTCCACGGATGCCTCATCCACCGGCTGGGGTGCCACGTACAACGGGCTTGCAGTTTCGGGTCTGTGGACGAGGCCTCAACTGCAATGGCATATCAATTGCCTTCGAGTTGTTAGCAGTTCGTCTTGCGTTGGGACGCTTCAAAACGCCGCTACTTGGCAAGCACGTTCTGGTCCATACGGACAACACTGCGGCCGTTGCGTACATCAAAAAACAGGGTGGTCTGCACTCCCGTCGCATGTCACAACTCGCCCGCGATCTCCTCCTACGGAGTCAGAAGCATCTGAGGTCGCTTCGTGCCATTCACATTCCGGGCCTGCTCAATCGTGCGGCCGACGAGCTCTCACGACAGCCAGTGCTCCCCGGAGAGTGGAGACTCCATCCCCAGGTGGTCCAGCTGATCTGGAGTCGCTTCAGGACCGCACAGGTAGACCTGTTTGCCGCCCTGGACACGACCCACTGCCAGTTGTTTTATTCCCTGACCGAGGGGACCCTCGGCTCGGATGCGCTGGCACACAGCTGGCCACGGGGCCTACGCAAGTATGCGTTTCCCCCAGTGAGCCTTCTTGCACAAACTCTGTGCAAACTCAGGGAGGACGAGGAGCAAGCCCTGTTGGTTGCTCCGTATTGGCCCAACCGGACTTGGTTCCCGGAACTAGTGCTTCTCGCGACAGCACCTCCCTGGCCCATTCCTCTGAGGAAGGACCTCCTGACTCAGAGACGGGGCACCCTATGGCACCCGCATCCGGACTTCTGGAAACTCCATGTCTGGTCCCTGGACGGGACGCCGAGGTTCTAGGTGGCCTACCACAGGCTGTGGTAGACACCATCACTTCCGCTAGAGCTCCCTCTACAAGGCGCCTCTATGCGTTGAAGTGGAACCTGTTCGTCGACTGGTGTTCTTCTCGCCGAGAAGACCCCCGGAGATGTTCAGTCGGTTCTGTGCTTTCCTTCCTACAGGATGGGTTGGAGCGAAGGCTGTCTCCCTCCACCCTCAAAGTCTATGTTGCCGCTATCACCCGCTAATCATGACATGGTAGGTGGTAAGTCTCTAGGGAAGCACGATCTGATCGTCAGGTTCCTGAGGGGGGCGAGGAGACTAAATCCGCCTCGCCCTCCCTCTATACCCTCTTGGGACTTAACTCTGGTGCTAACCGCACTGCAGAGAGCGCCCTTTGAGCCTTTGCAGTCAGCTGAGTTAAAAATCCTGTCTCTGAAGACAGTACTCCTGACTGCATTGGCCTCTATCAAGAGGGTAGGGGACCTGCAAGCATTTTCGGTCGACGAATCGTGCCTGGAATTCGGGCCCAGTAACTCTCATGTAATCCTGAGATCCTGGCCCGGATATGTGCCCAAGGTTCCCACCACTCCCTTCCGGGACCAGGTGGTGAGCCTGCAAGCGCTGCCTTCAGAGGAGGCAGACCCAGCCCTAGCTTTTCTCTGTCCAGTCCGCTCTCTGCGGACTTACGTGGACAGAACGCAAAGCTTCAGGACCTCAGAGCAGCTCTTCGTCTGTTATGGAGGCCAGCAGAAGGGAAAGGCTGTCTCCAAGCAGAGGATGGCCCACTGGATAGTGGATGGCGTATCAAACCCAAGACATGCCCTGCCCGCTCGGGTTAAGAGCCCACTCCACTAGGGGTGTAGCTTCTTCCTGGGCGTTGGCTCGTGGCGCCTCACTGACAGATATTTGTAGAGCTGCGGGCCGGGCGACACCTAACACGTTCGCTAGATTTTATAGCCTCTGTGTAGAGCCGGTATCTTCCTGTGTGCTCGCTTCCCATAGTCAGTAACACCGAAGTGCCCGTTCTAAGTGTCAGCTTGCTGCGCCACTCCCTTCTCTATGGAACGGATATGTGCGCTTATATGTCGAGTTATATGCCAGTCGAGTTCCCCAGAACGGCGAACCCTGTTGAGTCCTCCGCAACCCGCGGCAGTCGGATGTGGCGGAGCGTCCGACGCCAGGTCTAACATTCGTATGCATTGGTGGAACTTGTGTTAGGCTGGGTTCCATATGTTGTGACCCCTACGGCGGTCCATATGTGTATTCTTCCATGGTACGGCTCCCTACGGCAAACCCGTGTTTCCCTCGGCAGAGCGCTCTGCCATCTCAGTTAGGTGTTGTTCCCCCGCCTGCTTGGCCGGGGCCACCCCTGGGACTTCCGTATGTTGCACTGCCCACGGTCAGTCCATGGTAACTCCCTCCGGGCATGATGTGGCTTCCGCAGCGTCCCTCCGGGCACGCTTTCCCAGCGTTATCCAATTCTCTGCTGAGTGGGTCTTGCGGAATAGCAGCAGTGACTCCTTGCGTGAGTTTCCCGCCCTGAACAGACAGGGTCTGAGGGGCTCCCGCTGGGCGCTGGAAGTGGTAGTAACTGTGACGTTTTCCAAAGAGATCCCAATTCGTCGGTGACGTCCGACGTATGTCGAACGTGACCGACTGAAAGGTAACGTCTCGGTTACGTATGGTAACCCTCGTTCCCTGAAGGAGGGAATGGAGACGTACGTCCCGTCGCCACAGTTGCTGTACCATCACTGCATGGCCGAGTCCCTAGTTCGGCTCCTCAGTGAAAAACAACAGTGCGCTGCAAATCTTGCATGCCAATAGTCATTGGCCGGTTCTCTATATCTCGAAGCTGATAGGGGCTCCCTGAAGTGATCCCAATTCGTTCCCTCCTTCAGGGAACGAGGGTTACCATACGTAACCGAGACGATTTCTTTTACAGTGTACAACGGTTCATCTCCACACTGAGAAGGAATATCTGACATTTCAGACATATTATCATCATCATCACCTTCCTCCATTCCATTACCAATTCCCCCTTCCTCCAACTGTAAAACAAACAAATTATCTTTTTTCACCCATCCTATCTGTTTCAAGAGTACAAGTGACTTCAGGACGTTCAACTTCAACACTTCTCCCATTAACTTCCTCAACTACTACTTCATTTACTGTAGGCCTACTTTATTCACTTTCTTTTACAGCCTCACCATTTGCAGTTTCACTTTTTTCCATATTAAGTTGATCTTTCTTTACTTCCATTCTCTGCTCTTCTGCTACTGGTAAAACAACTTCAATTCCATTTGTGTTTTCCTTTCTTTCAATCTGCTTTTTGTGTGGGCAAGCATTCTTATGTCTCCAATATACACTCACCTAAAGGACTATTAGGAACACCATACTAATACTGTGTTTGACCCCCTTTCGCCTTCAGAACTGCCTTAATTCTACGTGGCATTGATTCAACAAGGTGCTGAAAGCATTCTTTAGAAATGTTGGCCCATATTGATAGGATAGCATCTTGCAGTTGATGGAGATTTGTGGGATGCACATCCAGGGCACGAAGCTCCCGTTCCACCACATCCCAAAGATGCTCTATTGGGTTGAGATCTGGTGACTGTGGGGGCCATTTTAGTACAGTGAACTCATTGTCATGTTCAAGAAACCAATTTGAAATGATTCGAGCTTTGTGACATGGTGCATTATCCTGCTGGAAGTAGCCATCAGAGGATGGGTACATGGTGGTCATAAAGGGATGGACATGGTCAGAAACAATGCTCAGGTAGCCCGTGGCAATTGGCACTAAGGGGCCTAAAGTGTGCCAAGAAAACATCCCCCACACCATTACACCACCACCACCAGCCTGCACAGTGGTAACAAGGCATGATGGATCCATGTTCTCATTCTGTTTACGCCAAATTCTGACTCTACCATCTGAATGTCTCAACAGAAATCGAGACTCATCAGACCAGGCAACATTTTTCCAGTCTTCAACTGTCCAATTTTGGTGAGCTCGTGCAAATTGTAGCCTCTTTTTCCTATTTGTAGTGGAGATGAGTGGTACCCGGTGGGGTCTTCTGCTGTTGTAGCCCACCCGCCTCAAGGTTGTGCGTGTTGTGGCTTCACAAATGCTTTGCTGCATACCTCGGTTGTAACGAGTGGTTATTTCAGTTGCTCTTCTATCAGCTTGAATCAGTCGGCCCATTCTCCTCTGACCTCTAGCATCAACAAGGCATTTTCGCCCACAGGACTGCCGCATACTGGATGTTTTTCCCTTTTCACACCATTCTTTGTAAACTCTAGAAATGGTTGTGCGTGAAAATCCCAGTAACTGAGCAGATTGTGAAATACTCAGACCGGCCCGTCTGGCACCAACAACCATGCCACGCTCAAAATTGCTTAAATCACCTTTCTTTCCCATTCTGACATTCAGTTTGGAGTTCAGGAGACTGTCTTGACCAGGACCACACCCCTAAATGCATTGAAGCAACTGCCATGTGATTGGTTGATTAGATAATTGCATTAATGAGAAATTGAACAGGTGTTCCTAATAATCCTTTAGGTGAGTGTATATACCAATATCTCCACACTCAAAACATTTAAGGCTGCCAGTACTCACATAAATCATATAGGACTTCCCTTCGTGCTGAATGCGAAAGGAGATATCCAATGTTGGCAATTCCAAAAACATTAACACTTGCCGTCTAAATGAGAGAACGTGCTTTAGTGCTTGATTCTTACTTCCTAGCGGAATCATTTTTATTTTGCTAGCAAGTTTTCCAAACCTGAGTAACTCTCGTTTAATTTCACAGTTAGGTATGAACGGTGGCACACTGGAAATAGTAACTTTTGTTGAGAGCGAAACCAGCGGTGAAATAACACAGAAAACATCTCAGGTTACGTATGTAACCATGGTTCCCTGAGAGGGAACAAGACGCTGCGTCAAGCGCTGCGGGAACGCCTCTGCGTGATTGCGTCATGAAGCATTCGTGAAATCAGTCCAATGGCGTGACGGGACGTCATAGGCGGGTGACGTCATTGAAACTATAAAGCACCCCTGAACCAGACAATGTCAGCTTCTGATAGGTCGAACAAGTCAGTCACAGGCATGCCGGGAGTATAGCAAAGCGACACAGCGCCTCGCGCTGCGTCAAGCGCTGCGGGAACCCAATACCCACACCGCCATAATCCCAAGTGCATGTATGTGTGAAATCGTAGCGCACACTATGTTACAAGCACTCGAGACCCTGGAGTGGACGCCACATCCAGGTTATAAAATCTCACAAAGGTGTGCGGTAAGGACCAGCCTGCCGCATCACATACCTCCTTAAGAGAAACTCCTGATAGCAAAGTTGTAGAAGCAGCCATACTTCGAGTAGAGTGGGCTCAGACCCTTAACGGTGAGGGCTGACCGGCCAACTCATAAGCAATTGAAATAGCCTCGACTATCCACTTGCTTAGCATCTGTTTAGATGCGGGCTTCCCTTTACTCGGGGACCCAAAACATACAAACAACTGATCAGACTTACGCCACAGGGCATATGCCTTCAAGGCATATGCCCTGAAGGCACCACAGGCACCACATATGCCTTCAAGGTAGAAGGGGATAACCCGAAGATAATTTATCCTGAAGAAACTCTAGTACTGAACCAACCGGGCAGTTAACTGGATTCAACGTACGGCTCGTACACAATGAGACAAAAACTCTCAATTTAAGGGTATAAAGCCTCCTCGTAGAAGGAGCTCTGGAGTGCAGCATAGTCTCTACTACCTCAGTAGAAAGACCTGAATCTATGAGCCAGGCCCCCAGTTTCCACAGCTCCGGACATGGGTGCAGAATTGACCCCATCGCCTGGGAGAGAAGGTCCCTCCTGACCGGAATTTCCCATGGAGGGCCCTCGAGGAGAGACACAATGTCTGACAGCCATACTCTGCCTGGCCAGAACGGGGCTATTAACAACAGACGGACCCCATCCCGGCGTACTCTCTCCAAAACTCCTGTTAACAGCGCCACAGGGGGAAAGGCGTACAGACGCAGCCTCGGCCATGTCTGCACCATGGCATCCAACCCCAGAGGGGCTGGATGTGTGAGGGAATAAAATAGACTTGGCCGTATCCTTGGTGGCCCGAAGAGACAAATCAGCAGCTCTCCTAATCTCCGCTATCATTTTTCTTCCTACATCCTCACACTCATCATCTATGTCCTTCAGCAGGTCAGCCTGATAAGCTTGTAATACCGGTAGCTGCGGGGCTTTCAGCGACAATGCAGACTCAGGAGAGAGATAGCTCGCAAGCATCTCTTCGACCTGAGGCACCGCCGCATAACCATGCTGTTTCAGTCCCATAATGTTTGAATATGCAGATGTTGCGTGACTGAACACTCTATATGGTGTGGAGATCTGGAAAAAACGGCAAGCCCCACTTTGGAGGTTGTGATCTAGATGGAAGGAAGCGTTCATCTAATTCGCTTGGCTGATGAACCTCCTGTTTCTCGGCTGGCCTGTCTATTTTTAACCTGGCTACAGCGCGAGTCACAACCTCCATAAGCTCCTCATGTGGTGAAATGTCTTCATCAACAGTATCTAGACTCACAACATCCAGCTCCTCGGAAATGGAGTGTTGATAAACCTGCGCTTCAGAGCGTGCTTCTGACTCACGATCTAAAACGGCAGATCTAGCAGGTAAGGGCAGAGAAAGGGGATCGCCTGTCTCTAACCCCGCTACTAGATCCATTTGCGAACCCCAGGACGGGAGCCTTCACTGTGCCTCGGCAGCAGCGGTACCCGAGCCCTGAGGAACGCGAGCCGAAGCGCCCTCCTCAAAGAGCACTCAGCGGGACCGGAGAGTTCTCATCGCTAACTTCTCACAATGCTCACAGTCAGCCCCCCCTGAGCATGCTCCAGTCCCAAACACATAACACAGAGCAAACGAAGGCAAGGAGGCACACACTGTCTGAATTGCTGATTCGCAGACACACACACTTTCTTTGACAAACCATTTCAACACAGAGCGCTTGTGAAAACACAGAAGCTGACACTGTCTGGTTCAGGGGTGCTTTATAGTTTCCTGGTCAATGACGCCCGTCACGCCATTGGACTGATTTCACGAGTGCTTCATGACGCAATCACGCAGAGGCGTTCCCACAGCGCTCACAGAGAGAGAGAGAGAGAGAGAGAGAGAGAGAGAGAGTAAGTTTTTCTTAGTTAAAAATTATAGTAAAAACCGTTTCATTTTCTCAGTTACTACTATTATTCAAACCTGGACCAGCCATTTTCTTAATAGTTTGAATATGAACTATCTAGCTAGCTGATAAACGTGCGCAATTTACCAGATTTTTCTGTGCATCCATCCCGAGGCTGTTTTTTCTTTCCTCTGGTCTGATGGCAAGGGTTTAAAATGTCATCCATCTGTCCACTCTCCATCATCAAACTTGCTTTGGCCTTGACAGTCTACCAAGTTACACCTGGGCAGTCTACCGGTATCCGCTGGATAACCTCTGGCGCTATTTTTTTGCAAAGTGCTGAAGCATTGTGGGTAGTGTAGTTTTCTTTAAATGAACTGCAGAAATTAGAAATCACAATGACTGGTGGCTTCTATGCAATCACATATCATTACTTAACAATTTCAAAGTTAATAAGCTTGTCTTGTAGGATTTAATTTTTTTTTTGCTAAAAATCTTTCAGGATTTTTACTTCCAGAAATGCTAACAGTTACTTCCTGATAAAAAGCCCACTCACGCGCCAATTACAGACGGCGAACATTACGAACAATCCAGTGACACATCATGTAAGATTTGTTTACAGCTTTTAATTACGTAAAAAATAAGAATTGTAAATATAAATATACATTATATATACATTCTTTCTCCAATACTAACATGAAATGCATAGTACAACACTGATGTATTTATGCTACATGTAATACAAAAATGCATAAAACATCTTAATTTAGCTAATAATGATAATATTTATTAAAATTGGCATTGGCAGTTTTCAGTCATTCTAAGTTTTTGTTTTGCATGTTGCATACTAAATATTAATTATTAATTATTATTATTATTATTATAAAAAAAAAAAAGGGATTTAGAAGGATTTCATTTATTTTTAAGGATTAAGGATTTTTAAATATTTAAATATAAATACTTGTATACTTTGTTTCCAGTATGGACGTGGAAGGTTTGCAAAGACTTAGCGTAGAAGAAAGTGGGTCTTTGTGATGCTGGGGGTTGCACCAAGAAATAGCAAGCCCATTCTGAAACTTGTTCATCGAAGGTCCCGAAATCACCTTATCCCACTTACTGTATGGCATGTGCATCATGGAAGTTCCATACTTAGTGATGAATGGCATGCTTACAGAGAGGTACTAATCAATCTTGGCTATAACCACTTTCCTGTAAAGCATAATCAGTGTTTTGTAGATCCAGTAACAGGCAGCCATACACAAAATCTGGAAAGAGCATGGTTAACTTACAAAGGAAAAATATGGCGTCTTAGAGGAAATAGGACAGAGGGCCTACTAAAACAACATCTAAAGCTGATAGAGTGGACTTATTTGCTTGGAAACCGGCACAGAAATGGTCCTCTTGGAAGATTGGGTATATAAGGAAGTACGCTGGCAACATCGCATTATGTTTACCTGCTGAGGAGCCAAGACTGAACTCCCGGCCGTTTCAGTGGTACAGCGGATGTGGCAGAGGGACGTTACGTCTCCGTTCCCTCCTCAGGGAACGAGGGTTACATACGTAACCGAGACGTTCCCTTTCGTTCAGTCACTACGAGTAACGTCAAATGGGGGTCCCAATTCAATCACGCCACTCGGCTGTCGTCCAGTGCCCTGCGTAAGTGTGAGCTCCCTGTCGTAAGCTAGTACGGACGAAGGACTCCAACTTAGCACAGGAATACCAAGGTACACTGGGAAGCATATTCCAGGTGGAATTCTAGGCACGCTTCGTCAACCGAAAATGCCTGCAGGTCCCCTACCCTCTTGATGGAGGCCAAGGCGATCAGGAGCGCTGTCTTCATAGACAGGAACTTAAGCTCGACTGATCGCAAAGGCTCGAAGGGAGCCCTCTGCAGAGCGTCTAAAACTACTGAGAGGTCCCAAGAGGGTACGAGGGGAGAGCGAGGAGGATTCAGTCTCCTCGCTCCCCTCAGGAACCTGATGATCAGGTCGTGCTGACTTACCTGTTTCGTCTCCACAAGGTCGTGGTAGGCGGATATCGCGGCCACATATACCTTGAGGGTGGAAGGAGACAGCCTTCGTTCCAACCCTTCCTGGAGGAATGAGAGCACAGACCCGATCGGGCATTTCCAGGGGTCTTCTTGGCGAGAAGAACACCAGGTGACGAAGAGGTTCCACTTCAACGCATAGGCGTGTCTGGTAGACAAGGCCCTAGCGGAAGTGATGGTAGTCACCACCTGAGGTGGTAGGGTACTCAAACCTACCGTGTCCCGTCCAGGAGCCACACGTGGAGGTTCCAAAGATCGGGACGCGGGTGCCAGAGGGTGCCCCGTCTCTGAGAAAGGAGGTCCTTCCTCAGAGGTATGGACCAGGGAGGGGCTGTCACAAGGAGTAAGAGTTCGGAGAACCAGGTCCGGCCGGGCCAATATGGGGCGACCAAAATGACCTGGTCCTTGTCCTCCCTGATCTTGCACAGAACCTGTGCGAGAAGGATCACTTGGGAGAACGCATATTTGCGGAGGCCCCGCGGCCAGCTGTGCGCCAGACCATCCGTGCCGAGGGGGCCCTCGGTCAGGAAATAAAACAGGCGGCAATGGGAAGAGTCATGGGAAGCAAACAGATCTACCTGTGCGTCACCGAACTGTTCCCAAATCAGCTGGACCGTCTGGGGATGGAGTCTCCATTCTCCCGGAAGTGGCTGAAGCCGTGAGAGCTCGTCGGCTGCACGGTTCAGGGTTCCTGGGATATGGACAGCACGAAGGGACCTCAGATGCTTCTGACTCCATAAAACGAGATGGCGGGCGAGTTGAGACAGACGGCGGGAACGTAGACTACCTTGGCGGTTGATGTACGCTACTGTGGCCGTGTTGTCTGACCGGACTAGTACGTGTTGACCCCTGAGCAACGCTAGGAAGCGGTGCAGGGCGAACCGTACTGCCAGCAACTCGAGGCAATTGACATGCAGGAGGCGCTGGGGTCCTGTCCAGGAGCCCGCGGCAGCATGTCCATTGCACATGGCACCCCAGCCCGTGGTGGAGGCATCTGTTGATACAACAATATGCCTGGAAACTCGTTCTAAGGACACTCCGATCCATAGAAAGCAGAGGTTCGACCACGGGGTGAGGGTCTGCAGGCAGGTCCGAGTCACTGGGACCCGGAGCGTGCCCGACTGCCATGCCCATCTCGGGACTCGATCACGAAGCCAGTGCTGAAGCGGTCTCATATGAAGCAATCCGAGCGGCGTTACCGCGGCTGCAGATGCCATATGGCCCAGGAGCCTCTGAAATAATTTCAGTGGAACCGCACTCTTGCTCTCGATTTGACAAAGGCAAGTCAGCAGTGACTGCGCATGCTCGCTCGTAAGCTGCGCGCACATGGCGACCGAGTCGATATCCATACCGAGAAAAGATATCCTCTACACGGGGCAGAGTTTGCTCTTCTCCCAGTTGACCCGAAGGCCCAGACGGGCTAAGTGCCGGAGCACTAGGTCTCTGTGTTCGCACACCTGCTCTCGAGAGTGACTCAGTATGAGCCAGTCGTCGAGGTAGTTCAGAATGCGAACCCCGTGTTGCCTGAGTGGCACAAGGGCTGCCTCGATGATCTTCGTAAAGACGCGAGGGGACAGAGCTAGCCCGAATGGGAGGACCGCGTACTGATATGCCCGCCCCTCGAAAGCAAACCGTAGGAACGGTCTGTGTCGAGGAAGGATAGAGACATGGAAGTAGGCGTCCTTCAGGTCGTTTGCTGCAAACCAATCGGCTGGACGAACGCATTCGAAAAGGCGTTTCGCTGTCAACATCCTGAACGGAAGCCTGTGAAGGGATCGGTTCAAGACGTGCAGGTCCAGGATTGGTCGTAACCCACCGGTTTTCTTGGGTACAATGAAGTAGGGGCTGTAAAAGCCGGACTTCATTTCGGCTGGAGGGACAGGCTCGATCGCACCCTTCGCCAGCAAGGTAGCAACCTCCGCACACATGACTGGGGCATTGGGCCCCACCATGGTAAATCGGAAGCGGGGAGGAGCCTGAGCGAACTGAATCGCGTAGCCGAACCTGATGGTCTTCGCGAGCCAGCCCCGGAAGCTCTAGCCAGGCTCCCAGGAACTGCACCAGCGGGGACAAGCGAACCACAGGCGTACCCCGGATGGGGCAGCGAGGCGGCGTGACCGGCCCAGACGTGGGAGGCGTAGCGTCCCGGTGTGGGGGCACGGTCAGCAGCCGCGTCCTGACAGAGGAGACCAGGGAAGGACGTGCGTTCCACTGGGGTCTGCTCTGAGAGGAGACTGCCGCCAGAGAGGGACGAGAGTGGCGTGGCCCGAGGCGGCGCACACTGCCATCGGTCTCTGGGGGCTCAGGGATGGGCGGGTTAGTTCTTTCTTTGACAAAAATAGGGTGCTGCTGACCCGGGGGCCAGCAGCGGAACAAAGGATTCTCCCCCGGGGCCGGGGGAAGGAGTGGTCCTGCTACCATCTCCTGGAAAGAACTGCCCATCCCTGAGCTGTCCGTGTCAGGAGCGCCGCTTAGCCTGGCACTTGGCGGGCTGCGGGGCCGACACGGACTGGGGCGCCTTCTTGAGGCATCCTCCACGGCGTGGCCCAGGTGAAGGTTGCTGCTAGGGCCGGGCGGGAGGGGTGGGAGCTGCGGGAGGTCGCCCTCGGCGGCGAGCAGGCTGAGGCGACTGTGCCGGCGGCTGGGTGGAAGCAGCAGCTGGCCGCCGGGGCAGTATATGTTTAATAGCCTCAGTCTGCTTTTGGGCGGTTGAGAACTGTTGGGCGAAGCTCTCAACCGCGCCGCCGAATAGCCCAGCCTGGGATATGGGAGCGCCGAGGAACCGGGTCCGCTCGGCGTCCCGCATATCGGCCAGGTTGAGCCATAAGTGTCTCTCCTGGACCACAGCTGTGGACATCACCTGGCCCAGGGAGCGTGCGGTCACCTTCGTCGCCCGGAGGGCGAGGTCGGTGGCGGCACGCAGCTCATTTCTGAGCCCTGGGTCAGCTCTACCCTCGTGCATGTCGCATAGTATCCGGGCGGCAGCCTGCCCCGCAGCTCTGTAGGTCTTCGACACCAATGTTGATGTGAATCTACAGGCTTTGGAGGGGTGCTTAGGGTCGCCACGCCAGGTTGAAGCACTCTGAGGACACAGTTGCATCGCAACAGAGCGTTCAACCGGGGAACCCCAGTGTACCCTTTGGCCGCGGCCCCATCGAGGGCAGAGAAGGCAGAGGAGGCCGCCGAACGGTCGCGGGAAGACAGCGGGGTCTTCCAGGACTGCGTGACCTCCTCATGCACCTCCGGGAAAAAAGGTATTGGGGGCGGGGTCTGACGGGTGTCAGAGCGCGGCGCCCCCAAAAACCAATCGTCCAGCCGCGAGCGCTCAGGTCGGGGCGGAGGGTTCCACTCCAACCCGAGACTCGCGGCTGCCCGGGAAAGCATGGCTGTCAACTCTGGGTCTGACTCGGGCAATGCTGGCACACAGGAAGGCGGCAGCACAGCCGAATCATCATCCTCAGAGGACTCTAGCCCACCTTGAGATGCGGCGATCGACATCTCCTCGTCCTCTGCGGGCCCAAACGCAACAGACGGAACAGCAGGAGCCGGCTCCGTTGCTACAGTTTGTGCGCACGGGGGGAGCGGTGCGCTAGAGGGGGGTGTGGCCCGAGGCATGAGCGTCGGGGCTTTATTCCACACCGTCACCCTCAGGTCACCCTGGCCACCAGCCAAAGTGTTGCCTCGCGAGGAGACAGCAGATTGGGGTGTGGCAGAGGGGACTCTCGCTCCGGAACGGAGCTCATTGAGTCTCGACCGCAGCACCGAGATGGTCATGTTCCCGCAGTGGGAACATGACTCATCCATGAACGCTGCCTGAGCGTGCTGTAAGCCCAAACACGTCAGACAATGTTCATGCCCATCAGAGGGCGGCAGAGACCGAACGCACCCAGAAGTACACGGGCGAGACATCTTTAAAAAGACGTGCCACGTGTAAGCTCTTTTGTGAGAGGAAGCTTCGCAGTGATGCCGAAGCACCCAGGGACCGAATACCAGCTGAATGCAGACCACTGCACAGATCAGCAGGCAGGCAGTAAACGATCGCTGGAACACGCCGTAACACCAACACCGACTGGAAAGCTGCTCGTCTCGAAGAAGCTGACGATACTCAGTCAAAGGCTTGAGGAGTGAAGAGAAACTCTTGGCTCCGAAGCAGAAAACATAATGCGATGTTGCCAGTGTACTTCCTTATATACCCACGCTGTGGGGCGGAGCTACGCTATGCAAATTCCGCATGCCCATGGCATTGGCCTGCCATTGGGCGTTTTCTAAGATCTCGAAGATGATAGGCTTCTAGGCGAAACCCCCATTTCGCCAGTCACTGACGTTACTCGGAGTGACTGAACGAAAGGGAACCACTGTTATGTAATGTAGTAAAGGTTCTGAAAATGTAAATGATGTGTGAATGACTTTCACTCATTCAGGGTCCAGTAAAATCAATAATGACTGCTTAATGAACACTGTAAAAAAATAAATAGTTGAGAGAACGTAAAAATGTAAGGCAACTTGATGCAGTAAGACTTTGAGTTGTCTCAACAATTATTTTTTAATTCTTCCCAGTAAAGATAATTTGTTTAGCCAACGTAAATTTGTTTGTTCATGCAATATTGATAGTCGTATTTTGCTAATAAAAATATTCTTGTCACAGCAACTGAAACAACAATTACTGTTGTTGAGGTAATTAATTTTTTTCTGTTTCTTGTATGGAAAAAAATTAATTAGTAAAATAAAGTGTCACCACACTATCCTTTTTACAATTATTTTAGTGATTTTACGTCTATTTACAAATGACAGAAAGTTATTTCTTTATCAGTTTATTTCAGTTGTAAGCACATGCAAGCACATACATTGTAACAGAATGTAGTGAAATGTTATAGAATTCCTAAAGGGACAGTTCACCCAAAATTGAAAAATTTGTCACCATTTACTCACCCGCAGGTTGTTCCAAACTTGCATGTGTCTGTATTCTGTTGAACACAAAGGAAGATATTTTGAAGAATGTTGGTAACCAGACAGTCGACGACACCCATTGACTTCCATAGTAGGGGAAAAAAAATACTATGTACAGTACAATCAATAGCTACTGTCCACTGTCTGGTTACCAACATTCTTCTAAATATCTTCCTTTGTGTTCAACAGAATACAGACACATGCACACCTCAAAACTGAGGTTAAACCACTGGAGTCACATGGGCTACTTCAATGTTTTTACTACCTTTCTGGGGCTTGAAAGTGTCAGTTGCGTAGACTGTCAATAGAGGGACAAAAATCTCTCAGGTTTCATTACAAATATCTTCATTTGTGTTCTGAAGATGAATGGAAGTCTTACATGTTTGGAATGACAAGAGGGTAAGTAATTCATGACAGAATTTACATTTTTGGAATAAATAACCCTTTAAGCCTTTTAAAGTCTTTGATACATACATTACACTTCTTGAATAGCTCGGTTGGGTTCTCGCAAAGAAATACAGGCAGGCCTTCTAGAGCAGCAGTCCTCCTCCTCTGTTGTCTAGAAAAACATACAAAAGAAACAACCAAATAGCTAAAGTATAAAAACTGTATTTATCATCAGCCAAAGTAACATAGATCAAACTATCAAAACATTGAAACTGAACTTACCCTGTCATCAAGTCTTTCTAGGAGCGCATCCATGTCCTGTCCGAAAGCTCCTTTTCTGTCTCTGTAAAGTTTCAGGAGCTTTGCTGTGTACATGTCAATGGCTGCCATGAAGACTCCCAGAAGGTCTTTGTTGGTGATTCTGAAAAACTCCTCACAAATCTGTTTATAAATAATTAATTTGTATTAATGCAATTAATAATAAAATTCAAATCAAATGAGAGAGTTGGTATGGGGAATGGCAAAGGCCATTCTAAGCAGTGTGTAAATACCTTTGTACAGAGACTGTGGGGTTGTGGGAGGACCCTTCAGAGGTGTTGAGACTATTAGTATCAAGAGATGAGATGGATGGTAGGCTGTTGGTTTCATCAAGTGAAGAGTTGGACCACTGAAAATGCAAGACTGCTCTTTTATTGAGCAGTTCTGAGATCCCAGACAGGTTGCAAAGTGCATTTTCAAAATCAGGGTCCTCAAATTGCAGAAAAAAAAACTGTCCTTGTAGTTGCAGCTTCTCTTGAAAAATACTGATGAGAGAGTCCACTGATTCTGGCACTTCAGGAAGCTTGACTCGCCGGGCTTCAGTGGAGGAAATGACGACTCGCAGTAGAAAAGGCTGTTAATCATTAAAAAATCTATTTCAATTATTTAATTTAAAAATTAAAAATAAGTAAACAAACGAAGTTGCCACATACCATTAAAGGTGCATTCAGTGCTGCAGATATGTCCTCAGGGTCACAAACACAGGCTCTCCAAAACTGTATGGAATCAAAGGGTGATAATCATTTAAGTCACCAGTATAAAAGACAACCATGTCAGCATAGTTGCTCTCAACAAGATCATAAGGCTGTCCATTGCAGTGTCCTGCAGAAATGACCATGTTCTTAGAATTGAGTTCCACGCAGACAAACATCTTTGGACAGTGACACAGTGTGCAAATGTG
Organism: Rhinogobio ventralis; assembly: GCA_039654625.1. Classification (NCBI taxonomy): domain Eukaryota; kingdom Metazoa; phylum Chordata; class Actinopteri; order Cypriniformes; family Gobionidae; genus Rhinogobio; species Rhinogobio ventralis. Next base: position 24,119,065 of record CM077206.1, on the reverse strand, counting down.
GAAACTTTCTTTGTACAGCACACCTCAGTGTTGCATCCAACAATATTCTATCAACATTCACTTTGGATCATCCTGGAAAAAAGAAATTATCAGTTAGAACCTTATATTGTAAACATCACAACCTTATATTATTTAAAATTATTATAAAACAAAGTTAAAATACAATACATTTTAGAGTCATATTCTACACTTTTTATCTTTGTCCCCATATTTAAAATCATATGATGTACAAAGAAGATCTCAATTTTTTTTTTAAAGAATTATCTGTTCTATACAGACACACATATACATGCATATGCGTGTGAGAAATTGTAACGAAACTGCACATTGAAACGGCTAAAATACATTTACATAATAGTTTATATATCCATACATTGTGTATGTGAGGCTTACACATTAAACATAAACACATTACACGTTCTACCTCACCGCTTAAATGTTTCCAGTAACTCAATCTCCGCTGTCTTTCTCTCTCACAAGTGCACAGATGCACAATCAGCTAATCAGCACCATCTAGAGACAAAAAAGAAAAGAAAAACTCAACTAACAATAAAGGACTTGAATAATCGTATGGTAAACAAACATATTACTCGCTAATTTCGGTTTCCTTTATCTTGGCTATTGTATTGAAACTTTATTGTATTGAGAACTTTAATGAGCTAGCTTCTCTGAGCAGTGACAAACATAAAAAATGTTAGGCCACACACTGTTTTTTGTTCATTTGGCCTACATAAAACATTTTTGTTGATTGCACGGTGCTTCCATTATATGTCTTTTAATTTATAATTATAATTACGCCAACATATGAGTTAAATTCTTAGTTAAAACTATACATGGAGTATCCGCTGTTTAACAATTTGCATTTTTAACCTTACACAACCATTCTTATGTCTAATAACACACTGTCAGCTTAGCAATATGCAATTCATTGCATGCATAAAATTAAAAGTAATATTAATACTAAATTTTCAAATAAATATCGAAATAAATTTAATTACTAAACTAAATTAACTATATCAACTACATTACTTGAATATATATGATAATTGAAATGAGCTAGATGACATCACCGTTTTCTCCAGAGCGGCTGTACAGCCGAATCAAATTCTGTTGCATTATTTTCCTGTTTAACAATGTGAAGCTGCTTTGAAACAATCTGCATTGTAAAAAGCGCTATATAAATAAAGTTGACTTGACTTGACTTGGGATATCGACACTTTTGTCACTGTTTGTTTAATCTTGAAGGTGCTTGCATGCCATAGACATATTCTTCATCTGTGCTTGATGTTGCAACTGACTCCAGGTCTCTTGGTGGGCTGTCTTCATTTATCTGTATTGCTCTCACCTTTTGAGTTATATTAGGTTTTTGTTGTGGTTTTGTTTATTTTCTGTGGTCTTGTTCCATGCATAGTTTGTTTAAACAACAACATGCTAAATTATTTGGTTTGCCACAGGATTTGCATGACAGACCTCTAGCTGGACATGCTGATTGTCCACCAGGATGTGGAAAAGAGCCACCACAATTTCTCCATGTTGACTGTTGTTTGCTTTGTACTGTTTTCTGTTGTTGGCTTGTACTTGTCGTCTTTTTATAAAAAGTTTGTCTGTGGTATTGCTGCAACATTTCTGATGCCAGCTGCTTGCAGCCTTCTGTCGTCTTCACCACCTGCCCTCCATGCCGTTGATCTCCCAGAATACACAAGCACTGAACCTGGAACATATGGAGAGATAAACGACAGCTGATTTCTCTGCATCAGAACCAAAATAAAAAGAGAAGATTTTCAAAAAGCCTTTTAATCAGACTATTAAATGGCAAAAATGTGCAACGAGATTGAATGCTTTATTCCCCATCTAAGGGAGCCGTGTATTGTTTTGTGTGCCAGCTATTTGGTGGAAATGACTAGAACGCCCATTCAAAATTTGCAAGTGCTGATGGCTTTAACAACTGGAAGCACACAAATGACCAGATTGTAAAGAATGAAGGATCTGATTCACACCACAAAAGGTTGTGTAAATTACAGGAACTGTGGAAAAGGGTAAAATTGACAATGAACGGAAACAGCAGTACGAAACAGAGAGCCAGTATTGGTGTTTACTGTAAAATAGCCTAGTGTCCCAATCAACCTAAATTCACCCTATACTATATTTGAAATCATAATTGCGTTATGTTGTTGTAAATCCCAAATATTTAACTTATAACATTCATCATTACCAATTATTCAGTTATTTGTATTTACTGGATACTGAATTGTGTTCAATGTCACAATATTACTGTTTTTGCCAAATTACTTGTAATGCCAAATCTTTTGATAATTTAAAATATAATAGGCCTTCGTAATGTGTCTTTGGCTCTCACTTTATATTGTTAACTATATTCTAAATAAACTACAACAACATTGTGGCGAGCGGTGAGGTGAGGGACCGTGAGAACGGGCTGGTGACGAGCGATAATGAGCTCCAGCTGCGCGCCACACCGGTCTCGTCTCACGGAGGAGTGACGGGAGCATAAAAGGAGGAGCGACGACAGGGCAAGACGAGAGAGGACCAGGCCTGGACTTATGTTGTGTTTTTGTTGGTGGTGCTGGAGCGAGTGAAGATCCGGTTGGACGGAGAGCTCGCTGCCGCGCCCCTGGGTCGAGGTGGGGTGGCTGCCGTCTGAGAGGGAGCGGAGGAGTCGTCGGCGTTCGCCGTGGGCCGAAGCCTGCTGCCATCCGCCATGATTGGGAGGAGCAGGGAGCGCGGGACTCGCTGCCGGCTGCCCTCAATAAGAGGAGCCACCGCCGGCCGCCAGGGGGCGGAGGAGGATCGAGCCGTCCACCGAGCGTCCAGTACCATCGCATGGCACCGCGAGGAAGAGCCTCTCGGTTGGCTGAGGACCGAGCGGCAGTGTGTCGGGGAACCGGACCACAATTTTTTTTTTTTTTTCATTTCTCCTCTCTCATTTCTCCTCTCTCCCCTCTCTCGTTTTGTTGCTCCTCATGCTCCTGGCTCCGTTTCTCTTGCCTCTCTGTCCTTACCCCCCAGGTACCGCGGCCACCGTGATCGCCCCCCCCCCCGGCCTGCGAAGGGTGTTGGGGGTATGTGGCGAGCGGTGAGGTGAGGTGAGGGACCGTGAGAACGGGCCGGTGACGAGCGATAATGAGCTCCAGCTGCGCACCACAACGGTCTCGTCTCACGGAGGAGTGACGGGAGCATAAAAGGAGGAGCGACGACAGGGCAAGACGAGAGAGGACCAGGCCTGGACTTATGTTGTGTTTTTGTTTACGTTTTATTTTGTGTGTGTGCGCGGCAGTCGTCCGTGAGGGGCTGCCGTGGCGACTTTCATTTTGTTTACTTATTTCATTAAAGTTTTAAAAGTTCGCCGGTTTCCCGCCTCCTTCTTCCCGGAACATACAAACGTTGTTACAAACATATATTTATTTTGTCCTGTTCCTTAGCTCCCTCTCACATACCTTACTCAAAGGCTCATTCACTATGCAGCTCATTATGCGGGTCTTTTGTTCTCTCAATTGTAAATAACAGCATTATTCATGATCGTTCACACCTCCATGCATATGGGCTTTGTAACAAAAAAAGTGTCTTACAAAATTTAAATCAATATGTTGTTTTATGTGAATGAGCAGGCACAATGATTCTCACATCAGTTTGAAGCAAAATCTCTAGACAACACCCATTAGTCAAAAGTCTTGTGGACACATATCTATTGTGTGTTTTGTGGCCTTAATTCTGTGACTTACACTTTTTGTTTTTTCAAAAAACACGCATAAAAACTTTATTCTCTCAAAAATACAAGCATGTACATACATGTTGCTAACATATTATGGTAGCCCAGTTTGTGCTGAATACAGTGTAATTGACACTTTTGCTATTAATATGTTAGTAACAGAAAAAAGCACAAATGTCAGAGCATGTCAAAACTTCTAAAGGGCCCCAAAACTGTGCAGTCCTCTAGGGGTTAAAAAGAGTAGTTGCAGTTATTACATTTATATCTGAGCGAGGACTTGCTTTCAGAGGAGACAACTAAATATTTGGATCACCTCAGAATGGAAACTGGAGGTAGTCAGTTTGATCAATTTCTTAGAGAGCATATTGTATGATTTTACAATGCAAGCAGGAGGACTCCATATCTTTCATTCATTGATTTCATTGATTTGATGGGTGAAAAGCTGCTCTCTGTAATCATGGATAAAATCAGGATGTCCAATATATTTCAATAATCGTTGAATCCTTCATGATCAATCCTTCACTATATATATATATATATATATATATATATATACACTCACCTAAAGGATTATTAGGAACACCATACTAATACTGTGTTTGACCCCCTTTCGCCTTCAGAACTGCCTTAATTCTACGTGGCATTGATTCAACAAGGTGCTGAAAGCATTCTTTAGAAATGTTGGCCCATATTGATAGGATAGCATCTTGCAGTTGATGGAGATTTGTGGGATGCACATCCAGGGCACGAAGCTCCCGTTCCACCACATCCCAAAGATGTGACTGGTGACTGTGGGGGCCATTTTAGTACAGTGAACTCATTGTCATGTTCAAGAAACCAATCTGAAATGATTCGAGCTTTGTGACATGGTGCATTATCCTGCTGGAAGTAGCCATCAGAGGATGGGTACATGGTGGTCATAAAGGGATGGACATGGTCAGAAACAATGCTCAGGTAGGCCGTGGCATTTAAACGATGCCCAATTGTCACTAAGGGGCCTAAAGTGTGCCAAGAAAACATCCCCCACACCATTACACCACCACCACCAGCCTGCACAGTGGTAACAAGGCATGATGGATCCATGTTCTCATTCTGTTTACGCCAAATTCTGACTCTACCATCTGAATGTCTCAACAGAAATCGAGACTCATCAGACCAGGCAACATTTTTCCAGTCTTCAACTGTCCAATTTTGGTGAGCTCGTGCAAATTGTAGCCTCTTTTTCCTATTTGTAGTGGAGATGAGTGGTACCCGGTGGGGTCTTCTGCTGTTGTAGCCCATCCGCCTCAAGGTTGTGCGTGTTGTGGCTTCACAAATGCTTTGCTGCATACCTCGGTTGTAATGAGTGGTTATTTCAGTCAAAGTTGCTCTTCTATCAGCTTGAATCAGTCGGCCCATTCTCCTCTGACCTCTAGCATCAACAAGGCATTTTCGCCCACAGGACTGCCGCATACTGGATGTTTTTCCCTTTTCACACCATTCTTTGTAAACTCTAGAAATGGTTGTGCGTGAAAATCCCAGTAACTGAGCAGATTGTGAAATACTCAGACCGGCCCGTCTGGCACCAACAACCATGCCACGCTCAAAATTGCTTAAATCACCTTTCCCATTCTGACATTCAGTTTGGAGTTCAGGAGATTGTCTTGACCAGGACCACACCCCTAAATGCATTGAAGCAACTGCCATATGATTGGTTGATTAGATAATTGCATTAATGAGAAATTGAACAGGTGTTCCTAATAATCCTTTAGGTGAGTGTATATATATAATATAATATAAGCGAACAGCATTTCACCAGATGAAGATGGAAACACAGTGGAGAGTTTCCTAAAGTTTCTACCCATAAGCAGTCACACTGTTCAATTTAGTTATTTCAGTTCTGACGGAGATGAACATAAATATAGAAAACTGCTGTGGACAGTGCTTCGACAATGCCAGTAACATGTCTGGTGTTTATAAAGGTGTGAAATCTCGCATACATGAAGTCAACACATTAGCTGAACCCATTTCCTGTACTGCACATGCTCTGAACTAAGTTGGGGTAAATGCTGTGAACTGTCGTCTTTAAACTGATGAGTTTTTCACATTTGTTTCACTATACGCACCTTTTCATTTTGTTCTAGGTTGGACGTAGCAATCTGCCACCTCCAGTGGATTTTGAGCAGAAGTTAAAAACAGATTGTACAAATACAAGCTGGTGCATGCAAGTAGCCTTTGTCTGAATTATTTTTCAGTCTCTTAAAAACAATAGCAGAAGATGATCATCAAAACCTGATCACACGTAATGAGGCCACATCTCTCTGTAGGCAGATGGAGAAGCTTGAAATTGCCATCTTGTGCAGCGTGTGGAACACAGTACTGCAGCGTGTTAAAAAAACAAGCACACAACTTCAAATAATCAGTTTGAGAGGTTTGAGTCAACAGCCAAAAATGTGTCATGTGTATCACAAACATACAAAAGCGGCACACAAAGAGAGAGACGACGTAAAAAGCAACCAGATGAGTCATCTGTGCCAAATTCAGTGTCAGGAAGACAAAAGTTTCAAGTGTGCGCATTTAAACTTGTGGCTGAGCTTGTTCTGTGCTACAAATTACATAAGGATCTTAAGCAAAGTTTTGGATTTTTGAGCAACATGCATACAATTACCTCTGCAGTATTACTTGTGGTAATTTATATCCCCCCCAGGTAGGTCTTAATGTGGCCCTGAGTGTAATTACTTCAAAACCAGTGATGTTACCCCCTCGTTAATCAGAAATATAATGTAGCGTTTCAGTAGCAAAGCTATTTTATTAATAAAAGATACAGGGCAACATTGATAAGTTCCTGTGCTCCTGAATGTTTCTGTTTATTCAGGATGGTCTCTGATTTATATGTGATGCGAGTTATGTATGTGTGTGTGCTTCAATGAAAGCAGCACATTACTATAGAATGGTGATAAAACTGACTTGGAACTACATGTGCATTAAATGGTTTTATTGCACACATTCCAGCCAATCAGAATTGAGTATTCAGACAGCCCATTGCCCCGTAGTATAAAGATAAATAAATAAATATTACATTAAAAAAGTTATTTACGATTAAAAATAAAAGATTGGCATACACAGATTACATAAAAAAAAGATTACATTGTAATGGCATTTTAGTGGTTTACTTTTGCTAGCATTATGTGGGCCTTTACTGGAAATGTTAATCTGGCAATTTTACAGCAATTTAAAAAAATAATGTGTGAAATTCTTTTATTATAGGTGTCAGATTGAGGCACAGGGAAGAGTAGAGACGAGGATCTTTGTAGCAGTTTTAATTAAATAAAGATAAGTCAAAAGTTAACAGAGAACACAAACACAACACAGACAGCTTTGCTCTAAAACTAAGACAATAACCGACCAGAATAAAATGAAAACGAGGGCTCTAAATACACAAAGGAAAATGAAGGTGCATGAGGTGAACTCAATGGGAATGGGTAATTATATGACAATGACTTTTTCCAGTCTGGTTTTCATAAAATAAGCCACCGCTTTTAAACCTCACTATTAAAATCTTAATTTAGACTTAATTTAAAATTCAGATTCACATAAGCCATAATATTTGCCATTGAGAACATACGCACAAAACTAGGTCTGTGACACTGTACTTCGGACAACAGTATATATATAATCTCCTGTGAGTTCTTTAAAGCAGCAGAAATATTTATTAATGCCAAAATAGTTTCCCAAATGAGCAAGCAACCAAGTGTGTAATCAGGTGCCGAAAATAGGAAAAAAACAAAAAACAAAGAGTATGTTAGAGCTATTAAATGGGGAAGGCGTTTAAAGATTTTAAAAAACAGGTAATGCAAATCTCAGTTTACAGCATAAACTGTAATGATCCAATATCCACAGTATTAAAATGTAATACTGATCATGTAATCATGATCAGTGTAATCATTCTGACAGTGTAAGAAAATTAGACAATGTAAAATGAATCTGACTCGATTTTACCTATGATTGACCTATCTCATGTACCCTATGAGGTCATTGGCTACGTTCAAAATCATTCATCCATAATAATTATGTCTATAAAAGTGTGAATACTGTATCAGGTCAAATACATTTGGCAGCCTTAATTGAGCTCAATCTTTGAGATGCTTCTCTTTCTTTACACACTCTTGCTTTTTAGTCTGCTTCATGCAAAGACAGACAACATTCCTTGTCGAATGATGGGAGACCCAAAGTACCCGCTATTTTTTAAGGATGGAGATGTTACTATTGGGGCACTTTTCCCAATCCACAGGATAGAGACATTACCTTCATTTGAGTTTACACAAAAACCTCAGCTTCTATCATGCTCCGGGTTTGTTATGTCATGTGAAATTTAGATAGTGTGTACATGTATGTCCATTACTTTACCACTGTCTTTATCTGTTTATTTATTTAGTTGAGCTTACTTTAGCTTACTGGTTTAATGTTTTCACAGTGTGAATCTGAGAGATTTCCGCCTGGCTCAAATCATGATCCTTGCCATTGAGGAGATTAACAGAAGTGAAAGTTTACTCCCAAATGTTTCTATAGGCTACACAGTTTATGATACCTGTAGTTCAAGAATGTCTTCTATGAGTGCGACTATGGGACTGATGAATGGTCCAGAGTTTGTAGCAGGGAACAGATGCAATGGACAACGGTCTCCTATACAAGCCATCATTGGAGAAACAGAGTCTTCTGCCACAGTGATTCTGTCCAGAACTATAGGGCCTTTTAAAATTCCAGTGGTAAGTGGAAATTAAAAAAAGTCAAGATCACCATACAGTGAACTCATTTCATGTTCTTTCTTTCTTTCTTTCTTTAGATAAGTCATGCAGCCTCCTGTGAATGTATTAGTAATAGGAAAGATTACCCCTCATTCTTCAGGACTTTTGCTAGTGATTACCACCAAGGCAGAGCACTTGCATACATAGTCAAGCACTTTGGCTGGTCTTGGGTAGGAGCTGTGAACAGTGATAATGACTATGGAAACAACGGAATGGCCATATTTCTGAATGCAGCACAGAAGGAGGGGATCTGTGTGGAGTACTCTGTGAAATTCTATCGAACAGAGCCAGAAAAACTTAAAAAAGTGGTGGACACAATTAAAAAAAGCACTGCAAAAGTGATTGTTGCATTTGTTTCATTTCTTATCACTCCAAAAACCTTTCGTGTGCTGGAAGGGTCACTGGGGTTTGCAGTGAGAAAAATCTATATTGAAGGTTTTGCAGATTATGTTATAAAAGCATTCTGGGACACAGCTTTCCCATGTTCAGAGTCAGGGAAATGATTCTCAGGTTAAATTAAAATGCAGCAGATATCAGGATCTACTTGCGCTCAAAAATTACAACGAAGATGTGCCTGAACACAGATTTTCAAGCAACGTCTATAAAGCTGTTTATGCTGTGGCTAATTCACTACACAGTCTACTGAAGTGCAAAGAACCAGAAGGTTGTGAGAAAGACCTGATAATACAACCACAGCAGGTAAAACAGAATAGAGCTAAACAGTTAGTGATGTCAAAGAAAATGATTTCATGGTGACAATGAATTTCTCAATAAAAGCTAATTTGGCTTTTTTACTAGGTGGTTGAGTCTCTGAAAAAGGTCAATTTCACTGTAAAGATGGGAGATCGTGTGTGGTTTGACAACACTGGTGCCACAGTAGCCCAATATGAAGTTGTGAACTGGCAGCAGGACTCTAGTGGATCAATTCAGTTTCAACCAGTGGGATACTATGATGCCTCACTGCCCCCTGACCAGCGCTTTGTGGTTAACACTGAAAACATAATCTGGGCTGGAGGACAGCTAAAGGCAAGCGGCACTTTTTTGTTCAAAGTTTAAAATGGTTACCATAATGTCAAAATCTAAAAATAGGCAACTGCTAGTACTGACATCTAAGACATAATGGAAGGACATTATAATTTAAAAAAGGAGGACATTAAAATGGCAGATTTATTAGGAAAAATAGTATCCTCTAACGCTTTTCAAAGATCTACATTACATTCAGAATTCAAGACAGAAAATGTAGAAAAAGAAACAATTTTTTTTTTATTTAAACCATTTGCATTAGCAAACTACACTCACCTAAAGGATTATTAGGAACACCTGTTCAATTTCTCATTAATGCAGTTTTCTAATCAACCAATCACATGGCAGTTGCTTCAATGCATTTAGGGGTGTGGTCCTGGTCAAGACAATCTCCTGAACTCCAAACTGAATGTCAGAATGGGAAAGAAAGGTGATTTAAGCAATTTTGAGCGTGGCATGGTTGTTGGTGCCAGACGGGCCGGTCTGAGTATTTCACAATCTGCTCAGTTACTGGGATTTTCACGCACAACCATTTCTAGAGTTTACAAAGAATGGTGTGAAAAGGGAAAAACATCCAGTATGCGGCAGTCCTGTGGGCGAAAATGCCTTGTTGATGCTAGAGGTCAGAGGAGAATGGGCCGACTGATTCAAGCTGATAGAAGAGCAACTTTGACTGAAATAACCACTCGTTACAACCGAGGTATGCAGCAAAGCATTTGTGAAGCCACAACACGCACAACCTTGAGGCGGATGGGCTACAACAGCAGAAGACCCCACCGGGTACCACTCATCTCCACTACAAATAGGAAAAAGAGGCTACAATTTGCACGAGCTCACCAAAATTGGACAGTTGAAGACTGGAAAAATGTTGCCTGGTCTGATGAGTCTCGATTTCTGTTGAGACATTCAGATGGTAGAGTCAGAATTTGGTGTAAACAGAATGAGAACATGGATCCATCATGCCTTGTTACCACTGTGCAGGCTGGTGGTGGTGGTGTAATGGTGTGGGGGATGTTTTCTTGGCACACTTTAGGCCCCTTAGTGCCAATTGGGCATCGTTTAAATGCCACGGCCTACCTGAGCATTGTTTCTGACCATGTCCATCCCTTTATGACCACCATGTACCCATCCTCTGATGGCTACTTCCAGCAGGATAATGCACCATGTCACAAAGCTCGAATCATTTCAAATTGGTTTCTTGAACATGACAATGAGTTCACTGTACTAAAATGGCCCCCACAGTCACCAGTCACATCTTTGGGATGTGGTGGAACGGGAGCTTCGTGCCCTGGATGTGCATCCCACAAATCTCCATCAACTGCAAGATGCTATCCTATCAATATGGACCAACATTTCTAAAGAATGCTTTCAGCACCTTGTTGAATCAATGCCACGTAGAATTAAGGCAGTTCTGAAGGCGAAAGGGGGTCAAACACAGTATTAGTATGGTGTTCCTAATAATCCTTTAGGTGAGTGTATATGCCTAATTTGTGTTTTAAAACAAATTAATGTGACTTGAATGTGTACGTGATAATGAACCTTGATAAAGCAGAAACGCAACTGCAGAGGGCATTAAAGAACAAGTTTTTATAAAAAAATTAATTAGCTGACTTGAATAATAACCCGATGTTGCTATTTATTTTTATCTTCATTCTTCAGAATCAGAATCAATATAAATAACTTTGTACAAATTACTGTATTTTTCTATGTAGAAGCCCCATTCTGTGTGTAGTGAGAGCTGTCCTCCAGGCACTAGGAAGGCTGCACAGAAAGGAAGACCTGTCTGCTGTTATGACTGTATTCCATGTGCAGATGGAGAAATCAGTAATGAGACAGGTAATCTTCAGCCCATCTCAAAAGTCCAAAGAAAGTTGGCTAGTTGCTCTTTTTGTGTTTTTCTTTACTGTCTTTTACTACAGTTTTTTATCAAAGGAGTTCATAAATAAAATAACTTTCATTGCATCTCTAACTATAGTAAACACAACTTCCTTTCCAGATTCAAATAACTGCAAGCTGTGTCCAGGGGAATACTGGTCTAATGCTGAGAAAAATAAATGTGTGTTAAAGGCTGTAGAGTTTCTGTCATTCACAGAAGTTATGGGTATAGTGCTAGTCTTTTTCTCACTGTTTGGAGTAGGATTAACTGTGCTGGTGGCCATCCTGTTTTACAGCAAGAAGGACACCCCCATAGTAAAAGCCAACAACTCAGAGCTGAGTTTCCTGCTGCTCTTCTCATTGACTCTGTGTTTCCTCTGTTCTATTACTTTCATTGGTCGGCCCACTGAGTGGTCCTGTATGTTGCGTCACACAGCATTTGGGATCACTTTTGTCCTCTGTATCTCCTGTGTTCTGGGGAAAACAATAGTGGCGTTAATGGCCTTCAAGGCCACAGTTCCAGGAAGTAATGTCATGAAATGGTTTGGGCCTTCACAACAACGACTCAGTGTTCTTGCCTTTACACTTATACAAATTCTAATCTGTGTTCTATGGCTGACAACGTCTCCTCCATTTCCCCAGAAAAATATGAAATATTATAAGGAAAAGATCATTCTCGAGTGCAGTCTGGGTTCTACTATAGGTTTCTGGGCTGTTCTGGTTTATATTGGCCTATTGGCTATTTTGTGCTTCATTCTGGCCTTTCTGGCTCGCACGCTGCCTTATAACATCATTGAAGCCAAATTCATCACATTCAGTATGCTAATATTCTGTGCCGTATGGATCACATTTACTCCAGCTTATGTTAGTTCTCCTGGGAAATTCACGGTAGCTGTGGAGATATTTGCTATTTTATTCTCAAGTGTTGGTTTACTATTCTGCATTTTTGCCCCTAAATGTTATATCATCTTGCTTAAGCCTGAACAAAATACAAAGCAACATATGATGGGAAAAACCTAAGTTCTATTGACAAATAAAACATGTTTATATTATTTTGCAAGTTATATTGTTTTTAGTGTTTGCAAGAATGTTTGAATGTTTGTGTGCACCTAGAGGGGTTGGGGGTTGGTGATGGTCTCAGGTCCGTGCCATTGAACTGTGATGTGATGAAACCTGAAAAACAGGCTGACACAAAGACCCGTCATTTCTACTTATCTGAGGTACAATTTTATAGGTGTCTCTACAAACACAGCATGATGCAAATACAACCTTTAATTAAAGCCTAGCTGGAAAATACACCATATTAGTGTCATAAACATCAAGGGAGTGAAATTGTTTTCAACAACAAAGACAATGAACAAAACACATGATGCAACTGACTGTTAAATGAGATGTGATTATTGAATTGTTTATGGTTTCTGAAATGTCAAATACAAATTCTGAACAAGGTGTAAATATAAAATAATGTATGAAAATGTGAAAAATTAAATTCAGTTAAATTGTGAAAGAAGAGAATAGAAAAAAAATACAAGTGAGATTTTTAATAACATCTATATTTTCCAAGGTTTCTACCTTCAGATAGTTGACACAACATGTCAAGCAATGACAGCATGTAAATCTGTAAATCTTAATTGTCCACCTTATTAATTGAATTAGTTAATTAGTTGCTATTTATCCTTCTGTTTAATGTTGTCTCAAATCATGATCTTTGCATTGAGGAAATTAACTAGTTTCTATTGGCTATAGAATCTGTCCACATAATAGACAATATTGGCCTGAATGTGGCCTCAACCTGGCACTGCTGGTCTGTAGGCAGCAGCATGCATCCTGTTGGCCAAAGCTGGGCCATGTGTGGCAATGAAAGCATCAGTGAAAGCAGACAGCATCAGGGCCTATTGTGTGTGGAGGGTGTGTGACCCAGATCAGGCTTGTGACCATGGGCCACATTCGGAATTGATAAATGTAAAAAAAAAAAAAAAAGGATTCTACATTTTTAGTTGTTAGAAATAAATATTTTGGCCAAATTCACTGAAAATAATTCATAAGTTTAGGACATTTCTAAATTGTTATTTTGAGGTATTTTATATTGTACACAATACATTCGAAGTTTAATACAAAATATTAAAATATATGAAAATGTAGTATATGTTGTTTGAGTTAGCATTTCGGCATTGGGTTCCATTGTGTCTAAGAAGATGTTTTTTTTTTAAATAGGCTTTTGGTTAAATGTATGAAAAAAGTTCCCTTTCGTTCAGTGACTGACGAATGGGGGTTTCGCCTAGAAGTCTATCATCTTCGAGATCTTAGAAAACGCCCAATGGCAGGCCAATTCCGTGGGCATACAGAATTTGCATAACGTAACTCCGCCCCACAGCGTGGGTATATAAGGAAGTACGCTGGCAACATTGCATTATGTTTCTGCTTTGGAGCCTAGAGTATCTTTTCACTCCTTAAGCCTTCTGAGTTATCGTCAAGCTTTATCGAGACGAGCAGCTTTCCAGTCGGTGTTGGTGTTATGGTGCGTTCCAGCGATCGTTTACTGCCTGCCTGCTGATCTGTGCAGTGGTCTGCATCCAGCTGGTATTCGGTCCCTGGGTGCTTCGGCATTGCTGTGAAGTTTTCCTTTTCTAAAAGAGCTCACACGTGGCACGTCTTTTTCAAGATGTCTCGCCCGTGTGCTTCTGGGTGCGGTCAGTCTCTGCCTGAAGTGCTTGGGCTTTCAGCACGCTCAGGCAGCGCTTGTGGATGAGTCATGTTCACACTGCGGGGACTTGGCCATCTCGGTGCTGCGGTCGAGACTCAATGAGCTCCATACTGGAGTGGGAGTCCCCTCTGCCACACCCCAATCTGCTGTCTCTTCGGGAGGCGGCACTTTGGCTGGTGGCCAGGGTGACCTGAGGGTGACGTTGTGGAACAAAGCCCCGACGCTCATGCCTTGGGCCACACACCCCCTGGGCCACACCCCCCCCCGGGCCCAAATTGGGACACCGGAGCCGGCTCCTGCTGTTCCGTGTGTTTCGTTTGGGCTCGCAGAGGACGAGATGTCGATTGCCGCATAACAAGGTGGGCTGGAGTCCTCCGAGGATGATGATTTAGCTATGCTGCCACCTTCCGGTGTGCCAGCATTGCCCGAGTCGGACCAGGAGTTGACAGCCATGCTTTCCCGGGCAGCCGCAAGCCTCGGGTTGGAGTGGAACCCTCCACCCCGTCCTGAACGCTCACGGTTGGACGATTGGTTTTTGGGGGCGCCGCGTTCTGACACTTGTCAGGCCACGCCCCCAATACCTTTTTTCCTGGAAGTGCATAAGGAGGTCACGCAGTCCTGGAAGTCCCTGTTGTCTTCCCGCGACCGCCTCTTTGCATGCCATGGCTATCCTTCCGGCCTACCAGGCCCGGATGCTCTGTGACATGCACGAGGGTAGAGCTGCGTGCTGCCACCAAGGCCAGGTGATGTCCACAGCTGTGGTCCAGGAGAGACACCTATGGCTCAACTAACAGTCCACGTCAGCCCAGCAGCCTTCCTGGACTTTCCCGCTGGTTCGCGAAAACCATCAGGCTCGGCTATGCGATTCAGTTCGCTCAGGCTCCTCCCTGTTTTCGGGGAGTCCGCTACACCATGGTGGGGCCAATGCCCCTATCATGCGTGCAGAGGTTGCTGCCCTGCCGGCGAAGGGCGTGATCGAGCCTGTCCCTCCAGCCAAAATGAAGTCCGGCTTCTACAGTCCTTACTTCATTGTATCCATTGTATCCGGTGGGTTACGACCGATCCTGGATCTGCGCGTCCTGAACCGATCCCTTTACAGGCTTCCCTTCAGTGATGTTGACAGCGAAACGTTCATCCAGCAGATTGGTTTGCAGCGATCGACCTGAAGGACACCTACTTCCATGTCTCCATCCTTCCTCGACAGAGACCGTTCCTACGGTTTTGCTTTCGAGGGGCGGGCATATCAGTACGCAGTCCTCCCATGGCTTTGCGATCGAGTCCCGAGATGGGCATGGCAGTTGGGCACGCTTTGGGTCCCAGTGACTCGGGTCTGCCTGCAGACCCTCACTCCGTGGTCGAACCTCAAGTTTCTACAGGCCGGTGTTCCTTTAGAACGAGTTTCCAGGCATATTGTTGTATCAACAGATGCCTCCACCACGGGCTGGGGTGCCATGTGCAATGGACATGCTGCCACAGGCTCCTGGACAGGACCCCAGTGCCTCCTGCATGTCAATTGCCTTGAGTTGCTGGCAGTACGGTTCGCCCTGCACCGCTTCCGAGCGTTGCTCAAGTGTCAACACGTGCTAGTCCGGTCAGACAACACGGCCACAGTAGCGTACATCAACCACCAAGGTGGTCTACGTTCCCGCCGCATGTCTCAACTCGCCCACCATCTCGTTTTATGGATTCAGAAGCATCTGAGGTTGCGTCGTGCCATCCATGTCCCGGGAATCCTGAACCGTGCAGCCGACGAGCTCTCGCGGCTTTAGCCACTTCCTGGAGAATAGAGACTCCATCCCCAGACAGTTCAGCTCATATGGGAACAGTTCTGCGACGCACAGGTAGATCTGTTTGCCTCCCACGACTCTTCCCATTGCCGCCTGTTTTATTCCCTGACCGAGGGCCCCCTCGGCACGGATGCTCTGGCGCACAGCTGGCTGCGGGGCCTTCGCAAGTTTCCCCCAGTGAGCCTTCTCACACAGGTTCTGCACAAGATCAGGGAGGACAAGGAGCAGGTCCTTTTGGTCGCCCCCTTTTGGCCCGGCCGGACCTGGTACTCCGAACTTGTACTCCTTGCGACAGCCGCTCCCTGGTCGATTCCTCTGAGGAAGGACCTCCTTTCTCAGAGACGGAGCACCCTTTGGCACCCGCGTCCCGATCTTTGGAACCTCTATGTGTGGCTCCTGGATGGGACGCGGCAGTTTTGAGTACCCTACCACCTCAGGAGGTGGCTACCATCACTTCTGCTAGGGCCTTGTCTACCAGACACGCCTATGCATTGAAGTGGAACCTCTTCGTCACCTGGTGTTCTTCTCGGCAAGAAGACCCCTGGAAATGCGTGATCGGGTCCGTGCTCTCATTCCTTCAGGAAGGGTTGGAACGAAGGCTGTCTCCTTCCACCCTCAAGGTTTATGTGGCCGCTATATCAGCCTACCAAAAAAGGTAAGTCAGCACGACCTGGTCATCAGGTTCCTGAAGTGAGCGAGGAGACTGAATCCTCCTCGCGCTCCCCTTGTACCCTCCTGGGACCTCTCAGTAGTCTTAGATGCTCTGCATAGGGCTCCCTTCGAGCCATTGCGGTCAGTTGAGCTTAAGTTCCTGTCAATGAAGACAGCGCTCCTGATCGCTTTGGCCTCCATCAAGAGGGTAGGGGACCTGCAGGCATTTTCGGTTGACGAAGCGTGCCTAGAATTCGGGCCGGCCAACTCTCGTGATCCTGAGACCCCAGCCTGGATATGTGCACAAGGTTCCCACCACTCCGTTTAGGGACCAGGTGGTGAACCTGCAAGCGCTGCCTTTGGAGGAGGCAGACCCAGCCTTGGCACTGCTCTGTCCAGTACGCGCCCTCTGTGCTTACGTAGACAGAACGCAGTGTTTCAGGATCTCTGACCAGCTCTTTGTCTGTTATGGTGGGAAGCTCTCTCCAAGCAAAGGTTGTCTCACTGGATAGTGGACGCCATTGTTTTGGCTTTGGCAGGGGCGTCTATGCGCCCTAGCGGTCAGGGCACGCTCCACCCGACACCCAACACATTCGCCAGATTCTATAATCTCCGAGTGGAACCAGTGTCCTCTCATGTACTCGCCTGTACTAGTGGCAGGTAATGGACTAGGCCCAGGTGTCTTCGCTTGCTCGCCATTCCTCTCCACGGACGGGATACGTTTATATTTTCCTCAGGTAGTTTCCCTGAAACCCTGAGTTCCTCCAGCACTGTCGATGCCGACACCAGTGTGTCTGCCCACTCGCTTAGGCCCTCGTGTCAGGCTAGGTGCCACCGTGTGCATGGTTCCCCCCTTGGGCGACCCCCACATCTGTATTTCCACTGTAAGCCTCTCCAAGCATGTGTATTTCCCTCGGCAAGCCCTTGCCTCCCCTGGGGGTAAAAAGGTTCCACCTTCGGCTGGTTACCCCAGAGTTCTTCCATATGCAGCCCCTCGCGGCTCATATGTGTATCCTTAAGTCCTCCCTACGGGTAGGCACTTGGTGCATACTTCCACCTGGAATATGCTTTCCATTGTACCTTGGTATTTCCTGTGTTAAGTGTAAAGCTTACTAGCTTACGACAGGGAGCTCACGCTTACGCAGGGCACTGGATGACAGCCGAGTGGCGTGATTACATTGGGACCCCCATTCGTCACTCACTGACGTTACTCGGAGTGACTGAACGAAAGGGAACGTCTCGGTTACGTATGTAACCCTCATTCCCTCAGTAGGGAACGGAGACGTAACGTCCCTCTGCTACTTCCCGCCAGAACGGGCCGGGACAGCCGGTAGTTCAGTCTTATCTCCTCAGTAGGTAAACATAATGCGATGTTGCCAGCGTACTTCCATATATACCCACGCTGTGGGGCGGAGTTACGCTATGCAAATTCCGCATGCCCATGGCTTTGGCCTGCCTTTGGGTGTTTTCTAAGATCTCGAAGATGATAGGCTTCTAGGCAAAACCCCCATTCGTCAGTCACTGACGTTACGTCTCCGTTCCCTCCTCATACGTAACCGAGACGTTCTGTGGTTAACACAAACTCAATATATTCAATATATTTTTCATGTTTTATTCCATGACATAAAATAAATCAGTAATACTCCATTGTGTTGCATCAGTAATACTCCAATTGTCTTTGCTAACAAGTGGCTGAGACTACAGCGTTTGTCAGGGACAATAACCGCCATCAAGCTCAACAGGAAAAAAACTTCTACTCCCTAGTATGCTTTTTTAGAGCTTCACTGTGTTAAAAATCATGCTCTTGCAATCTCTTCTAACTCAAAATATTTTTTTGTTTTATTTAATAAGGACTGAAATAGTTGTCGTAAGCTTAATGTTTGTGAGTTTGAAGTATTGCGCCCATGGTGTAGTTCGTTTATAGCCTACCTTTAGCTTTTTACTTCTGACGTTAGAACTATGGCTTCAAAATGTATAAAAGTTGTGTTCATTTGTGACAGTTATCATGATGGACAAAATGAGTTTTGGGTGGGAGCTTTGAACAGTGACAGTGACTAAGCAAACAATGGAATGGCCATATTTCTGAATTCAGGAGAAGTGGATGGGATTTGTGTGGAGTTCTCTGTGAAATTATAGTAAACAGAGCCTGGCAAAAAAAGAAGAAGAAAAAAACAGATGGGCTTACTTGAGCAGTTAACTTTCCCTGCCATTGATGAGTTTTTACGGCTTTCTGTGTTTTCACTGTAATACACTAGGGGGCGCTATTATACATCTCCTGAGCAAGTACAGTATCGCCAGATAAAAACACAGGGAAAAAAGAAGCAGAAATCTCATATGTAAGCAGATGCATGTGAAAAATAAAGTGATCATCAACAATAAACAACATATAAATCAAAACGGTCTAATGTTACCAAGTAAAATCTCAACCCAGGTAGTGGTTAGGACTGTGAAGATTTGGGGGAGTTGGACTCAATCTACCCCATCTGTATTTTGCTCATCGTACCGAATCTGATCCAGACGTAGTCTTTAACGAAAACGCGATTTTCTCACCTTTTTGCTTTTTTTTTATGAA
Source organism: Rhinogobio ventralis (assembly GCA_039654625.1). NCBI lineage: Eukaryota > Metazoa > Chordata > Actinopteri > Cypriniformes > Gobionidae > Rhinogobio > Rhinogobio ventralis. Next base: position 24,099,945 of record CM077206.1, on the reverse strand, counting down.
ATGTACCCACATTCAAGTGTTGATAAAAATTATTCATAAAGCTAGAATAAAACAGATTTGTTTTATTAAAAGCAGATGGTCTGTTCTTTCTTTTTATATACGTTTAGATATTCATACAACAGAATATTCTGGAGGCCATGACATTTTTTTGACAAACAAAAATGCTGGCGGCTACACATCAAGTTTAGTGCATGCACTTTACATCATTTTGAGACGCGGTGAGAAATAATCCTGGAATAATTTACCTCATGAGAAAAGAGATTGTTTAAATGTGAATCCTTCTGCACCATAAAATGTCATAGACGTAAGACTGTTTAGACAAGATTTCTTTCTCCTGTTTTGGACAGATTACGTGTTTACTGTAAAATAGCCTAGTGTCAACACAAATAAAGCTTTTGTTTGCAAATTTCTGCTCAGATGCTATAAATTTTGTGCACAATAGGCTAAAACTTGTAGCCATTAAAACGTATTTTGTTTCATATTTATGTTGAAATATTATAGCCTAATGTTCTTTTTTTAATTTAAACTATGTTGATTATGAAAAGTGAACAGCACGAGTAAGAAAGGACACATCATAAGATGCACAATATGTCGGGAGACATGGAGCGGGTCAGACATGGTTTTGACCACTTCATTAAGTTGTTTTGTAGAAAGCCTTTCTTTAAAGTGAATTTTGTTTTGTATAAATTGTATCTTAATTTTAATCAATGTTTCATCAGCCAACTGCCTGAATTTAATAAATAAGAAGCAAATATAGCAGACAACAGCCTTTGATCATGACAGACGCCGGCGCGATCATGCATTGCACGGCGCCTCATAAATGAACCAAACTCTAAATGATATTTGAGTATTGTGTGTATCGGATAGTTTACAAAATCATTCAGACATTTTTTGCCATTGAAATGACTGGGAAGAAGTTTCCCAATCAACCTGAATTCACCCTATAATATATTTGAAATCATAATTGCATTGCATTATGTTATATTAAATCCCAAATATTTTACTTATAACATTCATCATTACCAATTATTCAGTTATTTGTATTCAATATACGTTTGTATCACAATATTACAGGGTTTTTTTTAGCATGAGACTTCTTTCAAAAACATTAAAAATAGTGGTCCCACTTTATATTAGGTGGCCTTAACTACTACTAAGTGTCAACAGTTTAATTATAAATGTAACTACAGAAATTACAGATGTAATTACATGCAGGTAATTTAAGTACAATGTAAAAACATTTGTGTACACAATAAGTGCATAGTATCAAATTATTAATCTAAATGTTAGTACATATTAGTTAAGGCCACCTAATATAAAGTGGGTCCAAAATAGTAATATCAAATCTTTTGATAATTTAAAATAGGCCTTTGTAATGTGCCTTTGGCTCTCACTTTATATTGTTAACTATATTCTAAATAAACTACAACAAAATATATTTATTTTGTCCTGGTCCTTAGCTCCCTCTCACATACCTGACTCAAAGGCTCATTCATTATGCGGGTCTTTTGGGCTTTGTAAAGAAAAAGTCTTACAAAATTTAAATCAATACATTGTTTTATGTGAATGAGAGATTCTCACATCAGTTTGAAGCAAAAACTCTAGACGACAACAACACCCATTAGTCAAAAGTATTGTGGACACATATCTATTGTGTGTTTTGTGGCTGTCACAACACAGAAGGGAACAGATAGACAGGTTAGTGATAAGGATATTTATTTAAAGCAGAGTGTGGTAAACAGCGGGAACGAGGCGATGGGATGTGGATGGTGACTTGCTGGATGTAGATGGTGACTTAGCTGGTGAGGATTCAGGTTGATATATCTTGCAGGTGACGATGGAGACGAAGAAGGGAGATCGGAAACCAGGCAGATGGATAGAAGACAGGAGACAAGATGAGACGAGATGATCACAGGTATGCAGCAAGGTAAGGAGTATGAGGTGAAAGTGTATACTGTGGCGAGACCAGACAAGGGCTGTTTCTCAATACCAAGTACGCGAACTTCTGACTTGCGTCCTTGGTAGTTCAGACTTGCCAAGTTCGACTCGGGAGAATGAAATCCATAGGACGGGAGGAATCGTCATCAATCTCAATTGTGAATCGTCATTAGTCCCTGCCCAAGTACTGTTCCAATTCAAAGTTCACATCTAGCCAAGTACAGTTCAAATCCCCGGATGTGCCCTTTTATCGAGGATGCATCAAGAGGAGACTTGTGTGGACTTCAGACAGACCGACATCCCAGAATGCATTTCGGACCGACCAGCAAGCGTCAATAGTGGATGAGAAACCCAGCATAATTTAAAAATACTACTGTTAATGTGTCACAAAATGTAGTTTTAAGAGTTTTTCAGGCGAGAATGTACTTGTTTACAGCTCAAATCTGTGGTTTATTTATAAAGAGCGCCTTTTTGAAAATTTGATCTGCCGTTTTCGGAGTTGTGAGATCCAGTCGATCAGTGGGCTCTCAGCGCTCGTTAACCCGCAGAGAGCAGCCTTAACTCGGCTAGTCCTTCTGACGTCTGCCGCTGGCTCTGATGCCTCTGTAGTGGTTAAACATGAGATATAATTTGTCTTGTGTAGGCTAGATCTAACGGGCGATCTTTGGTCTCATGAATCTATGATTTGTTCCCTGTCAGATCATTTTGGCTGAGGGCAAAGTGTTGTTTCATAACTTTATATTTTTAGGCTATTTAAGTGTAGCCTACCGTTAACTGTAAACTTTGTTTGACTGAATTGTTTGCTTTATTTATTGTATAGCTTCTTATACCTTTTACTTATACTTTAATATCATTGATCATACATAAACTGACATTTAACAAAAAGAGACTGGGTTGTGTTTTGTCATTTCATTTTATTTTATTACAGTGATAATCATATATATGCACAATTGTCTTAACCACATATATATATATATTTTTTTTTTTTCATGTAAATGAAGTGAGGCAGGATTTTTTATATTTCGTTTTGTTATAAATATACATGCAGTGAAGACAATATGCATTGCTTGCACTACATTTGTGTGGCTATATGTTTATTTTTATTTTTTTAAATGAAAATGAATTGAGGCAGGGTGGCGTTTTATCATATTTCTTTTTATTGTAGCCTAAAATATAGGCTACATATATACACTGAGTGACACTATCAAGAACGCTGCCGTTCCATTAGCAGAGTACCGGACTTGTGTCCTCCCGTCATCGGGAGTTCATTCTCCCGTGTCGAACTTGGTAAGACTGAATTACACAGATGCAAGTCAGAAGCTGCGTACTTGGTATTGAGAAACAATATTTTATTTTAGGCTACAATAAAATGAAATATGTCATAAAACACCACTCTGCCTCTTTTTTTTTCCATTAAAAAAAAAAAAAAAATCTTAAACATTAATAGCCACACAAATGTGGTTCAGCCAACGCATACCGTGATTATCTTCAATGCATGTATATTTATAACAAAACTAAATATAAAACAACTCTGCCTCTTTTCGTTTTCATAAAAAAAATTTTTTTTTAACATTTTGTGGTTCAGGCAATAAGTGTGCATATGATTATCACTGACTAATAAAATTAAATATGACATAAAACAGAACCCAGTCTCTTTTTGTTAAATGTCAGTTTATGTGTGATCAATATTAGCCATTATAAAAGTATAAGAAGCTATACAATAAATAAAGCAATAATTCAGTCAAACATACAGTCAGCGCTAGTAAGCTACAACTCTGTAAAGTTAAATATCCTAAAAATATAAAGTTATATAACATCACTGTGCCCTCAGCCAAAACGATTTGCCAGGGAACAAACTATAGATTCATGAGACCAAAGATCGTCCGTTAGATCTACACAAGACGAATCATCTCAGAGACATCAGAGCCAGCGGCAGACGTCAGAAAAACTAGCCGAGTTAAGGCTGCTCTCGGCAGGTTAACAAGCGCTGAGCTCCCGCTGATCGACTGGATCTCACAACTCCGAAAATGCCAGATAAAATGATCAAATAGGCACTCTCTTTATAAATAAACCACAGATTTAATCTTTAAACAAGTACATTCTCACCTGAAAAAGTCTTAAAACTACATTTTGTGACACATTAACAGTAGTTTTTTAAATTACGCGAGGACTTGCTTTCAGAGGAGACAACTAAATATTTAGATCACCCCAGAATGGAAATTCTGTTCAACACACTGTTCAATTCAGTTATTTCAGTTGTGACAGAGATGAACATAAACATATGTTACGAGGTACCCCTTAAAATGAACATCAACAGAGGTTCGTTCAAATACAAAATCCCCAATATTTATTGATGGCTTTACAGAGTTTTTATACACACCTACACTGTAAAAAATGATCAATAACCTCAGCAAATATGGCTCATTAAAATAAACAGATTTTACTTTACTTTCAAATTTAGTTTTGCACGTTCCTTAATTTAAAACTACAATTGTTGCATAACATATTGAGTTTACGGTTTACTTTATTAAAGAAACACAAGAAGCAATTTTGAGCAAAGTCAACAATCTGGAGTTTAGTCAATTTAACATAAGATTTTAGGATCCATCAGATTACCACGTGATGCTGTACCTGGCGAACTGACTTACTATGAAGCGCGCAATTTGTGGTGGCCATTTTAGAAAACCAGATCTATCACAATAAGATTGTTTGTTCGTCATCCACTATGAGGGTAAGTAACTATTAAATGTTAGGTAATACAAGTAGAGATTTCCTTTGTCATATTCTGAATATAGCCTACACTTTCCTGTTCTGTTAAATAAGTGTAGAAAACGGTACGGTTTATATAACGTTAGTTATATTTCGCCGTGTGGTGTGACGCACCCAATCACATGAAATTAGCGTTGTGTCATGTTAGATTGTGAATGAGTAAAATATATCCACGATTTGCCTTTGACCGTAGTATCATGCTACTGTGCACTTTATATCAGTGGCAGTTGTGCTGCATACGTCCCAGCGTCTCAACACACTGTAAGACAGTTACATTTCATGTCATACATGTTAACATCTTAGCGGCTGTTCTGGGCGTATGCATCGATAAACAGGGCTATGTTACGCTTGCTTGACATTGCAGTTCATTGTCGTCACGAAGGTTTACTCTTTGCATGCGTTTTATAGCCTTGCCAGTTTAAACTTTCAAACAATTTTATTCGCTTGTTGTTCTGAGAAAAGCTTTTATGCGCGCACGTGCACAGGAATCCCGGCACACAGCGCGAGTAAGTGACTGAACCTGGGTGTTTTTTTCTCATCTTGCTGCGTTTAATACACACAAGGTTTACATACAGGTAAACAGTCGTTTATGCCTTAAGTGTACGTTAACAGAAAACGGGACGTGTGTCGACTCAACAGTATCTTAAATCTGTGCATTATAGTTCATCTATCTATGCTACGTTAATCAAAAACACAACTGAAAACCAGTCGCTGAATAACTGTATTATCTTTAGTAAGAATCCATGTATATTTAATCATATGGTCTAAGGAGTTTTAAACTTTAACATTTTCCTCATAACACATTAAGATAAAGGTATGAATCTAAATACTAAATATATCAGTTACTGACAAGGATGAATTGATAATGCATTAAGAAAATTAATAGAATCAGTTTTGATTTCATGCTAATTTAATTTAATCCCTTGGATCATCTGACTTTAATAGAGTCAAGGTAAGAACTTTTACAATAATTTTTCAAGATGATGTAGGAGATCTCTGTGTGCATATATTGAATATGTGAATTGTGACTATTGGTTGATCACTCCCCAAAAAATTGTTAGCCTAAATAGATACTAGAATTCATTTTAGGATTCATTCAGATTACCCAAGCGGGAAGTGCAAACCTGAAAATACAATGATTGTTAAAAAAAAAAAAAGAAGTCAAATATCAATTCAGAGAGACAAACAATATTTTTTAGGTTTGAGTGATTGCAATATTAAAAGGATAGTTCACCCCAAAAATTTGCTGTTAATTTACTCACCCTCAGGCCATCCAAGATGTGGGTAACATTTTTCCTTCAGTAGAACAGTAAAGATGATTTTTAGCTTAAACTGTTGTCCTTGCGTTCATAAAATGCAAGTCAGCGGCTGCCGGTTTTTGAGAAGAAAAAAAAAACATAAAAACAAGCCCAAATCAATACCTGTGGCCCCTGACGATACACTGAGTTCTTATAAAGCAAAACGATTGGTATTTTCAAGAAACTGAACTATATTTACCAACAATATTACCTTTAATCCACAGCGTGTGCAAATGGTACTCGGCGTGTTCACAAACCGTTTGGATTAAAGGTAATGTTGTAAACACAGTTCAGTTTCATGCACAGACCGATCGTTCCGATTTAAAAGACATCAATGGTAAGGAGCCACAGGTACTGATTTGGGCTTGTTTTTATGTTTTTTGACGTGCATTTTATGAATCACCAAGGACAACAGTTTCACCTAAAAGCTTCTTTACTGTTCTACTGAAGGAAAACAAAATCACCCACATCTTGGATGGCCTGAGGATGAGTATATTAACAGCAAATTTTTATTTTTGGGTGAACTATCCCTTTAATGACTGATGTCTCCATTAGTGAGCTTTATACATGTCTTTCATTGTATTCTAAAGTAATTATGCAGGTGAATAGTTAACCATCTAGGAATAAAGGTATGTGCATCGTCCATTCATCTAAGAAGCTACGATATTGCTGAATTGCCATTTTACATTCTGACTTGTCCTTTTGGTTACGTACATTTTTGGATTTTTTATACTTTAGACTTTTTTTTCCATTTATGAACAAACAATGCACAATATACATTTTGTTTGTTTTGTTTCAGGACACTAATGGGGAAATGGAACAACAAGACACAATGAAGAGCACACACTGAAAATTGTGACCAGAGGGGGCTATCCAGATGGGAATCCTTTAGAGGCAGGAAAAGTATTAGAAGGTGTTGAGGTTCTGGGAGGATTGTCCAGTGTTGAAAATGCATGTGTTGCCCATCTTGGCCTGATGTGTTCTGTTACCCCAAGCCACTGAGGTATACATTTGAATTTTTCCAGAAAATCCTGCTTGAACTAGACAGTGCAAAACTATCTCCCAAGATTCTAACTGATGTTAAATTAAATTTGTTGTCTTGTTGACATTACAAATGCCTTTTGAATATCACAGAGCTTAGCACAACTCACACATTAAAGTCAATATACATACAAACACCCCACATTACATACTCAATCGCACAAACACACACAAGCATACAACACTACAAACATTACATAGTCAACTGTACATTACACCAAACACACAACACCACAAAGAAGCATGTTGATGCTTGTTATTTGTTCAGATTTCATCGGAAAAAAAGGTCTTACGGGTTTGGAACGACATGAGGGTGAGTAATTAATGACAGATTTTTCATTTCTGGGTGAACTAACCCTTTAAGATGTATGCTGTGGTAAACCGTTAAGTGCGCATTTGAAAAAAAATACTAGAGCTGTCAATCGATTAAAAAATGTAATCTAATTAATTACATACGCTGTGATTAATTAATCTAAAATGAATCAATGAATAATCAGCATTAGTGACATTAAAGCTCAAAAACTTTTATTATTATTTTCACTGCTCAAATATTGGCCATAACAATCAACAATATGACCTAATATGCTGAGGAAATAAATTCAAATGTGCTTCAGGAAGAAGATTTTTTTCACTGTACATACAAGGAAACGTCTCGGTTACGTATGTAACCCTCGTTCCCTGAAGGAGGGAACGGAGACGTACGTCGGAACTGACCGACGAATTGGGATCTGTTTTCAGAGACCAATCTACTTCGAGTGATTAAAAACGAGCCAATGGACATTGGCATGCGGTTCACGCATTCCACGCACCGCCCCGCAGCGCGGGTATAAATACGGAAGTGGAACACCGCATCATTGCTTTTCAACTGAGGAGCCGAGATAGGTGACTCGGCCTTCAGCTGAAGCACAGCACCTGGCGACGGGACGTACGTCTCCGTTCCCTCCTTCAGGGAACGAGGGTTACATACGTAACCGAGACGTTCCCTTTCAGTCGGTCACGTTCGACGTACGTCGGAACTGACCGACGAATTGGGATCCCTACTAACACGCCAGAGATGCTGGCCCTTCCAGCGCCCTGACCGAGCTCGCTGGACCACACCTAGGTTGGTGCGGAAGTCAGGGCTCCAGTCAGGGAGGCCAGTCACTGCTGTTCCTGCAAGACCCACTCAGCGTGACTATTGGATAACGCTGGGAAGCGTGCCCGTCTCAGGAGATGGTACGCTGCGGAGCCACGTCCTTCAGTGGAAGGAGAGGTGGAATTACTCATAAGGACTAACCTAGCAGGGTAGTGCTACCTATGGCAGTCTCTGGGGTGGATCCAACCTGGTCCCAGGGGGGAAAGAACACCACCAGAGACGACAGAGGGAAAGGGAAAGACACGGGGCTAGCCGAGTAGGGTAGCTGGTACCGTGGAGAATACACATATGGGGTTGCCGTTAGGGAACCGCTACATATGGAACCCAGCCTAACACACACGTTCCACAAGCATACGGGTGTAGGCCTGATGTCAGACGGCCGCAACGTCTGACACCGAAGGGTGACGGAGGAGCTCGACAGGGTTAGCTGTTTCCGGGGAACACAACTGGAGACAATAGACGCACGTATCCGGCCCGGAGGCGGGAGTGGCGTATGCAAGCCGACACTAGAACGGGTACTTAACGCTACTGGCCACTTGGGGCGAGGACGCGGGAAGATACCGGCTCTACACGGAGGCTATAAAATCTAGCGAACGTGTTAGGTGTCGCCCAGCCCGCAGCTCTACATATGTCTGTCAGCGAGGCGCCTTGAGCCAGCGCCCAGGAGGAGGCTACACTCCTAGTGGAGTGAGCTCGCACCCCGAGCGGGAAAGGCACGTCTTGGGACTGGTAAGCCAAGGCGATAGCATCCACTATCCAGTGGGCTAACCTCTGCTTGGAGACAGCCTTTCCCTTCTGCTGGCCTCCGTAACAGACGAAGAGCTGTTCTGAGGTTCTAAAGCTTTGAGTTCGGTCCACGTAGGCGCGAAGAGCGCGGACGGGACAGAGCAAAGCTAGGGCTGGGTCTGCCTCCTCCGAAGGCAGCGCTTGCAGGTTCACCACCTGGTCCCGGAAGGGAGTGGTGGGAACCTTGGGCACGTATCCAGGCCGGGGTCTCAGGACAACGTGAGAGTTGGCCGGCCCGAATTCTAGGCACGATTCGTTGACCGAAAGTGCATGCAGGTCCCCTACCCTCTTGATTGAGGCCAATGCAATCAGGAGCACTGTCTTCATGGACAGGATGTTTAGCTCGACTGACTGTAAAGGCTCGAAGGGAGGGCCCTGGAGTGCTCTGAGCACCAGGGCTAGGTCCCAAGAGGGTACCGAGGTTGGCCGAGGAGGATTTAGTCTCCTCGCACCTCTGAGGAACCTGACGATTAAGTCGTGCTTACCTAAGGACTTACCTTCAACTACATCGTGATACGCCGCTATTGCGGCGACGTACACTTTGAGGGTGGAGGGAGACAGCCTTCTCTCCAACCCATCTTGTAGGAAAGAAAGCACGACATTAATCGAACACCTTCGGGGGTCTTCCCGGCGGGAAGAACACCATTCAACGAACAGGTTCCACTTCAGCGCATAGAGGTGCCTTGTAGAGGGGGCTCTAGCTGAAGCGATGGTGTCTGCCACTGCCTGTGGCAGACCACCTAGAACCTCCGCGTCCCGTCCAGGGACCAGACATGGAGTCTCCAGAGGTCTGGACGCGGGTGCCATAGAGTGCCCCGCCCCCGAGAAAGCAGGTCCTTCCTCAGGGGGATCGGCCAGGGAGGGGCTGTCGTGAGGAGTGAGAGTTCGGAGAACCAGGTCCGGTTGTGCCAGTAAGGCGCAACTAACAAGACCTGCTCCTCGTCCTCCCTGACCTTGCACAGTGTCTGTGCGAGAAGGCTCACTGGGGGAAACGCATACTTGCGTAGGTCCCGGGGCCAGCTGTGCGCCAGTGCATCTGTACCGAGGGTGCCCCCGGACAGGGAGTAATACAACTGGCAATGGGTCGAGTCCGGAGAGGCGAACAGGTCTACCTGCGCGGCTCCGAAGAGGTCCCATATCAGCTGGACGCTCCGGGGGTGGAGTCGCCACTCTCCCGGAGGTGTCGGCTGACGAGAGAGCTCGACGGCTGTCTGGTTCAGCGCACCTGGGATGTGAATGGCCCGAAGCGACCTCAGACGCTTCTGACTCCACAGGAGGAGATGGCGGGCGAGCCGGAGCATGCAACGGGAGCGTAGACCACCCTGACGGTTGATGTACGCAACGGCCGCAGTGCTGTCCGTACGGACCAGAACGTGTTTTCCCTGTAGCGGCTTTTTGAAGCGGCCCAGGGCGAGACGTACTGCCAGAAGCTCTAGGCAATTGATATGCCAACGCAGTTGGGGCCCCGTCCACAGACCCGCAACTGAGTGCCCGTTGTACGTGGCCCCCCAACCCGTGGAAGAGGCATCCGTGAAGACCACAGCATGCCTGGACACCTGTTCTAGGGACACTCCGGCCCGTAGAAAGGCAGGGTCCGCCCACGGATTGAAGGTTTGGCGACAGTAAGGAGTAACTGAGACCCGGTACTGGCCGCGCTGCCACGCCCATCTCGGGACTCGGTCGTGAAGCCAGCATTGAAGCGGTCTCATATGAAGCAATCCGAGCGGCGTTACCGCGGCTGCAGATGCCATATGCCCCAGGAGCCTCTGAAAGAATTTCAGTGGGACCGCTGTCCTGCCTTTGAACGTATTCAAGCAGTTCAACACTGACCGGACTCGCTCCTCTGTGAGGCGCGCAGTCCGGTTGACCGAGTCCAGCTCCATACCGAGATAAGAGATCCTCTGTGTGGGACAGAGTTTGCTCTTCTCTCGGTTGACCCGAAGGCCCAACAAGCTGAGGTGACGTAGCACCAGGTCCCTGTGTTCGCACAACTGCTCCCGGGACTGGGCCAGTATGAGCCAGTCGTCGAGATAGTTGAGAATACGAACGCCGCGTTCTCTGAGCGGAACAATGGCTGCCTCTGCGACTTTCGTGAAGACGCGAGGCGACAGGGACAGCCCGAAGGGCAGGACTTTGTACTGAAATGCCCTCCCCTCGAACGCAAAGCGAAGGAACGGTCTGTGTCGAGGGAGAATGGAGACATGAAAGTACGCGTCCTTCAGGTCGATCGCTGCGAACCAATCCTGGGGACGGATGCATTCGAAAATGCGTTTCTGCGTTAGCATTCTGAATGGGAGCTTGTGCAGGGCCCGATTCAGGACACGCAGGTCCAAGATTGGTCTTAACCCACCCCCTTTCTTGGGCACAATGAAGTAGGGGCTGTAGAACCCCGACCTCATATCGGCTGGAGAAACCGGCTCGATCGCGTCCTTCGCCAGCAGGACATCGGTCTCTGACCGCAAGACATGGGCATCGCTGCTCCATACGCTGGTGAAGAGGATGCCCCTGTACTTGGGAGGCCGGCAAGCGAACTGAATCGCGTAGCCGAGTCTGATGGTACGGATGAGCCAGCGAGACGGTCTGGGGGACCTAGCCAGGCCCCCAGAGACCGAACAAGCGGGACCAACGGCACCACAGACGTACCCGGGGTGGGGCAGCGAGGTGGAGTACGCAGACCCGACTCGGGAGGCCCGGAGGCGGCCCAGAGTGTTGCCTGAGTACTCCAGGGTGGGGCAGAGTGTGGGTGAGAAGGCCCGGGGGCGTTCTCGGTGCCCACACTGCTGCCCCCTGGCGAGGGGGAGAGGAGAGGAAAGGAGCGGCAAGGCCCGGGGGCGTCGCACACTGCCAACCTGGCCCTCTCGGGGCCCAGGAAGGGAAGAAACTGCTCTGAGAATGTGGGTACCGCTGGACTCCGGAGAGCCAGCGGCAGGACCGAAACCAAGGGAGGGGTGTGGACACCGTCTCCCAAAGAGCAGATCCCCTTTTCACTGGGCTGCCCGTTTCAGGGCCGCTTGCCCTTGCGCTTGCCAGCGGACTTCGCGGGACCCTGAACGGGTTGGGCGCCTCCCTTGCGCCCGGCCACCTGCTGCCTAGGTGGAGGCTGCTGCTTGGCTTAGCAGAGGCAGACGCAGGGGGACGCCCTCGGCGACAAGCAGGCGGAGGCGCTGCTTTTTAAAAAAAAATTTTATTTTTTTTTATTTATTTTTTTTAAAGCACCTCCGTCCGCCTCTGGGCCACCAAGAACTGCTGGGCGAAGTTCTCGATGGCGTCGCCGAAGAGGCCAGCCTGACAGACAGGGGCGTTGAGGAACCGCACTTAGTCGGGCTCACGCATATCTGCCAGGTTTAGCCCCAGGTGACATTCCTGGACCACTAGTGTGGACATCGCCTGACCCAGGGAGCGTGCAGTGACTTTCGTCACCCAGAGAGCGAGGTCCATCACCACACGCAGTTCCTGCATAACCCCTGGGCCGGGACTACCCTCGTGCATGCAGGACAGAGGGTAGTGAGAGAGGGAAAAAATGTATACAGTTTATGGCCCTTTTGGTGTTCCATATTTTGACACCAAATAGTTCCACACTGCTAAACTTTTCCGATGCACATCTGGGAAAAAGAAGGCACAGGGGAAGGCAAGGCGATTTACGCGTTGCACTACGCCTCAGCCGCCCAGGAAAGCATGGCTGTCAACTCTGAATCTGATTCAGCACGAGCACACACTATTATAGTGTGAGACTCAGCATTACCATTTCCAGCGCATAACAGCCCTCTCTCCGATGCAGCAATTGACATCTGTCCTCTGCCAGAGCCCCAAACGAAACGCTGGCCCCCCTTTTTTTTTTTTTAGGACCAGCAATCCCATCTGTAAGCTACCAGCAGGCATGTGAGACAGTGAGCGTGGCCGTCAGACGGCACACGACGCGCTGAACAATCAAGCCCCTATGAAAAAAGGCAAGATGAACAACACGCCGACGTGGCCATGTTCTCATGAGAGAACATGAACCACCCACGACAAAGTCTCAGCACGCACGTGATGCGATAGAGGAGTGGGGGCCCGAGGAGATGTACCCGGCGGGGAAGCCCCACTGTAATCCTCAGGTCACCAAGGCTTATTAGCCGAAGTAGCCCTTTTCTGGTGCACCAGAAAATAAACTAGATCGGGGAATAGGCGAAGGGACTCAACCCCGTTTGAGGTTTCATAGTCTTGACCGCGCATCTAGAGCGCCGAGTGACGCGCTGGGTTGCCGTGACAACCCCCGCTGTCAGCAGGCGCTCAACGGCACACGGCGCGCTGAACGCTCAAGCCATTACGAGAAAGGTGAGACGAACAACGCGCCGACGTGATCACGTTCTCCTGAGAGAACATGAAATCACCCACGAACGCAATCACACATGTTTATATGCGAGAGAGATCGTGGCCGTCAAATGAGGACAGGAAACAACCGCATCCAGAAACACACGGTTTGAATGACATCTTGAAAAAGACGCAGGGTCAAACCGTGTTGCTCTTTTAGAAGGAAATGCTCTTTTAGAAGTGCTGAAGCACTCAGGGAGATGGCCGCGGCTCACAGCAGTCCGATTGCAAGCCTGCGTGTGAGCACTCAAAGAACGGTAACGCCCAGCCAACCAACACAGGAACAAGTGTATGTTGCAGCGGCCACTCGCTGACTCGCGCCGTCACACCAGCACCCAGGTAAGAGAGCGATCCTCCTCGAGACTCGTCTAAACACTCTTCGTAGAAACAGCTTGATACAGCAAACCGTTCGGCTCCGAAGTTAAAAGCAATGATGCGGTGTTCCACTTCCGTATTTATACCCGCGCTGCGGGGCGGTGCGTGGAATGCGTGAACCGCATGCCAATGTCCATTGGCTCGTTTTTAATCACTCGAAGTAGATTGGTCTCTGAAAACAGATCCCAATTCGTCGGTCAGTTCCGACGTACGTCGAACGTGACCGACTGAAAGGGAACTGGTCTGCAGGACATTTAGCGAGGGAATTGCTCAGTTGGTCACATACAGATTTTGCTTCAGCGTTTGCTCCAATGTGGTTTGAAGATGACGTTGACTGCTAGAGTTGGTATTACGGGACGTGCTAGGTCGTACCTCCGGATTAACGTTAACTCCTGGATGCTTTGCATTGATGTGGTACTTTAGAGTTGACGAACTCCGGTGATACGCAAATTCCTTGCTGCAGATGACTTTATTTTTATCAACACTTCCATCAGGCCGTTTTTTATAAGTAAATGTTCAACTTCCCATAAATAATCCAGGCAGCGCGTTCTCGTCTCCCTCCATTTTACAGTCGAATGGTGGCGAATGGAACAGCTCAGGGTCAAAGTTCAATACGAAATAGATTAATGTGCGTTATTTTTTTTAACGCATTATTTTTTAATTAATCGAAATTAACACGTTATTTTGACAGCCCTAAAAAATACTAAAAACATACATTACTGAACAGTAAATATTCTACAACAAATAACAAGCATCAAAATCCTTTTTTATGCTTGTTTGTGGTGTTGTATGCTTGTGTGTTTCCGTGTAATGTACAGTTGACTATGTAATGTTTGTAGTGTTGTATGCTTGTTTGTGCGAATGAGTATGTAATGTGGGGTGTTTGTATGTGACTTTCATGTGTGAGTTGTGCTAAGCTCTGTGATATGCTTGTGTTTGAGTAATTTTAGGGTTGTAAAATTTGATGTTAGTATGTTTGAAATAGTATGCAATGGTTTGTGTGTGTTGTGTTAAGGTGTATGCTTTGTTGAACCACTGCACACTACTTCAAACATACTAACACAACATTTTAGAACAAAACACACAGACATTGCCATTAAAGCTGTAAATTGTGCGGAACAAACTGCAGAATTGTGTAAAAAAGCTGAAAATGTTTTAAGAAATGTTTTAAGTTGCATTTGTCTAAAAAAGAAGTAATTTAATACTCACCAGATGTCTGTTGTTTCTTCCACTCATTGTAATGTATAACTAATTGTAAATTAACTGATTAGTACCTAGGTATTTTAGTTCAAGAACTAAAAATTATCAATCTAAATGAGCTTAGATTTTATATTTTATAATTGGGTAAACAAAACTTATGTTAGAAATAACTTTAATTTGATATTAAAAACTACTTAAAATAGTGTTACACCAACCCAAAAATTTGAGCAATGTTACACTTTTTAAGAATGAGGCGGTGCTCTTCCTTTCTGCAACATTTATTTCTGTATGAAAATATGAAAATGACAGGTTAGATCAGGAGCACTCTCTGTAGCGTGTACACTCAAACTCACTGATTACATACTGAGCACTCTTTTCCTCTACTAGCGTCAGCGACCAATCCTCAGCCTAGTGAAATGCTTAGGGTGCCCTCTATTGGTGAAGCTAAGTTTAACAATAACTCTCTTTTTAAAATACATTGCAACAGTATTATCATCCATCACCACAGTGCTTATTATCAGAACTCCATTACCAAGTTTAAAATTTAAAGGGGCAATATTTATCTGTATCATTTAAAAGGGGCAATAAACACTCAGGGCTACACTAACACCATTTGCTGGGATAAGTTGGTGATTTAAGCATCACCAACTAAAGACTTTTAGGTAATATTGCTCAAAATTCAATGTGAAAATTGCTTAAAATATTGTGTTACACCAACCAATAAATTTGAGCAACACCATTTGCTGGGATACTCAAATATTTAAGCATCGCCAACTAAAGACTTTTAGGTATTATTGCTCAAAATTCAATTTGAAAATTGCTTAAAAAGAGGTATGCAAAAATGATGCACTATATTCTTAAGTAAATCTAGCATATTATTTTTTTCAGTGTAGGACGCCTTACAGACAAGTTAACCAAGCAAGAGTTGAGCATCAAACCATCCAAAAAACAAACAAAATAACACAAAAGAAACCCATTAAATGAATTCATAATAAAGAAAATAAACCTCGTCAATTACCGGGGCGGACTAGACAATATACCCAAAACCCGACATTGAAACCAAAAAACCAAACAAAACTCAAATAATAACAAGAGCAACATATAGGCACAGCAAAGCTGAAACACATTAAAATACCTTTATTATTTATATCACAACAAACACCACCTATTAAAACATTTTAGTGCTTCAAACAAACTCATCCCCATGTCAAAGATCCAAAAGACAACACATGCGAACCCCTCGCATATGAACAATAAGCTCCGTAGAGCTGAAAAGCAAACATTAAAACACCTTTATTATTCTTCCTAAAACAAACACCATATATTAAAGGGGTCATGAACTGGCATTTTTATTTTTTTATACTGTAGTCTGAGGTCAACTTATGACGTTTGCGTGGTTTTTACATTCAAAAACATCATAATGAATAAGTAATAGGCTATTTTCTGCCCTGGTTTTGAGGCTCTCTCAAGAAACGCTTGGTTTTAATGGGCGTGCCGCACTGAAGACTTGAAAGTAAACGCCCACGGCTAGGATTGGATAAGATTTGCATATTTAATGAGCTTCAGCTCCCCTGTCAGTACATGTGGGAATTGTTTTGAAAGCGTGTGGGAAAATGGCAAACGGAATGATTCGCTCACAGGGCTCGCAAAATGTCTTTATCAAACAAACACAATGATTTGTGTCAAACACAATGATCTCTCATCCACCTGCGATTGATTGGAATGTTATTTTTTTATTACTTGGCCCGCCCGATCGGTAAATATAACCGCAAACCTTACAAACACGCGCGCCCCCTTCAAATATCAAGCCAAGAGAGTGAACAACGCACATCAAGAAAGGAATGTTATTTCACTATTTAAGATAGCCCGTCGGCAGGCCGGGCTTACGTTTTGGTAGCCCGTCTGAAAAACACATAGACCCGGGACTGTGGGCTTTGCGAGCACTGGCCCATACATTTCCGAGTCTGATCCCGAATCGCAATGAACCAACAGCATTACAAATAAAGGATTCTTCAGCCTTTGACAACGTGCTAAAGTATGTTCAGTTAGACACGTACACATAATCAATATGATCTGTAACAATGCAATACTATCACATATAAAAAAACATGTTTTACTCACATAAGTGTGTTGCACCATTCCTGTCGGATCCAATATAGAAGGCACACTATTGTGTTTTAATCTCAATATGTCTGCAAATCCAGTCTCGACTTGTGTCTTCTTTACAAACGATTCCGTGGTGAAATTAAGCGAACAAACAGGCAATGTCTTACGCACGTGAGCTGGAACTTCATTAAAAATAAAGTTCAACCACACATTCCTAATATTAGAATACGAAGGAAGCTTATGATCGAGCGTTTTTTTTTGGGCCTGGTGTCAATAAAAGCTTTTCTTTGACTAACAAGGAAGTTTTCAGCTCCAAAACTTACAGGATATTCTTATATCACAATGAACTTTTATATATCAAAGGCTCAAGGGAAAGTTGATTTCTCAATTCATCACCCCTTTAAAACACTTTAGGAGTTCAAATAAACTCATACCTTTCTCCACGATGCAAGAGAACCTCTCGCAACCAAACAGTATGAGTGTCGATCTATTTCATGCCGGCCAGAAACAAACGTACCTACCGTTCTCGTTCCTATCGTTGATCTTTATACATAGCTAACCACACCCCCTCAATTATTCCGTAGATGTCACCTGCCATATTCCACCCCCTCCAAATGTATCCGCGACCCGATGATATAAAAGAACATTTCTTAAGTTCTTACTGTACATAATCATCTCCCACTATCGTTCTTGGCCAATGGTAGGGATTAGAATGTTTACCTGCTGTCCTTCTAGAGGATCTCTGAGGACCTTCCTCTACTAACTGAGAACCCCAATTGGTTTCAGTCACCTCATCTTGATCCTCCTCTACTGACGGTCCCAAATTTTCAGAGGCAGGGACAATATCCTCAGGGGACTCAACACGCAATGACCCTAAAGGATAACATTCTACCTCATAATCTCCTTCTGCAACTTCTCCCTGTGCAGCAACCCCAGGTATCTCATCAACTCCACATGCGGCCATCAGTATACTCCTAAGCTCAGTTCTATGTACCTGTCCTACTGGGCCATCCTGATTCACTGGAACAATAGAGTAAGGGGCACCCCATTCCTCTCAGTTATGGTAGCAACCATTGAACCTGTATCCAATAGTGACCACATCCCCAAACTTAACCTCTATCACTGGACAATTACTCACAAGTGTAGATTCCATATCTGCATTAGAGCCTAATGGTACCCCTACCAGTGTGTGGCTCTGCACACTGGCGGGTTCTAGTTTTCCGACTGAGTTATAGTCTCCTTTTCTGGCTGTGCAGGCCTGGGACGTGGAGGAGCTAAACAATAGCGTGCAATATGTCCCAACTGATCACAGCGAAAACATCTCAATTCACTTTCTGCCTTTTTTTTACTTCTAAATGTCGAAGTCTCAAGTCAAGTCATCCTAGGTGTATATGAGTTCCCTTTCAGTCGGTCATGTTCGACCTACGTCGGAACTGACTGACGAATTGGGATCTATTTTCAGAGACCAATCTACTTCGAGTGTCTATAAACGAGCCAATAAAGATTGGCATGCGGTTGACGCATTCCACGATCTACCCCGCATCAGGGGTATAAATACGGAAGTGGAAGTACCGCATATCGCTTTCAACTTCGGAGCCGAACATTGTTTCTCTGTGTTCCTACGAACAGTGTTTTCTGTAAGACGAGTCTCGTGAAGAGGATCGCTTCATCTAGTTCCAGTGTCGGTGTGACGGTGCCTTGCAGCGGTGGTTGCGAGGATCAAAAGAACAACAACAGCTGTTTTCACAGCTCACTGGGCGTTTCCTTTTGAGTGCTCTCAGCGGGCTTGCACCCTTGAACCGCTGCGAGCCGCGGCCATTTCCCCTGTGTGCCTCGGCACTGATTGGAGCGGTTTTTCCTTCTAAAAGAGCAACACAGTTTGACCCTGCATCTTTTTCAAGATGTCATTCAAACCGTATGTTTCTGGATGCCGTCGTTATCTATCCCCAGTTGACGGACACGATCCTTGTCTCACATGTTTGGGCGTTCAGCACGCTGAGGCGGCTTTCGTGGATGACTCATGTTCCCACTGCGGGAACATGACCATCGCAGTTTTAAGGTCCAGGCTCAACTGAGAGGGCTGAGGGGTAAAGGGCTGCTACTTTGGGTAATGCCTTAGGTGGGGACCTGAGGGTTTCTGTGAGGGCACTCCCGCCGGGCCAACAGGCTCCTCGGGCCCCTCCCCCCTCCGCTGTGCCGGTTGAGCTTCCGGAAGAGCATGCTGGTCCTTCCCGCAGGGGGCCAGCTGTTACTTTTGGGGCTCCAGCTGAGGACATGATATCGATAGCTGCAACGGGGGGACGAGCTAATGGATTCCGGAGATGAGGATTCGGCTGCGCTGCCCCCTTTGGGTGTGGTAGCGTTGCCCGAGTCTGATCCAAAGCTCACGGCTATGCTTTCCCGGGCCGCCGCGAGTGTCGGGCTCGAGTGGAACCCTCCAACGCATCCCGAACCGTCGCGGCTGGACGATTGGTATCTCGGGAAGGCCTGTGCTGGTTCTCAGCGCCCCGCCCCAGTGCCTTTTTTTCCGGAAGTGCATCAGGAGCTCACGAAGTCGTGGACAGCGCCCTATAGCGTTATTAAACGATATGCGGTACTTCCACTTCCGTATTTACACCCGCGAATCAACACACTCTACATTCCAATATGAGGTAAGAGGCTTCCTTTGAGTCTTACCTCTTTTTCCAGCTACATTTAACTGAGCCACCCCCTGATGCAGGGGTGCCGCCATTTGTGCAAAAGCTGTAATGAACCTACGATAATAACTGGCGAATCCAATAAAAGATCTTAATTCTGACAAATTACTTGGGGGTTCTCCAATTTCGTACTGCTGCCACATTATTTGGGTCTGTAGCAACCCCTTCCGTCGAGACAACATGACAAGGTACATAACCTGAGTCTGAAAAAAATTACACTTAGACAGTTTAACCTTCAACCTCTGTTTTTGAAGACAGGAAAACACCTACTCCAACCTTTCTAAATGCTGTTGAACAGCAGAAGAAAAAACAATTAAATCATCCAAGTACAGCAAAACTGATTGATACCAGCAGTCTCCAAACATGTGCTCCATGAGGCGCTGAAAAGTACTAGGAGTATTGCACAACCCAGAATGGCATCTTATTAAATTCAAATAAGCCAAATGGGGTGCAAAAAGCTGTCTTAGCCCTATACTTTTCAGCAACCTCAACCTGGCTATAACCACTGGCTAAGTCAAGTGTTGAAATCCATTTTGCCCCGGCAAGACCATCTAGGGATTCTTCTATCCGAAGCAATGGAAAAGCATCTTTTCTGGTTTTTGAAATACATTGCCAATAATCCACACACATTCGAAGTCCCCCATCCTTCTTCTGTACTAATACAATTGGGGATGAATAGGGGCTACTACTTTCCCTAATTATTTGGATATCCAACAGTGGGGACACTAAATTTTCAAATAAATATCCAAATAAATTTAATTACTAAACTAAATTATATCAACTACATTACTTGAATATATATGATAATTGAAATGAGCTGATGACATCACCGTTTTCTCCAGAGCGGCTGTACAGCCAAATCAAATTCTGTTCATTATTTTCCTGTTTAACACTGTGAAGCTGCTTTGAAACAATCTGCATTGTAAAAAGCGCTATATAAATAAAGTTGACTTGACTTGACTTGTTTAATGTGAGCTCTCACCACCTCATATTGTGAAGGGGGAATACGATGAAAGGGAATGGCGGACTGGAGTTTCATCCAAAAGAGGGATCTCATGAGTTATCAAATTAGTACACCCAACGTCCATATCAGTCTTAGCGAACAAAGAGCGATATTTCATTAATAAAGCTTTAGCCTTCACTTGTACCCTCTCATCTAAACCCTCAAAAGATGGAAAATGTATGACTCTTCCCCCACATGGTCAACTTGCTTAGTAACATAAGCCATGTGTTCACTGCCACTGAACTTCACAGAAGGCTCAACTTGACGGTCCTATTCAGCGACTACCTCACACAGCCACACAGACAGTTGCTATAACTCTACGTGAGGTCAACCAAACATCAGAATAACTGACATTGGTTACAGGTACATAAGCAACCCCCCTCTTAAATGAGATAAAAGCCGAAGATACCAACAACCCCTCTGGTAAAGTTGCCCTCTTCAAACTCTAATGGTTCAACTAGAAATTGGATTTGTTCTTGTGAGGGAACCTTAGGACAGGTAACGGGAACAAATGTTAAAGCACCTGCAGTCACACATACTGGAGCTCCACCACGTACTTTTACCTTATAGGCTTCCAGTGAATTCAATATAGCTTCCTCAACCTGCCAATGTCTCAAGGCTTGTCTCCATCCTGGAGCTGAATCCTGCACAGACGCAATAGCAAACAGACTGGATCTATGCTGTTGGAACAACTCTTGATAAAACCCTTTAATGACATTGTAACAATGTTCGTTTTGTGGAGGAAAGGAAGAAGGCAGGGTCGGCGATAAGCTGGAACTCGTGGGCTTTATTTTCAACTCAAAACATAACATAAACTGGCGCCACGCGCACTCATTCAAATGAACACTCAAAGTCCTCTCGATTCGTCTCTGTCGGCGTTTTCTCCTGTTAACGGCTCACTCTGTTCCTCCCCACGAGTTCCCAGCTTCCCTCTCTCTCCTTTCACTCCGCTCCTGCGTGGCTTTTAACCGGTCTCTCCGCGCCAATCACTGCAATCAGACACAGGTGTTTATCATCATGCACTTGACCTACTTTCACACTGCTCGTCTCGTGACTCCCTCCGTCTGTGCAGACCTCGCGAAACCACGCCCCCCTCGCCACAGACATTCATACCTAATACACCAGGGGTTTTAAACTTTTTTAACTGCATTTGGGGATCCCTGGGATCTCTCACTACCAAGATGCCCATAGATGGCATACAATACCAAAAACTGTAATATCCAGCTCTAGATAGCCCCAGATATGGCAATTCTAACCATGAGATTTAACCATGAACACTCCTGCAATGGAACATTTTCAAGATGAGCAAAATATTTATTATAGCAACTCTCAGTTATGGTAGTGACCATTAAACCTGTATCCAATAGTGACAAAATCACCACATCCCCAAACTTAACCTCTATCACTGGACAATTACTCACAAGTGTAGATTCCATATCTGCATTAGAGCCTGATGGTACCCCTACCAGTATGTGGCTCTGCACACTGGCGGGTTCTAGTTTTCCGACTGAGTTACAGTCTCCTTTTCTGGCTGTGCAGGTCTGGGACGTGGATGAACTAAACAATAGCGTGCAATATATCCCAACTGATCACAGCGAAAACATCTCAACTCACTTTCTGCCTTTTTTTTTACTTTTAAATGTCGAAAGCGAAGCAGGAACATTTGCTCCAGTATTCAGAGGGCTCAAAGCCCAATTGACTCTGTTGTGCTTCAGTAAGAGCTCTAAGTTCGGAATACTCTGACTGATTAACACATTTGGGCTCACTAAGCACCTTAACTTGGGCCTCATTAGAAAAATACAGTCATTTTGTTTTTGTGTAAAAGACTGTCCTTCAAATTGGGCCATCCATTGAACAGCTTCCCTACGTACATCACAAATTGTCCAGTTAGGATGTGAACGTACTTGGTCTCTTAACCTTACTCCCAGGTTGTGATCTCTAACCCCATCACAAAACTGGTCACGGAGATCTCTTTGAGATTTAACATGAGCCAATTTATTTGACTTTACAATTTGATCCATTAAAGTCATCAATGCATGAGAATAATCCAACAGAGACTCTCTGTCTTGTTGTTTAAGAAAAAAAACAACAACATTGGAGGGAAATGTGAACACCCATAAATTTCTCTTAAAGGGTTAGTTCACCCAAAAAATGAAAATTAGCCAATGAGTTACTCACCCTCAAGTCATCCTAGGTGTATATGAGTTTCTTCTTTCAGATGAATAAAATCAGAGTTATATTAAAAATGTCCTTGCTCTTCCAAGCTTTATAACGGAAGTGAATTGTTGTTTAGTTTTTTAAGTCCATAAAAGTGCATCTATCCATCATATAACTGCTCCACACGGCTCTGGGGGGTTGATAACTCAGGGAAAAAGTGGCGGAAGCTAGATAATTTACATTGTGAACATTGTCTTAAAATGTTGAAAAAATATATGCTGCTCATGCTGTTATTTACTGCATTTTGAAAAGTATGTAACTCCCACTTCACGTTGACTTGTTTAAGGTATAAAAAAGGATTATCCACAGTATTGACAATGAATGGTGTTTCAAGGTAAACTGAGCTCCCCATACTGGTCATTGCACTATTGCGAATTCCAGGGTGACAAGTGAGGGGTCGGTTGTGGGTGGTTGGAGGGCCAGTAGAAATCTCGTTTCAGGACCGGGGCCCTTAGGGAAGACCCTTATAGGCCCTCCAGGCCTCTGGGGCCACTGTACACAGTCCCCCTTCTCAATCTATGTAGTTTGAGTTAAATGTTTTTATTATTTTTTTGCAAATGTTAATATTCACATGTAAAACTGATATTATTACTTTTTGTTGACTAGAGCTTTGCATTTTTAACTAGATATTTTCTTGCAGAGTTTCAAACAGCTCATTTTATAGTAGAACATGGGTGTCCAACCCTGTTCATGGAGGGCTACCTTCCTGCAGAGTTGCAAGAAAATAAAAATAAAATAAATAAAAAATGATCTGCAAGTAGTTAAAAATGCAAAAATGTAGTCAACAAAAAGTAATAATATCAGTTTTACATGTGAATATTAACATTTGCTATTTTTTTTTACTCAAAATACATAGATTGAGAAGGGGGACTGTGTACAGTGGGCCCAGAGGCCTGGAGGGCCTATAAGGGTCTTCCCTAAAGGCCCTGGTCCTGAAACGTGATTTCTACCCTGGAATTCGCAATAATGCAATGACCAGTACAGGGAGCCCAGTTTACCTTGAAACACCATTCATTGTCAATACTATGGATAATCCTTTTTTATACCCTAAACAGGCAACGTGAACTGGGAGTTACAACTCATAAAATCAAAAGTACATACAACATTCCTTTGGATATGTTTTACTTAAGTCCAGATGAAATAAGAAGTGACATGAAATGATTTTTTGCTGATCATTTTCCAGTCATGCCTGTTTAAGGGCAGCAGAAATATTTATTAATGCCAAAATAGTTTCCCAAATGAGCAAGCAACCAATCGTGTAATCAGGTGAGGAAAAAAGAGAAAAAAACAAAACAAAGAGTATGTTAGAGCTATTAAATGGGGAAGGCATTTAAGATTTTAAAAAACAGGTAATGCAAATCTGAGATTACATAAACTGTAATGATCCAATATCCACAGTTTTAAAATGTACTGCATTTTGACAGTGTAAGAAAATTAGACACTGTAAAGTGAATCTGACTCTATTTTACCTATGATTGACTTGCCTCATGTGCCCTATGAGGTCTATGAGGTTCACAATCATTCATCCATAATAATTATGTCTATAAAAGTGTGAATACTGTATCAGGTCAAATACATTCGGCAGCTGTAGTTGAACTCAATCTTTGGGATGCTTCTCTTTCTTTACACACTCATGCTTTTTAGTCTGCTTCATGCAAAGACAGGCAACATTCCTTGTCGAATGATGGGAGACCCAAAGTACCCGCTATTTTTTAAGGATGGAGATGTTACTATTGGGGCACTTTTTCCAATCCACAGCATAGAGACATTACCTTCATTTGAGTTTACACAAAAACCTCAGCTTCTATCATGCTCCAGGTTTGTTATGTCATGTGAAATTTAGATAGTGTGTACATGTATGTCCATTACTTTACCACTGTCTTTATCTGTTTATTTATTTAGTTGATACTTACTGGTTTAATGTTTTCACAGTGTGAATCTGAGAGATTTTCGTCTGGCTCAAATCATGATCTTTGCCATTGAGGAGATTAACAGAAGTAAAAGTTTACTCCCAAATGTTTCTATAGGCTACACAGTTTATGATACCTGTAGTTCAAGAATGTCTTCTATGAGTGCAACTATGGGACTGATGAATGGTCCAGAGTTTGTAGCAGGGAACAGATGCAATGGACAACGGTCTCCTATACAAGCCATCATTGGAGAAACAGAGTCTTCTGCCACAGTGATTCTGTCCAGAACTACAGGGCCTTTTAAAATTCCAGTGGTAAGTGGAAATGTAAAAAATTCTGAGAAGATCGCCTTACAGTGAACTCATTTCATGTTCTTTCTTTCTTTCTTTCTTTCTTTCTTTCTTGCTTTATTTTAGATAAGTCATGCAGCCTCCTGTGAATGTCTTAGCAATAGGAAAGATTACCCCTCATTCTTCAGGACTATTGCTAGTGATTACCACCAAGGCAGAGCACTTGCATACATAGTCAAGCACTTTGGCTGGTCTTGGGTAGGAGCTGTGAACAGTGATAATGACTATGGAAACAATGGAATGGCCATATTTCTGAATGCAGCACAGAAGGAGGGGATCTGTGTGGAGTACTCTGTGAAATTCTATCGAACAGAGCCAGAAAAACTAAAAAAAGTGGTAGACATAATTAAAAAAAGCACTGCAAAAGTGATTGTTGCATTTATTTCATTTCTTGAGATGGGCTTACTTATTGATCAGCTAAGTATTCAGAACATTACTGGTCTCCAAATGGTCGGTGTGGAGGGGTGGATAACTTCAAAGAGTTTAATCACTCCAAAAACCTATCGTGTGCTGGAAGGGTCACTGGGGTTTGCAGTGAGAAAAATCTATATTGAAGGTTTTGCAGATTATGTTATAAAAGCATTCTGGGACACAGCTTTCCCGTGCTCACAGAGTCAGGGAAATGATTCTCAGGTTAAATTAAAATGCAGCAGATATCAGGATCTACTTGCGCTCAAAAATTACAACGAAGATGTGCCTGAACACAGATTTTCAAGCAACGTCTATAAAGCTGTTTATGCTGTGGCTAATTCACTACACAGTCTACTGAAGTGCAAAGAACCAGAAGGTTGTGAGAAAGACCTGATAATACAACCACAGCAGGTAAAACAGAATAGAGCTAAACAGTTAGTGATGTCAAAGAAAATGATTTCATGGTGACAATGAATTTCTCAATAAAAGCTAATTTGGCTTTTTTACTAGGTGGTTGAGTCTCTGAAAAAGGTAAATTTCACTGTAAAGATGGGAGATCGTGTGTGGTTTGACAACACTGGTGCCACAGTAGCCCAATATGAAGTTGTGAACTGGCAGCAGGACTCTAGTGGATCAATTCAGTTTCAACCAGTGGGATACTATGATGCCTCACTGCCCCCTGACCAGCGCTTTGTGGTTAACACTGAAAACATAATCTGGGCTGGAGGACAGCTAAAGGCAAGCGGCACTTTTTTGTTCAAAGTTTAAAATGGTTACCATAATGTCAAAATCTAAAAATAGGCAACTGCTAGTACTGACATCTAAGACATAATGGAAGGACATTATAATTAAAAAAAGGAGGACATTAAAATGACAGATTTATTAGGAAAAATAGTATCCTCCAACGCTTTTCAAAGATCTACATTACGTTCAGAGTTCAGGACAGAAAATGTAGAAAAAGACAATAACCATTTGCATTAGCAAACGATATGCCAAATTCGTGTTTTAAAACAAATTAATGGGACTTGAATGTGTAAGTGATAATGAACCTTGATGAAGCAGAAACGCAACTGCAGAGGGCATTAAAGAGCAAGTTTTTAGCAAAAAAAATAAAAATAAATAAATAATAAGCTGACTTGAATAATAACCCGATGTTGCTATTTATTTTTATCTTCATTCTTCAGAATCAGAATCAATATAAATAACTTTGTACAAATTATTGTATTTTTCTATGTAGAAGCCCCATTCTGTGTGTAGTGAGAGCTGTCCTCCAGGCACTAGGAAGGCTGCACAGAAAGGAAGACCTGTCTGCTGCTATGACTGTATTCCATGTGCAGATGGCGAAATCAGCAATGAGACAGGTAATCTTCAGCCCATCTCAAAGGTCCAAAGAAAGTTGGCTAGTTGCTCGTTTTGTGTTTGTCTTTTACTGTTCAGGCTGCAGTTTTTTATCAAAGGAGTTCATAAATAAAATAACTTTCATTGTATCTCTAACTATAGTAAACACAACTTCCTTTCCAGATTCAAATAACTGCAAGCAGTGTCCAGGGGAATACTGGTCTAATGCTGAGAAAAATAAATGTGTGTTAAAGGCTGTAGAGTTTCTGTCATTCACAGAAGTTATGGGTATAATGCTAGTCTTTTTCTCACTGTTTGGAGTAGGATTAACTGTGCTGGTGGCCATCCTGTTTTACAGCAAGAAGGACACCCCCATAGTAAAAGCCAACAACTCAGAGCTGAGCTTCCTGCTGCTCTTCTCATTGACTCTGTGTTTCCTCTGTTCTATTACTTTCATTGGTCGGCCCACTGAGTGGTCCTGTATGTTGCGTCACACAGCATTTGGGATCACTTTTGTCCTCTGTATCTCCTGTGTTCTGGGGAAAACAATAGTGGTGTTAGTGGCCTTTAAGGCTACACTTCCAGGAAGTAATGTCATGAAATGGTTTGGGCCTTCACAACAACGACTCAGTGTTCTTGCCTTTACACTTATACAACTTGTAATTTGTGTTCTATGGCTGACAACGTCTCCTCCATTTCCCCAGAAAAATATGAAATATTATAAGGAAAAGATCATTCTCGAGTGCAGTCTGGGTTCTACTATAGGTTTCTGGGCTGTTCTGGGTTATATTGGTCTATTGGCTGTTTTGTGCTTCATTCTAGCTTTTCTGGCTCGCACGCTGCCTGATAACTTCAATGAAGCCAAATTCATCACATTCAGTATGATCATATTCTGTGCCGTATGGATCACATTTATTCCAGCTTATGTTAGTTCTCCTGGGAAATTCACGGTAGCTGTGGAGATATTTGCTATTTTATTCTCAAGTGTTGGTTTACTATTCTGCATTTTTGCCCCTAAATGTTATATCATCTTGCTTAAGCCTGAACAAAATACAAAGCAACATATGATGGAAAAAAACACATCTAAGTTCTATTGACAAATAAAACAACATGTTTATATCATTTTGCAAGTTATATTGTTTTTATTGTTTGCAAGAATGTTTGAATGTTTGTGTGCATCTAGAGGGGTTGGGGGTTGGTGATGGTCTCAGGTCCGTGCCATTGAACTGTGATGTGATGAAACCTGGAAAAAAGGCCCCTGTCATTTCTACTCATCTTAGGTAAAATTTCATAAGTGTCTCTGCAAACACAGAATGATGCAAATACAACCTTTAATTAAAGCCTAGCTGGAAAATACACCATATTAGTGTCATAAACATCAAGTTAAATTGTTTTCAACATCAAAGACAATGAACAAAACACATGATGCAACTGACTGTTAAATGAGATGTGATTATTGAATTGTTTATGGTTTCTGAAAACACTCAAATCAAATACAAATTCTGAATGAATGAGGTGTAAATATATAATAAAGTATGAAAATGTGAAAAATCCATTCAGTTATATTGTAAAAGAAAAGAATAGAAAGAAATATACAAGAGAGATTTTTAATCATATCTATATCTTCCAAAGTTTCTACCTTCAGATAGTTGACACAACATGTCAAGCAATGACAGCATGTAAATCTGCATACATTTAATGCAAACAGACCTATTGTTTAATTGTCCACCTTATTAATTGGATTAGTTACTTAGTTGATATTTATCCTTCTGTTTAATGTTGTCTCAAATCATGATCATTGAGGAAATTAACTAGTTTCTATTGGCTATAGAATCTGTCCACATAACAATATTGGCCTGAATGTAGCCTCAACCTGGCACTGCTGGTCTGTAGGCAGCAGCATGCATCCTGTTGGCCAAAGCTGGGCCATGTGTGGCAATGAAAGCATCAGTGAAAGCAGACAGCATCAGGGCCTATTGTGTGTGGAGGGTGTGTGACCCAGATCAGGCTTGTGACCATGGGCCACATTCGAAATTGATTAATGTATTTAAAAAAAAAAAATTCATAAATAAGTGTAGGACATTTCTAAATTGTTATTTTGAGGTATTTTATATTGTACACAATACATTTCAAGTTTAATACAACATATTAAAATATATGCAAATATAGTATATGTTGTTTGAGTTAGCATTTCAGCATTGTGTCTAAGATGTTTTTTTTAATGGGTTAAATGCATGAAAAAGTTCTGTGGTTAACACAAACTCAATATGTTTTTCATGTTTTATTCCACAACATAAAACATATCAGTAACACCCTCTTGTGATTTTTAAAAGCCTTTTCTTGTCTTGAAGATGGAGATTGCTAACAAGTGGCTAAATGAGACTACAGAGTTTGTCAGGGACAATAAACACCATCACACGCTCAACAGTAAAAAAATGTATACTCCCTAGTATGCTTTTTTTAGAGCTTCATTGTGTTAAAAATCATGCTTTTGCAATCTCTTCTAACTCAAAATGTTTTTATTTATTGATTTATTTTAATAAAGACTGTAAGAGTTGTCGTAAGCTTAATGTTGGTGAGTTTGAAGTATTGCGCCCGTGGTGTAGTTCGTTTATAGCTTACCTTTAGCCTTTTACTTCTGACGATTAAATTATGGCTTTAAAATGTATAAAAGTTGTGTTCATTTGTGACAGTTATCATGATGGACAAAAGGAGTTTTGGGTGGGAGCTTTGAACAGTGACTAAGCAAACAATGGAATGGCCATATTTCTGAATTCAGGAGAGATGGATGGGATTTGTGTGGAGTTGTCTGGGAAATTATAGAAAACAGAGCCTGGCAAAAAAAAAAAGATCTACACATCTACACATCTCCTGAACAGTCTCTCCAGATAAAAACACAGGAAAAAAAGTAAGCAGATGCATGTGAAAAATAAAGTGATCAACAATAAACAACATATAACACATTGCACCTACATGTCAACTAACTCTAATTAGAGTATTAGTAGACTGTCTGCTTAATATCTGCTAATGTTTTATTGTGATGGTCCACCAACAACCATTCTACTACTGACAATAAGTAACTTTGCAAGTACAATGTCAAATTATTCTACTAACCAGTCTACTAATACTCTATATAGATTATACAGTTACAGTTTATTATACAGTTTATTTATTTAAAGATTTTGAGTTGTAGCGTCCTTATTGGTTAATTTTTTTTGACAATGTGATTTAAAATGCCCTCTTTTTGTATTAAGCAAGTTTATTTCTTTTCATTTTGATGATTATAACTGACAACTAAGGAAAATCCCAAATTCAGTATCTCAGAAAATTTGAATATTGTGAAAAGGTTCAATATTGAAGACACCTGATGCCACACTCTAATCAGCTAATTAACTCAAAACACCTGCAAAGGCCTTTAAATGGTCTCTCAGTCTAGTTCTGTAGGCTACACAATCATGGGGAAGACTGCTGAATTGATAGTTGTCCAAAAGACGACCATTGACACCTTGCACAAGGAGGGCAAGACACAAAAGGCCATTGCAAAAGGGGCTCGCTGTTCACAGAGCTCTGTGCCCAAGCACATTAATAGAGAGGCGAAGGGAAGGAAAAGATGTGGTAGAAAAAAAGTGTACAAGCAATAGGGATAACCGCACCCTAAAGAGGATTGTAAAACAAAACCCATTAAAAAATGTGGGGGAGATTTACAAAGAGTGGACTGCAGCTGGAGTCAGTGCTTCAAGAACCACTACGCACAGACGTATGCAAGACATGGGTTTCAGCTGTCGCATCCTTGTGTCAAGCCACTCTTGAACAACAGACAGCGTCAGAAGCGTCTCGCCTGGGCTAAAGACAAAAAGGACTGGACTGCTGCGGAGTGGTCCAAAGTTATGTTCTCTGATGAAAGTAAATTTTGCATTTTCTTTGGAAATCAGGGTCCCAGAGTCTGGAGGAAGAGAGGAGAGGCACACAATCCACTTTGCTTGAGGTCCAGTGTAAAGTTTCCACAGTCAGTGATGGTTTGGGGTGCCATGTCATCTGCTGGTGTTGGTCCACTGTGTTTTCTGAGGTCCAAGGTCAACGCAGCCGTATACCAGGAAGTTTTAGAGCACTTCATGCTTCCTGCTGCTGACCAACTTTATGGAGATGCAGATTTCATTTTCCAACAGGACTTGGCACCTGCACACAGTGCCAAAGCAACCAGTACCTGGATTAAGGACCATGGTATCCCTGTTCTTAATTGGCCAGCAAACTCGCAAATTATTGTGGTATTGTGAAGAGGAAGATGCGATATGCCAGACCCAACAATGCAGGAGAGCTGAAGGCCACTATCAGAGCAACCTGGGCTCTCATAACACCCGAGCAGTGCCACAGACTGATCGACTCCATGCCATGCCGCATTGCTGCAGTAATTCAGGCAAAAGGAGCCCCAACTAAGTATTGAGTGCTGTACATGCTCATACTTTTCATGTTCATACTTTTCAGTTGGCCAAGATATCTAAAAATACTTTCTTTGTATTGGTCTTAAGTAATGTTCTAATTTTCTGAGATACTGAATTTGGGATTTTCCTTAGTTGTCAGTTATAATCATCAAAATAAAAATAAATAAACATTTGAAATATATCAGTCTGTGTGATGAATGAATATAATATACAAGTTTCACTTTTTGAATGGAATTAGTGAAATAAATCAACTTTTTGATGATATTCTAATTATATGACCAGCACCTGTAAATCCCATGATAATGAGCACAAACAATAAAGCAACAGCAGAGGGCACTGTAAAGCAAGACTTAAGCAAAAATATTAAGCAGACTTGAATAATTGATCCCAGATCCCATGATAGCATTTTCACATTACTGTGTACTTCCAAATATATTTTCAATACAATTACTAATGTTCTGCGTTTAGATCATTATATTTTATACATATACATATACACTGTTGTCAATAACATTGATATAATCATATAACTTAGGTCCTCTGAATATCTTGTCCCTAGTAAAAAATAAATATACAAAAATTTATTTGAAATACATTTATTTTATGCTAAATACACTAAAAATACATTTATATTTATGTACTTAATATAAATACCCTGCAATTGTACTTTTAGTATACTAAATTGTTATACTTAAAGTGTGCTAAATTGGAACAAATAATTTTGTATTTAATACACTTTAGTTATCCATAAATAGTGCTGAGGTCCAACTAAAGATATACTTAAGTAAAGTGGAATTATTGCAAGTATACTTTAGGTACACTTTAAATATCTCATTTAAATTATACAGTGATCATACTATCCTTAGTAATAGTGACATTAAACACTTTTTAGGCTTAATATTAAGAAATATACATTGTGCAATAAAGAAAAACTCCAATTAAAGTTTAATTATAATATTTATATCAGTCTCAAGCGATATGTCAGTAAATATATTAATGGGTTTG
Source organism: Rhinogobio ventralis (assembly GCA_039654625.1). Lineage (NCBI taxonomy): Eukaryota > Metazoa > Chordata > Actinopteri > Cypriniformes > Gobionidae > Rhinogobio > Rhinogobio ventralis. Next base: position 24,067,578 of record CM077206.1, on the reverse strand, counting down.
TAGTATAGTTAGTATAAAATAAATATAGTCCTATTTTAAATACTTATTAGCATAGGTTTTTTGCACTAGGGCAGACTCTGCATTCATTGCCTGACATGTTTTCTCACGTCACGCACCTAACTCGCAAAGTCTTAAAAAAAGTTACCAAAACTCAGTTACTGTCACAGACCCGCCAGGCTCCCACGTCACTCAATCACAGCGCACGCCTTCCCCTGAGTACTGATCACGCGCACCTGCAGCTCATCATCACACCAATCACCCACAGTACAAAAGACACACTCACACGCTCAGTCACTGTCCGGTCTCGTTTGTAATTGGTACTTACCTCTATGCATACTTCAAGGACTTCTTATATGCTACTTACCTTCTTCCATTGTTCCCTCCAAAGAGTCTCCTGTGTTCCACCCTCGTGTGTGTGTGTGTGTGTGTCTCCATCCTCTTCTCCATTCCAAACCTCTCTCCAGCGATCTCAACAGCAAGTATTCCGAGCGACTTCTCCAAGATTCCTTCATCCACCTCTCACGATCCTCATCACCATTCACCTGCACTTCCGTCATCATACTGGTCTGCTCAAAATAAACACCACTTCCCATACTTCTTGTCTCCGTCCCTTCTGTACCGTAACAGAAGACCGGACCACAATCGATGAGCACCAGCATGAGCACTCCGGATCCGTTCCAAGAACTCGTGGACGCTGCACTTCCTCCCATTCCACCAGCGATCACTTCCGCAAACAACACCGCTTCTCCCTCTACGCCAGTCTACGCCAGTCCCATGGCCAGACCAGCGCCCTACTCTGGCCTGGCGGAGGACTGCAATGGATTTTTGCTACAGTGTTCGCTGGTCCTGGAGATGCAGCCGCAATTATACCCTGACGATAGATCCAAGGTGGCATTCATCATCTCGCAACTAAGGGGCAAAGCGCTGCAATGGGCTGAGACCCTGTGGACTCAAGATAATCCTATCGTTCAAACTCTGACGAGCTTCATAGCTCATTTCAAGGACGTCTTCGGGAAACCAGCTTGGGATGCCTCCATAGGTGAGCAATTGTATCACTTAAAACAGAATAAAATGCCGATCAATGAGTATGCCCTCCAGTTCAGGACCCTAGCCGCCGCCAGTGGATGGAACGAGCAATCTCTACTCACCACCTATTGTCAGGGTTTGGATCCCCGTGTGCGGTTGCATCTCGCTGCATACGAGGATCCAAACTCCTGTGTTCCACCCTCGTGTGTGTGTGTGTGTCTCCATCCTCTTCTCCATTCCAAACCTCTCTCCAGCGATCTCAACAGCAAGTATTCCGAGCGACTTCTCCAAGATTCCTTCATCCACCTCTCACGATCCTCATCACCATTCACCTGCACTTCCGTCATCATACTGGTCTGCTCAAAATAAACACCACTTCCCATACTTCTTGTCTCCGTCCCTTCTGTACCGTAACAGTTACGAGTTGTGCTGATATTCATGTGCATTTTAACTAATAAATACATTCTTTCTGACATGACTTGAAAACAGTGTAACTGCCGAAGCTAAACCTTGACCCCCTTTGGCCTGCCCCAACATCCTACCATTGGTTGAAGTTGACATGTCAGACCGCTGTGCTTAATCTATGTTTCGAACACGCCATAAAGCCAATGCCATCACACTCGCCAACAATTAGTTTTGCTAAACAACCAAACTCGCTAGAGTGCACGTTAATATATGTAGGCTAATTATGACAAATAAATAAAACAACATATTGAAATGGTGAAAGAAATTCACGTAGGCCTACCTGATCAGAAGTTTTATTACTTTAGTGTAATCCTAATACACTCCAATGCACCTGTACTAATACACTTTTCCCATTAATGGTACTTTAATGGCCTGTTGCATTATGTTTATTAAAATTATCCTGACTAGTCCTCAAAATTTACACAAAAAGCTAAAAAAGTTAAAATGTCAAAGAAATTCAGAAACGTTGTGCAAGGTGTCAGCAGTCTTTCCCATGATTGTGTAGCCTACATAACTAGACTGAGAGACCATTTAAAGGCCTTTGCAGGTGTTTTGAGTTAATTAGCTGATTAGAGTGTGGCACCAGGTGTCTTCAATGTTGAACCCTTTCACAATATTCTAATTTTCTGAGATACTGAATTTGGGATTTTCCTTAGTTGTCAGTTATAATCATCAAAATTAAAAGAAATAAACATTTGAAATATATCAGTCTGTGTGTAATGAATGAATATAATTCACTTTTTGAATGGAATTAGTGAAATAAATCAACTTTTTGATGATATTCTAATTATATGACAAGCACCTGTATATTTAATACAACTTTAGTTGCACTTTAGCACTGCTTTTGTACAACTAAAATGCATTTTTAGTACAAAATGAGTTGTTCCAATTTAACAGACTTTAAGTATACCAATTTATAGTGTGTCACAAATACATTTAGTTATACTAAAGTACATACGAATAAATTGTGCTTAAGTATACAATTTTTTCACTATTTATTATTTATATTTGTTATTGGCCTTCAGGACAACACTTCCAGAAAGTAATGTGTGTACTTTGGCTAACAATATCTCCTCCATTTCCCAACAAAATTTCCAGAGTCAGTTAACTGCAATCAGTGTTCAGGAGATTACTGCTCTAATGCTTAGAAAAATAAATGGCTGTTACAGTTTCTGTCAGTTTTATGGGTTATGGGTAAAAGTTATGGGTATAGTGCTAGTCTTACTGTTCAGAGTAAGATTATCTGTGCTGGTGGCCATCTTGTTATAAAGCAAGAAGGACACCCCCATTGTAAGAGCCAACAACTCAGATCTGAGCTTCCTGTTGCTCTTCTCATTGACTCTCATTGACTGAGCCTGGTTTCTCCCAAGGATTTTTTTCTTCTTCTCCATTTTATTTTTGCTTAATTTTTGGGTTCCAATCCACTGTTGCCTTGCTCAGTTGGGATACTTACATAATATTCAGTAATATTATTGACTGACACTATTGGATAAAAACTGAACTGAGCTGGACGATGACATCATTATTTTCCTGTTTATCATCGTAAAGCTGCTTTGAAACAATCAGTATTGTATAAAGTGCTATATAAATAAAGGTGACTTGACTCTTGTGTTTCCTTTGTTCACTTACTTTCATTGGTCTGCCAACTGAGTGGCACTGTATGTTGTGTCACAAAGTGTTTGGGATCACTTTTGTCATCTGTATCTCCTGTGTTCTGATGAAAACAACAGTGGTATCAATGGCCTTCAAGGCTACACTTCCAAGAAGTGATGTCATAAATGATGTCAAGCACAACAATGACTCAGTGTTCTTGCCTTTGCAGTTATACAGGTTCTTATCTGAGTGTTTTGGCTAACAATATCTCTTCCATTTCCAAACAAAAATATGAAAAATTATAAGGAAAATATAATTTTTAAGTGCAGTCTAGGTTGCACTAAATGTTTCTGGGCTGTTCTGGGTTATACTGTCCTACTGGCTGTCTTGTGCTTCATTCTTGCTTTTCTGGCTCGCACACCACCCCCACACTTCATCAAGCCAAATAATCACATTCAGTAAGCTTTTATTTTATTCTTATTGTTTATTGTTTGGATCACATTTATTCCAGCTTATGTCAGTTCTTCTGGAAAATGCATAGTGACTGTGGAGATATTTGCTATTTTATCCTCAAGCTTTGGTTTACTATTCTGCATATTTGCGCTCAAATGTTATATCATCCTGCTTAAACCTGAAGAAAATACAAAGCAGCATATAATGGGAAAACATCTATGTCCTATTGACAAATAAAACAACATGTCTATATTAATATTGTAGTGTTTTTTATTATTATTTGCAAGAAAGTGTGTTTGTTTGTGCAGACCATGGGGAGTGCATTGACAGAAGCAGAAACAACAAGTCTCAGGTCTATGACACAGAACATGTTTCAACCTGAAAATCAGGCTGACGCAAATGCTTCTGTTGCATGTACTCACCTGAGAGGACATTTTTGGCATCTCCACAAACATGGAAAGACAATAATAATAAACCCATTAATTAAAGCACAGCTGGAAGATATACCATATTAGTGTCATAAATATCAAGGGGGTTAAACTGTTCTCAACAACAAAGGAAATTAACAAAACACATGATGCAACTGACTATTAAATGAGGTGTGATTATTGAGTTGTTTATGGTTGGTCTCTGAATGTCAAGTATTATATTAAAATAAAATTGATGCCTGAATAAGGTGTAGAACAATAATACAAAATAATTAAATAAAAAATAATGAAAATGTGAAGGGTTCCATTCATGCATATTTTAGAAGAAGAAAAGTACACAAATAAGTTTTTTAATCACATTTATATCTTCACTATATTGAATCTAGATATGTTTAGTTCAGATACAGATAGGCCAGCAGTTTCCTGCAGTGATTAAGGATGCATAAAACTAAAACTTTTTTGCCTTTTTATTGGGACAGGAGAGTAAAAAGAATTGACAGGAGGCAAAGTGAGAGGGAGATGGGATTGGGAAGGACCACAAGCCGAGACTTTAAGGCCCTGTCTTAAATTGCACATTTCAAAGGTTCATCCCTCCTGAGAGTGTTAAACGATATTTATCTCTCTATTGATTCCGGAGATACTGTGGTTCTGATTCTTTTAGATCTATCGGCTGCTTTTGATACTATTGACCACCCTACTCTATTATCTAGACTAGAGTCTTGGGTGGGTCTAAAAGCAACCATTATGAAATAGTTTCAGTCATACCTGTCTGACAGAAAGTTTTTAGTAAAGATGGGTAATTTCACTTCCTCCATGGCACCTCTGACCTGTGGCCTTCTGCAGGGCTCTATTTTGGCTTCCTCTCTATTTTCTCTGGGCTCTATTCTAAAGAAACATGGTATGTCTTTCCATTTCTATGTGGATGATACTCAAATTTATCTACCAATCAAAGAAACAATCCTGCAGCGGTTACATCTCTTCTGCTATGCTTAGATAAGGTAAAATCATGGCTAGCCCAAAATTTCCTCTTCCTAAATGAAGATAAGAATGAGGTTATTGTTTTGGGCCCAAATGACAATTGTCAGTGTATAAGCCCTGATTTGGAGAGTCTGCCCATTCCCAAAACTGGCTGTTCATGCATTACGTCTCAGCTAGATTACTGTAACTCTTTATATTGCGGTATATCTAAGTCTCAAATTGCTCGCCTTCAGCTAGTCCAAAACACTTCTTCACAAGTCTGTGTTAGTGAGCACTTCTCCTTTGCCGAGATAATCCATCCACCTCACAGGTGTGGCATATCAAGATGCTGATTAAACAGCATGATTATTGCACAGGTGTGCCTTAGGCTGGACACAATAAAAGGCCACTCTAAAATGTGCAGTTTTATCACACAGCACAATGCCATAGATGTCGAAAATTTTGAGGGAGCGTGCAATTAGCATGCTGACTGCAGGAATGTCCATCAGAGCTGTTGCCCGTGAATTAAAAGTTAATTTCTCTACCATAAGCCGTCTCCAAAGGCGTTTCAGAGAATTTTGCAGTACATCCAACCGGCCTCACAACCGCAGACCACGTGTAACCACACCAGCCCAGGACCTCCAAATTTAGCATCTTCACCTACAAGATCATCAAGTCAAGTCACCTTTATTTATATAGTGCTTTTTACAATGCCTATTGTTTCAAGGCAGCTTCACAGTGTTAACAGGAAAATAATGCAACAGAATTTGATTCGGCTGTACAGCCGCTCTGGAGAAAACGGTGATGTCATCCAGCTAATTTCAATTATCATATAGTGTCAATGCGGGCAGATCAGTAATATAATTGAAATTTTAGTGTCCCCAACTGAGCAAGCCAAAAGCCAAAGGCGACGGTGGCAAGGAACCAAGACTCCTTCAGTGGCCAGAATGGAGAAAAAAACCTTGGGAGAAACCAGGCTCAGTCGGGGTGCCAGTTCTCCTTTTGCCGACAAACAAATAGTGTATGATTATGAGGGAGCCAGTGGAGTGTTGACAGATTCGGGCTAATATGGTCATACTTCCTGGATCTAGTAAGAACTCGAGCTGCTGCGTTTTGGACCAGCTGCAGTTTATTTACTAAGCGAGCAGGGCAACCACCCAGTAGAGCATTACAATAATCTAGCCTTGAGGTCATGAACACATGAACTAACTGTTCAGCATTTTGCATTGAAAGCATTTTTACAGATGCTAGAAAAATGTGGCTTTCAAATTAAAGATTGGTATCAAAGAGCACACCCAGGTTCCTAACTGACGATGAGGACTTGACAGAGCAGTCAACAAGTGTTAGACAGTATTCTAGGTTACTATGTGCAGAGGGTTTTTGTCCAATAATTAAAAATTCTGTTTTTTCTGAATTAAGTTGCAGGAAATTAATAGTCATCCAAATTTTTATATCAGTTTTGCATTCCTTTAATCTTGTGAATTGGTAAGTTTCATCAGGGCGTGAAGAATTATAGAGCTGAGTATCATCAGCATAACAATAAAAACTAACGGCATGCTTCCTAATGATAGCTCCCAGTGGTAGCATGTAAAGGGTGAAAAGCAACGGTCCTAGCACTGAGCCCTGCGGTACTCCATACTGAACTTGTGATCGATGTGACATCTCTTCATTTACTGCTACAAACTGGTAACGGTCAGATAAGTATGATTTAAACCATGCCAATGCAATTCCACTAATGCCAACATCATTTTAGAGTCTATTCAAAAGAATGTTGTGGTCGATAGTATCGAATGCATCGCTAAGATCGAGTAACACTAATAGAGAGATACAACCACGATCAGATGATAAGAGCAAATCATTTGTAACTCTAATGAGAGCAGTCTCATTACTATGATACGGTCTAAATCCTGACTGGAAATCTTCTTAGTTGTGAAGACACTGCCTTTTCTAATATTTTTGACAGAAAGGGTAGATTTGAGATTGGCCTGTAATTGACTAATGCTGTAGGATCAAGTTGCGTTTTTTTAATAAGTGGTTTAATAATAGCTAACTTAAAAGTTTTCGGTACGTATCCTGTCTGATGTGATACTGTAGAAGATGACTGCATGGTTATAATTTTCTTCCTAATATTATCAATCTTGCACGTAAAGAACTTTATAAAGTCATTACTGCTATGCTGTTTGCAAACGTCAGAAGTTGAAGCTTAATTTTTTGTTAATTTAGCCACTGTTTCAAATAAATACCTAGGGTTGTGTTTGTTTTCTTCTAAGAGAATCGAGAAATAAGCAGATCTAGCAGTTTTTAAGGCCTTTCTGCACGCAATCATGCTCTCTTTCTACGAAATCTGAAAAACTTCCATTTTTGTTTTCTATCAGCTGCACTCCATTTTTCTGGCTGCTGTTTTAAGGGCCCGGGTGTACTTGTTGTACCACGGCGTTGGACTATTTTCTTTAATCTTCTTTAACCCTTTTAAACCGAACGTGTCGTCGGCGACACATCTAACTAAGCTGTATTAATGTTACCGTAACTCTTCAACCGTTTGCACTATCAAAATCATTCAAATAGCTCCTGTTAGTAGACATTGTGCGCTTTCCGCCAATATACGGCTTATTACTGTAATGTCATGATTTCCATCAGCAAATCACAGCTGCTTTTGAGGGGGCGGGAAGGGGGGATTTGAACGCAGATATGGATTGCGGCAGGTTAGAGTTTTAGAGAGTTTGAGTTTTAGAGGATTTCTAGATTTCAAAACAATTAAAAACGGACAAAACATGGCGAAGACAGAGTATATACAAGATAAGAGGCAACTGAGTTTTTGACACTTGGAAGGAGGCTGAGTGGGACTCTTCAGACCCGGAGTCTGCATATTCAGATGTTGAGGATGCGTTTGCTGCTGGTGTTGATCCAGGCATGGATTGGTAAGTGAAGCTTGTCTTTTTCCTGATGAAGCTGTGAGAAATGTCAGTAAAATAGGCATAGATTCAGTGTTTCAGTTCAAAATACCAATGTTTCACGCATCTTAGAATGTGTGTGGTATGTGCGTGTGTATATGTGTGCATGTGTGCGCATGTTTGCGTTGCATGTGTGTGTTCATGTGTTTGCATGCCCGTTTATGTGTTTGAATGTGTGTGTGCCTTCATGTGTTTGCATGCATGTGTGTGTGTGTGCCTTCATGGGTTTGCATGTGTGTGTGTGCGTGCATGTGTGTGTGTGCATGGATGTGTGTCATATGTATGTGATGTGTGTACATAAATATGTTGGCATGCGTGTGTGTAAGTAACTGCAGGCTTTATTTTTATTATTTTTTTATTCATATATTTATTATTATTATTTAGTTATTGCGTTGTATTTATAACTTTTTTACAATTTTGCTTTTACTAATGTATTTGTTTTGTAGTGTAAAATACATTTATAAATATACAGTGAGTTTGTAACACAAGCTTGTATTTTTTTTCTCAGTGTGGCTACTACAGAAGCAAATGGGCCATCCACAACACCACCTCAGAGTGTCCGTGGGCACAGTCATAGCCAAATTAAATGCCTTGAACAGAAGGTCACCAAAAGGCTCCATTCGCTGGATCAGAGATGATGACCTTTTGTTGGTGAAGTGGATGGACACAAGGAAAGTCTCCATGTGCACAACTGTCCACACAGTGTACAGAGGTGGCAGACAACAGAGGATGGGCAAAAACAGAGGGTCCCTGTTTCCAGGCCAACAGTTCAACAGTACAATAAGTACATGGGGGGACTTGACACCTCTGACCAGATGCTGGAAACAAAGTCGGTGCACCGTAAAAAACACAGAAGTGGTACATGACCGTTTTCAGCACTTCCTGAATATTGCAGTAACCAACAGCTTCATTTTACACAAAGAGCTGTGTGCCATATCCCAGGACAAGCTCTTGACACTGCAAAACTTTCAGGAGCTTCTGGCTGCTCAGCTCACAGGCATTCCTCTGGATGGCAGCCCCAAAGAGAGATGCGATCATCTGCCCGTTCCTGTGAGTGACGTTCAGGACCTGTCACAGAGGGCCAGTGTAGTTGCATATGATGCAGAAGGAGCACCCCATGGAAGTGCCAGGAGTGTGATATGGGCCTGTGCTTGCATCTTGATAGGAACTGCTTTAGAGAGCACCACATGTGAATGACTAGAGTGAATGATCAAAAACGCCTGGAGAACTGGGGTAAAGAAAGGCTCCTGAGTGAAAACTCTGCAACCCAGTGTCACAAAAAAGACTTGTATACATGTATTATAGTTTATTCTTCAAGTTTAAAGTGCTAGATTCTTTCGTTCAGGGGTTTTCTGATTTTTTTATAAAGAAAAAGCAGTGAAATTTATTCCCGTTTTTAAAATGTGTCTATTTAAATTCTATTTTCAAACTCATCATACACAGTAAGGGTCAATAACTGTCATTTATTGAAAGCCAGTTGTTTTCTAAAAAAAAATGACACCTTGCACTTGAGGACAGCACATTGTGTTATAATTATACAGTAAAAAAAACAAAATATGTGAAATCGCCCTTTTATAGCTTCAGGTTTTAAAGGGTTAAGTGCAGAGGAGCAACTGTGTCTATAGTGCTGGAAAAGAGCGAATTTCTGTTGCAACATCGAGTTTGTAACAAAGTTCGTAGAAATAAGGAGGAAGAAGGCAGGGTCGGCGTGACTGGGACTCGTGGTTTATTCAAATCTCTCGTGGTACAAAAATAAAGTCACGCTCACAGCGCTATCAACAACTCAGTTTCCTATAACTTGTTCATAACAATCTCTCTGGGATGGTAACACAAGCCGCCGCTCCTTAGCTGAGTAGAGGCTTCTGGTGGGGGTGTAGACTCGTAGGAGCGAGTCGAAGTATGCGGGTGCTGAGCTTGCGGTGGATCTATAAGCAAGCGTCAAAGCCTTGAACTTAATGCGGGCAGCGAGTGGTAGCCAGTGCAGAGAGATGAAGAGAGGTGTGACATGGGCCCTTTTGGGCTCGTTGAAGACAAGACGTGCCGCTGCATCCTGAATCATTTTAAGTGTTTTGATTGCACACGATGGAAGTCCAGCCAGAAGCGCATTGCAGTAGTCAAGCCTAGAAATGACCAGGGCTTGGACAAGAAGCTGTGTTGCATGCTCTGTAAGGAACGGTCTGATCTTTCTGATGTTGTGCAGCGCAAACCTGCATGACCGAGCGGTCTTTGAAATGTGGTCTTTGAAGGACAGCTGGTCATCAAAGATTACTCCAAGATTTCTGACAGACTCTGAAGGGGTAATCAAAGATGAACCTAGCTGGATGATGAAGTTATGTTATAAAGTCAGATTAGCAGGGAAGACGAGAAGCTCAGTCTTTGCTAGGTTGAGCTGCAGGTGATTGAGCTGCAGGTGATGTTGTTTCATCCATGACGAGATTTCTGTTAGACAGCGTGAGATTTGTGCAGCTACTGTGGGATCATCTGGTTGAAATGAAAGGTAGAGCTGTGTGTCATCAGCATAGCAATGGTATGAGAAGCCATATGCCTGTATGATGGATCCCAGTGATGTAGTGTAAATGGAGAAGAGGAGAGGTCCAAGCACTGAGCCCCGAGGAACCCCCGTGGTTAGTTGATGTGCTTTGGATACCTCCCCTCTCCAGGCAACCTTGAAAGACCTACCTGTGAGATAGGTTTTTTAAGCAGTGGGGTTACCCGAGCCTGCTTGAATGTGGTAGGGAAGATACCGGTGCAGAGAGATGTATTGATGATGTGTGTGAGTGCTGGTAGGAGTGTAGGAGAGATGGTTGTAGGAGGTGTGAGGGGATGGGATCTAGGGGGCAAGTAGTAGGATGACTGGAGAGGAGAAGTTTAGATACTTCTGACTCAGTGAGTGTAGAGAAGGAGGAGAGAAGATGTTTGGCTGTGGATGTGGCTGATCTAAAATCCTGTGTGTGTGGAGGTGAGAACTGACTGCTGATGATTGTTGTTTTATCAGTGAAGAAATGGGCAAAAACTTCGGCAGATAAAGAGGTGGTGGGAGATGGTGGAGGGGGACAGAGGAGAGAGTTGAATGTTCTGAAAAGTGTGCGAGTGTTTGAGGTGCTTTTGATTTTGTTTTGGAAAAATGAGGATTTAGCCGCAAGGACATCATCTGAGAAGGATGAGAGCAGAGATTTGTACTTACCCAGGTCAGATGGGTCGTTTGATTTTCGCCATTTTCTCTCTGCTGCCCTGAGTTTGGTCCGGTGTTCGCAAAGAACATCAGATAACCAAGGGTTAGAGGGAGTAGGGCGTGCTGGCCTAGAAGATAGAGGGCAGATACTATCGAGACAAGAAGTTCAAGTAGAACATAACGTGTCTGTTGCAGTGTTGACATCCATAGATGAGAATTGTGTGGGTGAGGGAAGGGAGGATGATACAGCAGAGGAGAGATGAGAGGGAGAAAGAGAGTGCAGGTTTCGTCTGAAAGTAACTGGTAGAGGGACTGGAGGTGAGTAGTAAGTTGTAGATTAAATGTAGATTAAATGTGATGAAGTAATGATCTGAGGTGTGTAAGGTTTTCACCAAAATGTTATCCATAGTGCAGTTGCGTGTGTAGATGAGGTCAAGTTGGTTGCCAGATTTGTGGGTGTGTGAAGTGATGAGGAGTTTGAGATAAAATGAGGCTAGCAGGGAGTGGAAATCTGTAGCATAAGGTTTGTCCAGGTGAATGTTGAAATCGCCAAGGATTACAAGTGGGCTGCCATCCTCTGGGAAAGAGGACAGCAGCACATCCAGTTCCTCAACAAAGGTGGCCAATTGACCTGGGGGGCGGTAAATGACTACAAGATGGATTTTAACGGGAGTTGTAACTGTAATAGCATGGTATTCAAATGCATTGTTATTGCATAGAGAGGTGTGGGTTGAGTATTTCCAATTGTTAGAAATGAGAAGACCTGTTCTTTAAACAGCCGTGGTTATAATTCAAATACAGTTTGCTAACACAGTAAAATTATGAGTAGATAAATAAGTACAAAATCGAAATGTATCCTCCTTCTAGCACGTAATAAAAAGCAATACAGCGAAACCATTCAACTGTAAAAATGTAATCGATTTAATAAATAACAAATATAATACAGATGAACAAACAATAAAGCTTGGACTGCTGAATATTCGATCCCTTTCCCCAAAAGCACTTATTGTTAATGATATGATTACAGATCATAACCTAGATGTGCTGTGTTTGACAGAAACCTGGCCAAAACCTGACGACTACATTCATTTAAATGAGTCCACCCCCCAAGATTATTGTTATAAATACGAGCCGCGTCTGAAAGGTAAAGGGGGAGGTGTTGCTGTAATTTATAATAATATCTTCAGTATTACTCAGAAGTCTAGTCTCAAATATAATTCCTTTAAAGTTTTGGTGCTTTATGTAACGTTATGTAGTGTAATTGATAAATCCCGTTTAACATTTGTGCTGGCTACTGTATACAGGCCACCAGGGCACCACACAGACTTTACCAAAGAATTTGTTAGTACTGGCTACAGATAAAATCCTAATTGTTGGTGATTTCAATATCCATGTAGACAATGAAAAAGTAGCATTGGGATTGGCATTTAGAGACATTCTAAACTCTATTGGAGTTAGGCAACATGTGACAGGACCTAATACTGTCACATGGAATAAATGTTGATACCGTTGAAATTCTGCAGCAGAGCGATAACATCTCAGATCATTACCTAGTATCGTGTATACTTAATGTAGCAAAGGCTGCAAAACCGTCCCGTTGATTCAAATATGGCAGGACTATCACCGCTGCCACTAAAGATTGCTTTGTAAATAAACTTCATCATCAGTTTCATCTAGAGCCTAGAGGAACTTGATGTTGTAACAGAAACTATTGACTCTCTCTTTTCCAGCACTTTAGACACAGTTGCTCCTCTACGCTTAAAGAAGATTAAAGAAAATAGTCCAACGCCGTGGTACAACGAGCACACCTGGGCCCTTAAAACAGCAGCCAGAAAAATGGAGTGCAGCTGGAAGAAAACAAAACTGGAAAGAAAGCATGATTGCGTACAGAAAGGCCGTAAAAACTGCTAGATCTGCTTATTTCTCGACTCTCTTAGAAGAAAACAAACACAACCCTAGGTATTTATTTGATACAGTGGCTAAATTAACAAGAAATAAAGCTTCAACGCCTGACGTTTGCAAACAGCACAGCAGTAATGACTTTATGAACTTCTTTACATGCAAGATTGATAATATTAGGAAGAAAATTATAACTATGCAACCATCTACTACAGTATCGCATCAGACAGTGCATTGTTGTGTCACTGAGGAAAAATTCCACTCATTCACTGCTATAGATGATTAAAAAACTCCACAAGTAGTAACCTAGAATACTGTCTAACACTTGATGGCTGCTCTGTCAAGTCCTCGTCATCAGTTAGGAACCTGGGTGTGCTCTTTGATACCAATCTTTCATTTGAAAGCCAAGTTTCTAGCATCTGTGAAACTGCATTCTACCATCTTAAAAATATATCTAAATTACGGCACATGCTTTCAATGCAAAATGCTGAACAGTTAGTTATGCGTTCATGACTTCAAGGCTAGATTATTGTAATGCTCTACTGGATGGTTGCCCTGCTCGCATAATAAATAAACTGCAGCTGGTCCAAAACGCAGCAGCTCGAGTTCTAACTAGAACCAGGAAGTATGACCATATTAGCCCGGTTCTGTCAACACTGCATTGGCTCCCTATTAAACATCGCATACATTTAAAAATCTTGCTAATTACTTACAAAGCACTAATTTTTTTAGCTCCCCAGTACTTGAGCAAGCTCTTAACGCATTATACTCCATCACGTCTATTGCGGTCACAAAATTCCGGCCAGTTGATAATACCTAGAATATCAAAATCAACTGCAGGTGGTCGATCCTTTTCCTATTTAGCACCTAAACTCTGGAACAGTCTTCCTAGCATTGTTCAGGAAGCAGACACACTCTGTCAGTTTAAATCTAGACTAAAATCACTTTACTATGGCATACAAATAGAACATTATCAATTTCTATTATTCAAATCAGTTAAATGATTGTTAGGCTGCATTAACTAGGTCAGCCGGAACCAGGAACACTTCCCATAACACCTGATGTACTCGTTACATCATAAGAAGAATGGCATCTACGCTAATGTTTGACTCTTTGTTTATCCCGAGGTTTACTGCAGTCGGCTGGATCCAGGCCTTATCCAGATCAGATGGTGGACCTGCGACTGGACATGACCAACGCATACCTGAAATGTCTGCAGAGACCGTGTCAATTAAACTCCACCCTGTAAATGACGCATCGACACAACATCCTCATTAAACCCGTCTCCGGCATGATGACTCCAATCTTTCGAATAAACTTACGAATATCTTTCGAATATCTTTTCGACTTCTGAACTGTAATGTTGCCAGAATCATAATCATACACTATTTGTTTGTCGACCAGAGGAGAACTGGCACCCTTGCCACCGTCGCCTTTGTCTTTTGGCTTGCTCAGTTGGGGACACTAAAATTTCAATCATACTACTGATCTGCCCGCATTGACACTATATGATAATTGAAATGAGCTGGATGATATTACTGTTTTCTCCAGAGCGGCTGTACATTCAATTCTGTTGCATCGTTTTCCTGTTTAACACTGTGAAGCTGCTTTGAAACAATTGGCATTGTAAAAAGCGCTATATAAATAAAGGCAACTTGACTTGACTAAAGTCTGTATGGTGCCCTGGGGGCCTGTATACAGTAGCCAGCACAAATGTCAAATGGGATTTATCATTTATACTACATAACATTACGTAAAGCACCAAAACTTCAAAGTTATTATATTATATTATCAAATTATATTTGAAACTAGACTTCTGAGTAATACTGAAGATATTATGGTAACGCTTTTGATTACAGCCCGGAAAGTACTGCGTAAGTAAAGCGAATTTACAGCATAACTTTCGGTAATTATAGTGTAACTATAAAGTAAGTGCGTGTAGTTAATATGTAATATTTGGGGAATAAAGGGGTAACTATCAGGAAAATTAACAAATTATTTATACTGTAAGTATTTTTTAATTAAGGGGTAATTATCCATGTAGTTACAGGCTAAGTATGAATCTACGGGCTGTAAATTAAAGTGGTGCTTGTTCCCCTCGTTTCATGTAGTTACAGGGTAAGTATGACTCTATGGGCTGTAAATTAAAGTGGTGCTTGTTCCCCTCGTTTCATGTAGTTACAGGATAAGTATGACTCTATGGGCTGTAAATTAAAGTGGTGCTTGTCCCCCTCTTATTTCATGTAGTTACAGGGTAAGTATGACTCTACGGGCTGTAAATTAAAGTTGTGCTTGTTCCTCTCTTGTTTCATGTAGCTACAGGGTAAGTACAATAAAAACACGTACACAATCTGATATCACTTGGAAATCTTTATTTGAGAAACAACTTTTTTAAAACAGATTTACAACACTTATTAGTTTCTCTTGCTTGGCTTCTCCTCCTCTTGTTCCTCTTCTTATTCGTTCTTGCCACAGATGAATCTTAAGAAGGAATCCTATGTCACTCTAGCTATTCTGTAGCTATATTATGTATTTAAAGAAAATACAGTGCATGCAGAAATGTCCTCACTGTTTACTAATCTTTTACCCTCATGCCATCCGAGATGTATACGACTTTCTTTCTTCAGATGAACACAGAAAAATAAATAATCTCTGATAATGAAAACTCATTTGGGTTCCTAAAAGTTGAAGCATCAAACAGCACATACAGCAATAACTACAGCAATCCATACGATCCCAATTGAAGAATCAATGTCTTCTGAAGTGAAACATTAAGTGTTTGTAAGAAAAATACCAATATTTAAAAAAAAAATTTAAACGGTAAACTATCGCTTCCGACCAGGAGTCATCTGCGTGAATGAGAGGGTTGAGTTCACGCTTGACGTAACCTGAAGCGTGGTCACACGTATGTCGGATGCTGTCTGTTTTTATTTAAATTTAATTAACGTCCACAACAGTAAACAAACAATAACATAATATATGATAATAGCAATGAGAAACAAACAAGACTAGAAGACAGAGATGCCAGAGAGACAGAGTCGCCACTTGCGCGAGAACGTCATGAAAGCTTGAAGCTTCTTTACTCACGCACGCGCTGGTAACAGTTGGTCGGATGTGAAAAGAATAGTAAATTATGAGATCATCTCTGGATGTACTTTTTCTTTTAATAAATAATAATGCAGAAAATTCAACACAGACATGAGACATGAGATTGCTCTTAAGATCCATCAGTGGAAAAAACGAAAAAGAAGAAAGGAACAAGAGTAGGAGAAGAAACAATTAAAAGAAACAAAAAAGGGACAAAACGTGCCACTTTCTGTATATATAAATATTCCAGGCTGCAACACATTAACAGCATAAATGCATTAACTCCAGATATGAGGTCAAAGCAAACAGGTTTCCAGAAATAGCAACAACTTTTGAGCATACAACTGCCTTAAGGAGTTTTAAAACCAGTGAGGTCCCAAATTTGAGCTATTTAGGGGGGTTCGGGGGGAAGAAAATTTATATTTCTCTGATCTACATATGTGCATTTTAAGATGTTTGAAGGCTAAAATGAATAATAAATAGTTTTTAAAAACATGTTGGGCAGTAGATTATCTGTCATACATGCTCTCTCCTCATTTCATCACATTCTCATTTCTATCACTCTCCTGATTTCCATCACTCTTTCACTTTATCTCAGTCTCCTTCTCTTGCCCTGTCTCTTCCCCTCCTAAAGCTGAGCTCTGACTGATATTTTTTTTCATCTGTGTCAGTGAAGAAAGTAAACCAGTTAACTGATATTTAGCCTATATTTTATTAAGCATTTTCTTAGATAAGTTAATTCACTGAAGGCTACGAACGCTAGGTAAATACGTTTAATAAATTAATTCACAATATGTACACACACATTCATAATCTTATGCCTAATCTGAAGAAGATCGGCTTCGTTAATGTCCTTTTTTAATTCAAAATGGCAAAATTAGTCAAAATTTTATTAGTTTGCCTGATTATTTTTGTCGATTGTTTAACATTTCTATAGTAAAACAGCTGTCAAATATGAAATGTTGAGTTTAGCTATCTCGCACCGTTTACTGAAGCATGTGAAATGCGAATTCACGCTCAACAGTGTCTGTGAACCTAAAGCCCGTCTACTTTAATTTGATTGGTCATCTCAAATATTTTGACATTGACGAGCGGTGACAGACCGAAGATGAAACAGATTCTCAGATGAGAAGATATCCTTGCAGCACTAAAGTGTTACTCTATTAGTATATTATTTCACAACATTTATTATATACACCTCTGAAAAATACAGAGGTCCGGATCATCGGTGACCTCATAGCTGGCTAGGGCCATGATTACAGTCGTGTAGGCAGCCTATAGTTTACCTCTTCAGGTAAACACTTTAGTTTACATGGTCGGAGCTATTCAGTCTGGTTCAGCTAGTTTCGCCACAGAGCCTTATACTGTACACATGATGTTGTGCTTGTATTCAAATGGATAAAGCGACTGCCTGGCGCTCGTTATCACTTCAATAGAGCGGCGAAAGCAGCGAACGAGTTTGTCAGCACTGTGCGTGAGACGATCCAGCTGCTCTGGCGCTGCGACTGCTGGATCTATTTATTTATTAATTTATCTGAGGTGCCGGAGCACAGTTCCGGACTGTTCTGGCCCACTTTAACCCCTGAGTATAACATAGGGGACATGCATACACACAGGAATATATCATATACATTCTGGAATAGTTTAATTTTGAGGTAAATGAAGAGAATGACTGTCTATGTGTATTAGCTGAGTTCTCACACGCCACATGGCCTTCACAGTGGGGAGGGGCACATGAGTAGATTAAGATCTTGTTGACGTCACAAGGGATCTTCAAGGTGTTTTTGCTCAGCATCAGCCAACGCCTCAAAGGTGACAACAGGCTCGTAAACACCAGACCGGCCGGACCCTGGTCAATGGTGTAGCCCAGATGGAATTTTATTCATATGTATATAGAAATACAGACTGCTAGAATTTACATGTGCTCATACACACTAACTTGCTTGCACTAAAATACCTGCTTTATTTGACTATTTTCTGATTGGGTAATTTCCCGTGTTTTCTGTTCATGAGTGGGCGGGGCTTAGGAGATGTGCGCAGCACTTGCAGCTTGCGTTAGTTCACTAAAAATATGATAAAGTACACCCAGTATTATGGATGACAAATCGTTGTGCTCTTCTGGGATGCTTATCTACTTGTCTGAAGGTAAATTGTTAATTTTTGTGTTTATACTGTGTGTATTCAATATGACATAATGCTGGAAGAAGTGCTAATCGCGAATAGCATGTTAGCATACAGTTAGTGACTGTTAAATGTTTGCACACGATGTTATGGTCACCAGTAATGTTTGTAATTTATTTTATAAGTTACATGGACTGATGATATAATATTTTACACAGGAAACGGAGAGTTGTTTCTTTAGTCATTTGTTTATTGACCTCTTCATCTATTCCCTCTGATGATTCGTGACGTTGAATACTCTTCACTGGATTCCGTGTTGAACTGTTATCTGCCATCTGCCTGAACTTGCCACCCTCTACAGTTGTGCCTGACGTTCGTTGTAACTGGACTTCAAACATCTGCTCAGGTCGTGAGTACTACAAAGCCTGTGAGGTTACACTATTTTTGGGTTTGCTTTTAAAGTAAAGGGGGCAGTTTTTTCGTTTTTGACCACCATGACTTCAAGCCACATCATAGGCCTTCAACTAATTTTTGTTTAAGACTGAGCGAATGAGAGACAGGTGTGTGTGTGTGTGGGCCCACTTGATATACTGACATTCTACTGATTTGCATTTTCATTGATCTTGTGTCAGTTGAATAGAGGGTTCATATTCGAACTGTTTTATTTTGTATTGTATATTGTTTAACTGTTTTTTTTGTCCATTTCAAACCAGTACTTCCCTCTACTGAATACTATATCTCTTGTTTACTTCAGTAAAGTGTATATAATTTCTCCCATTCACATTCTGTTGTGTTATTTGAAGTTACAACAGTTAACTAAAAGGTCACATTCCTAGTGGGATAATTGAAAGTAAACTTAAAATTACTGCTAAAGGGAGGCACAAAGGGAATAAGCTTTGTTTAAAACAAATAGTTATAAAAAAGAAACTTAACACTGAAGTTATTTGTTTTATTAGTATTTATTTTTTTAACCAGACCCAGGGCCCTATCTCGTGTTACATTTACTAAAGTAGTTTTGCTACCTATAGTACTATAACCAGCACAGGGATAAGGGGTTACAATAGTTTATATGTAAAGGTCAAAAAGGCTAAAATCATTTCTGAGATTCTCAGCCTAACGAGTCCCATGGTACATCATTATGCTTCGATCATTGGGCTCAAGGAGAACAGATATGATGCCCATTCCGCTTATCATGTCTCAGATTAAGTCCGAGGACTGGTTTGTCACATTCAATCTAAAGAACGCTTACTTCCATATTTCCATCCTACAACACAAGAAATTCCTGAAGTTCGCTTTCGGGGGCAAAGCATACCAAAATCGGGTTCTTCCTTTCGGCCTAGCTTTACCCCCTCGCACTTTCACGAAATGTATTAATGCAGCTCTGTCTCCTTTGGGACTTCAGGCCATCCATATTCCCATTTACATAGACGACTGGTTAATATTAGCCCAGTCTCAGTATGGAATTCCAAAGCTGCCAAAATTAAACTTACCCTACGGACAAAGAAATGTAAAAATACATAAATTCCCTACTCAGGAGATGACATCTCAGTATAGAGATGTGTGGTCATGCTCAACCACAAAGTGTTTGGGGTTGAGACTCCAACTAGAGTATGCTTCCTTCAGTTCAGATAATTACTTTTCTAGGAGTCGTTTGGGACTCGTTCACGATGCAGGCATGATTGTCTCCTGCACGTATCAAGTTGATTCTGGCAGTAGTAACCGTTTCTCTACTGGTCTTTCCCCATACATGCTTAGCGGCTATAGCTGCCTTCCACGCACCGTTAAGTGGGGGACCACTGGGGAAGCACCACTTGGTAACTAATTTCCTTTGTGGCACTTTGTGGATGAGGCCCGTGGCTCAGGTTACCCGGCTTGGGACCTACCAGTAACATTAGGAGGGATGTCCCTTGCACTCTTCGAGCCCTTGGACTCTGCATCAGATAAAGATTGTCTTGAGTTGTGCCTGACCAGCTTCACACCAGGACAGGCATTTGTCAGTATGGCGAAGTGGGTATTTCATTATCCAAAGTGTCATCATTGGACACAGCACAAGTTCCCTCGAAAGGGAACATCTCAGAGAAGAGAACGAGGCACTGCATCCCATTACCATATTTCCTACATACCTGGGAGTGGCTTGCTTCACCCTATCAGAAGCTGAAGCTATTGCCGGTTTCCCTTTGTAGCTTCCATATTATGCTATCACACGTCACAAGCTGACACAGCACGGATCAAGATTAAACTAGTTGCACACGTGCTTCAGACACAGTAACGCAGAGTCTTTCCCCAAAGTAACCTCATTGGATGCAGCGCCTCGTTCCCTTCTCAGGGAACCATGGTTACATGTGTAACTTGAGACGTTTTTAAATGCATTTTAAAATGCATTTAATGCAGTTGACTCATTTAATTGCTTTGAAATTATGACATTTCATTCTGTTCAGTGTGACTTCTGATGCAAACATATTTCAAAGATTTGCATAAAGTTAAACAAGATTACTGTCATAACTGGAGAAAAAAAAAGAGAAAAGAAACACACAAAACAAAAATAACTCACTATTCTGCTCGGATATTCTGTCACATCTGGTTGTCAATCACATGCACAACAAGGAAGATGACAATTCAAACTGCCTTTAATAAATCCATAAGTAAATCCATATACAGGCAAATGAAGAAGCACAATTATACATTGAAAATACCAGACAAACAGAGAATGAAACAGAAGAACATATATCTGGTGCTGGGGTGATGAGGTGATAGAAGACAGTTGGTGGTGATTGAAGAATGCGTGGAGGTGGTGGACCAGGAAGGATTCTGGTTAATGTAGTGCTGAAGGTGACAGATGATCGTGACAATACGATCCCTCCCAGAAAAGCGCGATCTCACACCGGCAGATGAATGAAGGAGAGGGCTCTGGTGGACAACAAGAGTCCGGGAGAGGGAAAAAGCAGCAGGAAGAGCCGGCCACGAGCAGGAAGAGCCAGATGGTGACCCAGGCCACAGCCAGGATGGCGTCCCACGGCGGTGTGGATGGAGGGAGGAGCCAAGGTGGTGAAGGTCTCAATGGCAACTTGGGGACAAGTTGAGGTGAGGAAGCCAATGGATGTGGGGCCCACTGTGCAGATGGAGCGGAACAATGCTGGAGGTTTCAAAGGCTGTGACGGAGCCACAGTGACAACCCCTCGTACTCCATGATGACTCCCATGTTGATGGATGGTGTTGCCGGCTCACACACCTGGTCAAACACAGCTCAGGTTCCGGGGTTCTCAGGTTCTCTAAAAATGAATTCCTTGACAGAGTGATCTTCCTGCTCGAGACACAACAAAGAACTGAGGGAATGTCGATGGTGATGGAGAAAAAAAAAAGAGAAAAGAAACACACAAAACAAAAATAACTCACTATTCTGCTCGGAAATTCTGTCGTATCTGGTTGTCAATCACACGCACAACAAGGAAGATGACGATTCAAACTGCCTTTAATAAATCCATAAGTAAATCCATATCCAGGCAAATGAAGAAGCACAACCATTCATTGAACCCGACAAACAGAGAATGAAACAGAAGAACATATATCTGGTGCTGGGGAGATGAGGACTGCATTCGAAACCACATACTTCCCTACTATATAGTAGGGAAAAAGCAGTAGGCGAATGAATAGTATGTCCGCAGATTGTCGGGGGGCCGTCATAATGGTCTTCCTCATCCTCTGGATCAACAATGTTACCGTTGAGAAGAGCAGCAATGAGGGATGTGATGGATGGCAAAAACAGGCAAAGATGTGCACAGTGACCAGCTGCTTTATCTAAATAAAGCTGCACAATGGCACAGCTGTGTTGAGATGGCAGCAGGACGTGGGGTTCAGCGCCTGATTGTTAAAACAATAAGTTTGAATAAAGCTTTGTTTCATGTGTTGTTGACTTTATTTATTTATTATGATGGTTACTTTTATTCATTCTTTTACTAATTTATACATGTTTCATATTGTTGTCAGTAAATAAAATATAATATTTTAATTAACTAATGCATTAATTAGCTTATGTCAGTTCTCCTGGAAAATTGACTGTTGCTGTGCAGATATTTGCTATTTTAGCATCAAGTTGTGGTTTATTGTTTTGCATATTTGCTCCCAAATGTTACATAATTTTGTTAAAACCAGAGAAGAACACAAATAATCAAATGATGGGTAAATCTTCATCTAAATCGCTTTAAAGGTTAAGCATGTAATTATGTAAATAAAGTTAGTTAAATTCATGCACAAATTGAAAGAACTCGCCATTGGCTGTTGCATCACTTGTATTCGCTTACATTGTATTGAGGGGCAGTGCTACGTAATCGCCAGCAGTTTTACGATGCCTCGCTGCTGGTAAGCTGCTTTGCTGATCGCTCTTAATAACTAAGTTTGAATTGTTTTCAAGTGCAAAGCTGAACTTTTATACTACACACAAGTTTACTGCTTTTGTCTGTCAGCTCCTAGTTCTGTCATTTGAGTCAAATATGTGTTATTTGTGACGATAAAATGAGGAGTGTGTGTATTAACTTACTTGTGAACTCCAAACTCTGTTTATTTAAGACTTCTCATGCAACGTCAATGCTGTGCCTCTAACGGACAATGTCTTTCTCAGGTATGTGTTTTTGTCATGTTCTGTGTATGAATTGTTAGCCGAATTGAGTGTTAGCGATTACCACACGTGCTGTATCGCATGTGCTGAGCTGTTTAACTGCGCCATTTTAGGTCTGCGTGTTCTTTCCTTTCTGTATTTCTTTTATACAAAAATATGAAAAATATTGGTCACTAGAGTTTATAGTTTCTTTGCATTAATGTAATATGATGAGAATTGAGAATAAAAGATACTGTTTTATATTCTATTTTCTTTAAGGTATGTCTTATTCAGAATTTTGTCCACTATATGTTCACAAACACTTTGAGAAAATGTATATTCAGCAGTTTCATGACATCGATGCTGTGCCTCTCACCAGCCTTTTGGCCGTGTTTTTCTCAGGCCAATAAAAGAAGCCTTGAGTGACCATCCACCTGATTCTCAGCGTGAATTAATACATCAACACAGTCACATATGTATTCTAATAATTTTAACTGAGAAAACAAACAGTTACGTATCCAAAAGACTATACACATTGACACATTGGGCCAGATTTACTAACAGTTTGCACTAGCGCAAACCCTCTTTTGGCATTAACCCCTTGCCTGTCACCCCCCATTTTGGCAAGTGGGGCATTTTGACATACCCCAAAAAAAAGGGTTTCAGGGTGGGTATGGGTGAAAAGGAGCGAGGACTGAAGTGAAGGAAGAAATAAGGTTTTAGTTAAATAATAAAACAAAACTACCCACGAGGGGGAAAACCAAAACATACCACACACAAGGAACCAGAAGACATGAAGCAAGGCAGGGAACAGAAGACAACGATCCAGCACAGTACAGCAAAACTAAAGACTAAATAGGGAGTAAACAAGTCAATTAATGAGGGAAGACAGGTGGGGCAAATTAATCAATAATCAGGTAACAAGAGGGGCAGGGTCAAGACAATAGACATGAGAGCACATGGCACAAGGAACACGTGACAAACCATGTACTCACACAAAACATGACAAACACAAGCACATGGCCAGCAATGACAAATACCAGCCATGTGCTTAAACAAAGACAAGACAGACATGTGACATTACCCCCTCCTTACAGAGCGGCTACCAGACGCTCCACCAGAAAACACAAAAAGTTCAGGAGGGAGGTGGAAAAAAAAAGTCAGAGCAGATGGGACCGCCCAGAAAGTCCTAGAAAGGACCAGGGAGGGGCAGGAGAGTTGAACCAAGGAGGCTCAGGTGGGCCTGGAATCCTGGCAGATGACCAGGGCGGGACGGGAGGGACCGGACAGGTGGGCTCCGGTGGCTCTGGAGTCCCGGCCGAGGGCCAGGGCGGGACGGGAGGGCCAGGGAGGGACGGACCAGGCGGGTTCCGGTGGCACTGGAGTCCCGGCGGAGGGCCAGGGTGGGTCGGGCGGGTCTGGATCCCTAGCAAGAAGTCAGGCGGGTCAGCATGCTTGACAGAGACTGGCTGGGCAGGAAATTTGAGCGGAAACAGCAGCCTCTCTGGACTCGTGGCAGGAGCTGGAGCCCTCTCTGGACTCGGGACATGGGCTGGAGCCCTCTCTGGAATCTGGACATGGGCTGGAGCCCTCTCTGGACTCGGGACACGGGGTGGAGCCCTCTCTGGAATCTGGACATGGGCTGGAGCCCTCTCTGGACTCGGGACACGGGCTGAAGCCCTCTCTGGACTCGGGCTGGAGCCCTCTCCGGACTCGGGACACGGGCTGGAGCCCTCTCTGGACTCGGGACACCACCTGTTTTTTGACCTTGTCTGTACTTTTGACTATAATTGTGGATTACCCTTCATTAAAGCTGCGTTTGGATCCTCTACCTTTGTGTCTCGGAGCAGTACGTAACAATATTAAAACCTACTATCTAAAGTCTTTCTAGCAAACAGATAAAGAAAAAAAGCATGCTTTTGGTACCTTATGTGAAATAAAATATAGCTCCTGGTGTGACAGATGCATTAAAGCTACAGTTAGCATCAAGCTACATAACACAAAATAAAAGATTAATAAAAGAAACGCCGCCTCAACAGATAAATATGTACGCCTGCTTCTGTAGCCCCACCCACCGACTCGTGGAGCTAAACAGATCATGCTACCGAGCTATAAACATGCCGATGAGAGTAATACATTGCGCTGTGCCTGGTTGTGGAAGAACACAGTCCCTGCATAAGCTTCCTTCGGATTCTATTATTAGGAATGAGTGGTTGAACGTTATTTTTAATGAAGTTCCAGCTCACGTGCATAAGACATTGCATGTTTGTTCGCTTCATTTCACCGCGGAATCGTTTGTAAACAAGATACAGGTTTAGACTGGGTTTGCAGACATATTGAGATTAAAACACAATGCTGTGCCTTCTATATTGGATCCGACAGGAATGGTGCAACACACTTATGTGAGTAAAACATGTTTTTTATTTGTGATAGTATTGCAATGTTACAGATCGTATTGATTATGTGTACGTGTCTAACTGAACATACCTTAGCACACTGTCAAAGGCTGAAGAATCCTTTATTTGTAATGCTGTTGGTTCATTGTAATTCGGGATCAGACTTGGACATGTATGGGCCAGTGCTCGCAAAGCCCAACATCCCGGGGCTATGTGTTTTTCAGATGGGCTACCGAAACGTAAGCCGGCCTGCCGACAGGCTATGTTAAATAGTGAAATAACATTCCTTTCTTGATGTGCGTTGTTCACACTCTTGACTTGATATTTGAAGGGTGCGCGCACACGTGTATGTGTATGTGTGTACGGTTTCGCGGTTATATCCACTGATCGGGCGGGCCAAGTAATAAAAAAATTACATTCCAATCAATCGTGGGTGGATGAGAGATGAATCATTGTGTTTGTTTGATAAAGACATTTTGCGAGCCCAGTGAGCGAATCATTCCGGTTGCTGTTTCTCCACATGCTTTCAAAACAATTCCCACATGTACTGACAGGGAAGCTGAAGCTCATTATATATGCAAATCTTATCCAATCCTAGACGTGGGCGTTTACTTCCAAGTCTTCAGTGCGGCACGGCCATAAAAACCAAACGTTTCTTAAAAGAGCCTCAAAACCAGGGTGGCCTCCACCACTGAGGACTTCCTCTCAGGGATTACTCTCTTAAATTCTGTGAGTTCTCAAAATTGGATGATGCCAGACTAAAAAACATCTATTGGGTTTGTGCATGGGGTGACCAAGAGATGGACTTACCAGAGATGAGAGACTACTCATGGAGGGAATACGTTTCCCTCTGTATTAACTCATTACAAGATCCCGCTCCATTCCTTGATCCAGCTCTAGTCTTCATGCGTGCCCGAAAGATGTTTTCAAGCAGCACTGACCTGGGAGTGAAAGTGGTGGATCCTGCTGTTATTCCCATCTGAGGGGCTCTGAAGAAATCTTTCCTTAGCCTGGCCCCCACATTCCAAGCCCATTCCAGAGTCTGAAATCTCAGAGTTCACTCCAGTGAGTAATGTTCTCAAACCTGTTCCAGTGTGAGAAATTCCTGCTTCAAGGAGAACAGCATTGCCAATTACAATGGTCACAATGCTTCCAGTGAGTGCTCCTCCTGAGTCTGCTCCAGTGAGGAAAATTCCTGTGTCCATTCCAGTGAGTGAAATCCTTGAATCTGCTCCTCCCGAGTCTGCTCCAGTGAGGAAAATTCCTGTGTCCATTATGTGCGTATGCAATTTTCCATGCACATATCGTAATTTATAAAAAAATAAACAAATATGCAAATATGTGTTCACCGTATGGACATACCGTATGTAGATGGTGCATACACACTCTGTTACTGGAGTATGCAAAGTAATGAAGTAAACAGAATTATTTAAACTGTTTTAGGCTACGTCTGATATACACATTTAGATTAAATATGCCACTCTCATTAAGCAAACTCGAATAATGATCAATGATGCGCACTTACTCCGTCTAAGCAGATCACTTAGCAATATAGATGGTATAATGACAGAAGGACTCATTCGCTGATTGAACAGTCCATTGGCCGGTTTGAATAAGTCCGTTCAAACAATATCTACTGTACAACCTGTGCAGCAAGCAGATGCTGTTGGTTTCGTGCACAGACAGACATTAGCCTAATGATAACCACATTTGTGGTCTTTCCAATTTTATGAAAAATATTTTCATGGATTTTTTTTTTTTTTTGCAATTAAAAATACTATTTGGCCAGTGGAAAAGAGTCAAGTCACCTTTATTTATATAGCGCTTTTTACAATGCCGACTGTTTCACAGCAGCTTCACAGTGTTAAACATGAAAATAACGCAACAGAATTTGATTTCGGCTGTACAGCTGCTCTGGAGAAAACGGTGATGTCATCCAGCTCATTTCAAATTTTCATATAGTGTCAATGCAGGCAGATCAATAATATACAGGTGCTGGTCATATAATTAGAATATCATCAAAAAGTTGATTTATTTCACTAATTCCATTCAAAAAGTGAAACTTGTATATTATATTCATTCATTACACACAGGCTGATATATTTCAAACGTTTATTTCTTTTCATTTTGATGATTATAACTGACAACTAAGGAAAATCCCAAATTCAGTATCTCAGAAAATTAGAATATTACTTAAGACCAATACAAAGAAAGGATTTTTAGAAATCTTGGCCAACTGAAGAGTATGAACATGAAAAATATGAGCATGTTCAGCACTCAATACTTAGTTGGGGCTCCTTCTGCCTGAATTACTGCAGCAATGCGGCGTGGCATGGAGTCGATCAGTCTGTGGCACTGCTCAGGTGTTATGAGAGACCAGGTTTCTCTGATAGTGGTCTTCAGCTCTTCTGCATTGTTGGGTCTGGCATATTGCATCTTCCTCTCGGTTAAGGTCAGGCGAGTTTGCTGGCCAATTAAGAACAGGGATACCATGGTCCTTAAACCAGGTACTGGTTGTTTTGGCACTGTGTGCAGGTGCCAAGTCCTGTTGGAAAATGAAATCTGCATCTCCATAAAGTTGGTCAGCAGCAGGAAGCATGAAGTGCTCTAAAACTTCCTGGTATACGGCTGCGTTGACCTTGGACCTCAGAAAACACAGTGGACCAACACCAGCAGATGATATGGCACCCCAAACCATCACTGACTGTGGAAACTTTACACTGGACCTCAAGCAAAGTGGATTGTGTGCCTCTCCTCTCTTCCTCCAGACTCTGGGACCCTGATTTCCAAAGGAAATGCAAAATTTACTTTCATCAGAGAACATAACTTTGGACCACTCAGCAGCAGTCCAGTCCTTTTTGTCTTTAGCCCAGACGAGACGCTTCTGACGCTGTCTGTTGTTCAAGAGTGGCTTGACACAAGGAATGCGACAGCTGAAACCCATGTCTTGCATACGTCCGTGCGTAGTAGTTCTTGAAGCACTGACTCCAGCTGCAGTCCACTCTTTGTGAATCTCCCCCACATTTTTGAATGGGTTTTGTTTCACAATCCTCTCCAGGGTGCAGTTATCCCTATTGCTTTTACACTTTTCTACCACATCTTTTCCTTCCCTTCGCCTCTCTATTAATGTGCTTGGACACAGAGCTCTGTGAACAGCCAGCCTCTTTTGCAAGGTGTCAATGGTCGTCTTTTGGACAACTGTCAAGTCAGCAGTCCTCCCCATGATTGTGTAGCCTACAGAACTAGACTGAGAGACCATTTAAAGACCTTTGCAGGTGTTTTGAGTTAATTAGCTGATTAGAGTGTGGCACCAGGTGTCTTCAATATTAAACCTTTTCACAATATTCTAATTTTCTGAGATACTGAATTTGGGATTTTCCTTAGTTGTCAGTTATAATCATCAAAATGAAAAGAAATAAACATTTGAAATATATCAGTCTGTGTGTAATGAATGAATATAATATACAAGTTTAACTTTTTGAATGGAATTAGTGAAATAAATCAACTTTTTGATGATATTCGAATTATATGACCAGCACCTGTAGTTGAATATTTAGTGTCCCCAACTAAGCAAGCCAAAAGCCAAAGGCGACAGAGGCGACGGTGGCAAGGAACCAAAACTCCATCAGGTGACAGAAAAAAAATCTTGGGAGAAACCAGGCTCAGTCGGGTGCCAGTTCTCCTCTGGCCAATGAACAAACAGTGTATGATTATGATTCAGACAACATTAAAAGTTAGAAGTCATATTAGATCGGAATCAGAATATTTGTCCAGTTCCCTCTGATTGAAGATTGGAGTCATCACGCCGGAGACGGGTTTGTTGAGGATGTCGTGTCGATGAGGCCGTCACAGGGGAGAGTCTAGTTGACACAGTCTCTGCAGACACTTCAGAGATACGTTGGTCATGTCTAGCGCTGGTCCACCATTTGATCTGGATACGGCCCAGATCCGGCTTACTACAGTAAACCTCGGAATAAACAGAGAGACTAACATTAGCGTAGATGCCATTCTTCTTATGATGTAACGAGTACATCAGGTGTTATGGGAAGTGTTCCTCGTTTCAGCTGACCTAGTTAATGCAGCCAAATGTTTATGTTCAAAATGTTAAAAAATGTCCAAATGTTCAAAAATACAAGTATCGCTAAAGGCTAATGTTTATTTCTGGTTTAATTTTGGTTAAGTTTAGGATATTGTATGCCTTTTATTTAACGGTATCCTGTATTAAAGTACATTTAAAGAAAAGTGTTCAAAGATAAGTGCAATCTTGTCTGATCTGAACACAGCTTTTTTTCTGGTACTTTTTCTCAAAATTAAAGTGGCCCAGTTATGTTGTGTTGTTAAAGTTTCAGAGATTGTTACTGGTATCTGAAAGTTTTCAGTAAAGCAGATTCATAACTGCATTGTTTTTGTTGTTTTCCTTTGCGTTAACAAAATAAAATTCTTTAAATAAGAATACCGTAATTTTATTCTGCATGTAATTAATTGTGCGACAATAGGTGGGCAGTTTTTGTGTTATTCCAGTGTAAGTACACATTAGTTCCTGGGTATCAACACAGGTTCCACACTTTATTTTAAGTGGGCAGTTTTTGTATATTTCCAGTGTAAGTACACATTAGTTCCTGGGTATCAACAAAGGTTCCACAATTTATTTTAAGTGGGCAGTTTTTGTATATTTCCAGTGTAAGTACACATTAGTTCCTGGGTATTAACACAGGACCCATACCTTAACAATTTACAATAAGGTTTAATTTGTTAACATTGGTTAACTACATTAGTTAACTTAACAATGAACAACACTTCTACAGAATTTATTAAGCTTAGTTAACGTTTATATTAGCATTTACTAATGTGTAAAAAATGTGTATCTGATAACATTAGTTAATGTACTGTGAACTAACATGAACAATAATTTTTTTATGAATTAACAAAGAATAATAAATGCTGTACAAACATATTGTTCACTGTTAGTTCATGTTACATAATGCATTGACTAATATTAACAAATGAGACCTTGTAAAGTGTGTAAACCCTTTTTTCTAAGTAGTCTTTGATAGCATGTGAGGTGTATAATAAAACAAAATAAAATCAAACTTAGGGAATCCTGGGGAGGCATAATTTGCTAAATGAGACGACTATATGAATATACATTGTGTATTCAGGTGTATTCTGCAAACATTTGTTGAATCCATAGCTTGACTATTAAATGGTTTGAATAATAAGTATCCACCCGTATCCTCATTTTTAAGTACATTGTAGTAGGCATGAACAATAATGCTTTATACGGACTTTATAAGGACTATGTGGATGAATTCTGTGAACTTTGTGACAGGGTTGACCTTAATGACATTGCCTTAAAGGGTACATAACACACACAATTTCTGCCAATCTCATGTTAATCTTGAGTCCCTATAGAATAGTACTGAATCCTTCATATCTTCAAAGAGTCTTTAGTTTTATCATATTTATAAAAGACATATAGGCTATACCGATTCTTTCCGAAAACAGCCGAACTGATGGATGCGTGCAGTGGGAAGAGCTAAAGAGTCACAAACACACACACACACACACACACGTATGACTCATGACCGGGAACAAACAAACACACTGCATCCACTGTTTCCTTAACGCTGGGTTATTTGAGAAGCTGAACAAGGTTATCTTTCCCTCACAACCAGAAAACACACTTATTTATTGACAAGCCAAGTGAAGCCAAGTATTTGTTTATCTTGTATCTGTTCATATTGGAGGTTAATAAATACTGCACTTGGGTTCAACTACAACTCACTTAAGTGGATTCCATTACACTATTAAACATTGTATATGTTTTAAAATCTTGCTAATTACTTACAAAGCACTAAATGGTTAAGCTCCCAAGTACTTGAGCGAGCCCTTAACGCATTATTTGGAACAGTCTTCCTAACATTGTTCGGAAAGCAGACACACTCTGTCAGTTTAAATCTAGACTAAAAACATATCTCTTTATTTTGGCATTCACATAGAACATTATCAATTTCTATTATTCAAATCAGTTAAATGACTTTTAGACTGCAATAACTAGGTCAGCCAATGCCGGGAGCACTTCCCTTTAACACCCAATGTACTTGTTACATCATAAGAAGAATGGCATCTACGCTAATATTAGTCTCTCTGTTTATCACAAGGTTTACCATAGTCAGCCGGATCTAGGCAGTATCCAGATCAGATGGTGGACTTGTGTCTAGACACGACCACAATGCATACCTGAAGTGTCAGCAGAAATTATACCAACAAGACTCCCCCGTGAAGGCGTAATCGTCACGACAGCCAGTGGCACTGATCCTCAACAAATCCATTCTGTCACCTGATGGAGCTTTGGTTCCTTGCCACTGTCGCCTTTGTCACCTTTGGCTTTTGGCTTGCTTAGTTGGGGACACTAAATATTCAATATTCAACATTCAACAATATTATTGATCTGCCTCCATCACTGAACTTACAGTACATAAGCTGGACTATGACACTATTTTCTGAACCTGAACCTCGAGAAATGCGAGTTCCTATGTGACACTGTTCACTTCCTCCGTTATGTCATCAACCAACATGGCATCCAGATGGACCAGAGGAAGGTACAGGCTGTTGAGAACTGTCCAACAGCCAGACTGAGAGAAAGATTCAGGAGATACCTGCGGTCATATTGTCACGATTGCCAAAACTGTTTCCTCCCTTGGGCCAAATATGCTCAGAACTCTCTGCGTCAAACCACCACAGGAGTAACACCTTTCCAGTGCATACTCGCTACCAACCACCCGTTTTCAAGGTCAGGTGAGCCTTCCGATGTTCCAGCTGTCCATCATTGGTTCAGAGAGAGTAAGAGGGTCTGGGACTTAGCTCACATCCATCTTCAGAGGGCATTTCGGAGACGGAAGAGCCAGGCCAACGCCAGAAGAGCTGAAACACCCTGATACCATACAGGGCAGAAGGTCTGGCTCTCTACCAGGGATATCTGTCTTTACCTGTCATGTTGCAAGCTGAGTCCCAGCTATGTCAGTCCCTTCCTTGTATCTACTCGTCAGTCATCTGTCTTCATTGGCCATCTTCCATCTGCTTCTGTTATTGAGTCTTCCAGTCATCCACCTTCTCCATCTGCAAGGAAGATAATAACTGTCATTCACCGCTGTCTGCAAACCATATATCCTATAACTCTACTACTCACCTGCTTACGCTTGTTTTCTGCATACCCTGAATATATTTTTTTGTTGTTGATGATTTTGATATCTAAATTTGCTTTGTCAGTAACAGGTGTGTGGGTGCTTGTTTTGTACTGATTGAACCAATAACATTCGAGAAAATTGAAGAGATGACCATGAGTAAAATATCATGTTATTTTACTGTGTATGTCTGTGTATCCTAAATAAACTGATGTATTCCTCTTTGCTGGATGAGATTCTGATTGTTTGAGAACTCTCCCGGCCGATTAAAGCATTTCAAGGACATTTGTCTGGGACACCTGGGTTTCAGGGACACTCGGTTTAATCCTCAGGGGTCGGCGGTTGCGCCAGCGTGACCACCATGCTTTTTTCTTATCAGTGCTAAAGAGACTCAAAATACTTTGTTGATTTTGGCCATACAGACAAGTGATGCACATCATTCGAAACTGTTAGGTGTCTATGTGAGGGTGATGAATGGAACTTTTATTTGTGTATACTCACGCCCACGGAGAGCATGTTCTATTCAAATACAAATTCAGATGCAATCCATGCATCAACTCTAAAAAAATGCATCACAGTTTAGTGAGATTCATGTACTTTACATAGAGGAATCATCCTGGAATAATTTACCTCAGAAGAAGAGCTGGTTTCATTTTGAGGAACAACAGATCCAGCCGAAGATTGTGAGGGGTAAGTTTTTTCTATTCTTTATTCTAATCGCGATATAGACTAGTGTCTGTGAATATTAAACCGCAAAAAGACCGTTTAAATATAAATCCTGCATGTTCTGCGTGTCTCTGTGTGAATGAATGGAGTTGAGCTGGTGGCAGGGAAGCCCGAGGTGCGGATGATGAGGCTCATGTCACTTTTTTTTTTAAATAACCACGCATAAACTTTATTCACTCATTTACAGCATTTACATATGTGTTGCTCACATACCGTGGGGCAAAAAAGTATTTAGTCAGCCACCAATTGTGCAAGTTCTCCCACTTAAAAAGATGAGAGAGGCCTCTAATTTACATCATAGGTACACTTCAACTATGAGAGACAGAATGAGAAAAAAAAATCCAGAAAATCACATTTTGGTCACCTACAAAAAAACAAGATTTCTGGCTCTCACAGACCTGTAAGTTATTCTTTAAGAGGCTCCTTTGTCCTCCACTCGTTACCTGTATTAATGGCACCTGTTTGAACTTATTATCAGTATAAAAGACACCTGTCCACAACCTCAAACAGTCAGACTCCAAACTCCACTATGGCTAAGACCAAAGAGCTGTCAAAGGACACCAGAAACAAAATTGTAGACCTGCACCAGGCTGGGAAGACTGAATCTGCAATAGGTAAGCAGCTTGGTGTGAAGAAATCAACTGTGGGAGCAATTATTAGAAAATGGAAGACATACAAGACCACTGATAATCTCCCTCGATCTGGGGCTCCACGCAAGATCTCACCCCGTGGGGTCAAAATGATCACAAGAACAGTAAGCAAAAATCCCAGAACCACACGGGGGGACCTAGTGAATGACCTGCAGAGAGCTGTTTTTCTGCAAAGGGACCAGGACGACTTATCTGTGTAAAGGAAAGAATGAATGGGGCCATGTATCGTGAGATTTTGAGTAAAAACCTCCTTCCATCAGCAAGGGCATTGAAGATGAAACGTGGCTGGGTCTTTTAGCATGACAATGATCCCAAACACAAGGATCCCAAAGTGGCTTCGTAAGAAGCATTTCAAGGTCCTGGAGTGGCCTAGCCAGTCTCCAGATCTCAACCCCATAGAAAATCTTTGGAGGGAGTTGAAAATCCGTGTTGCCCAGCGACAGCCCCAAAATGTGATTTTCTGGATTTTTCTCATTCTCTCTCTCATAGTTGAAGTGTACCTATGATGAAAATTACAGGCCTCTCTCATCTTTTTAAGTGGGAGAACTTGCACAATTGGTGGCTGACTAAATACTTTTTTGCCCCACTGTATTATGGTAGCCCAGTTTGTGCTGTCATATGTCATGTGTCTACAACACTGCTTACTGACCAAGCTGCATATACTGTATACAACACGTGTGTAACAATTCGTAATGTAACAACAAAGCATAATGTAATAACTGCATATAATGTAATAATAAGTATTACATTTATTAATGTAATAAAATGTTCATTATGTTAAATGTAAAAAAAAAATTTCACATAATGTACTAGGTTACACACTGTAGCAATGTACTACTGTAATGTTATCTTTCGAATGAGAATTTTTTTAAAAATTAGGCTTCATTGTGAGCTCAACATTTTCAGAACAATTTGCATTCACTTTGTGATTATGAGACCATTTCAAATTGCTTTGACCCAGAAACACATTTTAAATTTTATGCACTAAATTAAAAAAAGTGTATGCTTTCTAATTATGTAATTATAGTATTCCAATATTCTCAATTTACATATTTCTGATAATTTGAGAAAACAAAACTCCATCATCAAATTTGCTTGACTCTATTCCTCTCCTGCTTGATCTGAACCACGCCTTGAGAACATTGACTATGTTCAAAATCATTCATGCATGATAATTATGTCTATAAAAGTGCAAATACTGTATCAGGTCATTTGCATTTGTCAGGTGCATTTGACATCATTCTTTGGGATGCTTTTCTTTCTTTACACATTCCTGGTTTTTCATCACCTTCATACTAAGGTGGAAAACACTTTTTGTCGAATGATGGGAGACCCGAAGTACCCGCTGTTTTCCAATGATGGAGATGTAACTATTGGAGGAATTTTTGCAGTCCACAGAAAAGAAACATTACCTTCATTTGAGTTTACGCAAAAACCTCAGCCTCCATCTTGCTCCAGGTTTGTGAAACATTAGAGCAGATAATGTATTTCATATAAACTGATTTGTAAAAAAATAAAAATAAAAAACAAATATCTGCTTATCTGTAAATTAATTAGCAAATTAACAGCAAACTACCAATAATATCTGAAATATTATCATGTTTCAAACATAAAATATATTTGAATATAATCTTTTTATTCCCTTTCCACTTAAATATGTTATTCATGTTGTTGCTATTTACTGGTTTAATGTATCCACAGTGTGAATCTGAGAGATTTTCGGCTGGCTCAAACCATGATCTTTGCCATTGAAGAGATTAACAGAAGTCAAACTTTGCTCCCAAATGTTTCTATTGGCTACATAATTTATGATACGTGTGGTTCAAGACTGTCTACCATGATTGCAACTATGGGATTGATGAATGGTCAGGAGATTGCAGAAGGGTACAATTGCAATGGGCAGTCTCCTTTACATGCTATCATAGGAGAATCAGAGACTTCTGCCACAGTGATTCTGTCCAGAACTACAGGACCTTTTAAGATTCCAGTGGTAAAGAGAAATAACAGTAAAAGTTTGACATAATCATGATGCGGATGACGTTTTTTATAGTTTACTGTTCTGTTTTTTTTTTTTAGATAAGTCACTCTGCTTCATGTGAATGTCTCAGTAATAGGAAGGACTACCCCTCATTCTTCAGGACTATTTCTAGTGATTACCACCAGAGCAGAGCACTTGCATTCATAGTCAAGCATTTAGGCTGGACATGGGTGGGAACTGTGAACAGCGACAACGACTATGGAAACAATGGAATGGCCATATTTTTGAAAACAGCCCAAGAAGAGGGG
The DNA here is from genome assembly GCA_039654625.1 of Rhinogobio ventralis. Classification (NCBI taxonomy): domain Eukaryota; kingdom Metazoa; phylum Chordata; class Actinopteri; order Cypriniformes; family Gobionidae; genus Rhinogobio; species Rhinogobio ventralis. The sequence goes on along the minus strand of CM077206.1, from coordinate 24,031,593 downwards.
ATCTGTGTGGAGTACTCTGTGAAATTCTACCGAACAGAGCCAGAAAAACTCAAACAAGTGGTAAACACTATAGAAAGAAGCACAGCAAAAGTGATTGTTGCATTTGTTTCTTTTGTTGAGATGGGCTTACTTATTGATCAGTTGAGTATTCAGAACATTACAGGCCTCCAGATGATTGGTGTGGAGCCATGGATAACTGCAAAGACTTACATAACTCCAAACAGTTTTCATGCAATGGCGGGGTCACTGGGGTTTGCAAGCAGAAAAATAAATATTGAAGGGTTTCCAGAATATGTTATAAAAGAATTCTGGGACACAGCCTTTCCATGCTCAGAGAGTGATGGAAATTATTCTCAATATGCCTTAAGTTGCAGCAAATATGAGGATCTACTTGCATTGAAAAATTACAATGAAGATGTGACTGAACATAGATATTCAAGCAATGTCTACAAAGCAGTTTATGCTGTGGCTCATTCACTACACAGTCTATTCAAGTGCAAAGAACAAGAAGGTTGTGAGAAAGGCCTGACAATACAACCACAGCAGGTAAAAGATAAAAGCGCAGTGAATAGAGAGGGAGACAAAGGGACCAATATGTTAAAATGCCCCAATAATAATGTCTTTTATTTTTTTGCTAGGTGGTTGAGGCTCTGAAAAAGATAAATTTCACCATAAAGACAGGAGATCATGTGTGGTTTGACAGCACTGGTAGTGTAGTGGCTTTATATGAAGTTGTGAACTGGCAACAGGACTCAGATGGATCATTCGAGTTCAAAACAGTCGGATATTATGATGCTTCGCTGCCTCCTAACCAGAATTTAGACCTTAGCATTGAAAAAATAATCTGGGCTGGAGGACAGTTGGAGGTAAACTGCAATAACCTGTTTGTCCTTGTGTTTGTTTTTAAATTAAGGGAATGTAATATAAAAAACAGCAAAACATTAATCATTAAAAGCAATAACATTAAAATGTTAAGAAATTGTGGTAAATTTCTAAAACACTTTTAAAGTATTATTTTGTTCCCGGGAAGTATTCATAATAAGGAATCATTTAGCAAAATCCCCCCTTGTGCATTTATTCTTCAAAGATATTATTCATATTCTGTTTACAATATTATGAATGATGTAATGTATTTATTTTTATAATGTTTTTTTCTATGTAGAAGCCAAGTTCTGTATGCAGTAAGAGCTGTCCTCCAGGCACTAGGAAGGCTGTACAGAAAGGAAAACCTGTCTGCTGTTATGACTGTATTCCATGTGGAGAAGGAGAAATCAGTAACGAGACAGGTAATTTTCAACCCATTTCACAGTTTCATAGAAAATTGGTTAGTTGCTCTTTTTGTTTTCTTTTTTTAATGTTAAGGATGCTGTTTCTTATCAAAGGAGTTAAAAAATGACTTTTCCACAACTCCTTTTCCAGATTCAATTAACTGCATGCAGTGTCCAGGGGAATACTGGTCTAATGCTGAGAAAAATAATTGTGTGCTGAAGGCTGTAGAGTTTCTGTCATTCACAGAAGTTATGGGTATAGTGCTGGTCTTTTTCTCACTGTTTGGAGTAGGTTTAACTGTGCTGGTGGCCATCCTGTTCTACAAAAAGAAGGACACCCCCATAGTAAAAGCCAATAACTCAGAGCTGAGCTTCCTGCTGCTCTTCTCATTGACTCTGTGTTTCCTCTGTTCACTTACTTTCATCGGTCGGCCCAATGAGTGGTCCTGTATGTTGCGTCACACAGCGTTTGGAATCACTTTTGTCCTCTGTATCTCCTGTGTTCTAGGGAAAACAATAGTGGTGTTAATGGCCTTCAAGGCTACACTTCCAGGAAGTAATGTCATGAAATGGTTTGGGCCTTCACAACAACGAATTAGTGTTCTTGCCTTTACACTTATACAGGTTCTAATTTGTGTGCTTTGGCTAATAATTTCTCCCCCATTTCCATACAAAAATATGAAATATTATAAGGAAAAGATCATTCTTGAGTGCAGTCTTGGTTCTACTATAGGATTCTGGGCTGTGATGGGTTATATTAGCCTCCTGGCAGTCTTGTGTTTCATTTTGGCTTTTCTAGCTCGCACATTGCCTGATAAGTTCAATGAAGCCAAATTCATCACATTCAGTATGCTCATATTCTCTGCTGTATGGCTTACATTTATTCCAGCTTATCTCAGTTCTCCTGGAAAATTTACTGTAGCTGTGGAGATATTTGCCATTTTATCCTCAAGCTTTGGTTTACTATTCTGCATTTTTGCACCTAAATGTTATATCATCCTGTTTAAGCCTGAACAAAATACAAAGCAACATGTGATGGGAAAAACACCATCTACGTCCGCAGCCCTCAAGCCCTACTGAAAAATTAAAACAACATGTCTATTTACATTGATGTGTTTTTTTTTCTCCTCAAGAAAGTGTGTGGGTGTTGGGACAGGTCAAGCTGAAGTCTCAGGTCTATAACATTGAACTGTAACACATAGCAACTTGAAAAATAGGCTTTTCATAGAAAAACACAAATAAATAATCCTTTAATTAAACCCCAGCTGGAAGATGCACCATAACTAATCTCATTAACATCATGGGGTCACATTTTTCCAAACAACAAAGAAAATTAACAAAACACATGCAGTTAACTGTTGAATGGGGTGTATTTATTTATTAAATTTTTGGTCTTCATGATTTAAAGTATGATTTAAAGTACATATTCAGGTTAAATTAGGTATGCAATATTCAAAAAATTATGTTGAATTTACATGATTTAAGGAGAGACACTACAGGAAAAAACATAGTTCCCTTTCATTCAGTCACTCTCGATGTACGTCAGAGATGATCAGATGAAATGGGATCACGCAAGGGAGACTAATTATCTTTGAGTGTAACTAAACAAGCCAATAAACATTGGCATGCAGTCTTTACTGGTTTGGTTCGCTGTGAGAGAGCGCTCAAGAGCTATTTTTACAGCTGGTAAGAAAGCAGATTTCTCTGAAAGAGCAGTTTTTGTGAGTTTGCGTCTTTTTCAAGATGACATTTCGACCGTGTGTTTCTGGGTGCGGTCAATATCTACCTCCGGTTGATGGTCACGATCGTTGTCTCTCGTGTCTCTCGTGTTTGGGTGTTAACGCTGATGTTCCCACTGCAGGGGGGTGTTGAGATCGAGACTTCATCCCTCAAACGAGGCGAAGTCCCTTTGGTGATTCCCCAATTTAGTGCCTCTTCTGGTGGAATTCAGAAGAGGGCTACTTTGGTTAATCCAATGGGTGATCTGAGGATAACTGTTGGCCACCCCTACAAGTGAAAGACCTCCTAGGGCCAACACTCCTCTGTTCCACCACCGCCAGTGGAGCTTCTGCCAGAGCACGCTAGTCCCTCTAGGGGGCCACTAGCCATCTCTTTCTGGGCTCTGCCGCAGGATAGTATGTCGATTGCTGCATCAGAGGGGTGAGCGCATGTCATCTGAGGATGACGATTCGACTGCGCTGCCCCCTTCAGGTGTGGCAGCGTTGCCCATGTCAGATCCAGAACTGACTGCAATGTTTTCCCGGGCTAGACAATTTCACCCAGCAGTTCTCGGCGGCACAGAAGCAGACGGAGGCTATAAAGCACATCCTACAGCCTCTTGGGACCTGTCTCTGGTGCTCAGGGCATTTCAGAGGCCTCCCTTAGAGCCTTTGCAGTCGGTGGAGTTGAAAATCCTGTCAGTTAAGACAGTCCTCCTTGCAGCATTGGCCTCGATCAAGAGGGTAGGGGACCTGCAGGCCTTTTCAGTCAAAAAATCGTGCCTGGAGTTCAGGCTGGCTGACTCTCACGTGATCCTGAGACCCCGGCTCGGATATGTGCCCAAGGTTCCTACCACTCCATTTACAGACCAGGTAGTGAACCTGTAAGTGGCTGCCCTCAGAGGAGGCAGACCCAGCCCTAGCTTTTCTCTGTCCCATCCATGCTCTGCGGTGCTAAGTGGACAGAATGCAAAGCTTCAGGACCTCAGAGCAGCTCTTCATCTGTTACAGAGGCCAGCAGAAGGCCAGATACGTGTGCTCATTGCCTTGGTTACCCAGTAAAGGCTAATCCGCTGAGTTCCTCCATCACCATCTGGCAGTCATATGTGGCAGAGCATGGTAACCCTCGTTCCATGAAGGAGGGAATGGAGACGTAAGTCCCATCGCTATGGTTGCTGTACCTTCGCTGCCACCGGGTCACCGAGCAATTTAATGTGGCACCCGCTTCCGTATTTATACCCACATTATGCAGGTGAAGCATGGGATGCAAAGACCACATGCCAGTGTTCATTGGCTCGTTTAGTTACACTCTAAGAGGATATATGTAACCGAGATATTTTTTTTTAATGCACCTGTCTATTTTGAGATTGTTTTCGCTTTTTGGCTTTTCATTAAGTGCTTTTTTACTGGTGAAAAGAAAACATACAAACTACACTTTTAAGTTTATCTTTTATAGCACTTTATCTTTTTGCAACCTTCGAGATTTCAATTACAGTACATATCTTTATAGGCTTAAAGTTTTTTGCTCCACTTCAGTAGCACTTACATACACCATGCTTTACACCACTGCATTCGACACTTTGCATTGCACTTGGTGATGTAAGGCTTGGATGCAGCTGCTCTGCCATGAAAACCCATTCCATGAAGATCTCTACGCACTGTTCTTGAGCTAATCTGAAGGCCACACGAAGTTTGGAGGTCTGTAACTATTGACTCTGCAGAAAGTTGGCAACTTCTGCACACTGTGTGCCTCAGCATGCGCTGACCCCGCTCTGGCAAGGCAAGGCAAGTTTATTTATATATCACATTTCATACACTATGGTAATTCAAAGTGCTTTACGCAGAAAAGGGAATCAGTCGTCTTTTTGGACGTCTCCAATAGATTAGATTTTTCACCTAAAATCGGACAGGAAGAGCAGATCTGGTCCCCGACCTCGAGTTTTCACATTATACTGTACTACAGACTCAGATCATCAACATGGTTTCATCTCTCAATTTCCCAATTAACATTTCAGAATAATTTATGTTTGTCTCTTATATTTAATTTATTTTCCCACTTGCTCTGGGACTTCCCCATACTGGTTGTCTCTATAATAAAAATAATAATCTCCAGCGGATCCGATCTTTCATCTAAAATCGGCCAGGCAGAGCTAGGACTATTTCAGTCCATGCTCCGATTTATCACCCACGCAGTTTAAATTTCTCTTCCAGAAACTTCTTAACTGCGCTGCACTTAACCACGTGATCTCAATTTCTCTTCCAGAAACTTCTTATCCACGCTGCGTGATCTCAATTTCTCTTCCAGAAACCTCTTAACCACGCTACATTACCACAGAGCCAGCCCAAGCAACTATTGTTTGTCCCACTCTTTTTTCAGAAATGAATAAAGTTTAAATTAAAACAGTTATAAAAAATTATTAGAATAATAAAAATATGATACATAGATAAGATAAAGTGCAATCAGTCGGACGTACAGTGGCACAGAGCTCATTCAGTAAATGCACAGATAAACAGATGTGTTGTGACTGGAATTGAATGTGGCTACTGTTGGGGCACATCTGATCTCTTCTCACATCTGTGCTCTGTGATTTTACGTGGCCTACCACTTTGTGGCTGAGTTGCTGTTGTTCCCATATTTGTTAAAATACCACAAACAGTTGAACATGAAATATTTAGTAGTGTATTGTAAACGTAAATTTCACAAATGGATTTATTGCACAGGTGGCAAACTATCACAGTACCATGCTTGAATTCACTGAGCTCCTGAGAGCAACCCATTCTTTCACAAATGTTTGTAGAAGCAGTCTGCATGCCTAGGTGCTTGATTTTATACACCTGTGGCCATGGAAGGGATTGGAACACCTGAATTCAATGATTTGGAGGGATGTCCCAATACTTTTGGCAATATAGTGTACATTTTTAAGGTTGTTACAGATGGTTTGTTTATATATACATTTATTTATTATACATATATACAAAAATTATGATTTTTTTTCTGGCTTTTGACAGTATTTTCTGATTTATGGAGTGATAAAAAGAGATATCCAAAATCTAAATCTAAGGGCCAGATTTACTAAACTGGGCAAATTAACGTAAGAGCGAAATTCCAAAAAAGTGCAGAGGGGACTCGAAAGGTCTGTGCGTGATCTACTGACAATGCGCAAATTAAAGAACACAGGTGCAGACGGATCAATTTGATAATGACTAACGCAATCTACCAGTTAGCGTCTGGTTTAAGACATGCTTTTTGGGGTGGTAAATGGTCGCAAACACCAGTAAATTGTAAATTACATTGGGTGGTTCCTCCTATAAATCTTGTGTCTGAAAGGAAACTACTACAAATGCATATGCAATAACTTCAGCCACAAAAATTACTCTGTCTACGCATTTGTCATGTTTGACAGTTGTCATGATCCCTGTACTGTCTTGTGTTTTTAAGGATTTTTATGTTGAAATGTATTCTTAGTTTGTATTGTTTCTGTCCACTTCATGTGTTTGGTTCCCGTTTTGCCTTGTACCTTGTGTGTCGCCATAGTTACCCTCATTAGTTCCCATGACATCAAATCACCAACACCTGTCCCACCTCAGCCCCTTGTTAACCTGTCTATTTAAATCTCTGTGCTTCAGTTGTTATTTGTCGGTTGTTACTCCTGTATGTGTGTTTCCTGATGCTGCGCTTCTTCCTGCCTTCTGTGGATACTCTCACAAGGGGCTCACAGAGAGCGCCTACAAATCTCCCACCCTAAGGGTATTTTGTGGCCCTGAAGAATATTGACATGCTCTCTTTTTTTTTTTTTTCTTCAGTTGCTTTAAAGCATATTAATGGCTAAAGTCTGATTAAACTGTATTCAGCACAAACAGGGCTACAGTAATTTGTGAGCAACATGTATATAAAAGTTTGTAGTTTTTGAAAAACTAAAATGTTAAATCACTGAAATAAGGCCATTTAACACACTAAACATTTGTTCACAAGGCTTTTCAGAACTGAATGTTGTTGCCTAGAGTTTTTTTCTTCAAAACACTGTGAAAACCATTTTGATCACTCATTCATACAAAACAATATGGTCATGTAACTTTTGTAAGACACTTATTGTCAGAATGGCTGTATGTGGGGAGGGTGTGGACCATCATAAATAATGCTGTGATTCACACCTGAGGTGTCAACGACTCCTACCCTGAATATCAATTGGAATGTGACAGAGGGAACTATAGAGAATGAATGTATTGTTTGTAGCTTATTCACAAAATTATGTTTCATTTAAAAGTAATCTGACCATACATTTTCTTTACATAAGACCTACAGTACCATTCAAAAGTTTTAGATCTGTATGTTTAAAAAAAAAAAAAAATCTCTTCTGTTCACCAAGGCTGGATTTATTTGATCCAAAATAGTAAAAACAGTAATTGTGAAATTTTTTTTACAATTTAAAATAAATGTTTTCTATGTGAATACATGGTAAAGTTTAATTTATTCATGTGATGTCAAAGCTGAATCCGCATCATTACTCCAGTCTTCAGTGTCACATGATCCTTCAGAAATCATTCTAATATGATGATTTGATATATATGCTCAACAAACATTTCTTATTATTATGAATGTTTTTTCAGGATTCTTTGATAAATCAAAGATTTAACCCAGAGCTTTAAATCTTTGATTAATGGAAAGTTCAAAATAATAACATTTATCTGAAATAAAAAGATTTTGTAACATTCTAAATGTCTTTACTGTGTTTTTTGATCAATATGAGGCATATTTGTGAATAAAAGTATTCATTTTTCAAAAAATGACTCTTACTCAGCCCAAACTTTTGAACGGTAGTGTATAATGTTACAAAGGATTTATTACTGTTTTTGCTGTATTTTGGATACATTAGCATTGAATACATTGAATTTTTTTGAAAACATTAGCAAATCTAAAACTTTTAAACGGTATACTTGGATTTACACATGAAAATAACACATAGAGCAGTGATAAATAAAAAAAAATAGTGCAAAAGTGCAAACAGGGACAGTGCAAGATGAACGAAAACTAATTAGTCTCTCTATTTGAGCACGCTTGTCTTGCGTCTACATTTAAAATAACAAACTTGAGCGCGCAGAAGACGCAACATATGTGAACAGCCCCTTAGTGGTTACATCAGCGTAGCAGTCAATAAATGGGACAGCCACGTACGGGACATTTAGGCCCAATAAATGGGACATCCCGTTAATACGGGACAGTTGGCATCATGCTGTGTTTAATATTATAGAGCATAAAAATATCCCCATGTTGTATGTGTATCTTTATTTAGCATTGAAAGGTTGCCTACCTATTATATATTTCAACATGTTTCTGTTGATTTCACACTTTTTAGTCTGGCAATAGTTCAACTAGTAGCCTACAATGTGAAGTTTATGCATCAATATCGCTAATATAAGTGAGAAGAAATGTTTTACCTTAAAAATTCTTTAAAATCACGTTCTGTTTCTTCTGGGGTAAATCTAAGGTAAACTCACAGTGTCTTCCAAACTCGATGAAAAGCAGAAGAATGAAGAAACAGTTTCTTTGTTTCGAGGTGATCGGGGCGTTTACAGGTTTGCTTTTCTTCACATGGACGATTTGCATGTGAATCTCTTTGTGTGCGTGGGTGTGGTCACATTAACGATAATGAGGCTCCGCTGGAGAAACTGTACCTCTCGCTGTTTTCATACGGATTCCATAAACAGAGAATATTAGTTTTTTATATAAATGGCTTAATTTGAAAGTAGAAATTCCAAGCTTTATAAAGAGATATCTTTCTGTGTGTCTGTGTGGCAAGTTTTCTCTGAGTTCTGAGTTCATTTTCACACGCATTACAGAGTGGACATTACAGGGAGACAGACGTGAGAACGCGCATCCTGTTTGTTTTCTTTATTTAATGAAAAGCACAACATTTAGTTTATATTTTGAGTGTACATAAAAAAGTAGACACTTTAAGCTTTGTGAAGACATATCGTTCATGTCTGTGAGGCCAAAAATGACGGAGCATTTTAAGTTGTTTTACACTGTCATTAAGGAAAATCCAGCACAACGTGCTGGTGCGTTCTTTAGGTTTAGAGGGTAACCGATGCTAGAGCTAGCAGCAAGGTGGTTTTTAGCGACAGGGGTCGAAGGTCAGCAGTCTGAATTGGTTCAAATGGAGGGCCAAGTAGGGACCATGAGGGGACGTGGAGTTGGTGAGTTGGATTAGTAAATATACACCATCAAACAACTGTGGTAAGTTGGATTAATCAACAAATACGGTAAACCATGTCCTCTCCTTTTATTGTCACTTGCACTATATGTTTCATGTTTAGTATATCTGTCTCTGTTGGTGAGCAGGGCTTCACATGTGATAAATGTAAGGAGATTGTCAGGCTGAAGGAGAAGATTTCAGAATTAGAGACACGCATCCAGACTTTATTTGAGAGTAGTGAGAATGTAACAGCTTTAGACACTGCTTTGGATGCGAATAGCTTAGTGAACTCCGTACATTGTTCGGTTCCGGCTGTAGAGCCCGTGCAGCAGGGCAACTGGGTGACGGTGAGACGGCATAGTCGCGGATAAAAAAAAAACACTCTTCTGTTCCGATTAGAACATGAAACAGGTTCTCCCCACTCAGTGATGCACCCACTGAGAAGCCTGTTGAAAGTGCCCTAGTTATTGCCGATTCTATTACACAGAACGTGAAAATAGAGACACCAGCCACCATAGTCACATGTTTACCGGGAGCTAGAGCGCCTGACATCAAAGCAAATTTAAAAGTGCTGGCTAATGCTAATTGTAAATTCTCTAAGATTATTATTCACGTCGGCACTAATGATGTTCGACTTCGCCAGTTGGAGATCACCAAAATTAACATTAAAGAGGTGTTTGAACTCGCAAGTACGATGGCAGATGGCGTTTATTGCTCTGGTCCCCTCCCCGTTAAAAGGAGTGATGAGATACTTTGCAGACTATCATCACTCAATGGCCGTTTGTCTAAGTGGTGTCCGCAAAATAACATAGGGTTCATAGACAATTGGAAAAGCTTTTGGGGCAGACCTGACCTGTTGAAAAAAGATGGCATCCATCCTTCCTGGGGTAATAGTAATAGTAATTTGGCACATAGTCTTAGAGCTAAACCTTGACTAACTAGGTCCCAGGTCAGGAAGCAGACGGACTGGCTTACCCGACTGTCTGCTAGCTGTCTCACTTCACAGAGGTCAGATAAATCCCAACACATAGAGACTCTTTCATCTAAATATTATCACATAGAGACTGTGTCTGTTCCACGAATTAGTAAATATTAAAAAAACCACCAGAACCATTAAACTGTAAAAATGTAATTGATGTCCAACAAATAAACAACAGATATAATACAGATGATCAAATGATAAAGCTCGGGTTGCTGAATATTCGATCCCTTGCCTCAAAAACGCTTATTGTTAATGATGTGATTACAGATAATAATCTAGATGTGCTGTGTTTGACAGAAACCTGGCTAAAACCTGACGACTACATTACTTTAAATGAGTCCACGAGCCGCGTCTGAAAGGTAAAGGGGAAGTACACTACTCATTGATGATGTAATGAGGTATTCCAGCTCTTCGTGTAACAGTCTGTTCTGCTATTAAAGACTTGCTATCAGCTCCTTGAGAGTGAGTCCTTATCAGTATGGATATCTAGCGTGGCTAAAAACCAGATTACTATCAGGTTGCAGGCTCCCCTGGGAGCCTACCTGAGTCTAGCACAGAGCCTGGTCTACTTGTCAGGTTGAGCCTAGTACTCCTCTCGTCTCAGAGGGTTGTCTCCAGAGTGCTTAGCTCCCTAAGTCTGGTCAAGATGGTTGAAGGACTCTCACGAGGCTTCCCTGTCAAATCAGCCCTTAGGCTGGAGGTACTCAAAGTGTTCCTATTAGAGTGCCCAGCCTCCATTGCGAAAAACAAGTGCTGTGTAGATCCAGGATTGAGCAGAGAAACTCCCCTTGATTGCAAGGGTTGGAAAGCGCTATTCTGAGGCATGCTCTCCAGGATACCCATCTCTACAGACCTGTGTGAGTTGGTTACTGCCAGTCTGCAGTCCCTTTAACGGGATGCCTCTACTAGAGGCGAATATTTCAAATGCTCTGTTCTAAGAAACAGACAGACTAGGTCGCAAGAGCAGACCAGGTCGGCCTCCCTGGGGTAGAAGAACCCCTTCCATGTGAAGTTGTCGGTTCCAAGCCTTTAAGCGGCCTTTGAGGCTTATAGCTTGGGCAGTGGCCATAGGGAATACTGCCACTAACAGCCTTGTGTGACCTAAGGCAGAGTAGTTCTGGCATTTAAGTTGAAACTGCCATTTCTGATGTTTGTCACAGCCACTTATGGCATGCATTCCCCTCGGCATGGCAGTGTGGGTATATCGTTCCCCATAGCATCATCAACGCAGTGCAAGTTCCCTTTTGAAAGGGAATGTCTCAGGTTACGTATGTAGAGGGGAACGTCAGTTACTGACGAAATGGGGGTTTCGCTTAGAAGCCAATCGCCTTTGAGCTCTACAAAACGAGCCAATGGCATGAAAATGCCATGGGTCTGCGGAATTTGCATACCGCAACCCCGCCCCACCGCGTGGGTATAAAGGGTGTTGCATGGCAATCTCGCATTGTTACCTGCTGAAGAGCCGAGGCATGAGCGCCCGGCCGTTCCAACGGTACAGCAGAAGTGGCATGGGGACGTCATGTCTCCGTTCCTTCCTTCAGGGAACCGAGACGTTCCCTTTCTGTCAGTACACTACGAGTTACGTCAGTTACTGACGAAATGGGGGTCCCAATACAATCTCGCCACGACGGCTGTCTTCCAGCGTCCTGCGCTGACCAGAGCTCCCTGCCATGAGTCTTGGCACGAACGAGGGGCTAGGCTCAACGTACCAAGGTACACTGGGAAGCATATCCCACATGGAGAAATGCAACACAATGCCTGCCCGAAGGGAGGACTTTAAGAATACACATATGACCCCCGTAGGGACTGCATATGGAACACACTGGGGTATCCAGCCGCAGGTGGAAATATTTCAACCCCAGGCGTGGCAAGGTGTCTTGCCAAGGGAAGACACGTGCTCAGAGAGACATACCGTGGAAATACACATGTGGGGGTTACCCAAAGGGGGAACCATGCACACGGAGGCACCTAGCCGAACACGAGGGCTGACCAGGTGAGCATGCACTCTGGTGTCGACATCAACAGTGCTGGAGGAGCTCAGGGCTTACTGGGAAGCTCACCTGAGAAAAATGCGCACGCATCCAGTCCGTGGAGTGGAATGGCGCAGCAAGCGAAGACACCTGAGCCTGTCCAGTTACTGGTCACTTGGGGAGAGAACACGAGAGGACACAGGCTCCACTCAGAGATTATAAAATCTTGCGAATGTGTTGGGTGTCGCCCAGCCTGCAGCTCTACAAATGTCTGTCAGCGAGGCGCCATGCGCTAAAGCCTAAGAGGAAGCAACACTCCTAGTGGAGTGTGCTCTTACCCCAAGGGGGCATGGCATGCCCTGAGCCTGATATGCCAGGACAATGGCGTCCACTATCCAGTGAGACAACCTCTGCTTGGAGAGAGCCTTCCCTTTCTGCTGCCTTCCGTACTGCGTCCGGTCTACGTAAGCGCGAAGGGCGCGTATTGGACAGAGCAGTGCCAAGGCTGGGTCTGCCTCCTCCACAGGCAGCGCTTGCAGGTTCACCACCTGGTCCCTGAAGGGAGTGGTGGGAACCTTGGGCACGTATCCAGGCCGGGGTCTCAGGATCACGTGAGAATTAGCCGGCCCGAATTCCAGGCACGCTTCGTCAACCGAAAATGCCTGCAGGTCCCCTACCCTCTTAATGGAGGCCAGAGCAATCAGGAGCGCCACTTTCCTTGAAAGGAACTTCAGCTCTACAGCTTGCAGAGGCTCAAAGGGAGCTTTCTGCAGGGCAGATAAAACCACTGCAAGATGCCAAGAGGGTATTTGAGGTGGGCGAGGAGGATTTAACTTCCTCGCGCCTCTAAGGAACCTGCTGACCAGGTCATGCTGTCCTACCGTGTTTGAGTCCACCAGGTCATGGTGAGCCGAAATTGCGGCCACATAGACCTTCAGGGTGGAGGGAGACAGCCTTCGCTCCAACCCTTCTTGGAGGAAGGAGAGCACAGACCCGATCGGGCATTTTCCTGGGGTCTTCTCTGCGAGAAGAGCACCAGGTGACGAAGAGGTTCCACTTCAACGCATAGGCCTGTCTCGTGGACGAGGCCCTAGCGGAAGTGATGGTAGCCACCACCTGAGGTGGCAGGGTACTCAAACCTACCTCGTCCCGTCCAGGTCTCACACGTGGGGGTTCCAAAGGTCGGGATGTGGGTGCCATATGGTGCCCCGTCTCTGAGTAAGGAGGTCCTTCCTCAGAGGGATCGACCAGGGAGGGGCTGTTGCAAGGAGTACAAGTTCTGAGAACCAGGTCCGGCCGGGCCAATATGGGGCGAGCAAAAGGACCTGCTCCCTGTCCTCCCTGATCTTGCACAGAACCTGTGCGAGAAGGCTCACTGGGGGAAACGCATACTTGCGTGGGCCCCGCGGCCAGCTGTGAGCTAGTGCATCCGTGCCGAGGGTCCCCTCAGTCAGGGAGTAATACCGGCGGCAATGGGAAGAGTCATGGGAGGCAAACAGATCTATCTGTGCGTCGTCAAACTGTTCCCAAATCAGCTGAACCGTCTGGGGATGGAGTCTCCATTCCCCCGGGAGCGGCTGAAACCGTGACAGCTCATCGGCTGCACAATTCAGTTCTCCCGGGATGTGAACGGCACGAAGCGACCTCAGATGCTTCTGACTCCATAGGAGGAGATGGCGGGCGAGTTGCGACATCTGGCGGGAGCATAGACCACCTTGTCGGTTGATGTACGCTACTGTCGCCGTGCTGTCCGAACGGACCAGTACGTGCTTGTTCTTGAGCAGGGCTCGAATGCGGTGCAGGGCAAGATGTACGGCCAGCAACTCCATTGCACATGGCACCCCAGCCCGTAGCAGAGGCATCTGTTGTTACAACAACATGCCTGGAAACTCGTTCTAGGGGAACACCTGCCCGTAGAAAACTGAGGTTCGACCACGGGATGAAGGTCTGACGGCAGGCCCGGGTCACTGGGACTAGGAGCGTGCCATGTTGCCATGCCCATCTCGGGACTCGATCGCGAAGCCAGAGCTGAAGCGGTCTTATATGAAGCAAACCGAGCGGCGTCACCATGGCTGCGGATGCCATATGCCCCAGGAGTCTCTGAAAATATTTCAGTGGAACCGCACTCTTGACCTCAAACTGGCAAAGACAAGTCAGCAGTGACTGCGCACGCTCGCTCGTAAGCTGCGCGTACATGGCGACTGAGTCGATTTCCATACAGAGAAAAGAGATCCTCTGCACTGGGGAGGTGCTGAAGCACCAGGTCCCTGTGCTCGCAAACCTGATCCCGAGAGTGGCCTAGAACCAGCCAGTCGTGAAGATGCGAGGGGATAGGGCTAGCCCGAATGGGAGAACCGTGTACTGATATGCCTGCCCCTCGAAGGCAAACCGTAGAAACGCTCTTTGTTGAGGAAGAATGGAGACATGAAAGTACGCATCCGTCAGGTCGATCGCTGCAAACCAATCCAAAGGACGAACGCACTCGAAGATGCATTTGGCTGTCAACATCTTGTATAGAAGCCTGTGAAGGGTTCGGTTCAAGACGCGCAGGTCCAGAATTGGCCATAACCCACCGGTTTTCTTGGGTACAATGAAGTATGGGCTGTAGAAGCCGGACTCCATCTCAGCTGGAGGGACAATCTCGATCGCACCCTTCGCCAGTAGGGTGTCGACATCCGCACGCATGACGGGGGCATTGCCACCCACCACGGTATAGCGGACTCCCTGAAAACAGGGAAGAGACCGAGCGACCTGAATCGCATAGCCGAACCTGATGGTACGAGCGAAACATCTGGACAGGTTGGGAAGCGCTAGCCAGGCTCCCAAGAACTGAACCAGAGGGGTCATACGAACCACAGGCGTACCCCCGATGGGGCAGCGAGGCGGAATGACTGGCCCAGACATGGGAGGTGTGGGAGCGTCCTGAGGTGTGGGCGGGGTCGAATTCCGCACCCTGACAGAGGAAACCAGGGAAGGACCAGCATTCCACGGGGGTCTCGTCTGCCAGGAGGCTGGCGACAGAGGGGGCAGTGAGTGGCGAGGCTGCTTGGCGTCGCACACTGCCAGCTGCGCCCTCTTGAGGCTCGGAGGCGAAAATGTCAGTTCTTTCTTTAACCATGAATAGGGCGGAAGGGGAAAACAAAAGATTCTCCCCCGGCCCTCCACCGGGGGAAGGAGTGGTCCTGTTACCATCTCCTGGGAAAGAACCGAGTTCACCTCCGAGCAGGCCGTCTCAGGACCGCTGCTTAGATTGCCGATTAAAAGGCTGGGGGGCTGGGACGGGCGGGGCTGCCTTCCTGCGGCATCCTCCGTGCCTCGGCCCGGGTGAAGGCTGCTGCTGGGGCCGGGCGGGAGGGGCGGGAGCCGCAGGAGGGCGGCCTCGGCGGGGAACGGAATGAGGCTTCTGGGCCGGCGGCTGGGTGGAGGCAGCAGCGGGCCGCCGGGGCAAAATATGTTTAATTGCCTCAGTCTGTTTCTGAGCAGTTGAGAACTGTTCGGCGAAGTCCTGGACCGCCCCACCGAATAGCCCATCCTGGGAAATGGGAGAATTGAGGAAACGGGTTCGCTCAGATTCTCTCATATCAGCCAGGTTGAGCCATAAGTGCCGCTCCTGGACCACCGAAGTGGACATCACCTGACCGAGAGAGCGAGTGGTCACTTTTCTTCGCTCGTAGAGTGAAAAGTCAAGGGAGACTTCCTCGACTTCAACACCTCTTCATGCACTTCTGGGAAGAAGGGCTTTGGAGGCTGACGGGCGCCTTCGGCACAGGCCGCCCCCAGATACCAATCATCTAGCCGAGAGCGCTCGGGACATGGCGGAGGGTTCCAAACAAGCCTAAGAGCCTCGGCCGCCCGGGAAAGCATGGCTGTGAGTTCCGGATCGGACTCGGGCAATGCTGGAACTCCCAAAGGAGGCAACACAGCGGAATCGTCATCTCCGGGGGAATCCAGCCCACCTTGTGATGCGGCGATCGACATGGAGTCCTCCGCCGGTGCGCCAAATGAAACGCAGGGCCCCGGACTTTAGCAAGTCTGTTGAAAAATGGTTGAAAAACATCTATTGTAGTTTAAAATTGGCCATTGATTGGTAAAAGCCCATTTTGGTTTTGCATATGTACTTCTCAGTAGTCTAATTTATGCTTCCTCATTAGAGAGAAAACATAAGAGCACAATATCTACCTTATTTCTCTGTTCCTTTGTTTTGCGTGCTTGTTATTTGCATTTGATTTGTGTTGTTACTGACTGTAATTAGATACATAAAAATTAAAGTGTTTGAATAAAGCATCCATTTTTCTACATTCTTAAAAAATGTATCTTGCTTTAGTAATCTTTATTACGAATAAAGTTCAGAAACATGATTTAACAGATTTCTTGAAGTGCAAGAGACATGAAGCAAGAATATCACACTGCACACATAACCCATGTATTGTATCCGTCAGTGCCTGGAGAGCACCTTGCTCCTTTAGTAGGAGTGAAGGCAGATAAAGAATATTAACCATTTTAAATAAAATTTTTAATATATTTATGATTTATTTTATTGTCATCAGGGTCCATATTCACAAAACATCTTAAGGCTAAAACTAGCTCCTAACTTGCCGATTTAGGAGAAACTCTTAAAAATAATGGGCGTGTCAGTCCTAAATTTTGCTCTAAGAGTATTTCACAAAGCATTTTAGCGTTAAAACTAGCTCCTAAATCTGTGAAACATTAGGAGTAGTCCAGAGTCCTAAGTCACTAAGACCAAATCACAAACAATCCTAATGGATGTTGAGGACCTTTCTCCCCTTTCTCTCTTCCACTTTGCTTCCTGTCTACTCACTATCCTATCATAATAAAAAGGCACAAATGCCAAAAATTATATTTATTTATTAAATAAGTAAATAAATAAAAAAGGAAATAATGTCTGTTTACCTGTGGCTGTTGTTTCACGATTTCACACTTACAAATGATCGGATAGAGTAAAAGAGTAAAATAAGCCTATTTGGCGTGCTATCCGAGGGTATCGACGGCTCCGTGCTCAGAATTTAGCCCGAACCCAGAGTTCTTTCAGAGTTCCCTGAATCCCTGGCTGGGCCGAGAGTGAGGAGTCGGGGTGGCGGAGGGATGCAGAAAGCTGTCGAGGTAACTAGGTGAGTCGGCTGTGTATAATGTATATACTCGAGCTGATTAGATAGTGCTTTTCCCGAACTTTATTTATAAAACATAATTTATCACTTGAATTCTGCAATCTCTCGAGATGAAGACATGTAAGAGGCTGACAACTTGTTTAATTAGTGACACTTATTATACTTTTTAAAATCTTTATTTGAATATGGCAAAACAATTTTTTTTAATCTCTATTTGAATATGGCAACATTCTTATATTAAAACCTTTATTTGAATATGGTAACATGATACCTTATTCTACAACATTTCTATGATTAAATTATTGACAGAGACCCCTCCCCTATCAGCCAATCACTGTGGTCATAGTTAGGAAGTGTGATGACATCATTCATAGCAACGAGGCCAACCCCGTCCTTACTCTTAGTTTAAGACTTCTCTCTATTTTTTAGTAAAAGTTGGTCTCAGCAGCTTTGGGAATAGGTTTTAAGAGAAAACTCTTAACTAAGAACTTTTACTGCTATTTAGGAGAAGATAAAATGTTTTGTGAATACGGCCCCTGGATCGTCATGGATCTGCATTCAATTAATTAGCGTCAAACAATATATTCCTTATTCTCAGTGAATAAAGATTACTTATTAAACAAAAAGGTTACAAAAATGATTGCACAACCACCAAATAGGTGGTAATGTGCAATAAGTAGGTTATGTAAATTGCCATTAAACAAGAGAAGGAGGAAGTAGAATACTGCGCTTTTTCTGTTTCCATGGTGAATCATTTATTCGTCGCTCTGTTAAGAATGTCTTGTGTGTTAACCGGGAACACAGGCCATTTCTCAATACCAAGCACGCAAACTTCTGACTTGCATCCCTGGTAGTTCAGACTTGCCAAGTGTGACTCAGGAGAACGAACTCCAGAGGACGGAAGGACACAAGTCCGGTAATTCTGCTAATGGAACAGCAGTGTTCTTGATAGTGTCACTCAGCTTGCGCTGGTTACTCCGGTTATTTCTGTATGTATATTTTAGGCTACAATAAAATGAAATATGTCATAAAACACCACTCTGCCTTTTTTCATTTAAAAAAATCAAACATATTACTAGCCACACAAATGTGGTTCAGGCAACGCGTACCTTATCTTCACTGCATATATATTTATAACAAAACGAAATATAAAACACAACCCTGACTCTTTTCATTTACATTAAAAAAAACATATTAATATGTGGTTCAGACAATAAGTGTGCATATATATGATTATCACTGTAATAAAATTAAATATGACATACACAGCCCAGTCTCTTTTTGTTAAATGTCAGTTTATGTATGATCAATAATAGCCATTATAAAAGTACAAGTAAAATGTATAAGAAGCTATACAAGAAATAAACAAACAATTCAGTCAAACATACAAAGTCAGCGCTAGTAGGCTACAATGGTAAAGTTAAATAGCCTAAATATATAAAGTTATGAAACTTCACTTTGTCCTCAGCCAAAACGATTTGCCAGTTAACAAATTATTAAATACATGAGACCAAAGATCTTACGTTATATCTACACAAGAAAATTATATCTAATTTGAATGTGCGGCAACTATAGTTGCCGGTGGGCAAATATGTTGTAAGCACCCCTTCAATGTCAAATTTAAATTGGAGGACAACATTTGGCATCTAACTCAAAATAACTGCTTTTAACAGATCAATCTTTATTCATAAACAACTGTATTATGTATAAAAGTCAAAGAACATTCGATGCAAACTCAAAAAAGCTGCATCTATCTTATAATCCTTTGAATATGAATACACAAATACAGTCTTAGCTTAAAATAGGCTGTTTTCGTGCATGTGCCTTTAAATGCAAATGAGCTGCTGCCACTGCCCCCAACTGTTTGGTTTTGATTATCATCAATAATCGGTAATATAAGATCCTCTTCCTACGTCATAAGGGGAGTGAAATTTGAAAGGCAAATTTTTCACCATGCTTGTGTCAGCGGCCAATAACACCCAGGTAAATCTACTTATATACGTAATAGAAATGTCTTTGTAACCGACTACGAGTTAAAACTGAGACCCCAGGAACTCATTATTAGCACAGGTTCTTTATCAAAAATTCAAGTCAACGATTATTTATTATAATGAAATTGATTTGAAAGGATAAAATAGAAAGAGGAAAAGTGCATTAAGGTCCACAGTCCAAAGTCCACAATCCAAACTCGATGAGCAGGTTCAACTCAGTTTTTGCTGGGCATTTGAATCGCAGTTGACATCAGTTAATTCTCAGTCTCCCATAAAGGCCAAAGAAGTGTCAGCACTGGAAAACGTCTCGGTTACGACTGTAACCTTAGTTCCCTGAGTAGGGAACGAGACGCTGCGTCACCGTTTTGGGAACGCCTCTGCGTGATTGCGTCGTGAAGCACATGTGTAATCAGTCCAATGGAGAGACGGAACGTCATAGGCGGGTGACGTCATCGACCCGGAAGGTATAAAGCATACCGGCAAACAAACGCCGCTAGCTTCTGTGGTAGAGTGAAGCAAGACGCTTTTGCGGGCATGCGGGGAGTATGGCAGGGTGACGCAGCGTCTCGTTCCCTACTCAGGGAACTAAGGTTACAGTCGTAACCGAGACGTTCCCTTTCGAGGGAACTCGCGCTGCGTCACCGCTTTGGGAACGAGAATACCCACGTCCCCATAGGAGCCGGATGCCCGCCTGTGCATTGTCTAAAAGGCGAGCACCCGAGCCCCTGGAGTAATGTCAAGTTCATAGAACCTCACGAAAGTGAGCGGCGAGGACCACCCCGCCGCATCACAGATGTCTTGCAGGGAGGCCCCTGCTAGGAATGCCCGAGAGGCAGCCATACCCCTAGTCGAGTGTGCCCGGACAGCCAAAGGGGAAGGCTGCCCGACCACCTCATAAGCAAGTGAAATAGCCTCAACTATCCACTTGCTCATCCTCTGCTTAGAGACCGGACCCCCTCTCGAGGGTGGACCGTAACACACAAACAACTGTTCCGATTTTCTCCACAGGGCAGCTCTGTGGACATAAGCGTCTAGTGCGCGAACAGGGCAAAGCAGATTGGATCTTTCCTGGTCAGACGTCAGAAAGGGAGGTGGACAAAAGGCCATAAGTACTATGGGTCTCACAGTATTAGTGGGAACCTTAGGAACATACCCCGGTCTGGGGTGCAGAAAAGCTTTAGCCATACCGGGAGCAAATTCCAAGCACGAGGGTGCCACAGAGAGGGCTTGTAAGTCCCCTATTCTTTTTAAAGAAGAGATAGCCAGCAGAAAGATGGTCTTTAAGGTGAGGAGTTTCTCAGAAATTTCTTCAATGGGCTCGAAGGGAGCCTGAGAAAGGCCCTGAAGGACAATAGATAAGTCCCAGGCCGGCACCCTGGTGCGTACTGCGGGCCTCAGTCTGATAGTGCCACGGAGGAAACGAGTAACTAGGGGGTGTCGCCCGAGGGTAACACCATCGAAAGGAGAGTGGTAAGCTGCTAAGGCCGCCACGTACACCTTCAAAGTGGAGGGAGCTAACCCAGCGGAGAATTTCTCCTGCAGGAACTCCAGCACCGCGCTCGCAGGGCAGTTAACTGGATCCCACAGGCGATCTCTACACCATAAGGTGAAGAGTCTCCATTTCAATGCGTACAGTTTCCTCGTGGAGGGAGCTCTAGAGTGTAGGATGGTCTCCACAACCTCGGTTGAGAGACCGGAGCTTAGGAGCTGGGCCCCCTCAGAGGCCAAGCCCACAGATTCCACAGCTCTGGGCGTGGGTGCAGGAAGGCACCGCCCGACTGAGAGAGCAGGTCCCTCCTGCACGGAATCTCCAGGGGAGAGCCGTTGAGGAGCGACACAATGTCCGAGAACCAAACCCGGGCTGGCCAGAACGGAGCTACTAGGAGCAGATGGGCACCGTCCCGACGAACTCTCTCTAGAACTCCCGGAAGCAGAGCGATCGGGGGGAAAGCGTACAGGGGCAGCCTCGGCCACTCCTGTACCATGGCGTCCAGTCCCAAGGGAGCTGGAGGAGTTAGAAAAAACCATAGACGACAATGAGTGTTGTCTTGAGTTGCGAAAAGGTCTACTTCGGCTCTGCCGAATTTTTGCCAGAGGAGCTCCACCACCTCGGTGTGGAGTCTCCACTCCCCGGGCCTCGGCCCCTGCCTCGACAGGATGTCTGCTTCCATATTCAGGCGCCCTGGGATGTAGATTGCCCTGATTGAGAGCAATTTCCCCAGGGCCCACAGGAGGATTTGACGAGTCAGCTTGTACAAAGGGCGAGACCTCAAACCCCCCTGGTGATTTACATAGGAGACCACCGATGTGTTGTCTGTGCGAACTAGAACATGATGGCCCCTGAGATACGGCAGGAAATGTCTCAGAGCCTGGAACACAGCAAGCATTTCCAGGCAATTTATGTGCAACGCACGATGAGAGTCCTGCCACAGGCCCTGGGCCGAGCGACCACTCATGGTCGCCCCCCAACCCGTAAGGGAGGCATCCGTGGTCAGAGTGACCCGCTGGCACGGTACCCCCAGTAACGGGCCTTGGGCTAGAAACCGAGGGTCCTTCCACATGACTAAGGCGCGGAGGCATCGCCGCGTTACCTTGATCACGCGAAAGGGATTTCCCCTCGGGGAAAAACCCTTGGTCTTGAGCCACCACTGTAAAGGTCTCATGTACAACAGGCCACGAGGAATGACGTTGGACGCTGCTGCCATCAGGCCTAACAGTCTCTGATACTGTTTGACAGTGAGTGGCTGGTCTAGTTTCACCCCTTTCACAGCTGAGAGAATCGACCCTACGCGAGGCTCTGATAGACGGGCCTGCATCAGGATCGAATTCCAACACACACCCAGATACGTTATTTTCTGTACTGGAGAAAGAACGCTCTTCTTGAGGTTGAGCCTCAGCCCTAACCTCTTCATGTGTGCGAGAACAACATCTCGATGTTGAACCGCCAGACGTGCTGACTGAGCCAAAATCAGCCAGTCGTCGATATAATTGAGAATGCGGATCCCCTGCATACGCAAGGGGGCTAATGCCGCGTCTACACACTTGGTGAAGGTGCGGGTGATAGGGCTAGACCGAAGGGAAGCACCCGATATTGGTACGCTTGTCCCCCGAAAGCGAACCTCAGGTACTTCCTGTGCTGCGGAAGGATGGAGATGTGGAAGTAAGCATCTTTGAGATCTATCGTGACAAACCAGTCCTCGGACCTGATTTGGGACACGATATGTTTGAGTGTAAGCATCTTGAACCTGAACTTTGCCACTGCGCGATTCAGAGAGCGCAGGTCCAAAATGGGGCGCAACCCCCCATCCTTCTTTGGCACTATAAAATAGCGACTGTAGAATCCCGACTCCCTGTCGGAGAGAGGGACCTTCTCTATGGCCCCCTTCCGTAGGAGGGTCTGGACTTCTTGAGTCATAACCAGAGCCTGCTCGGGGCCCACCAAGGTAGGTAGGACCCCCTTGAAACTGGGTGGACGACACCTGAACTGGATGGCGTACCCTGATCTTATTATCTGCAGGACCCAACGAGATATATTTGGCAGTTTTTCCCATTCTGGCAAAAAATCTACTAGGGGTACCAGTCCCTCGAGACTGGCCTCTGGTATACTGAGTGCTGGGAGCACAGCGCCCTGAAGCGGATGACCGGCAGGGAACGGCTGACTCGACAGCGCCACCTCCTTGTCTGGAGGACGCGGGCCATCCTCGGATGATTCGCGAGGGCCTTCCACGCCCCGGCACTCGGGCGGGGTTAGTGGAGAGACCCTGTGAGGGTACCGGAAAAGGACGGGCACCGTATGCTGAGGTGAACACCGCCTGTTCCCGAAGGGGGAAACCCTCATTGCCCTGGGCCCACTGGCGTCAGGGCTTCTTAGACGCAGCCTTCCTAGAGATGAGAACAGTCCGCAGATCTGCTCTACCCCTAGAGGGCTGCGTCTGGGGGTGTCGCCCACCGCCCCACCCTTTCTGAGGGGGAGTACGAGTAGCGACACTCTGTTTCTGTTGCGCCCGGTGTACGGAGCTTGTACTCGGTGTCTGCTGCTCCCGCACAGCAGCAGACGAGGCCTGGGGCTTTCTCGGGAGGAGCTGCTTGAGCGCCGCAGACTGTTTCTTTGCCTCCTGAAACCTGTCGGTGATGGTAGTGACAGCGTCACCGAACAGGCCGTCAGGAGACAGCGGCGCATCAAGCAGAAAGCTCTTATCTCTCTCCCGAATCTCGGTCAGATTAAGCCACAGATGCCTCTCCGTAGCCACCAGGGCTGCCATAGAACGGCCTATAGATTTGGCCGTTTCCTTGGTGGCTCGGAGAGCTAAATCTGCTGAAGATCGGAGCTCATTGACTAAGTCTGCTCCGATCTCCTGGCTGGACCCCAGGTCTCTTAGCAGGTCGGCCTGGTATGCCTGCACGATGGCCATAGTGTGCAGGCACGTGGCGGCCTGACCCGCTGCCGAGTACGCCTTGCCCACCAAAGAGGAGGTGGTTCTTAATGGTTTGGTGGGCAAGGTCGGAGTTTTAATGGCCGATGCCGACTGAGGAGAGAGATGGCTCGCAAGCGTCTCCTCCACCTTCGGCATCGAACCATACCCATGCTTCTTCAGCCCCTGGATGTTACTATACACGGACGTTTGGGGACTGAAGACACGAGAGGACATGGGCCGCTTCCACGTTCTCGACACCTCAGTGTGGAGATCCGTGAAAAACGGTAAACTCCGACGTGGAGGCTGGGCAGAGCGGGTGGGGAGAAAGCGCTCGTCCAGACGGCTCTTGGACGAGACGCTCTCTTGATTCTCTTGTGGCCAGTCAATGTTTAGTTTGGCCACAGCTCTGCACAGCAGCTCCATTAGCTCCTCACCAGCAGGGGATTGAAGTGGCGAGTCTTCAACCCCCGCGTCAACGCTGCAAATATCGATCTCCTCAGAGCTCGATAAAAGCAGCGCTGAGGCTGCCCCCTGGGTGGGAGAAACCGCGGGGCGGGCTCCCGAACCCAGAGAGGCAGCACTGGATCTGCCAGGTGAGGGCAGAGAAAGGGCTGGGCCCGTCTCTAACCCCTCTGACAGATCCATCTGCGAACCCCACGACATAAGCTGCCGCTGTGCCTCAGCAACAGCGGGGCCTGTGCCGCGGGGAACGCGAACCGGGACACCCTCCTCAAAAAGTGCCCGGCGGGATCGCAGCACTCTCATAGGCAAAGCCTGACAATGCTCACAGCCGGCCCCCTCGAGAGCCGACTGGGCGTGCTGTTCACCCAAACAAACAACGCACATCAAGTGTGTATCCCCGCTCGTGATGTGACGAGAGCAGGGAGGAACACACTTTCTGTAACGCTGCTCGCTCGCCATAATGTCTCTCTAAATGTCAGTGTGTGTGCAAACTTGTAGGAGAAAACAAGAGAAGTCTGAACTCAGACACAAACACAAAATCTGACAATGACAATGACACAGAGCGCTTGCTGAAAGCAACAGAAGCTAGCGGCGTTTGTTTGCCGGTATGCTTTATACCTTCCGGGTCGATGACGTCACCCGCCTATGACGTTCCGTCTCTCCATTGGACTGATTACACATGTGCTTCACGACGCAATCACGCAGAGGCGTTCCCCAAGCGGTGACGCAGCGCGAGTTCCCTCGAAAGGGAACAGAAAGAAACAACTGCCAGCAAACACTGTCCGTTTCACAATCACTTCACATCCACACAGTTTAAGTTCATTCAATAAAAAAAAACTAGCATCTCATTTAAAAAGATCGGCTGATTCAAAAGTCCGTCATTTAATAAAAAGCATTCCGATGGCGGTGAGTTCTCCTCCTTCAAGGGCAACCGACTGAAGCTATTATGCACACCGTTAGGTCAAAATCAATGGTACTCACAGCGTGACCGGATAGCAACCCTGCTATCCAGTCCAATGTAATCACAGGCAGAAGGACCACGTCAGTGCTCGCTCTCGTCTCTACAGCACTCGCAGGCAGTATAAACTCACAGCTCGTCATCAACTCATCTCACACGCTGTTGATCCGACGGCGCTCCACGACCAACGATTCATCCGCTTGTGTTCTCCTCCAGGGTACTGCACTCACTTATGCCGAGTTCAGACTGCATGATTTTCTGCACGAGTTCAGGATCACTACTCTTTTCACACTGCATGACTATCTGGGCCAGCATTCAGTCACTGCTGTGTTCACACTGCACGATGGATCGGTGACAGGAGGTTTCACACTGCATACGTTTCACAACTAAACACACACAAGATGTGACAAGTAAACAAGAGATCATGCATGTGTCAGACTGGAGTTCTCGCACGAGGCTGGAACTGTTATTAAAAACAGGGCTGCCAACTCTCACGCATTGGCCGTGAGACACAAGTGTCAACCCGGTCGGTCAAATGCCTGAAAGATGAGTTTATCTATAGATCTACCTGCTGAGCCACTCCTGATCGACTAGTTATACTTCCGGTGAGGGGGTTCAAGATAAACGGTGTAGCATGACCAAAAGCTACATTCTGTTTTAGGTTCTGACGAGAACGAGCCTGTAATGAGCGAAGCGGAACGGTGTGACTCCACGCACTCACCGGTAAAAAACGTTAGCTCAAATCCCGTTCAGACATGAAATTTATCTGTACTGTAGCCTACTGCTGTGAGTTTAACCTGCATTTTTAGACTAATCCTGACTCCTGAGTATTTAATTTAAGTTGCATACATTTTGTTTTTGCACTGATGCTAAATGTGTAGCGATTTTGCACTTTGACAGCCAGTTTGAGATATAGGCTATATTTGAGTATTGTGTGTATTGGATGGTTTACAAAATCAAATGATTCTGACAGTGTTTGCCATTGAAATGACTGGGGGAAAAGTGTTCCAATCAACCTGAATTCACCCTATACTCTTTGACATCATAATTACATTGCATTATGTTGCTTGAAACTCCAAATATTATAACATTCTTCATTAACAATTATTAATTTATTTGTAACAATGTCATTGTAAAAAAAAGAAAAAAGAAAAGTAGTTTCAATGTAGCTAGCTACTTTTTGATAGTAACTTGTAGTGTAGCTACTTTTTCAAAAGGTTATCTTGAATGTAACTTAACTACTGTGGTGAAATTTTTTTTATCATAGATGAAGATTAATTAAGACATATATTTAATATTACACAGGAGCTAACATGTGTTTCTGCCATGCGGGACACCTTATTTGAGGGCTCTCCAGTACCAAAGGTGTCGGGCAGAACTAATTCTAATTCTGTGTGCTGTGTTTCTTACTTTTACCATGTGTGGAAAACTACTGAGAAGGATTGTTTACACATTGGTATAAGAGATTGTGGCTTCTGTTATGTCTTCAGTTAGCACTCTACAGACATTCAGGATGGCTGTATGACTGTGACTCTTTTCTTGCAAGAAAATAAATCTTTATAAAGACAATTGGCTAAGGTTTGTCTCTTACTGAGAGATTTTTTTTTGCCACGACAGTACTTTAACTTACAAGTAGCTTGTAAAGCTACAGTTTCAGAGTAGCTTGCCCAACACTGTTTTTTTTTTTTACTGAAAGATCAGCCACAGCAAAAAAGAGCCGTACAACAGACAGGATAGACCGAACGACAGACTGGACAGACAGAACAGCAACAGACAGTTTTCCCCCCCCTCTTTATTCCCTGTAAAAGCTGTAGGTTTATGTATAACCAATTTGTAGCCTGATGTTGTCATACTCAATTCTAGTCAGAATATGAGTCTGATACTGCTCCATTGGGCTGTGATTATTGTGGCGTGTTTCAACCGAACCAGGAAAGAAAATGCCTCTGCACTCAATTGAATAGACCTACAACCAATCAGAGCAACGGAGTAAGTGAAGTATGTTGAGCGACGCATAGTAGTAGTGGATAGATGATGTAGTCCCCACTTGTGGGACTTTCCTCTTAATTTTTTGCGTGACAATGCATTTGCTTTTTCCATTTTCAGAAATAAATTTAAAATAGTTCCAAACGGCTCTGTCATTTCCTACCGGTTGCCATCATTTTTGTCTGTCGTCTTTATCAGTTAACTAATGTTACCGTCAGCCACAGCTAACCTCGTGTTCGTCATGTATGGGCCATCTACAGGTATTATGCAGCCTGTTTGGTTTTAAAATAAACCACATGGCAGATTCTCCGCCATGGGATGAGAGCTTATTATGAAAACGAATATTTATTTTATTTCAGTTAGTTTTTCAGTAACTGTTGCTAGTTTCGTTTAGTTTTAGTTTTACATTTATTATACATTTTTTATTTTATTTCAGTTTACGAAAATGTTTTTGACCAATAGTTTTAGTCTTAGTTCAGTTTCAGTTTTTGTTCACGAAAATAACCTTGGTTCACACAGACATTAAATAGGGCGTGTAGGAATTGTGGGAGCAGACACAATTGAATCTTCCAGATGATTCGTTCAAACATAATTCCACACAAAACCCAACTCAACATTCCAGGGCCTGCCCATAACAGTGGACAAAGGTTTGCAACATTTTGATTGGATCTTGGTGGACTAACACAAACAAACTGTCCAACGCCATCAGATAAAGATTCCAGACACATTTTAGAGGCCAAGAAGACCACCTGTGATACCAAGCCCAGGAAGGACATGACCTCTCATTGGTCCACATGCGGTTTTCTGTCCGTCACCCATCTAGAAACTAATCCCTAATCTCCTGGTCTGTGACTGTCATAAAAATTCCTCAGGATCCCAGCACTAGTGGGTGAAACAAAGGAAAAACTCACAGAAACCGTGTTACACATAAACTGCATCAAATCATCAAACATCCTTCTACTGCATAATTCTATATCATGTATTTAACCAATATATGTGACCACTATGCTTAGACTCACTCACAATTTGCGTAATTCATGTAACTATTGAATGACTGATTGAAAATGTAGTATCAGTGTGATTGAATGATCATAATTCAAAAGATGGTTTAAATGAAATCTGTCTAGAATGTTGTGTTCTTATAATAAGAAATCATGTTTAAATTTACTCACTGCTTAGAGCAGGAACGTAAATGACCACAGATAACCTAATTTATGGAGAGGGTGTAAACACAGTCACCTCTGAACCAAAAATGATTCCCAATTGGTCAATCCATCCAGGAGGATGGGCAAACTAATTTAAGTTTTAATCTTAGAACACGAACAAAGGAATCAGTTGATCAGACGATCGAGGCAGACCAAGATCTGAGAAATGGGTTAATTTCATTCAAGCCATCTAAACTCTCCTCTCACTTTCCTTTCTTTTACTTAAGTTTATTTTCTTTCCATTGAGTCTCGTGTTTTAAGTTTCGCCGCAAAGTTTCTCTCAACGAATCTTCCCAAGACATTGATCAAAAGACACAACAAGACCTTCAGAGAATCGAAGAACCGGGGAACCCCTGCAGCCAGGACCAACGAAAAAGGAATCCCCATTCAAAGACGACACTAGACACAAACGCAAGTAACCTCCAGATTCTAAACTGAACTGGTGCAATTTATATAAAATTTAATAACTCCGCCTAAGCAATGATAGGAGGGTTAAATTAATGATTGGTGGTTCGTTTAGGTCATGTTGTAAATGCATTTATTGCTAGAAACTTGGGATTTCATCATTTCACTCTCTTAAAACTCTTTCTTTTTTTGAGTGTGAATGTGTGTGCGTGTGCGTGTGTTTGTGTTAAATATTAGTTTTCCTTGTTAATCAATAAAGTTTCGTTTATTTTTAAAGATAAGTGTTCTTGTGTTATGTGCTTACAAATTTAATGTCTTAAACTGCTGATCTAAGTTACCTGGCTGTTAAATAGTGTTTCACTATTGTGTGGATATTAATGTCCGCTACAGAGTTGATAGCTACGGCCCGTTTAAATGAACGCTGGACGAGTCATTTGCTCGGTCGTAAAATAGACTAGACTAAAATAGAGTGGAGAGCACTTTGGGTACATAACCGTGTCTTGGTTTGAGGAAGACTCTGGAGTCGTTAGGCCCAAACTCAAGGCAGGAAGCGCTCACAGAGAGCACATGTAAATCACCAATTCGCTTGACTGAAGCTATTGCCAGCAAGAGAGCAGTTTTCAGCGAAAGGTGCTTCAGGCTCACAGACTGAAGTGGCTCAAATGGGGCACCTTTCATGGCCTCCAGGACTGTGGAAAGGTCCCATATAGGAACCAATGGGAGATGAGTTCAGCCTCCTAGCTCCTCTGAGAAAGCGCACGATTATGTAACCCTGTATAAATAAAATTTATAAAAAGGAAATAATTAAATAGTCTGTTAAAATAATAAACTAACTAGAAATAAGTAAAACATGTAAGAAAAATTGAGAAATCAAAGTGAAATGCATGTCAGTGTGATGATTGACATCTTAATGATTGTCCAATTACGTGAGGTTCATGTTGAAGGCCCGCCCCACCACGCTAGTTGCTGGATAGGGGAAGCTATTTTCTTTTCTGTGCGACTGGTGAAACGAGCAGCAGCATAACTTTGTGTAAAAGTTTAAAAATGTGCAGAGAGGATTAGAAGAGAGACATTTATGTTCGTTTTTCTTTGGATTTGGTGAGTACACATTTTGAAATGTGTAAACTGTTATAAATGTGATTAAATGTGTACTGATGTGTTCAATTGAGAGAAAATGAAAACATATTTCTTTGTCAGAGTGAAATGCTGATAAGATCTGATGTTTAATAAGGTAAAAGGGATGTTAAAAGATGGTTAAAAGATAATGTGTATATGAGTTCCTAATGTTCATATTTTGTTGTTGATGGTCATGAACAAGTGGTTTTATGTTTGTTAAGCAGTGTAATGTTACCTAAGCTGTCGAATTACGATGGAAATATAACTGTTATATGTTAAACAAGGTAACAAGTGCTGTTATGTACTGTTGTTAAATTAGAAACAGTTAATTTAATGTGTATTGTGAACTGAAAACTGCCTGTTGCACATGCAGGTCGGGTTTTTGTCCTACGCTGGAACTGTTAAATTCAGCGTTATGATCCGTGATTGTGAGCCTTTCCCAAATTAGCTGAACCGTTTGTGGGTGAAGAGACCAGTCCCCTGGGGGAATGTTTTCTCTGGATAGCATATCCAGACCCTGTTTCAGAATGCCTGGCACATGCGCTGTCCTTAGCAAGCAGAGATTGTGCTGAGCCCATAAAAGAAGACATTTGGCCATGTTGTGCAGGTTGCTTGACCTGAGTCCACCCTGGTGATTTATATAGGATACCACTGACATGTTGTCTGTTTGGACCAGGACGTGGTGACCCTTTATGTATGGGAGGAAAGCTTTTAGCTACAGATAGACTGCTTTCATCTCTAGACAGTTCATGTGCAGCCGTCTCTCCGAGCTCGACCAAAGGCCGGAGATGGGCCTGCCCTCGTGCAGGGTGCCCCAACCTAGGTTGGATGCATCTGTCGAGATCACTTTTCATTTCGAGACCATGCCCATACTCACACCAGACTGGAACCAGTCGGCTGCTTTCCAAGGAGCCAGGGCTTTGATACAGCCGTGGTTCACTTTGATGTGCAAGTGACCTGACCGCCACGTGAGGTTTTAACCAGAGCTGAAGGGGATGCACGTAAAGTAGACCCAGTTTGAGTACTGCTGATGCTGAGGCCATGAAGCCTAACATCCTCTGAAAACATTTGAGAGGAGTGTAAGTGCCAGCTTTGAACGATGGCGCTAGGCACTGGACAGTGAGTGTGCGATGTAAGCCGTGCTCTCATCCGCACATAGTCTATGACTGTTCCCAGAAAATAAATATTCTGGCTGGGAGACGGCGCACTCTTGGCAGTGTTGATCCTGAGACACAGACATTCTAGATGACCTGTGAGTTATCAACTGCGCCTCTGATTGGGCTATAATGAGCCAGTCGTCAAGATAGTTCAGTACTCGCACTCCCCGTAGCCTCAAGGGGGCGAGGGCCGCATCCATGCACTTCGTAAATGTACGGGGTGCTAGGGATAGACCGAATGGTAGGACTGTGTATTGATAAGCCTGCCCCTCGAAGGCGAATCTCAAGAATGGCCTGGGGCAGGGTGCTATGTGAAAGTAAGCATCTTTCAGATCCACTGTGAAAAACCAGTCCCCTGGGCAAATTTGTGCAAGGCAAGGATTTGTTTTGTTGTCAACATTCTGAATGAGCTTGTCATAAGCCCTTTGTTCAGATGTCTGAGATCTATTATGGGTCTGAGACCGTCATCCTTCTTTGGAACGAGGAAGTAGCGACTGTAAAAGCCTGACTCGCTTATTGCTTAGGGGACAGTTTCCACAGCCCCTTTTTCTAACAGTTTCGACACTTCAGTGACTCACGTCGCTCCTCACCAATGTCTCGACCACGGGGCGAAAGCGTGGGGGTCTGCAAGCAAGCTGTAGCGAGTAACCTCATTTTATTATGTTCAACACCCATTCTGATACACCGAGGATGGCCTCCCAGGCCTTGGCCCACATAGCAAGGGGTTGAATTAAGTCTGGGAATGGGCCGCTTTGTAATAGGGACCCGGTCTCCAGGCTGTTTTGTGCTTGTGACACTGTGGGGACAGCGCTTATGTGTAGCGGCAAGCACTTTGTAGTGGGCGCGCACTCTATATTCAGAACGCTCTCGGCACGAGCCGGAGAGCGTTCTGAATGTAGAGCGCACGCCCACTACAAAGACCGGCGATGCTGACTTCGGAGGCTGAGGGGGGCGGCGCTTTGGTGTGGTGGCCCAAGGCAGAGCTGGAGAAAATGGCGCATAGCCTGTGACGCTTTCTGCGCTTCGGTGAAGCAAACCCTTTTACCGCTGGACCAAACAGGCCGGTGGTGGAGATGAGAGAATCCAGGAAGGAGGCTTTATCTGTGTACTGTCTGTGAGGGTATGAAATGGCGCTCTAGCATTGTCAGGTTCGCCATGCATCTGCCGATCGCCTGGGCTGTGGATTTCATCGCTTGCAGATCTTTGAATGCTTCAGGGACAGACTCGTCCAGAGAGCGGAGAAGTTTGGCCTGAAACACTTGAAGAACAGCCATTGTGTTGTAAGGCAGATGCCAGGACGTCTGGACCAAGAAACGATCACTTCCTGAGAAACAAAGAACTTTCCTAAGGGTTAACATTTGAACACTCTCTTGCATAAATGACAACACCATCCGAGCCACACCACACCAAGACACTCACACCTCACCCTCACACTCTGCCGGTCACACTGCCTATTCTCTCCCGCACTGAAAACTCATTCAAAATCTATGCAGTGGTAAATGTGTCCAATGAGTAACTATGCATGTCTAGTATCATTTGAAACGGGTCAGTGCATCTGGTAAAATGGTCTCATTCTCTCAGCCATAATACAAACCTCCAAGAAGTTCTATAAGTTGAGAAAATATTGTATGCCACTAAAAAGGTGACCTCCCACAGATCTATCATTCAGGATGCCTCCTGTATGTAAATACGTGTACTCCTTTACAAATGTTTAGAACCCATTCAATCACAAATTCTGATTGCCCATTTGTGAACCTCTGAGTAAGGGACCAAAATCTAATTATAATCACAAACACCACCATTTGGTGAACCTATTGAATTATCTGGGTATTTAAGGAAAGATGACACAGAACCCAGTGAATCTGTAAACATATCTCCCGCACGATTGCTGTGTGTAGTTTTTCACTACCAGGTAAATAATTCCAAATCCTTGATTTTTTAATTATTGATTTTGTGTATGATTGATTGATGCTTTTTTGTTGGATATTTCATTACTTGGTTAATAAATTAATATATTTGTTAATTTATTATGACTTACTCTGAAATGACTGACTTTAGTACATTACGATGTATCCTTTGTTATCGCAAATCTGCTACCTGGGTTTAAGTACATACTAGATCTAGGATTGTATGATGTGTAGAGCACATCTGGCGAGATTCTAGATTTCTGACTAAACTGCTCGACTTTAACTAAGCTGTTATGCAGTCGCATTCACTATAGGGGACCAGTTAAAATACTATTCAAATAATATGACATTATATTAAGGTACTGGTCATAACCTCTGGTTACTGTTTCAGCTTTAACTAAGTTGTTATTTAGGTGACTGTAGGGGGCTACATGCGTACCTTTTAATTATAGCAAGTGTGGGCGGCATTGTTAGATTACTTTAACCATAACCTCTGGTTAATGAATCGGACTGGCGAGTTTGTGATCGTGGGCACGCATAACGGGCGTTGCAAGGACCCTGTGTGACTCTGAGAACCGAATGAACGATTTCAGTAAAGAGTTAAATAGAATATTAAAACGTTTAATCCAAATTTCAAAATTATTAAATGTCATAGAAACCTTTTCATTAATGGTCAGATAAAATAAAGCGGTAATATATATTAGGAAATGTATTTAATTTAATCTTGTTGTGTTGCGTAAAAAGAAAAGACAGTAACACACATATAAACCTTCAACCGCACCATTGGCTGCCTTCCTTGGACCTGATGGCGGGCTTAAAGTGTGAAGAGCCAAAGCAGCCTGGCCGGCGGAGGCGTATGCTCGACCAGCGAGAACTGACCTAGTTCGGCAGGGCTTCGAGGTGTGGGTTGCTTTAGCCTGCCATCCTCTAGCGGAGGTATGCGGCGACAACTTCTTAGAGAGGGGGCAGACTTTAATAACCCTTTTTCCTTTGCACCGTCGAGAGCGCAGAAGAAGCAGAGGATTTCATACAAGCTGAAAATGGCGCCTTCCACGATTTCATCAGCTCATCATGAACTTCAGGGAAGAAGGGGACGGGCCTTTGCGGACGGGTCTGACTGCGGCCTTGCAGAATCCACTCATCTAGCCTGCTTCGTGTTGGCTCCTGGGGATGAGGCCACTCGAGCCCGAGGTCTCCCGCAGCCCTGGTCAGCATGCAAACTAATTCGGCATAGAATTCTGGCTCTGACACTAATGGCGGCTTGAGTAGAAGGTGCAGGGTCAGTGACAGAGTCTGACCACTCCTCACTTCCAGATGCAGCGAGTGAAAAATTGTCCTCCTCATCCTCCTCTGCTTCTGGTCCTTCTGGTCCTCGTTGAAGCTGGCAAGCCGAGCCCGCAGGGTCGGTAGCGCCATTTCATTGCACTCCGGGCAGCCGCCCTTGGAGAGTCCAGCTTTAGCGTGGTCTCAGCCGAGACCTGCGGTGCATATGATGTGGCGATCCCCGCCGAAGAGAGGGGCCTCTGCATGAGGCATAGGAAGGATGAGGCATTGGCAACAACGCCTTTTGCTATTTTTGTGAGTTTGTGTGTTGCAGCGGCGAACACACAGCTAGAAAAGGATATAGTGGCTCACCGGATGGCGCAGTTGAAACAGCGGGCTGAAGGCGGAGTCCCATGAAGACAGAAAACCGGGATCCTCAGAACTGCAAAGCAGGTTCTAGTTTCGCTGAAGGCTTTTCAACGGTCCGCTGAAGGAGAGTAAATCTGAAATCCTATGGCGTACATGGGCTTTTATAGCAATAGGCCACGGCCATTTTGGCGGGAGTTGACGTGTTAGGGCAGGAAGCGACCCAAATTAAAAGAGAGAAAAGAAAAAGAGAAAAAAAGAAAACAACAGAGGGGGTACATATCTATATATGGTTGAACAAGCATAAATAGATACTTTTTATATGAAAATGTTAAATGAAGAAAATATTGCAGTTGTTTTAGTTGCTTTGCTATTTTTAGATTTTGATATAATATATATGCACATTTAAGCACTGTAAAATTGGTTTTACCATTTATAAATATATTTTAAAATTTGGATTTCATACATTAATTTCTTATTCAAACAAAATCCTGTCATCCAGCCATCTCCTCCCTTCCTCTTTCATCCTCATCACCAAAAAATTATTTTAGGTGGACATATCAATACAGTACAAAGAACATTAAACACTACACGGAACAAAACAAACCTGTGGTCCTGTCACTTGCGCCCAGTTTGCCAATGGTATTAAAATGTCAAATTTTCTTGGTTTCCTTCGTTGCTTGGCGGGTCTTTTCTTTTTTCATTGGTGTTAGTTCCCCCAGGCAAGTATCGCTACATTATTATGTTGTTTTTTTATCTTCACTAATGCTTCAATGCAAATAAGCGCACCGTGACGGGTATGTTCAAGCAACCCAGATATGTGCATATTCTGCGCAATACACTATATTTAATATATCATGATGACTCACGAGTTGAGTATTTGCTCTAAATCTGTGCAGATTTGGCTTACACAAACTTACCCAGCCGAGTGAGTGAACATAAGTAACCTGTCAAATTTGCTAGTGATTTGACAGAGTTACCCGCCACATACAACAACAATCCAGCACGACAACGATCAAGCACAAGACTACAAACACAAGGAGAATAAATAGGGAGCAAACAAAAGAGGGTACTGTGGGAAGACAGGTGGAGCAAATTAACCAATAATCAGGAAACAAGGTGGGCGAGGTTAGACAATAGACATGAGAGCACATGGCACAAAGAAACGCATGACATGCCATGTGCTCACACCAAACATGACAATGAGCACATGGCCAGCAAACACAAAATCACAACCCATGTAGCCAAACAAAACATGACATAAACACGGAGCCAATGAGAACACATAAGCCGCGTGTTCACACAAAACATGACAATAAAAGCACAGCCAGTGAAAAAACACCAACCGCAACACAAAACATAACATGAAAGCACTCGGCCAATGAAAACACGAACCACGTGCTACACAGAACACAATACACGGACAGAAGAGTGCATGCTTACCTGACAAGACAGAATGCACGAGAACAAGCAAATGCTCATTCCGTGCACACACGACAGAAGACAGAAGCATGAATGTCCGAATCCCAACAAAAAAACAAACTAGACCAAAGTGCTGGAATCTGAACACCACGCTCTGCACACAAAACTCACATGGACAGAAGAGCACGCAGCTTTGAGCATTGTCTCAAACAAGACAAGCAATACAGGAGTGTCAGGGCTATGTCACAAAACCAAGAGTAAGCTAGACCGAAGTGACAGAACCCTGACAGTTTATTCCTGCCTTGTAAATGCATTTAATTTCATGATAATTTTCAAAACGAACTCTTAATCTTCAGAAGAGAAGTAAATTGCGCCACCTCTCTCATGAGAAGTGAATAACACTGATCATCTCCATGTTCCGTGGGATTGGATGTTTGGCGCATGTCACACTTCAGAGTAAAGCTTGGTACATACTCCAC
The DNA here is from genome assembly GCA_039654625.1 of Rhinogobio ventralis. Classification (NCBI taxonomy): domain Eukaryota; kingdom Metazoa; phylum Chordata; class Actinopteri; order Cypriniformes; family Gobionidae; genus Rhinogobio; species Rhinogobio ventralis. The sequence continues at coordinate 23,995,206 of CM077206.1, read as the reverse complement.
AAGAACAAATAATTTTTTTCGTTTTCTCGAGGTGGCAAGAATAAGAACAAAGTTCGTTCTGGCCAGGACATTCCGTACTTAACGAGAAAAGCAGGTTCACGAGAAAAGCACCTAAAATTTCTGACCAATCACATAATAGTTCTCGGACACCCACAAGAAAAAAGTTCTGCTCAGATGATGTGTCGAGAACAAGCTGCGAGAACTCCCAAACCAGCCCTGGAGTGAGAACTTTTTTTCTCTGTTCTTGCAGAGTATGTAGCGGCCTTTAATCACAAACTCTGGATCAAACCCTCAGCTGACAAAGCTTTTGTACCAAGTTTTGTAGGACTGCTAAACCAGGTTGGATTTATCTGGATGTGTCAACTCTAAACCTACTCTGAATGTCAGAGTTTGTTCAGCTAGCTTCGTGCAACAGGCCTCTGCTTTGTTTGCTCTCACTATTTATTCTCCTTGTGTTTTCAGTCCTGTGCCAGTTCGTCATCTGAATTGCACATGTTCCCAGTTGGTTCCTGCCTTGTCTTGTCCTCCACCTCAGCCCATCCCTTTTGACTTAAAAAAAAAAATTTGAAAGGGCTTTAATGTTTTAAACATCAAATATAGACAGAAATAAAAACATACAGAAACTAGTGTTTATACAGTAGAATCAATTATTACAAATGCCAAAATATGCTTTTCAAAAACAAGAAACCAACTGAGCATACACTTAGACATTAGACAAAAGATGAGGCTAAGAACATGTTAGATGTATTTTGAGTAGGATTTTCAAATACTTTACTAGATACTACCTAATCTCACAATTTACTATCTTATGACAGCATGAGAAAACCAAACTCTGGTTTATTACACCCCTGCTTTGCCGGATTTACTTGTCCAATCGGGTCATTGGCTACATTCTCAATCAGTCAACCATATTAATTATGTCTATAAGAGTGCAAATACTGTATCAGATAATTTGCATTTGGCATTCACTGCAGTGCACACTCATTGGGATGCTTCTCTTTCTTTATACACTCCTGCTTTTCCATCAACTTCATACAAAGGCAGAAAACACTCCTTGTCAAACAATGGGAGACCCTAAGTTCCCACTGCTTTCTAAAGATGGAGATGTAACTATTGGAGGAATTTTTGCAATCCACAGAATGGAAACATTACCTTCTTTTAAGTTTACACAAAAACCTCAACTTCTGTCATGCTCAAGGTTTGTTACATTTGAAACTGTTTGTTAACTTAGTTTCTATTGAGCTAACTGATTTAATGTTTATTTTCACAGTGTGAATTTGAGAGATTATCGTTTGGCACAAATCATGATTTTCGCAATTGAGGAGATTAACAGAAGTGAAAGTTTGCTCCCAAATATTTCTATTGGTTATCGAATCTATGATACCTGTGGTTCAAGACTGTCTACCATGAGTGCAACTATGGGACTGATGAATGGTCAGGAGTTTGGAGCAGGACACAGATGCAATGGACAGTCTCCTTTACATGCTATCATAGGTGAATCAGAGTCTTCTGCCACAGTAATTATGTCCAGAACAACAGGACCTTTTAAAATTCCAGTGGTAAGGACCGATAACACTACATGTTTGACATAATCACCATACTGATGACTGTATCATTGTCTTCAGTGATTTCTTTTTCAGATAAGTCCTTCAGCCACATGTGAATGTCTCAGTAATAGAAAAGATTACCCCTCTTTCTTCAGGACTATTGCTAGTGATTATCACCAGAGCAGAGCACTTGTATACATTGTCAAGCACTTTGGCTGGTCTTGGGTGGGAGCTGTGAACAGTGACAATGACTATGGAAACAATGGAATGGCCATATTTCTGAAAATAGCCCAGGAGGAGGGAATTTGTGTAGAGTACTCAGTGAAATTCTACCGAACAGAGCCAGAAAAACTCAAAAAAGTGGTAGACACTATAGAAAAAGGCACAGCAAAAGTGATTGTTGCCTTTGTTTCATTTGTTGAGATGGGCTTACTTATTGATCAGTTAAGCATTCAAAACATTACAGGTTTCCAAATGATCGGTGTAGAATCATGGATAACTACAAAGAATTATATCACTCCAAATAGTTTTCCTTCCCTAGGAGGGTCACTAGGATTTGCAGTGAGAAAAATCAACATTGAAGGGTTTATAGATTATGTTAGAAAAGCATTCTGGGACACAGCTTTTCCATGCCTACAGAGTGAGGGGAATTCTTCTGGATATGCATTAAGTTGCAGCAGATATGAGGATGTACTTGCGCTTAAAAACTACACTGAAGATGTGCCTGAACAAAGATATGCAAGCAACGTCTACAAAGCAGTTTATGCTGTAGCTCATTCACTACACAGGCTACTTGAATGCAAAGAACAAGAAGGCTGTGAGAAAAACCTGACGATACAACCACAAGAGGTAAAAGATAAAATACATATGAGGGAGAAAAGAGGGAACAATATTTTTGTTGAATATGTTAAATAATATATTTAAAAAAACTCTTTTTTTTCGCTAGGTGGTTGAGGCTCTGAAAAAGGTCAATTTCACTATAAAAATGGGTGATCATGTATGGTTTGACAGCACTGGTGGTGCAGTAGCTCAATATGAAGTTGTAAACTGGCAGCAGGACTCAAATGGATCATTCCAATTTAAACCTGTGGGATACTATGATGCCTCACTGCCCCCTGACCAGCGCTTAGAGCTTAATACTGAAGAGATAATTTGGACTGGAGGACAGCTGAAGGTAAATGGCAATAAACTGTTCCTGCTAAAGGATTATTTTAAATTTAGAGAACGTCATATCAAAAACTAAAAAAGTAAATACTTGTATGGACCTTTATGATAGGTATGAGGAATACCAAATTAGTTTAGGTTTGAAAATGGTTCCACAACAATCAGGTTATCTTCTGTTCATTCGTTTGAGAGCATGACAAAATGCCACTTTTTTTTGTTTTTCATTTTTTAAAAAAAGGACCCACTTTATATTAGGTGGCCTTAACTATTATGTACTAACTTTTAAATTAATCATACAATGCACTTAAATTTTCACATCATACTTACATTTTAAAAATTACCTGCATGTATTTACATCTGTAATATATTTCTGTAGTTACATTTATAATTACACTGTTGACACTTCCCTTACACCTAACCCTACCCTTAAACTTATCCATACCACCACACCTCGATCTCTACATGTCGGGGAATGAAACGCCCCTTTCCACTGATTGGACAACCAGACATCAAACTGTGCCATCATCAGTTATTCATCAGTTCCGCGCAATAGAATAATAGTCCTCCACTGCTACAGCTGTATGGGTTCCTAATGCGTTTATTGCAACCACATTTAATTTTTTCTCATCAAACAACCAGACTAACTAATGGCTTGACAACTTTGGCACACTGCCTGTTTTATTTAACTGACCAACTATACAAATCTGTATGGCAAAGCTGCACTTGTAGTAAAGCGCAAACCAGTGTCGATAAATGTGCAGCAGTCACAACTTTTGTTTTAGACAACATACTGAGTTTTGGACAAAAGATGAATTTGAAATGATATGATATGACAGATATGAAAATATATTACATTATTTAGTATCAGTGTATTTTATAGGCACCACATGCCTATTCTCTATTAGGCCTATTCTAGCAAGGTTTTTTTTTTTCTTTATAGAGATTTTTATAAAAATGTAGGTCATCACTGGCATATGATATGTCATATACATGTATATAATACATGCTATTTGTTCCTCAAAGCAGTGCTGTTGTTTCAGTGATGGACTTTATTGAAATGTGTATTTGATGTCATGATTTGATGGAGATGCCAATTTGAAATATCACACATAAAAAAAAAAGTTTAAAAAAAATGCTCAGCCTAGTTACATTTTAGGGGTAATGTTAAATAAATATAAAGCTAAATATAGCCATTATAATATAGTGCTCTCTCTCTCGGTCATAAGAACATATCAAAACAAACCCTGAAATAACACTTTGAACAATAAAGCCAGAGATAAAGAGTATTTTTACAGGCTATTTATTGCCATTCAGAAATGAACTTACCCATAAGGGGCAATTGATTTCCAGGTGTATTTTTTACCTTAGGATATTTTTTTCTTGTCTTATTAAATATGTATGTAGTCTTTAATGTTAAATTCTTACATTTAGTCAATTAAATTAGAATAATATATACTATAGGCTGTTACCAATTAAATCAGTATCAACCAAAGCATTTTCAGAGGTGGCAAAGGTTTAGTTGTATTTGTACTGAGATATACGATGTAATGCTGCTCGGAGAGGGCAGTAAAAGCTTAGCAATTATAACTGCATAATATAATGAGATTAATGTTTTTAAACATAACATTTTGAATACAGAGATTTAAAATGAATTACAAAATGAAACAATACTTGGATTATGAAAGTAGTATCACCAGTAGGTGGCGGCAAGTCATTGTGTTAATGAATGAGTCATTTATTCAACCAGTGGATGTCTATACCATTGAATCACTCGGTCAACTGATTCGTTCAAAGACTCAAAGATTTATTCAGGAATGAAACAGGAATGCTCTGAGCGCAGTGTTCAGTCACACAAAGGTTCTGATTTGCTTTGGAAATTTAGTTGGAAAATAAAAACACTGTTTTGTATGACGTCCATTAATACTTAATATTAATTAAATAAACTCAGCACACTGTCTAAACTCTGTCCAGTGCATAGCGCAGCTTTGCCACACAGATTTTTATAGTTGTTCAGCTAAATAAAACAGGCAGTGTTCCAAAGATGTAGGCTAGGGGGTAGTTGTGGGGGCAGATGCTAAGTAAATAAATTAATATCTATTAGATAAACTAACATTTCACATGTAGGTTTCTGAATTTATGCCTGCTAAGAAAGGCCTGACTAGGTTGGTTTGTGTCAAGCCATTAGCTAGTCTGGTTGTTTTTTGGGAAAGAGATGAAATGTAGTTGCAATAAACGCGTTAAAAACCCGTACAGCTGTAGCAGCGAAGGACTATTATTCTGTTGAGAGGAACTGATGTTTGGTTGACCAATCAGCAGAAAGGGGTTTCATTCCCGCTCACATGTAGAGAACGAATAATCAATCTGATTATTCATTTTCAACCCTAGAACGTAAAAATTATTATTTATTTTTTTTCTGTTTTTAAAAAAAAATTTTTTATGAAAAATGAAAAAGCTTCTCGGTTACACATGTAAACTTAGTTCACTGAAGAGGGAACGAGATGCTGTGTCACCGCTTTGGGAACGCCTCTGCGTGATTGCGTCGTGAAACACGTATGTAATCAGTTCAATAGAGACACGGAACGTCATAGGCGGGTGACGTCACCTACCCGGAAGCTATAAAGCACACCGGCAACAAATGCCGCTAGCTTCTGATATGACTGAAGCAAGACGCTTGCGGGCATGCAGGGAATATGGCAGGGTGATGCAGCGCCTCCTTCCCTCTTCATGCATAACCGGGATGTTCCCTTTCAAGGGAACTCGCGCTGCGTCACCGCTTTGAGAACAAGAATACCCACATCCCCATAGGAGCCAGATGCCCGCCAGTGACATTGTCTTAAGAGTGTGCGGTGAGGAATATCCCGCCGCATCACAGACTTCCTGCAGGGAGGCCCCTGCAAAAAGTGCCTGAGAGGCAGCCATACACCTAGTTGAGTGGGCCCGGACAGCCAAAGCTGAAGGCTGTCCGGCCGCCACATAAGCAAGTGAGATAGCCTCGACTACCTACTTGCTCATTCTCTGCTTTAAAGCTGGACCCCCCCCTCGAGGGTGGCCCGTATCAAACAAACAACTCTTCAGATCTTCTCCACAGGGCAGCTCTGTGGACGTAAGCATCTAGCGCGCAAACCGGGCAAAGCAGATTACGTTTTTCCTGGTCTGACGTCAGAAACGGAGGAGGACAGAAAGCCTGAAGTACTACTGGTCTCACAGGGTTAGTGGGAACTTTAGGAACATACCCCGGCCTCAGATGTAGGAAGGCCTTGACTATACCGGGAGCAAATTCCAAGCACGTGGGTGCCACAGAGAGAGCTTGGATATCCCAGATTCTCTTTAAGGAAGATATCGCAAGTAGAAAGATAGTTTTAAGTGTGAGAAACTTCTCAGGAACTTCTTCAAGCGGCTCAAAGGGAGCCTCAGAAAGACCTTGAAGGACAATGGCCAGGCCAGGTGGGAGAGCCGTCAAGGAGGGACACTATGTCTGAGAACCATACTCGGGCCGGCCAGAACGGGTCTACTAGCAACAGACGGGCCCCGTCCCGATGCACTCTCTCTAGAACTCCCTGAAGCAGAGCAATCAGGGTAAACGCATACAGAGGCAGCCTCGGATAAAAGACGCTCCTGTACCATGGCGTCCAGTCCGAGATGAGCTGGCGGTATTAGGGAGAACCACAGTCGACAGTGGGTGTTCTCTTGTGTAGCAAACAAGTCCACTTCGGCCCTGCCAAAGTTCTCCCAAAGGAGCTCCACCGCCTCGGTGTGGAGTCTCCATTCCCCGGGCCTCAGCCCCTGCCTCGACAGGATGTCTGCTTCCACATTCAGGTGCCCTGGGATGTAAACTGCCCTGACTGAACACAGTCTCCCTTGGGCCCACAGGAGGATCTAGCGAGCCAGTTTGTATAAAGTGCGAGATCTCAAACCCCCCTGATGGTTTATGTAGGAGACCACCGATGTGCTGTCTGTGCGTACTAGCACATGATGGCCCCTGAGATACGGCAGGAAGTGTTTCAGAGCCTGAAACACCGCCAGCATCTCCAGGCAGTTTATGTGCCAGGAGTGATGATGGTCCTGCCACAGGCCCTGGGCCGAGCAACCACTCATGGTCACCCCCCAGCCGTGAGGGAAGCATCCGTGGTCCGTGACTCGCTGACACGGTGCCCCCAGTACCATTGTCTTGGGCCAGAATCCAAGGGTCCTTCATCATAACCAAAGCGTGGAGGCACCGCCGCGTGACCTTGATCATGCGAAAGAGGTTCCCCCTCGGGGAAAACCCCTTGGTTTTGAGCCACCACTGTAACAGTCTCATGTACAACAGGCCACAAGGTATCACGTTGGACGCTGCTGCCATCAGACCTAACAGCCTCTGATACTGTCTGACAGTGAGTGACTGAACTTCACCCCTTTTACTGCTGAGAGAATCGACCCTATGCGAGGCTCTGATAGGCAGGCCGAGTTCCAACTCACACCTAGATACGTTGTTCTCTGTGCTGGAGAAAGGACGCTCTTCTTGGAGTTTAGTCTCAGCCCCCAACTTCCTCATGTGCGCGATCTCGATGTTGAACCGCCATGTGAGCTGACTGTGCTAGGATAAGCCAGTCGACGATATAGTTGAGAATGCGAATCCCCCGCATACGCATGGGGACTAACGCCGCTTCCACACACTTCGTGAACGTGCGGGGTGAAAGTGCCAGACCGAAGGGAAGGACTCGATACTGGTACGCTTCTCCCCCAAAAGCAAGCCTCAGGTACTTCCTGTGCTGTGGAAGGATGGACACATGGAAATACACATCTTTTAGATCTATCGTGACAAACCAATCCTCGGACTTGATTTGTGACATGATCTGTTTGAGTGTAAGCATCCTGATGAGAACGCGTAGATCTAAAATAGGGCGCAAACCCCCATCCTTCTTTGGCACGATGAAGAACCAGCTGTATCGTTACTTTTCACAGAAGAGTCTGTACTTCTTGAGTCATAACCAGAGCCTGCTCGGGGCCCACCACTGTGGGCAGAACCCCGTTGAAACTGGGTGGACGATACCTGAACTAAATGGCGTACCCCTTTCTTATTGTCTGCAGGACTCACTGCAATATATTTGGCAGATTCTCCCACTCTGCCAGAAAATCTACTAAGGGTACCAGCCTCTCGAGACTGGCCTCTGATGTACTCTGCACCGCGAGTGCAGCGCCCTGAAGCGGCGAACCGGCAGGGAACACCCCTGGCATCAGGGCTTCTTAGACGCAGCCTTCCTCGAAATAATGACGGCCCTCAGATCCGTCTTACCCTTGGAAGGCTGCACCTGAGAGCGCCGCCCACCACCCGGAGCTCTTTAATAACGTCGACTCCGATCTTGTGGCTCTCACCCAGTTCCTTCAGCAGGTCAGCCTGGTATGCCTGCACAATAGCCATTGTGTGCACACATGTGGCGGCCTGACCTGCTGCAGAGTACGCTTTGCCCACTAAAGCTGATGTAGCTCTGAGTGGCTTAGTGGGCAAAGTGGGGACTTTAATCGGCCCATAACCATGCTTCTTCAGACCCACTATATTACTATAAACAGACGTGTGGGGACTGAATACGCGAGAAAGCGCTCATCCAGCCTACTTTTTACTGCTGAGTGCTCTTGTCTTTCTTGTGGCCATTCTAAACTTAATCTGGCCACAGCTCTGCTCAAAACCTCCACCAGCTCCTCACTAGCAGGGGATTTAAGTGGCGAGTCTTCATATCCACCTACATGACAGAGCTGGACAACTGCAATACCGAGGCTGCCTCCTGGGTGGGAGAAACCGCAGCGCGGGCTCCCGAACCCAGAGAGGAAGCACCGGACCTGACAGGTGAGGGCAGAGATAGGGCTGGGCCCGTCTCAAACCCCTCTGTCACGTCCATTTGCGAACCCCACGACATGAGCCTGTGCCTCGGCAACATTGGGACCCGTGCCGCGGGGAGCGCGAGCCGCCGCACCCTCCTCATAGAGCACCCGGTGGGATCGCAGCGTTCTGAGAGGCAGCGCCACGCAATGCTCACAACCAGCCCCCTCGAGGGCTGCCTGAGCATGCTGCTCACCCAAACAAATAACGCACATCAAATGTGTATCCCCACTCGTGATGTAGCGAGAGCAGGGAGGAACACACTTTCTGTACTGCTGTTCGCTCGCCATTTATATATATATATCTCTTTTCTTGTCAGTGTGTATATAACTTGAATGAAAACAAGATAATCGGAACTCAGACACAAACACAGAACTGAATGATCACATATAGCGCTTGCTGAAGAAGCTAGCGGCGTTTTTTGCCGGTGTGCTTTATAGCTTCCGGGTAGGTGACGTCACCCGCCTATGGCGTTCCGTCTCTCTATTGGACTGATTACATACATGCTTCACGACGCAATCACGTAGAGGCGTTCCACAAAGCAGTGACGCAGCGCGAGTTTCCTTGAAAGGCAAGTGCTGTTTTCTAATTTTTCGGATTTCAATATTAAATCATCAAGATACCCTGATTCACAACACAAAACAATTTACATTTGTGTACTGTAAGAAGCTAATGTGCCATTAGCTATGAGTTGCATTTCTGTAAGTCAACACTTCACAATAATGTTTGATTCATTAACATTAGTATAGGGCAGGGGCGTGCGGTCCATATAAGCTGCCAATGTTCTGCATAGCCAAACCATTTGTCGGCTCGCTGATTACTATTAACACTATAAATTACTATAAATTCCCTTGTTTGGGGTGTACCATAAAGCTTACATGATAATCCCTCTGACGCGCCACAGCCGGTTGAGTTACATGGGCGTCCATTGGTGATTTTCGGAGCTCCAGCAGATGACAGGATGTCGATCGCTGCATCGGAGGGGGAGCTTCATCTAGGGATTAAGACCTGGCTGCGTTGCCTCCCTCTGGTAGAGTAGCGTAGCCCGAGACGGACCCAGAATTGACGGCTATGCTTTCCCCGACCGCTGAAAAGGTCGGCCGAAGACGCTGCAGCAGACCCCCGGGGTGGCCGAAGACGCTGCAACCCTGGGACAATGAGGCGGTAAGCTCCTTGCTGTTGCCTCGGCCTCGCAAGAGGAGGAGGAAGAAAGCTTCCTCCGCCCCACAAGGCCTGGAAACCGTCCCAGAGCCTGCTGCCAGCCCGGAGGCCGTCCTAAAGCCCGCTGTTGGCCGGGAGGTCGTCCCAGGGCCGTCCACACTCCCTGTCACAGAGGCTGTATCCATCAGTCCTGTCTTGGCCAAGAGGGTGTTATTCACCTTTTATGCAGTTGTGGTCCTGCATGCCTGGGCAGCACACACCTCACAGCTGCCTTCATTCAGTCCCAGTCCAGTTGGCACTCCAGAGGCTGTCCCAGAGCAGGCCGATGTCATCCTGGAGGCTGTTCTAGAGCAGGCCGCTGTCATCCCAGAGGCCATCCCAGAGCTGCCCAAGTATCTTGCCCCGCCGGCTCCAGCCCCTGACCAGAGTCCAGTGAGGGTCCCAGTCAAGCATCCAGACCCGCCTGACCCACCCTGGCCCTCAGCCAGGAATCCTGATTGGCCGGAGCCACCCTGGTCTGTCCCTCCAGCACTGCCCAGGCCCTCTGCTGGGACTCCTGAACCGCTGGAGCCTGCCTGGTCTGTCCCTCCAGTACTGCCCTGGCCCTCTGCCAGGACTCCTGAACCGCTGGAGCCACTCTGGTCTGTCCCTCCGGCAACGCCCTGGTCTTCTGCTGGCCTCCCTGGCTTAACCCTCCCGTCCCTCCCTGGTCCCTTTTAGAGACTTTCTGGGCTGTCCTACTGGCTCTGACTTGGCTAAGTTTCAGTTTTGTGTCGGGGTTCGAACATTCGCGTTCGCTTTTCGGTCTTTATTGTGTGCGCACAGGTTGTGTCCTCTCACACTCCGTGTGCTCTTGTCTTGGGATTTTTGGAGCGCTTGGTTTTGTTTTCATTGGCCAGGCACTCTTGTGTTGTCATGTTTTGTGTGAACAAGCAGCTTATGAGTTTTTCTCATAGTTGTGTGTTCATGTCTCGTTTGGTGTAAGCACATGGCTTGTCATGTATTTCCTTGTGCCATGTGCTCTCCTGTCTATTGTCTAACCCCACCCACCTCGTTTCCTGATAATAGGGGTATGCATCGATGCTACTTTCCCGCCAGAACACGCCCCCTCAGCCGGGACTGAGTGGTAGAAGAACTGCTGCATGACTGGAGTTAATAGGTGAAAACGAACGATTTTCAGTTTAAACTAAAGGTTGGGCTCGATTATAGTGTTCCTAGCAATTTACCAAAGATCCAGTGATCCATGGATATTGACATGCAGCCAGGAATCATGTTTTCCTGACATTTATATGAGCCTGATTTCAATACATACATAAATATATATCACTGTCATCAGTCATCAGTTTCAAGAGTGAATCCCACATGTATATGCTGATGGGTCTATATGTTGAAGCGTGTATGTGGCCGATTGTCAAGAATGGAAAACAAAAGTTTTATTAAAATTCTGAATATATTATAGGCCTATTAATTATTTTTATAGCGCCTAGACAGCTCGCAAAGAGCGCTCCCTTTATAATCACTAAAAGCTGTCACTCATTCAATGAACACAATGATTTAAGTTCCGTTATATAATTCAGTAAAGCTGACTACATAATTGTTTGGTTGTTGGGGGGAGTTTCTTGTGTTGGTAAGAATTGTGTTCCGGGTGGGGTCCCCCTCAGTAGAAATCGTGTTCGCGGGGGCACCGCAGCGCGATGAAAAGGGCACTTTCACTTTCAAAGGGGCAGGGGCTCAAGTCTTAAGGTATAGTCACCAATATGTGTCAAGCTTAGCCTGCACTCTTGCTGCCTCCCATGAATACAGTACACTTTCATACACAAGAAGATAATTTAACATGGACACAAGTGGTTGCTGTGGTAATAATGGTAATAACCAAATATGATACCTGCAAGTGAAATTATACTGCATTTGAGACTATCACTAATGTTAGCAATAAAAAAGTAAAACCAGTGTAAGTGTGTCTCTCTGCTCTGACACTGAATTTGGTTTGGTTGAAAAAAATCCTTTAAGTATGTAAATAATGCATTTTTTGAGTTCAGAGTTTAAAATTAAACTGCTTCGTGTTTCTGTGTGGGCAATTGCTCAACGAAAAATACCCCATAGCACCACTTAGCATCCAACCAGCTGTAATGCCATAACCACTTTGAACACAGATTCTGGTGTGAAAATTATTATATTGTTGCAATATCAGCATTATTAGACAATTGTATTGATAAATCTATTTTAATTCTTCAGAGTCAGTAAAAATATCTGTATGTATAATGTTTTACATATAGAAGCCAAGGTCTATGTGCAGTGAGAGCTGTCCTCCAGGCACCAGAAAGGCTGTGCAAAAAGGAAGACCTGTCTGCTGTTATGACTGTATTCCATGTGCAGAAGGAGCAATCAGCAATGACACAGGTAATCTACAGCCCATCTCACAGCTCCAAAGAGAATAGTTTAGTTGCTCTTCACTGTTCATCAATGAAATTGTTTCCATTTGTCTCTAACCAGTGAATACAACTTCTTCTCCAGATTCAGTTAACTGCAAGCAATGTCCAGGGGAATACTGGTCTAATGTTGAGAAAACTAAATGTGTGTTAAAGGCTGTAGAGTTTCTGTCATTCACTGAAATTATGGGTGTAGTGCTAGTCTTTTTCTCACTGTTTGGAGTAGGATTAACTGCGATGGTGGCCATCCTGTTTTACAACAAGAAGGACACCCCCATAGTAAAAGCCAATAACTCAGAGCTGAGCTTCCTGCTGCTCTTCTCTTTGACTCTGTGTTTCCTCTGTTCGCTTACTTTCATTGGTCGGCCCACTGAGTGGTCCTGTATGTTGCGTCACACAGCATTTGGGATCACTTTTGTCCTCTGTATATCCTGTGTTCTTGGGAAAACAATAGTGGTGTTAATGGCCTTCAAGGCTACACTCCCAGGAAGTAATGTCATGAAATGGTTTGGGCCTTCACAACAACGACTCAGTGTTCTTGCTTTTACAGTTATACAGGTTCTTATCTGTGTGCTTTGGCTAACAATATCTCCCCCATTTCCCTACAAAAATATGAAATATTATAAGGAAAAGATCATTATTGAATGCAGTCTGGGTTCTACTATAGGTTTCTGGGCTGTGCTGGGTTACGTTGGCCTCCTAGCTTTTTTGTGTTTCATTTTGGCTTTTCTGGCACGTAAGCTGCCTGATAACTTCAATGAAGCCAAATTTATCACATTCAGTATGCTCATCTTCTGTGCTGTGTGGATCACATTTATTCCAGCTTATGTCAGTTCTCCTGGAAAGTTTACTGTAGCTGTGGAGATATTTGCCATTTTAGCTTCAAGCTTTGGCTTATTATTATGCATATTTGCACCTAAATGTTATATCATCCTGTTTAAGCCTGAACAAAATACAAAGCAACATATGATGGGGAAAACTACATCTAAGTCCTACTGAAAAATAGAATAACATCTATATTAACATTGCAATATTTTAAATTATTTAATTATTATTTTATATACAAAGACAAAGAAAAAGGTATAACTGATTTTATTTCAGTCACAAAAATATTTACAAAGTGACTATTTTAACCACAGAAAAATTATACAGCCATGTAAGTTATATTAAGGGACATTAGTACCATACATACATAATGCATTACATTTATGGTTAAGGTTATACCATATAAACAGCATACACTGTTGAAATGTTGACAAATCTAGTCTATATCTGTTAGTTCAACAAGGTATGTAAAGTTTCATATTGATATTTGTGAGCAAAGCCAAAAATTAATAAACTGCAAACATTAACATCTCTGCTTGTGTAAGGTTATTACATATTTAGGCTTTGACAAAGCAAATCTGTTGCCTGCAAAATTCTGAAATTTGTTTTTGCAAAAATATTTGAAAATTGAAAGTTTTTAGGCTAATGTTTTTTGTAAATTTGATAATTAATCTTTTTTATTTAGCTAGCTAATAAAGTGGTGCAGGTATGACATCACTTTTGTAGGCCAAAGTGCAGAAAACGAGTGGGATTTTGGTTAAATGCCAGAAATAAGGTCTGTGGTGAACTCAAGCTCAAGACACTTTCACGTTTTATTCTATGACATAAAATACATCAGTATTATCCCACTCATGATTTCTTCAAGCTGTTATGTGTCTTAAAAAAGGCAGTTGGTTTTACAGGGTTTTACAGCCTTGTGGGTTTTACAGCCTTGTTATTATTATAATTGTGCTCTTATAAACTATTCTAACTCTAACTTTCTGGGAAAATGTTAGATAAAAACCGAAAGAGTTGTCGTAAGATTAGTGATGGTGATGTTGAAGTCGTAGGATCGTGGTGTAGTTCGTTATTGCCTACCTTTAGCTTTTTACTTCTGGCAACTGCATTTACGCTTCAAAATAAAAGTTGCGTTCAGTTGTGAAAATTATCTTGATTGTCAAAACATGTAAGTATCATAAACTTTTGTTGATGCCAGCCTACAATGTGACGTCAAACCTGCACCCTATTGTTATAGTGTATTGAAGTTTGGCTTCTCTACTAGGAGTTTGGCTTCCTTGGAGCAGGAAGAGTAGAGTGGTCTTTAACTCCTAGAGGCAAAGTAAATCCATGCGCCTCACCACTAAAACAAAGAAATAACTGTGAGCCCGTCTGTAAAATCCCGGCTAAAGTCACTTCAAGTCAAGTCAAGCCAACTTTATTTATATAGCGCTTTTTACAATGCAGATTGTTTCAAAGCAGCTTCACATTGTTAAACAGGTAAATAATGCAACCGAATTTGATTCGGCTGTACAGCCGCTCTGGAGAAAACGGTTATGTCATCTAGCTCCTTTCAGTTATCATATATATTCAAGTAATGAAGTTGACATAGTTAATTTAGTTTAGTAATTAAATTTATTTAGATATTTATTTGAAAATTTAGTGTCCCCAACTGCCAAGCCAAAGGCGACAGTGGCAAGGAACCAAAACTCCCATCAGGTGACAGAATGGAGAAAAATAAACCTTGGGAGAAACCAGGCTCAGTCAGGGTGCCAGTTCTCCTCTGGCCAATTAACAAACAGTGTATGATTATTATTTTGAAATGCCTTACAGGTCAGAAGTCATATTAGATCGGAATATTCGAAAGATCGGAGGCATCACGCCGGAGACGGTTTTATTGAGGATGGCGTGTCGATTAAACAATTATTAAATAGGAATATTCGAAATATCGGAGTCATCACGCCGGAGATGGATCCATTGAGGATGCCATGTCGATGAGCAATTTCAGAGGGTAGACTAATTGACACGGTCTCTGCAGACACTTCAGGGATGAGTTGGTAATGTCCAGGTGCAGGTCCAGGTCCACCATCTGATATGGATACGGCCCGGATCCGGCTGACTGCAGTAAGCCTCGGGATAAACAGAGAGACTAACATTAGCGTAGATGCCATTCTTCTTATGATGTAACGAGTACATCAGGTGTTATGGGAAGTGTTCCCGGTTCCGGCTGACCTAGTTAATGCAGCCTAACAATCATTTAATTGATTTGAATAAAATATAAATTACAATTTTTTTATGTGTATGCCATAGTAAAGAGATGTGTTTTTAGTCTAGATTTAAACTGACAGAGTGTGTCTGCTTCCTGAACAATGCTAGGAAGGCTGTTCCAGAGTTTAGGTGCTAAATAGGAAAAGGATCGACCGCCTGCAGTTGATTTTGATATTCTAGGTATTATAAACTGGCCAGAGTTTTGAGACCGCAATGGACGTGATGGGGTATAATGCGTTAAGAGCTCGCTCAAGTACTGGGGAGCTAAACCATTTAGTGCTTTGTAAGTAATTAGCAAGACTTTAAAATGTATGCGATGTTTAATAGGGAACCAGTGCAGTGTTGACAGAACCGGGCTAATATGGGCATACTTCCTGGTTCTAGTAGGAACTTGAGCTGCTCCATTTTGGACCAGCTGCAGTTTATTTATTAAGCGAGCAGTGCAACCACCCAGTAGAGCATTACAATAATCTAGCCTTGAGGTCATGAACGCATGAAATAACTGTTCAGCATTTTGCATTAAAAGCATATGCCGTAATTTAGATATATTTTTAAGATGGTAGAATGCAGTTTTACAGATGCTAGAAACGTGGCTTTCAAATGAGAGATTGTGTCAAAGAGCACACCCAGGTCCCTAACTGACGATGAGGACTTGACAGAGCAGCCATCAAGTGTTAGACAGTATTCAAGGTTACTACATATGTAGATTTTTGTCCAATAATTAAAAATTAAGTTGCAGGAAATTGCTAGTCATCCAATTTTCTATATCAGCTATGCATTCCATTAATCTTGTGAATTGGTACATTTCGTCAGGGCGTGAAGAAATATAGAGCTGAGTATCGTCAGCATAACAATGAAAACTAACGCCATGCTTCCTAATGATATCTCTCAGTGGTAGCATGTACAGGGTGAAGCACTGAGCCTTGCGGTACTCAATACTGAACTTGTGATTGTCTTCATTTACTGCTAAAAATGATAACGGTCAGATAAGTATGATTTAAACCATGCCAATGCAATTTCACTAATGCCAACATAATTTTCGAGTCTATTCAAAAGAATGTTGTGGTCGATAGTATCGAATGCAGCGCTAAGATCGAGTAACACTAACAGAGATATACAACCACGATCGGATGATAAGAGTAAATCATTTGTAACTCTAATGAGAGCAGTCTCAGTACTATGATACGGTCTAAATCCTGACTGGAAATCCTCACAGATACCATTTCTTTCTAAAAAAGGAGCATAATTGTGAGGACACTGCCTTTTGTAGTATTTTTGACAGAAAGGGTAGATTTGAGATTGGCCTGTAATTGACTAATTCTGTAGGATCAAGTTGCGTTTTTTTAGTAAGTGGTTTAATAATAGCCAACTTAAAAGTTTTCGGTACATATCCTAAAGTCAAGGATTAATTAATAATATTCTATGACCTCTGGAAGCATCTCTTTTAGTAGTTTAGTCGGTATAGGGTCGAGCATACATGTTGTTAACAAGTTTAGCCAATTCTTCTTCTCCTATAGCAGTGAATGAATGTAATTTTTCCTCAGTGACACTACAATGCACTGTCTGATGTGATACAGTATTAGACAGCTGCATGGTTATAATTTTTTTCCTAATATTATCAATCTTACAAGTAAAGAAGTTCATAAAGTCATTACTGCTGTGCTGTTGGCAGACATCAGAAGTTGAAGTTTTATCTTTGGTTAATTTAGCCACTGTATCGAATAAATACCTAGGGTTGTGTTTGTTTTCTTCTAAGAGAGTCGAGAAATAAGCAGATCTAGCAGTTTTTACTGCCTTCCTGTATGCAATCATGCTCTCTTTCCACGAAATGCGAAAAACTTCCAGTTTTGTTTTCTTCCACCTGCGCTCCATTTTTCTGGCTGTTGTTTTAAGGGCCCGAGTGTGCTCGTTGTACCACGGCGTTGGACTATTTTCTTTAATCTTCTTTAAGTGCAGAGGAGCAACTGTGTCCAAAGTGCTGGAAAAGAGAGAGTCAATAGTTTCTGTTGCAACATCGAGTTCCTCTAGGATATCTGGGATGCTGAGGAGATGAAACTGATGAGGAAGTTTATTTACAAAGAAATCTTTAGTCACAGCAGTGATAGTCCTGCCATATTTGAAGCGAGGGGATGGCTTTGCAGCCTTTGCTAAATTAAGTATACATGATACTAGGTAATGATCTGAGATGTCATCGCTCTGCTGCAGAATTTCAACAGTATAAACATGTATTCCATGTGACAATATTTGGTCTAAAGTATTATTACGGTGATGAGTGGGTCCTGATACGTGTTGCCTAACTCCAATAGAGTTTAGAATGTCTCTAAATGCCAATCCCAATGCGTCTTTTTCATTGTCTACATGGATATTAAAATCACCAACAATTAGGACTTTATCTGTAGCCAGTACTAACTCTGATAGAAAATCAGTAGTCGTCAGGTTTTAGCCAGGTTTCTGTCAAACACAGCACATCTAGATTATTATCTGTAATAATATCATTAACAATAAGCGTTTTTGAGGAAAGGGATCAAATATTCAGCAGCCCGAGCTTTATCATTTGTTCATCTGTATTATATCTGTTGTTTATTTGTTGGACATCAATTAAATTTTTACCGTTGAATAGTTTTGGTGTTTTTTTGTATTTACTAATTCATGGAACAGACACTATGTGATAATTTCTAGGTGAAAGAGTCGCTATGTGCTGGGATTTATCTGACTTCTGTGACATGAGACGGCTAGCAGACGGTCGAGTAAGCCAGTCCGTCTGCTTCCTGACCTGGGCCCTAGTTAGGCAAGATTTAACTTTAAGACTATGTGCCAAATTACTAGAGAGAAGAGCGGCACCACCCCAGGAGGGATGGATACCATCTCTTTTCAACAGGTCAGGTCTGCCCCAAAAGCTTTTCCAATTGTCTATGACCCCTATGTTATTTTGCGGACACTACTTAGACAACCAGCCATTGAGTGATGATAGTCTGCTAAGTATCTCATTACTCCTTTTAACAGGGAGGGGACCAGAGCAATAAACGCTATCTGCCATCGTACTTGCGAGTTTACACACCTCTTTAATGTTAATTTTGGTGATCTCCGACTGGCGAAGTCGAACATCATTAGTGCCGACGTGAATAATAATTTTAGAGAATTTACGATTAGCATTAGCCAGCACTTTTAAATTTGCTTTGATGTCAGGCGCTCTGGCTTCCGGTAAACATGTGACTATGGTGGCTGGTTTCTCTATTTTCACGTTCCGTGTAATATAATTGCCAATAACTAGGGCACTTTAAACAGGATTCTCAGTGGGTGCATCACTGAGTGGGGAGAACTTGTTTGATGTTCTAATCGGAATGGAAGAGTGTTTTTTTTTTTATCCGCGACTATGCCGTCTCACCGTCACCCAGTTGCCCTGCTGCATGGGCTCTACAGCTGGAACCGAACATTGTACAGAGTTCACTAAACTAGTTGCATCCAAAGCAGTGTCTAAAGCTGTTACATTCTAACACGTGATAGTGATTTAGGTTAAAAAGCTAGCGATGTCAGATTTAATGTGGTAGGCAATATTAGACAATATATGATGATGGGTAAGTTATATTTAGCAGTTTAAACAACAGGGAATGACTTCAAATAAAGATTCAAAAGTGAACAGAGCACACACGAGCACAGCAACGAGGCAGGCAGGAGCAATCAGGACGCACTTAATGTAATTGATTAATTTATACCTTATTGACTTTTTCTACTGATACGTCATTTTAGTAATAAAGTCATTCAAGTCATTCCAGTGAATTGACTTGGTAATTGTTGCTACAATCAAACTCTTATGATACCCCCCATTTGTTTAAATGTTTTTTTATGCTTTTTGGACATGCACATCATAATAAACAGACTTTATAAAAATATAAAATATAAAAGATATCAAGATTATATTTTCACAGAATGTTCTTTATATTATGTAGAATGATTTAATGTAGAAAACAATGACTGGGTAGCTGGGTAAATGTACCTGGGTTTTCACAGACTGGGTCAGTCACTGGCTTGCGCAGTCAATGTAAATCTTCAAATCACTCAGTCTCTCATATTTCTGAAGCGCTAAAGGCAGGGGAGGAAATTACTGTAACACCCTTACATTGAGTAGTGGAAATATTTTTAGTTGCATGACTTAATTTAGGTCAGAAAAAGGTCACTAAACCAGAAGCAAAATCCAGGCAGAATGCTCTGCCTGCAGGTCACCAATGGTTTTAAAAGATGTTAGGGCCATTTAAAGTAAAAGACCAGAGAGAGCTCTGTTAACGGGCCAAACCCAAAGTTTCCATATTCTCTGTTGAGGATGTCAGACTGAGACAACAGGTTAGCTCTGATCTCCCAAGGAGGTGCTTCCGGGAAAAAAGAAACCAGATCTGAGAGCCAAACGGCAATGCCACTAGCAGAAGATGGACTCTATCATAAAGTAAAAGAAAAGGAAAACATATATAAACTGGTGCTAGTTCTATGCAATAGTTGAAATACTGACAAATACAATATTTACAAGAAAAATACATTTAAAAAAAAATATGTGTAACATGGTGGAAATGTTTGACATTTCTATCAGGAGACTAGTTAGCGAAGCCCTGGTTTAAGTGTACTACATATACAGGTGCTGGTCATATAATTAGAATATCATCAAAAATTTGATTTATTTCACTAATTCCATTTAAAAAGTGAAACTTGTATATTATATTCATTCATTACACACAGGCTGATATATTTCAAATGTTTATTTCTTTTAATTTTGATGATTATAACTGACAACTAAGGAAAATCCCAAATTCAGTATCTCAGAAAATTAGAATATTACTTAAGACCAATACAAAGAAAGGACTTTTAGAAATCTTGGCCAACTGAAAAGTATGAACATGAAAAGTATGAGCATGTACAGCACTCAATACTTAATTGGGGCTCCTTTTGCCTGAATTACTGCAGCAATGCGCTGTGGCATGGAGTCGATCAGTCTGTGGCACTGCTCAGGTGTTATGAGAGCCCAGGTTGCTCTGATAGTGGCCTTCAGCTCTTCTGCATTGTTGGGTCTGGCATATCGCATCTTCCTCTTCACAATACCCCATAGATTTTCTATGGGGTTAAGGTCAGGCAAGTTTGCTGGCCAATTAAGAACAGGGATACCATGGTCCTTAAACCAGGTACTGGTTGCTTTGGCACTGTGTGCAGGTGCCAAGTCCTGTTGGAAAATGAAATCTGCATCTCCATAAAGTTGGTCAGCAGCAGGAAGCATGAAGTGCTCTAAAACTTCCTGGTATACGGCTGCGTTGACCTTGGACCTCAGAAAACACAGTGGACCAACACCAGCAGATGACATGGCACCCCAAACCTGTGTGCAGGTGCCCACTGACTGTGGAAACTTTACACTGGACCTCAAGCAACGTGGATTGTGTGCCTCTCCTCTCTTCCTCCAGACTCTGGGACCCTGATTTCCAAAAGAAATGCAAAATTTACTTTCATCAGAGAACATAACTTTGGACCACTCAGCAGCAGTCCAGTCCTTTTTGTCTTTAGCCCAGGCGAGACGCTTCTGACGCTGCCTGTTGTTTAAGAGTGGCTTGACACAAGGAATGCGACCCATGTCTTGCATACGTCTGTGCGTAGTGGTTCTTGAAGCACTGACTCCAGCTGCAGTCCACTCTTTGTGAATCTCCCCCACATTTTTGAATGGGTTTTGTTTCACAATCCTCTCCAGGGTGCGGTTATCCCTATTGCTTGTACACTTTTTTCTACCACATCTTTTCCTTCCCTTCGCCTCTCTATTAATGTGCTTGTACACAGAGCTCTGTGAACAGCCAGCCTCTTTTGCAATGACCTTTTGTGTCTTGCCCTTCTTGTGCCTTGCCCTCTTTGTGCAAGGTGTCAATGGTCGTCTTTTGGACAACTGTCAAGTCAGCAGTCTTCCCCATGATTGTGTAGCCTACAGAACTAGACTGAAAGACCATTTAAAGGCCTTTGCAGGTGTTTTGAGTTAACTAGCTGATTAGAGTGTGGCACCAGGTGTCTTCAATACTGAACCTTTTCACAATATTCTGATATTCTGAGATACTGAATTTGGGATTTTCCTTAGTTGTCAGTTATAATCATCAAAATTAAAAGAAATAAACATTTGAAATATATCAGTCTGTGTGTAATGAATGAATATAATATACAAGTTTCACTTTTTGAATGGAATTAGTGAAATAAATCAACTTTTTGATGATATTATAATTATATGACAAGCACCTGTACAGTGTGTATTAATGCCTTTCTCGTGCAGTAATGAAATTATACACTGGCCCTTTAAGAAACGTGACTGTATTACTGTTCATAAGTGTCGCGAGATTTACCTTTGAGCGGTGCAATTCACAATGCAATTTTGAATGGTGCTCATGTGGAGGAGAATTGATGCCATTGAAGTCCATTAAATAGCAAAATATAGAGAAATATGCGCTTTTAGTGAGTTAAACTGTGGTGGTAAACTTTTAGTGTTTTTGTTGTTCAGATGGCAGTGTTTTGCCAATTGACGGCGATTTCTGTAGGGACATTCTGTCTTGTATGGTGGAAGTAAATCTCGCCATTGTTTTTCAAAGAAGCATAAGTGATGAAATAGCAATGTCAGCGTAATATAGAAAATATTTTTCTGTATAATTCTATGTAGTCTATCACTAACCACTGTTATTCAAATGTGGTACTCTTGTTTAATCGAGGAGAGAAAAGTGCTCCGTAGGGCCAGTGTGAAGCATCAGAGTGAGTTTGTTGACTTTTTTATTGATTTCAAAAAGTGTTTATTACTTATGTACATGCGTGTTTCATTGAAACGAATAGAATAATAGTGTTCCAAATGCTTTGTATTTAGTTTCTTTTACTGTATGCAGGGAGAAAGGAGTTCATTATATGCTGTGCCAGTGTGATGATGAACAGTACGTTTGAATCGTTATTTTATTTTTGAAGTTGTACGAGTGTGTTTATTCACTGTTTTGTAGGGAGGTAACATTCATGGACTGACCGGGGGGAAGTACTACATATTGAGGAATCTCTGTGGTAGGTCCTACCTGAAAAGGGATGGAACTACTACAAATGCAGAGAGGGGGCAGAGCAAGATCTGCCAAAGGGAAGATACGGGTTTACGTCCGGGAAATTGTACTGTGGAAAAATACATATCTGGGAATACCGAAGTTGATCCTAACCCAGTACAAGGGCTTACCGACCGAGTACTGGGCCTGGTGTCTGCTGAAGGATGCTTGGAGGAACTCAGTCCCTCAATCCAGGTTTTACTGGGGAACTCACATGGAGGAGCATTAGAGGCGCTCGCATCCCCTTCTTAGAGGGGAATGGCACTGCAAATGAGACACAGAGCCAGCCTTCCCAACTTTTACCTGTTTGTACCCAACACTCAGGAAGAACCTGGCTCACTCAGTTTAGGTGTCACCCAGCCCGCAGCTCTGCAGATGTCTGCTAGAGAGGCGCCGTGCGCCAACGTCTAGGACATGACAACACTCTAGTGGCTCAGATCTCCAACCCCTGCTTGGAGACATCCTTTCCATTCTGTTGACCTCCGAATCAGACAAAGAGCTATTCTTCAGAAGCTCTGCGTGCGGTCCACGTAGATATGCAAAGCACGAATGGGACACAACAACACCAGGGCTAGATCTGCCTCCCGGGGCAGTGCTGAAAAGGAGTGGTGGGGCACATATCCAGGCCAGGGTCTCAGGACTACGTGGGATTAAGCTGGGCCGGATTCTAGACACGTTTCATTGACCGAAAAAGCCTGCAGGTCCCCCACTCTCTTGATGGAAGTGAGTGCGGCCAGGATTGCTGTTTTAAGAGACAGGAACTTAAGCTCAACTGACTCCAGCAGCTCAAAGGGGGCCCTCTGCAATCCTGAGAGGACCACAGAGAGGTCCCAAGGGGGGATTAGGCACAGTCTGAGAGGATTTTTTAGATCATGCATTCCGGAGGACCTACTGTCCACTGCAGCATTATGTGCAATGGGGGCAACACACAACTTCAAAGT
Source organism: Rhinogobio ventralis (assembly GCA_039654625.1). Lineage (NCBI taxonomy): Eukaryota > Metazoa > Chordata > Actinopteri > Cypriniformes > Gobionidae > Rhinogobio > Rhinogobio ventralis. The sequence continues at coordinate 23,971,959 of CM077206.1, read as the reverse complement.
GGAGGAGGACAGCCTCCGCTTGAAACTATCTTGCAGGAAAGAAACTCCACTTCAAAGCATAAGCTCATCTCATAGCGGGAGCACTGGCTTGAGTGACAGTGTCTACCACCAAGCCGGCCCTCGGTCAGGGCTGGCTTACTCCCACGTAGTCCTGAGACCCCGGCCTGGATATGTGCCCAAATTTCCCACCACTCCTTTTCGGGACCAGGTGGTGAACTTGCAAGCACTGCCCTGGGAGGAAGCTTTAGAAAGTTTATTCAGAGTCAGCACACAGTATAAAGTAATAGTGTTTACAAATATAGCTTATATTATATTAAATTCTATATTATATATAATATATATTATATTCTAAATAATAAAATATTCAGTGTGACAGTGTGCTTAATGAACAAGCATGCACAGACGGTAAAAAAACTGCCTGCTTTTGGATAGGACCTTGATTGCAGTAGCATCAGCAGTAGCAAAGGTTCCAGAGGTCTGGTCACGGATTCCATACGGTGCCCCGTCCCTGAGAAAGAAGTCCTTCCTCGGGGGAATCAAGTCGGTTGAGATGTTAAACGAATCGCGATGCACGTTTTAAACAGCAGGGACGCTGAAACCATATACTGTGACCTCGCTTTACAGGCACAATAGCTACGAGCAAGTTGTAGCTACTAGCTAGCATTATGGACTGTGCATGCATACTGGCATGAAGAAGAGTGAGTGTTTTCGGTCCATTGATATGGAAGTTGAGTGCGAGCGCACCTGTGTGCACGCACGTCAAACAGAAGCATGGCGACGGCAAGCACGTGGTTTATGTCGACTCATTAAAATCTGAGGTGTGGCGGCATTTTGACTTTCCAGTCACCTCCGTCTGCATGTAAAAAGATCCAAACCACACTGACCGGCAGATTTGCAGCCCCACAAGATCACAAGCATCAGTGTTTTAACAGCAAAAGATACAAGGCTCTTTTCTGCCATAGTAAATGGATTTTCCAGGCTCTTCCTCATCAAGAAAAAGACCTACGTGAGGATGTATTCCACAGACTAAAGGAGAACGCTGTGCTGTTGCAGAACCAGGTGTTGTATTTATTTTATCTCTTTCTCTAAATGTGTATATATTTTTTTTCAATAATGTGTTGATTAGTATGGCATATTTATCTAAATGTGTTCTGTTTTTCGAACTCTTGCAAGTGTAATGATACAAATTGTAATTAAAATCTTGCCTTTATAACAATGTGAATCCCATGTCACTGTTGTACTTAACCCTTACCTGTCACCTCCCATTTTGGCAAGTGGGGCATGAATGATATACCCAAAATAAAAAGGCTTCTGCTCATAAGTCATTCTGAATAGTCACATAACCAACATATATCTAGAAAGCCAACACTTGAGAGTTTACAGTTCAAGACTCAGAATTACTCAGACTGTTATTAATATAGAGATATATAAGCTCAAACATAAAAACAAAATTATTAAGAATATATTTTTAAATGTATAGAAATATTATGTGAATGTAGTATAACAACTTATAACCACAACTAAAGTGACAAGTGTGGTCATGCTTCATTTCAAATCTGAGAATGATATCTCTAAAACGATGCATTGTACCCCTTACGAAAATGAACCATGGTTTTACTACAAATAAAACCAAAAAAACAATGGTAATTGTAGTTAAACCATGGTAACCACAAATTAACCATGGTTTTGCTACTCTAACCATAGTTTAACCATGGTATTTGTGGTAAAACTGTGGTTATATAAATGGTAATCAATTAGCCAAAAAAAACATGGTTTCTAAACTTTTATTATAATAAAACCATGGTTATTTTTCATAAGGGACGGGGCATATTGTAAGACCTTGTCAGGGGAATTTTTACATAAGGCTGATAAAGATGCTAATCAAATATGTTATTGCCCGGTAAACACCCATCTGCAGTCTTTTGTTTAATGTCTGGCGAGGAGAACAGCTCAATTCCTGCTCTAATGTTATCAGTCAATCAAAGTTTTACACCTTAGACTTAATCTTCATTATTCTTTTATCGTTATTCTTTTGTTTGTATTCAGCCATTTTAGCCTTTATTCTGGCATGATGACTTGCCCATTAACAGCACTTTATAGTAATCCACACGTTATCTATAGTTTTTCTAGAAAACAAACAAACTAAAAGCATATTCTTAGAACCTTATGTGAAATATTGTAACAAAATAGATCTTGAAATAGATATAACTCCTGGCGCAACAGGTGCATTATAGCTACAGTTAGCATCAAGCTACATAACACAGTTTAAAATATTAAAATTAAACTTTCATTCAAAACTCACTTTAAACAGCCATCGAGTGTTTGTATTAGCTTCCTGTGGCAATCTAAGGTGGACTTCAGTCATATAATGATGTTAAAACATGTTATATTTAGCGCCTTATATGGAGCTAATCGCTACACCTGCTTAGCATTTATAATGTAAACATCCATTATTGATATAAAATGAGGAAGTGTACACAGAACAGCTCTTCAGATCGGATAAATCAGTGGTAAATGAATAGAAATTGTATTCTGTATGACAAAATAGTTTGCAAACGTGTGGTAATAAATCAATATTTCTCCAAATATGCAGACTTTTGAACTAAGAGCCCAAGCGAACGCTGTATAGTGCATGTATATGAACACAACTGAACCGTAGCAGATTCATTTGCGTGTGATATTGGATTAAAATATTTTACATTACAGATAGATTATTTTGCACTCCTGACATAAATTAATAAATTAATGTCACTGCATCCCAGATTTAGCATAAACAGTGGTCAAATATCGAAGCTGGAGTCTTTAATCTTTCTAATGATACTCAGTTTGTCCAGATCAAGTAAGAGTGTGATGTTTTAACAAGCAGTGAATGTTGAACAACAGTAATCTGGGGTGGTCGGCAATCTTTGACTGCAAAGGGGTTACATTTTACCTAGTCTTTTTATTTCTGCTATTCCTCAGTGCAGGATGAGGGTGAAGAAACTAAAACAACCTCCTCCCAAGAAAACACCTTTGGTAAACACTTTATTAAAAACAGATTCTCATTCTTTAATGTTAGACGTTTATTTTACCATCCCATGTCTTCATCGGTGCCTGAGGTTTTGATCTCGCTCAATGCAGAAAATTTTGCCCACTTGCCTCTGTTCATACCAACAATATTTCTTCTGTATATTTCCAGGATAATTGAGGTACAAGACAGGGTTGCCTCCTCTTGCCCCTGTGGCCATTCCCTTGCGCCAATACACAAGAAGGTAAGAGCTGGTATAATCAGAGGAGGACGAGAGAATAAAGTTTCTCTGTAATGCGGATGACTTGCTTTTATATATTTCTGACCCATCTAAATCCTTGCCCCATATCCTCAATATTTTTGATATGTTTGGAAGGCTCTCGGGCTATAAATTGAATTTACAGAAAAGTGAAATGTTTCCTATTAACAATGCTGCCCAGTAGTTCTCTTTCTCTTCTTTTCCATTTAAGGTTTCCCACTCATTTACATACCTTGGTATACGAGTGACTAATACTTTGCCTAAACTTTTTATTGAAAACTTCCCCTATTTACTGGAGCGAGTTGAACAGGATTTAAAGTGTTGGACCTCACTTTTATTATCAGTCGCAGGTCAAATAAATTCTATCAAAATGAATGTGCTTAATTTTACCTATTTGTTTCAGTGCATTCCAGTGTATATTCCCAACTAATTTTTTCGTAGGCTGGACAGTGCTCTCACCTCATTTATATGGAATGGTAAATCCGCTAGAATGAGTAAAAGTCTTCTACAACGTCCTAAATCACTGGGCGTAATGTCTTTGCCTAATTTCCAATGTTATTATTGGGTTCAAATATTCGCCCTATACTACAATGGCTCTACGAAGATCATGCCCTGACATGGGTAGCCATTGAGTCTGCCTCATGCTTGCCTTCCTCCCTAGCAGCTTTAGTTTACAATCCTCTCGCCATTCCCGGTTAAAAGTCTGGAAACAGGTGAGACATAATTTTGGCTGGCAAACTATGTCCCCTAAATCCCCTATTCATTCTAATGTCTTTAGTAAAAGTATTTACATCTTGGCATGCTAATTAGGGAAATTAATGACTTATTCTGTGAGGGGGCTTTCTGTTCATTTTAGCAGATTTGAGAGAAGTTAACCCCTTGCCTATCACCCCCCATTTTGGCAAGTGGGGCATTTTGACATACCCCAAATAAAGGCTGCTGCTCGCAAGTCTTTCTGAATATACACATAAGTAGCATATATCTAAAGCCAACACATAAGAGTTTACAATTCAAGACTCAGAATTACTCAGACTGTTATTAATATGGATATATATATACAGGCTCAAACAGTAAAACAAAAATAAAAAATATTAATAATATATGTATACAAATATTATGTAAAACACATACTTGCAGTCTACTAACTAGTCTTTCACCTGCTTAATTCATACTCTATTGTTTTCAATCAATGAACTTTTCACATGTCTGTCATGAATGACTTAATCCTCATTAATCTTTTATAGTAATTATTTTGTTTGTATTATACCCATTATAGCCTATCCAGGCATTCTGAATTGGCCATCAACCCCACATTCATCCCACTTTACATTAAAACCTACTATCTGAAGTCTTTCTAACAAACAGACAAACAAAAAAAGCATGCTTTTGCTATCTTATGTGAAATAAAATATAGCTCCTGGAATGACAGGTGCATTAGAGCTACAGTTAACATCAAGCTACTTAACACAAAATAAAAGATTAATATTACCCTTTAACTCCAAACTCCCTTTAAATAGCCAGCGAGTGTTTGTATTTACTTCCGATCGCGATATAATGTGGGTTTCAGTGATGTTCAATGATGTTAAAATATTATATTTAGCATTTTATATGGAGCTAATCGCTACACCTGCTTAGCATGTTACTGGAAACATTCTTTATTCATATGAAAATACACCAAATTGCATGCAAAACACACACAAACCATATGCCATCGTAATCGTGCGTTTATTAGCTTCATTTTTACGTGTTGGCAATGTTTACAACAGAGAGATGAGAATGAGGAAGTGCACTGAACAGCATGACCAGATGGGGCAGGATTGTTGTCACGTTGAGTTCCGTAAGATGATTGACAGCTGTATAGCAAATGAGAGAGCTCTGAGATCATAAGTGAGGTGCAGCAGGAAGAAACAGACACAGAGATCGCTCTCAATGTCATTCAGCTCTTCAGATCAGCATAATTCAGTGAGAAATTAATAGAAATGATATTCTGTATGATTAAATATTTTGCAAACATGTGATAATAAATCTATATTTGTACAAATATGCGCACGTTTGGACTAAGAGCCCGAACGGATGCTGTTTAGTGCATGTATGTGACCACAAATAAAACGGAGAAGACGTGACTGGCTTTTAATTCTTGTTGATATTTCATTCAAAATATTGTTCATTACAGATCGATTATTTTGCACTCCTGACATAAATTAAGAAAATAATGTCACTGCAACCTCATTTTATCATAAACAGTGGTCAAATAACGAAGCTGGAGGCTTTAATCTTTATAATTATAATATGTTTTTTCAAAAAAAGTGTGTTATTTTTTTTTTTATTTTTTTTTTACGAGCAGTGAATGTTGAACAACAGTAACCTGGGGCCTCCAATACTTGACTGCTAAGGGGTTAATATCTCTAAGAATAATTGTTTCCGTTACCTCCAAATTCGTGATTTATATCACACTTCTTGCCCAATGATTGCTATTTTTGGAATCACTTCTAAATCATATAATTGTACAAAGGTACAATCTGATTGTATATCTTTTATCATGCTCTTAGCCAAACAATTCATTTTGCTGAGGTGGAAGGACCAGAGGCCTCCAACTCTAACACAGAGTTTTTGGGAAATGTGATCCATACAGCACAGAAAATGAGCATACTGAATGTGATGAATTTGGCTTCATTGAAGTTATCAGGCAGCGTGCGAGCCAGAAAAGCTAGAATAAAGCACATAACAGCCAGTAGGCCATTATAACCCAGCACAGCCCAGAATCCTATAGTAGAACCCAGGCTGCACTCAAGAATGATCTTTTCCTTATAATATTTCATATTTTTGTGAGGAAATGGAGGGGACATTGTTAACCAAAGCACACAGATAAGAACCTGTACAAGTGTAAAGGCGAGAACACTGAGTCGCTGTTGTGAAGGCCCAAACCATTTCATGACATTACTTCCTGGAAGTGTAGCCTTAAAGGCCAACACCACTATTGTTTTCCCCAGAACACAGGAGATACAGAGGACAAAAGTGATTCCAAACACTGTGTGACGTAACATACAGGACCACTCAGTGGGCCGTCCAAGGAAAGTAAGTGAACAGAGGAAACAAAGAGTCAATGAGAAGAGCAGCAGGAAGCTCAGCTCTGAGTTGTTGGCTTTTACTATGGGGGTGTCCTTCTTGCTGTAAAAAAGGATGGCCATCAGCACAGTTAATCCTACTCCAAACAGTGAGAAAAAGACTAGCACTATACCCATTACTTCTGTGAATGACAGAAACTCTACAGCCTTTAACACGCATTTATTTTTCCCAGCATTAGACCAGTATTCCCTTGAACACTGCTTGCAGTTATTTGAATCTGGAAAAGGAAGTTGTAAAAAAAAACGCAATTTAATTTATGATCAGTAAAAGAGCAACTAAACAATTTTCTTTGAAGCTGAGGTGGACTAAATATTACCTGTCTCATTACTGATTTCTCCGTCTGCACATGGAATACAGTCATAACAGCAGACAGGTCTACTGTTCTGTGCAGCCTTCCTAGTGCCTGGAGGACAGCTCTCACTGCACACAGACCTTGGCTTCTGCATTAAAAAAATTTACCTTGATATATTTATACTGAATTTGAAAAATATTAATTTATTAGAAATAGTGATTACAGAATTTTATGACTTTGAATCATGAATTATGATAATGTATTGTGAGCTAATGTGTTGTGAATGCTGTGGAAGTGCTATTATAGAAGTTGAGCCCAAAAAAATGTAGCGTTGTGTTTGTCAACCTACACTGTAAAAGTTATTTAAACTTATTCTTTTTAACTCAAATTGTCATGACAAATTTTGGATTTTGAACTCCAAAATTTAAACTGAAATCCATTGCCTTGGCTATTTGTGAGTTGAAAGTTATCTTCAAGTTGAGTTTACTAATGTGTTTAAGGCAGCGAGTGAACTTTCGTTTTTTAAATTTAACTAATTGGAATCTTTAACTAATTGCATCTTGAGACAAAACAATGACACTGACATATTTTAAGATATGCAGAATGTTTAACCCTTTCCATCAGGAATTAATGTAATGTTCATTTTCATATTGATGAAGTTGCATACCTAATGCATCAACTAATGTAAAGCTTATTGTAAAGTGTTGCTTTACAATAAGCTTTACATTAGTTCATGCATTAGGTATGTACCTTCATTAATACAGTTTTATCATTTTAATAAAGTTAAAGTTTAAATTAAGTTTAGTTAATGCATTATGAACAAATATAAACAATAAATGCTATTAAAACATTACTTATTTATTATTAGTTGTTTATTGTTCAAGATAGTCTTAAGCCTTAACTAATGTTAATGAATTGAAAAATATTGTAAAGTGTTACTCATAGATGTGACGCATAACGGCAAGTTGATGGCATTTTAACATCTTTCAAACCAAATTACAGACACAAATTTGAATAGTTTTGTGTGGTGGAACCATATTATCTTTCCTAAACTTTCAATAAGTGCAGAGCTTTAAGAATAGGGTAATAGATAATAGATAAATCTTATAATAGATTTACCCATATAATGGTGTCCTTTATGCCTTTCATGAAGGCCAATACAAGTTTTTCTTATTATGTTTCCTTAATTTAAACCCCTTAACTGTCACTGTCCTGCTAGTGGGGAGCGTGGCACTCTGGATGTTGCGTTACCATGAAAACAGTACTCTAAATTATTTTAGGGGCTCCTCCTCTAGTGGGCAGTGCCAGGTTTCATATTACAAAATGTATTTTAACTTCTTTGTAATCAAAACTTCTTTATAATCTTTTCTAATCTCGACAAAACATATAAGTCTCAAGGTTCAATATTTTTTGATAGAAGTGATATCTGGGCAAAAATGTATTAATTTGTTGTAAAAAAATAAATAAATAAATGGAATGTGGGTGACACTCAGTGGCCATTTTGGTACAGTGCCAAAACAAAATCTCACAACATCAGCTTTAAAACACAACATGGTTAGACATATGGCTTTGATTTGATAGTAATTTTAGTAAAAATTATTTTGTAAAATATATATTTATATAAAATAAAACAATATTTAGTACATTTGATTCACAGTAAATTAATTTTTTTTTAAGCTTTCACTTATCTGCTGCAATAATCTGCTGCAATAATCTGCTGAGTGTCTTCTGTAAAACAAACCCTGTTGGACAAACTGATTACTTGCATTTACCTCTACCTTACCTCCAGCCCAGATTATGTTTTCAGTGTTAAGCACAAAGCGCTGGTCAGGGGGCAGTGAGGCATCATAGTATCCCACTGATTTAAACTGTATTGATCCATCTGAATCCTGCTGCCAATTGACAACTTCATATTGGGCTACTGCGCCACCAGTGCTGTCAAACCACACATGATCTCCTGTCTTTATGGAGAAATTCACCATTTTCAGAGCCTCAACAAGCTAGCAGAAAAAGGCAATGACATTATCACTGAATTATCACATTATCACATAAATTATCATTATCATTTTAATATATTGTTCCGTCATTTTCTCAATTTTTATTCAACTGTCTTAATATTTTATTAATATAATATTTTACCTGCTGTGGTTGTACTGTCAGGCTTTTTTTCTCATCCTTCTTGTTCATTGCATTTATGTAGACTGTGTAGTGAATGAGCCACAGCATAAACTGCTTTGTAGACATAGCTTACATATCTTTGTTCAGGCACATCTTCATTGTAACTTTTTAGCAAATGTAGATCTTCATATCTGCTGCAACTTAAGGCATATTGAGAATAATTCCCTTTACTCTGTGAACATGGAAAAGCTTTTTTCCAAAATTCTTTCATGACATAATCTGCAAACCCTTCAACATTGATTTTTCTAACTGCAAACCCCAGTGACCCTCCAAGCACACGGAAACTGTTTGGAGTGATCAAACTCCTTACAGTTATCCATGACCTCACACCATTGATTTGGAGGCCTGTAATGTTCTAAATACTTAACTGATCAACAAGTAAGCCCATCTCAGGAAATGAAGCAAATGCAACAATCACTTTTGCAGTGCTTTTTTTAATTATATGTACCACTTTCTGGAGTTTTTCTGTCTCTGTTCGGTAGAATTTTACTGAGTACTCCACACAAATCCCCTCCTCCTGGGCTATTTTCAGAAATATGGCCATTCCATAGTTTCCAAAGTCATTGTCACTGTTCACAGTTCCCACCCAGGACCAGCCTAAATGCTTGACTATGTATGCAAGTGCTGTGCTCTGGTAGAAATCACTAGCCATAGTCCTGAAGAATGAAGGGTAATCTTTCCTGTTACTGAGGCATTCACATGTAGCAGAGTGACTTATCTGAAAAAGAAAGCACGGGAAAGTGCTTGAGTTTGAGTTAAACATCTAGTGTTAATGCTCTTTACCGCTGGAATCTTAAAAGGTCCTGTTGTTCTAGACAGAATTACTGTTGCAGAAGACTCTGATTCGCCTATGATAGCATGTAAAGGAGACTGTCCATTGCATCTGTGTCCTGCTACAAACTCCTGACCATTCATCAGTCCCAAAATTGCACTCGTGGTAGAGAGTCTTGAACCACAGGTATCATGTATCCGATAACCAATAGAAATATTTGGGAGCAAACTTTCACTTCTGTTTATCTCCTCAATGGCAAATATCATAATTTGTGCCAGTCGAAAATCTCTCAGATACACACTGTGAAATTAAACATTAAATGATGAAAAAACCATTGTGCTAGAAATGCTATTAAAAATTGGCTCTAATAAAATGAATTCATAGATATAATACATTTTAACTTTAAATACATTATCTTCCCTAATGTTTCCAATATAACAAACCTGGAGCATGATAGCAGCTGAGTTTTTTTCGTAAATTCAAATGAAGGTAATGTTTCTGTGCTGTGGACTGGAAAAAGTGCTCCAATGGTTATGTCTCCATCCTTGGAAAACAGTGGATACTGAGGATCTCCCATTATTCGGCAAACAGTGTTTCCTGCCTTCGTATGAAGTTGATGGAAGAGCAGGAGTGTGTAAAGAAAGAGAAGCATCCCAAAAATGTAGCTCAACTGTGAATGCCAAATACAAATTACCTGATACAGTATTTGCACTTTTTTATAGACATAATTAGTATGGATGAATGATTGAGAACATAGCCAATAATATCATAAGGCAGGACACGAATCAGGTCAAGAAGGGGTGGAACAAAGTCGGGCTAATTTTTCCACATTGTCAGATGATAATATATTGTGAATATTGAATGCTTTTGAAAATCCTACTCAAATTATATTTTACATATATTGCCAGTTAACAAAATAAATCAATTGACACTGAATCACATTTAAATTTGCTACATTTATTTATTCAAGTAACTCAATCAATTGTTTAACCCTCTGGGGTTCTTCAGTCACTTTTGACCAAAAAGTTTTACATTAAAATCAGAATGGTACGAAACGTGGTGACTTTTATGGTACTTGGTATATGAACACAAAAAAATTGGGGGCAGGATTTAAAAAAGGCTAAGTGGTCGTAAAAAAAAATAGTCACACTCCAGGGTCTTCGCTGTCAAAAGGGACCGTCATAGGAAATGAAATTGGCAAAAATATACGAAAATACAGAGATTTTTTTGTGCGTACAATCTACAAATCAGCCATGATGCATAAAAAAGCACACAACAGTGAAGGGGTGAATCTCTAAAACATCAAGAATGCAAAACAGACAAACACACTCACACACACACACACTTATACACACATAAACATACACACACACACACACACTGTTTTATACTTTTGCTGTTATTTTAGTTTTTTGTTCATAATTGCTGTTGCCTTTTGAAGGCGAGTTGCTGTTCATTGAATTGTACAAAAAATAGATTTAATGAAAATGTTTATTATAAAAGGTTTATAAAACATGTTATGACTGAATGAATTGCATTTTTATTAAATTAGAATTAAAACAATGGGTAACAAAATGCTTTCCATTTGTTCTCTTTCTAACGCAATGTTCAGGTTTGACTGTATTATAAAGTAAAACTGCCACTTCAAATTACCATTTAAACCAACCAAGCAACCAAACAAACAAACAAAAAAATCACTAAATATATATTCAAATCCACAACCTGAAAAAAATAAGAAAATATGTGCAAAAACAACTAGGGAATTCATAAGCCTTTCTATAGAGATCTGTACATCCGGTGATTTTTAGGGGTCCGGTCACTTTTGAGTGTGACTCCTGCTCTGTTGTGATATTCAGTGATTTGAAATAAAAGGTTCAACAAATAACAGGTGATATTCAGTATCACTCAATTTACATAAAAAGTAACACTACTCAAGTTTACAACACAGGGTCACTATAACTGTGTATGAACTCAAAATAAAGATTTCACAAGAACATCCTCACAGAAAATACTAAACTCTTATCAAGTGTCAATTTCTCACAATTTCCAATTGATATTAGTGTTAGGGCACACTTTCAAGTGAAAAACAATACACTTTAGAAATCACAAAAACGGTAGTGGCACCCTACTCAATAACACAAAACCACTGTCAGCATTCTCATCATGTGAATTTCACAAAAATCAAATATAACATACACGTTATTATGCATGTCATTCACATACGTGATGCACTTACCGAAGGACTGACATAAACGTGCAATGACATAAAATCTCTGATCATCTCGAACCCTAACCATAAAATACACATTATACATACACAGGATGAAACAAACACAGCCTATTATACCATATTAAATGATGATCATCACATTTAATCACATAAACAATAGATTAAATCAAGGATGATTACCCATCTCGATACTAGGGGTATGGTGAGACACTTAGATCTTACTGTACATGAATTATGAGCTTCCAGAACTTCTGATTGAGGCTGTGTGTGACCTCCTAATTAATAATAACTCCTTCCCACAAATTGAAAATATAAATAAGAACAGTATAAATAAGTTTTTTCTTAGCCTTATTAAGTGCAAACAATAAGTGCAACCATAATCAAAGTAATCTTTCAATATTCAAAATGCAAACAAAGACCAAAACAGAGAGCAGAGCTAAGAGGAGGTTACAGCTACACAGCCCAGCATAAGATAGTTTTGATATTGGGATACAGGCTATTGTAAAATCTGAAATGTCTGTATAACTTGCACATTAGGTAGTTTTCATAAACACCTGCCTCCATAAAAAATTTATTATAAGTAAATGTATAAGTAAATAAACTTGTCTCTAGTGTTTTTTATGGCTAACTAACAAATTATGAACATTGGATAACTTTCCTGAGGTAAATGCAACATTAAGTGACAATGTTCTCATGTTGTTTTATTGACGTATTTCGCGGGTGAAACTCTGATTGAGCATTTAATTTGCGCGAATCAGGGAGCTTGTGTGTACTTTCACTTTCAATTTGCGATTACACGTAGTCTGTGTATAGGGAGCGGCGGTGCTGAGTGCACCTTCTACAAGATAATAAGACATTTATCAGACACTATCTGGCTCTGTTGCACACAAATCTTCCACCATGGTCCTGTCAATCATCTCATCTTACTCTCGTCACGTGATCAGTGAACTGTGATTCAGGTCAGATGCAGTTGCACACAGTGCAGAGCAGACGTTTACAATATTTTACAATTGAAGTGACAATTGATTTCACCCTCACAATCTGTCATTGCGATATCACAAGACAGCTTTTCACTCGGCGAGAAATCTCCTCACATTTTAAACTCGCGAGATCTCGTGATCAGTGGTCGAGATCTTGTCATACCCCTACTTGATACACTACCAGATTCATCTCTCATGCACGTTTATCCCTTCGGTCTCTGCATCGCACTCTTAACACGTCATCGTCAGTGGCCGTTCTCTTAAAGGGGAAGTACTCTCTTTTTCTTATACATTCAAATACCACCCGGTTACATTCTCCCCTGTCGACCTGTCAACGTCCCAGACGACAGCGTACGTTTTTCTGCTCTTTAACTGCTTCTCTGAAGAATACTGTACACAAATTAGCTATTATTTTAGAAACAGCACTGTGACTTAGGGCTGATCTAGGCCACCATCCTCCAAACAATGAGAGCTTGGAGGATGATGTAGTGCTTGTGGAATGTACTGGTCCAAATGTGGTTGAAAGTCTCTCACGGACTGAAACTGAAAACGAGATGAGTGCTCCAGAGTTGTCTTGTGATTCTGAGGTTCACAGGAGACTTCTAGGCCCCACATTCCTCTTGTGAGCCACTGGAGTAGGGACATGCACACAGGGTTTGAGATCCATCTGATTCACTCTTCTGATGGGCCCTCCTTCCACTGGCTCCACTGTATGAGTGGTCCCTTCAATCTCTATCACCCGGTATTGGGTTGGATGCCAAGAGTCCTGGATTTTATTCCTTCCCAGGGGTCGATTTCTCAGGTATACGATCTGGCCAACCTCAACAGATGGACAATACAGTTTATTCTGATAAATCTTAATTCGCTCTGCTGCTTTTTTCTCAGCATAGACCATAGCACGTTCATGAGCCTCCTTCAGCCGTCTCTGATGTATTGCTAACCAGTCACGAGTCAGCTTAACCCCCAATTCTCGTCCCACCAAAGCATCCACTGGCAGATGAGAGTCCACGTCGAACAACAGATAGAAAGGAGAACACCCTGTTGTCGAATGTGGACATTGTATGTGTAGACAAGCTCGGCCAGATGTTCAGGCCACAGTCTTTTGGTCTCGGGAAAGGGTGTTCGAAGCAGCTCGTACATCTTTTCTTAACCCCTAGAGGTCGACCATTCTTTTATAAAGGCGAAAGAGACTCAAAATATTTATTCCCATATTCAATTTGGGTCATTCAGGCAAGTGTTATACATCATTATAATCTGTTATATTTTAACTTTTTTTTTTTTTTTTTTTCAAAATAAAGAAAAAAAAACTAACTTAGTGAATACCTGTCACACAAACATGAGACATATGTCTAAAACTTTGAAATGTCAGGTTTTAAATAATGTAAATCAAATCGAAAACAAATATTCTCTGTTTATGTAATCTGTTTGAAAAGAGAGAGAGATGTCAGTCGTTCATGAGCATCTCATTATCCACTAATGCAGCCATGGAGCGCACATTGTTTGCAGATGGCGCTGGAAACTCAACCGGAGAAGAAACAGTGGAAACAACAGACACAGGAGACACGGAGAACACTTGTCAGGGTGTGGTATAAATTAAGAGGGAGCGAGGACTCAAGTGCAATAAAGAAATGGGTATTTATTGAAAAATAAAAATAAACACAAAACAAAACCCACGAGGGGGAAAATCAAACATAACAAAAACAAACTACCAGGGCCGGGAACAAGGAACATGAAACCAGGAAACGTACCCTGATAACAAACCAGCACAGGACTGAAGACACAAGGAGATTAAATAGGGGACAAACAAGGCAGGTAATGGGGGAGAACAGGTGGGGCAAATGAATCAATAATCAGATAACAAGAAGGGCGGGGTCCAGACAGAAGACAAGAGCACAAGGCCCAGATACAAACCAAAACACCACATGTGCAAAACAAGACCGGACAGACATGTGACAACACTGGAGACTTGGAGGAACGAGGAGAATGCAGGTCAGTATCACAGGGGAGTCCTTGAGGTAAGCATAACCTGTGCTATGTGCGAACGAGACCGGACAGTGACTGACTGAATGCATGGGGCTTAAGTGCTGGTGGTGATTGCTGGTGATGATGACGTGCAGGTGTGTGTGATCAGTATTCTGGTGATGAAGTGCACTGTGATTGGGAGAGGGTGGAGCCTGGCGTGCTTGTAACAGTCTGTGAATATTAAACCGCAAAAAGACAGTTTAAATATGAATCCTGCTGCAACATTAAATGTCATAGACGTAAGACAATTTAGACAATAATTATTTAGCCTGTTTTGGACAGATTATGAAGTGTTTACTGTAAAATAGCCTAGTGTCATATCAATAAAGCTCAAATCAATAAATTTTACATCACTGAAAGAAATTATATTTTAAAGTACAATGTTTTTTTTCTGTATTTTTATATGTATGTTTATATGTATCAAATAAATGCAGGCTAGATGAGCATGAGACATCTTTCAAAAACATTAAAAATAGTAATGTGTACATAATTTAAAATATAATAGGCATATACAAAATTTTGTTCACATGATGTGCAGTATCAGCCATCATGTTTTCTGTTAAGAGTGGACATTTATAATAAGGTTAATAAAACAGTTTATCCTGTTATCAGTATGTTTTTTTTTCTTCTTTTATCTCACAGATTTGAGAATCATAGTGACCTGATACTGGCCCACATAGGACATTGTGCCTTTGGCTCTTACTTTATATTGTTTACTATATTCTAAATAAACTACAAAAAATATATTTATTTTGTCCTGTTTTGTCCTCATATTCTTGTAGTTCCCTCTCAATCTGTAACAAATTGGTCCACTGGAGGCAAGCTCGATGTGAGAACCCAAGTGCAGTTTATTTATTTGACAGCATAAACAGATGATGACTTGAACTTGACTTGAACAGAAATGACTTGGAACAGACTTGAACCATGAACAGACTTGAACCATGATGTAGGGATTACCCATGGACAAGCACCGAGTCAACACAAACATCACATTCCAGAGATCAAGAGACCCACCCTCTCCCACAATTAGAGAGTCATAAAACGAATCCATGGGCCCAAATGGCCCGAGAAGACACCTTTTCCCCCTCATCTGCCTTATCTCAAACCCGGTGCAAGGACAGGATTGGTCAGTGACTTGGCCTTTGTTTGTTCCACAAACGTAACATCTGGAAGAACCACAAGGGGCAAGGAACATCTCTGTGACCCTCATGCATAAATCTAAGTCTTATCGGGACAAGAAGAGTCGCTAAAAGCTTTCCAATGGCCCAAAATCAGCATAATTATTAAACAGGGACACTTTACTTCCCCCTCTCCCTCGATCTGCACATTCCAGAGAACATCACACAAAAGACCTCACAGAACACGAGTACTAAGCCATGACCTCAGAATCAAAAATATGAATTAATCCACAATCGGAAATTGACACATATTATATGTATTATGTACATCTATATAACCTGTGGAGTTCTTTCGGTGTGTCAAGCATTTATTGCCGCCGATTTGCATGTTTCTTTATTTTAGTTACAGGAAGTAATCACCAGAAGGTTTCTTAAAACATGTATCAACGTATTATGCATGTTTCATATAACCTATGGAGTTTTCTATATACTAGACATTTATCACATCTAAATCTTTATTATCTTTCACTTCATATATGTTTTTTGGTATCTGTGTTATGGATAAATGATGTCCAGAATTTTGTAGGATACACCATATTCACACTATGAAAGCGTTTACCAGAACGCTAAAGAGTTTGCTTGCACGTTATCACATGGACATTATGCTAATGATAAGCGAGAACAGGAGAAGTGGCCGTGGGACCTGCCCACGACAATATCTGATTGGCTGGGACACCTTCAAGGATGGACCAGATGGACACACTTATAAACTAAGGACCAACATTTTGGCCTTGCTTTTGCTTTTGCCATGGTTTTGCAGTGACTTTGCTATTGCTTTGATTCGTGCTGGCCTTGCCACCTTCCTGCCTGCACGTTTCACTGCCCTTTGAGCTACCAAGAGCTCTTTCCGAAACTCATCAACTCCGTTTGAACCTCGCCAAAGGGAACTTCCTAGAGTAAGTGCATCCAACCACTCATCGAGACGCAGAGAAAACACTGTTGCATAGCAACGCCAACGCTCGACCTAAGCAACCAAGAACCGGCAAACGAGGCTCTACCCGGCAAAGCCAACCAAAATTGCTAGTATATTGATTCTCTCAGGTTGCGGTCAAGAAATAGTGTCTAACGCAAGACATTTGGGACTCCATTCCTATTCCGTTAATAGGTTAATAGGTTAATTCCTCATAGACAGTAAACATAAAAATAATGATATTACCATTGGCCACAAAGTAATATCCTGATCAGAATTGTTAAAATACTCTGATGTCAACATATCGGTGGACAAATAGTTGATAAGGTGTTAAACATTAATTCTTAATTATTTATATGTAATTCGGTTGTCTTTCACTGTAATTCAATTCCCTTTTGAGTTATCTGATCCGAAATAATCCTACAATGAACAGACTTCAACCATGAACAGACACTCACCAACAGCAGTGTTACACAAACAATACTCGACCAGGACCATGGCAAACATGAGGGCTTAAATACACAAAGACTAATGACTAGACAAAGGGAAACCTGTGAACAACGATCAAACAATGAACCAATGAGAACATGACACAAGATCACATGAGGGCAAGGGAATCACAAGACAACCATGAAACATGACAAACAGGAAGCATGAACAACACCCAAAACACACTGTGACAGTCACATACCTGACTTAAAGGCTCATTCATTATGCAGCTTATTATGTGGTTCTTTTGTCCTCTCAGGTGTGAATCAAGGCATTATTTGTGGTCGTTCATGCCTCTTCGCAGATGGGCTTTGTAAACAGAAACAGTTTGAAGCAAAAACTCTAGGCAACAACATCCATTAGTCAAAAGTCTTGTGGACACATATTTACTGTGCGTTTTGTGGCCTTAATTCAGTGACTTACATTTTTTGTTTTTTCAAAAACCATGCATAAAATTTATTCTCTTTAAAAAATACAAGAATGTACATACATGTTGCTCACATAATATGGTAGCCCAGTTTGTGATGAATGAAGTGTAATGACACTATGAATTTTGCCATTCATATATATATAAGCAACTGAAAAAAGCACAAATGTCAGAGCATGTCAAAACGTCATTAGCCCCCCTTCCAACGGAGCCTCAAATTTGGACTGCACTATCTGCCGGCACTGACTTATGATGTTCACCCCCACAGTACAGGAAACAGATTTTTAAGAGAGTGGAGGATTCTTTACCACTAAGAAACTGCAATTAGGTTTTCTGCCCATCGTCTCTACCTGAGATATCCCAAGTATGGAAAATCCAGCCCATTTGTGGCAGTTAGCTTAAGCCATCCAGCAGTCGAAAGCATGTCTTCATCATCACCCTCCAAGTGTTGTCGAAAGAAACTTTCAGATATCATACTCACTTGGCTGCCTGTGTCCAGGAGACAGAATACTTTTATGCTTAGAACCTTAACAACAACTTGAGGACATGTCCTCACTGCCCGTTTCAGCAGTTATTCTTGACTTGAGTGTACAGGTTGCCCCCGATTCACAGCAACCTGGGCGTCACATTTCCCAAGCTCACTGGAATGGGGTGCAGGTTTCTTAGAGTTCAGTTTCTGGGGACAATTTCTCGCAATATGCCCGGCTTCTTGACATTTCAAGTCAAGTCAAGTCAACTTTATTTATATAATGCTTTTTAAAATGCTGATTGTTTCAAAGCAGCTTCACAGTGTTAAACAGGAAAATAATGCAACAGAATTTGATTCGGCTGTACAGCCGCTCTGGAGAAAACTGGTCAGTCATCTAGCTCATTTCAATTGTCATATAGCAACAATAAGGGCAGATCAGTAATTTAGTTGATATAGTTAATTTAGTTTAGTAATTAAATTTATTTGGATATTTAGTTGAACATTTTGTGTTCCCAACTGAGCAAGCCAAGCCAAAGGCGACAGTGGCAAGGAACCAAAACTCCATCAGGTGGCATAATGGAGAAAAATAAACCTTGGGAGAAACCAGGCTCAGTCGGGGTGCCAGTTCTCCTCTGGCCAATTAACAAACAGTGTATGATAATTATTTTGGCAACCTTACAGGTCAGAAGTCATATAGGATCAGAATATTCGAAAGATCGGAGGCATCACGCCAGAGACAGGTTTATTGATGACGTGTCGATTAAAAAATTATTAAAAAGGAATATTCGAAGGATCGAAGTCATCACGCCGGAGACGGATCCATTGAGGATGCCATGTCGATGAGGCAATTTCAGAGGTGAGATTAATTGGCATGGTCTCTGCAGACACTTCAGGGATGCGTTGGTCCTGTCTGGGTGCAGGTCCACCATCTGATCTGGATACGGCCCGGATCCGGCTGACTGCAGTAAACCTCGGGATAAACAGAGAGACTAACATTAGCGTAGATGCCATTCTTTTTATGATGTAACAAGTACATCAGGTGTTTTGGGAAGTGTTCCCGGTTCCGGCTGACCTAATTAATGCAGCCTAACAATCATTTAATTGATTTGAATAATATAAATAAAAAATATTTTATGTGTATTCCATAGTAAAGAGATGCGTTTTTAGTCTAGATTTAAACTGACAGAGTGTGTCTGCTTCCCGAACAATGCTAGGAAAACTGTTCCAAAGTTTATGTGCTAAATAGGAAAAGGATCGACCGCCTGCAGTTGATTTTGATATTCTAGGTATTATCAACTGGCCAGAATTTTGAGGCCGCAATAGACGTGATGGAGTATAATGCGTAAAGAGATCACTCAAGTACTGGGGAGCTAAACCATTTAGTGCTTTGTAAGTAATTAGCAAGATTTTAAAATGTATGCAATGTTTAATAGGGAGCCAGTGCAGTGTTGACAGAACAGGGCTAATATGGTCATACTTCCTGGTTCTAGTAAGAACTCGAGCTGCTGTGTTTTGGACCAGCTGCAGTTTGTTTATTAAGCGAGCAGGGCAACCACCCAGTAGAGCATTACAATAATCTAGCCTTGAGGTCATGAACACATGTACTAACTGTTCAGCATTTTGCATTGAAAGCATGTGCCGTAATTTAGATATATTTTTAAGATGGTAGAATGCAGTTTTACAGATGATAGAAACATGGCTTTCAAATGAAAGATTGGTATCAAAGAGCACACCCAGGTTCCTAACTGACGACGAGGGCTTGACAGAGCAGCCATCGAGTGTTAGACAGAATTCTAGGTTATTACTTCTGGAGTTTTTTTGTCCAATAAAAAAAAATTTGTCCAATTTTTTCTGAATTAAGTTGCAGGAAATTACTAGTCATCCAATTTTTTATATCAGCTATGCATTCCGTTAATCTTGTGAATTGGTAAGTTTCATCAGGGCGTGAAGAAGTATCTGCAGCATAACAATGAAAACTAACGCCATGCTTCCTAATGATATCTCCCATGTACATGTACAGGGTGAAAAGCAACGGTCCTAGCACTGAGCCTTGCGGTACTCCATACTGAACTCGTGATCGGTGTAACATCTCTTCATTTACTGCTACAAACTGATCGCGGTCAGATAAGTATGATTTAAACCATGCCAATGCAATTCCACTAATGCCAACATAATTTTCGAGTCTATTCAAAAGAATGTTGTGGTCGATAGTATCGCATGCAGCACTAAGATCGAGTAACACTAATAGAGATATACAACCACGATTGGATGATAAGAGTAAATAATTTCTAATTTTAGTGAGAGCAGTCTCAGTACTATGATACGGTCTAAATCCTGACTGGAAATCCTCACAGATACCATTTCTTTCTAAAAAAGGAGCATAATTGTGAGGATACTGCCTTTTCTAGTATTTTTGACAGAAAGGGTAGATTTGAGATTGGTCTGTAATTGACTAATTCTGTAGATCTGTAGATCAAGTTGCATTTTTTTAATAAGTGGTTTAATAATAGTGGTTTAATAATAGCCATCTGGGATACCGAGGAGATGAAACTAATGAGGAAGATTATTTACAAAGCAATCTTTAGTCGCAGCAAGTCAAGTCAAGTCAAGTCAACTTTATTTATATAGCGCTTTTTACAATGCAGATTGTTTCAAAGCAGCTTCACAGTGTTAAACAGAAAAAATTATGCAGTATAATAATGAGTGGGGAGAACCTGTTTGATGTTCTAATCGGAATGGAAGAGTGTTTTTTTTATCCACGACTATGCCGTCTCACAGTCACCCAGTTGCCCTGCTGCACGGGCTCTACAGCCGGAACCGAACAATGTACAGAGTTCACTAAGCTAGTTGCGTGTCTAAAGCTGTTACATTCTCACTACTCTCAGATAAATCTGGATGTGTGTCTCTAATTCTGAAATCTTCTCCATCAGCCTGACTATCACATGTGAAGCCCTGTTCGCCAATGGAGAAAGATATATTAAACATGTAACATGCAGTGCAAGTGACAATTTCAGGTATATGGGCTTACCATCCTCCGTGAGTCATAACTGGGCTTGTGTGTTATTCGCCCCCAATCCCCTGTTGTTGTGTCATCAAGCTTTTAATGGCCTGTGTTAGCTCAAGGATCTGCCTGTCCTGTTCAGTGACTACATCCATTACTTTGGATAAGGTGACAGGGTTGTAGCCCATGGCTTCACTTCTGCACAGTGTGTGCTTTCACTGTAAGAGCCATAAGTACCACTTCGAACCCTTCTAAACCTTCCCGACTGCTCATCCCTTGCTCACTTCCACCATAGAAGACTCAGGCTTGTTGCTTACATACCGTCGCAGTTCCCGTCTCAGTTCAGGGTCTCGGATGCCCTGTAAAAACTGGTCTCTTACCATTTTCTTTTCATCTCCCAAAGCCTCTGGTGCACATTTAGTAATCTGGGGCCGTATTCACAAAACATTTTTGTGGCAAGCAGTGAGGCGAGGGACCGTGAGAGCGGGCCGGTGGCGAGTGAAAATGAGCGCCAGCTGCGCGCCACACAGGTCTCGTCTCATGGAGGAGTGACGGGAGCATAAAAGGAGGAGCGACGACAGTGCAAGACGAGAGAGAACCAGGCCTGGATCTTATGTTGTTTTATTTACGTTTTTTTATGTGTGCGCGTGGCAGTCGTCCGTGAGGGGCTGCCGCTTTTACTTTCATTTTGTGTTTATTTTTATTAAAGTGGTTGAAATGTTCGCCGGTTCTCGCCTCCCATAACAACGAACTCCATTACAATTGTATCTTACCACTAAGAGTTCTCCTAAATAGCAGTAAAAGTTCTTAGTTAAGATTTTTCTCTTAAAACCTATTCACAAAGCTGCTAAGAGAAATTAGGACTGATCAACATGCTGTTTAAACGATTGCAAAGGGAGCTTTCTTTGATCGCTTTCTTTATATAATTTAATCACTGTTAAATAACAGATTATTTTCATCCTACTAAGAGAAACAACGCAGGTTGATGTTTAGTCACTGGTTTGATTTACTGACACAGACAAACAACATCTGACTACATTAATTATCACATTTCAGATCGGGCATTAGAATGTTACTTACATGTTGCAATATTGCTGAACCCAGTCACTGCACAATATTTTGTAATCCTCAACGGCATGTTTATTGCTTTGTAGCTCGATGGTTTAACACTAGGCCTATGTTAAATGCGTGAATTGGTGGGCGGGGCTAAACAGGCAGTGATGAAGTAGGCGTTGATATTCTTCTGCTGAGACAGTGCTTGCCTTCCTTTGACGTCATATATCCCCACTTTGAAAAACCTGTTTGCTTGGCCTGGTGTCTATAAAAGCTTTTCTTTGACGAACATGGAAGTTTTCAGCTCTGAAACTTACAGGATATTCTTATATTACCATGACCTTTTATATATCAAATGCTCAAGGGAAAGTTGATTTCTCAATTCATCACCCCTTTAACCCCTTAGCAGTCAAGTATCGCAGATGGCCCCAGATTACTGTTGTTCAACATTCACTGCTCGTTAAAACAGCACACACTTACTTAATCTGGAAAAACGTGGTATAATTATAAGGATTAAAGCCTCCAGCTTTGTTATTTGACTACTGTTTATAATAAAATAAGGTTGCAGTGACATTAATTTCTTAATTTATGTCAGGAGTGCAAAATAATCGATCTGTAATGAACAATATTTTGAATGAAATATGAACAAGAATCAAAAGCCAGTCACGTCTTCTCCATTTTATTTGTGGTCACATACATGCACTAAACAGCATCCATTCGGGCTCTTAGTCCAAATGTGCGCATATTTGGACAAATATAGATTTATTATCACATGTTTGCAAAATATTTTGTCTCACAGAATAACATTTCACTTATGAATCTATGAGCTCTCTCTTTCGCTATACAGCTGTCAATCATTTTACGTAACTCAATGTGACAACAATCCTGCCCCATCTGGTCATGCTGTTCAGTGCACTTCCTCATTCTCATCTCTCTGTTGTAAACATTGCCAACACGTGAAAACAAAGCTAATAAACGCACGATTAAGATGGCATATGGTTTGTGTGTGTTTTGCATGTGATTTGGTGTATTTTCATATGAATAAAGAATGTTTCCAGTAACATGCTAAGCAGGTGTAGCGATTAGCTCCATATAAAATGCTAAATATAACATTTTAACATCATTGAACATCACTGAAACCCACATTATATCGAGATCGGAAGTAAATACAAACACTCCTTGGCTGTTTAAAGGGAGTTTGGAGTTAAAGTGTAATATTAATCTTTTATTTCGTGTTATGTAGCTTGATGCTAACTGTAGCTCTAATGCACCTGTAACGCCAGGAGCTATATTTTATTTCACATAAGGTACCAAAAGCATGCTTTTTTGTTTGTCTTTTTGCTAGAAAGACTTCAGATAGTAGGTTTTAATGTAAAGTAGGATGAATGTGGGGCTGATGGCCAATTCAGAATAGGCTATAATGGAATTGGATATAATACAAACAAAATAATTACTATAAAAGAATAATGAGGATTAAGTCATTCATGACATACGTGTGAAAAGTTCATTGAGTGAAAACAATAGAGTATGAATTAAGCAGTTGAAAGACTAGTTAGACTGCAAGTATGTGTTTTACTGGCCAATAACATAATGATAGCATCTTATCTTAGCATTCGTTAAAAAACTCACATGACATGACATACAATATCCTTCATAAAATGCATAATTTTAGAGATTTCATCCTCAGATTTGAAATGAAGCATGACCACACTTGTGGTTTCACTTTAGTTGTGGTGATAAGTTGTTATACTACATTCACATAATATTTTTATTCATTTAAAAATATATTATTCATATTTTTTCTATTTTTGTTTCAATCTTTGAGCCTATATATCACCATATTAATAACAGTCTGAGTAATTCTGAGTCTTGAATTCAGTATTCAGAAAGACTTGCGAGCAGCAGCCCATTTATTTGGGGTATGTCAAAATGGCCCACTTGCCAAAATGGGGGGTGACAGGCAAGGGGTTAATCACACTCTTCATGAGCTGCTTCGAACACTCCCTCCCGAGACCAAAAGACGGTGGCCTGAACATCTGGCCGAGCTTGTCTACGCGTACAATGTTACCCCAGATTCGACAACAGGGTATTTTCTTTTTTCTATCTGTTGTTCGGCGTGGACCCTCATTTGCCAGTGGATGCTTTGGTTAAGAATTCGGGGTTAAGCCCACTCATGACTGGTTAGCAGTGCATCAGAGATGGCTGAAGGAGGCTCATGAACGTGCCAAGGTAAATGCTGACAGTGGTTTTTTGTAGGGTGCCACTACCGTCTTTGTGTGATTTCTAAAGTGTATTGTTTTTCACTTGAAAGTGTGCCCTAACACTAGTAACAGTATTTTCTGTGAAGATATTCTTGTGAAATAGTTTATACAGCTATAGTGACCCTGTGTGGTAAACATGAATAGTGCTACTTTTGATGTCAATTCAGTGATACTGAATATCACCTGTTATTTGTTGAACCTTTCATTTCAAATCAATAAATATATCACAACAGAGCAGATTTAAACAATTGATTTACTTGAATGAATAAATAAATGTAGCAAATCTAAAACATTCAGTGATTCAGTGTCAATTGATTTTTGTTAACTGGCAACTTATGTAAAATATAATTTGAGTAGGATTTTCAAAGGCTTTGCTGAATATTAACTAATCTCTACTATTTTAATATTCACAATATATTACATCTGACAATGTGAGAAAATCAGACGAATTAGCCTGACTTTGTTCCACCCCTTCTTGACCTGATTCGTGTCCTGCCTTATGATATTATTGGTTATGTTCTCAATCATTCATCCATACTAATTATGTCTATAAAAGTGCAAATGCTGTATCAGGTCATTTGTATTTGGCATTCACAGCTAAGTTAAATTTTTGGGATGCTTCTTTTTCTTTACACACTCCTGCTCTTCCATCAACTTACGAAGGCAGGAAAAACTGTTTGCCGAATAATGGGAGACCCTCAGTATCCACTGCTTTCCAAGGATGGAGAAATAACTATTGGAGCACTTTTTCCAGTCCACAGCATAGAAACATTACCTTCATTTGAGTTTACGAAAAAACCTCAGCTGCTATCATGCTCCAGGTTTGTTATATTGGAAACATTAGAGAAGATAATGTATTTAAAGCAAAAACATATTTAAAATTAAAATGCATTATGTCTATAAAATCGATTTTATTAGAATAACTTATTAATGGCATTTCAAGCATAATGGTTTTTTCATAATTTAATTTTTAATTTCACAGTGTGTATCTGAGAGATTTTCGAATGGCACAAATTATGATCTTTGCCATTGAGGAGATAAACAGAAGTGAAAGTTTGCTCCCAAATGTCTCTATTGGTTATCGGATATATGATACCTGTGGTTCAAGACTCTCTACCATGAGTGCAATTATGGGACTGATGAATGGTCAGGAGTTTGTACTAGGACACAGATGCAATGGACACTCTCCTTTACATGCTATCATAGGCGAAACAGAGTCTTCTGCAACAGTAATTCTGTCTAGAACTTCAGGACCTTTTAAGATTCCAGTGGTAAGGAGCAATAACACCAAATGTTTGACATAATCACCATACTGAGGATTGTTTCACTGTTTCCTGTTCTCCTTTTTGTTTTTCTCAGATAAGTCACACAGCCTCATGTGAATGTTTAAGTAACAGGAAAGATCACCCCTCGTTTTTCAGGACTATTTCTAGTGATTACCACCAGAGCACAGCACTTGCATACATAGTCAAGCACTTTGGCTGGTCTTGGGTGGGAACTGTGAACAGTGACAATGACTATGGAAACTATGGAATGGCCATATTCCTGAAAATAGCCCAGGAGGAGGGGATTTGTGTGGAGTACTCTGTAAAATTCTACCGAACAGAGACAGAAAAACTCCAGAAAGTGGTAGACACAATACAAAAAAGCACTGCAAAAGTGATTGTTGCATTTGCTTCGTTTCCTGAGATGGGCTTACTTATTGATCAGTTAAGTATTCAGAACATTACAGGCCTCCAAATTATTGGTGTGAGGTCATGGATAACTGTAAAGAGTTTGATCACTCCAAACAGTTTCCGTGTGCTTGGCGGGTCACTGGGGTTTGCAGAGAGAAAAATCAATGTTGAAGGGTTTGCAGAATATGTCGTAAAAGAATTTTGGAAAACAGCTTTTCCATGTTCACAGAGTAAAGGGAATTATTCTCAATATGCCTTAAGTTGCAGCAGATATGAAGATCTACTTTTGCTAAAAAATTACAATGAAGATGTGCCTGAACAAAGATATGTAAGCAATGTCTACAAAGCAGTTTATGCTGTGGCTCATTCACTACACAGTCTACTTAAATGCAAAGAACAAGAAGGATGTGAAAAAGGCCTGACAGTACAACCACAGCAGGTAAAATGTTAAAAGACAGTTGAATAAAAATGGAGAAAATGAGAGAACAATATATTAAAATGCCTCAGTGATAATGTCATTGCCTTTTTCTGCTAGCTTGTTGAGGCTCTGAAAATGGTGAATTTCACCATAAAGACAGGAGATCATGTGTGGTTTGACAAAACTGGTGGCGCAGTAGCCCAATATGAAGTTGTCAATTGGCAGCAGGATTCAGATGGATCAATACAATTTAAATCAGTGGGATACTATGATGCCTCACTGCCCCCTGACCAGCGCTTTGCGCTTAACACTGAAAACATAATCTGGGCTGGAGGACAGGTAGAGGTAAATGCAAGTAATCAGTTTGCAAGTAAAGGATTTTGTTGTTGTTGTTTTTTTTTTTAATGAAAGAATGGAAAAGTTATGGAAGTTTACATTTAATGTGAATCAAATGTACTAAATATTAATAATTAATAATATTAATAAATATAAATAATACAAAATCATTTTATTTAAAATTACTATCAAATCAAAGCCATATTTTCTAAACAAGTTGTGTTCCAAATTTTAAGTTGATATCACAAAAATTGAAGTTACTATGAGATTTTGTTTTGGCACTGTACCCAAATAGCCACTGGGTGTCACCTACATTCAATTTTTTTTTTTTTTTTTTTTTTTACAAGAAATGAACACATTTCTGTCCAAATATCACTTCTAGCAAAAATTATTAAACCTTGAGACTTTTACGATATGTTTTGTCAAGATTAGAAAAGTTTATAAAGAAGTTTTGATTATAAAGTAGTTAAAATAAATTTTGTAATATGAAACCTGACATCGCCCATTAGGGGAGGAGCCCCTAAAATAATTTAAAGTACCGTTTTCATGGTAACGCAACATCCAATAAAAAAAAAAAACGGTTTTCATGGAATTAATTTTGAGTTTGTAAGATTTCGTATGATACCTAATTTATGACGATTACTAAAATATGTGATATGAAAAAAGGTGATAAATAAAAAGAGTGTGAAGTGCCCCACTAGTGGGACAGTGACAGTTAAGTGGTTTAAACTAAGGAAACATAATAAAATAGTAATAAAAAAGGAAATACTTGTATTGACCTTTTTTAAAAGGCATGAAGGACACATAATTATATGTGTAAATATAAAACCCTATTCTCAAAGCTCTGCACTTATTGAAAGTTTAGGACAGATAACATGGTTCCACCACACAAAACTATTCAAATTTGTGTCTGTAATTTGGTTTGGAAGAAGTTAACTGCCATCCACTTGCCGTTATGAGTCACGACTTTTCAATATTTTTCAATTCATTAACATTAGTTAAGGCTTAAGACTATCTTGAACAATAAACAACTAATAATAAATAAGTAATATTTTAATAGCATTTATTGTTTATTTATGTTTGTTCATAATGCATTAACTAAACTTAATTAAAACTTTAACTTTACTTAAAATTATAAAAATGTATTAATAAAGGTACATTAATGCATCAACTAATGTAAAGCTTATTGTAAAGTGTTGCTGAATCAATATGAAAATGAACATTACATTTATTCCTGATAGATAGGGTTAAACATTCTTCATATGTCAAATTTATGGCACTGAATTTAATTAATTATCACTGGAAATATGGCAATAAGGTTTTTATTACACTGTCCCCCAGTTTCACAGACAAGGTTTAAGCCTAGTCTTTTTAGGCATTTTAGCTATTATAACTGCAACATGTCAGTGTCATTGTTTTGTCTCAAGATGCACACCAGATTTTTTTTTATACTTAAATGTCCTTATTAAACTAAGGCGTAATCCTGGCTTAATCTAAGCCATGTCCATGAAACCAGGGCTGTAAAACATTTCCAATTAGTTTAAACGAAAAAAAAACGAAAGTTTGCTTGCAGTGTGTGTGTGTGTGCTCAACTTCTATAATAGAACTTCCACAGCATTCACAATACACTAGCTCACAATACATTATCATAATTCATTATTCAAAGTGGCAAAATTCTGTAATCACTATTACTAATAAATTAATATTTTTTCAGATTCAGTATAAATATATCAAGGTAAATTTTTTTAATGCAGAAGCCAAGGTCTGTGTGCAGTGAGAGCTGTCCTCCAGGCACTAGGAAGGCTGCACAGAACGGTAGACCTCTCTGCTGTTATGACTGTATTCCATGTGCAGACGGAGAAATCAGCAATGAGACAGGTAATCTTTAGTCCACCTCAGCTTCAAAGAAAATTGGTTAGTTGCTCTTTTACTGCTCATAAATGACTAGTAATTACAACTTCCTTTTCCAGATTCAAATAACTGCAAGCAGTGTCCAAGGGAATACTGGTCTAATGCTGGGAAAAATAAATGTGTGTTAAAGGCTGTAGAGTTTCTGTCATTCACAGAAGTTATGGGTATAGTGCTAGTCTTTTTTTCACTGTTTGGAGTAGGATTAACTGCGATGGTGGCCATCCTGTTTTACAGCAAGAAGGACACCCCCATAGTAAAAGCCAACAACTCAGAGCTGAGCTTCCTGCTGCTCTTCTCATTGTCTCTGTGTTTCCTCTGTTCGCTTACTTTCATTGGTCGGCCCACTGAGTGGTCCTGTATGTTGCGTCATACAGCGTTTGGGATTACTTTTGTCCTCTGCATCTCTTGTGTTCTGGGGAAAACAATAGTGGTGTTAATGGCCTTCAAGGCTACACTTCCAGGAAGTAATGTCATGAAATGGTTTGGGCCTTCACAACAACGACTCAGTGTTCTTGCCTTTACACTTATACAGGTTCTTATCTGTGTTATTTGGCTAACAATGTCCCCTCCATTTCCTCACAAAAATATGAAATATTATAAGGAAAATATCATTCTTGAGTGCAGCCTGGGTTCTACTATAGGATTCTGGGCTGTGCTAGGTTATATTGGCCTACTGGCTGTGTTGTGCTTCCTTCTAGCTTTTCTGGCTCGCACGCTGCCTGATAATTTCAACGAAGCCAAATTCATCACATTCAGTATGCTCATTTTCTGTGCTGTATGGATCACATTTATTCCAGCTTATGTCAGTTCTCCTGGAAAATTCACTGTAGCTGTGGAGATATTTGCCATTTTAGCCTCAAGTTTCGGTTTACTATTCTGCATATTTGCACCTAAATGTTATGTCATCCTGTTTAAGCCTGAACAAAATACAAAGCAACATATGATGGGGAAAACTACATCTAAGTCCTGTTGAGAAATAAACTAACTTTATTAAAACTAGTCTTTATTAAATCGCAATGTTTTTTTTGGATTGTTTATTCAGAGACAAAAGATAAAGTTTTTACTGTTTATTAAATTTACAAAAATATTTACATATGAACTGATATAATACAGACTTTTAAATGAAACAAAAAAATATGCAGACATTAACCCCTTAGCAGTCAAGTATCGCAGATGGCCCCAGATTACTGTTGTTCAACATTCACTGCTCGTTAAAACATCACACACTTACTTCATCTGGAAAAACTTGGTATAATTATAAAGATTAAAGCCTCCAGCTTTGTTATTTGACCACTGTTTATGATAAAATAAGGTTGCAGTGACATTATTTTCTTAATTTATGTCAGGAGTGCAAAATAATCGATCTGTAATGAACAATATTTTGAATGAAATATCAACAAGAATCAAAAGCCAGTCACGTCTTCTCCGTTTTATTTGTGGTCACATACATGCACTAAACAGCATCCGTTCGGGCTCTTAGTCCATATGTGCGCATATTTAGACAAATATAGATTTATTATCACGTTTGCAAAATATTTCGTCATACAGAATATCATTTCTATTCATTTCTCACTGAATTATGCTGATCTGAAGTGCTGAGGCTTCCTATGGAGAGCAGGCTAGTGTGACAGCAACAGGTCTACAATGGAAACCACGCCAATCAGAATCACACCCACCAAATTTACTGCAAAAGACACAAAACTAGTGACACCGCAATAATGACACCCCATGGTGATGTAAAACCTGTAGTGCAGTAGTAAACCAGCCTGCTCCAGGAAGCCCTCAGCTCCTAAAGAAAAAGAGAATATCAAATAAATCAATTAACAAAACAAATTGAAATAAAGATAAACAGAGAAACACATTAGAGGTAAATGTACTAAAATTAAATAACCCAGATGAAAAAAACAAACAATTTACAATATAGTCAACATAAAGGATAAATACTACAGACACAAAGAAAATAAAATAAACAAATGCACTGTCGTGTTGCAGTTAGACTCAGACGGTCAGAATCAAATGCATACAAAACAGAGCCACAAGAAAACAAAAAAACATAACAGCAAAAAACTAATAAACCTTCAAGCCCACTTAGGCATGTTTTGACACGGACATAACTGGACGCCAAAAGCAGCAGCGTGGCTCAAAGAGCAAGAGGTGGAGAGAGAAAGCGTGTTGAGAGGGAACGTTTTTAAAGTGACTGCTCAACGTCCAAAAGGACCTTAAACAGAACAAATACAAAGTTAAAACAAGCTTAACAAGGTTATCTTAACAGTTTACCAACCCTATAATGCAGTAAAGTTACCTAGCGGTTTACCTACTCCATGATCCAGTGAAGTAATACTTTGACGGCATATGCAAAACTCATTCCATATCCCTGTTAACAGCAACAGCTGGCGCTCCGATCAGGGTTAAGTTAGGCGGCAATACCCTACCCAACAGGAAATCAACAGGGAGTCTAGGTTCCTGGCCAAACATCAGGAGATACGGAAACTCACCTGTGGCCTGGTGAGGAGTGGTGTTATAACAGAACAAGATCTGCGGAAGGCAAGATGCCCAATCTCTTTTCCTAGAAGGATGCGAAGGGTATGAAGGGTACGGTTGAACTGTTCACACTGGCCGTTGCCGGCCGGGTGATAGGGCGAAGTACGTGATTTTTCAATGCCATAAAACCCACAGAGTTGTTTCATAAGGGCCGACTCAAAATTCCGGCCCTGGTCAGAATGGATACGACCTGGGACCCCAAACCTGAAAAACCACTCTGTGACCAAAGCTTGTACTACCGTCTCAGCCCGCTGGTCTCTAGTCGGGACAGCCAGTGTATATTTACTGAACACATCTGTCAACACTAAAACATTCTCATGTCCAGAACAAGAAGGCTCAAGCATTGTAAAGTCAATAGCCAAGATCTAATTTGGCTTAGAAGCCAACACGTGACCCATAAAACCCCGGGCAAGTGGTTGGGTGTCTTTAGCAAGCTGGCAACGTTCGCATTCCCGACATCCCTGGCCAATAACACCACTGACGTACTAGTTCCATAGTGCGTTCAACACCCTGATGACCATGGTGTTGATGCAGCTGAGTCAATACGTCACGTTTTAAAGCTATTGGCAAAATCAACTGTAACACCTCCTCACCTCCATCAGGGCGTGACACACGGCGATAAAGGACCCCATCCTTTTTCAATAAACGGTCCCACTGACGGAGCAAAGTCAGAACAGACTTGGAAAGCTGTTGGCGCACCGCAAAACTGGGAAAAGACCCCTGTTCCCAAAACGCCAAAAGCCTCTGAATATCAGGATCTGCCCTCTGTAGTGAACTTAAGTCCTCAACCGAGACACTGGGCAATGCTGTAACCACTGCTTGACTGACCTGCACTACCGGTTCCGCCTCCACTGCCTGCCTCACCACTGCTGGAACACTGGTCCCTGGCAAGAAACTCTCCCGTGTCTCCTGGCAAAACTGGTGCTGTCTAGAAAGGGCATCAGCATTCCGGTTGCTCCTTCCGGAGCGATACCGGAGCTCAAAATCGAAGGAGGCCAATTGAGCAGCCCAACGTTGTTCGGTGGCTCCCAGTTTAGCAGATGTCAGGTGGCTAAGGGGATTATTGTCCGTATAGACAAGACACTTCTGACCCAGTAAGTACTCCCTAAACTTCTCGGTCATGGCCAACTTGAGCGCCACAAACTCCAATTTCATGGAACTGTAGTTGGTCATGTTACGCTAAGACCGCGGCTGGCATACGCAATAGGGCGCACCTTGCCTCCTTGCTCCTGCGAGAGGACTGCACCAAGCCCACTATAGCTAGCGTCCACCTCGAGGATAAAGGGCCGGAAGAAGTCTGAATAAGCCAACACTGGGGCAGTGGGGAGCCTATTATTCAATCCCTCAAAACTCACCTGACACTGCTCCATCCAATCCCCCGTGAACTCTAGAGAGGCTCGCTTTCTGGGTCCCGAACCAGCACCCGCCACCACCAGCTTATGCAGGGGGCCAGCCAATTTGGCAAACCCCTCCACGAAGCGGCGATAATAGCTGGCGAAGCCAAGAAACGAACGCAGCTCTGCCACATTGGATGGACGTCTCCAATCAGCCACGACCTCTATCTTTGCGGGATCTGTGGATACCCCCTCAGCTGATATAACGTGACCCAAATACTTCACTTCTCTTTGGAAAAACGCGCACTTGCTTAACTTAACCTTGAGTCCCTCACGTTCTAACCGACTCAAGACTACCTCTAGGCGCTCCAGATATTGAGCTACCGAGGTAGAAAATACTACCATGTCATCCAGGTATAAGAGTAGGGATTGACACTGTTGGTCCCCAAATAGCCGCTCCATTAACCTCTGAAAGGTACCTGGGGCATTGCACAGGCCAAAGGGCATACGGTTCCACTCAAAGAGCCCAAAAGGCGTACAAAAAGCGGTCTTAAAACGATCCTTCTCTGTGACTGGAACCTGATTATACCCACTGGCCAAATCGAGAGTCGAAAACCAACAAGCACCACTCAGGGAATCCAGGGACTCATCAATTCGAGGCAAAGGAAACGCGTCTTTCCTAGTTCTGGCATAAGTTGACGGTAGTCAACGCACATGCATAGACTACCATCTTTCTTTTTAACCAGCACGATCAGTGAAGCATATGGACTACAGCTTTGCGAATGATCTCAGCTTCAAGTAACTGGTTTATATGGGCCTTCACTACCTCATTCTCTGATGGGGGTATCCGACGGAAACGCTGCCGAATGGGAGTCTCATCTACCAAGGGAATATCATGGGAAATTAAATTTGTACAACCTAAGTCTTCTTCCTGGGTATAAAACACTGACTGAAACTTATAGATTAAAGCCCTTACCTGACTCTGCTCCACCTCTGATAAACCTGACAGGTCCACTGTTTCAACCTGCTCCTGCATGGTAGGTCCCACTTCCGCATATTTGAGCACCCCCCAACAGCCACAACTGGCTGAACTTCAGTAACACCTGTGGGCAAACTCACCATGTAAACACTACTCAATGTGCCAATCATGGAACGAGGATAAAGCATAACATTAGTCACGCCAACATTCACCACAGGTATATAGGCGGTCCCTTGATTTACCTGAACTACCGTTGGGGAGGCCAGCAACCCTGCAAGCAAACCTGACTCAGGAGGCTCAAAAAGGACAGCTCCACTAGAGTATTCATCGGATCAAGTCGCCGGAACGAACTTAAACATGCCCCCTGGAATGCAACAAGGCCTACGGCCCCGAACCCGAACCTTACCAATGCGATTTACACTAGTTACGGTGTTAACGTCACAACAATGTTGTAGTGCCTGAGATATGAAACGCTTTTGACACGTCTGGCAAATCGAAAAGGCCAGGGCCATGCTGACCAAAAAGCTCCTGGTAACATCGTTTCAGAACATTAATTCTGAGAACCCCCGGAATCCGGTCACACAAGCCACCAGGAGGGTCTTTGACAACAAGGACCCCACAATTTGGAACAACTTGGCCACAGAGCTCAATATCCTGCTCCATATAACCAAGATAAGGAATGGACAGACCATTGGCCACACAAAGCTGTAACCATTGACATGACCTTAGTCGCTCATGGCCCAATGGTTCAAAATGCTGTCGAAAACAGCTCTCCGTAATGGTAGAGACCATCGAGCCTGTGTCAACCAAACAGGGCACCAGCACTCCACCTATAGACACAACAAGATTAGGACTGGAGGACATTAAACGAGACGCAGGGACAGAACCTTTTAACAAAACAGAGCCGATAGAATCCCCAACCGAGCTGTGGCTCTGCAGCCCGGTGGGAACTAGTTTTCCGATGGTGCAGAAGTGGAAGACTGCCTACCCCCAGCAAATGGTGCACTAGTATGCGGAGTGCGCTGGGGAACCCGCTCCCCATCGCACTCTCAGGCAAAATGACCTGGATTACGCATTGATTACGCATTTCTGGGCCTTGCAATCGTGCAAAGCTTTGTGTGAGCTGATTTAATTGCTCCTGCTGTGCTTTCAGCATTTCTCTCAACTCACCCAATTCTGACTTTTGAGGCGAACTACGAGTCCCCACTCGCGAATCTCCATAAACACCATACTGAATTCCATGCGCCATTGGGACAGATAAACTTCGGGCCCTTGCACCCCCTGGCATCCCTTCATGCTCCCATCGAAGGGCTTCGCTCTGCACGTCTAATAAAGTGGAATTGGGCTGTCGGCGCACCAGCTGTTTAAGCTCTCGTCTCAAAGTACTATCACTCACGTGTTCGACAAATTGGTCACGTAACACCGTTTCAGTGTTTACCATAGCATTTGGTGACTGTCGCTTAACCTTCTCCAGGAGGTTCATCAAGGCAAGGGAAAACTCCAAGAGTGTTTCCCCCTCTTGCTGCTTCCTGGAGAAGAAAGCTTCCTGCAAGGCTATATACGACAACGAGCATCCATACAATTCACGCAGTGCTTTAATAATTTTCTCAGGATCGCCACGCTCCTCATCCGAACGATATCGTATCTCTTCTCGCGCCTCCCCCTCTAAATGGTCGAAAAGAAAGAAGGCCTGATCCGCAGGGGATAAATAACGGGCTCTCATACATGCCTTAGCTTCCTCAACCCACTCATTAATACTCACCCCAGACCTCCCACTAAATTTTGGGCACCTCCTATCTCTAGGTACAAATACAAACCTATCAGTTACTGGAGTATTAGTACCAGTCAGTGGTGGAAGAATGGAGGAATCGACTGTTGCAGGGGTACTAGGTCCAGCAAAACTAGCCCCTTGCAACTCAGACACCCTTTCCTGTCGCAATTTCTCATTGTCTGCTCTAAGTTGAGCAACAAGCTCTTTAAGTTCCTGTAATTCTACCTCTATTATTAAAGAATATACCTTTGTTTATACTCAACTCCGATGAATGTCACCTATGGGAGTCAAACCAGAAACTGCAATCTCCGGAGCACATGCTGCTGCTTTGTTCCTTCAAAGAAAAGAAAGAGAGAAAAAAAACAAAAAAAAACAGCAAGTGGCTCAATTATAGTGACTACGCCACCCCGGATTAACGGGGAAAAACAACCCAAATAAAGCACACAAGTGCGTTTCACTTAGAAAAGGCAAGAGGCATGGGTTTCCGTACAAAACTTTTTTATTTAAAGAAGTTGGCCAACAATTATTTAAAACCAGATAGGGACAAGTGTCATGGATCAAAAATATGAAGAAAAAAAACTAATTAATTCACAATAAACTTTGAAGAGGGGGGCTAAGGCTTCCTATGGAGAGCAGGCTAGTGTGACAGCAACAGGTCTACAATGGAAACCACGGCAATCAGAATCACACCCACCAAATTCACTGCAAAAGACACAAAACTAGTGACACCGCAATAATGACACCCCATGGTGATGTAAAGCCTGTAGTGCAGTAGAAAACCAGCCTGCTCCAGGAAGCCCTCAGCTCCTAAAGAAAAAGAGAATATCAAATAAATCAATTAACAAAACAAATTTAAATAAAGATAAACAGAGAAACACATTCGAGGTAAATGTACTAAAATTAAATAATTCAGATGAAAAAAACAAACAATTTACAATATAGTCAACATAAAGGATAAATACTACAGACACAAATAAAATAAAATAAACAAATGCACTGTCGTGTTGCAGTTAGACTCAGACGGTCAGAATCAAATGCATACAAAACAGAAGAAAACAAAAAAACATAGCAGCAAAAAACTAATAAACCTTCAAGCCCACTTAGGCATGTTTTGACACGGTTATAACTGGACGCCAAAAGCAGCAGCGTGGCTCAAAGAGCAAGAGGTGGAGAGAGAAAGCGTGTTGAGAGGGAACGTTTTTAAAGTGACTGCTCAACGTCCAAAAGGACCTTAAACAGAACAAACAAAAAGTTAAAACAAGCTTAACAAGGTTATCTTAACAGTTTACCAACCCTATAATGCAGTAAAGTTACCTAGCGGTTTACCTACTCCATGATCCAGTGAAGTAATACTTTGACGGCATATACAAAACTCATTCCATATCCCTGTTAACAGCAACAGCTGGCGCTCCGATCAGGGTTACGTTAGGCGGCAATGCCACACCGATGGGAGCCCTGAAGGCACACCGCACTGAAACGAATGGCTATAACTTAAGTCAGTCAAACCAAAACCTCCCACAACGTCCCAAGCACAGCATTAAACTTACCTGGGAGTAAGCAGCACACCACACGCACCCGGATTCTCAGTAACCCAACGTAACGCTAAACAAATAAAATCACATAAGGTCACTGGATAACACTAGGCTCAAACAGCTAAACTACACAGCTAAAAACAACACGTACCTCCGTAGTCCGTAACAA
This sequence comes from Rhinogobio ventralis, assembly GCA_039654625.1. Classification (NCBI taxonomy): domain Eukaryota; kingdom Metazoa; phylum Chordata; class Actinopteri; order Cypriniformes; family Gobionidae; genus Rhinogobio; species Rhinogobio ventralis. Next base: position 23,934,638 of record CM077206.1, on the reverse strand, counting down.
CGATGCAAAAGGGGCGGGCTTTCGACCATGACGCATTCCAAGAGGCATAAACAACAGGTTTATATACTCCAATGGAGCAATAACTCATTGGACACTTCTTAAATCATCATGACGCGTTGACAGTCACATGATCTCACTACATCCGCATTCGCTAAAAACTCACATGACATGCCATACAATATGCTTCATAAAATGCATAATTTTAGAGATTTCATCCTCAGATTTGAAATGAAGCATGACCACACATGTGGCTTCACTTTAGTTGTGGTTATAAGTTGTTATACTACATTCACATAATATTTTTTACATTTAAAAATATATTATTCATATTTTTTATTTTTGTTTTAATGTTTGAGCCTATATATCTACATATTAATAACAGTCTGAGTAATTCTGAGTCTTGAATTGTAAACTCTTAAGTGTTGGCTTTCTAGATATACACTCACCTAAATGATTTTTAGGAACACCTGTTTAATTTCTCATTAATGCAATTATCTAATCAACCAATCACATGGCAGTTGCTTCAATGCATTTAGGGGTGTGGTCCTGGTCAAGACAATCTCCTGAACTCCAAACTGAATGTCAGAATGGGAAAGAAAGGTGATTTAAGCAATTTTGAGCGTGGCATGGTTGTTGGTGCCAGACGGGCCGGTCTGCGTATTTCACAATCTGCTCAGTTACTGGGATTTTCACGCACAACCATTTCTAGAGTTTACAAAGAATGGTGTGAAAAGGGAAAAACATCCAGTATGCGGCAGTCCTGTGGGCGAAAACGCCTTGTTGATGCTAGAGGTCAGAGGAGAATGGGCCGACTGATTCAAGCTGATAGAAGAGCAACTTTGACTGAAATAACCACTCGTTACAACCGAGGTATGCAGCAAAGCATTTGTGAAGCCACAACACGCACAACCTTGAGGCGGATGGGCTACAACAGCAGAAGACCCCACCGGGTACCACTCATCTCCACTACAAATAGGAAAAAGAGGCTACAATTTGCACGAGCTCACCAAAATTGGACAGTTGAAGACTGGAAAAATGTTGCCTGGTCTGATGAGTCTCGATTTCTGTTGAGACATTCAGATGGTAGAGTCAGAATTTGGTGTAAACAGAATGATTCATATTTCTCCTCCTGTTCCTGCAGGTGGCGGAGCATCAGGAGGTAGAACCATTGCTCTTCCAGTCATCAGTTCAAAAGGGGTCAGTCCTGTTACTCTTTGGTGTTGCTCTCAAGTTCCACAAGATGGCAGGCAATAACTTGTGCCAACCTTGGCCAGTCTGCAGAATGGCTTTGGTAAGAGCTGTTTTCAACGATCTGTTCATTCGTTCTACAAATTCTGAACTTTGATGCCTGTATGGAATATGGAACTTCTTTTTAATCCCCATCAATTTCATTGCTTCCTTCATCAGTTTTCCAGTGAAGTGAGTTCCATTGTCCGAATCAATTTCATATGGAAGACCCCAGCGAGGAAATATTTCCACCATTACTCGTGCTGCCGCTTCAGCAGTGCAAGCATGTGACATTCGCACCTTTACAGGTTTTCCCACATTTGCTTTCATGCAGATCAAGCATCTCCTACAGTAATTATCAATGTCTCTCATCATTCGCGGCCACCACCATGTCTCGCTGATTTGAGCTTTCATTGCTTTTGCTCCAGCATGCACTTTTCCATGAGACAGCTGCATTAGTTCTCTTCTTGTTCCGACAGGCATCACCCCTTGTCCTGTTGGAATTCTCCAGATCCCTGATCACCTTCTTTTGCTCCCGCTTTTATCCATTGTTCTTTCTCTTCATCTGTCTCTGTTTGATATGACAAAAGATGGAGCTCAGGATTGTCTTTCCTGTTTTCCTGAACCAAGGAAACAGAAGTTAGGAGAGAGTAAAGCTGCTTCTCTGGCTGCTGCATCTGCCGCAGAATTTCCTTGGCTTTCATTAGTCAGACTGATGTGATTTTACTTTGACCACGGCTGCTTCTCTTGGTAAGTGGCATGCTGCAATCAAGCGACGAATTATGGAAGCATGTTGTATTTCGCTCCCACTACTAGTGATAAGTCCACGTCTTTTCCATAGGGCAAGGTAGTCAAGGACCACGGCGAAAGCATAACGACTATCTGTATAGATGTTGACTCGATCTCCTTCTGATAGTTCAAGAGCTTCCGTAAGTGCTCTGAGTTCAGCTGCTTGTGCTGAAAACTGCTCAGAAAGAGCTCCTTACTTTACAACAGTTCCATCAGCCTCCACTATGGCCCGTCCAGTATGTCGCTTTCCATCAACATACTAACTGGATCCATTGACCCATAACTCTTTATCTGGATTTTCAAGAGGAATTGGATTAACTGGACCAAGGCTTTCTTCTTCTACTTGTTTTTCACATTTGTGTGGTATTACCTCATGCGGTTCCAGCATCATTGTTGCAGGGTTAAGGGAGGTGTCTCTGATGATTTCCACTCTCAAATCCTTGTTCAGCAAAGTTGCTTCCCATTTATATCTCCTCGCATCAGTGATAGTCTTGATGTTTGTGTTGTTCAACAGCGTCACTATACAGGGAGTGCAGAATTATTAGGCAAGTTGTATTTTTGAGGATTAATTTTATTATTGAACAACAACCATGTTCTCAATGAACACAAAAAACTCATTAATATCAAAGCTGAATATTTTTGTATCAATATTTTAAGTAGTTTTTAGTTTTAGCTATTTTAGGGGGATATCTGTGTGTGCAGGTGACTATTACTGTGCATAATTATTAGGCAACTTAACAAAAAACAAATTTATACCCATTTCAATTATTTATTTTTACCAGTGAAACCAATATAACATCTCAACATTCACAAATATACATTTCTGACATTCAAAAACCAAACAAAAACAAATCAGTGACCAATATAGCCACCTTTCTTTGCAAGGACACTCAAAAGCCTGCCATCCATGGATTCTGTCAGTGTTTTGATCTGTTCACCATCAACATTGCGTGCAGCAGCAACCACAGCCTCCCAGACACTGTTCAGAGAGGTGTACTGTTTTCCCTCCTTGTAAATCGCACATTTGATGATGGACCACAGGTTCTCAATGGGGTTCAGATCAGGTGAACAAGGAGGCCATATCATTAGATTTTCTTCTTTTATACCCTTTCTTGCCAGCCACGCTGTGGAGTACTTGGACGCGTGTGATGGAGCATTGTCCTGCATGAAAATCATGTTTTTCTTGAAGGATGCAGACTTCTTCCTGTACCACTGCCTGAAGAAGGTGTCTTCCAGAAACTGGCAGTAGGACTGGGAGTTGAGCTTGACTCCATCCTCAACCCGAAAAGGCCCCACAAGCTCATCTTTGATGATACCAGCCCAAACCAGTACTCCACCTCCACCTTGCTGGCGTCTGAGTCGGACTGGAGCTCTCTGCCCTTTACCAATCCAGCCACGGGCCCATCCATCTGGCCCATCAAGACTCACTCTCATTTCATCAGTCCATAAAACCTTAGAAAAAACAGTCTTGAGATATTTCTTGGCCCAGTCTTGACGTTTCAGCTTGTGTGTCTTGTTCAGTGGTGGTCGACTTTCTGCCTTTCTTACCTTGGCCATGTCTCTGAGTATTGCACACCTTGTGCTTTTGGGCACTCCAGTGATGTTGCTCTGAAATATGGCCAAACTGGTGGCAAGTGGCATCTTGGCAGCTGCACGCTTGACTTTTCTCAGTTCACGGGCAGTTATTTTGCACCTTGGTTTTTCCACACGCTTCTTGCGACCCTGTTGACTATTTTGAATGAAACGCTTGATTGTTCGATGATCACGCTTCAGAAGCTTGGCTATTTTAAGACTGCTGCATCCCTCTGCAATATATCTCACTATTTTTGACTTTTCTGAGCCTGTCAAGTCCTTCTTTTGACCCATTTTGCCAAAGGAAAGGAAGTTGCCTAATAATTATGCACACCTGATATAGGGTGTTGATGTCATTAGACCACACCCCTTCTCATTACAGAGATGCACATCACCTAATATGCTTAATTGGTAGTAGGCTTTCCAGCCTATACAGCTTGGAGTAAGACAACATGCATAACGAGGATGATGTGGTCAAAATACTCATTTGCCTAATAATTCTGCACTCCCTGTACTGTGCGGAGTGTGCAATATGATAGTTTGTGCTCCTATCAAATTTTCCACAGTATCCACTACCCATCATGGGCTTGTATACATTGTGGTTGACCTATCATGGTGACAGGAATCTTTGTGGAAAAGTATCCGACTGGTTTGTACCGATCACCTGGTTTTTGACACAGTACTGCTGAATAGGTCTCATCTCCCACCCTTGTCCACAAATGAAATGGCAACCGACCATCAGGAAGTCCCAAGGCTGGGGCTGAAATCAGTTTCTCTTTCATAGAAGTAAATGCTTCCTCCGCTTCTGTTGTCCAGTCTATCTGTTCCACTCCAGGCTTTCCTCCTTTGTATAGGTCAATAAGCGGGCTATTGATTCTGGCAAAATCAGGTATATACTGACGACAATAGTTGAAAAGTCCCATCACTTTCCATATTCCTGTAACTGTTAGAGGTTTTGGAAGTTGCCGTAATGTCTCTACACGCTCTGTTGTCATCCTCCTTCCCTCGGCAGATATTTCTTGGCCTAAATAGATAACCTTGGTTTTGGCCAGTTGTGCATTGTCGGGGTTGACTTTGAATCCTCTTTTCCTAAGAGCTTGTAGAACAATGTTCAGAGCAGATACATGGCTGTTTTCGTCTGGGCTTGCAATCAACAAGTCATCAACATATTGGAGGTAAACACTTCCTGAGCTCTCAATTTCAGATTTTCGCTCAGTTAAGAACTGGTCCAGAGCTCTATGAAATACAACAGGAGAAAGATTAAGACCTTGTTCCAAACATACTGTTTTGCGCCCACTGTGAAGGCCAATTTCTCTTGAGATCTTTAATCAATAGGTATAGACCAGAAAGCTGACAGCACATCTAGTACTGTAAAAATCCTTGCATTTCCTGGAATATCATTCAGAATGGTAGCAGGATTAGCCACAATATGGTGTGGTTTTGGTGTTACACTGTTAAGTCTTGTGTAGTCAATGGTTAACCACCATGAGTTATCCGATTTTTTGTTTTTGTTTGTTTTTTGTTTGAAGTTTGTCTGATGATCCCTTCAGCTTCCAAGTCTGCCACTATCTCTTCCATGGCTTGTCTTGCTTCAGGTTGGATGGGGTATTTATGAGGGGCATGTATCGGTCCCTCAGTAACAACAGGATCAATGTTGGCTTTTCCACAGTCCAATTTGTGTTTAGCCCAAACATCTGGATATAAGCTACACAGAAGACCCCACACACCTTCTTTTCCCCAGTCTCTGATGATTGGTTTTGCTGCACCAACAGAACTTATATTACATGTGCAATCTTCATGTGGTATTATTCCAGCTGTTGTAGCGATTTGGCGACTGTCAGTGAATATGATCATGTTCAACAATGGTAGAATGTCCATGCCAATGAGGCTATCTTGTGAATTCGGCCCACCCAAAAAGATGTCCATAAGACTTCATCTTCATGTATTTGCAGAGAAACTGGTATACTTTTGCGAAATGTTGTGATTGTTCCTCCAACTTCCATAGTTTCATGTGTCGTAGGTAATTTCAGGTCAGTTATAGAAACTGTGTCTAAGAGGCAGTCACATGGGTAGCCCATGTGATTCCTATTGCGGACGCATAATTCCCTCAATAAGCTGACAAACTTGCTCTTCAGTCCACATCTTTCCTTGAGAGGTTTCATCCTTGTTTTTCCTACTGGCCTGTCTAAATGACGGACCTTTCCCTTCTGCTCCTCCCCCTTTAGCCCAACAGTCTCTTCTGAAGTGGCAAGTTAGATTGAACTAACGCCACTGCTCTTCGATTTGGCTTATTTCCTTCTTCCTTGTTTGATCTCATAGCCATCTCCAGACGCCCAGCTCATTGCATAATTTGGTCAAATGTTTCTCCTGGATTGACTCCAAGTAATAAAGCATGTTGGTATTTTGTGCTAAAGCCATCCACGAGTGTCAGTAAACTGTACATCATCTCTATCTGAATCTTTCTTAGCACAGAGGACCCATCTTTCGTAAGGATTCCATTTGCGCAAGGCATATTCATCTGGAGATTCATCATCTTTTTGCTTAATCAATGTCACCGATGTGAAAGGGATTTTACCGCTGCCCAAGTTTGTGCACAATGTGTTTGGTTCTGACTCCCTGTCTGCAGACAAATTGTCACTTTTTATCTTTTTATGCGCTCTAAGCACTGTAAATACAAAGGAAGAATTATTTTTCTCTGGCCATGAAAAATATCCTTTTCTTAGAATTAATTAATAATCAATACTGAGCGTTCACAGGATAAACTGATTGATTGATTGTAATGTTAAAGTTAATCTCATTAACTGATTCAAATATTCATAATTAATCATAATGAATAATCATAATGAGTTATGAATAATTATTCATATTTCCCCTCTGAGCTAATTCACTGCAGCGCTGAGTGGCCGGTGATCAATTGGATCTCACAACTCTGAAAACGGCAGATTAAATTTTCAAATAGGCACTATCTTTATAAACCACAGATTTGAGCTTTAAATAACTACATTCTCACCTGAAAAACTAATTTCTAAAGTACGCAGGTTTTCTCTAAAACTATTGACGCTTGTTGGTTAGTGCAAGATGAATTCTGGGATACCTGGCTGTCTCAAGTCCACACAAGTCACCTCTCGATACATCCTCGATAAAAGGGGCGGATCAAGGACACATCCGGGGATTTGAACTGTAATTGGCTAGATGTGAACTTTGAATTGGAATAGGACTTGGGCAGCGACTGATGACGTTTCACAAGTCCACAAGAACACAAGAAGTGGCCAATATAATGATTTAAATTTTACAAGACACTTATTCTTTACAAAGCCCAAGAAGGCTGGAACGATTATGAATAATGCTGTGATTCACACCTGAAGACAAAAGAACCACATAATGTGTTGCATAATGAATGAGCCTTTGAGTCAGGTATGAGTCAGGTATATGATAACTACAAGAATATGAGGATAAAACAGGACAAAATAAATATATTTTTTGTAGTTTATTTAGAATATAGTTAACAATATAAAGTGAGAGCCAAAGGCACATTACGGTGACCGCCTATAGGGAGGAGATCCAGCACCTGGCCACATGGTGCACTGAAAATAATCTGCTCCTCAACACCACCAAAACAAAAGAACTCATCGTGGACTTCAGGAAAGAGGCAAGAGGCACACACGACACCATCCACATCAATGGTACGGCTGTTGAGCGTGTCTCCAGTTTCAAGTTCCTGGGGATCCACATCTCGGCGGACATGTCCTGGACAACCAATACCTCCAGCCTGGTCAAGAAGGCTCACCAGCGTCTTTTCTTCCTGAGGACACTGAGGAAGAATCAGCTATCCTCGGCTATACTGGTGAACTTCTATCGCTGCGCAATAGAAAGCATCCTGACCAACTGTGTTACAGTATGGTATGGGAGCTGCTCTGCTGCAGAGCGCAAGGCACTACAGCGGGTGGTGAAAACCGCCCAGCGCATCACAGGGACTCCACTACCTGCCATCGACCACATCCAGAGGAAACGCTGTCTGCATCGAGCTCGCAGCATCCTTAAGGACTCCTCTCACCCAGCCCACAAACTGTTTTCTCTCCTGCCCTCTGGTAGGCGTTTCAGGTGCCTCCGGACCAGGACCAGCAGACTTAAGAACAGTTTTTTTCCCAGAACTGTCTCCATATTGAACTCTAACCCTCGTTGATCCCACTCCCCCTATATACTGATAACCCTCCTCTCCCCCTCACATCTGCCTTCACTTGTTATTTGCACTACTGGATGCTCATTTGCACTATCGACTGTTTATTACAGTAACCCTGTACATATATGCATCTTGCACTACTTACCTAACTGGAATATGCTCATTTGCACTATCGACTGTTACTACAGTAACACCTGTTCATATATGCATCTTGCACTACTACCTAACTAGAATATGCTCATTTGCACTATATCGTTCATTGCTATACTGCCTATCTTAGCTAACATATCATTATATACATCTATCTGTAAATTCTGCTTATAGTAATATCCATCTGTATATATATTCAGTACATATCTACCCTGTAAATTCTGTTTATAGTAATATCCATCCGTATATTACATTCAGTATATATCTATCTATCTGTAAATTCTGTTTACAATAATAGCCATCTGTATATATATATTCAGTACATATCTATCTGTAAATTCTGTTCAGTATATATCTATCTGCAAACTGTTTATAGCAACATCCATCTGTATATTATATTCTATACATATCTATCTGTAAATTCTATTTATAGTAATAGCCATCTTTATATTTATTCAGTACATATTCATGTCCTGCACTTGCTGCTATTGCACTTCTGGTTAGACCCAAACTGCATTTCGTTGCCTCGTACCTGTACTTGTGTAATGACAATAAAGTTGAATCTAATCTAATCTAATCTAATTAATTACAAAGGCCTATTATATTTTAAATGATCATTTTTAACATTTTTAATGTTTTTGAAAGAAGTCTCATGCTCACAAAGCCTGCATTTTTTTGATAAAAAATACAGAAAAAAAACAGTGATATTGTGACAATGAACACATTGAACTACATTTAAACTTTTTTTTTTTTACAATGACATTGTTATACAAATAACTAAATAATTGGTAATGATGAATGTTGTCAAATATTTGGGGTTTAAAACAACATAATGCAATGCAATTATGATTTCAAAGAGTATAGTCAAGTCAAGTCAAGTCAACTGTATTTATATAGCGCTTTTTACAATGCAGATTGTTTCAAAGCAGCTTCACAGTGTTAAACAGGAAAATAATGAACAGAATTTGATTCAGCTGTACAGCCGCTCTGGCGAAAACGGTGATGTCATCAGCTCATTTCAATTATCATATATATTCAAGTAATGTAGTTGATATAATTTAGTTTAGTAATTAAATTTATTTGGATATTTATTTGAAAATTTTGTGTCCCCAACTGAGCAAGCCAGAGGCGACAGTGGCAAGGAACCAAAACTCCATCAGGTGTCCTAATGGAGAAAAATAAACCTTGGGAGAAACCAGGCTCAGTCGGGGTGCCAGTTCTCCTCTGGCCAATTAACAAACAGTGTATGTTTATTATTTTGGCAGCCTTATAGGTCAGAAGTAATATTAGATCGGATTATTCGAAAGATCGGAGGCATCACGCCGGGTTTATTGAGGATGGCGTGCCGATTAAACAATTATTAAATAGGAATATTAGAAATATCGGAGTCATCACGCCGGAGATGGATCCATTGAGGATGCCATGTCGATGAGCAATTTCAGAGGGTAGACTAATTGACACAGTCTCTGCAGACACTTCAGGGATGCGTTGGTAATGTCTAGGCGCTGGTCCACCATCTGATCTGGATACGGCCCGGATCCGGCTGACTGCAGTAAACCTCGGGATAAACAGAGAGACTAACATTAGCGTAGATGCCATTCCTCTTATGATGTAACGAGTACATCAGGTGTTATGGGAAGTGTTCCCGGTTCCGGCTGACCTAGGTAATGCAGCCTAACAATTTGAATAAAATATAAATTAAAATGTTTTATGTGTATGCCATAGTAAAGAGATGCGTTTTTAGTCTAGATTTAAACTGACAGAGTGTGTCTGCTTCCCGAACAATGCTAGGAAGGCTGTTCCAGAGTTTGGGTGCTAAATAGGAAAAGGATCAACCGCCTGCAGTTGATTTTGATATTCTAGGTATTCTCCTCAACTGGCCAGAGTTTTGAGACCGCAATAGACGTGATGGAGTATAATGCGTTAAGAGCTCGCTCAAGTACTGGGGAGCTAAACCATTTAGTGATTTGTAAGTAATTAGCAAGATTTTAAAATGTATGCGATGTTTAATAGGGAGCCAGTGCAGTGTTGACAGAACCGGGCTAATATGGTCATACTTCCTGGTTCTAGTAAGAACTCAAGCTGCTGCGTTTTAGACCAGCTGCAGTTTATTTATTAAGCGAGCGGGGCAACCACCCAGTAGAGCATTACAATAATCTAGCCTTGAGGTCATGAATGCATGAACTAACTGTTCAGCATTTTGCATTGAAAGCATATGCCGCAATTTAGATATATTTTTAAGATGGTAGAATGCAGTTTTACAGATGCTAGAAACGTGGCTTTCAAATGAGAGATTGGTATCAAAGAGCACACCCAGGTTCCTAACTGACGACAAGGACTTGACAGAGCAGCCATCAAGTGTTAGACAGTATTCTAGGTTACTACATGTGGAGTTTTTTTGTCCAATAATTAAAAATTAATTTTTTACTAGTCATCCAATTTTTTATATCAGCTATGCATTCCGTTAATCTTGTGAATTGGTAAGTTTCGTCAGGGCGTGAAGAAATATAGAGCTGAGTATCATCAGCATAACAATGAAAACTAACGCCATGCTTCCTAATGATATCTCCCAGTGGTAGCATGTACAGGGTGAAAAGCAACGGTCCTAGCACTGAGCCCTGCGGTACTCCATACTGAAATTGCGATCGGTGTGAGATCTCTTCATTTACTGCTACAAACTGAAAACGGTCAGATAAGTATGATTTAAACCATGCCAATGCAATTCCACTAATGCCAACATAATTTTCGAGTCTATTCAAAAGAATGTTGTGGTCGATGGTATCGAATGCAGCGCTAAGATCGAGTAACACTAACAGAGAGATACAACCACGATCGGATGATAAGAGTAAATCATTTGTAACTCTAATGAGAGCAGTCTCAGTACTATGATGTGGTCTAAATCCTGACTGGAAAACCTCACAGATACCATTTTTTTCTAAAAAGGAGCATAATTGTGAGGACACTGCCTTTTCTAGTATTTTTGACAGAAAGGGTAGATTTGAGATTGACCTGTAATTGACTAATTCTGTAGGGTCAAGTTGCGTTTTTTTAATAAGTGGTTTAATAATAGCCAACTTAAAAGTTTTCGGTACATATCCTAAAGTCAAGGATGAATTAATGATATTAAGAAGAGGATCTATGACCTCTGGAAGCATCTCTTTTAGTAGTTTAGTCGGTATAGGGTCGAGCATACATGTTGTTGATTTTGATGATTTAACGAGTTTAGCCAATTCTTCTTCTCCTATAGCAGTGAATGAATGTAATTTTTCCTCAGTGACACTACAATGCTCTGTCTGATGTGATACAGTAGTAGACGGCTGCATGGTTATAATTTTTTTCCTAATATTATCAATCTTACAAGTAAAGAAGTTCATAAAGTCATTACTGCTGTGCTGTTGGCAGACATCAGAAGTTGAAGCTTTATTTTTGGTTAATTTAGCCACTGTATCGAATAAATACCTAGGGTTGTGTTTGTTTTCTTCTAAGAGAGTCGAGAAATAAGCAGATCTAGCAGTTTTTACGGCCTTTCTGTATGCATTCATGCTCTCTTTCCACGAAATGCGAAAAACTTCCAGTTTTGTTTTCTTCCAGCTGCGCTCCATTTTTCTGGCTGGACCGGGTGTGCTCGTTGTACCAAGGCGTTGGACTATTCTCTTTAATCTTCTTTAAGCGCAGAGGAGCAACTGTGTCTAAAGTGCTGGAGAAGAGAGAGTCAATAGTTTCTGTTGCAACATCAAGTTCCTCTGTGCTATCTGGGATGCTGAGGAGATGAAACTGATGAGGAAGTTTATTTATAAAGAAATCTTTAGTCTCAGCAGTGATAGTCCTGCCATATTTGAAGCGAGGGGACGGCTTTGCAGCCTTTGCTAAATTAAGTATACATGATACTAGGTAATGATCTGAGATGTCATCGTTCTGCTGCAGAATTTCAACGGTATCAACATTTATTCCATGTGACAATATTAGGTCTAGAGTATGATTACGGCGATGAGTGGGTCCTGATACGTGTTGCCTAACTCCAATAGAGTTTAGAATGTCTCTAAATGCCAATCCCAATGCGTCTTTTTCATTGTCTACATGGATATTAAAATCACCAACAATTAGGACTTTATCTGTAGCCAGTACTAACTCTGATAAAAAATCAGCAAATTCTCTGATAAAGTGTGTATTGTGCCCTGGTGGCCTATATACAGTAGCCAACACAAATGTTAAACAGGATTTATCAATTTCACTACAAAACGTTACGTAAAGCACCAAAACTTCAAAATAATTATATTTGAAACTAGACTTCGGAGTAATACTGAAGATATTATTATAAATTACAGCAACACCTTTACCTTTCAGACGCGGCTCGTGTTTATAACAATAATCTTGTGGGGTGGACTCATTTAAAGTAATGTAGTCGTCAGGTTTTAGCCAGGTTTCTGTCAAACACAGCACATCTAGATTATTATCTGTAATCATATCATTAACAATAAGCGTTTTAGAGGAAAGGGATCGAATATTCAGCAGCCCGAGCTTTATCATTTGTTCATCTGTATTATATCTGTTGTTTATTTGTTGGACATCAATTAAATTTTTACCGTTGAATAGTTTTGGTGGTTTTTTGTATTTACTAATTCGTGGAACAGACACAGTCTCTATGTGATAATAGCTAGGTGAAAGAGTCTCTATGTGCTGGGATTTATCTGACTTCTGTGACGCGAGACAGCTAGCAGACGGTCGGGTAAGCCAGTCCGTCTGCTTCCTGACCTGGGCCCTAGTTAGTCAAGGTTTAGCTTTAAGACTATGTGCCAAATTACTAGAGAGAAGAGCGACACCACCCCAGGAGGGATGGATACCATCTCTTTTCAACAGGTCAGGTCTGCCCCAAAAGCTTTTCCAATTGTCTATGAACCCTATGTTATTTTGCGGACACCACTTAGACAACCAGCCATTGAGTGATTATAGTCTGCTAAGTATCTCATCACTCCTTTTAATGGGGAGGGGACCAGAGCAAAAAATCCGGTTTGCCATCGTACTTGCGAGTTCACACACCTCTTTAATGTTAATTTTGGTGATCTCCGACTGGCGAAGTCGAACATCATTTGTGCCGACATTAATAATAATCTTAGAGAATTTACGATTAGCATTAGCCAGCACTTTTAAATTAGCTTTGATGTCAGGCACTCTGGCTCCCGGTAAACATGTGACTATGGTGGCTGGTGTCTCTATTTTCACGTTCCGTGTAATAGAATCGCCAATAACTAGGGCACTTTCAACAGGATTCTCAGTGGGTGCATCACTGAGTGGGGAGAACCTGTTTGATGTTCTAATCGGAACGGAAGAGTGTTTTTTTGATCCGCGACTATGCCGTCTCACCGTCACCCAGTTGCCCTGCTGCACGGGCTCTACAGCCGGAACCGAACAATGTACAGATTTCACTAAGCTAGTCGCATCCAAAGCAGTGTCTAAAGCTGTTTTGTTCTCACTACTCTCAAATAAAGTCTGGATGCGTGTCTCTAATTCTGAAATCTTCTCCGTCAGTCTGACTATCTCCTTACATTTATCACACGTGAAGCCCTGTTCACCAACGGAGACAGATATACTAAACATGAAACATGTAGTGCAGGTAACAATAAAAGGAGAAGACATGGCTTACCGTATTTGTTGATTAATCCAACTTACCACAGTTGTTTGATGGACTAGTAAAGGCACGAGAGACAAAACAGGAAACCCGGATGCACAAATGGCAGGCTAACAGGCTAGTGAAATGCTAACACGTTGTGAAATGCTAACACGTTGTGTTAGTGATTTAAATTAAAAGCTAACAATGTCAATTTTAACGTGATAGGCAATATTAAACAATATATGGTGATGAGTAAGTTATATTTAGCAGTATAAACAACAAGAAAAGATATCAAATAGAGCTGTACAGAGCTGCAAACACTGCGACTGGCAGACAGGAAGCAGACAGGAGCAATCGATCAGGAGACAGGAGCGTCGGGGAATTCAGGTTGATTGAGACACTTTTTTCCCAGTCATTTCAATGGCAAAATTTTCGGAATTATTTGATTTTGTAAACTGTTCAATACACACAATACTCAAATACAGCCTATATCTCAAACTGGCTATCAAAGTGCAAAATTGTTACAAATTTAACATCAGTGCAAGAAATGAAAGCGTAAGTTCTGCCAGGAAGGTTCAATGTCATGTCACTTATTACATCCAGACCTAACCAATCATGTCCTAATACTTGGAGTATAAAAGATTGGTACTTACACATGTCTGTGTTCGCAGATGCTGACGTCAACATTCACAGTTAATGCTGACGTTCCTTAGCGGTTGTGTCACGGTGTGTGCAGGCAGGAAGACGAAGACGGGCTGATACAATTCACAAATAGAGTTTAATGATCTAGGAATCTCAGGTGAGTCAATACAGGCAGGCAGGTACACATATAAACATAACGGAGATCTGACACAGAGTGGGAAAAAGGGGAGAACTAAATAGAGAAACACAAACAAGATAATTAACAGGACACAGAACATGTGACAGAAGAAAACAGGAAGTCCATGGAACAAAACAGAACATAACTGTGACATTAAGCCCCTCCCCAGCCTCGCACCATAAATGGACCAACTGTGGAGGGAGGGAGGGGTCTCAGGTAGAGGATGAGGAGAAGGTGACTGGTAGACACAAGACACAGGAGGAACCAGGGCGGAGCTGATGGAGGGAGGAGCCAAGGAGACAGGAGGAACCCGGGCAGAGCCGACGGAGGGAGGAGCCATGGTGGAGGCGAGGCGGACGACTCCATGGTGCCGAGTGATGGGGGAGGAGCAGGTGACCCAGGTGTCGCCGTAATGCAGACGAGCCAGGGCGATGCTGAAGATCCGCTGGACCATGGCGATGCCACAGGCTCTGCCGACCGAGACGCAGGCGGGGATCCTGAAGGCTGCGGTGGAGCCGGAGTGACAGAGGCTCTAGGTGGAGATTGAGGGAGAGAGGAGCCCAAAAGAGCCTGAGGGACGAGGTGAAGCCAGAGGAGTGTAGTCCTGAGGTGAAGGCGGGTCGACGAGCGACCAAGGCGAAACCGGCGAGATGA
The DNA here is from genome assembly GCA_039654625.1 of Rhinogobio ventralis. Lineage (NCBI taxonomy): Eukaryota > Metazoa > Chordata > Actinopteri > Cypriniformes > Gobionidae > Rhinogobio > Rhinogobio ventralis. Next base: position 23,919,638 of record CM077206.1, on the reverse strand, counting down.
GGGAGCCCAGCGGAACTGGTGGACTGAGGGGCCATGGTGGAGATGAGGGAGATAGGAGCCAAGGTGGAGCTACTGGCATGACGGGCCGAGTCAGAGTTCAGGTCGCGGAGGTTAGAGGTGTGGAAGAGATGAATTTTTAGTAGGCCTCGGCCATGTACCAGAAAATTTAAGTCTGTTGCCCATCAAAAGATGGAAGACATGGGAAAGTTGTATTTGTTGAATGGGAAACTGGTGTTGAAGCGCTGGAAAACCGTCATATAAGTGTTATATAATAGCTTTTTTTAAAAATCAGAAAGTTGGGAACCAATAAATTTAATACGTGCAGAAGTTGATATCTAATTGTGGCGAAACTGTGAGGTGGAGCTAAAAAGAAAATATACATAGGAAGACGCTAATTGGATAAAGAGTGATAAGAATATAGTATAAGAAATTAAGTTTTACCATAACTAAGTCAGATGAACAGCTGCATCTCACTTTGTTGTTCTAACAACAAAGTTACATTTCCCGAGACCTGGAACTTCGACTCTTTTCTTTGCTGAATTGAAAAGATATTTTGGACTTAGAGTGTGCCACGACAGAGGCAGAGACCGGGATTCCCTGGACTGCGATGGAGCTGCTGACCCACGGCGAGCCCACACCTCCCATGGTGGACTGAGGGTTAGCAGAGGGGCTGACAGGCAGCAGCGGAGATGGGGATGAGGTGTGGATGATGGAAGGAGGTGGGAGAGGGAGGCTGGGTGGGAGTCCAGGACACTCTGGCAGTGCTGGTGTCCACTCTGGACTGGGGACAGGAGGCGGAATATCCAAAATAGTTTTTCCACATCTGAAATAAAGGCAGTTATAAGGAGGATAAGCTCTTCAAAAAACAACCTCCCTGAATAATATGAGAAGAAATACAGGTGCTGGTCATATAATTACAATATCATCAAAAAGTTTATTTATTTCACTAATTCCATTCAAAAAGTGAAACTTGTATATTATATTCATTCATTACACACAAAATGATATATTTCAAATGTTTATTTCTTTTAATTTTGATGATTATAACTGACAACTAAGGAAAATCTCAAATTCAGTATCTCAGAAAATTAGAATATTACTTAAGACCAATACAAAGAAAGGATTTTTAGAAATCTTGGCCAACTGAAAAGTATGAACATGAAAAGTATGAGCATGTACAGCACTCAATACTTAGTTGGGGCTCCTTTTGCCTGAATTACTGCAGCAATGCGGTGTGGCATGGAGCCGATCAGTCTGTGGCACTGCTCAGGTGTTATGAGAGCCCAGGTTGCTCTGATAGTGGCCTTCAGCTCTTCTGCATTGTTGGGTCTGGCAAATCGCATCTTCCTCTTCACAATACTCCACAGGAAATCTATGGGGTTAAGGTCAGGCAAGTTTGCTGGCCAATTAAGAACAGGGATACCATGGTCCTTAAACCAGGTACTGGTTGCTTTGGCACTGTGTGGAGGTGCCAAGTCCTGTTGGAAAATGAAAGCCTCTCTATTAATGTGCTTGGATACAGAGCTCAGTGAACAGCCAGCCTCTTTTGCAATAACCTTTTGTGTCTTGCCCTCCTTGTGCAAGGTGTCAATGGTCGTCTTTTGGACAACTGTCAAGTCAGTAGTCTTCCCCATGATTGTGTAGCCTACAGAACTAGACTGAGAAACCATTTAAAGGCCTTTGCAGGCGTTTTGAGTTAATTAGTTGATTAGAGTGTGGCACCAGGTGTCTTCAATATTGAACCTTTTCACAATATTCTAATTTTCTGAGATACTGAATTTGGGATTTTCCTTAGTTGTCAGTTATAATCATCAAAATTAAAATAAATATATCAGTCTGTGTGTAATGAATGAATATAATATACAAGTTTCACTTTTTGAATGGAATTAGTGAAATAAATCAACTTTTTGATGATATTCTAATTATATGACCAGCACCTGTATTTATGATTGCATAATTTGTAAATAAACACTTTAAATACATTGTCTAACTCTCATCCTGTTATTTGTTATAAGTTTTTAAAAAAAGTGTAAAAATCATTTATTTTTGCATTGCAGATTGAGACATTCACTGTTGTTTTGTACCTTAATTCATTATATTGCAGATGTGTGAAAATAAAACTTATTCTGTTTGTATTTCAATGGTATTGTACAGCATTTTATTAGTATTACAATTAGTATTGTAATTGTACTTTAGTTGTTTTATGTATTGCAGTATTACTGTAGTACTGCTTCAGCTGTATTGCAGTACTACCGCAGTTATATTGCAGTAATATTGTAGTACTACTTCAGCTGTATTACAGTACTACCGAAGTTATATTGCAGTATTATTGTAGTACTACTTCAGCTGTAGTGCAGTACTACCGCAGTTATATTGCAGTAATATTGTAGTACTACTTCAGCTGTATTGCAGTACTACCGCAGTTATATTGCAGTAATATTGTAGTACTACTTTAGCTGTATTGCAGTACTACCGCAGTTATATTGCAGTAATATTGTAGTACTACTTCAGCTGTAATGCAGTAATACTGCAGTTATATTGCAGTAATATTATAGTACTACTTCAGCTGTATCGCAGTACTACTGCAGTTATATTGCAGTAATGTAATGCAACTTCAGCTGTATTGCAGTAATACCACAGTTATATTCCAGTATTATTGTAGTACTACTTCAGCTGTATTGCAGTACTACCGAAGTTATATTGCAGTATTTTTGTAGTACTTCTTCAGCTGTATTGCAGTAATACCACAGTTATATTCCAGTATTATTGTAGTACTACTTCAGCTGTATTGCAGTACTACCGAAGTTATATTGCAGTATTTTTGTAGTACTTCTTCAGCTGTATTGCAGTAATACCACAGTTATATTGCAGTATTATTGTAGTACTACTTCAGCTATATTGCAGTACTACTGCAATTATATTACTGCAATTATATTGCAGTATTATTGTAGTATTACTTCAGCTGTATTGCAGTAATACTGCAGTTTTATTTTATTAGTACTTCAGATGTATTGCATTAAAACAGCATAAACAAACATAAACAAAAACTGCAGTATCACTTCAAAGTATCCCTTCCCCCACTTATTGTTAATGATATGATTACAGATCTATTGAAACTATTGACTCTCTCTTTTCCAGCACTTTAGACACAGTTGCTCCTCTGCGCTTTAAAGAAGATTAAAGAAAATAGTCCAACGCTGTGGTACAACGAGCACACTTGGGCCCTTAAAACAGCAGCCAGAAAAATGGACCGCAGCTGGAAGAAAACGAGACTGGAGGTTTTTTGCATCTCATGGAAAGAGAGCATGATTGCATATAGAAAGGCAGTAAAAACTGCTAGATCTGCTTATTTCTCGACTCTCTTAGAAGAAAACAAACACAACCCAAGGTATTTATTTTATATACTGGCTAAATTAACAAGAAATAAAGCTTCAACTTCTGATGTTTGTAAAGAGCACAGCAGTAATGACTTTATGAACTTCTTTGCGTGCAAGATTGATAATATTAGGAAAAAAATTATAACCAGGCAGCCGTCTACTACAGTATCACATCAGACAGTGCCTTGTAGTGTCACTGAGGAAAAATTCCACTCATTTACTGCTATAGGAGAGGAATAATTTGCTAAACTCGTTAAAACATCTAAGTCAACAACATTAATGCTCGACCCATATACCGACAAAGCTACTAAAAGAGATGCTTCCAGAGGTCATAGATCCTCTTCTTAATATCATTAATTCATCCTTGTCATTAGGATATGTACCGAAAACTTTTAAGTTGGCTATTATTAAACCACTTATTAAAAAAACGCAACTTAATCCTACAGAATTAGTCAGTTACAGGCCAATCTCAAATCTAACCTTTCTGTCAAAAATACTAGAAAAGTCATTGTCCTCACAACTATGCACCTTTTTAGAAAGAAATTGTATCTGTGAGGATTTCCAGTCAGGATTTAGACTGTATCATAGTACTGAGACTGCTCTTATCAGAGTTACAAATTATTTGTTCTTATCATCTGATCGTGGTTGTATATCTCTATTAGTGTTACTCAATCTTAGGGCTGCACACAACATTTTTTTAAATATACTCTTAAATTATGTTGCCATTAGTGGAATTGCATTGGCATGGTTTAAATCATACTTATCTGACCATTATCAGTTTGTAGCAGTAAATGAAGAGGGGTCACACCGATCACAAGTTCAGTATGGAGTACCGCAAGGCTCAGTGCTAGGACCGTTGCTTTTCACCGTGTACATGATACCCCTGGGAAATATCATTAGGAAGCATGGCGTTAGTTTTCACTGTTATGCTGATGATACTCAGCTCTATATTTCTTCACGCCCTGATGAAACTTACCAACTCACAAGATTAACGGAATGCATAGCTGATATAAAAAAATTGGATGAGTAGTAATTTCCTGCAACTTAAATCAGAAAAAAGCGCTTTTTACAGTGCCGATTGTTTCAAAGAAGCTTCACAGTGTTAAACAGGAAAATAATGCAACAGAATTTGATTCGGCTGTATAGACGGTGATGTCATCCAGCTCATTTCAATTATCATATAGTGTCAATGCGGGCAGATCAGTAATATAGTTGAAAACTTAGTGTCCCCAACTGAGCAAGCCAAAAGCCAAAGGCGACAGTGGCAAGGAACCAAAACTCCTTCAGGGGCAGAATTAAGGAAAAAAAACTTGGGAGAAACCAGGCTCAGTCGGGGTGCCAGTTCTCCTCTGGCCAACGAACAGTGTATAATTAGGATTCTGGCAACATTACAGGTCAGAAGTCATATTAGATATATCGAAAGATTATTCGAAAGATCGGAGTTGTCCCGCCAGAGACGGGTTTAATGATGGTGTCGTGTCGATGCGGCATTTACAGGGGGAAGTTTAATTGACACAGTCTCTGCAGACATTTCAGGGATGCATTGGTCATGTCTAAGCACAGGTCCAACATCTGATCTGGATTCGGCCTGGATCCGGCTTACTGCAGTAAACCTTGGGATAAACAGAGAGACTAACATTACCGTAGATGCCATTCTTCTTATGATGTAACGAGTACATCAGGTGTTATGGAAAGTGTTCCCGGTTCCGGCTTACCTAGTTAATGCAGCCTAGAACAATCATTTCACTGATTTGAATAATATAAATTGTGTGTATGCCATAGTAAAGATATGTGTTTTTAGTCTAGATTTAAACTAAAAGAGTGTGTCTGCTTCCCGAACAATGCTAGGACGACTGTTCCAGAGTTTAGGTGCTAAATAGGAAAAGGATTGACTGCCTGCAGTTGATTTTGTTATTCTAGGTATTATCAACTGGCCAGAATTTTGAGACCGCAATAGACATGATGGAGTATAATGCATTAAAAGCTTGCTCAAGTACTGGGGAGATAAACCATTTAGTGCTTTGTAAGTAATTAGCAAGATTTTAAAATGTATACAATGTTTAATAGGGAGCCAGTGCAGTGTTGACAGAACCAGGCTAATATGGTCATACTTCCTGGTTCTAGTAAGAACTCAGGAACTAAGTAAGATTCTCAGTGGTATTAGTTCTAGTAAGAACTAATACCACTGAGAAAACTTCCTACAGTCATGTAAACTGTCGAACTGATGTTTAATCATGTGTTTCGCAACTTTGGCCTACCAGAAGATATAGTATCAGACAAAGGCCCTCAGTTCATCTCCCGTGTCTGGAAATCAGGAGATTAGGTTGGTTACTTGAGACGAGTACGCCCAGAACTCCCTAAAACAACCCACCACTGGTCTTACACCTTTCCAATGCGTACTCAGCCGTGGAGGGGGGGGGGGGTAATGTCACAGATACACCAGGTTCCACCGTCACTCCCTCACAACGATCATTGTAACCCGAATACTAATCACCTGCACCTGTTGCTTATCAACCATGGACTACTTAAGCACACACCTCAGTCACACACCTCAGTCACACACATTGTCTGTTCTCTCAAGCGGATACTAGACTGACACTCTATACCAGGGATGGGCAAACTCGGTCCTGGAGGGCCACTGCCCTGCAGAGTTTAGCTCCAACCCTGATAAAACTCACCTGCCTGTAGCATTTTAGTAATCCTGAAAGCATTGATTAGGTGGCTCAGGTGTGTTTAATTAGGGTTGGAACTAAACTCTGCAGGGCAGTGGCCCTCCAGGACCGGGTTTGCCCATCCCTTCTCTATACGCTACTTACCTGTTGACAACGTTTTTAAGAAGATTCCTATTCCTTCTCCAGCGTTCCATGATCTCCACTTCGCACCATCTCCATTGTCTCCCTCCGTTGTCTCCGTGCACTTCCCTGTCACCGTGCTTTCCTCCTGGTCACCGGCAACTGAGGTGTGTGCTTCTTATCCATCATTCTCCCACTCTGCTATATTCCAGGAAAGAACTATTACATTCATCTATTACATCAGCCCTCATCACGCTATTAATATCAGATATCAACCTGTTTTGACATTCTCTCTGCAAACTCAATAAACTGGTGTTTAACTGTTGTGCTCTCTGAATCTGAATATCATTACAGTGGGAGCCAGTGTTGCACTATAAGTTTTTTGTAGCTTAGAGAAAATCAACTGAGAATCATCATTCAGTAATAATACAGAGGGGTTCAACTGGTATAGGGTACTCAATAATTTTTTGATAATTTTGGACTACAGGAGGAGACATCTTTTGAGTGGAGTTCAGTAAGTTCTGTGACAGAAGTTTATAATAAATCAGCTGGTGATTGGGATTTTTAGATGAAGTAAAAATGTTCTGCCATACTCTTCCCCAGTCCATGATACCCCCTCTTTTTTCACAGTCTCTTTCCCATGCGTGCTCTATAGCGAAGCGTTTTGCTGTAGCCTCTAAGGACTTTCCGTACATCCATGAAGTGAAGTTACTAGAAGAGGACAATTTGTTGGAAACTCAGAAGGGAAGACCAGGAGACTTGAATGTATCTTCAGCAGGATTCTTTATTAACACGTGCTGTCGGTAGCTGCAGTCGTCAAGTCTGACTTAAACAGTAAGACTGTAGGTTATATACATTTTAGGGGGAGGGACACACAGCAAATGGGTGACGACCTTAAACAAAGCATGCAAATTAATTATTCAGGTAAAGAGACCTGCCCCAGACTCCAATCCTAATCAAATCAGCATAACGTTTAAAAAATGGAACAGGGGCTCCAAGAGCCATTAAAGACAAAAGGTGAGAATCTCAGTAATCTGGCTTATTTGACTTACAATAAAGAGAACAGGAACTGGCAGACAAATCTTGCTGGAAACTTTGCATAACAGAATAATTCATCTGATGTCATCATCTTTACCTTAAATGCTAAATACAATGTACTTCCCTTAGTTTTAAACAGATTCTTACATTTGTAATCCCACAAAATCAAACCAAACAATGATTGGATATATGGAAGGCGTTTCCCCTCAGGGCACCCCGTAGGCCTTCATGCCCGACCTTAGGTGCAAATATAAAAACAGAAAGAGGGTTCTGTTCCATAACGCTCACACAGTTCTTGAAAGCTTAACATGCATTTAGGACCAGATACATCTTTCAGTGTATAAATGCTCTTCTGCATCCAGCCTCCAAAAAATGGCGCACATCCTGAACAAATATTATTATTACCAAATGGACATATGGGTGTGCCAATTATGCAAATAATGTATACATTTTTCCTTGCATACATTGTTTGTTGTTTAGCCCAGAGAACAGTATATTTTGTAACCTGTGTTTGCCTGCTAAGTTCTCCTCCAACTGTCTTCCAGGAACCCTAGAGAATGGGTTAAGCCAAATCTTAATGTATTTTATTTGAAAGGCCCTATGATACAATTCAAAATACGGATTCCTCCATTATGTTTTGCATGCTGCAGTGTTTTAAATTTAAAAACTTTTTGGTACCCTGTTTAGAATTGGTAGATAGTTGGCATCAGAAATAGCATGGAGGGATGAATAAATAATAATGCAGAAGTAACTGATTGAAGTTTGTATGGGTATATTACATGGCAGTCTAACTTTCTTAGCCATACTATTAAGTGGAAGCAAATAGGAATTGATTTTGTTGCCGGAGATCGTACTGAACTTTGCAAATACCTTCAGTATCTGGGGAAATGAAGGTTAAAGATCCAAAATAAACAGTAAAGTATCATCAGCATAAAGAGATATATGTTGTTTGTAAGAGTTAACTGAAATTTAACAGATATCAGTTTGTCTTATTAGTTGGGCTAGCAGCTCGAGTGACAGCGCAAATAGCATTGGGGCGCCCTTGTCTTGTGCATCGTTGTAAACTATAGGGTAGAGAATGCACTCTATTAGTTACAACAGAACTCGTAAGGTTTTTATATAAAACCCCTATCATGTTCACAAAGCCTTTGCCGATGTCATACACATCCAGAACCGACCAGGTAGTCCCACTCCAGCCTGTCAAACGCGCATCCAAGGAAAGAGCCACAGCTGGAGTGGGACAAGCCCGCGGTTCGTGTATGACGTGTGGTAGTCTTCGAATGTTATCCGCCACTAATCTACTTGGCATAAAGCCGGTCTGATCTGGATTAACTAATTTACTTATATACCACGTTAATTGCAACGCCAGAATTGGCATACATTTTTATATCTGTGTTTAACAAAGTAATGGATCTGTAATTTGCACAAAATTTAAATGATCCTTCACTTTTTTGGGTATCGACGATATAAGCGCTGTATTCATTTGTGGGTGAAAAGCACCAACCTCTACCGCCGTGTAGATGGCCATCCGGAAGACAGGCAGAGTTGATCAAAATATTTAAGAAATAACTCTGCCGGGATCCCGTCTAAGCCTGGCGCTTTGCCATTCTTAGCACCTTGTAGTGACCCTTTAAGTTACTCCAAGGTAACTGGCTGTTCTTAAAGCTTCTTCATGACTAAGATGAGGTAAAACGGACTTGTGGGATTGAGTTTGGATGTATAGAGTTTACAAAAGAAGTCAGAAAATGCAGAGTTAATTTCTTTGCTATCCCTAACCAGTCATTTAAATGGGGGATTATGTCAATGCAGGCTTTCACCTGACTTTGCTTCAAGACCTGTCCGAGACCTGTCCTCTAATTCTGTGATTTTCAAGGTGAGGCTTTGCTGCTCTGTTGTGCACGTTTAGATCTTTCTTCATCTGTTGCGTCTCACCCTGAATCTTAATGTTTACCTTTGACACCAAATCGCGTTCTGTGTTCATTTGAGATTGCACTACTTGGCGGAGCTCAATCAGGGAGGATTTAACATCCTCCATAGCCATCCATATTGCATTCTGAATCGTAGTTTCAAGTGAGATTTGTTGTTTTGAAACGAGAAGCAATCGAACAACAGAGAAGACCGCAACTGTGTAAGATTTTGTATCCTTTCTCATTTGATTTTTAGCTCATTTGTTTGAAAGTTTGTCTGTTTAGTGTATTGACTTGTTGTAGTCGTGCTGTGGAAGTCTCGCAGTGTCTGGTGAGTTAGCGTTTGTTATTGTTGCACACGGGAGTAAACAAGTTTCGGGGAGGCGTGGCCAAAGCCAGCGCGGTACATATAGTGTTGTGTTTGTAGCAATCAGTTAGAGAGCAGTAATCGAACAACAGGGAAGACAGCAACTGTGTAAGTTTTTGTATCCTTTCTCATTTGATTTTTATCTAATTTGTTGTTAGAAAGTTGGTCTGTTTAGTGTATTGACTTCTTGTAGTCGTGCTGTGGAAGTCTTGCGGTGTCTGGTGAGTTAGCGTTTGTTCTCGTTGCATACGGGCATAAACAAGTTTCGGGGAGGCGTGGCCTGCTGTAATCAATAGGACACTTCAAGTAAGTATAAAATAGAGTGGTGCTCAGCGGCAGCCCTCGTGTGAAGACCGAAGAGTGTAAAGACCTGCGACTCTACCCTGTGCGACTCCACCCGAGCAAGGACACCGACAAGGCACTTAAGTATTGCTGTCCCTTCCCTTTTCTGCCCCTTTGCGTTCTGCTTGTATTCTTCTGGTTATTTCTTTGACCTGTATTCACTATGTGCTTTCAAATCTCTACTATTACTACTAACTCTCGTAAATCACGCTCTGCACATTTGAGGTGCCGCAATCCTAATAATCTGCGTAGCCTACGTAGGTCATCTGCTACTTTACTGTCCATTCCAATTGGTCTCTGGAATTGCCAGTCTGCTGTAAACAAAGCAGACTTTATTTCATCTATCGCGACTCATTCACATCTCAGCCTCATGGCCCTAACTGAAACCTGGATCAAACCAGAGGACACTGCCACTCCTGCGGCCCACTCAAATAATTTCTCTTTTTCACACACCCCTTGCCCGGTTGGGAGGGGTGGAGGTATTGGTTTGCTTATCTCAAATGATTGGAAATTTGATCCCTTACAATCTCTATCTGGCAACAGTTCATTTGAATCACACTCAATCACTATTACTCACCCTGTTAAAATCTATTTTGTAGTTGTTTATCGTCCTCCAGGTCAACTGGGTAACTTCTTGGAGGAGTTGGATGTGTTACTCTCTAACTTCCCTGAGGATGGTACTCCTCTGGTACTACTCGGTGACTTCAACATCCACCTTGAAAAACACCAGGCCACAGACTTCACCACTTTACTGACCTCCTTTGACCTTAAGCGAGTATCTACTATGGCTACTCACAAATCAGGTAACCAATTGGACCTTGTCTACACACGCTACTGCTCCACAGACAACATGTTAGTTACCCCATTGCACACCTCAGACCACTTTCTCATCACTCTTAACCTCATACTGACTCCTGACACAACACACACTCCTCCGCTGATCACCTTTCGGCGTAATCTACGCTCGCTCTCTTCCTCTCGCCTATCCACTATGGTTTCATCCTCACTTCCTCCACCTGCTCAGTTCTCAGCACTGGACACTAACAGTGCTACAGACACTCCTTTGCTCCACTCTAACATCTTGCTTAGACAACTTCTGCCCCCTTTCATCCAGACCAGCCCGCCCAACCCCCTCTGCCCCCTGGCTGTCTGATGTTCTCCATGAACATTGCTCTGGACTCAGGGTGGCAGAGAGGAAATGGCGCAAATCTAAAAACTCTACTGACCTTACCTTGTATCCGTCTCTTCACTCTTCTTTCTCTGCAAATGTCTCCACTGCTAAAACAACATACTACCACAACAAAATCAACAATTGCCCTGACTCTCGCACACTTTTCAGAACATTCTCCTCTCTTGTTTGTCCCCCCCTTCAACAACTCTTAAAGCTGACGATTTTGCATCATTCTTCACAAACAAAACTACCTCCATCAGCAGCCAATTCTCCACACCACAAACTGACATGCCCATCTCAACAACTAACACACACACACACACTCCCCTCCTTCTCTCTGCTCTCCGAGGCAGAGGTCTCTAAACTCATCCTTTCCAATCATCCCACTACCTGTCCGCTTGATCCTATCCCCACACACCTCCTTCAGGCCATTTCTTCTTCAATTACTCCTGCACTCACTCACATTCTCAACACTTCTCTTCACACCGGGACTTTTCCCACAGCATTTAAGCAGGCTCGGGTAACCCCACTGCTTAAGAAACCTTCTCTGAATCCAGCGCTTTTAGAAAACTACAGACCGGTATCCCTTCTACCTTTCATTACAAAGACACTTGAGCGAGTTGTGTTCAACCAACTCTCTCTGTTTCTTGAACAGAATGACCTCCTGGACAACAACCAATCCGGCTTCAAAAGCGGCCATTTGACTGAGACTGCCCTGCTCTCCGTTACTGAAGCACTTAGAATGGCAAGAGCAGCTTCCAGATCCACAGTACTCATCTTGCTGTATTTGTCTGTTGCTTTTGACACAGTTAACCACCAGATCCTCCTGTCAACTGTCAACTCTCAAGAAGATGGGCATCTCAGGAACTGCTCTCCAGTGGTTTAAGTCTTACCTCTCAGGTAGGTCCTTCAGGGTATCATGGAGAGGTGCAGTGTCTAAGTCACAACACCTAGCTACTGGAGTTCCACAGGGCTCAGTGCTTGGATCACTTCTCTTCTCCATCTACATGTCATCATTGGGATCTGTCATTCACAAACATGTTTTTTCCTATCACTTCTATGCTGATGACACTCAACTCTACTTCTCATTTCAACCAGATGATCCCGCAGTTGGTGTGCGTATTTCAGCCTGCCTGACAGACATTTCTGGTTGGATGAAGGAGCACCACCTTCAACTCAATCTTGCAAAGACAGAACTGCTTGTGGTGTCTAACAACCCAGCACCTCATCAAAATTTCTCCATTCAGCTAGGTTCATCAACCATAACTCCGTTCAGGACAGCCAGGAACCTTGGAGTTGTGATTGATGACCAGTTAAACTTCACTGACCAAATTACTGCAACAGCCTGGTCCTGCAGATTTGCATTATACAACATTAGGAAGATTAGACCCTTCCTATCAGAGAAGGTGGTCCTGGTCCAAGCTCTTGTTCTCTCCAGACCGGACTATTGTAATGCTCTTCTAGCGGGCCTTCTGGCATGTACTATCAAACCCTTGCAACTGATCCAGATTGAGTGCTACAAGGTTTTGGTTAGGCATTTCATAAATATGTCAGTATTTCAACACTGTATCCTGTTTATATTGTACAATCACAGAAATGATAAATGTTGAATTTATGTCTAAGACAGTATGTAGGGTGTTAATGTCTGCATAATTATTTGTTTAATTTAAAAGTTTGTATTGTATCTGTTTATATGTAAATATTTTTGTGAATTTAATAAAATCAGTAAAAATCTTTATCTTTTGTCTTTGAATAAACAATCCAAAACAACAACAACAAAAAAAAAAAAACACTGCAATGTTAATAAAGACATGTTAGTTTATTTCTCAACAGGACTTAAATGTTGTTTTCCCCATCATATTTTGCTTTGTATTTTGTTCAGGCTTAAACAGGATGACATAACATTTAGGTGCAAATATGCAGAATAGTAAACCGAAGCTTGAGGCTAAAATGGCAAATATCTCCACAGCAACAGTGAATTTTCCAGGAGAACTTACATAAGCTGGAATAAATGTGATCCATACAGCACAGAAAATGAGCATACTGAATGTGATGAATTTGGCTTCATTGAAGTTATCAGGCAGTGTGCGAGCCAGAAAAGCTAGAATGAAGCACAACACAGCCAGTAGGCCAATATAACCCAGCACAGCCCAGAATCCTATAGTAGAACCCAGGCTGCACTCAAGAATGATATTATCCTTATAGTATTTCATATTTTTGTGAGGAAATGGAGGGGACAATGTTAGCCAAAGAACACAGATAAGAACCTGTATAAGTGTAAAGGCAAGAACACTGAGTCGTTGTTGTGAAGGCCCAAACCATTTCATAACATTACTTCCTGGAAGTGTAGCCTTGAAGGCCATTAACACCACTATTGTTTTCCCCAGAACACAGGAGATACAGAGGACAAAAGTGATCCCAAATGCTGTATGACGCAACATACAGGACCACTCACTGGGCCGTCCAATGAAAGTAAGTGAACAGAGGAAACACAGAGACAATGAGAAGAGCAGCAGGAAGCTCAGCTCTGAGTTGTTGGCTTTTACTATGGGTGTGTCCTTCTTGCTGTAAAACAGGATGGCCACCATCGCAGTTAATCCTACTCCAAACATTGAGAAAAAGACTAGCACTATACCCATTACTTCTGTGAATGACAAAAACTCTACAGTTTTTAACACACATTTATTTTTCTCAGCATTAGACCAGTATTCCCTTGGACACTGCTTGCAGTTATTTGAATCTGGAAAAGGAAGTTGTAATTACTAGTCAGAAACAAAATAAAAGCAATTTCATTTATGAGCAGTAAAAGAGCAACTAACCAATTTTCTTTGAAGCTGAGGTGGACTAAAGATTACCTGTCTCATTGCTGATTTCTCCGTCTGCACATGGAATACAGTCATAACAGCAGAGAGGTCTACCGTTCTGTGCAGCCTTTCTAGTGCCTGGAGGACAGCTCTCACTGCACACAGACCTTGGCTTCTGCATTAAAAAAAATGGGTCCCACTTTATATTAGCTTTAACTACTATCAACTTACATCAAAATATAAGTACAATTGTGTTCATATTGTATTGCAAAACACGTTTTCTGATATTGAGGTGGGATACAGGGATAAGGTTAGGGACAGATGTGGTGATATGGGTAAATTTAAGGGTAGGGTTATGTGTAAGGGAAGTGTCAACAGTGTAATTATAAATTTAACTACAGAAATGAATTACAGATGTAATTACATGCAGGTAATTTTTTAAATATAAGTATAATGTAAAAACATGTATGTACATAATAAGTGCATTGTATCAAATGATTAATTTAAATATTAGTACATAGTACGTAGTTAAGGCCATCTAATATAAAGTTGGTCCAAAAAATGTACCTTGATATATTTATACTGAATCTGAAAAATATTAATGTATTAATAATAGTGATTACAGAAATTTGTGACTTTGAATCATTAATTTTTATAATGTATTGTGAGCTAGTGTATTGTGAATGCTGCGTAAGTGCTATTATAGAATTTTGAACTCAAATTTATAATTTTTCAAAAAGTAACCTTAAAGTAATCCATTGCCTTGGCTATTTGTGAGTTGAAGGTTATCTTCAAGTTGAGTTTACTAATGTTTTTAAGGCAGTAAGCGAACTTTAGTTTTTAAGTTTAACTAATTGGACATGTTTTACAAGCCTGGTTTCACAGACATGGCTTAGATTAAGCCAGGATTAGGCGTTAGTTCAGTTAGGACATTTAAGTATATTTTATAAATATTCTTTATGGGGAAAAAAAATAATAGTGTGCATCTTGAGACAAAACAACAATTTAAGATATGCTGTTAAAATTGCTAAAACGTTTAAAAAAAAAAAAACTAAATAGTCTGGGAATAGGCTTAAACCTTGTCTGTGAAACCAGAGGACAGTGTAATAAAAACCTTATTGCCATATTTCCAGTGTTAATTAATGTCATGAAGTGCCATAAATTTGACATATGAAGGATGTTTAACCCTGTCTATCAGGAATTAATGTAATGTTCATTTTCATATTGATTCAGCAACACTTTACAATAAGAAAGTTAAGTTGTTTATTGTTCAAGATAGTCCTAAGCCTTAACTAATATTAATGAATTGAAAATTATTGTGTTGACTTATAGATGTGACTCATAAGGGCAAGTTGAAGGCATGTTAACTTCTTTCAAAGCAAATTACATGCACAAATTTGAATAGTTTTGTGTGGTGGAACCGTATTATCTGTCCTAAACCTTCAATAAGTGCAGAGCTTTAAGAATAGGGTTTTATATTAACCCGTATAATTATGTGTTCTTCATGCCTTTCATAAAGGTAAATACAAGTATTTCCTTTTCTAGTTTTTCTTATTATGTTTCATTAGTTTAAACCACTTAACTGTCACTGTCCCACTAGTGGGGCACTTGGAACTCTTTTTTATTTATCGCCTTTTTCATATCACATATTTTAGTAATCATCATAAATTAGGTATCATTCGAAAGCTTACAAACTCAAAATTAATTCTGTAAAAAACGTTTTTTTTGTTTTGTTTTATTTTTAATTGGAAGTTGCGTTGCCATGAAAATGGTACTCTAAATTAATGGGCGGAGTCAGGTTTCATATTACAAAATTTATTTGAACTTTTTTATGATCAAAACTTCTTTATAATTTTTTTCTAATCTTTACAAAACATTTCATAAAAGTCTCAAGGTTCAATATTTTTTGATAGAAGTGATATTTGGACAGAAATCTATTAATTTGTCATTATTAATATTACTGATAATTATTGGAATGTGGGTGACACTAAAACAAAATCTCATAGTAACTTAAATTTGTGTGATATCAACTTCAAATTTGGAATACAGCTTGGTTAGACAACATGGCTTTGATTTTATAGTAATTTTAGTTAAAAGGATTTTGTAAACTATGTATTTTATATAAAATAAAATATTTTGTATATTTGATTCACAGTAAATTTAAAGCTGCAGTCCGTAACTTTTTGCGCTCTAGCGGTTAATAAACAGAACTGCATGCGTCTTGCTGAAGAACATTGCAGCCGGAGCTACTTCTCTCTGTTTATGTCTAGTCTGGTCTGAAATAGTCCCAATATAAACACTTTTTATAAGTGTACCATAATGATTCAGGGTAAGACAAAAACTTTAAACAGCTTTAAACTTCCATAACTTTTCCATTCTTTCATTTAAAAAAAAAAAAATGCTTTCACTTCAACAATAATCTGCTGAGTGTCTTCTTTAAAACAAACCCTGTTGGACAAACTGATTACTTGCATTTACCTCTAACTGTCCTCCAGCCCAGATGATGTTTTCAGTGTTAAGCACAAAGCGCTGGTCAGGGGGCAGTGAGGCATCATAGTATCCCACTGATTTAAACTGTATTGATCCATCTGTGTCCTGCTGCAAATTGACAACATCATATTGGGCTACTGCACCACCAGTGCTGTCAAACCACACATGATCCCCTGTCTTTATGGAGAAATTCACCATTTTCAGAGCCTCAACAAGCTAGCAGAAAAAGACAACGACATTATCACTGTGGCATTTAAACGTATTGTTCCCTC
The DNA here is from genome assembly GCA_039654625.1 of Rhinogobio ventralis. Classification (NCBI taxonomy): domain Eukaryota; kingdom Metazoa; phylum Chordata; class Actinopteri; order Cypriniformes; family Gobionidae; genus Rhinogobio; species Rhinogobio ventralis. The sequence goes on along the minus strand of CM077206.1, from coordinate 23,903,078 downwards.
ATTTTCTCAATTTTAATAAACTGTCTAATCTTTTACCTGCTGTGGTTGTATTGTCAGGCTTTTTTCACATCCTTCTTGTTCTTTGCATTTAAGTAGACTGTGTAGTGAATGAGCCACTGCATAAACTGCTTTGTAGACATAGCTTACATATCTTTGTTCAGGCACATCTTCATTGTAATTTTTTAGCAAAAGTAGATCTTCATATCTGCTGCAACTGAAGGCATATTGAGAATAATTTCCTTTACTCTGTAAACATGGAAAAGCTGTTTTCCAAAATTCTTTAAGGACATAATCTGCAAACCCTTCAACATCGATTTTTTTCACTGCAAACCCCAGTGACCCTCCAAGCACACGGAAACTGTTTGGAGTGATCAAACTCTTTACAGTTATCCATGACTTCACACCAATCATTTGGAGGCCTGTAATGTTCTGAATACTTAACTGATCAATAAGTAAACCCATCTCAGGAAGTGAAACAAATGCAACAATCACTTTTGCAGTGCTTTTTTTTATTGTGTCTACCACTTTCTGGAGTTTTTCTAGCTCTGTTCGGTAGAATTTTACAGAGTACTCCACACAAATCCCCTCCTCCTGGGCTATTTTCAGAAATATGGCCATTCCATTATTTCCATATTCATTGTCGCTGTTCACAGCTCCCACCCAGGACCAGCCTAAATGCTTGACTATGTATGCAAGTGCTGTGCTCTGGTAGTAATCACTAGCCATAGTCCTGAACAATGAAGGGTAATCTTTCCTGTTACTGAGGCAGTCACATGAAGCAGAGTGACTTATCTGAAAAAGAAAGCACAGGAAACAGTGATATAGTCTTCTGTGATTGAGTTAAACATCTACTGCTAATTGCTCTTTACCACTGGAATCTTAAAAGGTCCTGTAGTTCTAGACAGAATTACTGTTGCAGAAGACTCTGATTCGCCTATGATAGCATGTAAAGGAGACTGTCCATTGCATTTGTGTCCTGGCACAAACTCCTGACCATTCATCAGTCCCATAATTGCACTCATGGTAGACAGTCTTGAACCACATGTATCATGTATTCGATAACCAATAGAAACATTTGGGAGCAAACGTTCACTTCTGTTAATCTCCTCAATGGCAAAGATCATTATTTGTGCCAGTCGAAAATCTCTCAGATACACACTGTGAAATGAAACATTAAATGGTGAAAAAAACATTATGCTTGAAACACCATTAATTTATAGATACAGTGCATTTTTAAATTTGTTTTAAATACATTATCTTCTCTAATGTTTCCAATATAACAAACCTGGAGCATGATATCAGCTGAGGTCTTTGCGTAAACTCAAATAAAGGTAATGTTTCTATGCTGTGGACTGGAAAAAGTGCTCCAATGGTTATGTCTCCGTCCTTGGAAAACAGTGGATTCTGAGGATCTCCCATTATTCGGCAAACAGTGTTTCCTGCCTTCGTATGAAGTTGATGGAAGAGCAGGAGTGTGTAAAGAAAGAGAAGCATCCCAAAAATGTAGCTCAACTGTAAATGCCAAATACAAATGACCTGATGCAGTATTTGCACTTTTATAGACATAATTAGTATGGATGAATGATTGAGAACATAACCAATAATATCATAAGGCAGGACACGAATCAGGTCAAGAAGGGGTGGAACAAAGTCGGGCTAATTAGTCTGATTTTCCCACATTGTCAGATGGTAATATATTGTGAATATTAAAATAGTAGAGATTAGCAGCAAAGCCTTTGTAAATCCTACTCAAATTATATTTTACATATATAGCCGTGATGTGAATGAGGGATGGCAATGGACACATGATAAAGAATTTAAATGGGGGTCTTTTATTCTAGACTGCAATTCCAGACTGGAACAGCACAGCATTAAAGGGATAGAATCTGTGTATCATTCGTTCAGTCGGTTTTTGATTTAATATTGAAAGTAGAAAAAATAGAAAACAGCTAGTGTGTTGTTTTTTCATGTTTTCATTTTTTCTCTATGCTCAGTGTGTTGGTCTCCTCTCACTATGAGAGAGTCATTCTTCTGAAACCACCGCTCTGCTGAGCTCCAGATAGATTATTCCCCTAAGTGTTGCCTGGACAATCACCTTGTGGTGAGTGAGTTGCAGGGCTGGACTGGTAATCTGGCATACTGGGCATTTTCCCGGTGGGCCGATGCACTTTGGGGCCGATACAAGGTTATTTATTTATTTTTTGCCACGGACTGGCCCATCATACTGGTACAGCGGCCCATTGGTTTGTTTTCTGAATTGACAGGCCAAAGCGAGATAGACCTTCCCTCCTCTATATTCATAGACTGTGTCCATATTAGGCGCTGTTTTTTTTGGGGCACATGAAACTGCAAAAGGCGAATATCTTCACAGCGCTGCCGCTGCACTGCATTTCTGCTGCTCTGTGAAGTGATTACCCGGCACTTTGACTAAATTGGAAAACGGCAATACACACAACTACAAACTTGTCACTGTAGCACAACCACAATTTACCTTGCAGCTACTAACAGTGAAGAAATATGGTGTTTTGGCAGAAATGTATTTATAAAAAATGTTGCTATTATTACTTCTATCAAATATTGCGCAATATAAATCACTTTTATAGAGGCTGTTTTCGTATTTTCTATACGTGTTTACATTAGTTTTTTTATTACAAATTCAATAGTTTATTATTATTTATTTATTTTAGAAACCATATACCCATGGAGCATGGTTTTACCTGTAACTACTATGCTCTTACAGTTAAATGAAACTAGCCTACAGTTAAACTAAATGCCATTAGGGTAATTTAAGGATAATTCAACAAAACAGATTTAAAGCCTGGAAACATAAATTAAGGACAAAGCTTTTTTCTCTTTAAATATTTTATGATAGATCTAATGAAATTTAACTAAATATTATTTCAATGAGAACCTCATGAAAGATAGATGTAATAAATTAGGTGTTAACTCTTGAAAACGTCTCCGACTGTAACCTTAGTTCCCTGAATAGGGAACGAGACGCTGTGTCACCGCTATGGGAACGCCTCTGCGTGATTGCGTCGTGAAGCACGTGTGTAATCAGTCCAATGGAGAGACAAAACGTCATAGGCGGGTGACCGTCATCGACCCGGAAGGTATAAAGCATACCGGCAAACAAACGCCGCTAGCTTCTGTGAAAGGCTGAAGCAAGATGCTTGCGGGCATGCGGGGAGTATGGCAGGGTGACGCAGCATCTCGTTCCCTATTCAGGGGACTAAGGTTACAGTCGTAACCGAGACGTTCCCTTTCAAGGGAACTCGCGCTGCGTCATCGCTATGGGAACGAGAATACCCACGCCCCCATAGGAGCCGGATGCCCGCCTATAACACTGTCTAGGAGGCGAGCACCTGAGCCCCCGGAGTAACATTAACATCGAATTCGTAGAACCTGACAAAGGTGAGCGGTGAGGAACATCCTGCCGTGTCACAAATGTCCTGCAGGGAGGCCCCTGCCAAAAATGCCTGAGAGGCAGCCATACTCCTGGATGAGTGGGCCCGGACAGCTAAGGGGAGGCTGCCCGGCCGCCACATAAGCAAGTGGAGTGGCCTTAGACCAACCACTTGCTCATACTCTGCTTGAAGCCCTCTCGAGGGTGGCCCATAACAGAAATAACTGTTCTAAACCTCCTAGCCATGCCGGCACAGAGGACATAGGCTTCTAGAGCGCTGAACAGGCAAGCAGAAGTTTCCAGTCTGACGTCAGGAGGAGGAGGAGGACAAAGGCCTGAAGTACTAAGGGTCTCACAGGATAGTGGGAACCTAAGGAACATACCCTGGCCTATATGTAGAAACCCCAAAGCTTTCAGAGTGATAGAGAGAAAGAAGACATCTTTAGGAGTGAGAGACTTCTCAGGACTTCTCCAAGAGGCTCAAAGGGAGCCTAGAAAGGCCTTGAAGGACAAAGTCCCAGGCTGGCACCCTGACGCATACTACAGGTCTTAACCTCAAAGTGCCATGGAGGAAATGGGTAAGAATTACTGTACTGGGTGTAGCTCAATGAAACACCACCCAAAGGAGTGTGGTAAGCTGCTAAGGCCGCCACAGCACCTTTATTGTGGAGGGAGCTAACCCAGTGGAGAACCTCTCCTGCAGGAATTCCAGCACCGCGCTCGCAGGGCAGTTAACTGGATCCCACAGGTGATCTCAGCACCATAAGGTGGAGAGTCTCCGCTTCAGCGTACAGTTTCCCTGTGGAGGGAGCTCTAGAGTGTAGAATGGTTTCCACAACATTGGTTGAGGGACCAGAACTTATGAGCTGGGCCCCCTCAGAGGCCAAGCCCACAGTTCTCCACAGCTCTGGGCGAGGGTGCAGGATGGCACCGCCCGTCTGAGAGAAAAGGTCCCTCCTGAACGGAATCTCCAGGGGAGAGCCGTCGAGGAGCGACACGAAGTTCGAGAAGCCTACTCGGGCTAGCCAGAACGGAGCTACTAATAGAAGATGGCATACTCTCTCTAGAACTCCCGGAAGCAGAGTATCCTCCCACATAGCCAAGGAGCGGAAGCACCGCCGCGTAGTCTTGACCATGCGAAAGGGGGTTCCCCCTCGGGGAAGCCATCCTCTCCTTTTTTTGTCACCACTGCGACGGCCACATATAGATGCTGGCCAGCTGTGAGGCATGGCAGGAAGTGTTTCAGCATTTCCAGGCAATATGAGCCACGAATGATGACAGCCCTGCCATAAACCCTGGGCTGGTGGCCACTCGTGGTCGCCCCCCAGCCCGCAAGGGGGGCACCCATAATCAGAGGTACTCGCCGACACGGTGCCCAGTGACGGGCCTTGGGCTAGGAACCAAGGACCTTTCCACGTAGCCAAGATGCGGAGACACCGCCGCATTGCCTTGACTACGCGAGAAAGGGTTTCACCTCGGGGAAATCCCTTGGTTTTAGGCCACCACTGTCTCTGTTAGACAGTGAGTGACTAGTCTAGCACCAACCCTTAAACTGCAGAGAGGATCGGCCCCATGCGAGGCTCTGATAAGCAGGCCTGCATAGGGACCGAATTCCAACTCACGCAAAGATACGTTATTCTCTGAACTGGAGAAAGAATGCTCTTATTAAAGTTGAGCCTCGGCCGTAACTTCCTCATGTGCGCGAGAACAATAACTTGATGTTGAACAGCCAAACGTGCTGACTGTGCTAGGATCAGCCAGTTGTCGATATAATAGAAAACACGGATCCCCTGCATACGCAAGGGGGCAAATGCCGCATCTACACATTTGGTGAAGGTGTGGGGTAAAGGGGTAGACCAAGGGGAAGCACCCAATATTGGTACGCTTCTCAAAGCGAACCTCGGGTGTTTTGTGTGCTGCGGAAGGATGGAGACATGAAGTTTATGCATATTGAAATCTATCGTGAAAGACCAGTCCTCCACCGAGCTGCTGGGCGGTTGAGGACGCGCAGATCCTTCTTAGGCACAAAGTACCCACTGAGATAAATTCGGCAGATTCTCCCCCTCTGCTCGAGAATCTACTAGCAGTACCAGCCTCTCGAGACTGGCCTCTGCTGTGCCGCACCGCGAGCACAGTGCCCTGAAGCAGAGAACCGGCAGGGAACAACTGGCTCGACAGCGCCGACTCCCTCCTCAGAGGGCTCAGATGACTCGCGAGGGCTCTCCACGCCCCGGCACTCGGGCAGGGTTGGTGGATTGACCCTGTGAGGGCACCGAGGACAGACGGGCACCGTATACTAAGGTGAACACCGCCTGCCCCGGGGGGTATTCTGCACTGCGAGGACAGTGCCCTGAAGCGGCGAACCGGCAGGGAACAACTGGCTCGACAGCGTCAACCCCCTCCTCAGATGACTCGCGAGGGCCCTCCACGTGTGGATCGACCCTGTGAGGGCACCGAGGACACCGTATGCTGAGGTGAACACCGCCTGCCCCCGGGGGGAAATGCCCTCACTGCCCTGAGCATACTGGCATCAGGGCTTCTTAGACGCAGCCTTCTTAGGGATGAAGACGGCCCTCAGGCCTGTCTCACCACTGGAAGGTTGCGCCCGAAGGCGCCGCCCACCACCCCACCCCTTCTGAGGAGGAGTGCGGGTGGCGGCGCTCTGCTTTGCTGCGCCAGGTGTGAGGAGCTCGTACTCGGTGTCTGCTACTCCCGCACAGCAACAGAGGAGATCTGGGGCTTACTGGCTTGAAACTTTGCTTTCACTGCGTCGAAAACTGTGGAAGATCAGAGCTCACTCTAGTCTCCTAGCATCCCCCAGATCTACATCGGATCAGCCTAGAATGCCTACACGATGTATTTATAGTGTGTAGGCATGCGGCGGCTTGACCCGATACCGAGTACATTCCATTATTATTTATATATATATGTACATACATATTTAATGCAGCTCTACGTGGCTTACAGAGGTGGGGCTTAATGGTCGATGCCGACGGGAGAGAGATGGCTCGCAAGCAACACCTCCGCCCTCTGCCATGTCTCTTCAGACCAAAGATATTATTGTATACTTTGATGTGAGGGGACTGAATAGAATAAGGAAATGGGCTGCTTCGATGAACACGACACAGTGTGGGAATCAGTGAAACGGCAAGCCCCATGGAGGTTGAGCACAGTGTGGGAATCAGTGAAACGGCAAGCCCCATGGAGGTTGAGCAGAGCACAGACAAGAAGCGTTACTTTTATTTACTGTTCTTTTTTTTTGCACGCTCCTGGTATCAGGTGGCCAGTTATCTATTTCTTTCTTTGATATTAACTTGGCCACAGCTCTGTTCAGAACCTCCATGAGCTCCTCACTGGCAGGGGTTTGAAGTGGTGAGTCCTCAACCCCTGCATCGACGCTACAGACATCCACCACCTCAGAGCTGGATAACTGTAGCACCGAGACCGCCGTGCGGGCTCCCAAACCCAGAAAAGCAGCACTGGACCTACCAGGTAAAGGCAGAGGAAAGGGCTGGGCCTGTCTCTAACCCCTCTGACAGATCCATTTGCGAACCCCATGACAGCAGCGGGCCTGTGCCGCGGCACCCTCCTCGAAGAGCGCCCGGCGGGATTGCAGCTCTCTCTCAGAGGCAGAGCCTCACAATGCTCGCGGCCGACCCCCTCGAGAGCCGACTGAGCGTGCTGCTTTCCCATTCTAACAATGCACATCAAATGTGTATCCCCACTCGTGGTGTAACGAAAGCAGGGAGGAACACACTTTCTGTAACACTGTTCGCTCGCCATAATGTCTCTCTTTTAGTGTGTCAGAACGGAATTTGCACTAGTCTTGGTGGCATAACGGATTGCACAGCTGGAAAGTAAGATGGACGATCTAGAAAATCATGGGAGAAGAAAGAATATCCGGGTGTTCTGTCTCAAAGAGGGAGCTGAAGGCAGGCGCTCCTTACTGGACTTTATGCATGATATGCTTCCTCAATGGTTGGAGCTTGGACCTGAGAAAACCTTCACCTTGGAAAAGGTTCACCGCACGCTGGCACCTGCAAACCCTAACCAGAACAGAGCGGTGCTCATTCATTTTCTCAAGTTTCAAGATAAGGAGCTTGTTTTGCGTTCCGCGAGACAGCGAGATATCATCCACGACGGATCCAAACTGTTCTTCGCCCAGGATCTTTCAGCAGAAACGATCCGACTGAGACGTGAGTTCAATGATGTTAAGAAGCCGTTTATTGAGAGGGGGACTTTCCGTGGCTTTCATCACTATCCGTGCAAGCTAAGGGTGCTACACAACGAGAAGATCAAGCTACACTCGTCGCCGTGCGAGGCTGAGGAATTCTACCGTGATACCAGTGCCAGATAAAATATGGTCGATCAGGTTCGATTTGATTTAACTGCTGTCAACATAGGGGAGACATGACTGTTAATGTTACATGCAAAAGCTTATCTTCCTAATCTTTATTTCATAATCTCAAGTGAACCGTTTTTTTTATCTTTTTCAAGTAAATATAAAAATGTATGTACACCTGAACTTGACGTGCATTGTTGGGAGGGTACTTACTATCAGCTGTACTAGTTAAGGGCTTAGAGTATACCTGTTGTTATAGGGGTGTCCAGTGTTTGGGGACCAGGCTGTTCTCGGGGAGGAATGAGGGTTGTTTACGTATGTTTACATGTATCTTATATCCTTTTTTCTTTCTGTTCTTTTTTTTTTTTTTTTTTTCTTTGCTTTTCCTTTCTAACCAACTTATGGTCTACAGTTACATATGTTACAAACATAATACGTATATATGGTCAGCACACTTAATGTGATATCATTTAATGTCAGAGGCTTAGGTCATCCAATTAAACGTAAGAGAATCCTTACTTTTCCGAAAAAAGAAAAGGCTGATGTAGTACTACTTCAGGAAACTCATCTGTCCAGTGAAGAGCATAGAAAGCTTAAGAGGGATTGGGTTGGACAGGTTTACTTTTCAAGTTTTTCCAAGTAATAAAAGGGGGACAGCAATACTTATCCATAAAAATCTTCCTTTTATATTTAAAGAGCAGCACAATGACCGCGGATTTGTGGAACACTTTATGCTCAAGATCTAATACTACTTAATGTCTACGCACCAAATGCAGATTGTCCCAAATTTATGACACAAATTATCACCCTATTTACTCAATATAACACACATCTTGGGATAATCTGTATCCAATCCCAATGCATCAAAGGCCTTAAAAAACAGCCTCCAGAGATGCAGGCCTCGTTGATGTATGGAGGGAGTTTAACCAATCAGTTAAGGACTATACAATTTATTCTGCGAGACATAAGACCTACTCTCAATTAGACTTCTTCCTCTTACCCCAGGCTTATCTCTCCTCTGTCGCCTCCTGCAGTATAGGTACGATTCTTATATCAGACCATGCGCCAATTTATCTCAGGCTATTTCTACATCAACAGATATATCCAACCAGGTACTGGAAATTTAACTCTTCGCTTCTTACAGATGGCGATGCCTGTAAAAATATCAGACAATGGCTGGAACAATATAGGCAGGATAATGCCGCCTCCCCTGTTTCCCCTGCAGTAATATGGGACGCGGCCAAAGCGGTGATCAGGGGGCAGCTGATCTCATATACATCTAAAAGGATAAAATCTATGATCGAACGGACTGAGCAATTGAAAAAGGAGCTTATTAATTTAGAAAAACTACTCAAACAATCACCCACAGAGGTAAATTTAAAGAAGCTCAATACTGTCAGAAACAATCTTAATTTGCTTCAGATTGAGCATACCAAAAAACTTCTATCTTTCACTACACAACACTACCATGAATATGGTAACAAACCAAGCAGGCTTTTAGCCTATCAGCTTAAAAGAGAGCAGGCGGAGCGCACAATAAAATGCATACATAACCCATCAGGGCAACTTCAATATGACATGCAATCTATTAAGTCCTCTTTTCATAGCTTTTATACACAGTTGTACACATCAGAAAATCCTTCTCTGGCAGACATTAATTTGTTTCTAAAAAAATATATCTCTACCCTCATTATCAGAAGAAGACCAGGAGCAGCTGAACTCTTCTTTTACTCCAGAGGAGGTGCTTTAAGCAATTTTGTCACTCCCTTCTTGAAAATCGCCAAGCCTAGACGGATACTCTGTCAAATTTTATAAGACCTTCTGGCCTCAAATTGAACCTTTGTTTATGCCCATGATTGCAGATTTTGTGCAAAATGGAACTCTTCCTGAAACAATGAAGACAGCTGTAATTTCACTGATACATAAGAAAAATAAGGATGCTGCTGAATGTGCCTCTTTCCGTCCAATTTCACTACTCCCTGTCAACTTTAAGATAATATCTCAATTAATTGCTCGTAGACTAGAAGATGTAATGCCCCATCTTATCAATCCAGATCAATCCGGTTTTATTAAGGCCAGAAACGCCTCTGACAACATTCGGAGGTTATTCAATGTGATTGACCACTCAGCCATGCACAATCGTCCAGCGTTAGTAATATCTCTGGACGCAGAAAAAGCGTATGACCGGGTTGAGTGGTCATACCTATTCTCAGTATTGAAGAAACTTAACTTTGGTGATAGATGCATTGGGTGGATAAAATCTATGTATAGTGACCCACAGGCACAAATATGTGTAAATAGTAATCTTTCTGAGAAACTTGGCCTACATAGGGGCTGTCGCCAAGGATGCCCTCTGTCCCCTCTCTTATTTGGGAAGATATCAGGTTATAGAATTAATTTAAACAAGTCTAATGCCTTTTCTCTGAATATGTCAGTTTCCAGTAAGTTAAAGAACATTTCGCCCTATACTTGGGCTCAGAATGGACTGAAATATCTTGGGGTGAATGCGTCTCCCAAGCTCAAAGATTTATTCCACCTAAATTACCCCCCACTTCTTAAAAAGATTAAGGAAGATCTGGAACATTGGAACCTGCTTCCTATCTCACTTCTTGGAAGAATTAACGTGATAAAAATGTATATACTCCCACGGCTCAGCTTTTTATTTCAATCACTACCCTGCTATCTTAATTTTTTAAGCCTGTAAATAAATTAATAAGTTCATTTATTTGGAAGAACTCAGCACCCAGAATATCCTTCAAAACATTAACTAGAACTAAAGAAAAAGGCGGACTGGGTCTCCCTGACTTTCAGCTGTACTATTGGGCCGCTCAGATAAAGGGTATGATTAGCTGGATACACAAACGCAGAACTGCTCACTGGACAGATATTTAAGAAGACCTTTGCGCTCCTACGCCTCTGACGTCTTTGCCTTTTATTAACAACATAAACACATTACATTCAGTAACAAGAACTTATGTTGTTTATAATATGCTTAGGGCCTGGCAAGATGTAAAGAGGTTTTGTGGATCCTTCGCTAAAATTTCTAGTTTAGCCCCTCTGTCCTCCAATCCAGACCTGCTGGCCGCTTTTGGAAAATCTCTATTTAGAAAGTGGAAAAAACACAGTATACACCAGTTTCAACATTTGTTTACTAATTGCATCCTTAAGTCCTTTTCAGATTTAATCTCAGAGTATAAGATTCCAAGACAAGAGTTTTACAAGTATTTGCAAATCCGGCATTTGATAATCACGTTTGAAAAGACAGGACGTCTATCACTGGAGTGGTCTAGGATAGAGGAGATTCTGATGAATTCGAAAACATTAAAAGGGAAAATGTCTGGCATATACTGTGCACTGTCAGACCACCATGATTCCTCTCTAGCTTCACTTAAAAATGTGTGGCAAAGGGACCTTGGGTGCAGCTTTGATGAAGACCAGTGGGGGTCTATATGTAAAAATAGTCTTTACTTCATTATCCTGTAACAAAATCACAGAACAGAACTATAAGTTTATGCATAAGATGTACCTCACCCCACTACGTCTGAGCAAAATGTATCCTAATGTATCACCTAGATGTCGGCGATGCAAAACGTATACAGGATCAGTTATGCACACCTTCTGGGAATGTAGAAAACTTTTTGGAAAGAGGTACACGATTTGACAGCTAAAGTTTTGGAAACTCCTTTAGACATTACGCCTATACGATATCTTTTTGATACGGAACCAGACAAGACACTTGATCCTATATCTGTAAAAAGAATTGGCATAATATCATACATAGCAAAAAAATGCATCCTGCTTAACTGGAATCAGCAAAGGCCTCCAACATTTGATTTGTTTAAACAACTTCTGAACGATACAATACGAATGGAACAACGCACCTACTTCTTAAGAGACAAGGCTGATGTCTTCCAGAGAATATGGGTGCCTCTCATGGACCTCTGATCCTCTGGCCACCACAGATGGAAATGCTTTAAAAACTGTATGACCATGCATTTGGCCATAGTTGGAACTGTACTCTTCTCCGTGTTTTTCTTTCTTTTTTTCAATGGAATTTCTACAGTTAATATTTATTTACATATCTTTATCAATATGACTTCAATTATTCTATCATCTGCTACTAATTGCATCTAATGTTGTTTTTTATTTCATTTTCATATTATGTTAAATACTAAAACTAATAAAAAGATAATAGAAAAAAAATAAAAATAAATTATAGAACTTAAATAGGACATACAAACGAGGATGATGACACACAGCTAGAAGGGAATTAACTCATAAGGACAGTGACCATGGAAACAGATGAGTGGCGGGAAGCAGAACAAAGAATCAAGTGACAAATGAAAACACACAGGAAGTCCATGAACAAAACATAACATAACTGTGACACTTGCGTCTATGACATTTTATGTCGCAGCAGTATTCATATTTAACCTCTTAACTTGCGTCCCTATTTTTCCTGAAAATGACATACCCAAATAAATATGTCTGCAGCTTTTAAACCCTATGGTCTATATTCATAAATCTAGTCTTATTTTTAAACTAGACTGTGGCGAGGGGGGCGTGGCCTAGCGAGGTCTGTGACGGGAGAGATAGTCGGGAGACGAGCGGCACGTAAGTGGGTTAAGTGCAAATGATAAACACCTGTGTCTTGTTGCAGTAATTGGCGTGGAGAGACAGGATATAACCTGAAAAGAGGACCAGGGGAGAGAGAAACACTACCCTGGGACTCGGAGAGAGAGACACATGCAGAGAGGACCTGCCCAAACCGTTGACTGATGCAAAGAGAGTGTTTATATGTTTTGTGTGATGTGCACACAGTTTGTTTGTTGTTTTGAAAGGAAATAAAACGCACTCACGAGTCCCAGAACGCCGACCCCTTGTCTTCTTCCTCACCCCCATTTGAACTCTTGTTACAGTGGTGCCGAAACCCGGGAGGAGGAAGACCGCTGCCGCCACCATGCAATCACCGTCAGGATCATCATTTGCGGAGGTTATCCACTCACTTGCGGGCCTGCACAGGGAACAAAACCAGGCCATGCTGGAGGTTCGGGATGAGCAGGAGCGCCGTTCCCAAGTGCTCATCCAGGCCCAGCAACAGGACCGCGAGCTGTTTCGGAGCTGGATAGACCAGGAGGTTCCAGCCGAGGGAACACCAACAACCCCGGCTCCACCCCTTCACATGGCGTTGCGGCGATCCGGGTCACTTTATAGACCGGTGTCCGGTTATGGAGGTAGGGACACTGATCCGGATCCCCGACGCGCCACGAGCTGCCCCTGATCAAGCCGGGCTGTACCAGATACCAGTGAGTATCCAGGGGGGTACCTATCCGGCTTTGGTGGACTCAGGATGTAACCAAACCTCAATCCATCAAAGCCTGGTACAGCCGTTGGCATTGGATAAGAGACGCATGGTTAAGGTACGGTGTGTGCACGGGGACGTGGTGAATTATCCGTTAATGACTGCTGTCATTACATTTCGGGGACAAAAATATAGTGTGAAGGTGGCGGTTAGCCCGCACCTCAGACATCCGCTGATTTTGGGAACTAATTGGCCAGCATTTAGTAGTTTATTGGGGTATTTATGTACGGATGTCTCTTGGGAGAAAAGAGGGCGGGGAGAGAGAGCAGTTGTACAGGTGGGAGAGACCTTCGTACAAGAAGACGCCAAAAATTAGGATAAATGGTTAGAACCCCACTTGTTTGCTGTATGTGAGGTCCCACAAGCCTCCACCGGGTTTTCCCCGTTCAAGCTTCTCTATGGGCGTCAGCCCCGTGGGGTGTTGGACGTTCTTCGAGAGGCTTGGGAGGACGGACCTTCGCAGGGCAAAAACTAAATTCAGTATGTAATGGACCTGAGAACAAAACTCCACACATTGGGGCGGCTCTCCATGGAGAATTTGTTGCAGGCTCAGGACAAACAAAGCCGGCTATACAACAGGGGAACTAAACTGCGAGAATTTACACCAGGAGATAAAGTACTGATATTGCTCCCAACTTCTAGTTCAAAATTACTCATCAAGTGGCAAGGTCCCTTTGTGGTCACACGACGAATAGGAGATCTCGATTATGAGGTGATTCGCTCGGATAGGAACGGGGCCCATCAAATATACCATCTCAACCTCCTTAAAAAATGGAGCGAGGCGGAGCCAGTGATGCTGGCAACGGAAATGAGCGGAGAAGAGGATCTCGGGCCAGAGGTGAACACAAAAAGCACATCCCTCGCTCTGGCCCCGGGAGGAGATAATCTCTCGCCCTTGCAGCTCACTGACATAGCCCAGTTGCAAGAAATATTTTCTGATGTGTTCTCGCCCCTACCCGGTCGAACAAACCTCATTCAGCACCATATTGAGACAGAGCCCGGTGTGATAGTCCGCAGCCGGCCGTATAGATTACCGGAACACAAAAAAAAGTGGTTCAGGAAGAATTAGAGGCAATGCTAGATATGGGAGTAATAGAAGAATCCTACAGTGATTGGGCCAGCCCGATAGTTTTAGTCCCTAAAACGGACGGCTTGGTCTGGTTCTGTGTGGATTATCGCAAGGTGAATGCTGTGTCGAAATTCGATGCATATCCAATGCCAAGGGTTGACGAGTTGCTTGATCGGCTAGGTACAGCTCGCTTTTATTCGACGCTGGATTTAACAAAGGGATATTGGCAGATCCCCTTAACGCCTCTATCTAAAGAAAAAAACGCCTTTACGACGCCGTTTGGATTACACCAATTTGTCACGCTTCCGTTCGGGTTGTTCGGGGCACCAGCCACCTTTCAGCGCCTCATGGATAAAATTCTTCGGCCGCATGCTGCATCATTTATAGTAACGGCTGGCAGCGTCATATGGAGCATGTGCGTGCCGTCCTGAGGTCGCTGAGAGTGGCCGGGTTAACGGCCAACCCGAAGAAGTGTGCGATTGTTCCTAATTTTTCGGACCTCACCAGCCCGCTGACTGACCTCACTAAAAAGGAAGCACCAGATCCGATCCAGTGGTCAGAGCTGTGCCAGCAGGCTTTTACCCAGGTAAAGGCTGCCCTATGTGGCGGGCCGCTCTTACAGTCACCTGATTTTTCTCTCCCCTTTATGTTACAGACTGACGCGTCGGACCGAGGGCTGGGCGCAGTACTAACCCAGGAGAGGGAGGGGGAGGAGTGGCCGGTGCTGTACATCAGTCGCAAGCTCTCAAAGAGAGAGACGATGTACAGCACCATTGAAAAAGAATGTTTGGCGATCCGTTGGGCCATTCTCACCCTCCGCTATTATCTCCTGGGGAGGGAGTTCACCCTCTGTTCGGACCACGCCCCTCTGCAGTGGCTCCACCGCATGAAGGATACCAACACGCGGATCACCCGTTGGTATCTAGCTCTACAGCCTTTTAAGTTCAATGTGATCCACAGGCTGGGGGTGCAGATGGCTGTGGCCTGAGTCGGGCGGTGGGGGTATGTGGCGAGGGGGGCGTGGCCTAGCGAGGTCTGTGACGGGACACTACCCTGGGACTCGGAGAGAAAGACACATGCAGAGAGGACCTGCCCAAACCGTTGACTGATGCAAAGAGAGTTTATATAATTTATGTTTTGTGCGATGTGCACACAGTTTGTTTGTTGTTTTGAAAGGAAATAAAACGCACTCACGAGTCCCAGAACGCCGACCCCTTGTCTTCTTCCTCACCCCCATTTGAACTCTTGTTACATAGACATTATAAGTCAAATTTACTTTTGGAACAGAGTAAAACAAGGTAAAATATACATGTAAGTGACTCACGTTTTTTTTAATTGAAATTCACTTAGGAAAAAAATTATGAGACTTTAATGCCTCAGACCCTAAGGGTATTTTGTGGCCCTGAAGAAGCTTGACATGGTCTGACATTTGTGTTTTTTTATGTACATAAAAGTTTGTCGTTTTGAGAAAATATGTAGTTTTTGAAAAAACTAAAATGTTAAATCACTGAAATCAGGCCATATAACACACTTTAAACACTTGTTCACAAGGCTTTTCAGAACTGGATGTTGTTGCCAGAGTTTTTTTCTTCAAAACAATGTGAAAACCATTTTGATCACTCATTCATACAAAACAAAATAGTCATTTAACTTTTGTAAGACACTTATTGTCAGAATGGCTGTATGCGGGGAGGGTGTGGATCATCATGAATAATGTTGTGATTCACACCCGAGGCGTCAACGGCGACTCCCATGAATGAGGAATGTGACACAAGGAACTATAGAGAATGAATGTGAGGAGAGTTAATGATTGAATGTATTGTTTGTAGCTTATTCACAAAATCATGTTTAATTTAAAAGTAATCTGACTATACACTTTCTTCACATAAAGACTTTAGACCTACAGTACCATTCAAAATTTTTAGATCTGTATGTGTTTAAAAAAAATAAGTCTCTTCTACTCACCAAGGCTGGATAAAATAGTAAAAACAGTAATATTGTGAAATTTACAATTTAAAATAAATATTTTCTATGTGAATACATGGTAATTTATTCCTGTGATGTCAAGCTGAATTTTCAGCAGAGGGTTAATCTTTGATTAACAGACAGTTCAAAAGAATAACATTTATCTGAAATAAAAAGATTTTATAACATTATAAATGTCTTTACTGTGTTTTTTGATCAATACAAGGTATCTTTGTGAATAAAGATATTAATTTCTTTAAAAAAACAACAGCAACAAAAAAAAAAGTAAACTCTTACTCAGCCCAAACTTTTGAATGGTAGTGTATAATGTTACAATAGTTATATTTCAGATAAATGCTGTTGTTTTGAACTTTCTATTTATCAAAGAATCCTGAAATAAATTGTACACAACTCTTTTCAACATTCATAATACCGTATTTTCTGGACTATAAGTCGCATCAGTCAAAAAATGCATCATGAAGGGGAAAAAATATACAAGCCGCACTGGACTATAAATCACATTTATTTAGAAATTTATTTCACAAAATCAAAGATAAAAAACAGAAATTTAATCTGGAAAGGCAAGTTATTCAGCTACACAACAGCACACAGAACAACAAGCTGAATGGGTGTCCGGTATGTTAACGTAACGCATTAACAGTTATTCAGCTACACAATAGCATAAAGGACATACCTGGGAGGCTGAATAGGCTAAATTAAAGGAACTTTATGTAGGATGGACACCCAGTGGTTGAACTAGGTATTGCAATCCAAATTCAAAATATTGGAGCAGGGTTTTTTTTTCACCCGGCCCCCTCCTCCTCAGACTTGAAGCACACGCAGGTTGCCAGATTGACGACACCAGCTGGAAGAGCGCACCTGACGACGGAAAGCAGCGAGCCTTACGCTGTAAGTTGATCAGCTAATGTATACATTTGCAATATATTCTTTAAAAATGATAAACCACCTATATATGGATTTTTATAACTCTGAATTTGTGTTTAATTTCGGAGGCTGCATACATTGAGCCGTCCAGTTGTAACCGTAATCAAGTCGTAAGCCGTAATGTTTAGACTGTTATTCATTGTGAGGTTTAAAATACTATAATTTATTTACTTTTAAATCTAATGGTTAATTTTCTCAAACTAAAGTCACTGAGGCAGTCATGCATAAAACACAAAAGGAACATAAGCCCGTTATATTGCAACTCTCCTCTATAGACAAAAAGATAGTTTACTTTATTATTTACAGACAATACATTTTGTTAGGTGCCAATGTATACTTTAATACAAAATCTAAATAGCATAACATCAAACTTACTTTTAGTAGCATACTTATGTATTCATAGTATATACTTCACAGTTTAGTTTGAAAATTAATCATTGACTGACCGTTCTGAAATTGTTCCACTTGATGGACAGTTAATATTAGACAGTGCAGGTGCCATCAAGTAATGCTTGAGATTTTTACACAGGGTTGAGGTGCGTGGACCCTCGTAGCTAAAAAATAAATAAATAATATAACAGCGCTATATAAAAGTCAACCTAGCAATGTACGTTAGCATAACACAACATCAATTTATTCAGTTGGAAATGTATTCGTAAATTAAATAAAATTTTGTATTAATAGTTTCCGTATTTTTCTGTCACGGTTGTTACCGATGTGATAAACAGCCATGACCCGTCTGCACCTCCGCACTAGTCGGCCACTCTCGAATACACGCTGTCTTAACAACCAGGTATCACGAAACAGGGTAAATGCAAGTACTGTCTGAATGTTGAATTTACTTTATTCCTACTAGTAGCCAGGATACATTAGCTAACTGACTTTGACTAATTACTTACCTGTCAAAGAGAAAATTAGCCATCTCAGCATTTGTCTTGAAGCCTTTGTCTGCTTTAAGTTGTCTCCATCTCTCAAACGCATCTCCAATATTTATACAGCTTTTATTATAACGTTTATCATACAGTTTTTTGGATGGATGCCGAGGTTTTATAGGACAGGAATGTTGGCTCTCTGACTCGGACCCCTTTCGTTTGGCAGCTTCCATGACTGGACTAAACTGAAATTAAATGAAATACCCCGTGTTTGCAGACAACTGGCAACCCGGGTTGCCAAAATACAATTGGATAAACTGACAGTGGGCGTGTTACACAGACCAAAACAAAGACAGAAGTTCCGACACGGAACGTACATTTTCACAGGAGAATAATTGACTATAGCATTCATTTCAGATAAACAAGTATGTTAACTTAGCATGTTTCTTAAATATCTGCAAACATATTATGGTATTTTTATGCTTTAGTGGAGTCAAAAACTTACATAGAGCCCCTTTAACATAAGCCAGCCAGTGAGTCCAACAAGCAAGTTACCGGTAAGCAAGTTCACCAAGCTCCCGATCTCATTCCACATCACTGAATCCATTGAATGCTTCATCCTCGGTGTCGCTTCTGAACAACTCAGCCAATTCCAGAGGATTTACTACCTGCAGTTTGTAATTTGCAGAATAGGATTTTCTTTTTGGGGGCATTTTGTTTGTGTTCAGTCTTTCTCAGCTGTCTTTAAGTTAATATTTCAGTTAACAGTTTTTCAGTTTTCAGTTGTTTTCAGTACATTTTTTCAGGGGTAGGCTACAGGAGCAGCATAGAGCGCCCTCTCGCAGCTGTAGGCATGTTTTCTCTTGTCAGTCAGTATGAATTAATTTAGTCGCACCTGACTATAAGTCACAGCACCAGCCAAACTATGAAAAAAAGTGTGACTTATAGTCCAGAAAATACGGTAATAAGAAATGTTTCTTGAGCAGCAAATCAGCATATTACAATGATTTCTGAAGGATCATGTGAAACTGAAGACCAGAATAAATTGCATTTTAAAAATATATCCATATAGAAAACGACTATTTTAAATTATAAAAATTGGCTACTTCGCAATATTACTGTTTTTGCTGTATTTTGGATCAAATAAATGCAGCCTTGTTTCTGTGATTTTATTGCCGTCCGAATCCAGAATGTCAGTGTTTTTTTCCCATCACCCGTGCAAAAATCTACTGTTTTTTGACAAATACCAAGGTCATGTGGTAATTTAATTGCTGTCTGAAAGAAGAAGAAAAGCACAAACATTTGAAATGGGCCGTTATTACGGCAGCAATTATATAATATGTTAAAATAACCAAGCAGCATTATGTTTACTTCATGTAAATAAGAGGCTGTATTAACTTATTTCCACTCAATTTCCATGTGGATTAAAATGACATCCTTTATTATGAGATAAAATACAAGACAGAAAACCATTTTAACTATAATGCGTGTCTATATATCTTCCTATTTTCAATAATAATTAGGATATTATTTTCCTATTATTAAATTAAATAGGCCTATGCATTTATTCTTATTATACCAAGTATATGACATTTTATTTACAGCATACAATCATGTTATTGACCACGTGAGCAGCGGGTTCCCAGGCGCACAGGATTACAAAAACTCGCTCCTCCACTGTGAATAAATCACCATCTGAATGCACAAGTTTGATCACTGAGGTGGCATGCACATTTATTTTTACGGACTTCTACGTGAGAAACAATTACCGTCCGAATAGGGCTTTTGGGAAAAAAAAGAAACGACATTTGGAAAAACTTTTGTGTTTGTGTCACGGGTCTGTGTAGGCAGGAAGACGACAGTAGAGGAATCAAGTGCTAATCGTAGTTTAATTAAAAGGTAACAGGCAGACAGGTACACACAACACCACATAACGGAGATCAGACAAGGACTGAGAGACAGGGGAGAACTACATAGCAAACGGAAACGAGATAATGAACAAGACACAGCTGAACTGAACTAGACTAACGATGGTAACCATGGTGACCGATGAGCGGCGGGAAACTGAACAAAGAAACGTGACAAATGAAAACACACTGAAAGTCCTTGAACAAAACAGAACATAGCTGTGACAGTTTTGATATGGGTTTGGCTAAAAGAAGATTTTGGTTTCGTCTATACTAGGTACTTAATACTATATTGACTGGGTTAATACTGCCTACTTATACTATATTGACTGGGCAGGCTCGGATAACCCCACTGCTTAAACCCACATTAAACATCACTTGTAGACAACTACAGACCTGTTTCTCTCTTACCATACATAGCGAAAACACTTGAACGAGCGGTTTTCAACCAGGTTTCATCTTTCCTCTTACAGTTTAATCAGCTGGACATAAACCAATCAGGTTTCACAAAGGGCCACTCAACAGAGACTGCATTACTGTTGGTCACTGAAGCCCTGCGGATTGCAAAAGATGCTTCCAAATCATCAGTCCTCATCCTCCTCAATCTATCTGCTGCGTTTGACACTGTGAATCATCAGATTCTTCTGTCCACCCTCTCATCACTGGGCATCACAGGGATTTCACTCCACTGGTTTGAGTCCTATCTCACAGGTAGGTCTTTCAAGATTACCTGGAGAGGGGAGGTATCCAAAGCACATCAACTAACCACGGGGGTTCCTCAGGGCTCAGTACTTGGACCTCTCCTCTTCTCCATTTACACTACATCACTGGGACCCATCATACATGGCTTCTCATACCATTGCTATGCTGATGACACACAGCTCTACCTTTCATTTCAACCAAATGATCCCACAGTAGCTGCACGAATCTCACGCTGTCTTGCAGACATCTCGTCATGGATGAAAGAACATCACCTGTAGCTCAACCTAGCAAAGACTGAGCTTCTTGTCTTCCCTGCTAACCCGACTCTACAACACGACTTCACCATCCAGCTAGGTTCATCTTTGATTACCCCTTCAGAGTCAGTCAGAAATCTTGGAGTAATCTTTGATGACCAGCTGTCCTTCAAAGACCACATTTCAAAGACAGCTCGGTCATGCAGGTTTGCGCTGCACAACATAAGGAAGATCAGACCATTCCTTACAGAGCATGCAACACAGCTTCTTGTCCAAGACCTGGTCATTTCTAGGCTTGACTACTGCAATGCGCTTCTGGCTGGACTTCCATCGTGTGCAATCAAAACACTTCAAATTATTCAGAACGCAGCGGCACGTCTTGTCTTCAATGAGCCCAAATGGGCCCATGTCACACCTCTCTTCATCTCTCTGCACTGGCTACCACTCGCTGCCCGCATTAAGTTCAAGGCTTTAACGCTTGCTTATGGATCCACCACAAGCTCAGCACCCGCATACTTCGACTCGATCCTACGAGTCTACACCCCCACCAGAAGCCTCCACTCAGCTAAGGAGCGGCGGCTTGTGTTACCATCCCATCCGGATGGCAGAATCACTGACATTCAATAGCCAGCTAAAAACCCATCTCTTCTGTGAGCACTTAATCTTATCATTTAAATTTTTTTTAAAGTATGAACGTATGAAAGTATGAGTATGAACGTGACTAAAACTAATAAAAACTAAAATGACAGCTTGACACTGTCCCATGTCTGTCGGTCTGTTTAGTTTAGCTTTCAGTTGTGTTTTGATTCTGTCACATGTTCCTTTGTCTTAGTTTTCCGCCACCTGTCTGTTTCCTTGGTTAGTTAGTTCCTTAGTCCCAGCTGTTTCTTGTTAATCATCTCGTTTCTGTTCACTAAGTTACACCCTCACCTTCAGTCTTTGTCTAGTCACTGTTATGTTATGTTGGAGTGTTTCACTGTCTTTCTGTTTGTTCCAAAGTATTAAAGTCTAAGTTTGTATTTTGATCATTGGAGTCTTCAGCCTGTTTCTGTGCACACCATACCGTTACAGATGACTAGACCCCAACTAAATGATGGATCTCGTAGAAGCCTTTATTGACCTCCACCATCTAGGATGTTCCCTTTTGAGGGAACTCGCACTGCGTTGGAACGACACTTTGGGGACGCTCCCTTAGTGTTGGGTGTCTGAAGCATGAATGAAACTAAGACCAATCTTGATTGGTGCTACGTCATGACGTAGTATGTGATGGCATACCCGGAAGTATAAAGGGACGCCGGTTCACAACATCGCTAGCTTTTCGCTCTTCAGCAAGTGCGCTGTGTGTGATTGTGTGATTTTCTAGTTCAGCAAAGTAACTGTGTGAAATAAAATGACGAGTAAACAGTTTAAAAGATGTGTGCACCCCTGCCCTCACTACATCACGGGTGGGGACACGCATCTTATGTGTGTAAAATGTTTGAGAGTGCAGCACGCTCTGTCAGCTCTTGAGGGAGCTGGCTGTGAGCACTGTAAAGCACTACCAGAGCATCAGAGTGCTGCAGTTCAAGTCTGGCCATGTTTGATGAGGCAGGCCAGGCTCGCGTTCCCTGCGGTTTGGGTCCTGCGTCGGCTCAGATCGTGGGGATCGCAAAGGGAATTGGCTGATGAGATCGGGACTGCTGAGGTACTTTCACGGTCATCATCAGACAGTTCCGATGTTCTCCCTCCCCGTGCGGAAGCCTGCACTGCAGCTTCGTCCCCCGGGGTGGAGAATCTGATGCTTGAGCTGATTCCGAGGAATTAGACATGCTCAGCAACAACTAGTAGTAAATAAGAGCTTGTCACTTCATAAGGCAAGGCTCGATCTCACGTTTGTTTAGGCAGCATGTAGATTACGGGTGTGCAACAAGAGTGAACACACGATCGTGTGCATGTGATACTGTTTGGGTGCGAGGCATGCACAGTCAGCCACTGAGGTGATGGCTGTGTTCGAGTACGCTTTCGGGTGTTTCAGCCTCGCGCCTGTGGACTTTAATCTCGAGGGATGAAAGCCACATATATTGTGAACGGATCGAATCTCGCGTTTGCTGAGGCAGCGTGTAGTTGACGATACCTTATAAATAAATATTAAAACAGTATCGTCTGGTGATTATGGCTGCATTTAATTCTAAGGAATTCAAATGGAATATCTGACTTTGAGAAGTTAGATATTTTTATTCAGCCTATCATTCAGGGGATGATCTCACTCTTCCACGGAGCCTTCAGTAAATTGATGTTTGTTCTCGCCGCCTCGTGCGCTTCGGGACACATAGGTTTCCAGCGATCGCAGCGATTGCCCAAAGTCGTTGCGGCCCTGTCGAGTTGCTCCCTTAGATGAGGCCCCTGCCGGGCCAGCCCTTCTTCCAGGGTGGAGTGATCGAGGTTGCCTCCTCTGCGGAGCTCTCTGGAAGTCGGTGTTGCGACGCTTGGGCCACATCGATTTCCAGCGAACGCACGCTGCTCCATCCGCCTCACGAACTTGCGACTGGGCAGCGAACACGTCCGCACACCGAAAATCGTCCTCGACTTCTCCCTGCCGGTCAGTCGCTTCAGGGGGTTGAGAATGAGGCTTGGATATATCTGCATGGGCCCTGCGGACTGTAGAGAAGGGATAAAGACTGCAGTTCGGTTACCGTCCCCCGAGGTTCAACGGGGTGGTCTGGTCTGCAGTGGTCCCAGAGCAGGTTCGGTTAATGGAACAGAAAGTTCACTCCCTGTTGGTAAAGGAGGCCATAGAACGTGTTCCTCCACCAGTCAGGGAGTTCGGGTTCTACAGCCGGTACTTCATAGTTCCCAAGAAGGATGGGGGGTTGCGTCCAATTTTAGACCAGCGGCACTTGAATCATTCTCTGAGGAGATTCAGATTCAAGATGCTCACAATTCCTACCATCGTGAGTCAGATCAGATCTGAGGACTGGTTTGTTGCGATGGATCTAAAGGACGCATACTTTGACATATCCATCCTTCCATGTTACAGGAAGTTTCTGAGGTTCGCTTTTGGGGGCGAAGTGTTTCAATATCGGGTTCTTCCGTTCGGCCTATCTTCTAACCCCTCGCATGTTCACCAAGTGCATGGATGCAGCTCTGACTCCACAGAGACTCCAGGGCATCCGTGTACTGAACTACATCGATGACTGGCTTATATTGGCCCAGTCGCGAGAAATGGCAGTTCGGCATCGAGATGTCGTCCTTGGCCACATTCAGAGCTTGGGGTTAAGACTCAACACGAAAAAGAGCGTGTTGACGCCTTCCCAGAGGACCACATCCACAAATGTCTCCCGCACGGATTGAGTCCATACGGGCGATGGTCTCCAGCATGAAGCTAGGCGGCAACATCAGTCTTTGTCTAGTCACTGTTATGTTATGTTGAAGTTTTTCACTGTCTTTCTGTTTGTTCCAAAGTATTATTAAAGTTTAAGTTTGTATTTTGATCATTGGAGTCTTCAGCCTGTTCCTGTGCACACCATACTGTTACAGACAGAAAGACTAGACTAAAACTAAAATTAAAACAGGCCACCAAAAACAACACTAGTCACATTAAAGATAATGAGGCTCCGCTGGAGAAACTGTACCTCTCGCTGTTTTCATACGGATTACATAAACAGAGAATATTAGTTTTTTTAATATAAATGACTTAATTTAAAAGTAGACATTCTTTATAAAGAGATATCTGTCGTGTCTGTGTAGTAAGTTTTCTCTGAGTTCTAAGTTCATTTTCAGACACATTTCAGAGTGGACATCACAGGGAGACAGACAGGAAAACGCGCATCCTGTTTGTTTTCTTTATTTAGCGAAAAGCACAACATTTAGTTTTTATTTTGAGTGTACATAAATAAAAGTAGACACTTTAAGCTTTGTAAAGACATATCGTTCAGAAATTTTAAGTTGTTTTACACTATCATGAGGAAAAATCCATCAAAAAGCGTGGGTGCGTTCTTCGGGTTCAGAGGGTTAAAGGCCTGAAAATAACCTAAATATAAAACGGAATGTCTGATCATGTTTTGATTCAAATTTGAGGATGATACTCTCAAAATTGTAGCTTCTGTAAATTTTTATGACAAGTCTAGGCATCCTTTCAAAAAGGCCATTTATTTCAGAAGATTTTTAATTGTAAAGAGTATTTTTCATTCAAATAAATCTGCAATAAACTGATAATTATAATGGATATACAGTTGCTGAAAAACTAAAGCAACTACTTACAGAATATACAAAGTGTAAAAAAACGAATTTAGTTGACAAGAAGTGTCAGTCATAGAGTCTGCACACACCACTGCGGTGTGTGCGTAAACTGGCAGGCGCGCGCCGGTGTCAGTGGGAACTTGAGTACTAGAAGTATTTACCAAGGCTGCATACGTACACTGCGCAAGATGACGCCTTTTGATTGGTTACTATGTCCATCCATCAAAACTTTGCTGGCAAGGCATTGGCTAGGCATTGACTGGCTTTAACCATGGGTGCAATGATTGACACCTCGGGAGCCTGTAATGGTCTTCCTGCATATATCGAGTCACCAGAAAGCCTGTGATTGAAGCAGAAAGACCTGGGAGGGTTGTATTATGCGGAAGAGTCTAAGCTTGCAGGGGAGATCGTCAGAATGCTGATTAGAATCGATATTTCATTGAAAATGGACATGATTATCTAACTCAAAACGCTCATACAAACAAAGGAGGATTTTTAGTTTTTTCCCCTATTTTTTCATTGTTTTGGATTAAAAAGTGCATTTTGAAAAGTGCATTTTGGACCCTATTATTCCAGGATTATTCCTCACGCTCAAAATGCTCATACAAACAAAGGAGGATTTTTAGTTTTTTCCCCTATTTTTTCATTGTTTTGGATTAAAAAGTGCATTTTGAAAAGTGCATTTTGGACCCTATTATTCCAGGATTATTCCTCACCGCGTCTCAAAACGACGTAAAGTACATGCACGAATCTTGATGTGTTTATTTGAGTTTATGTAGGTGTTGACTCTGTTCTCATGGATCACGTCAGTATTTGACTTTCAAAAGAATGCGCGCTCCGTGGGCGTGGCCGCATTAACACTAATGAAGAGGCTCGCAAACGACTGACATCTCTCTCTTTTCAAACAGATTACATAAACACGATTTGATTTACATTATTTAAAACCTGACATTTCAACATTTCTTTAGACATGTCTCATGTTTGTGTGACAAGTATTAACTAAGTTACAGTTCATTTTCTAAAGAGAATCAGAAAAGACTTCATGAGAGGCTGCAGATTGCGCATTAAGTTTGTTTTCTTTATTTTACAAATAGCACAACATTTAGTTTTTATTGTGAGTATACACAAATAAAAGTAGAAACTTAACAGATTATAATGATGTATAACACTTGCCTGTTTAACCAAAATCGACAGAGTATTTTGAGTCTCTTTCGCACTGATAAGAAAAGAAAACGAGCCCCCGACTTCAGAGAGTTAAGCATTAGCCTTGAGTTAATGCTGTGACAGTCCTTGAGTAGTAGGCCTATCCGATGCCTCATTGATAGTCTGGTTATGTATAACTCCTCTTGGTTTATAGGTTGTGATGTTGATACATTGGCTTGTAGGGCTATGTGGGAGTATTCCAAGCCTGTGGGTTCCATGTGGATGCTTGAAGCTAGATTCACTATTGAGTTGCTGGCCCTTTATGGGCCTCTTCAACAGAAGTCTTTAGGTTGAGCTAGGGGGCTAGCTTTTAGTAACCTGGTTCCCTATAGCTTTGCAGTCTAAAATCATGTTGTAGGCCCTTTTGGAGCCTCCTTGGGAACTAACACTTAAAACTTGGTTAATACTTACCTTCAGTTAAGTCTAGTCCGTACTCCCCTCATTTTAGAGGGCCGTTCTGCAAAGTACTGCTTTCTGGGGCTGGTCTAAAGGTTGAGGGCTTTCTCAGTGCTTTTTTACAATAAAGTTGGAGGTATTCCCCTTTCTAGGGTCGTATGTAGAGTACCCAGCCTCCACATTGCTTTGGCACTCTGTAAATCCTGGGGAAACCCCTTCAGGATGAGCATTGTAACTCCCCTTGGTTGCGAGGGTTGGTCAAGTCAAGTCAACTTTATTTATATAGCGCTTTTTACAATGCAGATTGTTTCAAAGCAGCTTCACAGTGTTAAACGAAAATATTGCAACCGAATTTGATTCGGCAGTACAGCCGCTCTGGAGAAAACGGTGATGTCATCCAGCTCATTTCAATTATCATATATATTCAAGTAATGTAGTTGACATAGTTTATTTAGTTTAGCAATTAAATTTATTTGGATATTTATTTGAAAATGTTGTGTCCCCAACTGAGCAAGCCACTATACTGAGTCGTGCTCCCCAGGATGCCCGTTTCCTTGTTGTGAGACTCCGTTTTAAGAAACAGACAGGTTGTTGGCTAGTTAGCCTCCCTGGTGGCTTTGGGGGTTGATGTGTGTCCCCCTAATAGTGACTGGCCAGGGCCTTTTGACCCATGGCCGTATTCCCTTAAAGGAACCTCTTTCCAAAGAGAGAATTAAGATTTTGGTTCCAAGCCTTTCTGTTTACTCTGCAAAGATACTTTTTCATTGAGCCTTATAGCTCGGGCAGTGGCCATAGGGAGTAATGTCACTGACAGCCTAGTGTGTGAGAGGGGGAGTGGCTCTGGTACTTCAGTTTAAACTGCTAACAGTGTACAAATGCATAAACATTATTGGAAGCACACTAGCCAGATGGGATTTAAACTGGCTGAAGTCGGCTGAAGACCCAAGTTTGGTTTGAAGACATAATACACAAGCACAATGTTCTCTCACCATTCTACCATGTTCGCCGTGGTCTTGCAGCTGTCAGAGCAGAAACTAAAGCTGCTGCTCTACATGCTTTCAATAGTCTCTGGTCGCGTTCATACATAAATTACGTGAGCTTATTTTGTCCATTAGATCAAGAGATTCGAAAAGGCCCATATATTTACCCACCTATAGACCCTCCCCTTGAAAAAATCTGGACAGAAGTGGTTGAAAGTGGACAAAAGAGACGGATTTAAACACCAGGTGTAAACGGGTATGTGTCTCCCTCGTCTACTTGATCAGATCAACCAAAACGCATCGTAATACCAGGTGTAAGCAGGGCCATAGTTAGTAGAATGTCTAAAGTGGACTATGTAAATATAGAGTGTATGGGAATTACAATTAAAAGGAGCAAGAGGATCCAGCCTCAACTGACTTAGGATACAGAAACATTAGTACTTCTAGTCATATGGATAATCGGTTGACATCATTTCTAAATGTTCTGATAGGTAACAGTACAGATAACTTGGACCCACTTTATATTAGTTGGCCTTAACTACTATGTACTAACATTTTAATTAATCATTTGATACAATGCACTTATTGTGTACATACATCTTTTTACATTTTTAAATCTAGCTGCATGTAATTACATCTGTAATTAATTTCTGTAATTACATTTATAATTACACGGTTGACACTTCCCTTACACCTAACCCTACCCTTAAACTTACCCATACCACCACACCTGTCCCTAACTTTACCTGTAT
Source organism: Rhinogobio ventralis (assembly GCA_039654625.1). Classification (NCBI taxonomy): domain Eukaryota; kingdom Metazoa; phylum Chordata; class Actinopteri; order Cypriniformes; family Gobionidae; genus Rhinogobio; species Rhinogobio ventralis. The sequence continues at coordinate 23,874,705 of CM077206.1, read as the reverse complement.
CCCACTTCAATATCAGCAAGTGTTTTGCAATACAATATGAACACAATAAGTACATTGTACTTATTTTTTTGATGCAAGTACATAGTAGTTAAAGGCACCCAATATAAAGTGGGGCCGATAACTTTAGCAACATCTGAACATGGTATTCTGTTCTTCACACAAATTATGTTATTTAAATACATGAATGAAATTAAAGAGTTACCTGTCACAGAGTCAGCCACACCCTCAGCACCAGATCTCTCTTTACTCCACCCACTCGTTCCAAATCACTGATCAGTTCAAAGTTCTGATCAGCAGCACTTGCATTTACTCACCCATACACTATATAGCAGTCACATACCAGTTCACCTTTGTCTGGTCTTGTCGTTCCACAATGAACAACTTTCCTGACTACCTGCCTCTGAGACACTTACCTGTGCAATCCTCTTCCCAAACTCTTCTTCAGTCTTCTTCTGTCATCTTTGGTCATCCAGTCCTCCATTCAGCAGGCATCTCCATCTACAACAGATAAGAACTGTCATTCACCGTCAGCATCTCAACATTCATCATTCTATTCAGTAACTCACCTGCTTACATCACTTGTTTTCTGCAAATAAACATTTTTAAAAACCCGTAAAACTGATTTTACCTGTGTTTGTGTTCTTCTGTTGCGTGACAGAAGACCAGACCAACATGCAACAAGAACCAGGTTTGACACCAGCAACCCACAACCGGATCCATTTGCCAAATTAATTCAAGCACTCCGACATGGGTACTCTGCCAGTCCCATGGCCCAACTAGCAACCTACTCTGGTGAGCTGGAGGAATGTTACAATGCTCTCTGTTCTTTGAAATGCTGCCGCAGCTGTTTCACAGTGATCGAGCAAAGATCGCTTGCATCAATTTTCTGCTGACAGGTCTTGCTTTGCAGTGTTCCAGATCCATATGCAGGGCTCTAGAGTGCGACCAATTTATAAAATAAAAATGTTCCTAGGTCGCACCGGTGTACCTAACGTCCTCGCATCCGCTGCCTCTCAACGAACAAAGCGTTTGTTCTCCTTTGACGGAATTCACACGCATGGTTGGATCATATCGTTGTCTAAACCAATCAGAGACAGAGATGGGGCGGGTCTTTGCCTCTGATTGGCTGTGGTCCAGATATTCCTGTAGGCCTACACTGCTCCATGTTGTGTGTGATTGAAATTGTGACCTGAGCACCAGAGAATCAGTTACAGCAATCAGCATCAGCAAAATAAACGCAAAAAAACAGACAATAAAAAGAAATAGATCCATAAAGCATCTTTACACAGTCGAGTTAAGGCTGATGTCTGATGGCTCTGTGTCTGCTCAAAATCCTGTGTAAAGACGCAATGCCGCATAAAAGCAGATTTAAAATATGCCGGGTCTGACCCACCTCAGCCCCTAGTATCAAAGGCGACGCTGAAACGGTTTGTGAGTCCATTTCACTGAAGGTGGGGGGTGGGGGGTGAACGTGAACTTGTGCCGCCCTAAACTACCTCCTTGTCATGACAACCGCCAGTCAGTGTCAGCTCAGGCGGTGCGAGAATCAAGAAGCGGGAGGCAAAACGGGATTAACTCCATATGTTTTAGGCAAATTAAAATAATGTCTACCATTAAAGTAAAAGAGTCCTGTGCTCACATCATCAAGCAAGCATCATCAAGTTTGTAATCTTACTTTGAAGAGACTGGCAGATCGCGCTGCAACATTTCCCTCAGATACGGTAAATGCTTAACCCAGTCGGCGTCACTGTGATTGTGCATTGTTATATTATATTCCAAAAATAATCTATTTGAGAACGATATTTGCTGATATATCTACTGTCCTACCTGAAAAGCTAACATTAGTATCATTGTTAATTTGTTGCGCCTGCTGCAAAGTGACTTCTGGCTCTTTGGAAAAACTTTCGACCACTTTTAATCCTGCTGTGATCTACCCATAATAATTCATAATTTAATTATATTTTTTTCCAGCTGGCACAATTTTATTAAGAAATTAACAACTATAGGCCACCATAGCCTATCAGTAACGTTACCACATAATTATGACAATCATCAAAGCGTGATGGCGTTATATAGCAGGCAGAGGAAATTAAAAATTCCCTATTTTTATTTATTACGAGTTCTATTTCATATATTTTACATAATATATGAGAATGTATACGGAGAGTGATAAAAAGGTGACCTTGAAATTGTGTGACGTGAGCCGGGGAAAAATGTGGGTGCACTTAAATTTTGTGCTGGTGCACCTAAATAAAAAAGTTAGGCGCACCACTGCAACCAAAGCAAAAAGTTAGTCTGGAGCCCTGATATGGGACGCAAACGGCCCGATCACCAACTCACTGATGGCATTCACCATGCATTTTATGGAAGCCTTCGGTCAAATCGCCAATTCCATTTCCATACATGATCAACTCTACCGGCTCCATCAAGTAAGATCTACCGTTAATGATTATGCTCTCCAGTTTTTCACTCTGGCTGCCAACAGTAGGTGGAATGAGATCGCCCTGATCACCACTTATCACCAAGACCTCAACCCCAACGTTCTGTCAACAGATGGCGATATATGACAACGTGATGCAGCTTTATACAATGTTCCATCAGGGTCTCTCAACATCTCACTGCCTGCACATGACTAAACCACGCTGCATCCTCCATCCGCTCTCCATCTGTTGCCCCTCCAGATATGCAGATTGACTCAGCCCATCTTTCAAATGCAGAAAGCACACAAAGAATCCACATAGAATTTTTTTACGTTTTTGAAAGGGAGTCACTTATGCTCACCAAGTCTGCATTTATTTAATCATACAGTAAAACAGTAATATTGAAAATATGATTACAATTTAAAATAATTGTTTTATAAAAATTAAAATAATACAACTACATTTTCAGCATCATTACTCCAGTCTTTAGTGTCACATGTTCCTTCCGAAACCATTCTAATATGCTGATTTGCTGCTCACAAAACATTAATTATTATGGTTATTACACAGGAATAAATTACACTTTAAAATATTTTCAAATAGAAATCAATTATTTGTCATTTGTAATATTTCACAATATTACTGTTTTTACAGTTAAAAAAAATTAAAAAAATACAGCCTTTATGAGCATGAGACTTTCCAAAAACATTAGTTTCCAAACTTTTGACAGGTATTGTACAACAAAAGCACATATTTGAGTATGTATATATCATAGCCTAATGCTCAAATAAAACGGAATATTCCGATAATTAGAATTTTGCAATTTAATATCAATAATAAGTTTTACAATATCAGACCATCAAATTAGCATGACTAATTTCCACTCCTACTTGATCTGACTCATGTTCTGCCCTATGAGATCACATTCTCAACCATTCATCCATATTATTTTTGTCTATAAAATGGCAAATACACTATCAGTTAATTTGCATTTGATGGTGGCAGTGGAGCTCAATCTTTGGAATGCTTCTCTTTCTTTACGCACTCCTGCTTTTACATCAGCTTCATACAAAGGCGGGAAACACTCTATGCCGACGGATGGGAGACCCTAATTATCCACTGATTTCCAAGAATGGAGACATAACAATTGGAGCACTTTTTCCTGTCCACACCACAGAGAAATTACCTTCATTTGAATTTACCAAAAAACCTCAGCCTCTATCATGCTCCAGGTTTGTTATTAGAGCAGAATATGCATTTTTTTTTAAATTAAAATTAAAATGGATGTTTAATTTAAAAATTAATTCAAAATTAATAGTGGATTATAAATCACACATTTGTTGTTTAACAGCAAATATCATAATATTATGATGTTTCAAGCATGAATACGTGAAATGAAAAAAGCTGAATGCAATGAATATAATTCCCTTCTCCACCTTGTCATTTTGGTAATTTAGTTACTATTTAGCCTACTTTTTAACATTTAATTTCACAGTGTGAATCTGAGAGATTTTCGACTGGCGCAAATCATGATCTTTGCCATTGAAGAAATTAACAGCAGTGAGAGTTTGCTCCCAAATGTTTCTATTGGTTATCGAATCTATGATACCTGTGGTTCAAGACTGTCTACCATGAGTGCAATTATGGGACTGATGAATAGTCAAGAGTGTGAAGCAGGAGACAGATGGAATGGACGGTCACCTATACATGCTATCATAGGAGATTCAGAGTCTTCTGCCACAGTGATTCTGTCCAGAACTACAGGACCTTTTAAAATTCCAGTGGTAAAGAGCAATAACATAAATGTTTGACAGTCAGTGAATACTATTGTACTATACTATTATACTATATACTGTTTTTCTGTGCTTTCTTTTTCAGATAAGTCACTCTGCTTCATGTGAATGCCTCAATAATAAAAAAGATTACCCTTCATTCTTCAGGACTACAGCTAGTGATTACCACCAGAGCACAGCACTTGCATACATAGTCAAGCATTTAGGCTGGTCCTGGGTGGGAGCTGTGAGCAGCGACAATGACTATGGAAACTATGGAATGGGCATATTTCTTAAAATGGCACAGGAAGAGGGGATTTGTGTGGAGTACTCTGTAAAATTCTACCGAACAGAGACAGAAAAACTCCAGAAAGTGGTACATATAATTAAAAAAAGCACAGCGAAAGTGATTGTTGCATTCGTTTCATTTCTTGAGATGGGCTTACTTATTGATCAGCTAAGTATTCAGAACATTACAGGCCTCCAAATGATTGGTGTCAAGTCATGGATAACTTCGGAGAATTACATCACTTCAAACAGTTTTCATGTGATGGGAGGATCACTGGGGTTTGCATTGAGAAAAATTCCTATTGAAGGGTTTTCAGATTATGTTATAAAATCATTCTGGGACACAGCCTTCCCATGCTTACAAATTGAGGGGAATTCTCCTCAATATGCATTAAGTTGCAGGATATATGAGAATCTACTTGTGCTGAAAAATTATAATAAAGATGTTGCTGAACACAGATATGCAAGCAATGTCTACAATGCAGTTTATGCAGTGGCTCATTCACTACACAGTTTGCTCAAGTGCAAAGAGCAAGAAGGTTGTGAGAAAGGCCTGTCATTACAACCACAGCAGGTAAAGATAAAACAGATGAATAGAAAGGGAGAAAAAGAGTACAATAATATGTATAAAGAACAATGTGTTAAAACAATAATAAAACAAAAAATTTTCATTAGGTGGTTGAGGCTCTGAAAAAAGTAAATTTCACAGCAAAATATGGAGATAATGTGTGGTTTGATAGCACTGGTTCCACAGTAGCTCAATATGAAGTTGTGAACTGGCAGCAGGACTCAGATGGATCATTCCAGTTTAAACCAGTGGGATACTATGACACTTCACTACCTCCTCACCAGCGCTTTGTGCTCAACACTGAAAACATAATCTGGGCTGGAGGAAAGCTGGAGGTAAATAACCTGTAAAACAGTGTTTGTTTAAATTGACACTGAATATTAAATACTAAAAAAAGTAAATACTTGTATTGACCTTGATGAAAGAAATAAAGATACTGAAAAATGAAAGATTACATAGGTACATTTATTATAAAAATAAAATATTGCCTATTCTGAAATCGCTGCAACTATTCAAAGTGCAACTACATTTTTCCCCCCCATGTAGAAGCCAAGGTCTGTGTGCAGTGAGAGCTGTCCTCCAGGCACTAGAAAGGCTGCACAGAAAGGAAGACCTGTCTGCTGTTATGACTGTATTCCATGTGCAGACGGAGAAATCAGTAATGAGACAGGTAATCTTCAGCCCATCTCACATTTTCAAAGAATAATGCTTCTTTTTGTGTTTTCCCTCTAACTTTGCAGTTTCTTAGCAAATAAGTTAAATTCAATACTTTTGTCTCTAACTAGTCGTCACAACTTCCTTCCCAGATTCAATTAACTGCAAGCAGTGTCCAGAAGAATACTGGTCTAATGCTGAGAAAAATGAATGTGTGTTAAAGGCTGTAGAGTTTCTGTCATTCACAGAAGTTATGGGTATAGTGCTAGTCTTTTTCTCACTGTTTGGAGTAGGATTAACTGCACTGATGGCCATCCTGTTCTACAGCAAAAAGGACACCCCCATAGTAAAAGCAAACAATTCAGAGCTGAGCTTCCTGCTTCTCTTCTCATTGACTCTGTGTTTCCTCTGTTCACTTACTTTCATTGGTCAGCCCACTGAGTGGTCCTGTATGTTGCGTCACACAGTGTTTGGGATCACCTTTGTCCTCTGTATCTCCTGTGTTTTGGGAAAAACAATAGTGGTGTTAATGGCCTTCAAGGCTACACTTCCAGGAAGCAATGTAATGAAATTGTTTGGGCCTTCACAACAACGACTCAGTGTTCTTGCCTTTACACTTATACAGGTTCTTATCTGTGTTATTTGGCTAACAATATCCCCTCCATTTCCCTACAAAAATATGAAATATTATAAGGAAAAGATCATTCTTGAGTGCAGCTTAGGTTCTACTATAGGATTCTGGGCTGTGCTGGGTTATATTGGCCTGCTGGCTGTGTTGTGCTTCATTCTGGCATTTCTGGCTCGTAGACTGCCTGATAACTTCAATGAAGCGAAATTCATCACATTCAGTATGATCATATTCTGTGCTGTTTGGATCACATTTATTCCAGCTTATGTCAGTTCTCCTGGAAAATTCACTGTAGCTGTGGAGATATTTGCAATTTTAGCCTCAAGCTTTGGTTTACTATTCTGCATATTTGCAACTAAATGTTATATTATCCTGTATAAGCCTGAACAAAATACAAAGCAACATGTCATGGGGAAAATACCACCTAAGTCCTAATGAGAATTAAACTATTCTTATGTTAGTGTAACTTGTTGTTGGTGGTGCTTTTTTTATAATATTTTGTAAAAGATTCATCAAATGTGTGAAATATTGATTATAAAAGTAAAAGATTTATAAAAGTAGTTTGTTTTGTTTAAAAAATTATATAAATATGCGAGTTGAAAAGGTGGGCCTTTTACCCCACACTCATGAAAAAAAAAGGCTCACCAGCATGAGGACAAAAGGCTTCCGGTATTGATACACATACTTTAGCTGATACTTGTTCAAAACAATCACTTCAGCAAAATGTGTACCTTGTTCGCTTTACATTGACAAATTAATTTAAATGTACTTTTATTTAATAAATACAATGTTATTAAATGTCCACTTTAAAAGTACAGAAAATCTGAACCTAAAATATTAAACTGTTTAATTAAAATGATTGAAAATACTGGCATAGTGAAACAGATGTTTAGAAAATTACTGCAGTGTGCTTTTTTGCCACTGAGTGGTTTAGAGGAAATAAACTAAGCAAACGTGTGTTTTATCACTTTTCATTTATTTGGCAGCATCATGCTGTGGGAATGTTTTTCAGCGGCAGGAACTGGGTAACGTCTCAGGTTACGCATGTAACCTATGTTCCCTGAGAACAGGGAAAGAGACACTACGTCCTAGAATGCTTTGGGGGAACGCCTCAGTGTGACAGGTGTCTGAAACTACTATCAAATCACAGCAATCCTATTGGCCAGCGACAACCCATGCTGTCATCAACGAGCGTCCCGGAAGTATATAAAGGGGCCATGCAAACATGACATTCACCTTATCCTCTGAAGGGACTGTTTGGCAGGCAGGCCCCGAGGCATGGAAAAAAGACGCAGTGTCTCGTGCTCTCAGGGAACATAGGTTACATACGTAACCCAAGACGGTCCCTTTCAAAGGGAACTCATACTGCGTCCTACAACGCTTTGGGGAATGATACGTCGCCATGCTAAGGGGAGTGCATGCCCATTGGCAGTGACAACTGTCAGAACAAGCAAATTCAACTGAAATACCAAACCACTCTCCCTCAGGTCACACTGGGCTGTCAGTGACAGCATTCCCTACGGTCATAGCCCAAGCTATAAACCTCAAGAGGAAACCTTCATACACTTAACATGAAGTCCTACCCAGACCGCTCAAAGGCCTGGAACCAACCACTTCAACAGAAGGGGTCCCTTTAAGGGAATGTGTTTAGGGAACCCAAGGGAGCCCCAGCCAATCACTACTCGGGGAACATATTCACCCGAGTGCCACCAGGGAGGCCTGACCTGGTGTCACTTACATTGCACACTTCAGTCTGGCCAACAACCTGTCTGTTCAGAAACAAAGCCTCTGGCCTCTAGGTAAGGCATCCAGACAAAGGGACTGCGAAACTGGCAGTAACCAACTCAGACCGGATCTCAGAGAAGGGTATCCTGGAGAGTAGTATTCAGCATAGCACTTTACAACCTTTGCTAGCAAGGGGAGTCTATCTAGATCTACAAAGCACTTATCTTTTAAGGCACTAAGGAGGCCGGACAGGCCTACGGACTGATCTAACTGGGAGGCCTCACGAGAGGCCTGCGACCATCTGACCAGATTTAGGAGGCTAAGTGCTCATGTCGACCCTCAGTGAGGGGAGCACATCGCCTACCTGGTAGGCAAACCAGGCTGTAGGCTAGAAATAAAGAGGTTCCCTTCTGGAGGGAACCAGTAGCAGAGAAGTGATCACTTTTGTCATGTCGTGTGAACTCACCTTCAGGTGCTGCCTGCTAAGGCCAGATCAACTGATAGCCAGCATCCACTAGCTGCCAGAGTCATGCTAGCTGTTTAGTGCCCAATCTCGGGAACTCGCCTTCAGGGAGGCCTGGTGAGGCATACTATCTGATAAAAATTCATGCTAACTGTCAGAGTAACCAAACTCTGGAACTCGCCTTCAGGTGCTGCCTGCTAAGGCCAGATCAAATGATAGCAAGCATCCACTAACTGCCAGAGTCATGCTAGCTGTTTAGTGCCTACTACCTGATAACAATTCATGCTAACTGCCAGAGTATTCAAACTCGGAAACTTGCCTTCAGGGAGGCCTGGTGGGGCCTACTACCTGATAGCAAGTTACAAGCGTTGTGAAACGCTAACGTGTTGTGATGTCAAATAGCAATGTCAAATTTAACAGGATAGGCAATATTAAACAATATATGGTGATGGGTAAGTTATATTTAGCAGTATAAACAACAAAGAAAAGATATCAAATAGATTCAAAAGCAAAGCTGTACAGAGCTGCAAACACTGCAGCAAGGCAGACAGGAGCAATTGATCAGGAGCAAACGATCAGGCAGGAGCAATTTCTCAAGCGCCTTCAATATAATCCAGCCTCGTTTGCTGTGTGAGAAGATGAGGAGAATGCAGGTGGATTCATCACTGGTCCTATGGTCCATGGACTATCTATCATGCAGACCACAGTATGTGCGTCTGCAGAATAATGTCTCTAATACCATCATAAGTGATATGGGGGCACCACAATGAACCGTCCTGGCTGGCTCCATTCCTGTTTACCATCTATACGGCTGACTTCCAGTACAATACTGGCAGTTGCTTCCTCCAGAAATTTTCAGATGATTCAGCAGTTGTTGGCTTACTTAAGGGAGGTGAGGAGAAAGAGTACAAGAGAACAATTAAGGACTTTGTGGCTTGGAGCAATCTCAACCATCTCCCCCTTAACATCTTGAAAACCAAGGAGATAGTTGGATTTTAGGAGGAAGAGGACGCAGTCAATTCTGATTACCATCCAGGGTATGGAAGTGGAGATGGTCTCTAGCCATAGATATCTTGGTGTGCAACTTGACAACAAGCTGGACTGGAGGAGCCACATGGAGAAGGTGTGCAAGAAGTGTCAAAGCTGACTTTATTTTTTAAGGAGACTGAGGTCTTTCAATATCTGCCGTCCCCTACTATGCACTGTCTATCAGACAGTGGTGGCCAGTGCTCTGTTCTTTGCCGTGGTGTGTTGGGGAGAGGGTGCCCGTACGGGAGATCGAAACAGTGTCGACAAACTGATTAAGAAGGCTGGCTCCGTTGCAGGGACTGAATTTGATACGGTCCAGCTGGTGGCAGAGTGAAGAATACTCTCCAAGCTGAGATCGATAATGGCCAACTCCTCACATCCCCTACATGCTTTTGGGATGCTTAACAACAGCACCTTCAGTCATAGACTGATTGCACCAGTGCAAGTCTGTGAATATGGCAAGACTTATTATTGGAACTGCATATATAGGTGTATTTATGTGTATGTTAATGCGCATTTGTTTTTTTAAATCATATTCATGTCCATTTTTAGGTACTAATTTATTTTAAATTTTTGTACTGTAAATCGTAAAAGACTTGAGAGTGGTGCTGTGTTCTGTTGTGTGTTGAAGCTGCCATGACAAATTTAATTTCCTGTAAAGGATCAATAAAGTATCAACAAGATCCACAACAAGATATGCAAAAAACATTTCCATTCCACCATACTTCAACATGTCACTTCAACTTTTTATTTATTTATTTATTACAAGTTTTACTTTATACTTTATACTGCCAGCTGCAGCTTTAAACACTCGCCGCCCAGAGCCAGGCTTGGGAAGCCATTCCTGGCCAGTCAAAATGGGTTTTAGAGACAATGAAATGAAGTTCAAGGGGCTTTAAGGGGGTGGCTTACCAAACTACAGTCCTACCATTCAGACTGTCTCCAGCTCCACGCACTTTTACAAAATGCGTGGATGCAGCTCCTCTCCCCCTTAAGGCGAAAGGGAGTTTGCATCCTGAATTACCTTGGTGCTTGGTTGCTCTTAGCCCAATCAAACAAGGAACTGTGTTCACACAGTTCTCTGCTCCTCAGCCATCTAGAGAGTTTGGGGTTCAGGATCAACTTGAGCAAGAGCTTGCTGTCCCCCAGCCAATGCATTTTGTTCAGGTATTCCACATTCTGTCCACATTCTCTGGAACACTCCCTGAAAATTCAGAAGTTAGCAATAACATTCAGACTGGGAATCAACCTCCCCTTGAAAACATTACAGAAACTACTTAGCCTCATGGCAGCAGCTTCCTCAGTAGTTCCCTTATTACACATGCGGCCACTACAATGATGGTTGAAGGCCTGCGTCCAACCACAAGCATAGAGCGAGGGCTGCATCATTCTCAGGGTGATCCACGGCTGTACCAGAGCCCTGGCCCCCTGGAAATCTTCCCATCTCTATCAGATGGGAGTGGAACTGGACTCCGTTTCCAAAAGGAAAGTGGCCATGATAGACAACTCCAAGACTGGTTGGTGCACCCTGTGAGATGGCAGGCCAGTCTTTGGCTCCTGGATGGAGCTGATATCGGGCTGACATATCAACTGCCTGAAAATGATGGCAGTGATTCTGGCCTTCAAGGAATTCCAGCCAGAACTGGAATGTCCTGGTCCGGTTCGACAACATGACAGTGGTAGCCTATTTAAACGACCAAGGGGGTCTCAGGTCCCGTCTGTTGAACAGATTGGCGAACAGGACAATCTCCAAGAATAAGAAGTATTATTTATTTAGTGCCTTTCCATAGCTCAAGGTCGCATTACATAGTGTTAGGCAGTACATTTGCACACCCACATACACAATACAAGCACAGGTCCTACATAGCCACATTATTCAAAATACAAATTAAATTTGAGATATTACAGATATTTCACAATCTGCTCAGTTACTGGGATTTTCACGCACAACCATTTCTAGAGTTTACAAAGAATGGTGTGAAAAGGGAAAAACATCCAGTATGCGGCAGTCCTGTGGGCGAAAATGCCTTGTTGATGCTAGAGGTCAGAGGAGAATGGGCCGACTGATTCAAGCTGATAGAAGAGCAACCGAGGCATGCAGCAAAGCATTTGTGAAGCCACAACCTTGAGGCGGATGGGCTACAACAGCAGAAGACCCCACCGGGTACCACTCATCTCCACTACAAATAGGAAAAAGAGGCTACAATTTGCACGAGCTCACCAAAATTGGACAGTTGAAGACTGGAAAAATGTTGCCTGGTCTGATGAGTCTCGATTTCTGTTGAGACATTCAGATGGTAGAGTCAGAATTTGGCGTAAACAGAATGAGAACATGGATCCATCATGCCTTGTTACCACTGTGCTGGCTGGTGGTGGTGGTGTAATGGTGTGGGGGATGTTTTCTTGGCACACTTTAGGCCCCTTAGTGCCAATTGGGCATCGTTTAAATGTCACGGCCTACCTGAGCATTGTTTCTGACCATGTCCATCCCTTTATGACCACCATGTACCCATCCTATGATGGCTACTTCCAGCAGGATAATGCACCATGTCACAAAGCTCGAATCATTTCAAATTGGTTTCTTGAACATGACAATGAGTTCACTGTACTAAAATGGCCCCCACAGTCACCAGATCTCAACCCAATAGAGCATCTTTGGGATGTGGTGGAACGGGAGCTTCGTGCCCTGGATGTGCATCCCACAAATCTCCATCAACTGCAAGATGCTATCCTATCAATATGGGCCAACATTTCTAAAGAATGCTTTTAGCACCTTGTTGAATCAATGCCACGTAGAATTAAGGCAGTTCTGAAGGCGAAAGGGGGTCAAACACAGTATTAGTATGGTGTTCTTAATAATCCTTTAGGTGAGTGTATATACAGAAGTTTATATATGGATAAACAGAAGTGGACCAAGAACTGAACCCTAAGGAACACCCTGTGAAAGCGGAGCAGAAGCAGATGTAGGCCCTTGTATGGTGATATAATATTTTCTGTCACATATGTAGGAGATGAGCCAGGAAAGAGCAGAACCAGTGATACCAATATCAGAAAGACGAGAAATTCGTATTTCATGGCAGACTGTGTCGAATACAGAGCTTAGATCCAGAAGAATCAAGATGTTTATTAACCCTGAATCCATAGCCAGAAGAATATCATTAGCCACACAAAGAGCAGCAGTTTCAGTACTATGTGACGAGCGAAATCCTGATGGAAAAGGTTAAAAAAGGCCATTAGCATTTAAGTAAGATCTCAATTGTGAAGCCACAACTTTTTCAAGGATTTTATTTAAGAATGGTAAATTTGGCCTATACTTTGGAATTATTAATAGTAGAAGAGAAATATGAGGATCTTGCAGCATTGAGGGCTATACCGTAGTTGAGCAAGTGTTCCTTCACAGCCAAAGAGTGCACAATGAGTCCAGTTTTCCTGTACAGTCTTTCCAAGCGATGACCCATAGCTTTCATCACTCGGAGTTCCGGAGTGAACCAGGGTGGAACCAGTCTAGTTTTAATAGGAGCATGTTTCTCAAGTATTTGGGAAATGGTATTATTATAGATGCTGCAGATTTCTGATGGACAGTTAGATGATAAACAATCTGACAAGTGAGAAGCCCTTAGTGAATTTTACAATAAGTGAGCATTTTTTTTTACAGGCGATATAGATGCTGGAAAACTAAAACTGAAGTTTACGAGTTTGTGATCCGAAAAAGCAAAATCAGTTCCACTAACAAGAATATTATATAAGCCAGATGTACATATAAGATCCAATGTATGACCCTTGGAGTGAGTAGCAAAATTTACATGTTGAGCTAAATTGAAACACTCCAGAACAGACATTAGTTCGTTGTATGAGTTTTCATGTAAAATGTAGAAAAATTACAGATAAATAACTAGCACAGACAAGAGTAAATAACTCACTAATCTCAGAGAAAAAATCTGAATGAAATTTTGGAGGTCAATAAATTAGGATTACAGGCATTAATGTTTTGCTGGTCATTTTCAACGCAAGGTATTCAAAAGATGCAACGTCATGGAACTCAATCTTAGATATTTTGATACTTTCACGACAAACTACAGCTAACCCTCCACCTCTACGATGGAGACGAGGTTGAGAGAAATAGATGTACCCAGGTGGTGTTAAGAGGTTTAAGTTAAAGAAGTCCTTGGGCATGTCCAGGTTTGCATCAGTGATAATGTCATTTAGCACTTATGCCTTATCAGTTAAAGAGCGAGTGTTCAATAGCGCACATTGCATATCTGAAGAAGCAAGTTTGCAGTTTCCAAGGACGGGATCAAAGCGTACTGGTCTCAAATTCTCAAAGTTGATTACGCAGTTTTCCTGTTGTGTTATACCAGAAGCACAGGTGTTAGTGCAGATAACTGGAATACTATTTGAAGATGAACAGTGATACATCCGAAGTTTCTTCCGCGAACGATGTATATAGCGGGGTCTGCGTAAAATTCCAAGTTGTTCACACCATGTATAGGTGTCCTGAGCCAAGCTGAGAGATCCCTTTAAATTTCTAAGTTGAGCCGAAGAAAATTTTAGAGCCATCTCGGGAGAAGTCACTTTATTAACATCAGCCAAAAACAGTACAAAAAGACCAACGAACAAAACCGGCAAGTGGTTTCGCGTCGACATGACAAAACCAATGGGACCCACACGACAACTTATCGGTTTAAACTACGTTAGCCAGAACCGTACTGAATCCACCATCCACAACAATCCACAGAAGGGAAGGCTACCCGACCATACCAAGGATTGACACCACAAAATGATAAAGAGAGTGGAGACTCACTGTATCAGATGTCGAGAAGGATATGGATCGGATGGAGACAGCTTGCAGCCGATCAGTGTGAAAGGATCACAAAAAGGCCAGGTTAGTCATCCAAAGTTTACTGAGTGAAGAGAGTAGTCCAGAAAAATAATCCAATGAATCCCGGTATGCCAAAAACATATCCAAAAACAAACAGACAGGTACCAACGTGAAGCGGCAGCGCAAACGCGGAGGCTAAATCCGCCTTGCCCCAACACAGCCCTGTTCTGGGACCTGTCCATTGTCCTGAGGACTCAACTAGCAGATGCCACACCCACTTTGCCTGGTTCAGGCCCTTAGGATGTACATTGAGTGCTCTAGCTAATTCAGGCTAACGGAGCAGCTGTTTGTGTGCTTCAAAGGCCGCTCTAAAGGGCTGCCAGTCACAAAGCAGAGACTGTCCCACTGGATAGTTGCAATGCTCTATTGGGGTGAGGGCCCATTCCACCAGGGGAATGGCCTCCTTTTAGGCTTGGTCTAGTGGAATATCCATCCCTGACATCTGGCCTTTAAAATGTTTTATTTGGAAGCAATAAGCTATTTTCTATCCTGTTTTTTACCCTTTTTCGAACACTGTTTTGATGGGCGTTTCACATTCAAGACTTGTAAGTAAACACCCACTGCTGTGATTGGGTAACAGTTTTGCACATTAAAATAATTAGCAACGTCTCTGCCATTACACGTGTAGAATTGTTTTAAAAACTACCGATGTTGAAAAATATTTCCTCACATAGTTTAAGCATTTGACAACAATGTGAAACATTTATGCGTATTACATATGCTTTATAAGTCTTGGTTGTGGCAAGTAAATGTTACCACACATCACACATACATGGTAAGAGGGAAAATGAGAGAATGAAAACCGGGTCAGAACAAAGGGATGAAACTATGGAAACACCTGGGAGAAGCCATCAGTGACTAAAAGCTCCTTTGTCTGAACAAAAGGGTTTAAAGTTTTACTAACTACACCGCGTTTTGAATATCGTACGTTACTTGCATTTAGCCTGCGCTGTTGACGAACGTTTGATGTACAATCACAGAAGAAAGCCTTGATAGTTTGGTCCGATGGTGTTGATATCTTCTGCGTTGACTGTAGAAGATATGATGAACTTGCATGGTTGTTTAGACTCCATCGAGGTTGAGAAAGTTCACATGGCTTGAGGTGTTAGGCCTGCTGGCCCACCAGCCATGTGGTGGCATTGGATTTCCTGTCCCACACACGCACATGGCTTGAGGTGTGTGTAGGCCTTATTAGCCTGGCCTATATGGCCTGGCTCAGAGCCAGCCAAGATGACGTGTCGGTTCAGCCAGAGAGATAGAGTGGGCGGATCTGTGCGTCACTCTTAAAAGTCTTTGAGAAGTCCCACCCTCTATGGCCGAGTTAACCAATGGTACTGTTGGGATTTCCCAGTGGGAAATTCCTCTGTGGGAGATTTTATGGCTTTTGTTTCAAGCATGATTCAATGGGTCTGTGCCCATTTATACTCCATTTAATACTAATTAATACAACAAACACACACTGCATCCTATGAGGAAGGGACATACATGAAAGTGTAAGTCATGAAACAAGCACTAATTTGATAGGAGATATACACTCACCTAAAGGATTATTAGGAACACCATACTAATACTGTGTTTGACCCCCTTTCGCCTTCAGAACTGCCTTAATTCTACGTGGCATTGATTCAACAAGGTGCTGAAAGCATTCTTTAGAAATGTTGGCCCATATTGATAGGATAGCATCTTGCAGTTGATGGAGATTTGTGGGATGCACATCCAGGGCACGAAGCTCCCGTTCCACCACATCCCAAAGATGCTCTATTGGGTTGAGATCTGGTGACTGTGGGGGCCATTTTAGTACAGTGAACTCATTGTCATGTTCAAGAAACCAATTTGAAATGATTCGAGCTTTGTGACATGGTGCATTATCCTGCTGGAAGTAGCCATCAGAGGATGGGTACATGGTGGTCATAAAGGGATGGACATGGTCAGAAACAATGCTCAGGTAGGGCATCAAGGTAACAAGGCATTTTCGCCCACAAGACTGCCGCACACTGGATGTTTTTCCAGCACGACAAAGCATTTCAGAGACCCCCTCTCCGAACCATGAACAAATCATAAAAACTAATCCATGGAACCAAATGGCTGGAAAAGACGCCTCGTCTGCCTCATCTCAAACCTGTAAAGACCACAGGGGTAAGGACCCCTGTAAGGAACCCTCACACATGAAACCAAAGTGTTATCTGGAAGCAAAAGGTGCGCCCAAACATCAAACAGGGACACTTTGCCTTCCCCCTCCCTGTTGGTCGACACAGTCCAGAGACTCTCTGAATATCACACCAAAAGACCTCACAGGACTTAGACATGATTCTGTGCCAAAACCTCTGTATTCACATCAATAATGTGAATTAATCCATCAGACCGTGCCTTAAACATATACCAAGGTATTATGTGTATTTTCATGTAACCTGTGAAGTTTTTCTGTATGCTAGACATTTATCACATATGAATCTTTATTATCTTCTACTCCAATCATGGGAAACATAGGCTGTTTGATATCTGTGCGATGCATAAACGATTTCCATCGTTTTGATGCAAGGTAGATTTGTGTAAAATTCACCATAATCACACTATGAAAGTTGGTGTTTAACCAAACTCGCAAAGAATGCCAGCACGTGATAATGTGGACATTATGCTAATGATATACCAGCACAGCAGAGGTGGGCACGCCCAAACCAACAGCCGATTGGTTGGTGACACTTTCAAGGACAGACTTTGGAACACGCTTATAAACAAAGGACAAACAAGATGTCTTTGCTTTTAGCTTTTGCTTCGTGCTTATGCTGACTGCCATGGTTTTGCGGTGACTTCTGCTTTGGTTTGTGCTGGCCTTTT
The DNA here is from genome assembly GCA_039654625.1 of Rhinogobio ventralis. Classification (NCBI taxonomy): domain Eukaryota; kingdom Metazoa; phylum Chordata; class Actinopteri; order Cypriniformes; family Gobionidae; genus Rhinogobio; species Rhinogobio ventralis. The sequence continues at coordinate 23,857,444 of CM077206.1, read as the reverse complement.
CATCTCACTGCCTGCATGTTTCACTGCCCTTCGAGCTACCAAGAGCTCTTCACGAAACTCCGAAAAACTCTGTTTGAACCTTGCCGAAGAAGACTTCCTGGAGTCCGCGCAGCCGCTCACAGAGACTCAGAGAAACTCCCGTCACGTAGCAACCAGCTAACGCTATCCAGAATCCGGCACTACGAGGCTACCCTGCAAAACCAACTATCCATCCAATCACCAAGTGTCCCTCCGAACACAACAACTGACCGCCAGCCAAGCAACTCCATCCCGAGAGGAACCCATGCTCCTAGGAGCATCCAAACGCAAGAACATGACTCTCCATTTTGGCTGAACTGGTGATAATCATATTTAAGCGGACAAACTAAAGGAATAAGTTGATACGGTGTTAAACATTAATTCTAAATTATTTATATGTAATTCGGGTTTCTTTCATTGTAATTCAATTCCCCATTGAGTTATTTGATCCGAATCAATTCCTACACTGGATCATTCATTAAATATAATGAATAAATAATTGTGTCTGATTAGTCTCAGTCATTACATAATTCCCCCCTTTCGATCGTTGTTACCCCTCCTATGGGCAACACCGAGAGATAACGAAGGTGGAGAAAGATCAGACACACACCCGGCAGTGGTGGGCTCTGGTTGTTTGTGTCCCCTGGAGTGATGGTTGTTCCATGGCGGATAATGCAGACAGTAGCCAAGTTCAAGTCTCTGAGCTTGTGCAGCAGGTGTCGAGGCAGCAGGTGCCCTGGCAGTGTGTCACCTGTCAGTTTGTGTGGGGCAGGTGTCTGCTTAGTTTCAGGAAGTGGTTAGGGGTCTGTGTGGCCTGAAGAGGGTTTTTAGACCGACCTAGTGCTGCAGGGCAGCAGGTGGTTGTTAGCCTCCCAGTCGGGAGAAGTCTGAAGGATTAGAGTTTTGCTCTGCTCGTGGAAGGGGTGACGTGAGGTTGCCTGAGCTGTGTTGGGCAAGGAGTCGAAAGCTTGTCCTTCACAGTACTCCTCGGGTGAGTCCTGTTCAGGGAGCTATTTTGCTTGTGTCAGCAGCTCCTGTAACCCGATAGTTGTGTCCAGCTGTCCTTGTGCAGCCTCCGCTTGACACCTGTGTGAAAGGTTTGGAGGAGGATGTTGTCGTCGATGGTTGTGGGGCGTCCTGTGGTTTGCGCAGGTTGAGGGTGCTGTCTTATATGGCTTTGTCCAGTGGCTTGTCTGGTACCTGGGCAGTTGCCATAGTGACAGTTCTGCACTGGTCCTGTGCTTGCTCTGTCCAGCTGCTCTCATTGTTCAGCAGCTGTCTGATCTGTTTCAAGTCTTTTGATTCTGGTTTGAGCCTCAGTCTCTAGCTGGTCTGTGAGGTTTTGAGCATGTGTCTACTCCTCGCTGGTCTCTGTGATCTGCTGTGTGAGGTTGTTTAACCTTCTGTTTCAGATCCATGAGGTGGAAGCTAAGGAGGTGATACCCTTGATCACCTGTGTGGCTGCAACTCTGGCTTGGGTCATGTATTGCTAGTCCTCTTCTCACACTTGGCACACTTGTTGAGAGTAGGGTTAGAGTACAATACATGACCCTAAAGAGCTTGAAGCTAAAGGTTCAATGGGTCAGCTAGTGATATAGCATACAGCTTGATGTTTCTGTCATAGCTTGCTATGGAGATGTGTCTACCATGATTACTATCTTAGCTGTGGGTGCTATGATGCTAAGATTTGAGTGGTTCTGAGGATGTTTCTGAAAGGTGTAAGGCGAGATTTAATATATGACTTGAGATGGTTCTTATGGTCAAATTACTTCTCAGAATCTCCTAATGGCTCCCACAGGCTAGATCTCTTAACCCTCTGGAGTCGGCAATCACGCCGGCGTGATTTTTTTCTTATCAGTGCCAAAGAGACTCAAATAACTGTCAATTTTTATCATTCAGGCAAGTGTTATACATCATTACAATCTGTTAAGTTTCTTTTTTTTTTGTGTACAGTCACAATAAAAACAGATTGTTGTGCTTTTTGCAAAATAAAGAAAACAAACATGATGTGCGATCTGCAGCCTCTCTGTCAAAGACATTCATTCAGAAAGTCTTCAGAAAAGGAACTCTAACTAAGTAAATACTTGTCTCACAAACATGAGACATGTCTAAAGAAACATTGAAATGTCAGGTTTTAATGTAAATAAAGGGAAAACAAATGTTCTGTGTTTATGTAATCTGTTTGAAAAGAGAGATGTCAGTCGTTCGCGAGTGTCTCATTATCGTCTCATTATCCGCTAATGTTTTTTTGAGATTCAAATACTGACTGATCCGTGCAGAGCAGAGTCAACGCCTACATCAACTCAAATAAACACATCAAGTGTAGTGCTATACTTTAGCTACATCGCTTTGAGACGCGTTGAGGAATAATCCTGGAATAATTTACAGTGGGGCAAAAAAGTATTTAGTCAGCCACCAATTGTGCAAGTTCTCCCACTTAAAAAGATGAGAGAGGCCTGTAATTTTCATCATAGGTACACTTCAACTATGAGAGACAGAATGAGAAAAAAAAAATCCAGAAAATCACATTGTCTGATTTTTAAAGAATTTATTTGCAAATTATGGGGGAAAATAAGTATTTGGTCACCTACAAAAAAGCAAGATTTCTGGCTCTCACAGACCTGTAACAACTTCTTTAAGAGGCTCCTCTGTCCTCCACTCGTTACCTGTATTAATGGCTCCTGTTTGAACTCGTTATCAGTATAAAAGACACCTGTCCACAACCTCAAACAGTCAGACTCCAAACTCCACTATGGCCAAGACCAAAGAGCTGTCAAAGGACACCAGAAACAAAATTGTAGACCTGCACCAGGCTGGGAAGACTGAATCTGCAATAGGTAAGCAGCTTGGTGTGAAGAAATCAACTGTGGGAGCAATTATTAGAAAATGGAAGACATACAAGACCACTGATAATCTCCCTCGATCTGGGGCTCCACGCAAGAGCTCACCCCGTGGGGTCAAAATGATCACAAGAACAGTGAGCAAAAATCCCAGAACCACACGGGGGGACCTAGTGAGTGACCTGCAGAGAGCTGGGACCAAAGTAACAAAGGCTACCATCAGTAACACACTACGCTGCCAGGGACTCAAATCCTGCAGTGCCAGACGTGTCCCCCTGCAGTGCCAGACGTGTCCCCCTGCTTAAGCCAGTACATGTCCGGGCCCGTCTGAAGTTTGCTAGAGAGCATTTGGATGATCCAGAAGAGGATTGGGAGAATGTCATATGGTCAGATGAAACCAAAATAGAACTTTTTGGTAAAAACTCAACTTGTCGTGTTTGGAGGAAAAGAATGCTGAGTTACTGTGAAGCATGGGGGTGGAAACATCATGCTTTGGGGCTGTTTTTCTGCAAAGGGACCAGGACGACTGATCCGTGTAAAGGAAAGAATGAATGGGGCCATGTATCGTGAGATTTTGAGTAAAAACCTCCTTCCATCAGCAAGGGCATTGAAGATGAAACGTGGCTGGGTCTTTCAGCATGACAATGATCCCAAACACACCGCCCGGGCAATGAAGGAGTGGCTTCGTAAGAAGCATTTCAAGGTCCTGGAGTGGCCTAGCCAGACTCCAGATCTCAACCCCATAGAAAATCTTTGGAGAGAGTTGAAAATCCGTGTTGCCCAGTGACAGCCCCAAAACATCACTGCTCTAGAGGAGATCTGCATTGAGGAATGGGCCAAACTACCAGCAACAGTGTGTAAAAACCTTGTGGAGACTTACAGAAAGCATTTGACCTCTGTCATTGCCAACAAAAGGTATATAACAAAGTATTGAGATGAACTTTTGTTATTGACCAAATACTTATTTCCACCATAATTTGCAAATAAATTCTTTAAAAATCAGACAATGTGATTTTCTGGATTTTTTTTCTGACTCTCATAGTTGAAGTGTACCTATGATGAAAATTACAGGCCTCTCTCATCTTTTTAAGTGGGAGAACTTGCACAATTGGCGGCTGACTAAATACTTTTTTCCCCCCACTGTACCTGAAAAGCAGTTCATTTCTAAGAGCAACAGATTCAGCCGCTGATTGTGAGGTGAGTTTATTCTGTTAGTCTGTGAACATTAAACGCAAAAATACCGTTTAAATATGAATCGCAAGAATGTTTAGACAAGATTTCTTTGGCCTGTTTTGGACAGATTATGAAGTGTTTACTGTAAAATAGCCTAGTGTCACATCAATACAGCTTTTATTCGCAAATGTCTGCTCAAATGCTATAAATATAGTACCAGTAAAACGTATTTTGCTTCACATTGATGTTTAAATATTATAGCCTAATGGTATTTTTTAATTTAATATATGTTTATTTTGTGAAAAGTGAACAGCATGAGTAATAAAGGACACATCATTTGATGCGCAATATATCAGAAGACATGAAGTTTGTCATGTGAAAGTTTTATTTTGTAGAAGGCCTTGATTTAAAGTTAATTTCATTTTGTATAAATTGTATCTTAATTTTAATCAATGTTTTTAATATATTTGCTTCTTATTTAATAAGCATAGCAGACAATATCCATTGCGCTGGCATGATCATGCATTGCACGCGCGTCTCATAAATGAACCGAAACTCGAAAGGATATTTGAGTATTGTGTGTAACGGATAGTTTACAAAATCAAATGATTCAGAAAATGTTTGCCATTGAAATGACTGGGAAAAAGTGTCCCAATCAACCTGAATTCACCCTATACTCTTTGGATTCATAATTGCATTGTGTTGTTGTTTTAAATCCCAAATATTTTACTTATAACATTCATCATTACCATTTATTCAGTTATTTGTATTAACTGAATACTGAATTGTGTTTAGTGTCACAATATTACTGTTTTTTTAGCATGAGACTTCTTAAAAATAAATAAATAAAAAAAATAGTACACTGCCATTCTTAGAATTGTCTTGTTTCTAGTCTAAATATCTAAAAATTCTTAAAATCAAGATGCATTTACAAGATAAGTAAAATGACATAAGATATTTTTTTCTTGTTTTGTTGAAAGTAAAATCAAAATGAAGTGAGTTTTTGCTTAAAACATGCAAATGTATCTGCCAATAATCTCGTTTCTGATTGAAATCTTGTTACTTGTGTTTGTCCCAAACAGAAATAAGATTATTTTTCTTACCCCATAGAAAATTTTACTTATCTAGTAAATGAATATCGATTTAGAATTTTTAGATATTTGGACTGGAAACAAGAAAAAAAATACTAAATAAGAAGAGCATTTTCTGCAGTGTAGTCAAATCTTTTAATAATGTAAAATATAATAGGCCTTTGTAATGTGCCTTTGTTGACTACATTCTAAATAAAGTACAACAAAATATATTTCCTTTGTCCTGTTGCTTAGCTCTCAGTCACATACCTGAGGCTCATTCATTATGCAGGTAATTATGGGTTCTTTTGTCTCTCAGGTGTGATTCCCAGCATTATTCATGATCATTCACACCCCTTCGCATACGGCCTTTGTAAATAAAAAGTGTCTTACAAAATGTAAATCAATATATTGTGTTATGTGAATAAGTAGGCACAATGATTCTCACATCAGTTTGAAGCAAAAACTCTAGGCAACAACATTAGTCAAAAGTCTTGTGGACACATATCTATTGTGTGTTTTGAGGCCTTAATTTTTAAACAATTTTTTCAGTTTTTTTAAAAACCACGCATAAACATTCTCTCAAAAATACAAGCACAAACATGTTGCTGACATATTATGGTAGCCCAGTTTGTGCTGAATACAGTGTAATTACACTTTGCCATCACTGTGTTTATAAGCAACTGAAAAAAGCACAAATGTCAGAGCATGTCAAAACTTCTAAAGGGCCCCAAAACAGCTCAGACTCCAGAGGGTTAAAAGGGGAAAAGGAAAAAGCACAGCTTTCCTATTTAGATTATGTTTATTACCGGTGCTCAGAACTACAGTTATGCTCTAGTAGTCACTGAGATTACTGTGTAGCAGGGTCACAGAACTTAGTGCACTCATCGAGAGTAAACAGAATCACAAATAAAAATTAAAGCTGCGAGCAGCATTTATCAGGGTTCAAGCATTTAAGGCCTTTAAGCATTTAAGGCATTTTGCATTTAAGGCTTTTAAGCACTAAATTAATTAAAACAGAGCTCAGGTGAAATGAAGTGATAAACTGACAAAATGTGATTGTAAATGTTATAATAGTGACTTTATAAAGTCTAAATATGAATTATAGAGCAATATTAGTGTGTAGTATGACAAAATGACTATTTTAACCAGCAGATGGCAGTAGAGGATAAGTCATTGGCTCAGTTTCATTTTTAAAGTGTCTGTTTTTGGTTTCAAAGTACATTTTCCATGTTAAGTCTATTAAACGTGCCTACACACACACACACACACTTTTGTAGATACAGATATTTAAAAATAAATGAGAAAATACTTATTTCAGGTTTCCCCTTTAAAACACCATGTTCAGGTCTCATTGTTGTGTTATAACGGCAAAAACACACCTCAAATAAAACACAGTAGTAAACCTTGACAAAAATGTGATTTGTAATGTTACTATAATGACTTTGAAAAGTTTAAATGTGATTTTATATGAAATAAAACCTTGAAAAGAACAATATGAATGAATGAGCCAATGAGTGGTGCCATCTGGTGGTTTTAATGGGTAATTTCAGGGAATACGCTATGAAAATAATAGGAACAGTTATTTTTTAAATGTTATAGAGGCACCTATTGCCCAATCTCTTTGAAATTGTGCATGCTTGTTTAGAGTCATATGTCACATGTACTTACCTCTTTTTGAGAAGATCTGAGCATTCGTTAAGGAGTTAAAGGTTTTCGGGGACACTTAGTCAAGGCCACATTGAAATGACCCCATTATAGCCATCCAAATGCAAAAGTTATTAATTTTTTTGGGATAATTATTGACCTAGAGAGTCAGAATGAGCAGATCTAACAAATGATATGAACATTATATGATCATAGATGGAAAATACCATTTACAGCCAATACAGGCAATTTACCATAGGAAATGCATGGTTTTAAAGCTTTTTAACAGTTATAGCGCCACCTAAAGTCTGATCTCCATAAAAGTTTGCATGCTTCTTTAGAGCCACACGCTGCACGTGCCCACCTATTTTCGTGAGGTTTTGAGTTTTCGTTTAGAATAAATAGGCTTTTGAGTATGTTTTGCCAAACCCATTCTCTAAATGACCCTGTTATAGCTACCCAAAGGGTAAAGTTTTGATAACTATTGATCAGGAGAGTCCAGAGAATCATACTGCAGTGGTTTGGTTCCGATCGGGCAAAAAACCTAGCACTAGTTTGCAAAAGTAGGTTTTTAATATAATCGAAAATATTTAATGAACAATTTGATTGACAGCAGTGGTTCTTGAGGCAAAGTTGTTCAGCAAGAGGAGATCTATCCAATAATATGCATATTGTGTGGCTATGTCAAACACCACATGATTACAGAGCCGTAAAACTCATTAGCGCCAACTAGTGGCCGATTTCTTTCAAAATTCTTACAGACCTTTAGGGTCATAAGTCAAACATGCCCATCGAGTTTTGTTTCCGATCAGCCTCCGTTAACCTGGTCTAATAGGTGCTCAAACTTCATTGGTCGAATGGCGGCCATGTTTTTTGAGATACACCAAATGTCCTCATAGACAATCATGGCCCCTTAGACAAAGACAGTGCATGCCAAAATTTACAAGTCGATTGGACTAACGATCCAGTGGTTATAGCCCTTTTTATGTTTTTTTTCATGTTATAGCGCCATCAAGTGTTCAATTGCCTAATTTTTTTTCACATGACCAAAGATTGAGCCCATACACTAGTCTTTCGACTTTGGTGAACACATCTCATTTCTTTCTAGAGTTATAGCCATTTTAGTAAAACTGGCTCAGCCCATAAAGAACATTTTAGTGCCCCCTAGTGACTGTGAATCAAAATTTCGGCAAAAAATCTAGGACTAGTTCGCAAAAGTAGGTTTTTAACAAAATTCAATATGGCGGAAAAATTTGTATACCGGAAATGGATTTGGAGATATACGTTTTGGCACTTGTGTCTATGACCAACGGTTTAGCCAATCGGGCTCATACCTTCTCAGGTTCTCCCCAAATTGAGGACTACCATCTGGCCAATTTTCAAGTCTGTAGCATTTACGGTTTGGTCTGCACGATTCGTTCTACAGCGGAATAATAATAATAATAATTAAAGCTGCGAGCAGCATTTATCGGGGTTCAAGCATTTAAGGCCTTTAAGCATTTTACGGCATTTTGCATTTAAGGCCTTTAAGGACTAAATTAATTAACTGAGAGCTCAGGTGAAATGAAGTGATAAACTGACAAAATGTGATTATAAAGTTACTATTATAACATTTACAAAGTCTAAATATGAGTTATAGAACAGTATTAGTGAGTAGTATGACAAAATTACAAGTTTAACCAACAGGTGGCAGTAGAGGATAAGTCAATTTCTTTTAAAATTCTTTCAGAACTCTAGGACCATTAGTAGAGCATGCCCATCAAGTTTCGTTCTGATCAGCCTCCATTAATCTTGTCTAATAGTAGGGATGCACGATATATCTGCAACATATCGTTATCGGCCGATAAATGATAATTTTTTATGTTATCGTTATCGATCCTATAAGAAAATTTGACCGATATATTCAAGCCGATAGATAATGTATTATTTCCTTCAGCTGAGACACTTCAGACGCGCTGTCTGCCATGATGGGTTTGAATTTATCGAAATATGATTGGAATCACTTCGAAAAGGAAAATACCGTTATGTGCAATACAAGTCAAACATATAAACTACATAAAATTATAATGAGAACACGACTGTAAAAGAACGTCGTGTTTCAGCGCGTTTGTTGAAGGAAGAGCACCTTCATGACAAGCACAGTCAAGTTCGCTTGTGCATTCGCAGGCTTTTGTGCCATTGGAAGTTGTAATATTATATTTATTCTGTGTATATAATCTCATATAGGATGCGTTTGGTTGAGTTCATGAAAAACGCAGTAAACCGCTTCATTGTACCGGTCTTTAGCTTCAGCGCGCGCATTTCAAACATAAATGAACAGCATTAATAACTACTGGGACTGTCATAGCACGGTAATGAGAATATTTTTGTAATAAAACGGTGTGAATTATCTGGGTTTAGTTGTTGTGTTTCAGCGCGCTGTTGTGGGAAGAGCGCGTCCACAACACATTCTGACAGCACAGTCAAGTTCGCTTGTGCATTTGCGTCATTTTAAGCATATATAAGTCGTAATTAATCTCATATAGGATGCGTTTCATTGAGTTAATAACCCGCAGCGCTTCATTGTACCGCTGATCATCTTCAGTTTCTGCGCGCGCTCTCAAACAGGGGAAGAGCGCATCCACAGGAGTTATAGGCCTTCTGATTACGTAACTTAGTTCACCTGTGCGTGATTTTGTGCAACTGTATGTTGTAATATTATATTTATTTTGTATAAATATCTGATTGTTCTCATATAAGATGCGTTTAGTTGTTAATTAACCTTCTAAGCGCTTCAGTTTACAGTTGTTCATTCTCTTCAGCTTTAGGGCGCGCTCACAAACAGCAACGTTATTTGATAAACTAATAGACTAATATTAAAGACGTTTACCATTACTGTACAAACATTTTATTTTTTCAAAAACACCAAAGCGTTATTATTAATAAGTAGCACTTTTACTGTTCTCGTATTATTTTCATCAACAATATGATTTTGATTCTTTTATGCAGCCTAAGTAATGCTGTCCAATGACTTGTTTGCATTATTTAGGTATTTTATTTTTATTCTTTGTTAGGCAATAGAATTGTTGGTAACATTTTACAAATAAGGTCTCATTTGTTAATGCATTAACTAACACGAACAAACAGAGCGCAATAACCTTTGTTAATGTTAATAATAAAATGTTTGTTTATTAACAGTCCATTCACAATGCATTACCTAATGTTAACACACACAACTTTGGATCTGAAAATGTTGAGATTAACATGAACTAAGATTAATAAATCCTGTGGAAGTATTGTTCATTCATTGTTGGTTAACTAATGCTAACAAAAATTAAACATTATTGTAAAGTGTTACATTTTTTTAATAAAGTAAGTTGGCCATAGGAGTGTAAAATTAATTTGAAAAGTTAAGGAATCTTACACTGGTTCAGATAGTCTACTGTACTGTATAGGTTTGATTCATGTTGAAGTTTGGGACATGGCTTTTAATTGTGAGCCTTTTGTTTTTGTAATTAGGTTCTCAAAGTTTATTAAAAGTTGTATTTAGATTTATCGGCTTTCAAATATAAAGAATTATCGGTTATCGGTCAAAATTTTCATATCGGTGCATCCCTATCTAATAGGTGCTCAAACTTTATTGGCAGATGGTGGCACTGTTTTTTTTTTTTGATACGTCAGTGTCCTCATATACTATTGTGGCACCTTGGACAAAGACAGGACATACCAATTTTCAAGTTAATCGGACTAACGGTCAGCTGGTTAAAGCTATTTTCATGCTTTTTTCATGTTATAGCGTTACCAAATGGTTTAATTAGATGGGGTTTCACACTTTTTACACAATGTGTAAATAAAGTAGATTCTCAAAAAAAAAGTCTCTTTCAATTTGACAAAAGTAATTTGCAACAATAAACCCTCAAACAAGATATAATATTCAATAACCCAAATGTAAAATGTAATTAAGTAATTAAATATTTGATTTGACCCAAAACATAGAATATAATTCAGAACTCCTTCCAATAAATCACTTTTCCTTCAAAGAGTAAACCGCACATTTAACAATATGAATTGGAAATACAGAAACAAATGAATTGACTTGGTTGAACAAAGTCCATGAATGAATCGACAAATTAGCGAACGAGTTATTAAACTCTCTTTCGATCAGTTCAAGTAAAAAAAATAGAGTCTCTCCTTTTCAAAAGCAAAAATCAAACGGATTAAACAAAATAAAGTCTTTAGTGTCCAAAAAACAAAAAAAAATTGTAATTCTCCTACCAGTTGATTCCTATAAATCAGAGTTCAAAGGGAAAACAGGTCCGTGGGCAGTTCGCCATTTGTACCCATTTAAATCGCGTCCAACACAGACGATTCCTCTCCACAGGATTGTATTTGGCACAAAACAGTGAAGACAGAAGATAGAAGGGGAAAAAACTAGCCTTGCAAAAGACAAGAAAAACACAATAATTACTAATCTTTCATTAAGACATTCCCATAATGAATTATATACACACAGCTCAAATTACACATTAATCCAAATTTCCAACAGTTATTAGACACATTGACACTTATCAATCACTTTTGGACTATTTTCATGACACAATTAGCCTTTTTACAGGTGGTAGCTTTAGCCCGTGTGCTAATCAGTTCAGCTTGTGCTGTGTGTGCACGCGGCCTACTCACCTTTGCTCAGAACGAATAATCTCAGAAACTCTGACATTTCTTTTACATAATATCAGAGTAATATCTTAAATTTCACTCACCAAAGCCAAATGGAATCACTATTTCATATTATTCTGAAATACACTCTGGATCTGATCCATCTCTACTCCTCCAATTTCCACTTAACTCTCTCTCCGACGAAAAAAGTTCAGTTGACGTATCCAAAGTCCAAGTTTCCATGTGCACTCAATCACATTTTTTGTTTTCTGGAGAAACACTATGTCTGATCTGCTCTGATCTGACTCTCTGAGCGACAGCGGCGCCCGCGGGACGTGAATACACCGCTACTATTGGCTCACAGGAGTGTCAGTCTGCAGCACAATCATTGATTGGATGAATCTCTTTCCCTTCTAAAACACTTTTATTCTTTCGTTTTATGAACTTTTTACAAGTTTTAACTCATTAACTGGTGGCCAGGGTTACCCGGGATACAAACAATGGGTAGATTATTGCCCAGTGGTGTGGTTGAGTTCATCAAGTAAAGACTTGGAATAATTACAATCAGTCCAGAACAGAGCCGCACGACTTACTTTAAAACTGTAATAGAAGGGCTAATATAATAAGAATGCACAAAACTTTAGGTTGGCCACTGGTGAAGAATTGTCTCTCTGCTTTGTTTTATAAGAAATATTTCTGTCTAGAGTTCCTAATGTCCTGTAATGTCAACTTTTATATAGTAGTACTAGTCATAATTTCAACACCAGGCATGCATCAAAGGGATGTTTTTTAATTCTTGTTTCGAAAACTATTGTAAAACAACATACTGCAACATATAGATGAATGGAAATATGGAATGATTTACCATCGGATATTACATATTTTAAGTAAAACATTTTTTAAAAGTTTAAAAAAAATCTTTAAAGGAACATTTAATGGCACAATATATAGTAAATTGTTGATTTTGATATTTGGAATGAATTTTGGGTTTGTATGTTTCATTGACTTTTAATTGTAGTGGATTTTTTTTTTTTTTAACTTGTTGGGACCTCAGGAAGAGTAGCCAGTGCAGATAAATAAATAAACTTAGATAATAGATGGAAAAAGACCTTTTACAGCCAATTTACTATGGAAATTTTTTTTTTTTTTAAATGTAAATTTGTTTATGTTTTTTTTTTTTTTAGCAGTTATAGCACCACGTCTTGCCCAATCTCCACCACTTTTTTAGGTGTCCTCAGAGTGTGTCCATTTCATTTCATTTTGAAGTTCTAGACCAGGGGTGTCCAAAGTCGGTCCTGGAGGGCCACTGTCCTGAAAAGTTTAGCTCCAGCTTGCCTCAACACACCTGTCTGGAAGTTTGTAGTATGCCTATTAAGACCTTGATTAGCTGTTAAAGGTGTGTTTAATTGGGGTTGGAGCTAAACTCTGCAGGACAGTGGCCCACCAGCAGCAGGATTGGACACCCCATTATAAACAGTTACAGTATATTTATGAGAGTATAAAAATGACCCATGGGCAACATTGATTGGATTTCACTTCCTATCATAATTTTGACATTTGGACGTTATTGTTTAGCTATCGACCTATGTTTTTAAATTTCCTGTGGTGGTTTTGTCTTGATCGGACTAGCTGTTTCGAAGATAATCGCAAAAGTTTTGTAAGCCGAAAAAATGACACCGTTACACAAACCATAAGGCAAAACCTGCCGTGTTTGGTATCGTTGGACTCGGCAAGTATTCAGGAGTCAAAGGAGATGACTCCCGTGACAACTTCTCAGAAACTTATCAGGCTCCTTTAGGGCATTGTGCTGATTGTGCATACTGAGTTTTTTGAGATATGCCAATGTTCTCATAGACTATAATGGCAAAGAAACTGCATGCCAATTATTATTGGGCTAATGGTTGGGTGCGGTTATAGCCATTTTCATGTTTTTTTTCCTGTTACAGTGCCACCAAGTGGTCAATCATTGCAATTTTTTTCATGTGACTTAAATTTGAGCTCATAGACATGTGACCTGAGTTTAGTGAAAATATCTCATTCCGATCAAAAGTTATAGTCATTTTAGTAAAAGTGGCCCTGGAGACCTTGAATATTTTGGTTCCCCTTAGCGACCATGAATTGAAATTTTAATTTTTTGTAATTATTGATGTTCTCTCTCCAAAGAACATTTCTGCAGTGGTTTGGTTCCGATCAGAGAAAAAGAGCTTGAACCCCTAATAAAAATCCTTACAATTACAATAGGGTTTCAGCCCTTACGAGCTTGAACCCCTAAAAATGTTTCTGGTTCTTTTTGGGCTCTATGGGAACACAAATCCACACTCTATATAGTTAAAAGGTGGTGCCTATACTTTCAGATATTCAAGAACTTAATGTTATATTCAGTAAAGCGCAAATATTGTTTGGCATTTGCACATTTTTACTCATGTAGACTCTTTCTGTGAGTGCTTCTCTCTACTTCGGATAATAGGCTTCTTGTACTTGTCTCAAGAGTAAATAAACAGTTTTGCTACAAGTTGAAACTTGTTTAAGCACACAGAATTACATTTGTCTCGTGAATGAATACTGATGTTTCTTTCAGTGAATGAAAAATAGTATTGATCGCCAGGTGGCTATGCTTGTAGATACAATCAATCTGACTATAATTTCCAAGGCCTTTACACTGTCTAAAATGGAGCATCACCCAAATCTATATCTATATAACACTGTACTGAGATACCTTCATCAGAAACAGGGAAAGCAATACTGCAAGTGGTATTTTTCAACCAAAGCAGACTAATCGATTCTGGTACAGTTAATATGTTGCTGAGCTGAGCTTCTTTTGTGAAAACAGACTTACGCTTTAATACTGAAATTAGAGTCTTTTTTTTTTAAAGTCAGAGTAACTTTATGCTGATACCATTTTCCCTATGTTAAGATGTGTTAAGACTCTTTCTGTTAACACATAGAGATATAATAGAGATGTCAATTCAAGCTATCATTTTATCTGCATCTAACAAGCCAGCACTAGTGATCTGCATGCATATCGAATGTAGTGTCAAGTGTCGTAATTATCAAAGTCAAACCTTTAGGTGGACAGTGGTTTAAGCGAATGACGCTAGGCCGTACTAGCTTAAACAGCTAAATCTGTCGTCACAATGACGTATGCGCTATCTGGAGCTAGTGTTTCCTTTGACAAGTCATTGTCATGGAAACCAATGCGCGCAGTGCCAAATCAAACAGTGTATATCAAATGTCTGCATATTTCAAAAAGCTGTGCCTAGGCTGTTGCCATTTGAGGCTTACACAGTCATTCAAAATTTTTCTTTCAGTCAGTAAAATTCAAATTTCACTAATGCAGACTTTTGCGTTTCTGTGAACACATCTATTTTGAAATTTTTTAGTCATATGCTGACTAGGAACTTTTTTTGTAGAGGGGGTCTTGCATTGTGGCCATGCTGGGTGCCTTCTGATGCCCACTTTGGCTTCTGTGTTTCAAAGTTTAAAGTCATTAGGGTTTTGAGAACCCCTTCGGAGGGGGCCTCGTGTTAGCTTAAAGCCCTTCTTTGTCAAGTCACATGCATGGCATTGTGTGGGGGCAGGCAGTGTTGCCTAAAAGGTGACTAACTGGTGTTGGAGGAGAAGGTTCTTGAAGCTGGTGTCCTCTTTCCGTTCCAGGTTTGTCTGAGTCTGTATTAGAAAACAAAGGAAATTTCATGTCTGCCCTGTTTCAGCTGCTGGTAGTCCGAGTGGAGGTTTCCTGGCTGCCGAGCCAGAAAGCATCACAACTCTGGGCTGGATGTGATCCAGAGCAGATGGAGTCAATGTCTCGTAGGTAGGCGTGGACGTCGTGGTCTCCTTCAAGCTTTTGTGTGAATGCAGGGATGTGTCTGTCCATTCGCTTCAGGTCTTCACGTGCCATTTCAGGGTTTGTCTGAATTAATCTTTTTCCTTCTGCAGCTGCGGAGGCTTTCAGGAAACTGGCTGGCGAAATGTTAAGGGGAGGGCTTTGGCTCCTCCCCCGTTTTGCATCTGTGCGCAGGGCTTGGGAGAGCTCACGCTGCTCATGTGAAGTTCAGCAGGGTAAATCTTTCTTGTGGGGTTCATTTGCAGGTGGTCGGGCCATTTTAGTTATTTTCAGACCACATCGAGCTCGTCTCTAATGCTGCAGAATTGCTGAGTCAGTGTTTGGACTTCAGCTTCTGGCTGCACGCAATTGGCCTCCAAAGGCCTTAGCTTGAGCGTCTTTTCTCTTTAAGTTCCACATTGGCTGTTTTAACAGAGTCTTTGTGTGAAACGGTTCTCTTTCGAGACCTTGTCAAGTCAAGTCAAGTCAACTTTATTTATATAGTGCTTTTTACAATGCAGATTGTTTCAAAGCAGCTTCACAGTGTTAAACAGGAAAATAATGCAACCGAATTTGATTCGGCTGTACAGCCGCTCTGGAGAAAACGGTGATGTCATCCAGCTCATATCAATTATCATATATATTCAAGTAATGTAGTTGTAATTAAAATTATTTAGATATTTATTTGAAAATTTTGTGTCCCCAACTGAGCAAGCCAAGCCAAAGGCGACAGTGGCAAGGAACCAAAACTCCATCAGGTGGCATAATGGAGAAAAATAAACCTTGGAAGAAACCAGGCTCAGTCGGGGTGCCAGTTCTCCTCTGGCCAATTAACAAACAGTGTATTATTATTATTATTATTATTATTTTGGCAGCCTTACAGGTCAGAAGTAATATTAGATCGGAATATTTTGAAAGATCGGAGGCATCACACCGGAGACGGGTTTATTGAGGATGGCGTGTCGATTAAACAATTATTAAATAGGAATATTTGAAATATCGGAGTCATCACGCCGGAGATGGATCCATTGAGGATGCAATGTCGATGAGCAATTTCAGAGGGTAGACTAATTGACACGGTCTCTGCAGACACTTCAGGGATGCGTTGGTTATGTCTGGGCGCAGGTCCACCATCTGATCTGGATACGGCCCGGATCCGGCTGACTGCAGTAAACCTCGGGATAAACAGAGAGACTAACATTAGCATAGATGCCATTCTTCTTATGATGTAACGAGTACATCAGGTGTTATGGGAAGTGTTCCCGGTTCCGGCTGACCTAGTTAATGCAGCATAACAATCATTTAATTGATTTGAATAAAATATAAATTAAAAATGTTTTATGTGTATGCCATAGTAAAGAGATGTGTTTTTAGTCTAGATTTAAACTGACAGAGTGTGTCTGCTTCCTGAACAATGCTCGGAAGGCTGTTCCAGAGTTTAGGAGCTAAATAGGAAAAGGATCGACCGCCTGCAGTTGATTTTGATATTCTAGGTGGCCAGAGTTTTGAGACCGCAATAGACGTGATGGAATATAATGCGTTAAGAGCTTGCTCAAGTACTGGGGAGCTAAACCATTTAGTGCTTTGTAAGTAATTAGCAAGATTTTAAAATGTATGCAATGTTTAATAGGGAGCCAGTGCAGTGTTGACAGGACCGGGCTAATATGGTCATACTTCCTGGTTCTAGTAAGAACTCAAGCTGCTGCGTTTTGGACCAGCTGCAGTTTATTTATTAAGCGAGCAGTGCAACCACCCAGTAGAGCATTACAATAATCTAGCCTTGAGGTCATGAACGCATGAACTAACTGTTCAGCATTTTGCATTGAAAGCATATGCCATAATTTAGATATATTTTTAAGATGGTAGAATGCAGTTTTACAGATGCTAGAAACGTGGCTTTCAAATGAGAGATTGGTATCAAAGAGCACACCCAGGTTCCTAACTGATGACGAGGACTTGACAGAACAGCCATCAAGTGTTAGACAGTATTCTAGGTTACTACATGTTGAGTTTTTCTGTCCAATAATTAAAAATTCATTTTTTTCTGAATTAAGTTGCAGGAAATTACTAGTCATCCAATTTTTATATGAGCTATGCATTCCGTTAATCTTGTGAATTGGTAAGTTTCGTCAGGGCGTGAAGAAATATAGAGCCGAGTATCGTCAGCATAACAATGAAAACTAACGGCATGCTTCCTAATGATATCTCCCAATGGTAGCATGTACAGGGTGAAGAGCAATGGCCCTAGCACTGAGCCCTGCGGTACTCCATATTGAACTTGTGATTGTTGTGACATCTCTTCATTTACTGCTACAAACTGATAACGGTCAGATAAGTATGATTTAAACCATGCCAATGCAATTCCACTAATGCCAACATAATTTTTGAGTCTATTCAAAAGAATGTTGTGGTCGATAGTATTGAATGCAGCGCTAAGATCTAGTAATACTAACAGAGATATACAAACACGATCGGATGATAAAAGTAAATCATTTGTAACTCTAATGAGACCAGTCTCAGTACTATGATATGGTCTAAATCCTGACTGGAAATCCTCACAGATACCATTTCTTTCTAAAAAGGAGCATAATTGTGAGGACACTGCCTTTTCTAGTATTTTTGACAGAAAGGGTAGATTTGAGATTGGCCTGTAATTGACTAATTCTGTAGGATCAAGTTGCGTTTTTTTAATAAGTGGTTTAATAATAGCCAACTTAAAAGTTTTCAGTACATATCCTAATGTCAAGGATGAATTATTAATATTAAGAAGAGGATCTATGACCTCTGGAAGCATCTCTTTTAGTAGTTTAGTCGGCATAGGTCAAGCATACACGTTGTTGATTTTGATGATTTAACGAGTTTAGCCAATTCTTCTTCTCCTATAGCAGTGAATGAATGTAATTTTTCCCCAGTGACACTACAATGCACTGTCTGATGTGATACAGTAGTAGATGGCTGCATGGTTATAATTTTTTTCCTAATATTATCAATCTTACAAGTAAAGAAGTTCATAAAGTCATTACTGCTGTGCTGTTGGCAGACTTCAAAAGTTGAAGCTTTATTTTTGGTTAATTTAGCCACTGTATCGAATAAATACCTAGGGTTGTGTTGAAGAGAGTCGAGAAATAAGCAGATCTAGCAGTTTTTACGGCCTTTCTGTATGAAATCATGCTCTCTTTCCACGAAATGCGAAAAACTTCCAGTTTTGTTTTCTTCCAGCTGTTTTAAGGGCCCGGGTGTGCTCGTTGTACCACAGCGTTGGACTATTTTCTTTAATCTTCTTTAAGCGCAGAGGAGGAACTGTGTCTAAAGTGCTGTAAAAAAGAGAGAGTCAATAGTTTCTGTTGCAACATCGAGTTCCTCTAGGCTATCTGGAATGCTGAGGAGATGAAACTGATGAGGAAGATTATTTACAAAGAAATCTTTAGTCGAAGAAGTGATAGTCCTGATATATTTGAAGCGAGGGGACGGCTTTGCAGCCTTTGCTAAGTTAAGTATACATGATACTAGGTAATGATCTGAGATGTCATCGATGTCAGCAGATATTAAAATCACCAACAATTAGGACTTTATCTGTAGCCAGTACTAACTCTGATAGAAAATCAGCAAATTCTCTGGTAAAGTCTGTATTGTGCCCTGGTGGCCTGTATACAGTAGCCAACACAAATGTTAAATGGGATTTATCAATTTCAATACATAACGTTACGTAAAGCACCAAAACTTCAAAATAATTATATTTGAAACTAGACTTCTGAGTAATACTGAAGATATTATTATAAATTACAGCAACACCTCACCCTTTACCTTTCAGACACGGCTCGTGTTTATAACAATAATCTTGTGGGGTGGACTCATTTAAAGTAATGTAGTCGTCAGGTTTTAGCCAGGTTTCTGTCAAACATAGCACATCTAGATTATTATCTGTAATCATATCATTAACAATAAGCGTTTTTGAGGAAAGGGATCGAATATTCAGCAGCCCGAGCTTTATCATTTGTTATCTGTATTATATCTGTTGTTTATTTGTTGGACATCAATTAAATTTTTACCATTGAATAGTTTTGGTGTTTTTTTGTATTTACTAATTCATGTTGGGATTTATCTGACTTCTGTGACGTGAGACAGCTAGCCGATGGTCGGTTAAGCCTTCCTGACCTGGGCCCCAGTTAGTCAAGGTACAACTCTAAGACTATGTGCCAAATTACTAGAGAGAAGAGCGGCACCACCCCAGGAGGGATGAATACCATCTTTTTTTAACAGGTCAGGTCTGCCCCAAAAGCTTTTCTAATTGTCTATGAACCCTATGTTATTTTGCGGACACCACTTATACAACCAGCCATTGAGTGATGATAGTCTGCTAGTATCTCATCACTCGGGGAGGGGGCCAGAACAAAAAAACTTTAGCTGACATCATACTTGCGAGTTCACACAGCTCTTTAATGTTAATTTTGGTGATCTCTGACTGGCGAAGTCGAACATCATTAGTGCCAACGTGAATAATAATCTTAGAGAATTTACGATAGCCAGCACTTTTAAATTTGCTTTGATGTCAGGTGCTCTGGCTCCCGGTAAACATGTGACTGGTGTCTCTATTTTCACGTTCTGTGTAATAGAATCACCAATAACTAGGGCACTTTCAACAGGATTCTCAGTGGGTGCGTCACTGAGTGGGGAAAACCTGTTTGATGTTCTAATCGGAACGGAAGAGTTTTTTTTTTATCCGCGACTATGCCGTCTCACAGTCACCCAGTTTCCCGGCTGCTTGATCTCTGCTGCCGGAACCTAACAATGTACAGAGTTCACTAAGCTAGTTGCATCCAAAGCAGTGTCTAAAGCCCTTGTATTCTTATTATTCTCAATTAAAGTTTGGATGCATATATCTAATTCTGAAATCTTCTCCATCAGCCTGACTATCTCCCTGCATTTATCACATGTGTAGTCCTTACAGCTGACAGAGAAGATTATGCTAAACATGTGACAGGCAGTGCAAGTGACAATAACAGGAGAAGATGACATGACTCACCGTGTTTGTTGAATAATCCAAATCACCCGATTTGTTTGATGGACTCATAAAAGGTGTGAGAGAGAAAAACAAGAGACCCGGATGCACGGATGGCAGGCTAACAGGCTACCAAAATGCTAGTGCGTTGTGATAGTGATTTAAGTTAAAAGCTAACAATGTCAGATTTAATGTGATGGGCAATATTAGACAATATATGGTGATGAGTAAGTTATATTTAGCAGTAGAAACAACAAGAAATTATATCAAATAGAGATTCTAAAGCAAAGCTGTACGGAGCTACAGACGCAAAACACTCAGCAGCAGGCAGACAGGAGCAAGCGATCACCAATCCACAGAGGAGCAAGTGATCGCAGTTCCTGCTGTTTGTCACACTGTCTTTCTTATAGGCTATTCATAATTCATCCTATTCAATAATGTGAATAACATAGGCCTATACATTGCCATTTGCAGTGTTGTGTTTTAAATAAAATGAAACCTGCTGTAATCAGTGGCGTTAATTTGCAACTTTTCTGTTTTATTTAAAAATACAAATTATATGTTATGAAACATAGGCCAATAAGAGTAGTGCGTATAAAACCTCACTCCCCTGGCCTCAAGAGGCATGTTAGTGACTGATGCTAGGGGCTGCCGTCTTTAACTTACTTGTTAGCGTGCTTGCCTCCCACGTCGGAGACCCCAATTCAACGTTTTCTGAGCTTGGGTCAATAAAAGCTGTTTTTGGAACTCTTTTGAGTTCTGAAAAGTATATAATATTTTTTTATAGAACAATGACCTCTTATATGTCAAAAGATCAATGAAAATTAGTTTTCTCAATTCATGACCCCTTTATGGTCACCTACAATAAAGTTTGACTAAACATTTTGTCAAACCACAGGTAACAGGCAGCAACAAGTTAAAACATTAAAACGGTGAGATCAAGCATCTATGAATAGTCTCTTAAACATATTGTATATTTAAAATTTAACCTATGACTTTATTACTGAAAATAAAGTTACATCAGACCATGAAATGTATCCCACTGTATTCCAATCCTACTTTTCCTGACTCCTGTTCTGTCCAATGACCTGGTTGCTCTCTAAATCATTCATCCATATTAATTATGTTTATAAAAGTGCATATACTGTATCAAGTCATTTGCATCTGGCAGTCACAGTGGAGTTCAACCTCTAGGATGTTTTTCTTTCTTTTCACACTCCTGGTTTGTAATAAACCTTATACAAAGGCAGAAAACACTCTTTGTCAAAATATGGGAGACCCCAAGTATGCACTGCTTTTCAAGGATGGAAACGTAACTATTGGAGGACTTTTTTCAATCCGCAGTATAGAAATATTACCTTCATTTGACTTTATAGAAAAACCTCGGCTTCTATCATGCTCCAGGTTTGTAACATTGTCAACTATTTGAGAAATATTATAGCAGATTAGTTCAGTATGGCAGATAAGTTTTCAATATCAGTAGACTTGTGATGGAAATATATTGCAGATTATAAAATCATGTATTTTGAATTTATAACCACAAACTACCATAAAATCTGGAACATTATGGCAGTGTGAATTTGAGAGATTTCCGGATGGCTCAAATCATGATATTTGCCATTGAGGAGATTAACAGAAGTAAAAGTTTGCTTCCAAATGTTTCTATTGGTTACAAAATCTATGATAGCTGTGGTTCAAGACTGTCTTCTATGAGTGCAACTATGGCACTGATGAATGGTCAGGAGTTTGCAGGAGGGGAAAGATGCCATGGACAGTCTCCTATACATGTTATTATAGGAGAAACTGAGTCTTCTGCCACAGTGATTCTGTCCAGAACTACAGGACCTTTTAAAATTCCAGTGGTAAGGAGCAAAAACATTACATTCTTGACATTGTTGCCATACTGATGACTGTTTCAAGGTTTCCTCTGCTTTTTTCAGATAAGTCACTCAGCCACATGTGAATGTCTTAGCAATAAAAAAGATTACCCCTCTTTCTTCAGGACTATTGCTAGTGATTACCACCAGAGCACAGCACTTGCATACATAGTCAAATACTTTGGCTGGTCTTGGGTGGGAGCTGTGAACAGTGACAATGATTATGGAAACAATGGAATGGCCATATTTCTTAAAACAGCCCAGGAAGTGGGGATTTGTGTGGAGTACTCTGTGAAATTCTACCGAACAGAGCCTGAAAAACTCCAGAAAGTGGTAGACACTATGAAAAGAAGCACCACAAAAGTGGTTGTTGCATTTCTTTCCCGTGTTGAGATGGTTAATCTACTTGAGCAACTAAGCATTCAGAACATTACAGGCCTCCAAGTAATTGGTGTGGAAGCATGGACAACTGCAAAGAGTTTGATCACTCCACACAGTTTTCGTGTTCTGGGAGGGTCACTGGGGTTTGCAGTGAGAAAAATCAATATTGAAGGGTTTTCAGATTATGTTATAAAAGCATTCTGGGACACAGCTTTTCCATGCTCACAGACTGGGGGGGATTCTCCTCAATATCATTTAAATTGCAGCATATATAAGGATCTACTTGTTCTGAAAAATTACAATGAAGATGTGCCTGAGCAAAGATATGCAAGCAATGTCTACAAATCAGTTTATGCTATTGCACATTCACTACACAATCTACTCAACTGCAAAGAACAAGAAGGCTGTAAGAAAAGTCTGACAATACAACCACAGCAGGTAAAAAAAATAAAAAATTAAATTGGTGAGATTTGGTGAGAAAGAGGGTAATCCTATTTCTCTTTAAGAATGTTTTAAAATATCTAACTGTTCATGTATTTTATTAGGTGGTTGAGGCTTTGAAAAGGGTAAATTTTACAGTAAAGTTTGGAGATAATGTGTGGTTTGACAGCACTGGTGCCACAGTAGCCCAATATGAAGTTGTGAACTGGCAGCAGGACTCAGATGGATCAATCCAATTTAAACCAGTGGGATACTATGATGCGTCATTGCCCCCTGACCAGCGCTTTGTGATTAACACTAAAAACATAATCTGGGCTGGAGGACAGCTGGAGGTAAATTGTAATATGTTGGATTGAAAGAAACTAATGTGGCATGGGAAAAAACAAACAAAAAAACAAACATAAAATTGTACTTTTCAATGCAGAAGCCAAGGTCTGTGTGTAGTGAGAGCTGTCCTCCAGGCACTAGGAAGGCTGCACAGAAAGGAAGACCTGTCTGCTGTTATGACTGTATTCCATGTGCAGAAGGAGAAATCAGTAATGAGACAGGTAATCTTCAGCCCATCTCACACTTTCAAAGAAAATTAGTTAGTTGCTATTTTTGTGTTCTTCTTCTACTCTTCAGGATGCAGTTTATTATCAAAGGAGTTCATAAATAAAATAATTTTCTTCTTATCTCTAACTATAGTAAACACAACTTCCTTTCCAGATTCAAATAACTGCAAGCAGTGTCCAGGGGAATACTGGTCTAATGCTGAGAAAAATAAATGTGTGTTAAAGGCTGTAGAGTTTCTGTCATTCACAGAAGTTATGGGTATAGTGCTAGTCTTTTTCTCACTGTTTGGAGTAGGATTAACTGTGCTGATGGCCATCCTGTTTTACAGCAAGAAGGACACCCCCATAGTAAAAGCCAACAACTCAGAGCTGAGCTTCCTACTACTCTTCTCATTGACTCTGTGTTTCCTCTGTTCACTTACTTTCATTGGTCGGCCCACTGAGTGGTCTTGTATGTTGCGTCACACAGCGTTTGGGATCACTTTTGTCCTCTGTATCTCCTGTGTTCTGGGGAAAACAATAGTGGTGTTAATGGCCTTCAAGGCTACACTTCCAGGAAGTAATGTCATGAAATGGTTTGGGCCTTCACAACAACGACTCAGTGTTCTTGCCTTTACACTTATACAGGTTTTTATCTGTGTACTTTGGCTAACATTATCTCCTCCATTTCCCTACAAAAATATGAAATATTATAAGGAAAAGATCATTCTTGAGTGCAGTCTTGGTTCTACTATTGGTTTCTCTGCTGTACTGGGTTATATTGGCCTTCTGGCTGTCTTGTGCTTCATTCTGGCGTTTCTGGCACGCAAGCTGCCAGATAACTTCAATGAAGCCAAGTTAATCACATTCAGTATGATCATATTCTGTGCTGTATGGATCACATTTATTCCAGCTTATGTCAGTTCTCCTGGAAAATTTACTGTAGCTGTGGAGATATTTGCCATTTCAGCCTCAAGCTTTGGTTTACTATTATGTATATTTGCTCCAAAATGTTATATCATTCTGTTCAAGCCTGAACAAAATACAAAGCAACATCTGATGGGAAAGATTCCACATTAGTCTTAATAAAAAAATAAGCTAATATTACCATATTAATATTGCAGTGGTTACTTATGTTATCTAACAAATCCACTAAAATACATGACATTATCCATGGTCCTAAAAAAAACTCAAATATTGCATACTCAGTTTCTGATCAATGATTAAATTAAAGCTCTTGTGAAGTTTGTCATTGTTATATGCCAGTCCTCAGATAGTCCTCAAAGAGTCTAGAAATGTAATAAAAGTCACTCACTCTATTTGTATAAATTGTTTTATTTATTATTGCTTGCTTTATGCGACTTGCCAGTACATTTAACAGAAGTGAAATTAATTTAATTTGTTGTATGGAAGAATTATCACTGAATCTCATTAAACATGACATATGAAACATAATACATGAATGAAAAACTGTTAATGAGAAGGCCACCAGTGAAAGGCTGGTGTTATATATATTCAAGCGTCTTGGAAACATTGCCACAGTTATTCTGGATTAATGCTGCCTTCACGTGCTATCGGAAATTTCCGACTTCCCACTTCTGAAGTCGTGATTTTTTTTTTTTTGGTGAAAATACTAACATTCCTAAGGCTTTTGCACAGTACTGTAGATATTTGATGTAATATTTTTAGGAGCTGATTGAACATTTGGAATGGTAATACACTTTGAGCCCAATTTCAGCAAAATACAGATCATTCACATTAACGGCAAAAATAATTTATTATTGTAATCAATTAACATCCCTAAAAAGTAGAAATAATTTCCATGCATTAATCTCTGCATGGATGTTGTTACTAGAAGCATTTGAGCCATACTGAGTAGAACACAGAAGAAGATGCGCAGCCTGTCACATATCGTCTTTGTTTTGGTTCTTTATCTGTGCTAAGTCCCTGTGTTCTTGTTTGCTATGGTTGCTATTTATCAGTCCCACCTGTGCCTTGTTTTACCCCTCATTATATTCTATATATTGTGTCTTTTCTTATCAATATAAGGTGTGGTTTTCTGTGATCCTGTGTCTTCCCATTTCCTAGTGTTTTTGTGTGTGTGTTTTCCATTTAATAAATATAAACTGCTTGATATTAGATCAACTACCCTCTCTGTTTGAACCAAGCCATTGTTGTGGCTGAGTTTCCACTCCATTTCTGAGAAACAGAAAGGTCATTTATTAAAAAATCATTGAAGCCATGGTTGAAGAGCAAGCACAACCGCCCTTAGCCAGGAGGGTGCACTGATTCTCTACTCTTTTTTACACATAGGCCACATAACAGATTGTCATAAATACAATATTCCTTAATAAACAATGTATGCCATATGGCCTTTATTCAAACTCATTATTCCCAAATAACATACTTTTATGTTTCTTAACATTAAATACACAACATTCCTCCCCTGAAAATTTATTAATTTTGTTGCTCTTAACTGGTGTATATGCTTTTGGTATGATTTTCCCTCAACACAGACCAGGTAGGTAATGGTCTTTCAGTTTCTCCTAAATTCCACTTCTCTTCCCCTCCCCTGAACAGTTTCACAAGTACCCTTTGCAGTGGATAAAATAATCTCACATGAGTTAACTTAGATTTTTGTACTTGCTGCTTTTCTTGCATTTGAAACATCTCAGTTACATATGTAACCTTGGTTCGCTAAATAGGGAACAAGACGCTGCATAGCCATTGCAATGGGAACATTTTTGGTGGGACGAATGTCTGAAGCCCTTATATCATCATGACATTTACTGGCCAGTAGCGCTTAGCACTATTTAATCAGATTTCTGTTATGAAGGCATTATGGTATAGCGTTCCCATAGCGACTGCTACGCGCCATCTCTTTCACTATTCAGGGAACCAGGATTACATACGTAACTGAGATGTTCCCTTTCAAAGGTTCACTCTTCGCTGCATAGCAGTTGCTATGGGAACAATATACCATAATGCCTTCACCTACCTAAAGACTAACTCTAAGACTGAGGAAAGAGTCCACCCTGATAAAACCTGGGAGCTAAGAGCCATCCCCACCTCGAGACCATAAAACCTGACATAATAGTGATAGTGTGTGCAGAGGATCATCCTGAGAAAAAGAATCTCAGAAGAAACCATTCCTCTGGTGGAATGAGCATGCACACCTCAGGAAGCATGCCACGTGCCTCAGGCTGCAGAGTTAATAAAATTTTACCACCGAAACACACAAACAGCTGGTCAAATCTACACCACTGGACTGTGCAGTCGACATAGATCTTCAATGCCCTCACTGGGCAGAGCCCAAGAGGTCGCACATCACTCCCAGTCCCCGAGTCAGGAGGGGAAAAAGCCTCCAAGACCACTTGCTGGAAGTGAAATTGGATCAACACAACCTTACGAATACCTTCTCTGACACCGACTCCCATGGCTCAAATAGAAGGCCTGCTAGACCTTACAGGACGATTGACCATCAAGTCCCATGAACACGTGTGGGGAACAGACGTGCCCACACTGTCCAAGAATCCAAGTCCATGCCTAGAAAAGTTGTTTGCTGACTTGGCAGCAACACATTCTTTTGAAGGTTTATGCATAATCCTAGACTCCTTAAATGATCGAGTACCAAGTCTCGATGAGCTACTGCTGAATCCTGTGATTGAGCTAATTTCAGTCAATCATCCAGGTAATTCAAAATTCAGATGCCCTGGAGCTGCAACGGGGCCAGAGCCAAACCCATACACTTTGTAAACATTTGAGGAGCCAGATTCAGTCCGAAAAGAAGAACACGGTATTGGTAAGCTTTGCCCCCTGAAAGCAAATCTGAAGAACTTCTTGTGTCTCTTGACGATCTGGATGTGGAAGTATGCATCCTTCAGGTTGATGGTCACAAACTTGAGACAAAATTGACTTCAACGTCAGCATCTTGAATTTACTTTGAGAGCAAGATTTAGGTGATCAAAATCGGATGCAAACCACCATCTTTTTTAGGAACAACAAAAAAACGACTGTAGAAGCCTGACTCTATCTGAGCGAGGGGTATTTCTTCTATAGCTCCTTTCTCTAAGAGTGACAAAATGACAAAGTGACAAAATCTCCTGACTCAAAGCTAATATCTTCCCAGGACACACAGTCATGGGAAGATTCCCGCAGAAAGGAGGCAGGCCTTTCTGAAATTGGATGGTGTCTGTTTGACACGATACATAACACCCATTCCGGGATCTCGGGCAGGTGTTTCCACGCCGCCAAGACAGTTAAGATAGCAGCCGGGAGGCCACACCAATAGGAGACTGCTGGAAAAACAGCCGCCATAGGAAATTACTCTTATTACACTCTTTTCAATGTTATATATCATTCAAAACTGTGAAGTGTCAACTTTTATTTGTGTACACTCACAATAAAAACAAAATGTTGTGCTTTTTGCAAAATAAAGAAAACAAACATGATGCGCAATCTGCCGCCTCTCTCTCAATGAAGTCCATTCTGATTCTTGTCAGAATATTAACTGTAATTTAGCGAATACTTGTCACACAAACATGAGACATGTCTAAAGAAATGTTGAAATGTCCGTTTTTAAATAATGTAAAAATGTAAAAAAAAACTATTATTCTCTGTTTATGTAATCTGTTTGAAAAGAGAGCGATGCCAGTCTTGCGCGAGCATCTCATTATCTGCTAATGCGGCTACGCTCACAAAGAGCACGTTCTATTCAAAGGCTAATTCTGATGCAATCCATGTAAGTTTCCCGCCCGCATCGACTCGAAAAAATAATTTACCTCAGAAGAAAAGCTGTTTAATTTTGAGAAGCAACGGATCCAGCCGAGGATTGTGAGGTAAGTTTATTGTGTTAGTGTCTGTGAATATTATACCGCAAAAGACAGTTTAAATATGAATCCTGCATCTGCTTGTCTCTGTGTGATGTACTAAACTGCAGATTAGCATTTATAGGCTCTATAATATAGCAAATATGCTACATAAAATGTCAGACGTAAGACTGTTTAGACAAGATTTATTTGGCCTGTTTTGAACAGATTATGAAATGTTTACTGTAAAATAGTCTGTTTTCTGAACGGGTCTGCTCTTGGTCTGGTGCGGGTGAAACAGCGCGAGCAGCGGTGGTCGCAGTCACATGACATCAACAGCTGTTTTCACAGCGCAGCGTGTGCATCTTCAATCAGAGTGAGTGCTCACAACAGGCTTGCACTATAGAACTCTTGTGAGCCGCGGCCATTTTGCCTGTGTGCTTCAGCACCAATAAGAGCAGTTTTTCCTTTCTAAAAGAGCTTAAACGGTTTGACCCTGCATCTTTTTCAAGATGTCATTAAAACAGGTCAGGTCACTATCTGTCCCCGGTTGACGGTCACGATCGCTGTCTCTCATGCTTGGGCATTTGGCACGCTGAGGTAGCGTTCGTGGATGGTTCATGTTCCCGCTGTTGTGTTAAGGTCCAGACCCAAATACCTCAGACGGGATGGAGTCCCTTCGCCTATTCCCCGATCTATTGGCCCTTCTGAGGGAACTCAGAGGGCTCCTACTTAGGTTAATAGCCTTGGTGGTGATCTGAGGATCACAGTGAGGGGTTCCCCACTGAGCCAACCTCCTCGGGCCCTTAGCTTTTCCACACCGCCGCCAGTGGAGCTTCTAAGAGAGCGTGCTGGTCCTTCCCATGGGGGGCCAGTCATTTCTTTTGGAGCTCCGGCCGAGGATAGAATGTCGATTGCTTCTCCTCCCCTGGAGGAGGACCGGGTGCAGAATCTTCTGATTTGTTTTATTTCTTTTTTGCCGCTGGCTCCTCTGAGTTCAGCGGTTCTCACATTTTTAATAAAAGAGCATTTTTTCTCCCTGGGCCACAAGAGAGCGAGTTTGCTACTCACTTCCTTCTCTCCCTTCGCCAGTGGACAGCAGTGTACGGTTAGAGAACGCCACAAGGCCTTCTCACGCACCCTCTGTCCCTCGACACAGACCGTTTCTACACTTTGCTTTAGAAGGCCGGGCATATCAGTACAAAGTCCTTCCCTTCAGGCTGTCCCTGTTGCCTCGTGTCTTTACGAAGGTCGCAGAGGCAGCCATTGTTCCGCTCAGAGAACACGGCGTTCGCATTCTCGACTATCTCGACAACTGGCTCATACTGGCTTAGTCTCAGGATCAGTTGTGTTCACAGGCACATGGTGCTCAGTCACCTCAGCCTGTTGGGACTTCGGGTCAACTGGGACAAGAGCAAACTCTGCACCGTGCAGAGGATCTCTCATCTCGGTATGGAGTTGGATTCGGTCAACCAGACTGTGCGCCTTGCAGAGGAGCGTGTCCGGTCAGTGTTAAACTACTTGAACTCGTTCAAAGGCAAGACGGCAGTCCCACTGAAATTATTTCAGAGGCTCCTGGGGCATATGGCATCCACAGCCGCAGTAACGGCACTCGGATTGCTCCATACGAGGCCGCTTAAACACTGGCTTCTCGGCCAAGTCCCGAGATGGGCATGGTAGTGCAGCACATGCCGGGTTTCTGTTACTCTGTACTGTCGCCAAACCTTCAGCCCATGGTCGGACCTTTTGTTTCTACGGGCAGGAGTTCCCCTAGAACAAGTGTCCAGGCATGCTGTGGTGTTCACGGATGCCTCATCCACCGGCTGGGGTGCCACGTACAACAGGCATGCAGACTCGGGTCTGTGGACGGGACCTCAACTGCATTGGCACATCAACTGCCTTGAGTTGCTAGCAGTACGTCTTGCACTGGGCCACCACAAGGGGCCGCTACATGGCCCCCTCTACGGGTTGTGTTGAAGTGAAACCTATTTGTTGAATGGTGTTCTTCCCGCTGGGAAGAACCCAGAAATTGTTCTGTTGGAGTTGTGCTTGCCTTCCTGCAAAATAGGTTGGAGCAAAGGCTGTCTCCCTCCACCCTTAAAGTGTACGTTGCAGCAATCGTGGCGTATCATGATGCAGTCGAAGGAGAGTCTTTAGGGAAGCACGACCTGATCGTCAGGTTCCTCTGAGGTTAAATCCTCCTCGTCCTAACTCGTTACCCTCTTGGGACATGTCTCTGGTGCTCACAGCACTGCAGAGACCTCCCTTTGAGCCTTTGCAGTGAGTGGAGTTAAAAATCCTGTCCATGAAGAAAGTACTCCTGATGGCATTGGCCACCATCAAGAGGTTAGGGGACCTGCAAGATTTTTTGTTTGATGAATCATGCCTAGAATTCAGGCCGGCCAACTCTCACGTCATCCTGAGACTCCAGCCTGGATACGTGCCCAAGGTTCCTACCACTCCCTTCAAGGACCAGGTAGTGAACCTGCAAGCGCTGCCTTCGGAGGAGGCAGACCCAGCCCTGGCTTTGCTCTGTCCCGTCCGTGCTTTGGGGTGTTATGTGGACCTCAGTGCAGCTCTTCGTCTGTTACAGAGGTCAGCAGAAGGGAAAGGCTGTCTCCTAGTAGAGGTTAGCCCAGGGACGTCACTAGGATTGGAAGACAGGGGGGGCTTAGCCCCCAGGGTATTTGTAACTTGCATTTGCAAAATCTTTGCACTCACATCTAGAGCTACACTTACACTCACCTAAAGGATTATTAGGAACACCTGTTCAATTTCTCATTAATGCAATTATCTAATCAACCAATTACATGGCAGTTGCTTCAATGCATTTAGGGGTGTGGTCCTGGTCAAGACAATCTCCTGAACTCCAAACTGAATGTCAGAATGGGAAAGAAAGGTGATTTAAGCAATTTTGAGCGTGGCATGGTTGTTGGTGCCAGACGGGCCGGTCTGAATATTTCACAATCTGCTCAGTTACTGGGATTTTCACGCACAACCATTTCTAGAGTTTACAAAGAATGGTGTGAAAAGGGAAAAACATCCAGTATGCGGCAGTCCTGTGGGCGAAAATGCCTTGTTAATGCTAGAGGTCAGAGGAGAATGGGCCGACTGATTCAAGCTGATAGAAGAGCAACTTTGACTGAAATAACCACTCGTTACAACCGAGGTATGCAGCAAAGCATTTGTGAAGCCACAACACGCACAACCTTGAGGCGGATGGGCTACAACAGCAGAAGACCCCACCGGGTACCACTCATCTCCACTACAAATAGGAAAAAGAGGCTACAATTTGCACAAGCTCACCAAAATTGGACAGTTGAAGACTGGAAAAATGTTGCTTGGTCTGATGAGTCTCGATTTCTGTTGAGACATTCAGATGGTAGAGTCAGAATTTGGCGTAAACAGAATGAGAACATGGATCCATCATGCCTTGTTACCACTGTGCAGGATGGTGGTGGTGGTGTAATGGTGTGGGGAATGTTTTCTTGGCACACTTTAGGCCCCTTAGTGCCAATTGGGCATCGTTTAAATGCCATGGCCTACCTGAGCATTGTTTCTGACCATGTCCATCCCTTTATGACCACCATGTACCCATCCTCTGATGGCTACTTCTAGCAGGATAATGCACCATGTCACAAAGCTCGAATCATTTCAAATTGGTTTCTTGAACATGACAATGAGTTCACTGTACTAAAATGGCCCCCACAGTCACCAGATCTCAACCCATTAGAGCATCTTTGGGATGTGGTGGAACGGGAGCTTCGTGCCCTGGATGTGCATCCCACAAATCTCCATCAACTGCAAGATGCTATCCTATCAATATGGGCCAACATTTCTAAAGAATGCTTTCAGCACCTTGTTGAATCAATGCCACGTAGAATTAAGGCAGTTCTGAAGGCGAAAGGGGGTCAAACACAGTATAAGTATGGTGTTCCTAATAATCCTTTAGGTGAGTGTATGTCAACAACCAGTCAATGCAGAAAGTTAAATTGGTTAGAGAATATAGCTAGCATATATAATAAATATAATTAAATAATTTAGTTTAGGCTATGCATAGTGCCTAGACCTGCCAACAAATGCTTATTGTTAGAAGAAAACAAAACAATCCGTAGACCTATAGACCATTACTGACCTCAATCACACCGGCTCCCTCAGAATCAACTGGCCTGCCAATCTCCTGCGGCTGCTTCTCCTGCTCTCTGCTAAAATATCTTTGAATATCCATCATTTCAGTGACAACAACATTCTATGGGGATTGATATTGTTTTAGAATATGCCTATTATAGAGATAGGTTGTATTATTGGAAAAGAATAAAGAGTTGTGATTAGCTTGCTAAGTTAACCATTTCTTGTATTTTGCTTGCATTGTTTATGAAAGAGGATACGGTTATTGATGAATTGTTATTGTTGTTCTTATCATTTAGGGGGGCGTAAGAACATTTTGGGGTAGCTTCAGCCCCCCTAAAATAGGCCTAACGACATCCCTGGGTTAGCCCACTGGATATCCACTCTGTATCTTCCTGTGTAATCGCCCCCAGTGGCCAGTAGCGCGAAGGACCCATTCTAAGTGTCCGCTTGCAGTAAGTAATACTCATTAGTCCTGCATTACTTCCTGCACAGTTACTTATTAATGACGGACCGTTATTCTAAAGTGTTAAAATTTTAATCAATATGTTGTTTTATGTGAATGAGTGATGTCAATGATTTTAAAATAATTTTGAAGCAAATACTCTAGGCAACAACATCCATTAGTCAAAAGTCTTGTGGACACATTTTTACTGTGTGTTTTGTGGCCTTATATCTGTATCTGAAATTTTTATTATTTTCAATAACCATGCATAAATGTTATTCTCTCAAAAATACAAGCATGTACATACATGTTGCTTGCATATTATGGTAGCCCAGTTTGTGCTGAATACAGTGTAATGACACTTTTGCCATTAATATGTTTATAAGCATATGAAAAAAAAAAAAAAAAAAGCACAATTGTCAGAGCATTTCAAAATTTCAGGCTCTCATGGGCATGCACGAGGGTAGACCTGACTCAGAGCTCCTCCGGGAGCTCCGAGCAGCGACGGACCTTGCCCTCCGGGCGACGAAAGCCGATGTCCACTTTGGTGGTCCAGGAGTGACATCTCTGGCGCAACCTGGCGGACATGAGGGAGACCGATAAGTATCGGTTCCTGGACTCCTCCATTTCCCAGGTTGGGTTATCCGGCAACATGGTCTAGACAGTTCTTGGCAGCCCAAAAGCAGACGGACGCGATCAAACACATCCTGCCCCGATGGGCCGCCGGCTGCAGTTCCTCCGCCTGCTCGTCGCCGAGGGCATCCGCCTGCTGCCGCCCCCAGAGCAGCAGCCTCCACCAGGGCAACGGTGGAGCCCAGCCCACTCAGGCCGCTGCCAAGCGCCGTCATAATCGCTTATGACAGCGCTTGGCAGCGGCCTGAGTGGGCTGGGGCCCTGAGACGGGCCACCCAGAGATGGAGGGGACAGCTCTACGGGAGGTGGTGTCAGCACCGTTCCCTCTTCCGGAGGAGGGCCGGGAGAGAATCTTTTGTTTGAGTTTCATTTGTGTTCTGCCACTGGCCTTCATAAAAGAGCTGTTTTCAAAATATCCCTCAGGTGCCTTTCCCCTTGCCAGCAGGGGGTGCTGGCTGTGCTCCTCACACCCGTGCGCCCCCTCAGCGGAAGCAGGTAAGTGTTGCATTGCACACTCAGACCCCACTTCGGGCCGCTATGCCGTCCGAGTCGGGTCCCTGCATGCCGCCTCGCTGCCCCACTGCGGGTACGTCTGTGGTGCCATTGATCCCGCTTGCTCGGTCGCTGGGAGCCTGGCTAGCGTTTCCCAGCCCGTCTCGCTGGCTCATCCGTACTATCAGACTCAGCTATGCAATTCAGTTTGCCCGGCGGCACCCTAAATTCAGGGGCATCCACTTCACCTCCGTGTTGAAGGAGGATGCTCCTGTTCTACGGGCAGAGATCGCAGTCCTACTGGCGAAGGACGCGATAGAGCCGGTCTCTCTAGCCGATATGAAGACGGGTTTTTACAGCCCGTACTTCATTGTAACCAAGAAAGGTGGTGGGCTACGGCCAATCTTGGACCTGCTGTTCTTGAATTGGTCCCGGCACAGGCTGCCGTTCAAGATGTTAACACAGAAGCGCATCTTCAGGTGCATCCGTCCCCAAGATTGGTTTGCAGCAATCGACCTGAAGGACACGTACTTTCATGTCTCGATTCTTCCTCGACACAGACACTACGCTTTCTACACTTTGCATTCGAAGGACGGGCATATCAGTACAAAGTCCTACCCTTCGGGCGGTCCCTGTCGCCCTATGTCTTCACGAAAGTCGCGGAGGCGGCCATTGCTCCCATGAGAGAGGGTGGTGTTCGCATTCTTAACTACCTCGACGACTGGCTGATTCTAGCTCAGTCGAGAAAGCAGTTGTGCGAACACAGGGACATGGTGCTCAGTCACCTCAGCCTGTTGGGACTTCGGGTCAACTGGGAGAAGAGCAAACTCTGCCCCACGCAGAGGATCTCTTTTCTCGGTATGGAGCTGGACTCGGTCAATGTGACAGCGCACCTCACAGTCATTGCTGAACTGCTTGAATTCGTTCAAACGCAGGACAGCGGTACCACTGAAACATTTTCAGAGGCTCCTGGGGCATATGGCATCTGCAGCAGTGGTAACGGCGCTCGGATTGCTTTATATGAGGCCACTTCAACACTGGCTACACGATCGGGTTCCCGGGATGGGCGTGGCAGAGCGGTTCATTCTGTGTAACAATAACACAGAATTGCCGCCAAACTTTCAGCCCATGGGCAGACCCTTCGTTTTTACAGGAAGGTGTTCCCCTAGAACAAGTGTCCAGGCATGCTGTGGTCTCCACGGATGCCTCTGCCACCGGCTGGGGGGCCATGTACAACAGGCTTGCAATTTCTGGTCTGTGGACGGGACCTCAACTCCAATGGCATATCAATTGCCTCAAGTTGTTAGCAGTACGTCTTGTGCTGGGCCACCTCAAGAGGCCGCTACTAGGCAAGCACGTTCTGGTCTGTACGAATAGCACTGCGACCGTAGCGTACATCAACAGACAAGGTGATCTACGCTCCCGTCGTATGTCACAACTCGCCCGCCATCTCTTCTTCTGGAGTTAGAAGCATCTGAGGTTGCTTCACGCCACTCAATCGTGAAGCCGACGAGCTCTTACGACAGCAAGTGCTTCCGGGAGAGTAGAGACTCCATCCCCAGGTGGTCCAGCGGATCTGGAGACGCTTCGAGACTGCACAGGTAGATCCTTCCCCTCCACCCTCAAAGTGTATGTTGCCGCCATTGCTGCACATCACAATGTAGTTGAAGGTAAGTCCGTGGCAAAGCACAATCTGGTCGTCAGGTTCCTGAAGGGAAGGGAGGAGATTAAATTTGCCTCGCTCTCACTCTATACCCTCTTGGGACTTATCTCTGGTGCTAACCGCACTGCAGAGAGCTCCCTTTGAACCTTTGCAGTCAGCTGAGTTAAAAATCCTGTCTTGAAAGACAGTACTCCTGACTGCATTGGCTTCCATCTAATCGTGGAGTTAGGGCCTGAACCAGCAAGCGCTGCCCTTGGAGGAGGCAGACCCAGCCCTGGCTTTTCTCTGTCCAGTCCGCGCTTTGCAGGCTTACGTGGACAGAACGCAAAGCTTCAGAACCTCAGAACAGTTCTTCATCTGTTACGAAGGCCAGCAGAAGGGAAAGGTTGTCTCCAAGCAGAGGATGGCCCACTGGATAGTGGATGCCATCGCCTTGGCATATGAAACCCAAGGCGTGCCTTGCCCGCTCGGGTTGAGAGCCCACTTCACTAAGAGTGTTGCCTCTTCCTGCGCGCTGACACACGGCACCTCGCTGACAGATATATATAGACCTTCGAGCTGGGCGACAACTAACACGTTCGCTAGATTCTATAGCCTCTGTGTAGAGCCGGTTTCTTCACGTGTGCTCCCTTCAACCATCCAGTAACACCGAAGTGCCTGTTCTAGTGTCGGCTTGCTGCACCATTACCCTCCACATGGACTGGATACGTGCGCATATATTCTCCAGTAGAGTTCCCCAGATTGGCGAACCTGTTGAGCCGTGGCGTTTTCCATAGGGATCCCAATTCGTACGTCGAACATGACTAACTGAAAGGGAACATCTCGGTTACATATGTAACCCTCGTTCCCTGACGTACGTCCCGTTGCCTCCTTCAGGGAACGAGGGTTACATACGTAACCGAGACATTTACAGATGCTAAAAACATATCTGGTATCAAAGAGCAGGTTCAAAAGATTGGTATCAAAGAGCAGGTTCCTAACTGATGACGAAGACTTGACAGAAAAGCCATCAAGTGTTAGACAGTATTCTGGGTTATTACGTGCTGAGGTTTTTCAATAATTAAGTAGTAGGAAATTACTAGTGATCCAATCTATGCATTCCGTTAATTTTTGGGAATTGGTAAGTTTCATCAGGGCACAAAGAAATATAGAGCTGAGTATCATCAGCATAACAGTGTAAACTAACGCAATGCTGATGATATCTCCCAAGGGTAGCATGTACAGGGTGAAAAGCAACGGTCCTAGCACTGAGCCTTGCGGTACTCCATACTGAACTTGTGATCGTTATGACATCTCTTCATTTACTGCTACAATCTGATAACGACCAGATAAGTATGATTTAAACCATGCCAATGCAATTCCACTAATGCCAACATAATTTTCGAGTCTGTTCAAAAGAATGTTGTGGTCGATAGTATTGAATACAGTGCTAAGATCGAGTAACACTAACAGAGATATACAACCACGATCGGATGATAAGAGTAAATCATTTGTAACTCTAATGAGAGCAGTCTCAGTACTATGATATGGTCTAAATCCTGACTGGAAATCCTCACAGATACCATTTCTTTCTAAAAAGGAGCATAATTGTGAGGACACTGCCTTTTCTACTATTTTTGACAGAAAGGGTAGATTGAGATTGGCCTGTAATTGACTAATTCTGTAGGATCAAGTTGCGTTTTTTTAATAAGTGGCTTAATAATAGCCAACTTAAAAGTTTTCGGTACATATCCTAAAGTCAAGGATGAATTAATAATATTAAGAAGAGGATCTATGACCTCTGGAAGCATCTCTTTTAGTAGTTTAGTCGGTATAGGGTCGAGCATACATGTTGGTTTTGATGATTTAACAAGTTTAGCCAATTCTTCTTTTCCTATAGCAGTGAATGAATGTAATTTTTCCTCAGTGACACTACAATGCTCTGTCTGATGTGATACAGTATTAGACTGCTACATGGTTATAATTTTTTTCCTAATATTATCAATCTTACAAGTAAAGAAGTTCATAAAGTCATTACTGCTGTGCTGTTGGCAGACATCATAAGTTGAAGCTTTATTTTTGGTTAATTTAGCCACTGTATCGAATAAATACCTAGGGTTGTGTTTTTCTTCTAAGAGAGTCGAGAAATAAGCAGATCTAGCAGTTTTTACGGCCTTTCTGTATGCAATCATGCTCTCTTTCCACTTTCCAGTTTTGTTTTCTTCCAGCTGCGCTCCATTTTTCTGGCTGCTGTTTTAAGGGTTCAGGTGTGCTTGTTGTACCACGGCGTTGGACCATTTTCTTTAATCTTCTTTAAGCGCAGAGGAGCAACTGTGTCTAAAGTGCTGGAAAAGAGAGAGTCAATAATTTCTGTTGCAACATCAAGTTCCTCTAGGCTATCTGGGATGCTGAGGAGATGAAACTGATGAGGAAGTTTATTTACAAATAAATCTTTAGTCACAGCAGTGATAGTCCTGCCATATTTAAAGCGAGGGGACGGCTTTGCAGCTTTTGCTAAATTAAGTATACATGATACTAGGTAATATCTCACCATCACCCAGTTGCCCTGCTGCACGGGCTCTATAGCCGGAACCGAACAATGTACAGATTTCACTAAACTAGTCGCATCCAAAGCAGTGTCTAAAGCTGTTACATTCTCACTACTCTCAAATAAAGTCTGGATGCGTGTCTCTAATTCTGAAATCTTCAGATATACGGAGACAGATATACTAAACATGAAACATGTAGTGCAGTTGACAATAAAAGGAGAAGACATGGCTTACCGTAGTTGTTGATTAATCCAACTTACCACAGTTGTTTAATGGAGTCTATTTACTAATCCAACTCACCACAGTTGTTTAATGAACTCAGAAAACAAGAGACACAAGTGCAGAAATGGCAATTTAACAGGCTAGTGAAATGCTAACGCGTGATAGTGATTTAGATTAAAAAGCTAGCAAGTTAATGTGGTGGGCAATATTAGACAATATACACTCACCTAAAGGATTATTAGGAACACCTGTTCAATTTCTCATTAATGCAATTATCTAATCAACCAATCACATGGCAGTTGCTTCAATGCATTTAGGGGTGTGGTCCTGGTCAAGACAATCTCCTGAACTCCAAACTGAATGTCAGAATGGGAAAGAAAGGTGATTTTAAGCAATTTTGAGCGTGGCATGGTTGTTGGTGCCAGACGGGCCGGTCTGAGTATCTGCTCAGTTACTGGGATTTTCACGCACAACCATTTCTAGAGTTCACAAAGAATGGTGTGAAAAGGGAATAACATCCAGTATGCGGCAGTCCTGTGGGCAAAAATGCCTTGTTGATGCTAGAGGTCAGAGGAGAATGGGCCGACTGATTCAAGCTGATAGAAGAGCAACTTTGACTGAAATAACCACTCGTTACAACCGAGGTATGCAGCAAAGCATTTGTGAAGCCACAACACGCACAACCTTGAGGCGGATGGGCTACAACAGCAGAAGACCCCACCGGGTACCACTCATCTCCACTACAAATAGGAAAAAGAGGCTACAATTTGCACGAGCTCACCAAAATTGGACAGTTGAAGACTGGAAAAATGTTGCCTGGTCTGATGAGTCTCAATTTCTGTTGAGACATTCAGATGGTAGAGTCAGAATTTGGCGTAAACAGAATGAGAACATGGATCCATCATACCTTGTTACCACTGTGCAGGCTGGTGGTGGTTGTATAATGGTGTGGGGGATGTTTTCTTGGCACACTTTAGGTCCCTTAGTGCCAATTGGGCATCGTTTAAATGCCACGGCCTACCTGAGCATTGTTTCTGACCATGTCCATCCCTTTATGACCACCATGTACCCATCCTCTGATGGCTACTTCCAGCAGGATAATGCACCATGTCACAAAGCTCGAATCATTTCAAATTGGTTTCTTGAACATGACAATGAGTTCACTGTACTAAAATGGCCCCCACAGTCACCAGATCTCAACCCAATAGAGCATCTTTGGGATGTGGTGGAACGGGAGCTTCGTGCCCTGGATGTGCATCCCACAAATCTCCATCAACTGCAAGATGCTATCCTATCAATATGGGCCAACATTTTCCTTGTTGAATCAATGCCACGTAGAATTAAGGTAGTTCTGAAGGAGAAAGGGGGTCAAACACAGTATTAGTATGGTGTTCCTAATAATCCTTTAGGTGAGTGTATGTTGATGGGTAAGTTTAAACAACAGGGAATTATATCAAATAAAGATTCAAAAGTGAACAGAGCACACACGAGCACAGCAACGAGGCAACAGGAGGCAGACAGGAACTATCGATCAGGACCAATAGATCAGAAATGCGTCCCAGACCACCTTCTGAATTGGTTTGTTTGAGTGATTGGATATAATCCGTCTCGGAAGAATTTCGGAAGGCATTTACTCATGGTCTTTTCACAATCGGATAGATATCTGATAAGAGAAATCGAATGAAATGACCAGTTGTAAAAAGGCCATAACTCTTGCAGCTGCGCTGAAGGAACACTCACTGCTGCTGCTGGCGCGGACTCTGAACACTGTGCGAGCCAGTCTTGACAGTCGTGATATCATTGTCTCATGTTGTTTCCTCCAGTGCAGCACATCTCATTGTTTCTTTTAATTAATGAATGTCTAAAATATAAAACGAAGGAGAAGCCTAAAAAAAGGCCTGAAGCCCGGCCCGCGTTTGAGGTATGACATGAAAACTGGCCCAAAGCCTGGCCCTAGGGGTGTAAAAAAGTTGGGCAGAAATGCAGGGCTCTAGCAGGTAACACAGGATTGAGGTAAGAGTATAATCACAGGAGGTAGATATGCGCAGCCCAAAACTCAGTTTATCAAAATATCCATGTACGTGTGGACTAGGCCCCAAATTACATATAATCAGTTACTACCCAGCACTAGTAATTGATGAGGGAATGAGCTGTAGGTGTGGGAGATCATTGGTTGTGTGCAGGTGGGAGCCAGAAGGGATGCTGGGAAATGTAGTGCTGCAGTGACTGTGCTGATGACTGGATATCGTGACACATTGAGGTTTGTTATATAAAAAAAAAAAAGTCACCACATGATGATTACATAACTTTATTATGTGCTCATGATGAGTCTGACAACTGACACTATATAAACACACTCATCATCGTAAGAAGAGTAAGGGAGGGCCCAGAGTCTCTGTGATGCTTGTCTTTGGGTTCTTGCTGCTCTGCAGCATTAAAACAGAGGGGGGAAAGGCTAACTGTAGTATTATAGGGCAACCAGAGTACCCCCTGCTGTCCAACGATGGAGAAATTATCATCGGAGGAGCTTTTTCAATTCACAGCAAAATACATTTGGAAATGCCATCATTTACAGAAAACCCTCATCGTCTATTGTGCACAAGGTTTGCAACTTCTCTTTCTATTTTATTAATTTAATAATTAATAATTAATTTTATTTTGTGAAATAAGACATCAGATACTATTTCCAAAATGACAAACTTCCAACCTTACTGCGAAATCTATAACTCTCTCTCTCTTTCTCTCTAAAAAAAAATAGCCTTAATTTGAGAGAATTTCGCTTTGCTCAGACCATGATCTTTGCCATTGAGGAAATTAACAGCAATCAGAGATTGCTGCCAAACATTTCGATTGGATACCAAATATTTGACAGCTGTGGTTCGACATTAGCCTCTATGAGGTCATCAATGGCTCTGATAAATGGCCAGGAGTTGACAGCAGAACAGACCTGCTCTGGAAAAACAGCAGTTAAAGCAATAATTGGAGAATCTGAGTCTTCTTCAACCATTGTACTGTCCAGAGCAACAGGGCCCTTCAGGATTCCTGTGGTAAAATAAATATACATAAATGTGTCCTATTTTAAGTTATATGAGGAAACAAATAAATGTATTTCCTGTTACTTTTATCTGTTCTGTTTGACAGATCAGTCATTTTGCTACCTGTGCCTGCCTGAGCAACAGAAAGCAGTTTCCTTCTTTCTTCAGGACTATTCCCAGTGATTATTACCAGAGCAGAGCACTGGCTCAGCTAGTCAAACACTTCGGCTGGACATGGGTTGGAGCAGTGAGAAGTGATAATGACTATGGAAACAATGGTATGGCAACCTTTGTAGAGGTAGCTGAGAGAGAAGGAGTATGCATTGAATATTCAGAGGCCATATTGAGGACAAATTCCAAAGAGAAGACTGCTAAGGTTGTTGAAGTAATAAAAAAAGGCACTGCTAAGGTTCTTGTGGCTTTTCTGGCGCAGGGTGAAATGGATGTGTTACTGGAGGAAATTATCAGGCAAAATGTAACTGGGCTACAGTGGGTAGGCAGTGAATCCTGGATAACAGCAAGATACTTGACAACTGAAAAAGTTTCAAAAGTTCTTGGTGGAGCTGTTGGTTTTACAATTAGCAAATCAAAAATCCCAGGGCTGAAAGAATTTCTACTTAAGGTTAATCCATCTCAGAACCCTTCAAATGCTCTTCTGAGGGAATTTTGGGAGACTACATTTGGATGCGGTCTCTCTTCAACAATCAGTTCTAAAGCTGAGTATGAAAAGTTTTGTGATGGATCTGAAAACCTGAGTAATGTGAGTAATGCGTTCACAGATGTATCTGAACTACGGATTTCAAATAATGTATACAAGGCAGTCTATGCTATAGCTTATGCACTTCATAACACAATAGCTTGCAAAACCTCAAACAGTTCACCTGAAAACATAACATGTGGAAATAAGGATTTAATGCTTTCCAGCCAAGTAAGTAAATCTTGGAAATAAATATTTGTGTTATTATTATTGCCACATTTTAACAGCGTTTTAAATGTTAACAGGTACTGCATTCCCTTCAAAATGTGAATTTCACAATGGCCTCAGGTCAGAAAGTATACTTTGACCAAAATGGAGACCCTACAGCAAGATATGAACTAATAAACTGGCAGAAAAATGGAGCAGGGGAAACTAATTTTATCACTGTAGGACACTATGATGCCTCACTACCCAGTGAACAGCAGTTTGTCATGAATTCTGTCAATATAATTTGGGAAGGAGACAGTTACACAGTATGTACAAAATAACATTAGTAATGTTGAGTGCCTGATATATGTTTAAAAACAAGTGCAACAAAGTAAGAATGTGTAACCATGGCAGAAACCAAGCTCAGTATGCAGTGAGAGATGCCAGCCAGGTTTCAGACAAGCAGTGATCAAAGGGAGACCAGTGTGCTGCTTTGAATGCTTGCGGTGCCCTTCTGGAGAAATTAGCAACACTACTGGTGAGATGACCAGCACTTTAATACAAAGAGACAAACACTTTTAATGTGGAAATAAATGACAGACACATACATACACGGATGTACATATGCACATCCATGTACAATGCTATATATGCCACATTATGCTGAATGTATGAGGAAAAATATTATAATGTTGTGCTCTATTTGTCTTTTTTAGATTCTGCTGAATGCGTCAAATGTCCTTTAGAGTACTGGTCAAACGAAAACCACAGTATGTGTGTTCTCAAGAAGGTGGAGTTCCTTTCATTCGAGGAAAACATGGGAATACTTTTGACTGCATTCTCATTAACCGGGGTGTCTTTAACAGTTGCAGTTGCACTGGTGTTTTACAACTTCATAGACACACCACTTGTGAAGGCCAGCAATGTAGAGCTGAGTTTCCTGCTTCTCTTCTCATTGTCTCTGTGTTTTCTCTGTTCACTTACTTTTATTGGTCGGCCTACTGAGTGGTCCTGTATGTTGCGCCACACAGCATTTGGGATCACGTTTGCCCTTTGTATGTCTTGTGTTCTGGCAAGGACAATAGCAGTGGTAATGGCCTTCAAGGCCACAGTGCCTGGATCAAGTGTCCCTCAGTGTTCATTGCCCTTACAAAGAATTAGCGTTTTCTGCTGTACTTTTTTTCAAGTAATAATATGTACCCTGTGGCTGGTATTAGTCCCTCCAATGCCATATAAAAATATTACTCATTCATTAGATAAAATAATACTTGAATGTGATCTAGGCTCAGCTATAGGTTTCTGGGCTGTACTGGTTTATATTGGGTTGCTCTCCGTCCTATGTTTCATTTTGGCTTTTCTGGCTCGAAAGCTGCCAGATAACTTCAATGAAGCCAAATTCATCACATTCAGTATGCTCATTTTTTGTGCTGTTTGGATCACATTTATCCCAGCTTATGTCAGTTCTCCTGGAAAATTCACTGTAGCTGTGGAGATATTTGCCATCTTAGCTTCTAGTTTTGGTTTGTTATTCTGTATATTTACACCAAAGTGCTATATTATCTTACTTAAGCCAGATCAAAACACAAGGAAACATATAATGGGTAAAACCCATAATAAATCACAATAAACTTATAATAAACAGCAAT
Source organism: Rhinogobio ventralis (assembly GCA_039654625.1). Lineage (NCBI taxonomy): Eukaryota > Metazoa > Chordata > Actinopteri > Cypriniformes > Gobionidae > Rhinogobio > Rhinogobio ventralis. Next base: position 23,813,503 of record CM077206.1, on the reverse strand, counting down.
TTACCATGGAACTTTAACCCCTCACAGAGCAAAAAAAAAATTACTTGCTTGATATTTGCTTTTCTTCAATTTAGAAATGAATCTAAAAAAACAAAAATGTTGCCAACTATTTTTTTTATTTGATTTTCTTACGTCCACAACCATCGACCATCATGACTGAAGCGACAAAAATAATTTTAACCATACTTATAAACTAGTGTTGAAGATTTTGAAAAGAACATACTGTAAGAATGAGCAATGCAATAAGAATGTAGAAAAAATGTAAGATGATAAAGTCTGAAAAAAAAACTAGTTTGATTCTTTTTGTTGGTTGCAGTGGGTGAATCTGAGTATATGTGTATGTCACATAGCTCTGTATTTTAGCTTTGAAGGGCTTGCACAAATTTCACAACCTGGCACACTAGTTCAGGAGGTTCCTGCTGATATCTTTTAACACCTGATGTCCATTGTGATGGACATTAAACTTTTACAAAATTCCTGTGTTATATTCAAAATAATTTTGAATATTATCACTTAATCCTATTAAATTTATAATAGGTGCAAGTTGAGGAGGCTTCCATGAACATAAATCTGCACATAAAAGATAAAAAGGGGGCTTCCTCCTCCTCCTCCCGTCTATTTGGTTAGCTATGCCTGTCTTTTGTGATGCCTGAAACTCAATCAGATTAAGTTAGGTTGATCAGAAACCAATCAGTGACCAGGCATTACTCATATTATAAAAAACAAAAATCCATTCCAGTGGCTGCAGGGCCTTAAGGGGTTAGACACAAATGTTATAATGTAACACTTTATTTCGATAGTCCACATTAGACATTCTATTAACTATAAGTAACTACCAGTCATTAGAGTATTAGTTGACTGTCTGCTTAATATCTGCTATCATTTTATTTTGATGGTGCCCCAACAGACATTCTATCGACTTTGCAAGTACATGTCAACTTATTCCACTAACCCTAACAGTCTACTAATACTTAGTTGACATTTAGTTGCAACGTTAAAAAAACCAAAACAAAATTTTGGGGGGGTTTTCATGTTTTATAGGTACATTCCATAGACATAATTTTTTTATACTGCACAAAAACTGTATAGTCTATCCCCTAACCCTAAACCTACCCATCAAAGACAACTTTCTGCATTTTTATATTTTCAAAAACATCACTTAGTATGATTTATAAGGACAAGGATTTTGGATATTGCCATCTTTGTGGGGGTATAATTTAACATATTATAACGCCTGTTATTTCCAAAATATAGATCTGAACATACAACATTTGGGGAACTATGTTTGTGATTTAAATATACTTCAAAACTGCAGCTTATGTGCTTGTATTTGATTATTTTAACTATATTTTATGCATGAAATATTAATCACATAGCATGAGAATATTTTAAGGTTTTATTATACTAAAACAATAATTTTTTTTCAAAATGGTGTGTCCTATATTATACCAATACAACCATGTATTAGGAGACATGAAATTAACTAATGGCAATTTTTAGGAAAGCGATGAAAAAGCCTTTTAAAAACCGTTAACCTACAGCAATTGATATGAAATTCGAATAAATAAATATGACACAAGTGTACTAGGTACAATACATAAATAAAAAACAATTTAACCACGAGGAACAACTTTCTTGATGACTAAAGCACTAGCACTGTACGATTAGTTATAAAAAGTAAAATACAGAAAAAAATATATAAATAAAATTGTTATGTCTTTGTCTATTGAAGCATATTTGTAACATACACATTTGTGATTGCCTAATTTAGTGAAGTCAGTAAGGATAGGCCTAAAAGTGGTTTGGGATTGGACCCAGTGAAACTGAATCTTAGAGTACAGTTTTTCTGTCAGTCTTCCTAAATGCTTTTTCTTCCTAAATACTTTTTGACAAATATGGTAAACATGTCATTATGCATTAACTGAGTTCTAATGTTACACAACACAACCTGAACTCTGGCAAGTCATGTTGCTTATAACCATTTTGAATATTATCACCTTCACTAAGGAATCTATAAGTAGGCTAAAGCTTACGGAAACAATGAGCATATGACCAAAATCCATTGTTGTAAATCTAACACTCTCTGCCATTCCAGGAAACATTAGTGGTAACTTTAGCTCACATTTCACAGATGTGTCTGATGCTAGTATTATTTATGTCTACAAGGCATTGTTTGCTGTTGCTATAGGATGGCTGCTAACTTGTGAGAAAAGGGAGGGTCCCCAACAAGAGAAAAGGAAAATGCAGCCTTGACAGGTGTGTTCTTTTAAACTTCTGCTCTGTAATTTTCTGTAATTCAAAACGGATGTTTAAAAGCAGGATTTGGCAACTCTTCTCCTGGAGGGCCACTGTGTTGTGTCTACATAGACTGTTATAACAAAGTATGAACACTAGGGGGAGATATAGGACTGGAGAAGATGGAGCATAAAAGTACCCTTACAAAAAATAGGTTTATTTAAGTGTGCTATTAGTATACTAAAAATGAGTATACTTTCAGCCTACTTTTTATATACTTCTCATAAATATACTTTATGTACTTCTCAGAAATATACTTAATATTGCACTTAAGTATACTTGACTTAGACAGAAAGGTATATTTAAAGTATATTTGGACTAAACATGTACTCAATCTTTTGATCGAGATATACCTCAAAGTATAATTAAGTATTCTATGTATACTTGGCTTACAATTGTGTTTAGTCTTTTGATTGAGTAGCCTATTAAATATACTTCTTTCACATAGCTTTACATACTGTCTTATAAACTGAATTTTTTTTTGAAAATATTGATTTATAAAGAAAAAAAGATATGTTCCTAATTCTTTGTATCTGAATTTTTGTGTAGGCTAGTCCACTAGTAGTGTACATAGGAATTTACTTAAAATCTACTTTACTCTTTCCCCTCCATTAACTGAATTTTCCAGCCATGTTTTCATTGTTATATGTTAGGTGGAACTATTATGCTTCTTCTAGTACAGAATCTCCGGATCAGAACACAGGTGAAGAAGAAGCAGAAATAAGTGATAGAAGATTGCTTACACAAATGTTAAACAATGCAATCAAAAAACATTAAAAAGCATATAAATCAAAACTGCCAAACATTATTGAATGAGAATTTGAATCCATTAAAAGGAAACGACTTTTGTTGATGGACTCAAACTACTCCAACTATGTTTTGATCATGGTGCTTAATCCAATCCGGATGTAGTCTTTGACAAAAATGTGATTTTCTTATTTTTGTTTAAAATGTTGCGTTTTTATTTATTTTATTTTTATAAAACTGACCCACATTCAAGTGTTGATAAAAAAAGGATGCATAAAGCTAGAATAAAATGTTAAAAATGAATTACTAAAATTTATACCTAAACAGGAACATAGTAGTATACTTAAAGTGCAAAAATAACATATACATAGTAAACTATAAGAATTATGTTATGTTCACTTAAAGAAAATTTACAAGTATACTTGCAGTATAAAACTACTAAACTAGCAGTTTACTGAGAGTACACTTCAAAGTGTACTTTCATAAACAAAACAAAAAAATAGTACTACAAGTATTAAAATGGTAAACTACTAGTATACTTATAAGTAGTACAGATGCAGTACAAATGAGAACGTCTCGGTTACGTATATAACTATTATTCCTGAAGGAAGGGAACGGAGACGTTTCGTCAGTTACTGACAGAATGGGGGTTACGCTTAGAAGCCAATCATCCTTTGAGATCTACAAAATGAGCCAATAGCATGAAAATGCCATGGGTCTGCGGAATTTGCATGACGCAACCCCGCCCCACCGCGTGGGTATAAAGGGCGTTGCGTGGCAATCTCGCATTATGTTACCTGCTGAAGAGCCGAGGCTGAGCGCCCAGCCGTTCAACCGGTACAGCGGTAGTGTCAGTTACTGACAGAATGGGGCTCCCAATTCAATCTCGCCACGATGGCTATCTTCCAGCGTCCTGCGCTGACCAGCGCTCCCTGCCTCAATGCCAATACCAAGGTACACTGGCATGCCCTGAACCTGATATGCCAGGACAATGGCACCCACTATCCAGTGAGACAACCTCTGCTTGGAGAGAGCCTTCCCTTTCTGCTGCCCTCCGTAACAGACAAAGAGCTGGTCTGAGGTCCTGAAACACTGTGTCTGGTCTACGTAAGCGCGAAGGGCGCGTACTGGACAGAGCAGTGCCAAGGCTGGGTCTGCCTCCTCCACAGGCAGCGCTTGCAGGTTCACCACCTGATCTCTAAAAGGAGTGGTGGGAACCATGGGCACGTATCCAGGCTGGCGTCTCAAGATCACGTGAGAATTAGCCGGCCCGAATTCCAGGCACGCTTCGTCAACCAAAAATGCCTGCAGGTCCCCTACCCTCTTGATGGAAGCCAGGGCAATCAAGAGCGCCACTTTCATTGAAAGGAACTTCAACTCTACGGATTGCAGGGACACAAAGGGAGCTTTCTGCAGGGCAGATAGAACCACTGCAAGATCCCAAGAGGGCATCTGGAGAGGGCGAGGAGGATTTAGAACCTGCTGACCCGTTTTTGAGTCCACCAGGTCGTGGTGAGCCGATATTGCGGCCACATAAACCTTCAGGGTGGAGGGAGACAGCCTTCGCTCCAACCCTTCTTGGAGGACGGAGAGCATAAACCCGATTGGGCATTTCCTGGGGTCTTCTCGGAGAGAAGAGCACCAGCTGACGAAGAGGGGTTCACTTCAACGCATAGGCCTGTCTCATGGACAAGGCCCTAGCAGAAGTGATAGTAGCTGCCACCTGAGGTGGCAGGGTACTCAAACCTGCCGCATCCTGTCCAGGGCCCACACATGTAGGTTCCATAAATCGGGACGTGGGTACCATAGGGTGCCCCGTCTCTGAGTAAGGAGGTCCTTCCTCAGAGGGATCGACCTGGTAGGGGCTGTCGCAAGGAGTACGAGTTCTGAGAACCAGGTCCAGCTAGCCAATAAAGGGCGACCAAAAAGGACCTGCTCCCTGTCCTCCCTGATCTTACACAGGACCTGTGCGAGAAGGCTCACTGGGGGAAACGCATACTTGCGTGGGCCCCGCGGCCAGCTGTGTGCTAGTGCATCCGTGCCGAGGGTCCCCTCGGTCAGGGAGTAATACCAGTGGCAATGGGAAGAGTCGTGGGAGGCAAACAGATCTATCTGTGCATCACCAAACTGTTCCCAAATCAGCTGAACCATCTGGGGATGGAGTCTCCATTCCCCCGTAAGGGGCTGAAAACGTGACAGCTCGTCGGCTGCACAATTCAGTTCTCCCGGGATGTGAACGGCACGAAGCGGCCTCAGATGCGTCTGACTCCATAGGAGAAGATGGCGGGCGAGTTGCGACATCCAGCGGGAGCGTAGACCACCTTGTCGGTTGATGTACGCTACTGGCGCTGTGTTGTCTAAACGGACCAGTACGTGCTTGTCCTTGAGCAGGGCTCGGAAGCGGTGCAGGGCAAGACGTACGGCCAGCAACTCGAGGCAATTGACATCCATTGCACATGGCAGCCCAGCCCGTGGCAGAGGCATCTGTTGATACAACATGCCTGGAAACTCGTTCTAAGGGAACACCTGCCCGTAGAAAGCTGAGGTTCGACCACGGGGTGAAGGTCTGATGGCAGGCCCGAGTCACTGGGACCCGGAGTGTGCCCTGTTGCCATGCCCATCTCAGGACTTGATCGCGAAGCCAATGCTGAAGCGGTCTCATATGAAGCAAACTGAGCGGCATCACCGTGGCTGCGGATGCCATATGCCCCAGGAGCCTCTGAAAAAACTTCAGTGGAACCGCACTCTTGCCCTCAAACTGGCGAAGACAAGTCAGCAGTGCGTAAGCTGCGCGTACATGGCGACCAAGTCGATATCCATACCGAGAAAAGAGATCCTCTGCACTGGGGAGAGTTTGCTCTTTTTCCAGTTGACCCGAAGGTCCAGACGGGCGAGGTGCTAAAGCACCAGGTCCCTGTGTTCGCAAACCTGGTCTCGAGAGTGACTTAGAATCAGCCAGTCGTCGAGATAGTTCACGATGCGAACCGGGTGGTGCCTGAGCGGCACAAGCGGAGTACTTTTGTGAAGACGCCATGGTATAGCGGACTCCACGAAAGCGGGGAGGAGACTGTGCGAACTGAATTGCATAGCCGAGCCTTATGGTGTGAGCGAGTCAGCTGGACAGATTCGGAAGTGCTAGACAGGCTCCCAAAAACTGCACCAGCGGGGTCATGCGAACCACAGGCATACCCCTGATGGGGCAGCGAGGCAGAATGACCGGCCCAGACATTAGAGCCGTGGGAGCGTCCCGAGGTGTGGCCGGGGTCGAACTCCATGGCACTGACAGAGGAGACCAGGGAAGGACCAGCGTTCCACGGGGGTCTCGTCTGCCAGGGGGCTGGTGACAGAGGGGGCTGAGAGTGGCGAGGCTGTGCGTCGCACACTGCCAGCTGCGCCCTCTTGGGGCTCGGAGGTGAAACTGTCAGTTCTTTCTTTAACCATGAATAGGGTACCGCCGACCGTGAGCCCAGCGGTGGAATTGGAAAACCAAAGATTCCAAAGATTAGAGTGATCCTGCTACCATCTTCTGGGAAAGAACCTAGTTCACTTCCGAGCGGCCCGTCTCAGGACCGCCGCTTAGACTGCCGTTGGGGCCGAGCGGGAGGGGCGGGAGCTGCAGGAGGGCGGCCTCAGTGGGGAGCAGACTGAGGCTTCTCAGCCGGTGGCTGGGTGGAGGCAGCAGCTGGCCGCTGGTGCAGAATATGTTTTATAGCCTCAGTCTGCTTCTGAGCGGCCGAGTACTGTTGGGCAAAGTCCTGGACTGCCCCGCCGAATAGCCCATCCTGGGAAATGGGAGAATTGAGGAACCGAGTCCACTCAGATTCTCGCATATCAGCCAGGTTGAGCCATAAGTGTCGCTCCTGGACCACAGAAGTGGACATCACCTGACCAAGAGAGCGTGCAGTCACCTTCGTCGCTCGTAGAGCAAGATCGGTGGCCACATGCAGCTCCTGCATTAAAGCGGGGTCAGCATTGCCCATGGTGGCCATAGCATGCAGGGCGGACACGGCCTGGCCCGCAGCTCTGTAGGTCTTCGCCACCAAAGTAGACGTAAACCTACAAGCTTTGGACAGGTGCTTTGGGTCACCACACCATGTCGAAGCGCTCTGTGGACACAGTTGCATCGCAAAAGAACGGTGAAGTTGGAAGTGGCTGCCGAACAATTGCGAACAGTCAAGGGAGACTTCCACAACTTCGACACCTCTTCATGCACTTCCGGGAAAAAAGGCACTGGGGGCTGGCGGGCGCCTTCGGCTCAGCATGCACGAGGCCCAAGCACGCCAAACAGCGTTCATGCCCGTCAAACGGAGCAACCAGCCGACCGCACCCAGAAACACAATGCGAGATTGCCCTTTATAACCACGTGGTGGGGTGGGGTTGCATCATGCAAATTCCACAGACCCATGGCATTTTCATGCCATTGGCTCGTTTTGTAGATCTCAAAGGCGACTGGCTTCTAAGCGAAACCCCCATTCCGTCAGTAACTGGTGTAACTCGTAGTGTACTGACTGAAATGGAAACATAGTTGTTCACCTAAAGTTAAATACTGTTACACTTATAGTACACTTAAACGTATATATTTTATATACTAAAAAGTTGGCCAATTTAGTCCCAAGCTGTATTTAAATAGTACACTTAAAAGTTTACTACTAGTACATTAACATTTGTATACTTACTACATAAAGTATAAAGTATACTTTAGTTACTCGAGTTTAGTTAAGTTGAATTCTTGTACCATTGTGTCCTTAATTGGTTATTAAAGTTAAACAATATTGCTACAAATTGGTGATTAACTGGTCTGCATCTATATTACGCGACAATGACTACATTGAATGCCTGGGTGAGCCCAGCATTCCATTCACAACGTGGATCAGGACTTCCACAACTATTTCCTCGTCATGGGCACTACAGGTGATGCTTGGCCAGAGGGGAGACTGCTTCATTGCTAATGATTTTATATACTTTACCAGAGACTGGAGACTCATTAGACTATGCTATCACTGCTTTGAGTACACATTTCATGCCTGCGCTAAATGTTGTGGTAGAACGTGACCGTCATAATTTCTGGAAACAAGTGCAAGGCACTCAAGAGTCTATAGTAAACTGACATGATCCGAGACCAACTCATTGAGCATGTGTCTAACCAAGCATTGGCAGAAGCTATCGCAACTGCGACCCAAGACGAGTCTGTGTCAGAACAAGCGGAGGCCATAGGAGAATGGAGCATTCCTGGCTAGCTGTTCAAATTCAACAAAAGGCTCATCAGCGCAAACAGCAAAGAATCCCATCCACCACAAAGACTACTCCAAAACCTCACATACTGTACCTGCTGCGCATGCACACTCATGTTTTTGTTGTGGTTCTAGTGGAGACTTGGCTAATGCAAGGGAGTGCCCAGCAACGTGTAAGAGCAATGTGTAAGAACTGTAAAATGAAAGGACACTTTGAACGTGTGTGTCATTCGACTCCATCCATGTCATTCGGATCCAGCATGCTAAATAAAATCCAGTGTGCTGTGGGCATCTAAACGTCAAAGTCCTTTGCAACTGTGGAATTGGAACAGAAAGCTGACAACGTGCAATCCGAATTAAGTTCTGTGGCTTATTACACTTGAACGGTCAAATACACACACTTGCCCGTCTTGGCGAGTATTCAAGTTTACACAGTCGGTTATGTCTTAAGTGAACATAAACAGTTGGGAAAGAAAACTGATGTGTAAATTAGATCTGTGCTTTAGATCTTAACCTGTTAACCAGCACCCCCGCTTTTGAAAAAATCCAAAGAAATGGCATACCCAAACTAAAACAGATACAATTCACAAATCCTTTGCACTAAAAGCACAAGTATGGTCTCATTTGAAAACAGACACTTGGCAGTTTACTGTAAAGTCAAAATTATTTTCATAATGAAAAAAAACTTGCTATAATAAGCTTCAAAGTTTTGTAAAGTTATTAGAAATGTATTTTTATGAAATATCTTTATGAAAATAAAATTGAAGTTGGCCTCGTTGCAATCTAGAAATGCCCTGCAGCTAAAGCCACAAGTCTGACCATGTTATATTTCAAATCTGAAGATGACAAGACTAAAACTCTGAATTTTGAAATGATTTTCAAGATCATGTCATGTGATATTATTTTGAGACGACTCTAAAATGCTAAATGATGTTTATTGCCATCTTCTAAGCTTTCATTCAGTGTATTGTTTCTATTGTTTCGTGGTGTAAACTGCCCCATTCAGTTCAGTCTCCCTAGCACACATTCACACCTCTACGGCCTGGTTATGGCTCTAATTATTATTCTTTTGTCTTCCTTGTAATTACTGACGACTCTCTATTCAAACCGTTCTATTCAAACCTCTTTTTTTTTAAATAAAACTTCTCACTTCACCTTCTAAACTGTATCAAATGCCCTTCTTGAAAAAAGAAACATTTTAGTGAGTTTTACTATTGAAAATTATTCATAAAAGTAATGTATTTGCTCAGCGGCAGGTGCATTTTAGGGCAAGCTAGCATGTTAGCACTATGCACACCATAGATACACAACAATTTATGAGATTAAAACCATGTTTTACTCCAAACTTACTTTATATCACAGGTCGAGTGTTTTAAATAACCTTCTGTGATCTCATGTGGCTTCGAGTCAAAAATCAGACAGAAAATGTATAATTGTACAGTATTCTGTACAATGATAAAAGCTATGTCGAATAGCATTGCATTATAAATATATTATGAAAACGCCCAACATGGCATGTAGAACACAGATAAACCATAAATCATCGCAATTGTGTGTTTATTGTCTTCAAACGTGTCTATCTGCATGTTATAGCAGATCTCTGGAAGCTTTATTTATGTCAGAGAGTTCCTGGAATGTCACATGGTATGCCTCTTCCTCGTCTGTGCCATATATGTCTCGTCTGTGCCATAATCTAAAAGCCCTGAGGGATGTTGTTTCGTCGCGAGTCTTCATGACGAGCATAAAGGAGTTTTTTATGAATGATCCGTTCATTTAACGAACGAACAGTACTACAATCTTTTATCAATTCTCACAAAGTTTTATTCTTTTTTCGGGAAGGTTATCCTTCTGGTCACGAAAAATAAACTTTCCGAATTATTAGGATATTAATTAAAGTATGATACTTATGAGAGCTCGTAGCTAGATCTGAACATTAAAGCGACCATGCTTTGTGAGCGGCAACAATGACAATCGAACGTGGATACAATGGTTTTAATAATTGATACTACGAATACATATGACTAAACAAAGAATACATGTATATACAGAACAACGAATAGTAACGAAAGAGAATGAGAAGAAGAGAACGAAAGAGAGGAAGGAAAGGTTCAGGAATGGCAATTTCACAAACATAACCACAGAGAGCCAGCAACGAATAATATCACCTTAAACAGGTATACATCTTAAAACGCATTTAAATTTCGATGGAATTTATACTTGCATTGGGTTGTTTTGTGCTGAGTATAAAGAATGCGTGTGAGTCTTCTCAGAGTGTTCTTTGAGCTGGAGCGTGTTCTCTTTTGGTCCTTCCGGAGCGCTCTCGATCCGCGGGAAGTTTGAAGGTGATTGGAGCGAATGCCGAAAAGGGGAGGAAAAGAAGATTGTCTCGTCTGCGTTTTTGGAAGATGACTGAGCGCTGAGATGGAGTGCGCTGAGGTGGCGACTTCAAAGGAACCAACCCACGTGACTGAGCCACCAAGCCAGGGCCGAAGTCGCCTGGCCAGGGGACGAGCCGAGATGATAATAGGGTTGTTTATCGACTGCACCGACTGAGCAAAGATATGCTGGTGTTACTGTCCTTTAAAGAAACATTAACATCCGCCCATCTTTTCTGAAATGACCAATCAAATGTGGGAGTTTTAGGTGGGAGAACACTTTCTTTGTCTCCGTTTATGACTTCATTTGCCTAATTTATGATGGTGTCATACTTGGTACATTTCTACTCCAAAGGGGTAGGGGTCCAATTAGAGCAGAGATACATTCTTACACATGAATACAAGCATTTTAAATGACTTTACATTGTTCGTACATCATGACTATGTTGGCAATGACATAGGGAGCATGCGTACACACAGGGATCATCATATACATTCTGGGATAGTTTAATTAAAGTTACATAAAGAAAATGTTTGTGTCTGTGTATTGTAAGGAGCCTGTGTGTCTAGGCCCCTATCTTTTTGAGTGGGGGGTGGGGGGGTGCATGTGTTGATAGGGGGAGAGATTGTGTCCTGATTGAAGTTCTCACAGGATTCTAACGGTGCTGTCTGTTCTACCTCGGCCAAGCCACAAAACTGTCCACGATGCCATCTTCCTCAGATTCCTCAGTACCAGAACCTAATTTATATGCGGCTAAAAGCTTTCTGTTTATAGTGGAATCGACTCATCTTTGATCCTGTCCAGAGAGACTCCAGACGCTACAAAAGGTACAGACGGCAGTTTTCATATTCATAACTCCTCACACATATTAACAAATTACGGTCACTATAAGATTTTGAGAATAAAACAGGTAAAAAATTTAAACTTGAGTCTTAGATATTTTTAAACAGTCAGCGAGTGTTTGTTTTTTTCCGATTGCGATATAATGTGGGTTTCAGTGATGTTCAATGATGTAAAAATGTTATATTTAGAATTTTATATGAAGTTAATTGCTACACCTGCATAGCATGTTACTGAAAACATTCTTTATTTATATGAAAATACACCAAATTGCATGCAAAACACAAACCATGCCATCATAATCGTGTGTTTATTAGCTTCGTTTTCACGTGTTGGCAATGTTTACAACAGAGAGATGAGAATGAGGAAGTGCACTGAACAGCGTGACCAGATGAGGCAGGATTGTTGTCACGTTGTGTCACGTAAGATGATTGACAGCTGTACAGCGAATGAGAGGGCTCATAAGTGAGATCATAAGTGACGTGCAGCAGGAAACAGACACAGAGATCCCTCTGAATGTCATTCAGCTCTTCAGATCAGCATAATTCAGTGAGAAATTAATAGAAATGTTATTATATATCATAAAATATTTTGCAAACGTGATAATAAATCTATATTTGTCCAAATATGCGCACGTTTGGACTAAGAGCCCAAACAGATGCTGTTTAGTGCATGTATGTGACCACAAATAAAACGAAGACGTGGTGGCTTTAATCTTTATAATTATACCAAGTTTTTCCAGATGAAGTAAGTGTGTGATGTTTTAATGAGCAGTGAATGTTGAACAACAGTAATCTGGGGCCGTCGGCGATACTTGGCTGCTAGATATAAGCAATTTGAACATTCATTAACCTGACTACAGAGTGATTACTAAGCTAATATAACATAGGGACATACATGCAACACATGCATATATCATATACATTTTGGAACAGTTTGATTATGGGTTAAATGTAGAGAATGTCCTTGATTATGTGTATTAGGTGCTACTCAGTGTTCTCTGGGCACATGACATTTGGTGCCTGGTGCTGCTGAATGCTTTTGAAGCTTGAGGAGAGACTTAGAGATGGTTCTGGTTAACATCTGCAAAGGCAGCTAATGTGACAATGTCTTCGAATGATCATTATCTTGAAGACTCGTTGGAGATGGGCTGGTAATATAGGGTAGACAAAAGGGACAAGGGAAAGTGTTTATGATGGCTAAAAACCCCAACTGAGGATCTTGATCACATCCAGATGATACACCACTTAGTTTGCAATAAAATACAGGGAATACAAGCAAAAAGTGTCTGACTTTACATCTCCATCTTTAACTCCTCCCCCAACTGTAAGCGGCAACTTCTACCAATCGGTTAAGTTTAGCTGCAGCCGAAGTCAAGTACACCTATAGCTTAGAGACTCTGCGCCTAAACTATCATGGCACTACCGCTTCTGTGGCTCTGCTTTGTGCCGCCGCACCATCTTGGCATTGTGAATGCTCTGTTAACATGGGTGCTGAAATAAAATGCATTCCTTACATTCTGTACCAGTCTAGTGTGAAACGGACCTGACAGCATCTTGAACATGTAGAGACATACAAATGGAGAAAAGTCTTAGGGCAGGGGTGCAAAGAACAAAAAAAAACAACAAAAAAAACAGCCTTGCAGAATTTAGTTCCAACCCTGCTCCAACACGCATACCTGCAGTGTATTTTATATTATTTTATTTAATTATTGTTTACTCAGCCTGTTTCTAGATACAAGCAGCAACAGGGGATTGATAATGTTACCAGTAATTTCAAGTTAAAATTGTTAAACTTATTTGGAAAATGGTGCTATTATAAAAAGCAGTTTGTCTTCTATTCTATTATGTCAATTGGAAATCCACCCAAATCCATGTTTGCAAATAGATCTGAATAGACTTCCAAACAAAGTGAGATACCCTAAAGCTAGGGGCGTAGCCAGAACTTTTTTGCCAGGTCCAGTGATTTCATTGGGGTGGCAAAAAAAAAAAAATCTTGCTACAAATTTAGAGAAAATATAACTGTGATTGTGTACACCCTGCGTGGAATACCTTTACACATAAAGTGGATTTCATGTACCTCAAAAAAAAAACGCTGGTTAATCTGGCCCCACTGCAATAACAGTGCTGCAATGTCATAGAATGTGACGTGGTGAAACACTCTAAATAAAATTAAATATTCATGATCCCAGATTTACTGCCACTGTTGTCTGTGATGACTACCGCCATGTTGTGCTACAGCTCCTCCCGAGGTGGCAGCGAACGCTATGGCTCCTCGTGAGGAAATGCAGTCCGCTTGTGAACTCTCTCTTTTACCTGTGCTCCCCGCTCTCTCTGTCATGGCACAGGAGACTGAATATGAATTCTCTGTCTGCCCTTTCACAGCCAAGGAGACCAAATATGAACTCTCTGTGTGCCCAGTCACAGCCAAGAAGGCTGAATCTGAACTCCCTGTCTGCCGTCACAAACAAGTTGGTGAATTATGAACCCCTTGTCTGCCCAGTCACGATCAGAGGCTGTTTAATACTACCTATGTTCCCAGTTGTCCCAGTTCGGTAATCAGCCTCTGTTTATGAACTCTCTGAGCTTCCTGTCACAGAAACCGATTTTACACTCTCTGAGCTCCCTGTTATTGCCATTAAGTCTGTCAGTTGTCTCTCTGTGCTCTGTTTAAGTGTTTTCGTGGTATCCAACACCAACAGTTCCAACATGGTCTTCTGCTCCTCCGTGGTGTTCTTCTTCTCCACCGGGGGGAGGGGGGGGGGGGGGGGGGTTTCAGTCCCATCTGCTCTGCTGTGGTGGTCTTCTCTTCTGCCATAGTTCCTCCTGCTCTGCTGTGGTGGTCATCTGCTCTACCCTGGTGGTGTTCTACACCTTCAGCTCCACCTTTGTGTCTTTAGCTCTGTCTACTCTGCCTTGGAGGTCTTTAGCTCTGTCGGCTCCACCCTGGTCACTGCCAGCTACACCATGGCTCCCTGAAGTACCGGCTTCGCATTGGGTTCTATGCCCACTTTCCCCACACGGGCCTAGTCCGAGGACTTTTATTTTGATGTTCTTTTGTCTTTATGTTTCTGGTTTCAGTTCCTGTTTCCATTTTCATCTTGTTTGCTATCATAGTTACCTTTGTTTGTTACCATGCCAACTAATCATCTACACCTGTCGTTTATTTAGCCTTTTGTCATCTTGTGCATTTAAACCATCAGTTTTTGTATGTTCTTAGTCTTGTGTTAATGTTTTGTGCTGGTATGTATCTTTGTTTGGTTCCTGGTGTTTATTAAATGTTTATATCGTTCTTCTGTGTCAAGTATCTTTTGTGGATTATCAAGTCAAGCCAGTGCGTGACAATTATGGGTAACGCTTTAGATTACAGCCTGGAAAGTACTGCATAAGTAAAACAATTTTGCAGCGTAACTTTAGGTAATTATAGTGTAACTATAAAGTATGTATGTGTAGGTATAAGGGAACAATATGTAATATTTGGGGAATAAAGGGGTAACTACCAGGAAAATGAACAAATTATTTATACTGTAAGTAGTTTTTAATTATGGGGTAATTATTTGTGTAGTTACAGGTTAAGTGGTGCTTGTTATTCCATGTAGTTACAGGGTAAGTATGACTATACAGGCTGTAAACTAAAGTGGTGCTTGTTCCCCTCGTTTCATGTAGTTATAGGGTAAGTGCAATAAAAATACGTACACAATCTGATATCACTCGGAAATCTTTATTTGAAAAACATCTTTCAAAACAGATTTACAACACTTGTTATCCATTTATCTTGCTTGGCTTCATGTTCCTCTTGTTCCTCTTCTTTTTCATTTGTTGTATTTCTCTTTGTGAACATCAGACAGGTAGAGTTGTATACTTTTGCCTGCCTGGATCAACTTCATTAAAATGTATTTAGTGTTTCACCACTTTTATCAGCTGTTTTAATTATTGTGGTCTCGAAGGGAGTAAAAAAAGACAGAATTAAGACAGCTGTTTATCATTTAGTATATATATTTTCAAGATATATATTTCTTAGTGTTTTCCATATTACTGACGTAAGGATAAGGAGATTTAGGATTGGACCAAAGCCAAACAAAGCTTATTGCACTGTTTTTCTGTCAGTCATCTTAATTGCTTGTATTATTGGCCAGAGATGGTAAACATGCATTATGTAAGCCTAAGCCTAATGTTGCATATGTATACATATATACATATAAACCAATGATTTACTTCAACACACAACCTTAACTTCAAAAAGGCATTGACATTGCAGAGTCATGGTGTTGATTGCAACCATTTTGATGATTATCACCTGTACTGTGAGTGCTGCACAACCTGAATGTAAAGCTTATGGGACAGATGAACTCCTGCATTTCTCAAAAGAAGGTAATGTCTCTATTGGGGGCATTTTTTCATTCCACCAAAATCCAGTTGGTGTAAATCCAACACTCACAACCAACCCAGGAAACATCCGGTGTAGTGGGTAAGATAGTGACCATATTCATTTCATATTACTCAAAAAAGTAAGACTTGTTTACGGAGATTTCTAATGTAATATAATGACAGAGTAACAACTAATGTGATGGATGATTCACTGAAGAAAACAAAGCTATCTTCCCTTTTCAGTCTTGATCCTGGAGAGCTTCAGTATGCAATGACAATGATTTTTGCCATTGAGGAAATAAACAACAGCACAGATCTTCTTCCTGGCTTTGTGCTTGGCTACCGTGTCTATGGTTCTTGCCCAAGTATCCCTCTCTCCATGGGTGCATCGTTAGCTCTGATCAATGGACAAATAGAAGCAGAAGAGAGCTGTGTAAGTCCCTCTACTGTGCAAGCTGTGATTGGAGAAACTACATCAACATCCACAATAGACATTGCAAGGACCATGGGTCCATTTAAAATCCCTGTGGTAAGTCATTAAATAAATGTGTGTGGGTATGTGTGTGTATATATATATATATATATATATATATATATATATATATATATATATATATATATATATATATATATCATTATTATTTTTATTAAATAATGCATAGCAAAATCAGTTGGCGGTAGTGCAGATTGAGATATTTCTTGAAATATGATCAAATTACTGGGTTTATTTGTTTAAATTAGTGTTTTATTTATAATCTGTTATAATGATGTAATTGTTATTCTGGTCTCCAGGATACAATTATGTGAATGTTTATCCATGTTTAAACATCACAAACAGTCGTTTTACAATAATGAGTTCAATTAAGGATTTACATGTGCAAAAAGCACAGTTTTGGGTCTACTGCTTATCTAGTGTCAGGCAGTAATCCTTCTATTACAGTTTTAACATAAGAACCTAATAATTTAAATGTTGTCTCATTTCAGCTTAGCCATTCAGCAACTTGTGCATGTCTTAGTAACAGACAGCAATATCCATCCTTCTTCAGGACTATTCCCAGTGATTACTACCAGAGCAGAGCACTGGCTAAACTAGTCAAGTATTTTGGCTGGACCTGGGTTGGGGCTGTGAGAAGCAGGGGAGATTACGGCAACAATGGAATGGCCACATTTTTAGAAGCAGCAGAGAAAGAAGGCATTTGTGTCGAGTACTCTGTTGCCATTTACAGAACCGATTCAAGAGATATGTTTTTGGAAGTCACAAACATAATTAAAAAATCAACCTCTAAAGTCATTGTAGCTTTCGCAGATGGCAATGATTTAGACATCCTCATAAAAGAGCTTTACTACCAAAATGTAACTGGCTATCAGTGGGTTGGAAGTGAGGGTTGGATCACTTACAGATATGTAGCAACCCCAGTGAACTATGCTGTGGTAGGGGGAGCAATAGGCTTTGCTGTGCCAAATGCATACATTCCTGGACTGAGGGAGTTTATTGTGAGTAGCCATCCCTCCTCGAGGTTAGGTAACACAGGACTGGTTGAGTTGTGGGAAAACGTGTTTGACTGCATTTTAAATCCAAACACACACAATGCCTCTAATATATGCAATGGAGAGGAGTCCCTAGCTAATACAAACACACGTTTTACAGATGTGTCTGATGCTAGTCTTCTAAACAATGTTTACAAAGCAGTGTATGCTGTCGCTCATGCAATAGAAGCACTGTTGACTTGCGAGAAAGGGAAGGGACCATTCTCCAACAAGACATGTGCAGAGAATGGGAAAATACAGCCATGGCAGGTGTGTTCTTTTGAATTTCTGCCCTGTCATTTTCTGTAATTAAAAACTGATGTTTAAAGACCATGGGTATTATTATTCCACTATTCTTTGCAGGTACTGCATTATCTGACCCAAGTGAACTTTACAACCAAAAATGGAGAAAACGTTTACTTTGATGATCGTGGTGACCCAGTTGCACGTTATACTCTGGTTAACTGGCAGATGAACTATGAAGGAATAATAACATTTGAATCCATTGGCTTATATGACGCATCCAAGCCAGAGGGACAACAGATTCAAATGAAAGATGACATTGATGCAATCTGGGCAGGAAACCAGAAAAATGTTAATAATAATAAACATAAACATAAACATAATAATAATAATAATAATCTGTCATAAACTTTATGCTAAATAGATTAGTGCACATTGATTTTATATAATGCAGACTGTATAATTTTGCTTGTGTGTGTGTGTGTTTTAGGTCCCTCAGTCTGTGTGTAGTGAGACCTGTCTTGCAGGCACTCGCAGGGCCTTCATGAAAGGAAAACCCATCTGCTGCTTTGACTGCATCGACTGTGCGGATGGAGAGTTCAGCAACACCACAAGTGAGATGAATAAGCCTCTCACATTAACAGTGATACTCATCATGTTTCTGTGTGGTCAACCCAAAGTCTATATGGTTTTGCGTTGTCTTGAAATTATGTTTTACTCTCTTTAATTTGTCTATGCTTTCAGATGCAGTAACATGCGTTCCATGTCCTCTTGAGTACAAATCAAATGGGAACAGAACACAATGTGAACAAAAAAAAATTGAATTCCTAACATTTAAAGAAGTAATGGGCAATATTCTAGTGACCTTCTCTTTGTGTGGTGGATGTCTCACAATCACAATTGGGTTTATTTTCTTCTACCACAGACATACACCGATAGTAAGAGCCAACAACTCAGAGCTGAGCTTCCTGCTGCTCTTCTCACTCACTTTGTGTTTTCTCTGTTCTCTTACTTTCATTGGTCAGCCCACTGAGTGGTCCTGTATGTTGCGTCACACAGTGTTTGGGATCACTTTTGTCCTCTGTATCTCCTGTGTTCTGGGGAAAACAATTGTTGTGTTAATGGCCTTCAAGGCTACACTTCCAGGAAATAATGTCATGAAATGGTTTGGGCCTCTTCAACAGAGACTCAGTGTTTTTGCCTTTACTCTTATACAAGTGCTTATTTGTGTCCTTTGGTTAACAATATCCCCCCCATTTCCCTACAAAAACACGAGTAATTACAACGACAAAATTATTCTTGAGTGTGATTCAGGTTCAGCTGTTGGTTTCTGGGCTGTGCTGGGTTATATTGGCCTATTGGCTGTCCTGTGCTTTATTCTAGCTTTTCTGGCTCGCAAGCTGCCTGATAACTTCAATGAAGCCAAATTCATCACATTCAGTATGCTCATATTCTGTGCTGTATGGGTTACTTTTATCCCAGCTTATGTTAGTTCTCCTGGAAAATTCACTGTAGCAGTGGAGATATTTGCTATTTTAGCATCAAGTTATGGGATGTTGTTTTGTATATTCATTCCTAAGTGCTACATAATTTTACTAAAACCAGACATGAACTCTAAAAAACTTTTGATGGGTAAAGCTTCTTCAAGGGTTCTCTGATTAAAATGGCTATTTATCATTATATATTGATATATAAGTAAAAATGTCACGCATTATTCTTATTAATTTGATGTTCTAAAGCTGCATGTATATCGGGTTACATATGTAACCTGAGATGTTCCCCTTCAAAGTGGAATTTATATGCTGCGTCATGCCGTTGACGCTATGGGAACTTTAATACCATGCCCAGGATAACAGAGCCTCCCTAAAAGGTATAAGCACAGACAATTGTTGAGTGCAGAGTGGACTTGGATCAACCCTTGGATCAAGATCCTGGGATCAAATCTTTGTCCAAAGTGTAGAATTTGATGAATGTGTGCATAGAGGACCAGCACAAATATCTTGTAAAGGTGCACCCCTCACAAGCTTTAGAAGATGCTACACTCCTAGTGGAGTGGGCCACTAGACGCAAAGACATTACATGTGCCTCATAGTAGAGGTTAATAGCATTGAAATTTAATGCAAGATACGCATTGGAAAAAATGTGTTTATGTGTCAGTGATTTTGCAGGAAAAAAACCTGCAAAATGACCAGCTGAGCAGCCACAGAAGGAGTCTGGTCTAGGGTGCAAAATAACTCTGACATCACTTTTAAGGGCATACAATTTCCAAGTGGAAGGAGCTCTAGAATTTAGAATTGTTTCAGCAACCTCAGCTAAAAGACCAGAATCTATGAGCTGGTGCCCCTTCAATGGCCAGACCCAAAACTTCCAGATCTCTAGCTAGGGATGAAATATTATCCCCTGCAAAAGGAACTTTTCTTCCATCCAGAGCAGCCCACCCTGGTGATTGATGTAAGAGACTACCGCAGTGTTGTCTGTACGGACAAACACATGGCAGCCCCTCAGCTGTGGAAGGAAGTACAGGGTGTTTCAAAAAGATGGACCCAATTTCAAACAAAAATATTTCAAACTAGCAACATTAGGCTGTTGGTGCGCTGGGAGAGGTATCTAGAGGTATCTACCGGAGGTGGTCACTAAAACCCTATTCCCCGAGGTGAGAGTTTCATTCATGGGGATTCAGAGGTATAGTGATTTCAAATCAGGTCCATCTTTTTGAAACACTGTATTTCAGAGCTAGAAAAACTGCCCACATTTTGAGACAGTTTATGTGCCAGGAAAGATGAGGGTCCCCCCAAAAGACCACGGCTGGTCTGCCATTAAGAACCGCACCATAGCCCGTGAGAGAGTGACTTGTGATGACAACATGACCCTAGTGCCAGGCCCCTGTTGAGTAACCCTGGCTTCTTCCAAAGTGGAAGAGCACGTAACATGGCGTATGACTCTTATGACTCTGGAGGGATAATTCAGAGGATGAAAACCTCCGTTCTTAAGCCAGAACTGGAAAGTAACAGCCTCTGAATTTCTCTAACAGAAAGCTTCTGACCTAGCTTGATGTTTCTTACAGTGGTTAGGATCGAAATTACATGTGCAGGAGACAGATGTGCCTGTATCATGGTCGAGTCCCACACTACCCCCAGAAAAGTCATTCTTGTGGTTTAATCGGAGTCCCAGACGCTTAATTTGAACTAGCACATTTCGATGCTGTGACTCTAACTCCTCTGATTAAGCTAGTATCAGCCATTCGTCAATATATTTCAGTACACAGTTAAAGAGGAGGCAGCATGGCATCCATGCACTTGGTGAATGTGCTTGGGGACAAGCCTAGGCTGAAAGGAAGAACTCAATATTGGTATGCTTCGTCCCTGAAGGCAAACCTGAGAAACTTCCTGTGTTCTGGCAGAACCTTGATAAGAAAGAAAGCATCCTTTAGATCTATCGTCCCAAGCTTATCCTCAAATTGGACTTGTGACACTATGAGTTTGAGGCTAAGCATCTTAAACCTGAATGCCTGAAGAATACGGTTCAGGCCCCTCATCTCTAAAATCGGACGCATAGCGCCAACGCCATGACACAGCGTCAAAGTACCACGTTGAAAGGGAACACATTAAACAGAAAGCAAAGCTGCAGTAATTCAGTTTTAAAATATCTAAAATGTTTGAATATAATTTTGAAAGTTTCTGTCTAGATAGCTTATTAAGGCAAAAGTATGCTTTAGTTTTCTGCTTACTACCATGTGTCATGCGCAATTAACTACATTTATAATACACGAGCAGAATGTTTTTTTTGTGTGTGTAAATTGATCATGAAGTTGTTCTGACATACATTTTTGGATTCAAAAGTGTTTCCAAATTTGTAGGGGATGGGTGTGGGTGTGGGTGGGTGGTTGATGAGGGGCTGCTCCCGACCACACATAAATGGTGCGCAAAACATCTGAACATTTTCTGTTCTTTAGACAAACTGACTAAGTGCATTTTGGTAATAGTATTTGCCATAATAATATATAATAACAAAATGAATTGGTTTTATTCATTAAAATAAACAAAAGTTCTGAGCTATTCTGTTTTGAACACCAATACAATTTGACTGCAAGCTTTTGCATATGACATGGCCAGGCTGTTTTACACACAAGTGTGTATAAATTCTGAGGTTTATGAAGAATTAAATAACTACACATAATTACCTATTCAAAATGTGTATTTGAACCTTTATTTAATTTTTTACAAGGTTTCTAAGCAAAAGATAATTGGGGGGCAATGTGTGAGGGTAACAGGACTGAGTAAAAAAACTGAGCGAAAACCAACTAAACCCGACTAAAATGTGCATTTTATATAACATATTACTGATTTCTTATGAAAGCATAGATGGTATATGGAGTCACACAATAATGCAATAATAAAGATTTCCAAAATATTTTAATTATTATATTTCATGGGAATGTATAGGTTTAGGTATTGGGGACATGTAACAATCTATAATTTATCTACAAGCTATGTTTTTGGTGTTCTCAGTAGTTTTTTTATATTAATGTTTAAAATGATATATTTTAAATTTGCAGTTAGATTAATGTTCAGGACACTATGCTTAATAATAAGATGTGTTTTAGATTTAATATTCATGCATATTTATTAGTGTTGTCAAAATTAGTGTGGTAACACACAATAATTTTTTCAGTTTAACGTGTAAAAATTATTTAATGCAATTAACGCAGCATCCGTTTTTTTCTATCATCCTGGCTAGCGTTACATTATATGATCACGCTCTTATTCATGCAAATGCTTTAAAACCATTCCAGCGCGACAAGACATAAGAGAATGCACTGTCTGTGAATGTCATTCTCAATCAGCTCCCTAGTTTCCTAGGTCGTGAATCAGTATATCGTGTACATGAATGTGGTTGACTCCCTGACTAGTGCCCTGACTACTGAACTAGGGAGCTGATTGAGACACACCCCTTGTCTGAAATTGTGTTCTCTTCACGCTTGAACGAACAATAACACACAGAATTATGCCAAAATGCCCATTTTGTTGAGTGTTCTCATAAGAGTAGTCATAAATTTGTTAAATAACATCTTAAATTAATTTAAAGAGTTGTGGAGAAAATGGGATGCGCGTGACAGCGTGTCAGATCTACGTCATGTTTGGCAGCGCCAGATCTTAAAGGGACAGCAGCGACTAATTCTGTCTGTCATTAAAGTTAATCACAGAACAAAGGGAACAGAGAAAATTGTAGCTTTAATAAGGAGTTATTCTATATTTAATATATTATTTATGCAGTGCAGACAGTTTGATAACTTCAATTTTAACTTGAAGCTGCAAGCAGCGATGAAAGGGCCCTCGCACCCGGGGCCACCGCCACCTTGTTGCCTCAGGAAAACAGTGAATAGTAGGCGAGACACTACAGGTGAATAGGGAATTATTTTAAATGACAAGATATCACTGTGAAACTTCTCCAGTTTATTACTGGCATAAACATAAGAAAAAAACGTATTACAAGTTTTGTGTAAATTAATATGCAAATTAGGTCTTATATACTTAAATATACGCTCATTTGCATACATTTCCAAAAACAAAATCTGGAAATTGGAAAGGACCAGGTTTAAAATTCTTGGTTCTATTTGTTGACATATTAGATGAGGAGCTTTTACAGAGGGGATTCTGGATATCTTATTTTGTGCTTTAGTAAATTAGAGAAAACTGTTTTCGCCCTGTTTTTTGGAGTAAAAGGACCTATAACTCAGGATAGGAATGATATATCAACAAATCCCTCAGTAAAAGCCTTCAAAATATAGTAAAGTATAAGACTGGAAAATTTGGTGCTTGTAGGTTCTACTGAAGTGGATATATGACTCTGAGTGTGAGGAAAAACTCATTTTGAGAAAACGTCTCGGTTACGACTGTAACCTTAGTTCCCTGAGTAGGGAACGAGACGCTGCGTCACCACTTTGGGAACGCCTCTGCGTGATTGCGTCGTGTAATCAGTCCAATGGAGAGACGGAACGTCATAGGCGGGTGACGTCATCGACCCGGAAGGTATAAAGCATACCGGCAAACAAACGCCGCTAGCTTCTGTGGTAGAGTGAAGCAAGACGCTTTTGCGGGCATGCGGGGAGTATGGCAGGGTGACGCAGCGTCTCGTTCCCTACTCAGGGAACTAAGGTTACAGTCGTAACCGAGACGTTCCCTTTCGAGGGAACTCGCGCTGCGTCACCGCTTTGGGAACGAGAATACCCACGTCCCCATAGGAGCCGGATGCCCGCCTGTGCATTGTCTAAAAGGCGAGCACCCGAGCCCCTGGAGTAATGTCAAGTTCGTAGAACCTCACGAAAGTGAGCGGCGAGGACCACCCCGCCGCATCACAGATGTCTTGCAGGGAGGCCCCTGCTAGGAATGCCCGAGAGGCAGCCATACCCCTAGTCGAGTGTGCCCGGACAGCCAAAGGGGAAGGCTGCCCGACCACCTCATAAGCAAGTGAAATAGCCTCAACTATCCACTTGCTCATCCTCTGCTTAGAGACCGGACCCCCTCTCGAGGGTGGACCGTAACACACGAACAACTGTTCCGATTTTCTCCACAGGGCAGCTCTGTGGACATAAGCGTCTAGTGCGCGAACAGGGCAAAGCAGATTGGATCTTTCCTGGTCAGACGTCAGAAAGGGAGGTGGACAAAAGGCCATAAGTACTATGGGTCTCACAGTATTAGTGGGAACCTTAGGAACGTACCCCGGTCTGGGGTGCAGAAAAGCTTTAGCCATACCGGGAGCAAATTCCAAGCACGAGGGTGCCACAGAGAGGGCTTGTAAGTCCCCTATTCTTTTTAAAGAAGAGATAGCCAGCAGAAAGATGGTCTTTAAAGTGAGGAGTTTCTCAGAAATTTCTTCAATGGGCTCGAAGGGAGCCTGAGAAAGGCCCTGAAGGACAATAGATAAGTCCCAGGCCGGCACCCTGGTGCGTACTGCGGGCCTCAGTCTGATAGTGCCACGGAGGAAACGAGTAACTAGGGGGTGTCGCCCGAGCGTAACACCATCGAAAGGAGAGTGGTAAGCTGCTAAGGCCGCCACGTACACCTTCAAAGTGGAGGGAGCTAAACCAGCGGAGAATTTCTCCTGCAGGAACTCCAGCACCGCGCTCGCAGGGCAGTTAACTGGATCCCACAGGCGATCTCTACACCATAAGGTGAAGAGTCTCCATTTCAATGCGTACAGTTTCCTCGTGGAGGGAGCTCTAGAGTGTAGGATGGTCTCCACAACCTCGGTTGAGAGACCGGAGCTTAGGAGCTGGGCCCCCTCAGAGGCCAAGCCCACAGATTCCACAGCTCTGGGCGTGGGTGCAGGAAGGCACCGCCCGACTGAGAGAGCAGGTCCCTCCTGCACGGAATCTCCAGGGGAGAGCCGTTGAGGAGCGACACAATGTCCGAGAACCAAACCCGGGCTGGCCAGAACGGAGCTACTAGGAGCAGATGGGCACCGTCCCGACGAACTCTCTCTAGAACTCCCGGAAGCAGAGCGATCGGGGGGAAAGCGTACAGGGGCAGCCTCGGCCACTCCTGTACCATGGCGTCCAGTCCCAAGGGAGCTGGAGGAGTTAGAGAAAACCATAGACGACAATGAGTGTTGTCTTGAGTTGCGAACAGGTCTACTTCGGCTCTGCCGAATTTTTGCCAGAGGAGCTCCACCACCTCGGTGTGGAGTCTCCACTCCCCGGGCCTCGGCCCCTGCCTCGACAGGATGTCTGCTTCCATATTCAGGCGCCCTGGGATGTATTGGGCCCACAGGAGGATTTGACGAGTCAGCTTGTACAAAGGGCGAGACCTCAAACCCCCCTGGTGATTTATATAGGAGACCACCGATGTGTTGTCTGTGCGAACTAGAACATGATGGCCCCTGAGATACGGCAGGAAATGTCTCAGAGCCTGGAACACAGCAAGCATTTCCAGGCAATTTATGTGCAACGCACGATGAGAGTCCTGCCACAGGCCCTGGGCCGAGCGACCACTCATGGTCGCCCCCCAACCCGTAAGGGAGGCATCCGTGGTCAGAGTGACCCGCTGGCACGGTACCCCCAGTAACGGGCCTTGGGCTAGAAACCGAGGGTCCTTCCACATGACTAAGGCGCGGAGGCATCGCTGCGTTACCTTGATCACGCGAAAGGGATTTCCCCTCGGGGAAAAACCCTTGGTCTTGAGCCACCACTGTAAAGGTCTCATGTACAACAGGCCACGAGGAATGACGTTGGACGCTGCTGCCATCAGGCCTAACAGTCTCTGATACTGTTTGACAGTGAGTGGCTGGTCTAGTTTCACCCCTTTCACAGCTGAGAGAATCGACCCTACGCGAGGCTCTGATAGACGGGCCTGCATCAGGATCGAATTCCAACACACACCCAGATACGTTATTTTCTGTACTGGAGAAAGAACGCTCTTCTTGAGGTTGAGCCTCAGCCCTAACCTCTTCATGTGTGCGAGAACAACATCTCGATGTTGAACCGCCAGACGTGCTGACTGAGCCAAAATCAGCCAGTCGTCGATATAATTGAGAATGCGGATCCCCTGCATACGCAAGGGGGCTAATGCCGCGTCTACACACTTGGTGAAGGTGCGGGGTGATAGGGCTAGACCGAAGGGAAGCACCCGATATTGGTACGCTTGTCCCCCGAAAGCGAACCTCAGGTACTTCCTGTGTTGCGGAAGGATGGAGATGTGGAAGTAAGCATCTTTGAGATCTATCGTGACAAACCAGTCCTCGGACCTGATTTGGGACACGATATGTTTGAGTGTAAGCATCTTGAACCTGAACTTTGCCACTGCGCGATTCAGAGAGCGCAGGTCCAAAATGGGGCGCAACCCCCCATCCTTCTTTGGCACTATAAAATAGCGACTGTAGAATCCCGACTCCCTGTCGGAGAGAGGGACCTTCTCTATGGCCCCCTTCCGTAGGAGGGTCTGGACTTCTTGAGTCATAACCAGAGCCTGCTCGGGGCCCACCAAGGTAGGTAGGACCCCCTTGAAACTGGGTGGACGACACCTGAACTGGATGGCGTACCCTGATCTTATTATCTGCAGGACCCAACGAGATATATTTGGCAGTTTTTCCCATTCTGGCAAAAAATCTACTAGGGGTACCAGTCCCTCGAGACTGGCCTCTGGTATACTGAGTGCTGGGAGCACAGCGCCCTGAAGCGGATGACCGGCAGGGAACGACTGACTCGACAGCGCCACCTCCTTGTCTGGAGGACGCGGGCCATCCTCGGATGACTCGCGAGGGCCTTCCACGCCCCGGCACTCGGGCGGGGTTAGTGGAGAGACCCTGTGAGGGTACCGGAAAAGGACGGGCACCGTATGCTGAGGTGAACACTGCCTGTTCCCGAAGGGGGAAACCCTCATTGCCCTGGGCCCACTGGCGTCAGGGCTTCTTAGACGCAGCCTTCCTAGAGATGAGAACAGTCCGCAGATCTGCTCTACCCCTAGAGGGCTGCGTCTGGGGGTGTCGCCCACCGCCCCACCCTTTCTGAGGGGAAGTACGAGTAGCGACACTCTGTTTCTGTTGCGCCCGGTGTACGGAGCTTGTACTCGGTGTCTGCTGCTCCCGCACAGCAGCAGACGAGGCCTGGGGCTTTCTTGGGAGGAGCTGCTTGAGCGCCGCAGACTGTTTCTTTGCCTCCTGAAACCTGTCGGTGACGGTAGTGACAGCGTCACCGAACAGGCAGTCAGGAGACAGCGGCGCATCAAGCAGAAACCTCTTATCTCTCTCCCGAATCTCGGTCAGATTAAGCCACAGATGCCTCTCCGTAGCCACCAGGGCTGCCATAGAACGGCCTATAGATTTGGCCGTTTCCTTGGTGGCTCGGAGAGCTAAATCTGCTGAAGATCAGAGCTCATTGACTAAGTCTGCTCCGATCTCCTGGCTGGACCCCAGGTCTCTTAGCAGGTTGGCCTGGTATGCCTGCACGATGGCCATAGTGTGCAGGCACGCGGCGGCCTGACCCGCTGCCGAGTACGCCTTGCCCACCAAAGAGGAGGTGGTTCTTAATGGTTTGGTGGGCAAGGTCGGAGTTTTAATGGCCGATGCCGACTGAGGAGAGAGATGGCTCGCAAGCGTCTCCTCCACCTTCGGCATCGAACCATACCCATGCTTCTTCAGCCCCTGGATGTTACTATACACGGACGTTTGGGGACTGAAGACACGAGAGGACATGGGCCGCTTCCACGTTCTCGACACCTCAGTGTGGAGATCCGTGAAAAACGGTAAACTCCGACGTGGAGGCTGAGCAGAGCGGGTGGGGAGAAAGCGCTCGTCCAGACGGCTCTTGGACGAGACGCTCTCTTGATTCTCTTGTGGCCAGTCAATGTTTAGTTTGGCCACAGCTCTGCACAGCACCTCCATTAGCTCCTCACCAGCAGGGGATTGAAGTGGCGAGTCTTCAACCCCCGCGTCAACGCTGCAAATATCGATCTCGTCAGAGCTCGATAAAAGCAGCGCTGAGGCTGCCCCCTGGGTGGGAGAAACCGCGGGGCGGGCTCCCGAACCCAGAGAGGCAGCACTGGATCTGCCAGGTGAGGGCAGAGAAAGGGCTGGGCCCGTCTCTAACCCCTCTGACAGATCCATCTGCGAACCCCACGACATAAGCTGCCGCTGTGCCTCAGCAACAGCGGGGCCTGTGCCGCGGGGAACGCGAACCGGGACACCCTCCTCAAAAAGTGCCCGGCGGGATCGCAGCACTCTCATAGGCAAAGCCTCACAATGCTCACAGCCGGCCCCCTCGAGAGCCGACTGGGCGTGCTGTTCACCCAAACAAACAACGCACATCAAGTGTGTATCCCCGCTCGTGATGTGACGAGAGCAGGGAGGAACACACTTTCTGTAACGCTGTTCGCTCGCCATAATGTCTCTCTCTATATGTCAGTGTGAATGCAACTTGTAGAAAAACAAGGAAAGTCTGAACTCAGACACAAACACAAATCTGGCAAAGACAATGAAACACAGAGCGCTTGCTGAAAGCAACAGAAGCTAGCGGCGTTTGTTTGCCGGTATGCTTTATACCTTCCGGGTCGATGACGACACCCGCCTATGACGTTCCGTCTCTCCATTGGACTGATTACACATGTGCTTCACGACGCAATCACGCAGAGGCGTTCCCAAAGCGGTGACGCAGCGCGAGTTCCCTCGAAAGGGAACAGCCTTTTAAGTTTTATATTGTATAATTGAATACATTTCTATGAAACCCCCAACCTACATACAAAATATATATTCAGTTCATTAATATCAGTAGTGTATAATATTTAAAACACATTGGAAATTGATAAATTAATAAATTATTAATAGCAATAGCCTTAAGCTGAAGAGAACTACCTTAACAAACACACATAACAACAGTCACAAAAACTGCAAACGAACTGTCCCTGTTTGTTGCATGTCCATCTATAACTATTTTAATCTAATTCTGATGGGGTTTCATCGTCTAATCTGTTTTTGTTTACTTTCTTTTTACTAGCTCTTGCTACTTGGTCTTTTCTGTGAACGTTTATGAGCTGATTTCAGCGTTGACTGCATTTTCTCTCAGGCGGAGAATACACAAGGAAGCAGCAGCGCGCATCACGTAGTGGGAAATTCACATCAGATGTGGTTTTTGGCTGCAAACTTTTGCGGTTGGTTAGTTCTACAAAGGAAATGCCCATATTTTGATTAGACAGCTGTGTATGAGACTGAGAGCTTTATAATGATACCAGGCATGACAAGTTTCTGTGAATGGAGACGGCACCGGAGCTTGCGTTAGAAGGCTAACTTTTGATGATTTTAGGTAGAAATCTAAAGGCGCAAGTTGACAAAATATAATGAAATAATCACTTTAATGTGTAATATTGACACATTTTTTATTTTGAAATGAAAGCTTACATGTTAAGGGAGCAAACTGGCCCAAAATCTCAAAATTGACCACTGCATGAAAAAACTGTTTTCACCTGCCGTGTCTCACCTTAAGTGGGTAAATATAGGAGAAATATGGCAAAGTCACTTCGATGTGCCACACTTTCTGCTGCCAGCAGGTGGCGCTTTGACAAACGTGAAGTTTAAGAGTCAGATTGGACATTGTATGCCCAAGTAACAACAACGTCTCGGTTACGTATGTAACCCTCGTTCCCTGAAGGAACGGAGACGTTACCTCTGTGACTGTCGAATGGGGGTTTCGCTTAGAAGCCTATCACCTTTGAGTTCTTACAAAACGAGCCAATGACAATGAAATGCCATGGGTCTGCTGAATTTGCATACCGTATATAAGGAAGGACACTGGCAATCTTGCATTATGTTACCTGCTGAGGAGCAGAGACTGAACTCCCGGCCGTTCCAGCGGTACAGCGGAAGTGACATAATGTCTCAGAGGGACATAATGTCTCCGTTCCCTCCTCAGGGAACGAGGATTACATACGTAACTGAGACGTTCCCTTTCGTTCAGTCACTCCGAGTCTGGGGGCTCGATGGGGGTCCAATCTAATCACGCCAACTCGGCTGTTTTCCAGTGCCCTGTGCAAGCCCTGTGAGCTCCCTGTCGTGAGATTAGCACGGACAAAGGTCTCGACTTAACACAGGAAAACCAAGGTAAACTGGGAAGCATATCCCACTAGGAAATGTGCAACACAATGCCTGCCCGCAGGAATGATTTAAGAATACACATATGACCCGCGAGTGGGATGCATATGGAATACACTGGGGTATCCAGCACGAAGGGGAGAATGTTTCAACCCCAGGGGTAGCAAGGGGCTTGCCAAGGGAAAGACACATGCTCAGAGAGTTTTACAGTGGAAATACACATGTGGGGGTTGCCCAGAGAGCGAACCATGCACATGGAGGCACTCTGTTGTTGGCATCAACAGTGCTAGAGGAACTCAGGGCTTCAAGGAGGAAATATCGCACGTATCCAGTCCGTGGAGTGGAATGGCGAGCAAGCGATGACACTGAGCAGGTCCTAGTTACTGGTTACTGGAAGCAAGTACACAGGAGGACACTGGCTCCACTCGGAGATTATAGAATCCCGCAAATGTGATGGGTGTCGCCCAGCCTGCAGCTCTGCAGATGTCTGTTAGCGAGGCGCCATGCACTAGAGCCTGGTGGAGTGTGCCCTTAACCCTAGGGGGCATGGATGACCCTGCATCTGGTAAGCCAAGACAATGGCGTCCACTATCCAGTGTGACAACCTTTCTTAGAGAGAAACTTTCCCTTCAGCTTCCGACCATAACAGACAAATAGCTGGTCTGAGGTCCTGAAACACTGCATTCTGTCTACATAAGCAAGGAGGGCATGTACTGGACAGAGCAGTGCCAAGGCTGGGTCTGCCTCCTCCAAAGGCAGCGCTTGCAGGTTCACCACCTGATCCCTGAAAGGAGTGGTGGGAACCTTGGGCATGTATCCAGGTCGGGGTCTGCTCCTTTTCCTCCCTGATCTTGCACAGTGTCTGACAGTGTCATTAACTCACTGGGGGAAATGCATACTTGCAGAGGCCCTGCGGCCAGCTGTGTGCTAGTGCATCCCTGCAGAGGGTCCCCTCGGTCAGAGAGTAAAACAAGCGGCAATGGGAAGAGCTGTGGTAGGCAAACATATCTACCTGTGCGTTGCCGAACTGTTCCCAAATCAGCTGAACCATCTGGGGATGGAGTCTCCATTCTCCAGGAAGTGGCTGAACCCGTGAGAGTTTGTCGGCTGCACGGTTCAGGTCTCCTGGGATGTGAATGGCACGAAGCGACCTCAGATGCTTCTGACTCCATATGAGGAGATGACGGGAGAGTTACGACATACGGCGGAAGCGCAGACCACCTTGTCGGTTGATGTACGCTACTGTGGCTGTTGTCTGACCGGTGATACAGTGATACAGATACAGTGATTCTGTTTAGGAACAAACCTTAGATTGTCACCTTTTAAAAGAGACCAGGGGCCTCATTTATAAAACTGTGCGTAGGATCTCTACTAAAAGTTTACGTGCGCCCAAAAGCCAAAAATGGCGTATATTCCGAAAAATATTCAGATTTATAAAACTGTGCGTACGCACACCTGTAAGCAGTGTTCCCTTTTTTAACCATAAATAGTCAATGCAAATCACCTCATGATTGCTGATCGGCATGTAAATGAGAGTGGAATCC
Source organism: Rhinogobio ventralis (assembly GCA_039654625.1). Classification (NCBI taxonomy): domain Eukaryota; kingdom Metazoa; phylum Chordata; class Actinopteri; order Cypriniformes; family Gobionidae; genus Rhinogobio; species Rhinogobio ventralis. The sequence goes on along the minus strand of CM077206.1, from coordinate 23,781,757 downwards.
TATATGAAGCATTACATACCCGGGATTTGACTAGATGTATATAGCCTAAAACAATCGGCACAAATAACACTGTTGGATTTAATCTTCATGATAATGTGGATGTAACGTATGAAATGGAGTGAAAATTAAATGTCATTAATTCTTATAATCGTTCTTCTCACATTTATTTTCTACAATCTAACTTCAGTTCACAACCTCACCATCTGTGTCGCTTCCCTTTGTCTCCAGAATGTGCGTACGCACGGCTCAAAGTTTGCTTAAAGGTGCGCACATTCTCCCGTCAAGTTTGTTTTTTATAGATCACAACCTTTGCGTGGGAACTGCCGTACGTACGTTTCCAGCCCCGTTTTGTGCGTACGCACGCTTTATAAATGAGACCCCAGAACTATGCATATACTCCAAATGGTTCAAGAACAGCATGCAATTTACTTTGGGTATGCTTTTTTTTAGACTGTGACAGATTAGAACTGCTCCAAGATTCAGTACCCAAGGATGACTTTCTGGAAAACAGCCAGCGAAGCCAGGATAATATTTTGAATATTGTTCTGTGTAACCCTCTGTTGGTGAGTCTTTGTTTATGCCATGCCATTGTCTTTGTTTAATCTTGCTATGCTATGCTATGCTATGCCAAGTTAAGCCAAGCCAAGTCCTTGTTTTAGGTTTAAGTGTTTAATAAAGCTGCACATGGGTTCACTTCAACTTGCCTCCAGTGGATAAGTGTTACAACAGCAGAGTAAATTCAAGCAAAGTATTTATTAAACAAAGTAACATCATAAAAAGTCAAAATATCAGTGAGTTAATTAGTATGATGTGCACGTGAATGGATGCAACAAATGAAGCAATGACCAGGCCAATGAATGAACAACAAAACAAAATGTAAGAGCGCTGTAGTGGCTAACCAGGCGCTGAGCAGCCACGCCGACAACCTCTTGCTCCGTGCTTAAATCAGATCCTTTGACGAGCAACAGGTGCACTCAATCCCCGCACTAAATCACAAGACCTGCAACAAAAAAAACAAAACCCCAACCAACACAACCTTAACACGATCTAGCAATTAGCTTAACATGACTGCGAGGTGGTGGAATGTGGTGAGTCTGGAAACTCTAAAATATTTCACACACTGAAATATTTCCCCGTCTGTTACGGACAGACGGGGAAGGTGTCAAGCGGTGTTTGGATTAAAGTGGTTGATCTGGGCTCTAAGGGGAGTCCTGTATATGAGAATCCTAAAACGTTTGAACACGCTGAAGTGGTTTAAAGTGGCGGATCTGGGCTCTAAGGTGAGTCCTGTATATGAGAATCCTAAAACGTTTGAACACGCTGAAGCGGTTTAAAGTGGCAGATGTGGGCTCTAAGGGGAGTCCTGTAAATGAGAATCCTAAAATGTTTAAACATGCTGAAGTAGCTGAAATTGCGGGCATTCTGATTTTGACAGTGAAGCTGCTCAATATTTGAGAAGGAGAAATTGATCAGTTCAACTGAATAAAGAAACTAAAAAACAAATTTATCTGAGTTAAACTAAAAGGGAAAAACAATTGAAAATATAACATAAACTTTTATTTTGCTCTTTGAGTGATTAGGAAGGAAAGGGAGAGAGCAGGGTAGCCCGTCCCTTCAGAATTCACCCTATAGGCACACACACACACATATCCTCCATACACACGCACACATACATACATACTACAGTATTTTGGTAATTCACACACACAGACATACCATAGCCCTGCTGTTCCCTTTCAGTCAGTACACTACGAGTTACGTCAGTTACTGACGGAATGGGGGTTTCGCTTAGAAGCCAATCGCCTTTGAGCTCTACAAAACGAGCCAATGGCATGAAAATGCCATGGGTCTGCGGAATTTGCATGCCGCAACCCCGCCCCACGGCGTGGGTATAAAGGGCGTTGCGTGGCAATCTCGCATTATGTTTCTGCTTCAGAGCCGAGTTACTGCCTGAGCGCTTCTCTCTTCAAGACGAGTTTCTCTCCAGAGTGTTGGTGTTACGGCACGTTCCAGCGAGTTCCGCATTCCTGTCTGACCTGTGCAGTGATCTAGCACAGCGTGCGCGTTCTCCCTGGGTGCTTCGGCATTCTGCAGAGTTTTCACTCCTCTCTAAAAGAGCTGCACGTGGCACGTCTTTTTAAAGATGGCTCGCCCGTGCTCCGTTTCTGGGTGCGGTCGGCTGGTGCCTCCGTTCGATGGTCATTATCGCTGTTTGGCGTGCTTGGGCCTCGTGCACGCTGAGCGCGCGTTCATGGATGAGTCATGTTCTCATTGCGGGAACATGACCATCTCAGTGTTGCGATCGAGACTCCATGATCTCCGTAGTCGGGGGAGAGTCCCCTCTACCACACCCCAATCTACTTCCTCCACTGGAGGGGGTACTTTGGCTGGTGGTCAGGGTGATCTGAGGGTTACGGTGTGGAACAACCCGACGAATCCTCCTCGGGCCACACCCCCCTCCTGCACACTGCAACCCGTGGTGTTGCCTGATGAGGGCGCCGGGGCTTCCCGTTCGGGGCCCTGCGTTTCATTTGGCGCACCCGCGGAGGACGCCATGTCGATCGCCGCTTTACAAGGTGGGCTGGATTCCTCCGGAGATGATGATTCGGCTGTGTTGCCTCCTTTTGGAGTTCCAGCATTGCCCTAGTCCGATCTGGAACTCGCAGCCATGCTTGCCCGGGCGGCCGAGACGATTGGGCTTGCGTGGAACCCTCTGCCATGTCCCGGCTGGACGATTGGTATCTGGGGGCGGCCCGTGCCGAAGGCGCCCGTCAGCCCCCAGTGCCTTTCTTCCCGGAAGTGCATGAAGAGGTGTCGAAATCGTGGAAGTCTCCCTTGACTTTTCGCGATCGCTCGGCAACCACTTCCGGATCCGCGGTGAAAGGGTACACTGGGGTTCCCCCTGTTGAGCGCTCTGTTGCGATGCAACTGTGTCCACAGAGTGCTGCGACATGGCGCGGTGACCCAAAGCACCCGTCCAAAGCCTGTAGATTCACGTTCACGTTGACGGCGAAGACCTCCAGAGCTGCAGGCCAGGCCGCGTCCGCCCTGCATGCCATGACTACCCTACAGGTCTATCAGGCCAAGGTGCTCAGGGACATGCACGAGGGCAATGCTGACCCTGCATTAATGCAAGAGTTGCGGACGGCCACCGACCTCGCTCTACGGGCGACGAAGGTGACCGCTCGCTCTCGGTCAGGTGATGTCCACTTCGGTGGTCCAGGAGCGACACTTATGGCTCAACCTGGCTGATATGAGAGAATCTGAGCGAACACGTTTCCTCAATTCTCCCATTTCCCAGGATGGGCTATTCGGCGGGGCGGTCCAGGACTTCGCCCAACAGTTCTCGACCGCTCAGAAGCAGACTGAGGCGATTAAACAAATTCTGCCCCGGCGGCCAGCTGCTGCCTCCACCCAGCCGCCGGCCCAGAAGCCTCAGTCTGCTCCCCGCCGAGGCCGCCCCCCTGCGACTCCCACCCCTCCTGCCCGGCCCCAGCAGCAGCCTTCACCCGGGCCGAGGCGTGGAGGACGTCGCAGAAAGGCAGCCCCGCCCGTCCCAGCCCCCCAGCCTGCCAAACGGCAGTCTAAGCGGCGGTCCTGAGACGGGCGGCTCTGAGGTGACCTTGGTTCTTTCCCAGGAGATGGTAGCAGGACCACTCCTTCCCCCGGTGGAGGGCCTGGGGAGAATCTTTTGTTTTCCCCTTCCGCCGCTGGCCTCACGGCCGGCGGTACCCTATCAATGGTTAAAGAAAGAACTGACATTCTCACCTCCGAGCCTCAAGAGGGCGCGGCTGGCAGTGCACGACGCCCCTTGGCCTCGCCGCTCTTGGCCCCCTCTTTCGCCAGCCCCCTGGCAGACGAGACCCCCGTGGAACGCTGGTCCTTCCCTGGTCTCCTCTGTCAGGGCGCGGAATTCGACCCCGCCCACACCCCGAGACGCTCCCATGCCTCCCTTGTCTGGGCCGGTCATTCCGCCTCGCTGCCCCATCGGGGGTACACCGGTGGTTCGCATGACCCCGCTGGTTCAGTTCTTGGGAGCCTGGCTAGCGCTTCCCAACCTGTCCAGTTGGCTCGCCCGCACTATCCGGTTCGGCTATGCGATTCAGTTAGCTCGGTCTCCTCCCCGCTTTCGGGGAGTCCGCTATACCATGGTGGGTGGCAATGCCCCTGTCATGCATGCGGAGGTCGACACCCTACTGGCGAAGGGTGCGATTGAGATCGTCCCTCCAGCCGAGATGAAGTCCGGCTTCTACAGCCCTTACTTCATTGTACACAAGAAAACTGGTGGGTTACGGCCAATCCTGGACATGCGCGTCTTGAACCGAACCCTGCACAGGCTTCCATTTAAGATGTTGACAGCCAAACGCATTTTCGAGTGCGTTCGTCCCTCGGATTGGTTTGCAGCGATCGACCTGAAGGACGCGTACTTTCATGTCTCCATTCTTCCTCGACACAGACCGTTTCTACGGTTTGCCTTCGAGGGGCAGGCATATCAGTACACGGTTCTCCCTTTCGGGCTAGCCCTGTCCCCTCGCGTCTTTACGAAGATTGTCGAGGCAGCCCTTGTGCTGCTCAGGCAACATGGGGTTCGCATCCTGAACTATCTCGACGACTGGCTGGTTCTAGGCCACTCTCGGGATCAGGTTTGCGAACACAGGGATCTGGTGCTTCAGCACCTCGCCCGTCTGGGCCTTCGGGTCAACTGGGAAAAGAGCAAACTCTCCCCAGTGCAGAGGATCTCTTTTCTCGGTATGGAAATCGACTCGGTCGCCATGTTCGCGCAGCTTACGAGCGAGCGCGCGCAGTCTCTGCTGACTTGTCTTCGCCAGTTCGAGGGCAAGAGTGCGGTTCCACTGAAACTTTTTCAGAGGCTCCTGGGGCATATGGCGTCAGCAGCCGCGGTGACCCCGCTTGGTCTGCTCCATATGAGACCGCTTCAGCACTGGCTCTGCGATCGAGTCCCGAGATGGGCATGGCAACACGGCACGCTCCAGGTCCCAGTGACCCGAGCCTGCCGTCAGACCTTCACCCTGTGGTCGAACCTCAGCTTTCTACGGGCAGGTGTTCCCCTTGAACGAGTTTCCAGGCATGATGTTGTCACAACAGATGCCTCTTCCACGGGCTGGGGCGCCATGTGCAAGGGACATGCTGCCGCAGGCTCCTGGATAGGACCCCAGCGCCTATGGCATGTCAATTGCCTCGAGTTGCTGGCCGTACGTCTTGCCCTGCACCGCTTTCGAGCCCTGCTTAAGGACAAACACGTACTGGTCCGTTCAGACAGCACGGCGACAGTAGCGTACATCAACCGACAAGGTGGTCTACGCTCCCGCCGGATGTCGCAACTCGCCCGCCATCTCCTCCTATGGAGCATCTGAGGTCGCTTCGTGCCGTTCACATCCCGGGAGACCTGAACTGCGCAGTCGACGAGCTGTCGCGGTTTCAGCCGCTCCCGGGGGAATGGAGACTCCATCCCCAGACGGTTCAGCTGATTTGGGAACAGTTTGGCGACGCACAGATAGATCTGTTTGCCTCCCGCGACTCTTCCCATTGCCGCTGGTACTATTCCCTGACCGAGGGGACCCTCGGCACGGATGCACTAGCGCACAGCTGGCTGCGGGGCCCACGCAAATATGCGTTCCCCCCAGTGAGCCTTCTCGCACAGGTTCTGTGCAAGATCAGGGAGGACAGGGAGCAGGTCCTTTTGGTCGCCCCGTATTGGCCCGGCCGGACCTGGTTCTCAGAACTTGTACTCCTTGCGACAGCACCTCCCTGGTCGATCCCTCTGAGACGGGACCTCCTGTCTCAGAGACTGGGCACCATATGGCACCCGCGTCCCGACCTGTGGAACCTCCACGTGTGGAACCTGGACGGGACGCGGCAGGTTTGAGTACCCTGCCACCTCAGGTGGCGGCTACCATCACTTCCGCTAGAGCCCTGTCTACCAGACAGGCCTATGCGTTGAAGTGGAACCTCTTCGTCACCTGGTGCTCCTCTCGGCGAGAGGACCCCAGAAAATGCTCGATCGGGTCCGTGCTCTCCTTCCTCCAGGAAGGGTTGGAGCGAAGGCTGTTTCCCTCCACCCTGAAGGTCTATGTGGCTGCAATTTCAGCCCATCACGACCTGGTGGACTCTAAAACGGTTGGGTTAAACCCTCCTCGCCCACCTCAGGTACCCTCTTGGGACCTAGCAGTGGTCCTAGCTGCCCTGCAAAAGGCTCCCTTTGAGCCATTGCAGTCTGTCGAGCTGAAGTTCCTTTCATTGAAAGTGGCGCTCCTGACTGCTTTGGCCTCCATCAAGAGGGTAGGGGACCTGCAGGCATTTTCGGTTGACGAAGCGTGCCTGGAATTCGGGCCGGCCAATTCTCACGTGATCCTGAGACCCTGGCCTGGATACGTGCCCAAGGTTCCCACCACTCCCTTCAGGGACCAGGTGGTGAACCTGCAAGCGCTGCCCTTGGAGGAGGCAGACCCAGCCTTGGCACTGCTCTGTCCAGTATGCGCCCTTCGCGCTTACGTAGACCGGACACAGTGTTTCAGGACCTCAGACCAGCTCTTTGTCTGTTACGGAGGGCAGCAGAAAGGGAAGGCTCTCTCCAAGCAGAGGTTGTTCCACTGGATAGTGGACGCCATTGTCCTGGCATATCAAGTCCAGGGCATGCCATGCCCCCTCGGGGTAAGAGCACACTCCACCAGGAGTGTTGCCTCCACTTGTGCTCTAGCGCATGGCGCCTCGCTAACAGACATTTGTAGAGCTGCAGGCTGAACGACACCCAACACATTCGCAAGATTTTATAATCTCAGAGTGGAGCCTGTATCCTCTCGTGTACTCGCCCCTACTGGCCAGTAACCAGACAGGCTCAGGTGTCTTCGCTTGCTGCGCCATTCCACTCCGCGGACTGGATGCGTGCGCATTTCTTCTCTGGTGAGCTTCCCAGTAAGCCCTGAGCTCCTCCAGCACTGTTGATGTCGTCACCAGAGCGAGTGCCCTCTCGGCCACCCCTCGTGCTCGGCTAGGTGCCTCCGTGTGCATGGTTTCCCCGTTGGGTAACCCCCACATGTGTAATTCCACGGTAAGTCTCTTGTAGCTCGTGTCTTCCCTTGGCAAGACACCTTGCCACACCTGGGGTTGAAATATTCCACCTTCGGCTGGATACCCCAGAGTGTCCCCTATGCAGCTCCTTCGGGTCATAGGTGTATTTTTAAAGTCCCCCCCTTTGGGTTGTCATTGTGTTGCATTCTCCACGTGGGATATGCTTCCCAGTGTACCTTGGTAGCGTTGAGCCTAGCCCCTCGTTCGTGCCTACACTCATGGCAGGGAGCCCGGGTCAGCGCAGGACGCTGGAAGACAGCCGTCATGGCGAGATTGTATTGGGACCCCCATTCCGTCAGTAACTGACGTAACTCGTAGTGTACTGACTGAAAGGGAACGTCTCGGTTACGTATGTAACCCTCGTTCCCTGAAGGAAGGGAACGGAGACGTTGCGTCCCCCTGCCACGACCGCTGTACCGCTGGAACTGGCCGGGCGCTCATGCCTCGGCTCCTCAGCAGGTAACATAATGCGAGATTTACATAATGCGCCCTTAATACCCACGCCGTGGGGCGGGGTTGCGGCATGCAAATTCCGCAGACCCATGGCATTTTCATGCCATTGGCTCGTTTTGTAGAGTTCAAAGGCGATTGGCTTCTAAGCGAAACCCCCATTCCGTCAGTAACTGACGTAACGTCTCCGTTCCCTTCCTTCAGGGAACGAGGGTTACTTACGTAACCGAGACGTTCTGAGTGCACAGACACAGAGTGACCAATAATTTGCAAAATGGCAGAAAGTACTTGTAACAGCAGAACAATTTCTGCGTGGTATCTGGAAAAGAAGAACAAGAAGCAAACTAAGTTTTTGAAAAAAGGACTTGATATTAATGCATCTATGGATGAGCAGTTAAGCTGGTTCGAGACCCAAAAAGATTCTATCAAGTTAAAAGAATTTCCAATAATGGCAGCTAATTGGATCATGAAACAAGGTAGAGTTTGTTGCAGCATTGATGGTTGTCCAGTTCCACTTGCTGAAGTAATGAAGCCTCAAGTTGAAGCATATAACAAGTTCAGCAAAATCATGTCTATCACATGTTCAGAAGAAGAAAACACCACCAGTGATGATTCATTTGATCCAGATTGGACAGATATAATAGCTGAAGCTGAAAGGAAATATTCCAACACCAGCAAAATCGGCAACATCTGCAGTGCTGCCTCCTTACAAGCCAATTTATCTGACTTTGCCTGAATAATGTACAAGTTACTCTAAACCTCTGATACAGCCTCAAGCTTTAAGCTCAAACAGAGTCTCAGTTGACAAAATGTATATAGCTTCTGCACAAGCAGCTCCAATAATTACTAGATCCAAATAAACCCAGCCAAATAGAGACATGCTGCGATGTACGCCAGCACGTTATTATGGATCAGACTGGGGTGAAGAGACAAGAGATGACGACATGATCACAATTGATAAAGTCGGTCCTGAATTTTCTCCATTTACTGTTAAAAAGGAAGATTCTGAAATGATGACAGAAGATAGACCATTTACACCAGGAGAACGTCAAGCCATTCTCACAGCCTTACCTCCTCTGAAGAGACAAGATCCAAACACAGAGTTTTGGAGAGAATTAGATTCCTTGGTTAAAGCACATCAAATGACACTAAGAGACATACACACCATTATGAAAGCTAAAATCCCAAGAGACAGATGGGAACGCTTGCCACCGTCGATAACAACAGCCCAATGGGTAAACTTGTGGGTAGATGGCCAGGGACGACCCCTGGGTCTTTGGCAAGCTTTAGATGGATTCCGAAAAGAAATCCAAGAGAGCGGTAAAATCCCTTTCACATCGGTGACATTGATTAAGCAAAAAGATGATGAATCTCCAGATTAATCAAATGGAATGCTTATGAAAGATGGGCCCTCTGTGCTAAGAAAGATTCAGATAGAGATGATGTACAGTTTACTGACACTCGTGGATGGCTTTAGCACAAAATACCAACATGCTTTATTACTTGGAGTCAATCCAGGAGAAACATTTGACCAAATTATGCAATGGGTTGGGCGTCTGGAGATGGCTATGAGATCAAACAAGGAGGAAGGAAACAAGCGAAATCGAAGAGGAGTGGCGTTAGTTCAATCTAACGTGGTTTGTAGCAATAGTCGAAAGCCTGGCCACTTCAGAAGAGACTGTTGGGCTAAAGAGGGAGGAGCAGAAGGAAAAGGTCCGTCATTTAGACAGGCCAGTGCGAAAAACAAGGATGAAACCCCTCAAGGAGAGATGTGGACTGAAGAGCAAGTTCGTCCGCTTATTGAGGGAATTATGCATCTGCAATAGGAATTAGCGGCCCCCAGTGTGAGTAAGAAAAGTGACAATCGATTTTTCATTCCTGCACTAATAGGGGGCCACCCATGTGACTGCCTCTTAGACATGGTTTCTATAAATGACCTGAAATTACCTATGACACATGAAACTATGGAAGTTGAAGGAGTTGGAGGAACAATCACAACATTTCGCAAAAGTATACATGAAGATGAAGTCTTATGGACATATTTTTGGGTGGGGCGGAATTCACAAGGAAGCCTCATTGGCATGGACATTCTTCCATTGTTGAACATGATCATATTCACTGACAGTCGCCAAATCGCTACAACAGCTGTAATAATACCACATGAAGATCGCATATGTAATATAAGTTCTGTTGGTGCAGCAAAACCAATCATCAGAGACTGGGGAAGAGAAGGTGTGTAGGGTCTTCTGCAAGACAAGCCGTGGAAGAGATACTGGCAGACTTGGAAGCTGAAGGGATCATCAGACAAACTTCATCTACTACCAACAGCCCTGTCTGGCCTGTCAAGGAATCGAATAACTCATGGCGGTTAACCACACACTACACAAGACTTAACAGTGTAACACCAAAACCACACCCTATTGTGGCTAATCCTGCTACCATTCTGAATGATATTCCAGGAAATGCAAGGATTTTTACAGTACTAGATGTACTGTCAGCTTTCTGGTCTATACCTATTGAGGAAAGATCTCAAGAGAAATTGGCCTTCACAGTGGGCGCAAAACAGTATGTTTGGAACAGACTCCCACAAGGTCTTAATCTTTCTCCTGTTGTATTTCATAGAGCTCTGAACCAATTCTTAACTGAGCGAAAATCTGAAATTGAGAGCTCAGGAAGTGTTTACCTCCAATATGTTGATGACTTGTTGATTGCAAGCCCTAACAAAAACAGCCATGTATCTGCTCTGAACATTGTTCGACAAGTTCTTAAGAAAGGAGGATTCAAAGTCAACCCCGACAAAGCACAACTGGCCAAAACCAAGGTTATCTATTTAGGCCAAGAAATATCTTTTGAGGGAAGGAGGATGACAACAGAGCGTGTAGAGGCATTAGAGCAACTTCCAAAACCTCTAACAGTTACAGGAATGCAGAAAGTGATGGGACTTTTCAAATATTGTCGTCAGTATATACCTGATTTTGCCAGAATCACTAGCCTGCTCAATGACCTGTACAAAGGAGGAAAGCCTGGAGTGGAACAGATAGACTGGACAACAGAAGCTGAGGAAGCATTTACTTATATGAAAGAGAAACTGATTTCAGCCCCAGCCTTGGGACTTCCTGATGGTCGGTTGCCATTTCATTTGTGGACCAGGGTGGGAGATGAGACTTATTCAGCAGTACTGTGTCAAAAACCAGGTGATTGGTACAAACCAGTCGGACACTTTTCCACAAAGATTCTTGTCACCATGATAGGTCAACCACGATGTATACAAGCCCGCGATGGTGCCACATGGGCAGTGGATGCTGTGGTAAATTTGATAGGCGCACAAACTATCATATTGCACACTCCGCACAGTATAGTGACGCTGTTGAACAACACAAACATCAAGACTATAACTGATGCGAGGAGAGCAAAATGGGAAGCAACTTTGCTGAACAAAGATTTGAGAGTGTAAATAATCAGAGACACCTCCCTTAACCCTGCAACAATGATGCTGGAACCGCATGAGGGAATACCACACAAATGTGAAAAACAAGTAGAAGAAAGCCTTGGTCCAGTTAATCCAATTCCTCTTGAAAATCCAGATAAAGAGTTATGGGTCGATGGATCCAGTTACTATGTTGATGGAAAGCGACATACTGGATGGGCTGTTGTGGAAGCTGAGGGAACTGTTGTGAAGAAAGGAGCTCTTTCTGGACAGTTTTCAGCACACGCAGCTGAACTCATTGCACTTACGGAAGCTCTTGAACTATCGGAAGGAGAATGAATCAACATCTATACAGATAGTCGCTATGCTTTCGGCGTGGTCCATGACTACCTTGCCCTATGGAAAAGACGTGGACTTATCACTAGTAGTGGGAGCGAAATACAAAATGCTTCCATAATTCGTCGCTTGATTGCAGCATGCCACTTACCAAGAGAAGCAGCCGTGGTCAAAGTAAAATCACATCAATCTGACAAGTCTAAGGAAAGCCAAGGAAACTCTGCGGCTGATGCAGCAGCCAGAGAAGCGGCTTTACTCTCTCCTACTCCTGTTACCTTGGTTTAGGAAAACAGGAAAGACAATCCTGACAATCCGCGGGAGCGAAAAAAGATGATCTGAGTATCTGGAGAATTCCAACAGGACAAGTGGTGATGCCTGTCGGAACAAGAAGAGAACTAATGCAGCTGTATCATGGAAAAGTGCATGCTGGAGCAAAAGCAATGAAAGCTCAAATCAGCGAGACATGGTGGTGGCCACGAATGATGAGAGACATTGATGATTACTGTAGGAGATGCTTGATCTGCATGAAAGCAAACGTGGAAAAACCTGTAAAGGTGCGAATGTCACATGCACCCAGACCCACAGGGCCATGGACAAATCTCCAAATCGATTTTACAGAACCTTTGTCACCCAGTGGAGGGTACCAATACATTCTAGTAATCATGGACCGATTTACTAGGTGGGTGGAAGCATTTCCCACAAAAATAATGTAATAAAATGTAATAATGTAAAAGTAATGGTGGAAGAAGTATTTCCTCACTGGGGTCTTCCATATGAAATTGATTCGGACAATGGAACTCACTTCACTGGAAAACTGATGAAGGAAGCAATGAAGCTGATGGGGATTAAACAGAAGTTCCATATTCCGTACAGGCCACAAAGTTCAGGGATGGTCAAACGAATGAACAGATCATTGAAAACAGCTCTTACCAAAGCCATTTTGCAGATTGGCCAAGGTTGGCACAAGTTATTGCCTGCCATCTTGTGGAACTTAAGAGCGACTCCAAACAGAGTAACAGGACTGACCCCTTTTGAACTGATGACTGGAAGAGCAATGGTTCTACCTCCTGATGCTCCGCCACCTGTGGGAACAGGAGGAGATTCCACTAAGCTATGACGTTATCTCACGATGCTGGACAAAGCTACCAAAGACAATAACAAAAAAGTTTGAGAGGCTCAGCAGCAATGGCATGAAAAACACACCACTACTGACATTCCACACATTCCAGAGTTAGGCAGTTTTGTTATGGTTGTGGCAAGCATCGAGGCGAGGGACCGTGAGAACGGGCCGGTGGCGATTGATAATGAGCGCCAGCTGCGCGCCACACCGGTGTCGTCTCACGGAGGAGTGACAAGAGCATAAAAGGAGGAGCTACGACAGTGCAAGATGAGAGAGGACCAGGCCTGGATTTTATGTAGTGTTTTGTTTACGTTTGGTTATGTGTGTGCGCGGCAGTCGGCCATGAGGGGCTGCCGCTTTTACTTTCATTTTGTGTTTATTTTTATTAAAGTCTTGAAATGTTCGCCGGTTCCCGCCTCCTTCTTCCCTGAACATACAGACTCCGTTACAATGGTCAAACGTATTACTAGGATTACTTGGCATTTACCAAGGAAGCCAAGGTTTATGGACTCCTCGAGTTCAAGGAATCCCTCGGAATGCAACTCTGAAATCTGGCCAACATTTTACTCTACCCCCCAAATGGGGATTATGGGATTGGGTGCCAAATAATGATAAAGATCTTGCTAAATATCGTGAGGGCATCTATGGTGGATGTAGCTATTATCATCAATGTTACAAAAGCAGAGTAATTTGGCCAGTGAAAGATGGGGGATATTCCAGTAGTGCTCAAAGACGAGAAATTTGTTAAAAAGAACAATGCAAAGTTGTGGGGTTAGACTTCATAACTTCTACTAATGTGGAGATTACCCTTATTTTGAATTGTACTCACATGCTTACAATATGGGATTCATTGGCTCTAGGGTGTATTTATCCCATAGTGTTGCCATGTGAGGGATTCCTAAGGGATACTGCCTCGAGTACGACAAGATTCAAGGGAAATTATGTAAGAGTACGGCATTCAGAAGATCTTTATCTTTCTGCTGAAAAGACAAAGCTAAAACATGCACAAATACAACTGTTGCGCCAGCTCATGGTATCTTGCTAGCAAAAGAAACCAAAACCTTGATAAATGAAGCCCATATGGTGCGACAACGTATCAATTATAATTTGTTATTCCTTCTTACCATTTTTGATCAGTCATATTGTGGAAATTTCACACAAATAAGGAGATGGTTGGAAAAAGAAGTAAAATATTATACCTCTAAAGATCCATTGACTAGTCAAAGTCGTAAGCCTCGGAGTATATGGGGAGACATAGCGGGGGTATTTGGTTCTAGCAATTCAATAAGGTATACTGCTCAAATGAATCAATTAAGTGAATACACTCAGTGGGTGGGAAGAATGACAGGAAAAGTATTCACTGAGGCTCTTAAGGGTTCTTTACATATTATAGCAGCAGGTAAGCATCTTAATGCAGGCAGATGCATTAGTACAATCCTCTAATTTCGAGACACATCATGCGGCATGTTTATTTTTAGCTCAAAATTTAAAGGATCAAATGGTAGAGGATATTCAAGTTATTCGAATGGGTAAAATTCCTGAACAAATAGTGGAATCTTTGTTAGTGGTTTTCGGTAAACAACTTAATTTGACTTCTGCTAAACATATTCCATTAGTCAAAATTGCCATTGATGAAGATTCTTTTTCAGGTTCTGGAACATTACCTTTATTTATGGTATGGCCTCAGTATGGACAGAGCAATATAATGACAGACAATTTCAATCAATAGGGTTTAGACAAGGAAATTCTGTGATCAGATTAGGAAGAAATGGATATTGGGCTGAAGGTGAAACACCAATGATTTCTACTACAGACTGTTGTGTCGAGGAACATGAGTGGGTAATTTGCTTGTGTTCTACAATGTTTAGTCTATCCCTTAATGGATCTGCAGTTTGGGAGGTAGTTCCTTTAGATCAAGCCACAGGTGCATGGCAGGTGTCAGAAGCACAGTGGGGTGTATATTACATGATGGTATAAGTCAGAACATGATATATGGAGGGAATCCATTTTGCTTTGAGATTCTCTATCCTCTTCAATTGGGTGGAATTCATGTTCCGCATGTGCAATTGTTGCACTTAGAGCCACAGTGGTGGAATAATGATTTAGTAGAGGAAAGGAATTATGAATTCTTTGAAATGGTTAAAAGAGTTAAGGAAGCTCAAGAGGAGGGAACTCAAGCAATGGGTCATGTTATCGTAGCAAATGGAGTAGCTAAATTAATGTCTGAGAGAAAATTAGCACACAAATTCCAGGGAATTTATCATGGTCAGAATGGATAGTTCTGATTATTGTAGGAGTTTTTGTGTTTCTGTTAGTAATACAACTCATAAAATGTGTTACTAGAAGGAAAGGTACCAAACCTGTCAGGTTGGTTATTTCTAACCATACGGATAAAACCAAGAGTAGGAACTACAGAGTGAAATAGGAGATTTTACACTCTACACTATTTACAGAACACAACCTCACAAACAATCAACACCTGCTTACTGATTCACAACCCTAAGGGATAGGAATTCTTTAACATCAACGTTTATGTTAGTTTGTTATTTTGGCCAGGAACTGGAGGAGTTAATCACGTGCCCAGGCAGTGAACGAGTCCAGGCACTGGTGAAGATTCATTAGCTTTTACTTTCTTAGATGATTGGGGTTCATTGTAAATGCGTACACATAGATGATAAACGACACCTATTATGCGGGAACATAACATGGGTTGGGGTTCTTTATTCTTTGTTTTGTTCTTTGTTCATGTTGTTACTATTCTTCTATCTTTTTTGTTCCTTTGACTGCTATTCTTTCTTCTCACTATCACTTCAATAGGTTGGCCACCTGAGGGTGATGGTGTAGAACTGACGGCCGTAGTTCCAAAGATAAAATTTTAGTATTCAATATTACCTTTCTTTTATTAGTATTCATAATCAGTTAATATTGTGTATCTGTATTGTTACTTTTTATTAGCATTCATAATCATTTGTAATCAGTGTATGCTTGAATACATTGGAGTGTAAAGTGGTGTGCGTAGTGTAAGTTTCCATGCTAATGTAAACCTAAAAGCCACTAATGTGGCTAGCTAACGGTGTAGCTAACGGTTTGTTATACATTCCATGCTAATGTAGACCTAACGGTTTGATATACATTCCATGCTAATGTGTACTTAACGGTTTGTTATATATTCCATGTATATGTTGACTTATACATTTATACATTCCATTCTAATGGACATCACATGTTCCTCTGGTAATGTAGTTTTTCCAGCATATAAAAACCCAACACTTTAGACCAGAGGACCAGAGAAAGCTAGAATGAAGACCATCTCCCAGAAAATTGTCTTTCTCTCCTATGCTGACATATGAAATAATAAAAAAGAAAATCTCTTGATTTAAACTACAATGGGGACAAAGCTTAAATTTTAAGTCTACATGTGCCACTGTACGTCCAACTGATTACATCTTATCTTATGTATGTATTATCTTTTTATCCTTTTTAAAACTGTTTTAGTTTACCTTTGTTTTTATCTTTGGTTATTGTATTTTTTATTATTTTTGGTTAGGGCTGTCTGACTGGAAGAGATAGGGTATGGGGAGCGGAAGAGTTTCATTTCGATAGGATTGGGGATTATATATAAGTGTTTTTTAATGAAAAAAGCATAAGGGTATAAGAAGTTGCTGATAGCACGCCACGTTACTACGTGCAACGGTTAACAAGCAAGATACGTGTTCAATACAGAGGGGCTCATTGGGGGCCATTGGTGTAGCACCACCTCTACAGGGGCACGTCTCTCTGGATCTGTGATCTGTGTCAGACGGATCCAATGGGCGCCGCAAATCTGCTCTGGTCTCTTCCATCTCAGATTAATTTAATTTACAAAATTTCAACAAAGTGCCCCTCCCGCTACGTTTCACGTACAGGTTTGAAATTCGGTAGACACATGTAACAGCCCAATGCCTACAAAAAAGTCTCCTGGTACGAAATCTGAAAACCAACAGGAAGTGAGATATTTTTAATATTCTTTGCAAAATTGTTGCAAATTTTGCCATTTCCAGACGTTGTACCTTAACGAACTCCTCCTAGAGATTTAATCAGATCATCATCATATTTGCACAGTCTAATCTAAAGGCCTTTGCGACGTTAAATTGCGAAGATCTTGAGTTTTCCCTGGAGGGCGTGTCCGTGGTGGCCTGACAAAGTTCGATGTTTCGCCATGAAACAGGAAGTTGTTGTAACTCGGGCATACAATCTCCGATCTGCCCCAAAACTTCACATGTTTGATAAGAGTCCGGACCTGAACACATCTACACGCCAATATTCAGTGACCGTCATAGCGCCACGTGCAGGCAACAAGAAATGTCATGCTTTACACTGTGATGAACTCCTCATTGAAATTTAACCAGAACATCATATTAGGTCAGTCTAATCTTAAGGTCTTGGTTATGTTAAATTGTGAAGATCTTCAGTTTTCGCTGAAGGGCGTGTCCGTCACGGCCTGACAAATTCTGATGTTTCGCCATGAAAGAGGAAGCTGTTGTAACTCAGGCATACAATGTCCGATCTGGCCCAAACTTCACATGTTTGATAAGAGTCCTGGCCTGAAGACATCTACATGGCAATATTCATTATAGTCAAAGCGCCACCTGCTGGCAACAGGAAATGGCATGGGTTACACAGTATTTCACTCCCAGAAACTCATTTAAATATGCCATGAAGTAGTAAACATGCTAGAAACACATTTAATCATTCAACTCGTGGCTAAGTGCTAATGTATGCGATTGACGCCACGAAACAGGAAGTTGTTGTAACTCAGGCATACAATGTCCGATCTGCCCCAAACTTCACTTGTTTAATAATAGTCCAGGCCTGAAGACAACTACATGCAAATATTCAGTTATAGTCAAAGCGCCACCTGCTGGCAGCAGGAAATGTGACACATTGTAGTGACTTTGCCATATTTCTCCTATATTTACCGGGTTAAATGCATGTCGCCCACTATTCGCTGTTTTCCCGAGGCCACCGGGTAGTGGTGCTCCCCTGTGCGAGGGCCCTTTCATCGCTGCTTGCAGCTTTAATTATTATTATTATTATTATTCTCCCAAATGAATCGCTTTTTTGGGGGCCTAAACAGGCTCGAAAACTCACGAAACTTTGCACATGCGTCAGAAGTGGCGAAAATTTACGTCTGTTATGGGTTTCATAATTAGGCATGGCAAAATGACTCGATAGCGCCACCTACAAAATTTCAACGAAGTGCCCCTCCCGCTACGTTTCACGTACAGGTTTGAAATTCGGTAGACACATGTAACAGCCCAATGCCTACAAAAAAGTCTCCTGGTACGAAATCTGAAAACCAACAGGATGTGAGATATTTTTAATATTCTATGCAATACTGTTGCAAATTTTGCCATTTCCACACGTTGTACTTTAACGAACTCCTCCTAGAGATTTAATCAGATCATCATCATATTTGCACAGTCTATTCTAAAGGCCTTTGCGACATTAAATTGCGAAGATCTTGAGTTTTCCCTGGAGGGCGTGTCTGTGGCGGCCTGACAAAGTTCGATGTTTCGCCATGAAACAGGAAGTTGTTGTAACTCGGGCATACAATGTCCAATCTGCCCCAAACTTCACATGTTTGATAAGAGTCCGGACCTGAACACATCTACACACCAATATTCAGTGACAGTCATAGCGCCACCTGCAGGCAACAGGAAATGTCATGCTTTACACTGTGATTAACTCCTCACTGAAATTTAACCAGAACAACATCATATTACATTGCATTCTCAACTATCTCGACGACTGGCTCATTCTAGCACAGTCCAGGGATCAGTTGTGCGAACACAGGGACCTGGTGCTCAGACACCTTAGCCAGTTGGGTCTTCGGGTCATCTGGGAAAAGAGCAGTTGATACTGAACTGCCTGAACACGTTTCAAGGCAGGATGGCGGTCCCACTGAAATATTTTCAGAGGCTACTGGTGCATAGGGCGGCCGCAATGACAGTAACACCGCTCGGCCTGCTTCATATGAGACCGCTTCAGCCACTCGTGTCCCTGGTGTGAGCAACCATGTGGCCGACGAGCTGCGCTCCCGGGAGAGTGGCGACTCCACCCCCAGGTGGTCCAGCTGATCCGGAGACAGGTCAGGGTGGTGCAGGTCGACCTGTTTGCTTCCCCAGAAACGTCCCACTGCCAGTGGTTTTATTCGCTGACCAAGAGCACACTCGGCACGGATGCACTCGCGCACAGCTGGCCCCGGGGGCCGAATATGCGTTCCCCCAGTGAGCCTACTTGCACAGACACGTCAGCCCCTCCTTGGCCGACTTCTCTGAGGAAGGACCTTCTGACTAAGAGACGGGGGCACCCTGTGGCACCCGCGTCCAGACCTGTGAAAGCTCCATGTCTGGCCCCTGGACGGGACGCGGAGGTTCTAGGTGACTTACCCCAAGAGGTAGTTAACACCATCACTTCGGCACGAGCACCGTCTACGAGACAAGCTTATGCCTTGAAGTGGAACCTGTTCATCGAGTGGTGTTCTTCTCGCCGAAGAAGACCCCTGAAGGTGTTTGATCGCGTCTGTGCTTTCCTTCCTGCAACAAGGGTTGGAGCGGAGGCTGTCGCCCTCCACCCTCAAGGTTTATGTTGCTGCGATATCCGCCTATCACGATCACGTAGAATGTAAGTCGAAGCACAAAGCACTAAATGTTTTAGCTCCCCAGTACTTGAGCGAGCTCTTAACGCATTATACTCCATCACGTCTATTGCGGTCTCAAAACTCTGGCCAGTTGATAATACCAGTTGGAACAGCCTTCCTAGCATTGTTCGGGAAGCAGACACACTCTGTCAGTTTAAATCTAGACTAAAAACGCATCTCTTTACTATGGCATACACATAAAACATTTTTAATTTATATTTTATTCAAATTGTTAGGCTGCATTAACTAGGTCAGCCGGAACCGGGAACACTTCCCATAACACCTGATGTACTCATTACATCATAAGAAGAATGGCATCTACGCTAATGTCAGTCTCTCTGTTTATCCCGAGGTTTACCGCAGTCAGCCGGATCCGGGCCGTATCCAGATCAGATGGTGGACCAGCGCCCAGACATTACCAACGCATCCCTGAAGTGTCTACAGAGACCGTGTCAATTAGTCTACCCTCTGAAAATGCTCATCGACATGGCATCCTCAATGGATCCATCTCCGGCATGATGACTCCGATATTTCGAATATTCCTATTTAATAATTGTTTAATCGACACGCCATCCTCAATAAACCCGTCTCCGGTGTGATGCCTTCGATCTTTCGAATATTCCGATCTAATATTACTTCTGACCTATAAGGCTGCCAAAATAATAAACATACACTGTTTGTTAATTGGCCAGAGGAGAACTGGCACCCAGACTGAGCCTGGTTTCTCCCAAGGTTTATTTTTCTCCATTAGGCCACCTGATGGAGTTTTGGTTTCTTGCCACTGTCACCTTTGGCTTGCTCAGTTGGGGACACTAAATTTTCAAATAAATATCCAAATAAATTTAATTACTAAACTAAATTAACTATATCAACTACATTACTTAAATATATATGATAATTGAAATGAGCTAGATGACATCACCGTTTTCTCCAGAGCGGCTGTACAGCCGAATCAAATTCGGTTGCATTATTTTCCTGTTTAACACTGTGAAGCTGCTTTGAAACAATCTGCATTGTAAAAAGCGCTATATAAATAAAGTTGACTTGACTTGACTTACATACGTAACCGAGACGTTTTCTGTTGTCTTGCATGCATGTTGCTTTATCTGTTTATTTATTTGTTTTTCTTGTTAGTACAGCCATGCACAAATGAATTCCTAGTTCAGCATTTACATATTACAAAGCAAATTGGGAGTTGACATGTCAGTGTCACAATATTACTGACAATAGCTTTTTTTTAAAGTTTTTTTATTTGCTTTTTTATAGCAACCGTCTTCATTAAAAGACTGGGTGATTTATGAAGTAGCCTAGCTATTATGTTGTGTAATATTTGTGGGAGCAGCATGCATTTTGAAAATGTACAAGTGTCGTACATATAATGTGATACTATATACTATATATAGTATACTATCAGCTTGTAAGCTTGAAGCACAGGCATGACCCTAGCCCTTCCCATCATGAAATAAAGATTTTTGAATGTTTTGTACATTAATAAACTCACGCATTATGTGGCTCTATGTGATCGCTCATCGTGAAAAACCGCTTTAACGATAAATTGACTGCATTTCTGACACTGTTTCGAGTCCTGTGACAAGTATGACTTTATTGCCGTTTTGTTCAACAAAGTTTTGTCATTGCAATTAATGAAATCTCTTTTTTAATCTTTACAGTAATATCAGCATCATATAGTGCAAATGTTTAATTGTAATGGACGTATTGAACAGGCTTTTGGAATTGACGAATGACTCCGTCTGTTTATTTGGCACTATAAAACTTCAGATCAGGGTTTTTTAACTTACTAGAGGTGCAGAAGGCCACATGGCAACTTTTCGGCATTGCACCGAGCAAAAATAAATCGTAATTATTACAAAAAGTAAAGATAAAGCATCTAACAAGGTCT
The DNA here is from genome assembly GCA_039654625.1 of Rhinogobio ventralis. NCBI lineage: Eukaryota > Metazoa > Chordata > Actinopteri > Cypriniformes > Gobionidae > Rhinogobio > Rhinogobio ventralis. The sequence goes on along the minus strand of CM077206.1, from coordinate 23,760,753 downwards.
ATGTGCGGTCATTCGAATGGCTTGTTTTCCCCCACGGCATAAACGGATATGATGTTTCTGTGGGCGTTCCCAGTAATGCCAACCAAGTCTATTGGGTCTCATTCACTAATAATTGCGTGGATTCTTTCGTATTTGTATGCACCGGAGAACTTCTCACGAAAAATCTCCGCCTGATTCGTTTATACGCACATGAAATTGTTCTTATCCTCGTTCTGATGTTAGTGAATTTGGAGTATTCTAAATGAGCAACCGCGTGCACAAGGTTAGTCATTTGCATAAAACACACCCAAACCATCTCCATGTAAGTGCTTTCCGTACATGCTTTCCTTACAGCCTTTCGCCACTCTCGTCAAATTTGCTGCTGTTTGCAGACTCTCGTCCGGATCCTCGAGCAATGCCAAGTGTGCCATTCTCACCAGTTCTCCCAATAAACACCTTTTATAAAGACCCAGATTACAGAGCTCTCATTAGCCAGTTGTACATAAGCGTATATCTGCGTTACTCAGATAAACCTTGCAGCTGAAAATCATTAGTAAAAGTACTAATCTGAATAGTTACTTGAGTTAGAGTAAAAAAAAAAAAAAAACTACTCAAGTAGCTAGTTACTTCGTATCATATATAGCCTATATAACAACAATAACATGTTAAGGTCAAATTATAAATCTCTAAATCACCTGGGAAATACCTAACCTAAGTATTTATGCAATATATATATATATATATACGGTTAAGAACAATGGATTGCAATTAGCTACGAATATACAATATATTAAATCAGTACAGAATAACCTCTAAAGCATTGGTCACTAACAGGCGGACCACGGTCCGGTGCAGCTTTTGTAGTCTTTACGGTAGTGGTAGTGGAACCGCACAGACCAGTTGCATGCGAGTTAAGCCATCCCTTGTGATACCACTCAGCCAATCAAGTCTGTGTTTTCAAGGCGGTAAACTATAAACATTGCGACTACAGTGCAGACAGATGAGAAAGTTTCATATGAAAAGCAGGAGAAAGAAAAAGAAAGCTAGCGATACATGTAGAAAACAATGGGAGAAACATAGACGACTGAGACGGAGAAAAGAAAGAGATACAGACGAGAGCGCCGGAGAAAGTTGAGAAAAAGACGAGTGAGATGGAGAAAGAGAGAGAAAAAGACAAGTGAGACGGAGAAAGAGAGATACAGACGCGGGAGAAAGTTGAGAAAAAGACGTGAGACAGAAACAGAAAAGGGGACATTCAAGCTGTTCCTCCCTTTGTTTTATTTTTCTGAAGTTAAGCACTTTATTTGAACATACACATTTTTCACATTGGTTTCTTGAACATGACAATGAGTTCACTGTACTAAAATGGCCCCAAAGTCACCAGATCTCAACCCAATAGAGCATCTTTGGGATGTGGTGGAACAGGAGCTTCATGCCCTGGATGTGCATCCCACAAATCTCCATCAACTGCAAGATGCTATCCTATCAATATGGGCCAACATTTCTAAAGAATGCTTTCAGCACCTTGTTGAATCAATGCCACGTAGAATTAAGGCAGTTCTGAAGGCGAAAGGGGGTCAAACACAGTATTAGTATGGTGTTCCTAATAATCCTTTAGGTGAGTGTATATATATAATTCTACGTGGCATTGATTCAACAAGGTGCTGAAAGCATTTTTTAGAAATGTTGGCCCATATTGATAGGATAGCATCTTGCAGTTGATGGAGATTTGTGGGATGCACATCCAGGGCATGAAGCTCCCGTTCCACCACATCCCAAAGATGCTCTATTGGGTTGAGATCTGGTGACTGTGGGGGCCATTTTAGTACAGTGAACTCATTGTCATGTTCAAGAAACAAATTTGAAATGATTCGAGCTTTGTGACATGGTGCATTATCCTGCTGGAAGTAGCCATCAGAGGATGGGTACATGGTGGTCATAAAGGGATGGACATGGTCAGAAACAATGCTCAGGTAGGCCGTGGCATTTAAACGATGCCCAATTGGCACTAAGGGGCCTAAAGTGTGCCAAGAAAACATCCCCCACACCATTACACCACCACCACCAGCCTGCACAGTGGTAACAAGGCATGATGGATCCATGTTCTCATTCTGTTTACGCCAAATTCTGACTCTACCATCTGAATGTCTCAACAGAAATAGAGACTCATCAGACCATGCAACATTTTTCCAGTCTTTAACTGTCCAATTTTGGTGAGCTCGTGCAAATTGTAGCCTCTTTTTCCTATTTGTAGTGGAGATGAGTGGTACCCGGTGGGGTCTTCTGCTGTTGTAGCCCATCCGCCTCAAGGTTGTGCGTGTTGTGGCTTCACAAATGCTTTGCTGCATACCTCGGTTGTAACGAGTGGTTATTTCAGTCAAAGTTGCTCTTCTATCAGCTTGAATCAGTCGGCCCATTCTCCTCTGACCTCTAGCATCAACAAGGCATTTGCGCCCACAGAACTGCCGCATACTGGATGTTTTTCCCTTTTCACACCATTCTTTGTAAACTCTAGAAATGGTTGTGCGTGAAAATCCCAGTAACTGAGCAGATTGTGAAATACTCAGACCGGCCCGTCTGGCACCAACAACCATGCCACGCTCAAAATTGCTTAAATCACCTTTCTTTCCCATTCTGACATTCAGTTTGGAGTTCAGGAGATTGTCTTGACCAGGACCACACCCCTAAATGCATTGAAGCAACTTCCATGTGATTGGTTGATTAGATAATTGCATTAATGAGAAATTGAACAGGTGTTCCTAATAATCCTTTAGGTGAGTGTATATATACAGAACAACGAAAAGTAGAGAAAGAAAGAAAGAAAGAAACTGTTTGCAATTTCACAAACAGTTAACCAGAGAGCCAGCAAGAATAATATCACCTTAAACAGGGGCACAAATCTTAAACGCATCTAAAGCTTGATCAAATATACTCGCATGGGGTTTTGTGCTGAATAAAGCAAAGATGCGTGTGTTGGAGCTTCTCAGAGTGTTTGTGAGCTGAAGCTCTCTCTCTATTGGTTCTTCTGGAGCTCGTGTTGTCGATCCGCGGAAAGTTTGAAGGTGGTTAGCTTGAGAGTGAATGTTGCCCGAAGGTAAGGAAAGGAAGATTGTCTCCATCGAAGTTGAGAAAGTTGACTGAGCGCTGAGATGGAGCACGCTGCCTGGCTGCCTGTCGAACTTCGAAGAAACCAACCAGCTGGACTGAGCCGCCTAGCCAGGGTACGAGCTGAGATGAGATGAGATGAGGGAAGGAAGTTATATATCGAGTTGTATAAGATGCGCTTCTGTCATTGTCATTTAAACCCATTAACATACACCCATTCTTTTCTGAAATGGCCTATCCGCTTTGTGAACTTTAGGCGGGAGAAAACCCCTTTGTTTCGGTTTACGATCTGCTTTGCATGTTTTATGATGTGTCAGAATTAGTACAATTTTACTCCGAGTAGTATCGTACATTTTATAGCAACACAATATATTTCTCTAGTTACGGCTCACAGATAGCTTTCTTTAGATACCAGGAAGTGTATGGCTATATGATATAAAAGCAGAAAATGTACACATTAATACAAGCTTTTAAAATGACCTTAACATTAATCACACATCATGACTTAGTAGAGTATATATAGGGACCAAGCATAACAACAACAACATTTATTTATAAAGCACATTTAAACACAATATGGATTGATCCAAAGTGCTGTACAGAGTACAAAGCAGATCTACATAAAAATGATTACAGGTTGTCAAACGCTAAAGAATAAAAATATTATTTAAGAGTAGATTTAAAAATGTCCAATGAAGGTGCAGACCTCACATGGGCCCAGCTTGGGCCCAGCTTGGGCCCAGCCACCGAAAAGGCCCGATCACCCTTTAATTTATAGCAACACCGAGGCACAGTTAAGAGCAAGTGAGTAGAAGATCTAAGTGCCCTAGCAGGACAGTATGGCACAAGAAGATCACTTATATAACTTGGTGCACGGCCAGACAACGCCTTGTATACAAACATAAGGATTTTAAAATCAACTCAAGTTAGTGAAGAGATGCTAAAATAGGGGAGATGTGGTCCCTCTTTTTAGATCCAGTCAGCAGTCTAGCAGCCGCATTTTGAACAACTTGCAATCGTAATAATGAAGACTGAGAGAGATCAAAATAAAGAGAGCTGCAATAATCTAATCATGATGTTACAAGAGCATGAATTACAACTTTGCTTGAAAGGAGATGCTTCAAAGGTGAAGCATACACACAGGAATATATACTATACATTCTGGAATAGTTTCATTTTGAGGAAAATGAGGAGACTGTCTGTAACTATGTGTATTGGATGAGTTTCTCAATGTCCAGGCTCCTCTGTCTGCGTGAGGATGGGGCATATGCTGATAGGGAGAGAGATTGTGTCTCCCTTTGAACTATCAACAGGATTCTAACAGTGTTGTCTACTTTGCATCGGCCAAGCCACAAAAGTGACAACGAGGGCCATTCACCGTAGACTTCTTGGCACCAGGACATTAATTTATATGTGGCTAAAAGTTTTTCTGAAGCTTAGAGCAGAATTGACTCATCATGTCCAGATGCTACATCATAATTAGATATCTTTGCAACAAACACATAAGAGACAAGCATTATTTCTGGCATCTGTGGCCCACAAATCATTGCACATCGTTTGCTTTGTATTTTATTAACATTTTGGATTATTAGACAATGTCGAAATATAGTGAACCTGCAGAATTTTGTGTTCAAAGCACGTAAAGGGAACTGTAATGTTTTGGGTTGTATGTAAACTCAGGAATATGCACTGTTTGGCCACTCTAGAGATTAACTCTGGGTTCGTTTTTGGTTGACCAGTTCAATGTCCAAAAGACTGGTGTTTGTAGAGTTTGGTCATTCATATTTCACAGTAAACCAAAAGAAGAACATTGTTGTCCCGACTCTTGTGTTATTTGAACAGTATTAAAAGCTTTTTTCATAAGTTTAATGAATGAATGAATGAATGAATGAGGCACTTATATTATTTTTAATATGGAGGGCGGTCCGCAGGAAGCTAGATATTTTATTTTATAACATGTTAAATGTGGATATTTTTCTTACAAAAACCCCATCGATTCGCTTCAGAAGGTCTTTATTCACCCCCCGGAGCCGTGTGGAGTACATTTATAATGGATGGATGCACTTTTTTGGGCTTCAAATTTTGGGCTGCCATTCACTGCCATTATAATGCTTGGATTAGCCAGGACATTTTTTTAATACAACTCCGATTGTATTCGTCTGAAAGAAGAATGTCATATACACCTAGGATGGCTTGAGGGTGAGTAAATCATGGGGTAATTTTCATTTTTGGGTGAACTTTCCCTTTAACTGTGTCTAAGCAGATCGCTGCCACTGCAATACTCACAAATTACCAAGGGAAGGCGGGTGTTCATTCATCTATCAATGTATTTTGAGGTATATGTCCAAATATTACTTGTAATGTCATACTTTGTATTAGTGGCATCTTGGCCTAATAACATGTTTGGTTGTAAAATGTTTTACCTGAATAAATTGAAATCGAAAGTAGCTTGTTCACAAACAGCATACACAGATTTTCAACCAATAAAGATGTTCATCACTGGCAAACAATAGAATGCATTTGCAGATTTCCTTTTAATTGACTGTAACGTTAGGTCCACGGACACTTCATCCAACGCTCTTGATCTTCTTACATTTCCTGTTACAACTCCGAGTGAGAAACGATTCAGCGCGAGCAGGGAACTGCCCTTGTTAATGTGCACTTTAGTGTACTTTTATAAAGTGTACTTATTACACAAATAATATACTTTAAAGGTATACACTTAAGTGTGAATTAAATGCAATGTTTTCGGCACACTGAATGCACAATAAGTGCAATTGATTTCAAATGCATCACATATTAAGTTGAAATAAAATGCAATAAGTAGCCATTAAGAGTGTTTTTTTGTAACAACAATACTTTAATACAACTTTATATTTACTTTCATAATTGCTTCTAGTGTCTTTAAAATTGAATTAAAGTGCACTGCTCAATGTACTGACAAGCAATTAATGTGAACTAAAATATACTTTAATGTCAGCTAAAAATACACTTAAGTGTGGATTAAATGTAATGTTTTCGCCGCTTAAGTGCATTTTACTTGTAATTAATTTCAAATGTATCACAGATAAGTTCATGTTAAATGCACTTAGTTGAACTTTTGAGTATTGTTTTAAACCACTAAAGTGGGACTTTAGTATATTTGTATATGTACTTTGAAAGATGGTAAAAGTGTACTTCTGAATGTACTGACAAGAAATTAATAAGCAATTAATGTGAATTCAAATATATTTTGACGTAACTTACATGTACACTATTATATAATTAAATATATTTGTAATTACATTTTTCTAATAATGAAGCTGCAATTTAGTATAATAAACAAATGCAAATTGAAACCCTCTACATTTTTTAAAAGCAAAATAATTAATGTAAAACAAATTTCTGTAAAACAAATACACAAAAACCTTTTTGTTGGTGCACAAGAAAAACCCAAGAAACAATTTACACAAACACAAATTCATTTAGAAAGAGTCTGGAGGACAATGAGGCTTATATGCACAATCTCCCTCATATACAAAGGTACCTAAATCTACCCATCACAGAAAACATTTTGCATTTTTACATTTTCAGAAAACATCATTCTGTATGATTTATAAGATTGTTTCCTCATGGGGACCTTAAAAATGTCAGCACAAGGTCAAAATTACTTGTGGGGTCAATTGGTCCCCATAACGTAGGGATTACCAGTACACACACAATCTCAGAAGAAAACACACATCACACACAACACATTAATTAATTCCAAACAAAATGTAAAGAAAAGTATCATTCCATGTACAACACTAAGATTCAAAACTTTGGGTAACACTTTACAATAAAGTTTAATTAGGCTAAATATACAGTATATGTCAATAGAATCATGAAACAGCATTATAAGAATTCCTCATATGCAAAAAAACATATTAAATCACATTATACAGACTTTTTGAGAGCACTTGTCAACCATCAGACATAAAACCTGACGGAGTTGACATCTGATGGATTAATTTTTTTCTACCTACGTGTTCTACAGTGGAGCAATTTAGTTTTTTTCCTCAGTTGTAGCTGCCTTATTAAACTTATCAAAATGTAATATTGTAATGCAAAATGTAAAATATAATTCAATATTTACTTTTTGTATAGTTTAATATCTTAAAGATCTCCGGCTTTTAATATAACTGTATTTTTTAATTTGTTGCATTTTTTAACACTTTGTTTGGCAGTTTTATATTGTGACCTAATGCTGAGGACAGGTCAAATTACATGTGTTTTCAAGTATAGAGTGTGCTTTTAAAAGTGTAAGCAATAAATGTCCTGAGTATACAAATTTCCCTTAGATGTAACTTTTTAAGTATTTTTATTGTGTCGATATTCTTACTTTTTAACGTAAATAGGGCTTTTGTGTTTTGTCCCTTATCTCAAGAATCAGTGATAAATGTTTTTATTCCTACTTTACAGGAAATTAAACATAACTTAAATATAGATAAATTCTTCAATTTTTACTCATCTTGCCATGTAAGTTTCAGCTTACCATGCACAATCTCCATGATTAATGTTCCTGTTTTTACCACGGCTGGCACAGCAATGCTGCTGCCCTCTTCCTTTGGTTTGTTACCTGTAAAATACATAATGATTAGGGGGATCTGTAAATGCACAGGTGGGAATTTATTACTTGCAAATGGAAAAAGATGCAAAGCATTTAAAAGCTATAGACTTGATAGCAGTGTTTTAGCTGTGTGATCAGGGTGTCATGGCTGGAATTCATGACAAAACTTGTAACATCCCCTCATCAATACGGCTCTGTGATTCCACACAGCTTGCACTGGAGCTCCAATAACAAATCTGTACTGATCCTACAAAATTAATAAATAACTCCAGATAAGCAGATAAGCATCTCTGTCTTCTGCAACTTAGTGAATACTTGTTATACAAACATGAGACATATGTCTAAAAAAACATTGAAATGTCAGGTTTTAAATAATGTAAATCAAATCGAAAACAAATATTCTCTGTTTATGTAATCTGTTTGAAAAGCAAGATATGTCAGTTGTTTGTGAGCTGCAATGCGGCCACGCCCACGGAGCATGCATTCTTTTGAAAGTCGAATACTAATGTGATCCAGCGAGTATCCCCGCCTACCTCAACTTGAAAAAACACATCAAGTTTAGTGCATGTACTTTACATCGTTTTGAGACGCGGTGAGGAATAATCCTGGAATAATTTACCTCAGAAGAAAAGCTGTTTATTTGAGGATTGTGAGGTAAGTTTATTCTGTTAGTGTCTGTGAATATTAAACCACAAAAGACTGTTTAAATATGAATCCTGCATGTGTCTCTGTGACTTATTAAGTGAGGGGCCTTTGGAGAGGCACCAGTTGGTTGTACAGTTCCTCCGTGGTGCATGGAGGATGAGACCTGCAACTCGTCCCAGAGTCCCGACCTGGGATCTGGCAGTGGTTCTTGAAGGGCCCACTCTACCAGAGGCATGGCGTCCTTGACAGCCCTTTTCTCAGGGGCCTCCCTTTAGGAGTTCTGTGACGCGGCTGGCTGGGCAACCCTGCATACTTTCATTAGATTTTATAGTCTGCACCTTCCTTCTACGCCGGGGTGCACAAGTGCTTGTCCTAAGTTGTCCTGCTCCTGATCAATTGCTCCTGTCTGCCTTCTGTCTGCTTGCTGCTGTGTTTGCGTCTGCTTTGCTTGCTTTGAATCTCTATTTGATATCATTCCCTGTTGTTTAAACTGCTAAATATAACTTAATCATCAACATATATTGTCTAATATTGCCTATCACATTAAATCTGACATCGCTAGCTTTTAATCTAAATCACTATCACGTGTTAGCATTTCGCTAGCCTGTTAGCCTGCCATCTGTGCATCCGGGGATTAGTCAACAGAGTCCATCAAATAACTGTGGTGAGTTGGATTAGTCAACAAACACGGTAAGCCATTTTATCTTCTGTTATTGTCACTTGCACTGCCTGTTACATGTTCAGTATTAACTTCTCTGACGGCGAACAGGGCTTCACATGTGATAAATGCAGGGAGACAGTAAGGCTGACGGAGATAATTTCAGAATTAGAGACGCATCCAGACTTTATTTGAGAGTAGTGAGAATGTAAAAGCTTTGGTCACTGCTTTGGATGCAACTAGCTTAGTAAACTCTGTACATTGTTCGGTTCCAGCTGTAAAGCCCGTGCAGCAGGGCAACTGGGTGAATGTGAGACGGCATAGTCGCGGATAAAAAAAACACTCTTCCGTTCCGATTAGAATATCAAACAGGTTCTCCCCACTCAGTGACGCACCCACTGAGAATCCTGTTGAAAGTGCCCTAGTTATTGGCAATTCTATTAAACGGAACGTGAAAATAGAGACACCAGCCACGTCACACGGGAGCCAGAGCACCTGACATTAAAGCAAATTTAAAAGTGCAGGCTAATATTAATCGTAAATTCTCTAAAATTATTATTCACGTCGGCACTAATGATGTTCGACTTCGGCAGTCAGAGATTAACATTAAAATTAACATTAAAGAGGTGTGTGAACTTGCAAGTACGATGGCAGCTAAAAGTTTTGCTCTGGTCCCCTCCCCGTTAGAAGGAGTGATGAGATAGTTAGCAGACTATCATCACTCAATGGCTGGTTGTCTAAGTGGTGTCCGCAAAATAACATAGGGTTCATAGACAATTGGAAAAGCTTTTGGGCCAGACCTGACCTGTTAAAAAAAGATGGCATCCATCCTTCCTGGGATGGTGCCGCTCTTCTCTCTAGTAATTTTGCACATAGTCTTAGAGTTGAACCTTTGACTAACTAGGGCCCAGGTCAGGAAGCAGACGGACTGGCTTAACCGACCATCTGCTAGCTGTCTCACGTCACAGAAGTCAAATAAATCCCAACACATAGAGACTCTCTCACCTAGATATTATCACATAGAGACTGTGTCTGTTTCACGAATTAGTAAATACAAAAAAACATCAAAGCCATTTAATGGTAAATTGATGTCCAACAAAAAAAAAATATATATAATACAGATGAACAAATGATAAAGCTCGGGCTGCTGAATATTTGACCCCTTCCCACTTTACCAAAGAATTTGCTGATTTTCTATCAGAGTTAGTACTGGCTACAGATAAAGTCCTAATTGTTGGTAATTTTAATATCCATGTAGACAATGAAAAAGACGCATTGGGATTGGTATTTAGAGACATTGTAAACTGTATTGGAGTTAGGCAACATGTGTCAGGACCCACTCATCACTGTAATCATACTTTAGACCTAATACTGTGATCTCAGCAAAGTCTGCAAAGCCGTCCCCTCGTTTCAAATATGGCGGGACTATCACTGCTGCCACTAAAGATTGCTTTGTAAATAATCTTCCTCATCAGTTTCATCTCCTCAGCATCCCAGATAGCCTAGAGGAACTTGATGTTGCAACAAAAAACTATTGACTCTCTTTTCTAGCACTTTAGACACAGTTGCTCCTCTGCACTTAAAGAAGATTAAAGAAAATAGTCCAACGCCGTGGTACAATGAGTACACCCGGGCCCTTAAAACAGCAGCCAGGAAAATGGAGCGCAGCTGGAAGAAAACAAAACTGAAGGTTTTTCGCATTTTGTGGAAAGAGAACATGATTGCATACAGAAATGATGTAAAAACTGCTAGATCTGCTTATTTCCCAACTCTCTTAGAAGAAAACAAGCACAACCCTAGGTATTTATTTGATACAGTGGCTAAATTAACAAGAAATAAAGCTTCAACTTCTGACGTTTGCAAACAGCACAGCAGTAATGACTTTATGAACTTCTTTACATGCAAGATTGATAATATTAGAAAAAAATTATAACTATACAACCATCTACTACAGTATCACTTCAGACAGTGCATTGTAGTGTCAATGAGGAAAAATTCCACTTATTCACTGCTATAGGAGAGGAAGAATTGGCTAAACTTGTTAAATCATCTAAATCGACAACATGTATGCCCGACCCTGTACCGACTAAGCTACTAAAAGAGATGCTTCCAGAGGTCATAGATCCTCTTCTTAATATCATTAATTTATCCTTGTCATTAGGATATGTACTGAAAACTTTTAAGTTGGCTATTATTAAACCACTTATTAAAAAACGCAACTTGATCCTACAGAATTAGTCAATTACAGGCCCATCTCAAATGTACCCTTTCTGTCAAAAAATACTAGAAAAGGCAGTGTCCTCACAACTATGCTCCTTTTTAGAAAGAAATGGTATCTATAAGGATTTCCAGTCAGGATTTAGACCGTATCATAGCACTGAGACTGCTCTCATCAGAGTATCAAATAATTTACTCTTATTATCTGATCGTGGTTGTATATCTCTATTAGTTTTACTCAATCTTGCATTCGATACTATTGACCACAACATGTTGGCATTAGTGGAATTGCATTGGCATGGTTTAAATAATACTTATTTGACCGTTATCAGTTTGTAGCAGTAAATGAAGAGATCACGATCACAAGTTCAGTATGGAGTACCGCAAGGCTCAGTTCTAGGACTGTTGCTTTTCACCCTGTATATGCTACCACTAGGAGATATCATTAGGAAGCATGGCATTAGTTTTCAGTGTTATGCTGACGATACTCAGTTCTATATTTCTTCACACCCTGACGAAACTTACCAAAAATAAAATTGGATGACTAGTAATTTCCTGCAACTTAATTCAGAAATATATTTTTTTTAATTATTGGACAAAAAAACTCCACAAGTAGTAACCTAGAATACTGTCTAACACTTGATGGCTGCTCTGTCAAGTCCTCGTCGTCAGTTAGGAACCTGGGTGTGCTCTTTGATACCAATCTTTAATTTGAAAGCCACGTTTCTAGCATCTGTAAAACTGCACTCAATCATCTTAAAAATATATATCTAAATTACAGCACATGCTTTTAATGCAAAATGCTGAACAGTTAGTTCATTCGTTTATGACCTCAAAGGTAGATTATTCTAATGCTCTGCTGGGTGGTTGCCCTGCTTGCTTAATAAATAAATTGCAGCTGGTATAAAACGCAGCAGCTCGAGTTCTTACTAGAACCAGGAAGTATGACCATATAAGCCCGGTTCTGTCAACACTGCACTGGCTCCCTATTAAACATTGTGTAAATTTTAAAATCTCACTAATTACTTAAAAAAGCACTAAATGGTTTAGCTCCCCAGTACTTGAGCAAGCTCTTAACGCATTATACTCAATCACGTCTATTGCAGTCTCAAAATTCTGGCCAGTTGATAATACCTAGAATATCAAAATCAACTGCAGGCAGTCGCCTTTTCCTATTTAGCACCTAAACTCTGGAACAGTCTTCCTAGCATTGTTCGGGAAGCAGACACACTCTGTCAGTTTTAATCTAGACTAAAAACACATCTCTTTACTATGGCATATACATAGAACATTATCAATTTATTTTACTCAAATCAGTTAAATGATTGTTAGGCTGCATTAACGTCTCAGGTTATGACTATGTAAGGCCACCCAATCGTCCCAATGGAGGCATACGATTGGTGGTTGAAGGTTTCTTGCGTGTTCGGTCTTTTCAGCAGGGCAAAGGGATTTAATTCTAATTTAGTTTTATCTGACTCCTTTTTAATATGAACTCAAATTTAGGATAGAATGGCAATTGGTTATTTGGTCATTTATATTTAATAGTTTACACATTTAATTATTCAGTTTAACCCTTTGTTGAAATTATACCCATTCATAATCTACTAAGTGAGTCAGGTAAATGTATCATGCCAATTACATAATCAATTCAAAGATAATCCATACATAACATCAGATGCTCTGAAGTATAGAATAAAATATGGATACCTGACTTCTGAGAATTACATAACAAGAGATACTCAGCGTTACGGGCTGACCGATGTAAAGGTTCGAGCTCCGACCTCTTTGCAACATCTCCTTAAATACCCAGACCAAGACAGAAACCTATTTCAAATGGAAACGTGTTAACAATGGGAATTTACATTTAATCACTGTCCCATAGACCTGTATTGACAAAAGACCAAATGGCTAAAACCACACCCAACGTAATAAGCAAAATAACTCTAAACTCTTAAAACCTTTATTACTTTTTGGTTTACTTCAGTGGGGATGAGACCTTTGTACCAGTCGCATTGAGACATTTCAATGCCACGCTCAAAATTGCTTAAATCACCTTTCTTTCCCATTCTGACATTCAGTTTGGAGTTCAGGAGATTGTCTTGACCAGGACCACACCCCTAAATGCATTGAAGCAACTGCCATGTGATTGGTTGATTAGATAATTGCATTAATGAGAAATTGAACAGGTGTTCCTAATAATCCTTTAGGTGAGTGTAATTCTGTATAGTATTTGTTCACTTTTGACCATATAGGTTTTGGGTGAATTCTGGAGGAGAGATGGGGGTAGTTGCAGGTGAAAGGAGAGGCATGTAAATTTAAAGTAATTCGTAGATGATTCACTCAGCGTGACGTTGTCTCGGATGGGGACGTTAACTGCTTGAGTGAGTTCAGATGCTAATGTCCTTTATTTTCTCAGAGACATTCTGGCATATGCAAGCTTTTTCTAATCTTACAACTATAACCCTTGTTCCCTGAGAAGGGAACGAGACACTGCGTCTATCGACACTTTGGGAACGCCCTCTAGCGTAGCGCGTCTGAAGCATAAATGAAATCTATCTCCAATCCTGATTGGTGCTGCATCATGACGTATTATGTGCCGGCATAAGCGGAAGCTACAAAGGGGACGCCAGCATATAGTACAGACAGTTTTTGCGATAAAGCAGGCGCTCCCTGCGTGATGAGGGGTGGTGGCGAGACGCAGTGTCTCGTTCCCTTCTCAGAGAACAAGGGTTATAGTCATAACCCGAGACGTTCCCTTTCGAAGGAACTCGCACTGCATCTATCGACACTTTGGGAACGAAATACCCACTAGGCCACACCGACAATCACGCCCACCCTAGTGTGAAGCTGGAACCCAGGCACACTTAGGACACGAGCACCCTGGCGCCAGGCGTCGCAGGAAGTTGCAGACTGTAGAATCTAATGAAGGTGTTTTGATACAGGTTTGATACTTTTCTGGGTGAGCCAAAGCACACCAACAACTGGTCTGACTTCCTCCACTGTGAAGACTTCTCTAAGTAGATTCTTAGTGCTCTGACCGGGCAGAGCAGGTGAAGTCTCCCCGCTTCTGCCGTCACGTGAGGTGGAGGATGGAAGGCCTGAAGAACCACTGACCGTGCCACACTCGATGGCACCTTGGGCACGTAACCCAGCCTTGGATGTAAGATGGCCTTAACTCCGCCAGGGGCAAACTCCAGGCAAGTTGGCATAATCGCCAAGGCCTGGAGGTCCCCCACTCCCCTCAGAGAAGTCATAGCAAGGAGAAAGTCCACCTTAAGGGTCAGCTTCTTTGCCTCAGCCGACTCGAGTGGCTCAAAGGGGGCCTCAACCAACCCTTCGAGTACCACCGCCAGATCCCAGGTTGGGACTCTGGATAGAGCCGCAGGCCTCAATCTCAAAAACCCAAGAAGGAAACGTACAACCAAATGGTGCCTCCCCAAAGGCCCATCACCTACAGGCGAGTGGAAAGCCCCAATGGCAGCCACGTACACCTTAAGTGGACAACGGTGGAGAAACGATCTTGGAGGAACTCCAGCACTGAAGCCACTGGGCAGTTAACTATGTCTACCTCACGCTCTCTACACCAAGTGGAAAACACATTCCACTTCAGGCTGTACAGTTTCCTGGTGGAAGGAGCCCTGGAGCTGAGTACGGTCTCGACAACACCTGCTGACAGGCCAGCCTCTAGGTACCGGGCCCCCTCAGGGGCCAGAACCAGAGGTTCCACAGTTCTGGCCGGGGGTGAAATATTGTGCCCCCTGCCTGAGACAGCAGATCCCTCCTCAGAGGGACCTACCACGGGAGACCACAATGTCTAAGAACCATACCCGGTTCAGCCAGCAGTGTGCTACTAGAAGTAGGCTGATCCCTTCTCGGCAGGCCCGCTCCAAGACTCCCGGGAGTAGAGCGGTCGGGGGAAATGCGTACAGACGCAGCCTCGGGCACGTCTGCATCATGGCATCCAACCCCAGCGGGACGCAAATAGATCCCCTTCCACTGGGCCGAACCTCTCGCACATGGCCTTCCAACACCTCTGGGTGAAGTTGCCACTCCCCGGACCTCAACCCCTGCCTTGACAAGACATCTGCTCCCTGATTTTGGTCCCCTGGGACGTACATCGTTCTGAGAGACGATAGTTTCCCCTGGGACCACAGGAGGATCTGGTGGGCCAGTCTGAATAGAGGGCGCGACCTCAGACCCCTCTGATGATTCAGATACGAAACCACAGACATGTTGTCTGTTCGTATCAGGACATGGTGGCCGTGGAGGTCCAGGAAAAAGCTCCTCAGAGCTTTGTAGACCGCCAGCATTTCCAGGCAATTAATATGCCGGGAGGAATGCCGGGTCTCCCACAGACCTCTCGCAAAGGCGGCCGTCCATGACTGTGCCCCAACCAGTGAGGGAGGCATCTGTTGAAGCGGTTTTCTGGCAACATGATGCTCCCAACACTGGCCCCTGGGACAGAAACCAAGGTTTCTTCCATATGACGAGGGAATGAAGGCATCTGTGCGTTACCCTGATCATACGGAACGGATTCCCCCTCGAGGAAAACCCCTTGGTTTTCAGCCACCACTGTAGGGGTCTCATGTGTAGCAGGCAGAACAGAATTCTGTCGGACGCTGCTGCCATGAGCCCCAGCAGTCTCTGGAACTGCTAATTTCACTCTGGAGACCATCGCCTGTATGGACTCGATACGTGTGGGGGATAATTGTGCCCTCATCGAAGGCGTCAACGCGCTTTTCTTTGTGTTAAGTCTCAGCCCCAAGCACCGAATATGGGCCAGAATGACATATCAATGCCGAACTGCCATTTCTCGAGCCTGGGCCAATATGAGCCAGTCATTGATATAATTCAGTACACGGGTGCCCTGGAGTCTGAGAGGAGCCAGAGCTGCATCCATGCACTTGGTGAAGGTGCGAGGGGAAAGAGCTAAGCCGAAAAGAAGAACCCGATATTGGTACGCTTCTCCCCCAAAAGCAAACCTCAGGAACTTCCTGTGACATGGAAGGATGGATACATGGAAGTATGCGTCTTTTAGATCTATCGTAACGAACTAGTCCTCGAACTGAATCTGACTCACGATGGCAGGAATTGTGAGCATCTTGAATCTGAATCTCCTCAGAAAACAATTTAAGTGCCTCAGATCTATTATTGGACGCAACCCCCCATCCTTCTTGGAAACTATGAAGTACCGGCTGTAGAACCCGGACTCCCTGTCTGGCGGAGGAACACGTTCTATGGCCTCCTTACCAACTGGGAGTGAACTTCCTGTTCCATAACCCGCACCTGCTCTGGGGCCACTACCGTCCAGACCACCCCGTTGAACTTCAGTGGTGGAGAACTGAACTGCAGTTTTTACCCTTTTTCTACAGTCCGCAGGGCCCATGCAGATATATTCAAAAGGCATAACCATGTGCCGAGATAATCTGCTAAGGGAACCAGCCTCTCGAGGCTGGCCTCGGGTGTCAACTGAGCCTCGTTCCCAACCCCCTGAAGCGGCTGACCAGCAGGGAGCAGTCGGGGACGATTTTCGGTGTGTGCGGACCAGCCAGCCGCAGGTCTTTCTAGAGGCGGATAGAGCAGCGTGTGTTCGCTGGAAATCAATGTGGCCCTAGCGTCATGGACGGCGGAATCGCAACATCGACTTCCAGAGAGCTCCACGGAGGAGGCGACCTTGATCACTCCTTCCCGGGAGAGGGGCTGGCCAGCATGGGCCTCATCTAAAGGAGCAACTCGACAGGGCCGCACTGCACGATGCAGCGAGAACAACATTTATTTCCTGAGGGCTCCGTGGAGGAGCAAAACCTCACAATGCACGAAAGCAGCCCCCTCAGGAAACTGCTCATGCATGTCATGCTCCCTTCTTAGATAAATATACAGATAAGTGAAACACGGTTTAGATGATAGGCTGATAATATCTAACTCCTCAAAGTCAGATAATATCCCATTTAATTCCTCAGAATTAAATGCCACCATAATCACCCAACAAGTGAACATGGTCTGAATGATAGGCTGAATAAAAATATCTAACTTCTCAAAGTCAGATAATATTTCATTTTAATTCCTTATAATTCAATGCAGCCATAATCACCAGACGATACTGTATTAATATTTATTTATACGGATTCGTCATCTACACGCGAAATTCCATCCGTTCACAATATATTTGGCTTTCATCCATCGAGATGAAAGTCCAAAGGCGTGAGGCTGAAACACCTGAAAAGCGCACAGCTGTACGGCTCAAGATATTTCTCGATGAACACAGCCAGCACCCTCAGGAGTTGACTGCCTGCCTCGCACCCAAACAGTACCACATGCACACCGTTCGTTTGTGTTCACTCTTATTGCAGACCTGTAATCTACGCGCTGCCTCTGCAACGCGAGATCGAGCTTTGCATTATGAAGTGGCGAGCTCTCATTACTACTTCACTCCCTAATTCCTCGGAATCAGACAGCTCAAGCATCTGGTTCTCCACCCCGGGGGAAGAAGCCGCAGCGCAGGCTTCCGCACGGGGAGGGAGAACATCAGAACTGTCAGACTCATCTGCGAGCCCTAAGATCTATGCTGCCGCGCTGCCTCAACAGGGGCGGGACCAGAACCACGGGGCTCGCGAGCCTTATCGGCTCGCTACAGGCAGCCCCCTCAAGAGCTATTCGAGTGCCCTTATTTTATGAATGAAGCAGCATGTCTGGGGCTTCAATGTCACCCGCCCAATGATCTATGCTGCCACGCTGCCACAACAGACGCGGGACAAAACCACGGGGCTCGCAAGCCTGCCGGTTTTACAAAATACTCTTTTGGACAAACAACACTAAATAGACAGACAGTTTCAACACAGAGCACCTGCTGAAGAGCAAAAGCTGTCTGTACTATGTGCCGGTTTCCCCTTTGTAGCTTCCGCTTATTCCGTCACATACTACGTCATAACGCAGCACCAATCAGGACTGGAGATATGTTTGTAAAAAGTGCTATATAAATAAAGGTGACTAAGTTGTGCCTGGTACAGCTTCACACTAGGACAGACATGTCAGTGTGGCATAGTAGGTATTAGTTTCCCAAAGTGTCATTACAGACGCAGTGCGATTTTCCTCGAAAGGGAACGTTTTGGGTTATGACTGAAACCCTTGTTCCCTGAGAAGGGAACGAGACACTGCATCCCTTTGCCACACCTCTCCATGCCTGGGAGTGACTTGCTTTGAGCATAGAAACTAACTCTGTTGTGTGCCGGCATCTCTTTGTAGCTTCCGTGTATGCCGTCACATGCTATGTCATGAAGATCCAATCAGGATTGGTTTAGTATTATACATACTTTAGACGCGTTACGCTGAGGGACGTTCCCCAAACTGGGGGCGTTCCCTTCTCAGGGAACAAGGGTTACAGTCGTAACTCGAGACGTTTCCAACACTGAAAATAAACCAACAGGTAAGAATGATTTCTGAAGGATAATATGACACTAAAGACTGGAGTAATAGCTGATGAAAATTCAGTTTAAATAAATTTTATTTTATTTTGTATCTATTTATAATTTTTATTTTATAATTTGTGTCCAATCTTTTGACTGGTAATGTATATAATTTAAAATGTAATAGACCTATACAAACTTTTGTTCACATGCTCTGCAATAATACATTTCAGTCAGGTCCACTTAAGTCAAAAACACCATAGTCAAACTTTTAGTCAACTTTTTTATTGGCATATATTAAATTTACATATATAGCATGATACATGATATAGCTCTGTTTTAAATTCAAAAAAACATATTAAATCACATTATACAGACTTTTTGAGAGCACTTGTCAACCATCAGACATAAAACCTGACGGAGTTGACATCTGATGGATTAATTTTTTTCTACCTACGTGTTCTACAGTGGAGCAATTTAGTTTTTTTCCTCAGTTGTAGCTGCCTTATTAAACTTATCAAAATGTAATATTGTAATGCAAAATGTAAAATATAATTCAATATTTACTTTTTGTATAGTTTAATATCTTAAAGATCTCCGGCTTTTAATATAACTGTATTTTTTAATTTGTTGCATTTTTTAACACTTTGTTTGGCAGTTTTATATTGTGACCTAATGCTGAGGACAGGTCAAATTACATGTGTTTTCAAGTATAGAGTGTGCTTTTAAAAGTGTAAGCAATAAATGTCCTGAGTATACAAATTTCCCTTAGATGTAACTTTTTAAGTATTTTTATTGTGTCGATATTCTTACTTTTTAACGTAAATAGGGCTTTTGTGTTTTGTCCCTTATCTCAAGAATCAGTGATAAATGTTTTTATTCCTACTTTACAGGAAATTAAACATAACTTAAATATAGATAAATTCTTCAATTTTTACTCATCTTGCCATGTAAGTTTCAGCTTACCATGCACAATCTCCATGATTAATGTTCCTGTTTTTACCACGGCTGGCACAGCAATGCTGCTGCCCTCTTCCTTTGGTTTGTTACCTGTAAAATACATAATGATTAGGGGGATCTGTAAATGCACAGGTGGGAATTTATTACTTGCAAATGGAAAAAGATGCAAAGCATTTAAAAGCTATAGACTTGATAGCAGTGTTTTAGCTGTGTGATCAGGGTGTCATGGCTGGAATTCATGACAAAACTTGTAACATCCCCTCATCAATACGGCTCTGTGATTCCACACAGCTTGCACTGGAGCTCCAATAACAAATCTGTACTGATCCTACAAAATTAATAAATAACTCCAGATAAGCAGATAAGCATCTCTGTCTTCTGCAACTTAGTGAATACTTGTTATACAAACATGAGACATATGTCTAAAAAAACATTGAAATGTCAGGTTTTAAATAATGTAAATCAAATCGAAAACAAATATTCTCTGTTTATGTAATCTGTTTGAAAAGCAAGATATGTCAGTTGTTTGTGAGCTGCAATGCGGCCACGCCCACGGAGCATGCATTCTTTTGAAAGTCGAATACTAATGTGATCCAGCGAGTATCCCCGCCTACCTCAACTTGAAAAAACACATCAAGTTTAGTGCATGTACTTTACATCGTTTTGAGACGCGGTGAGGAATAATCCTGGAATAATTTACCTCAGAAGAAAAGCTGTTTATTTGAGGATTGTGAGGTAAGTTTATTCTGTTAGTGTCTGTGAATATTAAACCACAAAAGACTGTTTAAATATGAATCCTGCATGTGTCTCTGTGACTTATTAAGTGAGGGGCCTTTGGAGAGGCACCAGTTGGTTGTACAGTTCCTCCGTGGTGCATGGAGGATGAGACCTGCAACTCGTCCCAGAGTCCCGACCTGGGATCTGGCAGTGGTTCTTGAAGGGCCCACTCTACCAGAGGCATGGCGTCCTTGACAGCCCTTTTCTCAGGGGCCTCCCTTTAGGAGTTCTGTGACGCGGCTGGCTGGGCAACCCTGCATACTTTCATTAGATTTTATAGTCTGCACCTTCCTTCTACGCCGGGGTGCACAAGTGCTTGTCCTAAGTTGTCCTGCTCCTGATCAATTGCTCCTGTCTGCCTTCTGTCTGCTTGCTGCTGTGTTTGCGTCTGCTTTGCTTGCTTTGAATCTCTATTTGATATCATTCCCTGTTGTTTAAACTGCTAAATATAACTTAATCATCAACATATATTGTCTAATATTGCCTATCACATTAAATCTGACATCGCTAGCTTTTAATCTAAATCACTATCACGTGTTAGCATTTCGCTAGCCTGTTAGCCTGCCATCTGTGCATCCGGGGATTAGTCAACAGAGTCCATCAAATAACTGTGGTGAGTTGGATTAGTCAACAAACACGGTAAGCCATTTTATCTTCTGTTATTGTCACTTGCACTGCCTGTTACATGTTCAGTATTAACTTCTCTGACGGCGAACAGGGCTTCACATGTGATAAATGCAGGGAGACAGTAAGGCTGACGGAGATAATTTCAGAATTAGAGACGCATCCAGACTTTATTTGAGAGTAGTGAGAATGTAAAAGCTTTGGACACTGCTTTGGATGCAACTAGCTTAGTAAACTCTGTACATTGTTCGGTTCCAGCTGTAAAGCCCGTGCAGCAGGGCAACTGGGTGAATGTGAGACGGCATAGTCGCGGATAAAAAAAACACTCTTCCGTTCCGATTAGAATATCAAACAGGTTCTCCCCACTCAGTGACGCACCCACTGAGAATCCTGTTGAAAGTGCCCTAGTTATTGGCAATTCTATTAAACGGAACGTGAAAATAGAGACACCAGCCACGTCACACGGGAGCCAGAGCACCTGACATTAAAGCAAATTTAAAAGTGCAGGCTAATATTAATCGTAAATTCTCTAAAATTATTATTCACGTCGGCACTAATGATGTTCGACTTCGGCAGTCAGAGATTAACATTAAAATTAACATTAAAGAGGTGTGTGAACTTGCAAGTACGATGGCAGCTAAAAGTTTTGCTCTGGTCCCCTCCCCGTTAGAAGGAGTGATGAGATAGTTAGCAGACTATCATCACTCAATGGCTGGTTGTCTAAGTGGTGTCCGCAAAATAACATAGGGTTCATAGACAATTGGAAAAGCTTTTGGGCCAGACACAACATCAAAGCCATTTAATGGTAAATTGATGTCCAACAAAAAAAAAATATATATAATACAGATGAACAAATGATAAAGCTCGGGCTGCTGAATATTTGACCCCTTCCCACTTTACCAAAGAATTTGCTGATTTTCTATCAGAGTTAGTACTGGCTACAGATAAAGTCCTAATTGTTGGTAATTTTAATATCCATGTAGACAATGAAAAAGACGCATTGGGATTGGTATTTAGAGACATTGTAAACTGTATTGGAGTTAGGCAACATGTGTCAGGACCCACTCATCACTGTAATCATACTTTAGACCTAATACTGTGATCTCAGCAAAGTCTGCAAAGCCGTCCCCTCGTTTCAAATATGGCGGGACTATCACTGCTGCCACTAAAGATTGCTTTGTAAATAATCTTCCTCATCAGTTTCATCTCCTCAGCATCCCAGATAGCCTAGAGGAACTTGATGTTGCAACAAAAAACTATTGACTCTCTTTTCTAGCACTTTAGACACAGTTGCTCCTCTGCACTTAAAGAAGATTAAAGAAAATAGTCCAACGCCGTGGTACAATGAGTACACCCGGGCCCTTAAAACAGCAGCCAGGAAAATGGAGCGCAGCTGGAAGAAAACAAAACTGAAGGTTTTTCGCATTTTGTGGAAAGAGAACATGATTGCATACAGAAATGATGTAAAAACTGCTAGATCTGCTTATTTCCCAACTCTCTTAGAAGAAAACAAGCACAACCCTAGGTATTTATTTGATACAGTGGCTAAATTAACAAGAAATAAAGCTTCAACTTCTGACGTTTGCAAACAGCACAGCAGTAATGACTTTATGAACTTCTTTACATGCAAGATTGATAATATTAGAAAAAAATTATAACTATACAACCATCTACTACAGTATCACTTCAGACAGTGCATTGTAGTGTCAATGAGGAAAAATTCCACTTATTCACTGCTATAGGAGAGGAAGAATTGGCTAAACTTGTTAAATCATCTAAATCGACAACATGTATGCCCGACCCTGTACCGACTAAGCTACTAAAAGAGATGCTTCCAGAGGTCATAGATCCTCTTCTTAATATCATTAATTTATCCTTGTCATTAGGATATGTACTGAAAACTTTTAAGTTGGCTATTATTAAACCACTTATTAAAAAACGCAACTTGATCCTACAGAATTAGTCAATTACAGGCCCATCTCAAATGTACCCTTTCTGTCAAAAAATACTAGAAAAGGCAGTGTCCTCACAACTATGCTCCTTTTTAGAAAGAAATGGTATCTATAAGGATTTCCAGTCAGGATTTAGACCGTATCATAGCACTGAGACTGCTCTCATCAGAGTATCAAATAATTTACTCTTATTATCTGATCGTGGTTGTATATCTCTATTAGTTTTACTCAATCTTGCATTCGATACTATTGACCACAACATGTTGGCATTAGTGGAATTGCATTGGCATGGTTTAAATAATACTTATTTGACCGTTATCAGTTTGTAGCAGTAAATGAAGAGATCACGATCACAAGTTCAGTATGGAGTACCGCAAGGCTCAGTTCTAGGACTGTTGCTTTTCACCCTGTATATGCTACCACTAGGAGATATCATTAGGAAGCATGGCATTAGTTTTCAGTGTTATGCTGACGATACTCAGTTCTATATTTCTTCACACCCTGACGAAACTTACCAAAAATAAAATTGGATGACTAGTAATTTCCTGCAACTTAATTCAGAAATATATTTTTTTTAATTATTGGACAAAAAAACTCCACAAGTAGTAACCTAGAATACTGTCTAACACTTGATGGCTGCTCTGTCAAGTCCTCGTCGTCAGTTAGGAACCTGGGTGTGCTCTTTGATACCAATCTTTAATTTGAAAGCCACGTTTCTAGCATCTGTAAAACTGCACTCAATCATCTTAAAAATATATATCTAAATTACAGCACATGCTTTTAATGCAAAATGCTGAACAGTTAGTTCATTCGTTTATGACCTCAAAGGTAGATTATTCTAATGCTCTGCTGGGTGGTTGCCCTGCTTGCTTAATAAATAAATTGCAGCTGGTATAAAACGCAGCAGCTCGAGTTCTTACTAGAACCAGGAAGTATGACCATATAAGCCCGGTTCTGTCAACACTGCACTGGCTCCCTATTAAACATTGTGTAAATTTTAAAATCTCACTAATTACTTAAAAAAGCACTAAATGGTTTAGCTCCCCAGTACTTGAGCAAGCTCTTAACGCATTATACTCAATCACGTCTATTGCAGTCTCAAAATTCTGGCCAGTTGATAATACCTAGAATATCAAAATCAACTGCAGGCAGTCGCCTTTTCCTATTTAGCACCTAAACTCTGGAACAGTCTTCCTAGCATTGTTCGGGAAGCAGACACACTCTGTCAGTTTTAATCTAGACTAAAAACACATCTCTTTACTATGGCATATACATAGAACATTATCAATTTATTTTACTCAAATCAGTTAAATGATTGTTAGGCTGCATTAACGTCTCAGGTTATGACTATGTAAGGCCACCCAATCGTCCCAATGGAGGCATACGATTGGTGGTTGAAGGTTTCTTGCGTGTTCGGTCTTTTCAGCAGGGCAAAGGGATTTAATTCTAATTTAGTTTTATCTGACTCCTTTTTAATATGAACTCAAATTTAGGATAGAATGGCAATTGGTTATTTGGTCATTTATATTTAATAGTTTACACATTTAATTATTCAGTTTAACCCTTTGTTGAAATTATACCCATTCATAATCTACTAAGTGAGTCAGGTAAATGTATCATGCCAATTACATAATCAATTCAAAGATAATCCATACATAACATCAGATGCTCTGAAGTATAGAATAAAATATGGATACCTGACTTCTGAGAATTACATAACAAGAGATACTCAGCGTTACGGGCTGACCGATGTAAAGGTTCGAGCTACGACCTCTTTGCAACATCTCCTTAAATACCCAGACCAAGACAGAAACCTATTTCAAATGGAAACGTGTTAACAATGGGAATTTACATTTAATCACTGTCCCATAGACCTGTATTGACAAAAGACCAAATGGCTAAAACCACACCCAACGTAATAAGCAAAATAACTCTAAACTCTTAAAACCTTTATTACTTTTTGGTTTACTTCAGTGGGGATGAGACCTTTGTACCAGTCGCATTGAGACATTTCAATGCCACGCTCAAAATTGCTTAAATCACCTTTCTTTCCCATTCTGACATTCAGTTTGGAGTTCAGGAGATTGTCTTGACCAGGACCACACCCCTAAATGCATTGAAGCAACTGCCATGTGATTGGTTGATTAGATAATTGCATTAATGAGAAATTGAACAGGTGTTCCTAATAATCCTTTAGGTGAGTGTAATTCTGTATAGTATTTGTTCACTTTTGACCATATAGGTTTTGGGTGAATTCTGGAGGAGAGATGGGGGTAGTTGCAGGTGAAAGGAGAGGCATGTAAATTTAAAGTAATTCGTAGATGATTCACTCAGCGTGACGTTGTCTCGGATGGGGACGTTAACTGCTTGAGTGAGTTCAGATGCTAATGTCCTTTATTTTCTCAGAGACATTCTGGCATATGCAAGCTTTTTCTAATCTTACAACTATAACCCTTGTTCCCTGAGAAGGGAACGAGACACTGCGTCTATCGACACTTTGGGAACGCCCTCTAGCGTAGCGCGTCTGAAGCATAAATGAAATCTATCTCCAATCCTGATTGGTGCTGCATCATGACGTATTATGTGCCGGCATAAGCGGAAGCTACAAAGGGGACGCCAGCATATAGTACAGACAGTTTTTGCGATAAAGCAGGCGCTCCCTGCGTGATGAGGGGTGGTGGCGAGACGCAGTGTCTCGTTCCCTTCTCAGAGAACAAGGGTTATAGTCATAACCCGAGACGTTCCCTTTCGAAGGAACTCGCACTGCATCTATCGACACTTTGGGAACGAAATACCCACTAGGCCACACCGACAATCACGCCCACCCTAGTGTGAAGCTGGAACCCAGGCACACTTAGGACACGAGCACCCTGGCGCCAGGCGTCGCAGGAAGTTGCAGACTGTAGAATCTAATGAAGGTGTTTTGATACAGGTTTGATACTTTTCTGGGTGAGCCAAAGCACACCAACAACTGGTCTGACTTCCTCCACTGTGAAGACTTCTCTAAGTAGATTCTTAGTGCTCTGACCGGGCAGAGCAGGTGAAGTCTCCCCGCTTCTGCCGTCACGTGAGGTGGAGGATGGAAGGCCTGAAGAACCACTGACCGTGCCACACTCGATGGCACCTTGGGCACGTAACCCAGCCTTGGATGTAAGATGGCCTTAACTCCGCCAGGGGCAAACTCCAGGCAAGTTGGCATAATCGCCAAGGCCTGGAGGTCCCCCACTCCCCTCAGAGAAGTCATAGCAAGGAGAAAGTCCACCTTAAGGGTCAGCTTCTTTGCCTCAGCCGACTCGAGTGGCTCAAAGGGGGCCTCAACCAACCCTTCGAGTACCACCGCCAGATCCCAGGTTGGGACTCTGGATAGAGCCGCAGGCCTCAATCTCAAAAACCCAAGAAGGAAACGTACAACCAAATGGTGCCTCCCCAAAGGCCCATCACCTACAGGCGAGTGGAAAGCCCCAATGGCAGCCACGTACACCTTAAGTGGACAACGGTGGAGAAACGATCTTGGAGGAACTCCAGCACTGAAGCCACTGGGCAGTTAACTATGTCTACCTCACGCTCTCTACACCAAGTGGAAAACACATTCCACTTCAGGCTGTACAGTTTCCTGGTGGAAGGAGCCCTGGAGCTGAGTACGGTCTCGACAACACCTGCTGACAGGCCAGCCTCTAGGTACCGGGCCCCCTCAGGGGCCAGAACCAGAGGTTCCACAGTTCTGGCCGGGGGTGAAATATTGTGCCCCCTGCCTGAGACAGCAGATCCCTCCTCAGAGGGACCTACCACGGGAGACCACAATGTCTAAGAACCATACCCGGTTCAGCCAGCAGTGTGCTACTAGAAGTAGGCTGATCCCTTCTCGGCAGGCCCGCTCCAAGACTCCCGGGAGTAGAGCGGTCGGGGGAAATGCGTACAGACGCAGCCTCGGGCACGTCTGCATCATGGCATCCAACCCCAGCGGGACGCAAATAGATCCCCTTCCACTGGGCCGAACCTCTCGCACATGGCCTTCCAACACCTCTGGGTGAAGTTGCCACTCCCCGGACCTCAACCCCTGCCTTGACAAGACATCTGCTCCCTGATTTTGGTCCCCTGGGACGTACATCGTTCTGAGAGACGATAGTTTCCCCTGGGACCACAGGAGGATCTGGTGGGCCAGTCTGAATAGAGGGCGCGACCTCAGACCCCTCTGATGATTCAGATACGAAACCACAGACATGTTGTCTGTTCGTATCAGGACATGGTGGCCGTGGAGGTCCAGGAAAAAGCTCCTCAGAGCTTTGTAGACCGCCAGCATTTCCAGGCAATTAATATGCCGGGAGGAATGCCGGGTCTCCCACAGACCTCTCGCAAAGGCGGCCGTCCATGACTGTGCCCCAACCAGTGAGGGAGGCATCTGTTGAAGCGGTTTTCTGGCAACATGATGCTCCCAACACTGGCCCCTGGGACAGAAACCAAGGTTTCTTCCATATGACGAGGGAATGAAGGCATCTGTGCGTTACCCTGATCATACGGAACGGATTCCCCCTCGAGGAAAACCCCTTGGTTTTCAGCCACCACTGTAGGGGTCTCATGTGTAGCAGGCAGAACAGAATTCTGTCGGACGCTGCTGCCATGAGCCCCAGCAGTCTCTGGAACTGCTAATTTCACTCTGGAGACCATCGCCTGTATGGACTCGATACGTGTGGGGGATAATTGTGCCCTCATCGAAGGCGTCAACGCGCTTTTCTTTGTGTTAAGTCTCAGCCCCAAGCACCGAATATGGGCCAGAATGACATATCAATGCCGAACTGCCATTTCTCGAGCCTGGGCCAATATGAGCCAGTCATTGATATAATTCAGTACATGGGTGCCCTGGAGTCTGAGAGGAGCCAGAGCTGCATCCATGCACTTGGTGAAGGTGCGAGGGGAAAGAGCTAAGCCGAAAAGAAGAACCCGATATTGGTACGCTTCTCCCCCAAAAGCAAACCTCAGGAACTTCCTGTGACATGGAAGGATGGATACATGGAAGTATGCGTCTTTTAGATCTATCGTAACAAACTAGTCCTCGAACTGAATCTGACTCACGATGGCAGGAATTGTGAGCATCTTGAATCTGAATCTCCTCAGAAAACAATTTAAGTGCCTCAGATCTATTATTGGACGCAACCCCCCATCCTTCTTGGAAACTATGAAGTACCGGCTGTAGAACCCGGACTCCCTGTCTGGCGGAGGAACACGTTCTATGGCCTCCTTACCAACTGGGAGTGAACTTCCTGTTCCATAACCCGCACCTGCTCTGGGGCCACTACCGTCCAGACCACCCCGTTGAACTTCAGTGGTGGAGAACTGAACTGCAGTTTTTACCCTTTTTCTACAGTCCGCAGGGCCCATGCAGATATATTCAAAAGGCATAACCATGTGCCGAGATAATCTGCTAAGGGAACCAGCCTCTCGAGGCTGGCCTCGGGTGTCAACTGAGCCTCGTTCCCAACCCCCTGAAGCGGCTGACCAGCAGGGAGCAGTCGGGGACGATTTTCGGTGTGTGCGATTTTCCTTTGCAGGTCTTTCTAGAGGCGGATAGAGCAGCGTGTGTTCGCTGGAAATCAATGTGGCCCTAGCGTCATGGACGGCGGAATCGCAACATCGACTTCCAGAGAGCTCCACGGAGGAGGCGACCTTGATCACTCCTTCCCGGGAGAGGGGCTGGCCAGCATGGGCCTCATCTAAAGGAGCAACTCGACAGGGCCGCACTGCACGATGCAGCGAGAACAACATTTATTTCCTGAGGGCTCCGTGGAGGAGCAAAACCTCACAATGCACGAAAGCAGCCCCCTCAGGAAACTGCTCATGCATGTCATGCTCCCTTCTTAGATAAATATACAGATAAGTGAAACACGGTTTAGATGATAGGCTGATAATATCTAACTCCTCAAAGTCAGATAATATCCCATTTAATTCCTCAGAATTAAATGCCACCATAATCACCCAACAAGTGAACATGGTCTGAATGATAGGCTGAATAAAAATATCTAACTTCTCAAAGTCAGATAATATTTCATTTTAATTCCTTATAATTCAATGCAGCCATAATCACCAGACGATACTGTATTAATATTTATTTATACGGATTCGTCATCTACACGCGAAATTCCATCCGTTCACAATATATTTGGCTTTCATCCATCGAGATGAAAGTCCAAAGGCGTGAGGCTGAAACACCTGAAAAGCGCACAGCTGTACGCGTCAAGATATTTCTCGATGAACACAGCCAGCACCCTCAGGAGTTGACTGCCTGCCTCGCACCCAAACAGTACCACATGCACACCGTTCGTTTGTGTTCACTCTTATTGCAGACCTGTAATCTACGCGCTGCCTCTGCAACGCGAGATCGAGCTTTGCATTATGAAGTGGCGAGCTCTCATTACTACTTCACTCCCTAATTCCTCGGAATCAGACAGCTCAAGCATCTGGTTCTCCACCCTGGGGGAAGAAGCCGCAGCGCAGGCTTCCGCACGGGGAGGGAGAACATCAGAACTGTCAGACTCATCTGCGAGCCCTAAGATCTATGCTGCCGCGCTGCCTCAACAGGGGCGGGACCAGAACCACGGGGCTCGCGAGCCTTATCGGCTCGCTACAGGCAGCCCCCTCAAGAGCTATTCGAGTGCCCTTATTTTATGAATGAAGCAGCATGTCTGGGGCTTCAATGTCACCCGCCCAATGATCTATGCTGCCACGCTGCCACAACAGACGCGGGACAAAACCACGGGGCTCGCAAGCCTGCCGGTTTTACAAAATACTCTTTTGGACAAACAACACTAAATAGACAGACAGTTTCAACACAGAGCACCTGCTGAAGAGCAAAAGCTGTCTGTACTATGTGCCGGTTTCCCCTTTGTAGCTTCCGCTTATTCCGTCACATACTACGTCATAACGCAGCACCAATCAGGACTGGAGATATGTTTGTAAAAAGTGCTATATAAATAAAGGTGACTAAGTTGTGCCTGGTACAGCTTCACACTAGGACAGACATGTCAGTGTGGCATAGTAGGTATTCGTTTCCCAAAGTGTCATTACAGACGCAGTGCGATTTTCCTCGAAAGGGAACGTTTTGGGTTATGACTGTAACCCTTGTTCCCTGAGAAGGGAACGAGACACTGCATCCCTTTGCCACACCTCTCCATGCCTGGGAGTGACTTGCTTTGAGCATAGAAACTAACTCTGTTGTGTGCCGGCATCTCTTTGTAGCTTCCGTGTATGCCGTCACATGCTATGTCATGAAGATCCAATCAGGATTGGTTTAGTATTATACATACTTTAGACGCGTTACGCTGAGGGACGTTCCCCAAACTGGGGGCGTTCCCTTCTCAGGGAACAAGGGTTACAGTCGTAACTCGAGACGTTTCCAACACTGAAAATAAACCAACAGGTAAGAATGATTTCTGAAGGATAATATGACACTAAAGACTGGAGTAATAGCTGATGAAAATTCAGTTTAAATAAATTTTATTTTATTTTGTATCTATTTATAATTTTTATTTTATAATTTGTGTCCAATCTTTTGACTGGTAATGTATATAATTTAAAATGTAATAGACCTATACAAACTTTTGTTCACATGCTCTGCAATAATACATTTCAGTCAGGTCCACTTAAGTCAAAAACACCATAGTCAAACTTTTAGTCAACTTTTTTATTGGCATATATTAAATTTACATATATAGCATGATACATGATATAGCTCTGTTTTAAATTCCCCAAATTATGGTATCCCAATTTGTGTTGAATACAGTGTAATGGCACTTTTGCCATTAATATGTTTATAAGCAACTGAAAAAAAGCACAAATGTCAGAGCATGTCAAAACTTATAAAGGGCCCCAAAACTGCCTCAGACCCCTAGGGGTTAAAGATCTTTAGATGAAGATTTCCCCATCATTTGTTTCTTTGTGTTCTTCTCTGGTTTTAGCAAAATTATGTAACATTTTGGAGCAAATATGCAAAAGAGTAAACCAAAACTTGATGCTAAAATAGCAAATATCTGCACGGCTACAGTGAATTTTCCAGGAGAACTGACATAAGCTGGAATAAATGTGAGCCAGACAGCACAGAATATGAGCATACTGAATGTGATGAACTTAGCTTCATTGAAGTTATCAGGGAGCTTCCGGGCAAGAAAAGCTAAAACAAAACACAAGATTGATAGCAGGCCAGTATAACCCAGAACAGCCCAGAAACCTAGAGCTGAACCTAAGTTACATTCGAGGATGATCTTTTCTCTATAATAGTTTGAATTCAAATAAGGAAAAGGAGGGGATATTGTTAACCAAAGAACACATACAATCACCTGTATTAATGTTAAGGAAACAACACTAAGTCTCTGTTGAAGAGGTCCAAACCATTTCATGACATTACTTCCTGGAAGTGTAGCCCTGAAAGCCATTAAGACCACTATTGTTTTCCCCAGAACACAAGAGATACAGAGGACAAAAGTGATCCCAAATGCTGTGTGACGCAACATACAGGACCACTCAGTGGGCCGACCAATGAAAGTAAGTGAACAGAGGAAACACAGAGTCAATGAGAAGAGCAGCAGGAAGCTCAGCTCTGAGTTGTTGGCTCTTACAATAGGTGTTTCTTTATGAAGATAAAACAGAAAAGATACCATTGCCGTTAATAACACCCCAATTAAAGAGAAAATACAAAGCCCCATCCCCATGATTTCTGTATAGGAAAGGAATTCAACCAATTTTAATACACATCTGTTCTTGCTTTCATTTGACCAGTACTCCAAATCACAAGGAAAGCAGTCACTAGAATCTGTAAAAAAAATAAAAAAATAAATAAAGAAATATTTTTTAATGTAAAGTGCATCAGGAAGTCACTTGACCAATGTATAGTATTACAATTTATTTCATCATACTTTCATGAGAGTTATTTAGCATGTACTATTTTACCTGTGCCATTACTGATTTCTCCCTCTGCACATGGAATACAGTCATAACAGCAAACAGGTCTTCCTTTTTGCACAGCCTTCCTAGTGCCTGGAGGGCAGCTCTCACTGCACACGGACACAGGCAACTTTGAGAAAATAATTTGTCATATAAAAAAAAATGTATTGCTCTTCTTCATGTATATAAAAATGTAAATGTAAATATTTGTTCATGCTTTTATGCAATTGCTTTCATACATTATTTATCATTTTCAACTTATTGAATGTTCTTCAGTCGCTGTCAGTTATTTGACATTATAGATGTACCTGTCCTCTGTTCCTTGCCCATAACACATGTTCCTGTTTGACTTGAAGATGTTGCTCTGATAGCAGTGAGCTGTCATAGACACCCACATGCCTAAACTGCAGACTTCCATCCTCAGCAGGCTGCCAATTCACCAGGTCATATCTTGCAACTGGATCACCACTTGCATCAAAAAAGATTTCTTCACCTGTTTTAACAGTGAATCTCACATTCCTCATATACTCCAACATCTGAGGATAGACGAGAAACATACATAGTTTCAGTATCTTAGTATGATTTTCTACTCTGTTTTGCGCTCTTACCTACCTTTTGCGGTGTGGGCCATTCTCCTTTACTGTTGTTGGTGGAGGATCTGAAGTCTTTTAATACATTATGTAGTGTATGTGCAACAGCATACACTGCAGTGTACACTTTATTTGCTATTCGTAGCTCTGATACATCAGTATATTCGTTTTGCAGCTCTGACAGTTTCTCTGAGCCAGTACAGCCACCCCTGCCACTGTTTCTAAAAGAGCACTGAAAAGATGTTTCCCAGAATTCTTTTAAAATTTCATTTTTTGGTTCTTGGTCAGGATGCACGTTCACTAGGAACTCTTGTAGGCCCATTAGTTTGGCATTTGCTATAGCAAAACCCACAGATCCAGAAAGGAAACTATATTCCTTTGTTTCTGCGAGAGTTCGAGAAGTGATCCAAGATTCACTGCCAACCCATTGAATCCCTGTGATGTTTTGTTGCACAATTGCTTTCAGGAGGGGAACAAAATCTCCTAATGCAATAAAAGCCAGCACCACCTTGGCAGTGCCTTTCTTTATCACTTCCAGTGTCTTCAGAAACTGCTCTTTTGGATCAGTGCTTAATATGGCCTCTGAGTATTCAATACAAATCTCTTCTTGTTTTGCAGCTTCCTCAAATGCAGCAATGCCATTATTACCATAATCTCCACGACTCCTGACTGTCCCAACCCAGGTCCAGCCAAAGTGCTTGACAAGCTGAGCCAGTGCTCTGCTTTGGTAATAATCACTGGGTATTGTTCTGAAGAAGGATGGATACTTTTTTCTATCACTTAGGCATGCACATGTGGCAAAATGACTGATCTGCAAGAAAAAGAAGCATCATATATTAACAACATATTGTTTTTATCCACTGTATCCGTCCTTGATCCACTGTATATCACTACCATGCAAATAGCATTATTGTCATAAAAATGCTGATATAATCTAAACAATTTAACTGCTTTCAAGATTTACAACAATTTATTTCAATTGTGTTCTGATGCATTTATTTTTGGTGCATGTTCCAGTGGTTCATCATGCACTGATTCAGCATGATAACAAGCAGCATATAAGTCAGAGTTCTTACAACAGGTAAGCTGAATGGACCAACTACAGATGCCAAGGCTATGGTGGGAGAGGAATTTGACTCTCCTACAATGGCATGAACAGTTGGTCTAGAGCAGGATGTATCATTCAAAGTCTCTTCATAACCATTCATCAAAGCCATGCCTGAGAGGATAGTTTGAACTACAGAGCTACAGGAATCATATATCTTATAGCCCAAAGAAACACCAGGCAACAGTTGTGTGCTGTTATTAATCTCCTCAATGGCAAAAATCAGCGTCTGAGCAAACTTAAACCCACGCAAGTTGAAGCTGTGAAAATAAAGTATCAGTTGTATGTGTTACATTCAGCAAAGTATTTTTTTATTTATTTTTTAATATTCATAATGCCTGGTCTCAAAGAGTTATTTTCATACAGACCTGCCGCATGTTGTTGGCTCTGGTCTGGAAGTGAAAGGATGCATTTTTAGCAGAGCGCTTCTGTGGAATGATAAAATCGCCCCAATGTTGATGTCTTTTTGTGCAGAAAGTAGAGGGAGGGCAGGTTGACCAAGCAGTCTGCAGACTTGTGCTGAAGCTGATGCATCAATGTCATGCACTATCAGCAACAGTAGCAGCAGTGACACAGTCCTCTTTGCCATTCCAATATGTATGCAGGGCAGGAACCTCTGAGACAGAACAGGGAAAGTGCTGCCTTTTTATTGTGTCTTCAAATGCCCTTTGGGGTTGGAATACTGAATCCTTTTTCATAGTTTGCTTTATTGTTTTTGTACAGATTGTATGCCCTAAAAGTTTCTGGGAGTCAGTATCTGTAAATTGCAGAGACTCTAAATGATGGGATGGTTCCAAATACCAATTACACAGAGAATAGCACACAATCCAATCAACAGGGTGGTGCTATAATGAGTACAGTAATGAATAGTATGGGATTATTATAAGAAATTATTTATGTTAGTGTAAATTATAATTTTTTTTTTTGGAAATTTTTTGCAAAAAAAGTATTCGACAAAGCATTGTACAGATATGACAATGGAGTTTTAGTTTGTCGCCCATTTTGATTAATTTACTTTTATCTCTGGAACAATTCAACAAAGTCACGGAAGACTTTGTCTCCCGTCTAGAGTCCAAAGAACACTTTGTCTCCCATCCAGAGTCCAGTGAAGCCACCAGCACCTCCAGAGCGTCCCGTACTCCCACCCAGCCTCCCTCTCCCACCTCCTCCCACCATCATTTACTCCACCTCCGCCACTTC
This sequence comes from Rhinogobio ventralis, assembly GCA_039654625.1. NCBI lineage: Eukaryota > Metazoa > Chordata > Actinopteri > Cypriniformes > Gobionidae > Rhinogobio > Rhinogobio ventralis. The sequence goes on along the minus strand of CM077206.1, from coordinate 23,726,019 downwards.
CTGTCAGCCCTCCAGAAGGCTCACCCTCAGTCCACCATCGGAGAGGTGTGTTCGCTGTGGGTCTGCCAGCCCTCAGATCCATCCGCCTCCGGCCTCCGCGACCAGGACTCCACCTCAACCCATCGAGCCATCAGCGCTACCCTGGCTCTTACCTCCCTCAGCTTCACCATGGCCCATCAGCCCACCAGCTACGCTGGTCTCCCTCGCCCCTCTGATGTCGCATTGTTCGTTCGTCAACTTGCCCTCACCTCGGGACTACCCAGAGCCGTGGGCATCGCCGTGCCCCGCCGGATCTTCGATGTCGCCGTGGCCCATCGGCTCTACGGCAACACCCTGGCCTCCTCTGGCACCTGCTCCGCCTCTGTCAGGCGATTCCCTGAAGTCGTCGACCCCCTCTCCTTCATGGTTCCTCCCGTCAGCTCTGCCCTGGGTCTTCCTATATCTGCTGTCCACCCTTCTCCTACTCCTCATTCTCCAACTGAGAACCTCCCTCCCGCCGCTGTTGGTCCTTTTACGGCGTGAGGCAGCGCCTTCCGGGGAGGGGCGTAATGTCACATGCTTGTCTGTTTGTGTTGTCATCCTGTTTCTGTCACATATTCCTTTGTTCTAGTTTCCCACCACTCGTCTGTCTCTGTGGTCACTGTCATTATTAGTTCATCTGTGTCAGCTGTGTGTATTCATCTCGTTTGTGTTCCCTATTTAAGTTCTCCTGTTTTCTTCAGTCTTTGTCCGGTCTCATCTATGTGTAGCGTGTGTTGTTTTCCTGCCTGTATTGACTCACCTGAGATTCCTTGATCATTAAACTTAGTTTGAGAATTGTATCAGCCTGTCTTCGTCTTCCTGCCTACACACACCAGTGACAACATTAGACAGTTGGTATAAACTATTTGATGTTTTAGCGAATATCTACTATCTAGGGATGCTCCTGAAAATGAGTTATTTTTTATTATTTTTTAATTATTATTATTATTTTTCATAAATGTTATTGATTTGCAGATATGGGGAAATTGGGTGTAACCCATAATGACTACTTGGCATACACCGATCAGGCATAACATTATGACCACTGACAGGTGAAGTGAATAACACTGATTATCTCTAAATCACGGCACCTGTTAGTGGGTGGGATATATTAGGCAGCAAGTAAAAATTTTGTCCTCAAAGTTGATGTGTTAGAAGCAAGAAAAATGGGTAAGCATAAGGATTTGAGCGAGTTTGACAAGGGCCAAATTGTGATGGCTAGACTACTGGTTCATAGCATCTCCAAAACTGCAGCTCTTGTGGGGTGTTCCCGGTCTGCATTGGTCAGTATCTATCAAAAGTGGTCCAAGGAAAGAACAGTGGTGAACCAGCGACAGGGTCATGGCAACACCAAGGCTTATTGATGCACGTGGGAAGCGAAGGCTGGCCCGTGTGGTCCGATCAAACAGACGAGATACTGAAGCTCAAACTGCTCACAAAGTTAACCCAGTTAACTGAGACAGTTTTGGGGCCCTTTAGAAGTTTTGACATACTCTGACTTTTTTCAGTTGCTTATAAACATATTACTGGCAAAAGTGTCATTACACTGTATTCAGCACAAACTGGGCTACCATAATATGTGAACAACATGTATGTACATGCTTGTATTTTTGAGAGAGCAACGTTTATGTGGTTAAGTCACTGAAATAAGGCTACAAAACACACATTAAATATGTGTCCACAAGACTTTTGACTAATGGATGTTGTTGCCTAGAGTTTTTGCTTCAAGATGATGTGAGAATCATTGTGCCTACTCATTCACATAAAAAAAAAATATTGATTTAAATTTTGTAAGACACTTTTTGTTTACAAAGCCCGTATGCAAAGAGACGTGAACGATCATGAATAATGCTGTGATTCACAGCTGAGAAGACAAAAGAACCGCATAATGAGCTGCATAATGAATAAGCATTTGAGTCAGGTATGTGAGTGGGAACTATAAGAAAGAATATGAGGACAAAACAGGACATAAGAAATATATTTTTTGTAGATTTATTTAGAATAAAAATATAAAGCTAGAGCCAAAGGCAGACTGTCCTATGTGGGCCAGTATCAGGTCACTGTGATTCTCAAATCTGTGAGATAAAAAAAAAAAAAAAAACATCTGTGAGGATACTATTGTATTGTAAACTATTGTATTAACCTTAATATAATGTCCACTCTTAACAGAAAACATGATTTTTGTGATCTCATGCATGCATGTATTATTGCACAGCATGTGAACAAAATGTTGTATAGGCCTATTGTATTTTAAATTATACAGTACCAGACAAAAGATTAGACACATTTTTACTATTTTTAATGTTATTGAAAGAGTCTTATCCCCACAAAGCCCGCATTTATTTGATCAAAAATACAGAAAAAAACAGCAAATATTGTGAAATATTATTACAATTTAAAATAATGGTTTTCTATTTTAATATACTTTAATATATCATTTATTTAAACTAAATTTTCATCAGCCATTACTCCAGTCTATAGTGCCACATGATCCTTCAGAAATAATTCTAATATGCTGATTTATTATCAGTGTTGGAAACTGCTGTGCTTCCTAATATTTTTTATAACCTGTGATACTTTTTTTCAGGATTCTTGGATGAATAAATAAAGCAATGGCTGATGAAAATTCAGCTTTGGATTAAAGAATAAATTAATAGAAACAGTATATTAAAATAGAAAACCATTATCTTAAATGGAATTTTTCTGTATTTTTTTATACAAAAAAATGCATGCTTGATGAGCATAAGAGACTTCAAAAACATTAATTTGAATAGTAATGTGTCCAAACTTTTGACTAGTACTGTATTTATAGCATCTGAGCAGAAATTTGCGAACAAAAGCTTTATTGTTGTAACACTAGGCTATTTTACAGTAAACACTTCATAATCTAAACAGACCAAAGAAATCTTGTCTAAACAGTCTTACGTCTATGACATTTTCTGTATCGTATTTGTTATATTATAGAGCCTATAAATGTTAATCTACAGTTTAATACATCACACAGAGACATGCAGGGTTCATATTTAAATGGTCTTTTGTGGTTTAATATTCACAGACACTAAAATAAACTTACCTCACAATCCTCGGCTGGATCCGTTGCTCATAGAAATTAAACAGCTTTTCTTCTGAGGTAAATTATTCCCGGATTATTCCTCACCGCATCTCAAAACGATGTTGTAACGGAGTTCGTTGTTATGGGAAGAAGGAGGCGGGAACTGGCGAACATTTAACAGACTTTAATAAAAATAAACACAAAATGAAAGTAAAAGGGGCAGCCCCTCACGGACGACTGCCGCGCACACACATAACAAAACGTAAATAAAACACAACGTAGATTCCAGGCCTGGTCCTCTCTCGTCTTGCACTGTCGATGCTCCTCCTTTTATGCTCCCGTCACTCCTCCGTGAGACGAGACCGGTGTGGCGCGCAGCTGGAGCTCATTATCACCTGCCACCGGCCCGCTCTCACGGTCCCTTGCCTCGCTGCTTGCCACAGATGTAAAGTACATGAATCTCACTAAACTTGATGTGTTTTTTTTCGAGTTGATGCGGGTGGTGATATACTCTCATGGACTGCGTCAGAATTAGCCTTTGAAAGAAATGTGACTCTGTCGGCATGGCCGCATTAGCGGATAATGAGGTGCTCACAGACTGACATCGCCCTTTAAAAAAAAAAAGAGATTACATAAACAGAGAATATTTGTTTTCGATTACATTATTTAAAACCTTATATTTTAATGTTTCTTTAGAGATAGGTCTAAGGTTTGTGTGACAAGTATTCACTAAGTTACAGTTCATTTTCTGACGAGTATCAGAATGGACTTCATTGAGAGGGAGGCTGCATATCGTGCATTATGTTTGCTTTCTTTATTTAGCAAAAAGCACAACATTTAGTTTTTATTGTGAGTGTACACAAATAAAAGTAGCCACTTTATACACAGATTATAATGCTGTATAACACCAAAATCGACAGAGTATTTTGAGTCTCTTTTGCATTGATAAGAAAAAAAGGGGGTTAATGCTGGTTCTGATAGAAAGGTCTCAGAATATGCAGTGCATTGCAGTTTGTTGAGTATGGAGTTGCATAGCCGCAGACCAGTCAGGGTGCCCATGCTGACCCCGTCCACCGCTGAAAGCACCAACAGTGGGCAGCTGTGGGATGTGCTGAACAAACAAGTCCAATCAATGGATGCCCCACCTCGCAACTTACAGGACTTAAAGGATCTGCTGCTTGAAATATTATTTTCGAAAGACAAGTTGGTGTCTAATATAACACCCAGGTCTTTTACTGTAGAGGATGAAGTAACAGTATATCCTTCTAAGTGCAAATTGTATTCTAAGAGATTCTGTGTACAGGTTTTTGGTCCAATAAGTAATACCTCAGACTTATCTGAATTTAATAGGAGAAAATTACAGGTCATCCAATATTTTAAATCTTTAACACAGTCTGTCAGCTTGGATAATTTAGAGATTTTATCTGGTCGTGCTGAAATATATAACTGAGTATCATCGGCATAACAGTGGAAACTAATTCCATGTTATCTTATAATATTACCAAGTGGCAGCATATATATGGAAAATAACAGAGGGCCTAACAAAGATCCTTGCGGCACTCCATACCGATGTTATCTTTGATTTCCCCCCGTTTAAACAGACAAATTGGTAACGTTCTGATAGATATGATCTAAACCACTTTAATGCCTGTCCCTGAATACCAGTGTCAATTTGTAGACGATCTAAGACTATTTTATGATCTATGGTGTCGAATGCAGCACTAAGATCAAGTAAAACTAGTATTGAGATACAGCTTTCGTCAGCAGCTAAAAGTAAGTCATTTGTAATTTTAACGAGCGCAGTTTCTGTGCTTTGATGGGGTCTGAATCCAGACAGATTTTTTTTTCTTGTAAGTAAGAACACAATTGAGTGGACACCATTTTTTCTTTTATTTTAGACAGAAATGGGAGACTTGAAATGGGTCTTTAATTTGCTAATTCGTTTGGATCTAGTTGTGGTTTCTTAATGAGAGGTTTAATAAATGCCATCTTGAACGGTCTTGGGACATGACCTAGAGATAAAGATGCGTTAATAATATTGAGAAGAGGCTCTTCTGCTACAGGTAACAACTCTTTCAGTAGTTTAGTGGGTATTGGATCTAATAAACATTAAGGGTTTCTATCAAGGGAACTCGCGATGCATCGAAACGCTGTGAGAACGCCTTTTGCGTGATTGCGTCATGAAGCATGTGTGAAATCAGTCCAATGGAATGACAGAACATCATAGGCAGGTGACGTCATAGACCCGGAAACTATAAAGCACCCGTGAAAACAAACAGATACTAGCTTCTGTGTCTTCAGTAAGCGATCTGTGTGAAATATTGTCTGTGAAATTGGTGCTTTGTCTGTCCTTGGAAGAAAAGCTAGGCGGGCCCTGCCTTATCTCAGCCTTCACCTGTTAGATCCAGTGCCTCATCTCGGGGTTTGGAAGCCCGCCCTGTGGTTTCTTCCTCCCCGGGTGGGGCACTGGTGCTGCAACTATCCAGCTCTGGATGGATGTTGGATGTTGTCAATATCGCTACTGAAGACTCGCCACTTCAGTCCCCAGCTAGTGAGGAGCTATTAGAGGTGCTGACAAGAGCGGTGGCCAGATTAAACATCGACTGGCCAGTTGAAAGGCAGGAACCTCATCAAAAAAAGTAAACTAGATGAGTGTTTTCTGCCCTCTCTTGCAGCTCAGCCTCTACGTCGGGGCTTGCCGTTTTTTTCCAGACCTCTACACTGAGGTGTCAAGGTCCTGGAAGAAACCAGCATCATATCGTGTGTTTAGCCCGCAAACTTCGACATACAGTAATATTGTGGGGCTAAAACAGTATGGTTATGGGACAATGCCTAGGGTTGAAGAGACGCTTGCGAGCCATCTCTCTCCCTCAGCTGCATTGTCCCTGAAAGCTCCGATGTTACCCACCAATCCACTTAAGACAACTTCAGCGTTGGTGGGAAAAGCGTACTCGACAGCAGCCCAGGCCAGGTACTAGCTCCTCACAGGGCGCAACAGAAGCAGAGCGTCGCTTCCCGTGCTCCCCTACAAAAAGAATGGGAGGCGGGATGGCGCTTGCAGGCGAAGTCTTCAAGGGGTAGGACTGATCTGAGGACAGTCATTATCGCCAAGAAGGCTTCGTCAAAGAAGTCCTGACGCCAGCAACGTCAGGACTGTGAGGGTAGTCCCCTCCGAACGAAGGTGGTGTTCACCTCAGCATACGGTGCCCCTCTTCCTTCTGTGCCCTCAGGGTGCCACACTGCCAACCCCCGCCGCAATGCCGGGGCGCATTTGTTCATCCTCTGGGGCTGGATGCCTTGGTACAGGAGTGGCCGAGGCTACCCCTGTACACCTTCTCCCCAATTGCTCTGCTTCCTGGAGTTCTGGAGAGAGTTCGCCGGGACAGGGCCCGTCTTCTGTTAGTAGCCCCGCCCACGGTTCGGTTCGGTTCTGTTTGCTGTGGGGGCAGGGTTCATGGCAGGGCACCAGCAATAATAACACTAGATTCCCTTTTAACTTAATAATAACAACAACAACAATCATTTATTTTATTAACTTTATCTTTATTAACTTTATACGTTGGCTTCACGTTTTCTTTAGAGCAGTTAGCAAACCTGAGTAAACTAAAATTAAATAAATGCCTCCACTGTAGACTAGTCTAGACTAGTTTAAAAAAAACAAAAAAAACAAGCAAATTTATTCCACAAAAATTAATGACCACACACAAGTAATGTCCCACTTTAGCCTACTTAAACACATACATTCTATGAATATGACTAATACTGATGAATAAATAATCCTATAATTTAAAGCTATTAAATAGCAGTTTTTGTAACACAATAAAGTAGCCACCACACTAATTAAAAAATATACTTCTCACGGCTCCACACTGTTCACGATATCACAAGATTTTATGTGGTGTGTGTGGGAGCAGGTGTTGTTTGAGCTGCTGCAGGTAGGAGTTTAGCCCTGTAAGCGTATCATTTAATTCTCTAGACTGCTGGTTCGACTGTTATGCCTGCCAACTTTTTTAGATGCCTCCATTCGGTTGAGACTGTGCTGTTTGAGTGACAATGATATAGGAACTGGTGAGTGTCATTAGCTGTGTCCCAATGTGAAGGCTGCACACTTCGAAGGCCGCATTTAAAGTACGATTGCGTCACAGCGGCACTACGAAGGCTGTCCCAATGTGAAGGCTGCACCCTCTGAAGGCCACATTTGAAGTGCGATTGTGTCACAGCAGCGCAACGAAGGCTGTTTCAGGATGCACCCTCTGAAGGCTGCATTCCTGCGTCACCGTGGGCACGCTGAAGGCTGCCGGAATTCAAGAGCGACTTCAAAATACGCCCTCCATTTCTCAGGCAAAGGAAGGATACAACAGATGGACCCTTCGCAGCCTACCCTATCCCAGAATTCATAGCACACTGGTGACAACAGGATTTGTACAGATTGGTCTGCATTCCCGCGGCACTCGATCAGCTTTCTTGCGGTGCAGGATTACATTTCCCAGTGAAAGACTGTAGCAGTTGGTAACTCTGGTGTAATTTGCACGGGAGTGGGCGGTCTGAATCCTGCCTGACACAACAGTGCAACCAAGCTTGAACTTGAAGTAAACAAAACGTTCTGTAGTGGTGGCATTCACACAGTTCCAATTTCCCTGCCCTGAGCAACCTGGCAAGATAAAGTTCCATTTCCCAATTTTAACTTGCATAAATTTTATTTCTCGACCATTCTCTCAAGAAGAGGAATCAGTCTGTCAATTCTCTCCCTGCTCTTTCTTTCTTTTTGCTTTTATCTTTCTTTTTTCTGCACTTTCTTTAAATACAAATTAGATGTCTGTGCGGGGCTGTTTTTTCGTCCCACTCCTGCTATAGGATCTATTCCACACCCTCCCGCTCGCGCTTAAAATTCACTCTGTGTTCACCCGCTATCCATTTAGAATGATTTTCTTCCTTGTTTTGGACAATTTTTTGTAATGTAGTCTATATGCCTAAGTTAAAAATTAAACAAAGTTCTATAGCCTACATTATTTATTTTTGTAATGTAAATTATTTGTAAATTAACCAAAGTAATGCTATATATTGTTTATTTTCGTTATGTAACTTGAAATGTGTAGGCTAAATAAAAGAGAAGTGATTGTTCTGTACATTCTTTATTTTTGTAATGCAAGTTATAATTTGTACATTAAACAAATTCTTCTATACATTTATTTTTCTTGTCATGTAAATTAAAATGTGTAAATAAAAATAAATTGGTCTATACATTACTTAAAGTAGCTACTTTTAACTATTTATACAATATAACTTAAGTTTAACATCAGAAACAACAGAAATTTAAATTAACAGCTAAAACAGAAGCAAACATTTGTATGTACACTTTAATTGAGCTGAGCGGGAGACCTTGGTGGTGCTGGGTCGGGATGGGCTGCACAATAGAGACGCTGGTAAGGCCTCTGCCAGCAGGACATCATCTGGGATGAGTGTATATTTCCACTGTCCGCAGGTTTGCTGGGCTGAATCAGTTGACGGCTGCCATGTCATAAAAAGTACAATGCATCTGAGATGATGTGAGTTGAATAAAAATATACATTATACATGCTACACAGTGGTTGAGTGAATGGAAGGGCCAGGCTATATTGAGTCATGGCTCTAATGTCAGTGCAGGGGCGGCTATACTGTTGACACTTGAATATAAAGAGCAACCTGTCAGTGTTGTTGAAGTGATTTCTGGTCGTTTGCTGAAAGTTGATGTAACTCTTCAGGGTAATTTTTTTATTTTTTCAATGTGTATGCACCCAATATTGGGTCAGATTGTGTTGTTTTTTTTGTTTTGTTTTTTAAACTTAAAACTGCTCTAAGTGATGTTTCTTATGATAGGACCATTGTTCTGGCTGGGGATTTTAACTGTACTTTAAGTCATACTTTGGACAGAAATCATAAAGAGCCCCATAGTCAATCATAGACGTGCTTAGGTCTTTAGTTGTTTACCACAATCTTGTAGATGTTTGGAGAGAATCTTTTCCTTAGGTCAGACAATATACCTGGGTGAAAATAAACTCCAATATGGTATCTGGGGCTAGGCTGGACAGGATCTATATACAAAAAAGCAAAAGAGATAATTTCTATAATAGCTGTATATTTCCTACTGCTTTGTCACCATTTTCTATCTATTGATGTCACTACTGCAGAGAGCATGTTCAAGAATTATTTTTGGAAATTTAATAATAGATTATTATTAGATCAAAATTTTGTGCACTCTTTCACTAATTTCTGGGAGATCTGGAGAGAGAGGAAAACACAGTACAGGTGCTGGTCATATAATTAGAATATCATCAAAAAGTTTATTTATTTCACTAATTTCATTCAAAAAGTGAAACTTGTATATTATATTCATTCATTACACACAGACGGATATATTTCAAATGTTTATTTCTTTTAATTTTGATGATTATAACTGACAACTAAGAAAAAAACCAAATTCAGTATCTCAGAAAATTCGAATATTACTTAAGACCCAGAAAGGATTTTTAAAAATATTGGCCAACTGAAAAGTATGAACATGAAAAGTATGAGCATGTACAGCACTCAATACTTAGTTGGGGCTCCTTTTGCCTGAATTACTGCAGCAATGCGGCGTGGCATGGAGTCGATCACTCTGTGGCACTGCTCAGATGTTATGAGAGCCCAGGTTGCTCTGATAGTTGCCTTCAGCTCTTCTGCATTGTTGGGTCTGGCATATCGCATCTTCCTCTTCAAAATACCCCATAGATTTTCTATGGGGTTAAGGTCAGGCGAGTTTGCTGGCCAATTAAGAACAGGGATACCAAACCAGGTACTGGTTGCTTTGGCACTGTGTGCAGGTGCCAAGTCCTGTTGGAAAATGAAATCTGCATCTCCATAAAGTTGGTCAGCAGCAGGAAGCATGAAGTGCTCTAAAACTTCCTGGTATACGGCTGTGTTGACCTTGGACCTCAGAAAACACAGTGGACCAACACCAGCAGATGACATGGCACCCCAAACCATCACTGACTGTGGAAACTTTACACTAGACCTCAAGCAACGTGGATTGTGTGCCTCTCCTCTCTTCCTCCAGACTCTGGGACCCTGATTTCCAAAGGAAATGCAAAATTTACTTTCATCAGAGAACATAACTTTGGATCACTCAGCAGCAGTCCAGTCCTTTTTGTCTTTAGCCCAGGCGAGACACTTCTGACGCTGTCTGTTGTTCAAGAGTGGCTTGACACAAGGAATGTGACAGCTGAAACCCATGTCTTTCATACGTCTGTGCGTAGTGGTTCTTGAAGCACTGACTCTAGCTGCAGTCCACTCTTTGTGAATCTCCCCCACATTTTTGAATGGGTTTTGTTTCACAATCCTCTCCAGGGTGCGGTCATCCCTATTGCTTGTACACTTTTTTTCTACCACATCTTTTCCTTCCCTTCGCCTCTCTATTAATGTGCTTGGACACAGAGCTCTGTGAACAGCCAGCCTCTTTTGCAGTGACCTTTTGTGTCTTGCCCTCCTTGTGCAAGGTGTCAATGGTCGTCTTTTGGACAACTGTCAAGTCAGCAGCCTTCCCCATGATTGTGTAGCCTACAGAACTAGACTGAGAGACCATTTAAAGGCCTTTGCAGGTGTTTTGAGTTAATTAGCTGATTAGAGTGTGGCACCAGGTGTCTTCAATATTGAACCTTTTCACAATATTCTAATTTTCTGAGATACTGAATTTGGGATTTTCCTTAGTTGTCAGTTATAATCATCAAAATTAAAAGAAATAAACATTTGAAATATATCAGTCTGTTTGTAATGAATGAATATAATATACAAGTTTCACTTTTTGAATGGAATTAGTGAAATAAATCAACTTTTTGATATTCTAATTATATGACCAGCACCTGTATAAGTCCTTGAGCCAGTGGTGGGACATCGGCAAAACTCAAATTAAATAGATTTGCCAGAGTTACTCTGCTTACAGTAAAAGTTTTTTGGACAAAAAAATGGCACAGCTTGAACAGGAACAGGAAATACTTCTACTTGATATTGAAGGGGATGTTGTCGGAACCACTGAGTCTTTGAAACGCAATAAAGTCTTTTGCAAAATCTACTAGAGGAAAGAGCCCAGGAGACGTTGATTTGTGCAAGATTTTCCTCTTTCAATAGCATGGATGCTCCTACAGCCTTCTTTTGTAACCTGGTGAAGAAGACTGTGGATAAGAAGATTTTAGGCTGTTTGAGGCTTCCGGAGGGGAGGAAAGTTACTAATGGTCATGGGATTATTTTTTATGCACTTTTTTTTATTTTTATTTATCTTTTTATGAGGATCTTTACAGAGCTGAATCTTGTGATAAGGAGATGGCTGAACTTATCTTTCAGTATTTACTAAGCTTGACAAACTATTGACTTTTGATGAGCTATCTGTTCCTGTTAAAGATCTTCTGGCAAAGCTCGAGGATTGGATGGGCTTAATACAGAATTTTATAAACATTTTTGGCCAGTCATCGCAAAGGATTTGTTTTGCGTTTTCATGGAGAGTTTTAAAAGTGGTACACTTCCACTGAGTCTAAAAAGAGCTGTGGCCACTCTAATACCTAAAAAGGGTGATCAGAGTTAAACTCTACATACCCTCTGTGATTCATCCAGATCAGTCATACTGCGGAAGCCCGCCCCGTGGAGAACCCGATGTTTGACCTGTCTGCTTACGAGGAAGTGGATGCGCTCAGCATCGAGGGTGGAGATTATGGAGATGACTCGCCGCTCCATGTCCCCGCATATGAGGAGCTGGTAGAGGTTGTTTCTCGTGCTGTGGCCCGTTTAAACATCAGTTGACCAACTCCAAATGATATTGCGGAGTTGCGTAGGGCTGCAGACCTGTCTCTCTGAGTCACCAAGGAAACAGCCCACTATTGCGCTATCGTCCATTCTATGGTGGCTATGGTGGTCTCGGAGAGGCACCACTGTTAAATCTTTCATCAAGGAGAAAGACAAGTAGTTCTTTCTTGATGCCCCTATTTCGCCTTCTGGCCTGTTCGGTGACGCCGTAAATACAGTCGTCGACAGGTTTCAGGAGGTGAAAAAGCAGTCTGCAGCCTTCAAACAGTACCTCTATCGCCACTCGAAATCCAAGAAGTCTGCCCCCAGTGGGCAGCCGCAGCCAGCCACCAGCTCCTCATCATATAGGCAGATGCAAAAAGAGAGTGTTGCCTCTAGAGCAGGGCTCGAAATTAACTTTTTTACTTGGTAGCACCAGCAAAAATTTAGGAGCACCACAACTAAAATATGTATATATTATATTATATAATATTTAAATGTGTGTGTGTGTGTGTGTGTGTTTGTGTCATGTGCAATTAAATCGGTCATTCAAATGTAAGAATAAATTATAAATATTATTTTTGTGTTATAAATTCTTTATAACTAGACTATAACTTTATAACAACTATATTGTAACAGTCAAACCTGTTAACATGTTTTTTTCATTGTTGTAATTATACTACTCACCATGAGGGGGCAACAAGGAGTAATACTCTCATGTATAAAACAGGTGTAGAGAGTAGAAGTAGTAGATTTGTAATGGAGGAGTAAGCATGGCTTACGGCTCCAAACAGTAATTTGTCCTGATTGGGAAACTTTGAGTTTGATGCCCAATCTGAAGTAAGCATTGTTTCTTTTCTTATATTGATTAAATGTTTACCGTTATGTATGTATAGTTATTTTCACTAATGTAATTCTTTTGTAGAAGGACTCCACATTCTGTGGGAGGTATCTTTCGGTTTCACATGCCTGTCTGGAACCTTGTCTCAAAGATGTCTATGATGTCTAAGTGAATTTAGAGGCAATGCAGTATACTGCTGTGGATCCTGAAACTTGATGGTGCCACACATGTGATTTTGAAGACTTTATGGTTTGCTGTGATTTGATATCAACACAAAGGTTTTCACTGGGAAACTTTGGGATGTGCATTCTTGGACATGAGCTTTCATGGACTAGACTGTGGTGAATGAACTTTCAACGTTATTGTCTTTGTCATCATCATCATCATCATCATCATCATCATCACCCAAACACAGATAAGACTTTTATTTCTATGCTGTTGGTTCTTGAGGGGCAAAACATGTAAGATTATTTGTGTGTGTCTATGAAAGGGTTTGAAAGATAAAAAGATGCAAATGAATGAGAAGTATTTATTTGTTTACTGTACATCACAGACTTGTTAAGGTTGTATTAAATATTTCCAGAGTAACTTAAATACCATATAGTTAGTGATTCCCACCCTACAAAAACAGATTTATAGCTCATTCTTTTGTGAGATCAAGGAAACGGTTATAATATATTCTTACCAATGTTCTATCATAGCCTATTTAAATCTGCATATTTGTGATAATTACCCTGAGGGCTTTTTTTACCTTTTATAAAGGGCATTTTCCCTGATCTTATTAAATGTATGCTTCATCTTTCATTTTAAATTATGAAATTTGAAAATTGGGAGAATGTGTGTGAAAAGGTTGAGGCAAGATTAGAAAGGTGGAAATGGCTATTGCCTAAAATGTCTGTCAGGGGAAGGGCTCTGATTATTAACAATCTGGTAGCCTCCTCGTTATGGCACAGATTATCTATTTTAGAACCTCCTGTTGGGATTCTTGAAAAAATACAAGTCAAAATGGTTCATTTCTTTTGGGATAGATTGCACTGGGTACCTAGGGCTGTGTTGTATCTTCCAAAGGAAGAAGGTGGTCAATGCATTGTAGACCTCAAGAGTAGAAAAGCAGCTTTTAGGCTACAATTTGTTCAGAAAATTTTATATAAACCAAATGTATCATGGACTGGATTAACTTTTTGCCTTCTAAGTAAGGTTGGCGGATGGGGTTTTGGGAAAAATCTCTTTTGGACGGACTGCACTAAATTAAATTTGAGGTTTATTTCTCCTTTTTATGAAAGTGTGAGAAAAGCTTGGGTTTTGATGCAAGCCAGAAGATCATTGCCCTATAAGTCTTTACAATGGTTTTTAGAAGAACCTCTGATTAACAGTGCATGTTTAGACTTATGTGGCAATACAACACCTTGGTTAAAGCAGTTTTTGACAAATGCTAGTATTGGACAATACTACTGCGTTTGCACAGAAACTGGGCATACGATCAACAAGGACAGTTCATCTTCTGTTAAACAATTTTCAAGAGAGACTAAATAAAGGAGACTGGACGTTTTTATTATTACAAACTGTCCCAAATGCAATGGATCGCTTTCCAAGTATGGTGATACCTAAGACTGTTTTAGAAATGGAGAATTCTTCAGCTACCTCAACGTTTTTAAGAGACATTGTTTTTGATACAATGGGGGGCATGAGTTTATACCAAGTGTGTGTAAAATTGATAAATAAGGACAAACTGCAACGTGTGGATACGCCATGGAGAGACCATTTAAATGTTGAGGATGATATCAAGCCTTTTTGGGGTTTATTTTATAAGCCACCATTGACTAAAAAAGTAGGAGACCTTCAGTGGCGTGTATTACATGGCATCATTGCAGTCAATGCTTTCATTTCAATTTTGAATCCAACTGTGCAAGATAAATGCCCTTTTTGTATAGAAAGAGAAACAATTTTTCACTGTTTTATGCATTGTGAGAGACTGAGATCTCTTTGTTTTATTGAAAATTTATTTTCTTTTGTCAATGAGAGGTTTACAATGACTGTTTACTTTTGGGTTTAAATATTGTAAAAACAAAAAGAGGAAAGGACGGCTGTTAAACTTCATTTTAGGACAAGCAAAAATGGCTATATGTTAGTAGAAGACACAAGATTCTTTTTGATTCAAATTGTGTAGTTGATTTGTGTTTTAAAGGACTTATAAAAGCAAGAGTAAGGCATGATTTAATTTATTTATATAAAATTATCTTGTGTGTGTGTTGCATGCTGGGAAGCGGAGCGTGGGGTGTGAGAGCGACACGCTTGAATTTGTTCAAGTTTCAATTTGTCTTTTTTTTTTTTTTCACTTTTGATAGGTTTTTTAGTTGATTAAAAATAGTTTGAAAATCCTTTTTTGATTTAGAAAACTATGGCGTCTCCCTCAGGTGAGGGAACGCCAGTTTTCTCTATCAAGAATGGGTGTAAAGTTTCATTGGATCAAGCATTTATGGTAGAAGATGTTCTACTAGCAATGGGAGAAATTGTAGGACATGGAAATATAATCTCGGCATCCAGAATGAACAAGGCCGTCGTAGTTTTTTTGAAAGAGGAAAAATTAGTGAACAGGCGTGTTGAAAATGGAATCGTTGTTTCGGGAACATTGCTGCCGGTAACGCCGCTGCATGCACCTGCTACAAGTGATGATTTCAAACATGCCTCCGTTTATTTCCAACGAAGAGATTACCAAAGGACTTGGTCGGTTTTGTTCATTTGCTAGTGCTATCGAAGTAGTTTCACTTGGTTG
Source organism: Rhinogobio ventralis (assembly GCA_039654625.1). Classification (NCBI taxonomy): domain Eukaryota; kingdom Metazoa; phylum Chordata; class Actinopteri; order Cypriniformes; family Gobionidae; genus Rhinogobio; species Rhinogobio ventralis. Next base: position 23,710,545 of record CM077206.1, on the reverse strand, counting down.
CAAAAACGTTGCATTGAAACATGTTGTCTTTTTGAATACAAGGTTTCATGTTTTTAAATGCACCCTCTAAATCTTTGGAAGTTTCTTTTCGCATACAACATGGAGATAGTTTGTACATGATCTTCGCAACAACAGATAGTATGCGTTGTTTTGATTGTGGATATTTAGGGCATAGGAGATTTACTTGCCCGCATAAACAGATGGAAAATGAAGTGAAACGGAAATAATGAAGAGCATGTAGATTTAATTGATATCACTGAAATACCTGAAAAGAAAAAAAAGACAAAAAAAAAAAGAAAAAAAAAAAAGACGATTCCATTAAATCCAGCGAAAGAACCCAGGTTAAATCTTCAGATAAACAGGGCGTTTCAGAACCGGAGTTAAGAGGTGAGTGCTTTTCATTTACCGAAGCAAGATGGTGAAAACAAAGAAATTGGAGCTGGTCCAAGTCAAACTATAAAAATATGTAAGGGTATTAGGCAGGGGTGTCCACTGTCGGGTCAGTTGTAGGTGTAACATCATGACCCAAAGAGGGGAAAATGATCAGGCAGAAGGCAGTAGTGAAGCTTCAGTGAACAGACATTTTTTATTCAAAAGAAAATTACGAAAAAAAAACATTAACATGTTAACGGGATGCAGCAGACCTTCAATGCAATTACCCACAAAGGAAACAAATAAAAATAAACAAAACCCACAGATGGCCACAGGTTACCTAGGTTGTGAAGACAGAAGTGGCATACAGACAAACGTGCTCCCACTGCAATCAAGCTCATGGCAAATCACAATGCAGACCTAGAAAGAAAGAATAATAAAGTGACCAAACCACCACACCACTGTGTAACGAAGGTCCACTGGAGGCAAGCTTTGAACCCAAATGCAGCTTTTATTCATGAATTCCAACGCAAGCAAACATTGGCTTGACGGCCTCACCATCAGCGGGTTACATAAAACAATACACGACAGGGACACATGGCAAACATGAGGGCTTAAATACACATGGACTAATGACTAGACGAGGGACACCTGTGAACACTGATGAGACAATGAACCAATGACATGACACAAACACATGAGGGCATGGAATCAGGAAGTGCATGGCAGGGAACGTGGCAAACTAAGAAACATAGACAGTGAACAAAAACTAACATGAAACATGACCAAAACCCCAAACACACTGTGACACACTGCTAACCACCAGTGAAGGCAACCCCGCAGCCACCGTCAGGTCAACAGGAAATCTACAACAATAAAACAAAACAAACAATAATATTAACAGTGGGTAATGCAAATAGAATAAGTAAATCAACACTGTTGAATGACTATGATCTGCCTAGTCCCTTTTTTGTCTTTGGTGTGGCCTCAGTTCTCACTTGGCCAACTCTGGTCGAACATCCAACCAAAAAAGAAAAAACACAATCTCAACAATAATTCAACCTAAAATAAATGGTAATCGTGCATCACTGTAAGGGAAAACACAATCCATTACTGAAAATAAATATTTACAATACAAGGAAAGGTCACATACCCAAAACATTTAAAAGAAATAAAGCATTCAGAATAAACATTAAAATCATTAAAACATTTAAAACTCCCTTTTTAAACCCTTTATGTTTTAAATAAAAATAAAAACAATGCCTCTACCATCTGTTATTTTGGTTTATGACACTTGGGCAACCATCCAGCCATAATACTAAAAAACAAACAAAATAACATCAATAAAACACGCGTTAAATACACATGGCCACGCGATCATCGGATAATAAAACTACTACCTCCTAAACGATGCATCATGTGTTCAACACTCATTGTTCCACCAATATTTGACATGTGACTGTACATAAGCAATCCTTACATTTGCTGGTCTATTGCCACCATGCAACACGTAAACCTGCTGCGACTTCCATTTCAATGAATGGGAAGACGTACGACAAACAGAAGGGCAACCCATTATTTATCACATCACTACATGTAAGTTACAATAACTTCACAAAACGTACTAATCTAGCGTCACAATGCCATACCTTAGATCTGCCGCGACTTCCATTCACAAATCGTCAGCGGAAAAACAAAGTCGGAAGTTGGCGAACAAGTCTCATCACTTCCTTTTATAAAACTGAGGCTGATGGGATTTGTAGTTCCTGAAACATGCCCCGTTACATATGATTTAGCAGTGGAACCACTGTTGTGTCTATTAAGAAAAGGTCTGCCCGTCTTAAGGGTTGGTGGTGATTTTCATTCTATTAAACTGACTGCGTATGCAGACATTGATATTATTAGTTACAGTATAGGTTTGTATGAGAGAGCATCATCTGCAAAACTCAACTGGGGTAAAACTGAAGCATTTTGCTGTAATGATAAAACAACAATGCCTTTACCAGTTATAGCTGAAAATGTTAAGTGGGAAAAAAATTGGTTTTAAGTTTTTAGGAATTTTTATGGGTTCTGAAAACTATCTAAGAAAAAATTGGAAAGGTGTAAAGGACAAAGTTTGAGCCAGGTTGTCAAAATGGAACTGGATTTTGCCTCAACTGTCCTATAGGGAAAGAGTGCTGGTTATAAACAATCTTGCTGCCTCTATCCTATGGCATACATTAATTGTATTGAATCCACCAGAAGATTTTATTAGAGGAGTCCAAAAATTGTTTGTAATTTTTTTTTCTGGTCTGGACAACATTGCCTATGAGAGTCGGTTTTGTATCTGCAGCTACATGATGGAGGCCAAGGTCTTATGGATATTAGGTCCAAAGTGGCTGCTTTTAGACTGCAAACTGCTCAAAGATTACTCTATCACCAGTCTCAGAACTGGATAATAGTAGCTTGTGCCTTATTGAATCAAGTGGGAATTTGGACAAACATCTCTTTTTAATGAATATAAAGGAGATGGATCGGTAACACTTTACAATACGGGTGCACTAATATGCATTAATTCATGCTTAACTAATGCACAGATAATCATGAGTTAATGTATGACTCATGAAGAACTAAACCATTTATTAATGATTACTGCATCAGCAACTAATGAAGATTATATATGATTAATAGATTAAGTAATCATTAAATAGTTATTAGTTAAATGTGTCATATTGTATTAATTAATAACATATTATATTAACTAATAGTGTAAATTCATATGTTAATTACCACAATGGGCCAAAGCCATGCATTTCAACTTCCAGTTGTCTGCTTTAATTAATCATTAGCTAACAATTTGCAAAGGTATCATTATGTTATGACTTTACTTGTTGAGGCACATGGCTATTAACTAATTCAAAATTAATACAAAACTAATAACCACAATGACATATTACTTAACAATTAGTTAATACTATACTGTGGCAAGCAGCGAGGCAAGGGACCGTGAGAGCGGGCCGGTGGCGTGTGATAATGAGCTCCAGCTGCGCGCCACACTGGTCTCGTCTCACGGAGGAGTGACGGGAGCATAAAAGGAGGAGCGACGACAGTGCAAGACGAGAGAGGACCAGGCCTGGAATTTACGTTGTGTTTTGTTTACGTTTTGTATGTGTGTGCGCGGCAGTCGTCCGTGAGGGGCTGCCACTTTTACTTTCATTTTGTGTTTATTTTTATTAAAGTTTTGTAAATGTTCGCCGGTTCCCGCCTCCTTCTTCCCATAACAACAAACTGTTACATTGGTGCCGAAACCCGGAGGAAGGAGGGACATGCTGTTGGAGAGCCCTCACTGCTGAGGGGGATCGCGGTGCTGAGGAGTTCGGGCAGCGCGGATGGATGAAGACCACGAGTGGCTGCCTGAGGCGATGGTGCTGGAGCAAGTGAAGATCGGGGGGACGGAGAGCTCGCTGCCGTGCCCTGGGTCAAGGTGGGGTGGCTGCCATCCTAAAGGGAGCGGAAGAGTCACCGGCGTTCGCCATGGGACGAGACCGGTGTAGCACGCAGCTGGAGCTCACGGTCCCTCGCCTCGCTGCTTGTCACAGAAACCTTTGCAAATCGTTAGCTAATGATTCATTAAAGCAGACAATTGGAAGTTGAAATGCATGGCTTTGACCCATTGTGGTAAATTACATATGAATTTACACTATTAGTTAATATAATATGTTATTAGGGAATTAATACAATATGACACATTTAACTAATAACAATTTAATGATTACTTAATCTATTATTCATATATTAGTTGCTGATGCAGTAATCATTAATAAATGGTTTAGTTCTTCATGAGTCATACATTAACTCATGATTATCTGTGCATTAGTTAATGCGCATAAATTAATGCATATTAGTGCACCCGTATTGTAAAGTGTTACCAATGGATCTTAGTGGACTACCTTCTTTTTATGCCTCAGTATTCAATGCATGACAGATTTTTACTGTGAAAAGAGAGGATTCTGAGAGACCTAGTCAATGGGATCTAGAAGAACCCTTAATTTTTAATTCTCACCTTTACAGTGTGATACTGGAATCACAGACTGTGCGTACAAGTTTGGTGAGAGCAGGAATATATGAGTGTATAAAAACGAGCCAATAATGTTGGCATGCGGTCCACGCACCGCCCCGCAACGCGGGTATAAATACGGAAGTGGAATACCGCATCCTCGCTTTTCAACTTCGGAGCCGAACAGTTTGTTATCGAGCTGTTTTCTGCAACGAGTGTTCTCTAAGAACGAGTCTACGGAATCGCTTACCAGTGCGGGTGTGACGGCGCGAATCAGCGAGTGGCCGCTGCAACACTTCTTCCTTTTGTTGTTTTTGTTGGTATCGCTGGGCGTTTCCCTCTTTGAGTGCTCACACGGGCTTGCACTTCCGCACCGTTGTGAGCCGCGGCCATCTCCCTGAGTGCTTTAGCACTACTAAAAGAGCGTTTCCATTCCTAAAAGAGCAGCACATTTTTTTTGCGTCTTTTTCAAGATGTCATTCAAACCGTGTGTTTCTGGATGCCGTCGTTTTCTGTCCCCAGTTGACGGTCATGATCGTGTTTGGGCATTCAGCACGCTGTAGCGGCGTTCATGGATGACTCATGTTCCCATTGTGGGAACATGACCATCGCAGTATTACGGTCTAGGCTCGAGTACCTCAGAAGGGGTGGAGTCCTATTGCGCATCCCCCGATCTAGTGGCCCTCCAGCTGCGAAGCAGAGGGCTGCTACTTTGGCTGATGCCTTTGGTGGAGACCTGAGGGTGACAGTGAGGGCTTCCCCGACGGGCCAACAGGCCCCTTGGGCCCCTCCCCCCTCCGCTGCGCCGGTACAGCTTCCGGAAGAGCTTGCCGTATAGTGCTCGATCCTGATCTAGCGACTCCTCCATCCTCACTACCCTCGATGGTGGCGCAGCTAAGGGGTACACGGCGATTCCCCCAGTCGAGCGGTCTGTGGCGATGCAACTGTGTCCCAGGGCCGCTGCAGACTGGCGGGCTAACCCGCGTCTCCCCTCCCGGGCGTGTAAGTTCTCGTCCGGTCTAACAGGCAAGGCTTACACAGCCTGTGGAGAGGCTGCGTCGTCTTTGCATGCCATGGCGCTCCTGCAGGTCTATCAGGCCAAAGCGCTAAAGGAACTGCACGAGGGTAGTTCCGACCCAGGGGTTATGGCCTCTCCTCTTTTCGCCAGAATGCGGTGTACGGCTAGAGGACGCCTTCGGGCCTTCTCTCCCACACACTGCCCCACCTTGGAGCGGTCAGACAACACTTCGGGTCGCCTCCGGGCCGTCCGGGTCGGGTCTGTCCACTCCCCCTCGCTGCCCCACCCTGGGTACGTCTGTGGTGCCGTTGGTCCCGCTTGCTCAGTCTCTGGGAGCCTTCAGGGAACGAGGGTTACATACTTAACCGAGACGTTTTTTTAACACCATTTCAAAGAAAGCGCTTTATTGTGTTTGTGTAAAATTTCTCAATATAAGAGCACTAAAAGAACTTCCAGAGACTAAGTGGACTAAATTTGTTGAGTCCGGCACCTCTCCAAAAGGTTAGTTGGAGGTCCTTATATAAGAAACCAATTGAAAAATACACAATAAGATGATCACAAAGGAGATCTACAATGGCGGATTGTTACATTGGATAATAGCAACAAATAGATATAAGGCACGTTTGAATCCGTTGCAAGGGGAAGAGTGTCCTTTTTGTGGGGTTTCAGAAACAGTTTTTCATATTTTTATTGGTTGTTCAAGACTAAATGACATTTTGGGTGTGTTAGGAGAACTGAGTAATATATTTGTTTTTTTTTCATTCCAAAAATCTTAATCTTACAGCACTACTTTATTTCACTTAAGAATTCTAGATCTAACGAGCTGTAGGCTAGATAAAAAAACAAATGAAAAATACTGTTATTTTACCACTCCGTATATCTTAATCTAAACTATGAAATGCTCTCAATGACAAATGCGGAAGAGTTAGTTTATTGTTCATTATCTTAAAGGGGTGATAAATTGAGAAATAACCTTTCCCTTGAGCTTTTGATATATAAAAGGTCATGGTAATATAAGAATATCCTGTAAGTTTTAGAGCTGAAAACTTCCTTGTTAGTGAAAGAAAAGCTTTTATAGACACCAGGCCCAGCAAACGACAGGTTTTTCAAAGTAGGGATCTATGACGTCAAAGGGAGGCAAGCACCGCCTCAGCAGAAGAATATCAACGCCTACTTCCGAGGTTCTATTCTCACTGCCTGTTTAGCCCCGCCTACCGATTCGTGCATAGGCCTAGTGTTAAACCATCGAGCTACAAAGCAATAAACATGCCGTTGAGGATTACAAAATAGTAATTCAACAGTAATGCAACATATAAGTAACATTCTAATGCTTGATCTGAAATGTGATGATTCATGTAGTCAGATGTTCTTTGTCAGTAAATCAGACCAGTGACTAAACATCAACTTGTTTCTCTTAGGAGGATGGAAATAATATGTTATTTAACAGTGATTAAATTCTATAAAGAAAGCGATCAAAGAAAGCTCCCTTTGCAATTGTTTGAGCAGCACACGCTGCAGCTGTCAATCAAACAGAGAGTTTATCAGTGACGCGCTTATCAGTGACTCCCGTTTTATTCAACGAATCTCTTAACTATATCACGTTTGCACTGTTAGTGAAGATGAAAGCATTCGTTAGTGTACAGAAACTGAGTTGCAATGATGAGATCACTGCTTTCATGCGCTCAGCATGTGTGTAATTGGCTACAATGATCATCACTGCAACCTTTCATGCCACAATATTAATATAATGCCATAGATCTAAATATAATGCCATAGATCTAAATGTAATGCAACTCTTTTCACGATTAGTTAACCATGAGAGCTGTAATTGTAAAAATGAGCTAAAAGAGGGAGTAATACTATTTAAAATGCAAAGACAAAGACAATGTCAGTTCATGACCCCTTTAAGGCTAGATTATTGTAATGCTTTACTTGGTGGTTGCCCTGCATGCTTAATAAACAAAATTCAGCAGCTAGTGGCTCAAACAATGCGTCTTCTTGTGACAAACAGCCACATGCCGAGAAGCAAGAACAAGATCTGTTGTATGTCGTCCACTGTTGTTTACTGTGTCGCTTTCTTCTTACCGTGCTACACCACATCTATCAAGTAAGGGTGCTGTTGGCAGTGGAAACGCAAGACTAGTTCTTAATAGAACCAGCAAGTATGACCATATTAGTCCGGTTCTGTCAAAACTGCTTTGGCTCCCAATTAAACATTGTATACATTTTAAAATCTTGCTAATTACTTACAAAGCACTAAATGGTTTAGCTCCCCAGTACTTGAGCGAGCTCTTAACACATTATAGTCCTTCACATCTATTGCAATCTCAAAATTCTGGCCAGTTGATAATACCTAGAATATAAAAATCAACTGCAGGCAGTAGATAATTTTCCTGTTTAACACCTATTCAAATCATGTAAAATGATTGTTAGGATGTATAAATTAGGTTAGCCGGAACCGGGAACCCTTCCTATAACACCTGATGTACATGGTACATCTTAAAGAAACATGGTATCTACGTTGATATTAGTCTCTCTGTTTATCCCGAGGTTTACCGTAGTCAGCCAGATCCGGGCTGTATCCAGATCAGATGGAGAACCTGTGCCTAGACATGACCACAACACATCCCTGAAGTGTTAGCAGAGATTGTCAACTAGATTCTCCCCTGTGAAGGCCGTCTGCATACCGGCGTGCTGAATCCGATCTTCAACCAGATGGAACTGGTTTAAATATTTTGAATGTTCCAATCTGACTTCTGAACTGTGACCTGCTGCCTGAATCATAATCATACACTGTTCATTTGTTTTCCAGAGGATAACTGACTGAGGTTTCTCCCAAGGTTTTTTTTTTCTGTCACCTGATGGACTTTGGGTTCCTTGCCACTGTCACCTCTGGCTTGCTTGCTTATTGTTCTGCCTGCTTTGACAACATTGCATGAGAGCTGAACTGAGCTGGACTATGACATTACTGTTTTCTCCAGAGCTGGGGCCCATTTCAGAAATGAGGTTAAGTGAAAACTCTGAGTATGTTAACCCTGAAATTAGGGAAACTCTTGGTTTTCTGTTTCAGAATAAGAGGTATGTCAAACCCGAGAAAGCAGGGTAAGTCAAGCCAGTTTCTGAAAGAGAGGTAACTTAGACTCAGAGTCCGTTACCAGGGTAACTTACTCTGTGAACCTAACCTGGTCTGTTCACGTTCACAGAAAAGACCAAGTAGCAAGAGCTAGTAAAAAGAAAGTAAGCAACAACAGATTAGATGATGAAACCCTCTCGGAATTAGATTCAAATAGTTATAGATGGACATACAACAAACAGGGACAGTTATTTTGCAGTTTTTGTGACTGTTGTTATGTGTGTTTGCTAAGGTAGTTCTCTTCATCTTAAGGCTATTGCTATTAATAATTCATTAATTTATCAATTTCCATGTGTTGTAAATATTATACACTACTGATATTAATGCACTGAATATATATTTTGTTTGTAGGTTGGGGGTTTCATAGAAATGTATGCCATTATACAATACAAATCTTTAAAGGCCGTTTTCTCAAAATTTGTTTTTTCTCACACTCAGAGTCAGATATCCACTTCAGTAGCACCTACAAGCACCAACTTTTCCAGTCTTATACTTTACTATATTCTGAAGGCTTCTACAGAGGGATTTGTTGATATATCTTTCCTATCCTGAGTTATAGGTCCTTTTACTCCAAAAAACATGGCGAAAATAGATTTTTTAAGGCTATTGTCAGTTTTCTCTAATTTACTAAAGCACAAAATAAGATATCCAGAATCCCCTCTGTAAAAGCCCTCTCATCTAATATGTCAACAAATAGAACCAAGAATTTTAAACCGGGTCCTTTTCCAATTTCCAGATTTTGTTTTTGGAAATGTATGCAAATGAGCGTATATTTAAGTATATAAGACCTAATTTGCATATTAAAACATTAATTTACACAAAACTTGTAATACATATTTTTCTTATGTTTATGCCAGTAATAAACTGGAGAAGTTTCACAGTGATATATTGTAATTAAAAAAAAATCCCTATTCACCTGTAGTGTCTTGCCTTAAAACAAGTAAAATTATCTGCCACTTGGCTAAGAAAAATAATCCTAATGCAAACAGAAACATGATTATTTCTCTTACCCCATCTGGCAGATAATTTGCAAAATAAGAAAAATTTCACTTAAATTAGTCAAGTCAAGTCAACTTTATTTATATAGCGCTTTTTACTATGCAGATTGTTTCAATGCAGCTTCACATTGTTAAACAGGAGAATAATGCAACCGAATTTGATTCGGTTGTACAGCCGCTCTGGAGAAAACGGTGATGTCATCTAGCTCATTTCAATTATCATATACTGTATATTCAAGTAATGTAGTTGATATAGTTAATTTAGTTTAGTAATTACATTTATTTGGATATTTATTTGAAAATTTAGTGTCCCCAACTGAGCAAGCCAAAGGCGACCTAAAGAATCTTTACATATCTTGACTGGAAAGAACTGCCTTTCAGCCTGTATGCCGGGGTGTGTCTGATCTTTTTGCACCTTTGATATCACTCACTGTTGTCCATAGGAGGGGCAACAACAATCGAAAGGGGGGAATTATGTAGCGACTGAGACAAATCACACCCAATTATTTGTCCAATTTAACAAATAATCTTTAAAACTCGCTCTGAGGTCTATGGACCCATCCCCCAAAAGACCCATAAGAGCAAGAAGAGGCCTCTGGTTACAGGACACATGGGAACTGATAAGGTTTACGACCAGAAAGAATTTGCAGAGAGCTGTGACTCCCACTTAATTCTTTTTACAAATAAACCATCTTAAATCCATATAGCCTATATATAACCACTTGAGAAATATATAAACATATATCCATCTCATGAGTTTTCTTTTATAGGGTTTGGTCTCCCTTGTCAAAAAATCCTAAAGGATTCCAATAAGAAACCTGTACAGGATTCCATTTAGAATTTCTATCATATTTTGGAACCGTTCTTATAGGATTCCATTAGAAATAGTCTTATAGGATATTTATGTCTTATCCTATACGATTCTCATCTAATTCCTATTGGATTCTGTGGGAATTGTCTTATAAGACAATACATAAATATACTGTAGGATAATTTCTACAGGATTTTAATGGGATCCAATTGGGTCTCTCTCTCTCTCTCTCTCTCTCTCTCTCTCTCTCACACACACACACACACACTCACACACACACACACACACACACACAATGTTACTCTAAAAAGTTTAAGGGATACTTCACCCTGAAATGAAAATAAAGCCATCTTTTACTCACCCTGCTGCTGTTCCAATGCCCTATGTCCTTCTATCTTTTTTGAAATTTTGATAAACGTCCTGCACGCGCTCCTCCATATAATGGCAGTGAATGGTGACCAGGCTAAAACTTTACAAAATGATACAAAAGTATCACACAATGATACAGGGAGACGTACGCCATATATGGAACGTTTTCTGGAGGGAAATCACTCGCTCCAGACTGTTCGGTGTGAACGCAGCATAAGGTTTTGTGAGAAAGAAACCATATTATTCAGTCAAAATACCCATCTCGGCCGTTACTCTATGTGCGCGTTCCTCTGAGTGTGTGTGTATTTACCTTATAAAAGAGACGAGAGTCGCGTTTGTTTCTATTGAGTCTGATTTCTCAAAATGGTGCGTGTGTGTGTGCGTATCCTGGGTGCCATGACAACAGTGCAAGTTATAGTAATAGGCTGACGGAGAGATGCTTCCAGAGGTCATAGATCCTCTTCTTAATATCATTAATTCATTCTAAGACATTAGGATATGTACCGAAAACTTTTAAGCTGGCTATTATTAAACCACTTATTAAAAAACCGCAACTTGATCCTACAGAATTAGTCAATTACAGGCCAATCTCAAATCTACCCTTTCTGTCAAAAATACTAGAAAAGGCAGTGTCCTCACAATTATGCTCCTTTTTAGAAAGAAATGGTATCTGTGAGGATTTCCAGTCAGGATTTAGACCGTACCATAGTACTGAGACTGCTCTAATTAGAGTTACAAATGATTTACCCTTATCATCCGATCGTGGTTGTATCTCTCTGTTAGTGTTACTCGATCTTAGCGCTGCATTCGATACCATCGACCACAACATTCTTTTGAATAGACTCGAAAATTATGTCGGCATTAGTGGAATGGTGGAAACCATTGGCATGGTTTAAATCATACTTATCTGACCATTATCAGTTTGTAGCAGTAAATGAAGAGATATCACACCGATCACAAGTTCAATATGGAGTACCGCAGGGCTCAGTGCTAGGACCGTTGCTTTTCACCCTGTATATGCTACCACTGGGAGATATCATTAGGAAGCATGGCGTTAGTTTTCATTGTTATGCTGGCGATATTCAGCTCTATAATTCTTTGGATGACTAGTAATTTCCTGCAACTTAATTCAGAAAAAAATAAATTTTTAATTATTGGACAAAAAAACTCCACAAGTAGTAACCTAGAATACTGTCTAACACTTGATGGCTGCTCTGTCAAGTCCTCGTCGTCAGTTAGGAACCTGGGTGTGCTCTTTGATACCAATCTCTCATTTGAAAGCCACGTTTCTAGCATCTGTAAAACTGCATTCTACCATCTTAAAAATATATCTAAATTACGGCATAGTCAGTTAGTTCATGCGTTCATGACCTCAAGGCTAGATTATTGTAATGCTCTACTGGGTGGTTCCTCTGCTCGCTTAATAAATAAACTGCAGCTGGTCCAAAACACAGCAGCTCGAGTTCTTACTAGAACCAGGAAGTATGACCATATTAGCCCAGTTCTGTCAACACTGCACTGGCTCCCTATTAAACATTGCACCCAGACATTACCAACGCATCCCTGAAGTGTCTGCAGAGACCGTGTCAATTAGTCTACCCTCTGAAATGGCTTATCTCCGGCGTGATGACTCCGATATTTCGAATATTCCTATTTAATAATTGTTTAATCGACACGCCATCCTCAATAAACCCGTCTCCGGTGTGATGCCTCCGATCTTTCGAATATTCCGATCTAATATTACTTCTGACCTATAAGGCTGCCAAAATAATAATCATACACTGTTTGTTAATTGGCCAGAGGAGAACTGGCACCCCGACTGAGCCTGGTTTCTCCCAAGGTTTATTTTTCTCCATTATGCCACCTGATGGAGTTTTGGTTCCTTGCCACTGTCGCCTTTGGCTTGCTCAGTTGGGGACACTAAATTTTCAAATAAATATCCAAATAAATTTAATTACTAAACTAAATTAACTATATCAACTACATTACTTGAATATATATGATAATTGAAATGAGCTGTTGACATCACCGTTTTCTCCAGAGCGGCTGTATAGCCGAATCAAATTCGGTTGCATTATTTTCATGTTTAACACTGTGAAGCTGCTTTGAAACAATCTGCATTGTAAAAAGCGCTATATAAATAAAGTTGACTTGGCGGCTCGCACTCACTGGAACGCGCACAGAGTAAAGGCCGAGCTCCGCAAACCTTATGCTGCATTCACACATTCGAACGCAAATAGAGCGTCTGGCCAACAGAAGGGTGACTTTATTTTCATTCCAGGGTGACTCTAAAAAGTAATTCATTAATTAATAATTTATTTATTATAATAAGTAATAATTAAAAATATCACAGGACAAAGTAAAATTCCATTAAAATTAATCAGAATGTCCAATAGGATTCTAAGAATCCAATAAGATCCTACAGGACAAAGTGAAATTCCATTAAATAAAAAACGCAATGTCCAATAAGATTCAAAGAATCAAATAAGATCCTACAGGACAAAGTGAAATTCCATTCAAATAAATCAGAATGTCCAATAGGATTCTAAGAATCCAATAAGATCCTACAGGATAAACTGAAATTCCATTAAATAAAAACACAATGTCCAATAAGATTCTAAGAATCCAATAAGATCATACAGGATAAACTGAAATTCCAATAGGATTTTTTGACAAGGGCTTTGTATTAATTCAATCTCTGTTGGATTTATGTTTCAGAATTGCACACTATGGTTAACGAAAATCATGCGTATGGCATGTTTGGTGTCTACAAAGTTGTAATTTAAAGATCTGAATGATTGTGTATATGATATGTCGATACCTGTGCAACGTATTAGTATTACAAGAATCTTTAATAGTTCCTTCATCAGCAACCAATCTGCAAACGATCTGCTTGAGAAAAAGGATCGTAAAACGTTCCCTCCGAAAGCCTGAATACGATTGGCTCAATGACCACTTAAAGGAGAGGATAAAAGGCCACTTTGCATCTTTTGCAGGGCCGCTCGCTCTCTCTCTGGACTGACAAAGGACAAATTACCTCGGTGGCCGGGCCAAGTAGGCCAGTCAAGCCATGTGCGTGTGTGACTGTACATTGGACGCTCATCAACAGCTCAGGCTAAATGCAAGTAACGTACGATATACAAATTGCTGTGTAGTTAGTAAAACTGTAAACCCCTTTGTTCAGACAAAGGAGCTTGTAGTCGCTGATAACTCTTCCAGGTGTTTCCATAGCTTCATCCATCAGTTCTGACACAGTTCTTCAACCACTTTGCATCTTTGCATCTTACTTATGTATGTTTTGTTTTATGTGTATGTGTTCCTGTTTAGTTTAGTCTTGTTTGTGATTTAGTTAATAAAGTTTGTGCACAATATATGTTGGTTCTGACTCCCTGCCTGCAAACAAATTGTCCCTTAAATGATTGATCTTGTTATGCGCTCTAAGTGCTTATGTAAATACAAAGGAAGAATAATTTTTCTGTGGCCATGAAAAATATCCTTTTCTTAGAGTTAATAAATAATCAATACTGAGCGTTCACAGGATGAACTGATTGATTGATTGTAATGTTAATGTAGCTACATCAAGTTAATCTCATTAACTGATTCAAATATTTATAATTAATCATAATGCATAATCATAATGAGTTATGAATAATTATTAATATTTCCCCTCTGAGCTAATTCGCTACAACCCGGAAGTATGCAAACATCATTTTGTTGGGTGCTGTTGCCATGGTGAATCATAATTTCGGAGCTCCATCGATCGTGGCTTTTCATAGTTGGGGTGCACGCGCTTAACTCAGACTGAATCCGAAATTGCCCCCTATACCCTTAAATAGGGCACTATTTGAGGGGACAGCCATTTGTAGCAGTGTCCGAAACCATAGTGGACGTTATTGAGTCCATATACACACAGTGGCTGTCCGAATTCGCTCACTTGTTTTCATTCACTTCTTCAAGTGAACTGTATTAGTGGACTAAAGTAGGGAATAGTAATTGAGGGTTTAGGGGGCGATTTCGGATTCAGCCTCAGAGTCAGTCTACTCAAAGTTAGAACTAACTCAATTCAGCTGTTCTGAAACCCAAAGTTTCCCATCTCAGGGTAAGTCAACTCAGGCCCTGTCCCAAATGGCACTCTAAACCCTCACAGTCTTCCTCTGAGTCTGCACTTTCAAAATGTAATGCCACTTTGAAAGTCATCTGCGGAGCTCGCAAACTTGCGGGCTTAGCTGAAGTGCTCATCAAGGGTGCATAGCAGCCGCAAAGGGGGCGCTCACGATCACCCTTCTTTAAGCTTAAATGACGAATGGGTGGTCTTAACGGACACACGCACGCAGCGGCCATTGTAAGTCCACAAGACCGAAAGTGCACATGAAGTGTGCCATTTGGGATAGGGCCTCAGAGTTCAAGTTTAAACTTAGAGATGGTTGAACCTCCTTATTGAAACAGGCCCCTGCTGTATAGATAAATTAACTAAGGGTACGTTTACACAACAACAATGTACTTAAATGGAAATGTTTTTTATTGTAATATTTAATTTAAAATAATAAATATTACAAATAAATAAATACAAAAATACAAATAAAACACAAATATTACAAAATTTTACATTAAAAAGTGTAAAAGTCACTAATTTTTATAAAGTAACTCCCCAACAGCGACACCCACAGGTGAATTTAGAGCAAGAGGCGCGCCTCCTCTGTCCCCATTGACCCTAAAGCTTGTGGTGGGTTTAGTGGGGGGTAATTGAGAATGAATGGGGAAAGTCACATGAGAGGAGGTGTCTGTGACCAGTGTTTACAGAGCTTGATAAATGATGAAAATAAGTTTATAAGAAAATAAGACTATTGTAGCAAGCAGGACAAGGCAGAGGGCTGTGGCGTGATTGATAATGAGACTGCACACCGCACATTCTTCCCTAATCCTTTAACTTTGCTACAACTACTAAAAAGAAAAGCTGAACATTAGTAACAAATAATATATATTGTTTAAATTGTTACTGTCTTAGTTATTATTTTGGAATAAATGTAAAAATGCATAGAAACTGTAACATTATCCACTGGAGGCGAGTTTCACAACCCAAGTGCAGTTTATTAACTTAAATCAAAACATAAAACAAAGGCTTGGCTTGAACAAAGACAAAGATTCACCAACATGCGGTTTACACATTCAATACAAGACCAGGACACATGGCAAACATGAGGGCTAAATACACAATGACTAAAGACAAGACGAGACAAACCTGTGAACAATGATAAACCAATGAGAACATGACAACAGAACACAAGACAAAGGAGCACATGGCAGGATCACATGACAAGACCAGGAAGTGCATGGCAAGACATGACAGTGAACATGGCAAACTTAAACACATGAAACATAACCAAAACACCCTGTGACAGAAACACTAACTTGATTAAATTTATACTTGGTTTTAATAAATAGAACATTACATGCAATAATACAAAATCTAATTGTTTTTGGCCTCTCTTTTGTATGTAATGTTTATTTAACCAGGAAAATTAAGTGTAACAGGGACATACATTTATATTTGATATATGTAAAAAAATGTGAGGACTTTGCCTCCTCACTTTAAAACACCATCGCATACCACTTGCATGTGAATGTGGTCACCATTTTCACAGACTGACGTTTTTGACGTTAATACTGAGACAATATTATAACAGTATTGTTTGCATAACTCATTTTCAAAAACTTGCACTTTGAAACCTATTTAAAAGTTTGCGTTACTCAGGCCACCAAAAAGCCGTTGTTGTGCAAATTAATGGCCAAAACGCATTAAAGGTTTTCTATTTTCAGTTGAAAACTGTGTTGTGTAAGCGGCCTCTAAATTAATAATTAATTTTTACAATGGAAATGAATCAACAGTGAACTTACTTAAACTGGATATGACTTTCTTCTAGAGCTTCTGTACAGATATTTGTTGCATTAATTTCCTGTTATCACTGTAAAGCTGCTTTGAAACAATCTGCATTGTAAAAAGTGCTATATAAATAAAGGTGACGACTTAACTAATTAATGATTATTAATGATTACTGCATCAGCAACTAATACAGATTCTATATGATTAATAGATTAAGTAATGTATGAATTGTCATTAATTAAACGTATCATCATGTATTAATTCCTTAATAACATATTGTATTAACTAATAGTTACCGGCAGGGAACAACCAAACTGGTAGCTCTGAAATCCTCCTCAGAGGCAAGCATCCCAGTGCTGCTACTTTTCCGGGCGGACGCTGAGATATGTGCTCACTGGAAGCCGCTGCACCCTGAAGAACACGAGGTGGCAGGGTTGGCAGAACGGACGCAGACGCAGTGGTGCTAGTGCTGCATCCACGCATTTGTTGAATAAAGCTAGGCCGAATTGAAGAACCCGATATTGGTATGCTGCCAGTCAGAACATCTACTAATGGCTCGTTTCCAACGAGCGGTACAGTTCAGTACAGTACAGTACAGTTCAGTATTATTCGGGGCGCTAAACACTGATCTGGCTTGCGTTTCCACTGCCAACAGCACCCTTGATAGGCATTGTGTAGCGCGGTAAGAAGAAAGCAACACAGTAAACAACAGTGGACAACATACAACAGATCTTGTTCTTGCTTCTTGGCATGTGGCTGTTTGTCACAAGAAGACACGCTTTGTTTGAGCCACTAGCTGCAGACTGCAAGAGAAAACACAGCCGAAAAAACACATTCTGCATTCTGCATTCTGCACATTCCAATCAACGTTCTGCAGTGAGTCTAGCTCCACCCTTTAGTACCGGACAAAAGTGGTATGGTACGGTTCGTATTATGCTTTGGGCATCGGGACTTTGATAAGGGCGGTCCTCAGATCCGTCTTACCCCTTGAAGGCTGCGGTTGAAAGCGCCCCTCCCCGTTCCCCCTTCTTTCTGGGTCTAAACTGGTGCTATTTGCCTGCCATGACTTTTTAAATTAAAACAACGTTGGTAGACAGACAACCAATAAATATGAGACACAATTTCACATACAGCGCTTGCTGAAGACCTCAAGTTCCTCTGGAAAATAAAAAATAAGGTTTTGTTTTTTTTATTTAACATATAGTAGTATTGTTTATTAAATGATAACTACGGAGAAAACAGAATTACATTTAAAACTGACTTCTCAAGTAATTTTACAAGCTTCCAGTTAAAGCCCCACCCACTTCCTGTTTTATCAAAATACAGATACAAATAATTTTGAGATTGTTACAGTTACAGATATAAATATTGGCTCCACTGCATACCCCTAGCACAAAAATTTTAAGACATTACCACCAAACTATCAGTTTTGGCAGATGTCATTCTGAATAATCGGATATCGGAATTGGTGTAGACATTTTGTATCGGTGCATCCGTAGACCTATATGTTTCTACCATAATGAAATGCAAAAAATTAACTAGAGTAAATGATGTATTATGCTAACCCCAAAGGGTATTTTAAGATACAATAAAAGGCAGCACTACCCTTGTTCTGCCTCAGAGGGTGCCCTGCATACATATTGGCATGGTAAAGAGGACTATGTCACTGCTTCTACTGATGCTGGTGGTGCATGGGGTCTGTGTACCAGCTTCAGCACAAGTCTGCAGACTGCTTGGTCAGCCTGCCCTTCCTCTACTTTCTGCAGAAAGAGACATCAACATTGGGGCGATTCTCTCACTTCACAAAAGCGCTCTTTTACAAAACCATAATTTCACTTCCAAACCAGAGCAAACAACATGTGGCAGGTCTGTATAGTAATGAATGTATAGAATGTAAAAAAATATTGAGCATGTCTTTGAGATGGTTCTTTGCAGCCTTTAACACAATCAACTGATGCTTTATTTTCACAGCCTGAACTTGCGAGAATTTAAGTTTCTTCAGACACTGATTTTTGCTATTGAGGAGATTAATAACAGCACACAGCTGTTGCCTGATGTTTCTTTGGGCTATAAGATATATGATTCCTGTGGCTCAATAGCTCAGGCTATCTTCTCAGGCATGGCTTTGATGAATGGTTATGAAGAGACTTTGAGTGATACGTCTTGTTCTAGACCACCAGCTGTTCATGCCATTATTGGAGAGTCAAACTCCTCTCCCACCATTGGCTTGGCATCTGTAGTTGGTCCATTCAGCTTACCTGTTGTAAGAACTCTTATCTGCTGCTTGTTATCATGTTGAATCAGTGTATGATGAACATCAGTGTTCTACTAGAACATGCTTCATAAATATATGCTTCAAATCATATTTACTCATTGAAAAAAAAAAGTATACAGAAAGCAATGTTAAATTTTGTTTAGACTGCAGCACTTTTTGTAAAGTAAAAAAAAGGTATGTGGAATCTGGTTAATATACTTTTCTTTATGTGTGCCTGTGTGCATAGATCAGTCATTTTGCCACATGTGCATGCCTGAGTAACAGAAAAAGGTATCGATCCTTCTTCAGAACAATTCCCAGTGATTATTACCAAAGCAGAGCACTGGTTCAGCTTGTCAAGCACTTTGGCTGGACTTGGGTTGGGACAGTAAGGAGTCGCAGTGACTATGGCAATAATGGCATTGCAGCATTTGAGGAGGCAGCAAAAAAAGAAGGGATTTGTATTGAATATACAGAGGCCGTATTTAAAACTGACCCAGAAGAGCAGTTTCTGAAGACACTGAAAGTGATAAAACAGGGCACCGCCAGAGTGGTGCTAGCTTTTATGGCATTTGGAGATTTTGTTATCCTCCTTAGAGTATTTGCACAACACAACATTACAGGCATACAGTGGGTTGGCAGTGAATCCTGGATCACTTCTCGAAATCTTGCAGAAACAAAGGAATACAGTTTCCTTTCTGGAGCTGTGGGTTTTGCTATAGCAAATGCCCAGATTGTGGGCCTGCGCGAGTTCCTACTGAATGTGCATCCTGATCAAGAACCCAAAAATAAACTTTTAAAAGAATTCTGGGAAACTGTTTTTCTGTGCTTTTTTGGGAACAGCGGCAGTAGTGAGTGCACTGGCTCAGAGAGACTGGCAGAGCTGCAAAACGAATACACTGATGTATCAGAGCTACGAATAGAGCATAACGTTTACACTGCAGTGTATGTTGTTGCACATACACTACATAATATGTTAAAAGACTTTGGATCCTTCACCAACAGCAGCAAAGGAGAACGTCCCACACCACAAAAGGTATGTAGGAGAACAAAAGTAAGGCTAAAAAATAAATGAATGAATGAATAATTAATTAATAACGTTTCTGTGGTTTCAACTTAGGTGTTACAATATATGAAAGATGTGAGCATCACTGTTAAAACAGGTGAGAAAGTTTTCTTTGATGCAAGCGGTGATCCAGTGGCAAAATATGACCTGGTGAACTGGCAGCCTGCTGAGAATGGAGGCCTGCAGTTTAAGCATGTGGGTGTCTATGACAGCTCACTGCCTTCGGAGAAACGTCTTCAAGTCAATCAGGAACATGTGCTATGGGCAGGAAACAGTGGACAGGTACATAACAACTTATTGAGAGCATGTCAAATAACTGTTTGAATTATGAAACGTTCAGCCATCAGGGAACTTAATATTCAACAATATTATTGATCTGACTGTATTGATGCTGTTGTATGAGAACTGAACTGAGCTGGATGATGACATCACTGTTTTCTGCAGAACTGCTTTATAGATGAAATTAACTAATTTAATAACTAATTATCTTTACAACAGAACTGAATCAACTGAGCTGAACAACAGGCGAAATGCATATTTTTTTCTGTTTTCAATGTAAAGCTGCTTTGAAACAATCTGTATTGTATAAAGCACTATATAAGTGACTTGACTTGAATAACAGTCATTTAGATGAAAATGCCTGAAAATATATTAAAGCAGTATAAAAGTTTGAAAAATTATTCCACAATTTCAAACAAATAATTTAACAATTAAAATCATCGTTTGGCTCTTATATTAAAACTTTTTTTTTCTCATAGTTGCCTGTGTCCGTGTGCAGTGAGAGCTGTCCTCCAGGCACTAGGAAGGCTGTGCAAAAAGGACGACCTGTCTGCTGTTATGACTGTATTCCATGTGCAGATGGAGAAATCAGTAATGGCACAGGTAAAATTGTACATGCTGAATAACTCTCCTGAAAATGTGATAAAGTGAAGTGTAATACTGTCCATTGGTCAAGTGACTTCATGATGCATTTCCCATTCGAATAATATTTTCTTGATATTCCTTCACAGATTCTAGTGACTGCTTTCCTTGTGATTTGGAATACTGGTCGAATGAAAGCAAAGACAGATGTGTATTAAAAGTAGTTGAATTCCTTTCCTATACAGAAATCATGGGGATGTTGCTTTGTATTTTCTCCTTCATTGGGGTGTTATTAACAGCAATTGTATCTTTTCTTTTTTATCTTCATAAAGAAACACCTATTGTCAGAGCCAACAACTCAGAGCTGAGCTTCCTGCTGCTCTTCTCACTCTCACTGTGTTTCCTCTGTTCACTTACTTTCATTGGTCAGCCCACTGAGTGGTCCTGTATGTTGCGTCACACAGCATTTGGGATCACTTTTGTCCTCTGTATCTCCTGTGTTCTGGGGAAAACAATAGTGGTGTTAATGGCTTTCAGGGCTACACTTCCAGGAAGTAATGTCATGAAATGGTTTGGGCCTCTTCAACAGAGACTCAGTGTTGTTTCCTTAACATTAATACAGGTGATTATTTGTGTGCTTTGGTTAACAATATCCCCTCCTTTCCCATATATGAATTCAAGCTACTACAGAGAAAAGATAATCCTAGAATGTAACTTAGGTTCAGCTGTTGGTTTCTGGGCTGTTCTGGGTTATACTGGCCTGCTATCAATCTCATGTTTTGTTTTAGCTTTTCTTGCCCGGAAACTCCCTGATAACTTCAATGAAGCAAAGTTCATCACATTCAGTATGCTCATATTCTGTGCTGTCTGGCTCACATTTATTCCAGCTTATGTCAGTTCTCCTGGGAAATTTACTGTAGCTGTTCAGATATTTGCTATTTTAGCTTCAAGTTTCGGTTTACTATTATGCATATTTGCCCCAAAATGTTTCATAATTTTGCTAAAACCAGAAAAAAACACAAAGAAACAAATAATGGGGAAATCTTAATAAAAAAAAACTGTAAACTTGAAGATTATCATGTTATTAAGCAAAATTAATTTTATGTCATTTTATTGTTACCCCGACAACATTCAATTGTATTTACCACTCTTGCACTCGACCAGTTAATTTGAGTCACTTTTAGAGTGTTTAAAGGACATCAAAACTTGGATGGTGAAAAACATTTGAATGTTAAACGAGGATAAAAAAAAAAGTTACTATGTTTTTTGTCCACCCAAATAACTCCACTAAAGCGCTATTAGATTCGAGTCCCCTGGCATCATAACCGAAAACGTCAGTAAGAGATTTAGTTTTTTTTAATTGATAATAACCTAAAAATGGACAAGCAAATTAACGTAGTGGTCCGGGCTTGTTTTTATAATTTGCGTTTGTTAGTTAAAACCAAACCATTTTTGTCAAATGCAGATTTTGAAAGAGTAATCCATACCTTCATTCTATTGTGGCTGGATTTCTGTAACTCTCTGTATTCTGGCATCACTGCAGCATCTTTGTCTCGATTACAATCAGTGCAAAATGCTGTGGCGAGGCTCTTAAGGAGGGTAAAGAAACACAAGGAAAGGCAAACTGTACAAGGCAAGGCAAAATGTAAGGAAAACCTTTTAATCCTGTATAATTCCTCCATAACTTGAGTTGTTCAGATAATCAAAAACTTAATGTAGTGCCTCATTTACATCAAGGCGATTGAGCCTTTGCAGTAATAGAGAATGTGGAATGAACTTCCGTTACCTATCAGGTCTGCCAAATTGCTGTCGATGTTTAAGAATTTGCTGAATGCTCACTTAATGTTGGTAGCATAGTTAAATGTTGTGTTTTATATGTTGTCATTTTATTGGTCAATGTGTGTCCTTATTTTAAAAATTTTAAGCACTTTGAGTCAACCATGGTTGTTTTAAAATTGCTATATAAAAAAACAAGACAAAAGACAAAGACAATAAATACATTTCTGCTAGCACAATAAAACTAAGAGATAAGTAACTTAAAAAAAGAGAGATAAGTATTTTGTGTGTCAAGAAATAGTAAAAATAATGTCTTTAAGCAAAAACATATTTTATAATTACTAAACAGGCGTATGTCTTACAGTAATGATTGCTACACAATAGCAGCACTACTTTCAGGGCTGTCTGACCATTAAGTTCTGCTCTCCACAGGCTGTGGCAGGCTCTGCAGTGTAGGCCGGGTCAGCACTAGGTACAGTGGACTCTCAGTGACCATCTTCATGACAGCCATGTTCTGGACCTGCACTGTATACTTCCTAATAAAAAATGACATTGACTTTTTGCAGTTAACAAGTAATGGACATTTAATTTAATGGCTTCCCCCCTTACAGCTTTAGGAATAAATGTCATCAAATATTTCCTCCAGTAAGCCATATTGCATTGTATTGGTTTTATAATTTAAATGCACACCATTTTATGCATCTTATGTGCATATTGTATGTTAAACTTCATACATCTTTCATATTAAATGCAAACTGTAGAATGAAGTCAAATTACTTTTGATTGGCAACTTGTAAATCAATCCATTCAATTCCAGTACTGTTTTTGTTTCATCCAACACCCACATTCTGTTTCCAAATAGCAAGTGTACTTGATATACAATAATAATAATAAATATCGCTGCAAGCAGCAATTGTCGGGGCCAAGCACAACAGAAGCATACAATGAGTAAATAAAGACATTTGGAGACTCTTTTAAGCAAAAAGGTTGAAAATGGACGGCCCACTGATTGGTCCTGTATGTTGCGGCACACCACATTTGCGATCACTTTTGTCCTCTGTATCTCCTGTGTTCTGGGAAAACAATAGTTGTGTTAATGGCCTTCAGGGCTACACTTCCAGGAAATAATGTCATGAAATGGTTTGGAACTGCACAACAACGACTTAGTGTTGTTTGTTTAACATTAATACAGGTGATTATATGTGTGCTTTGGTTAACATTATCCCCCCTTTTCCATATATGAACTTGAACTATTACAGAGAAAAGATCATCCTTGAATGTAACTTGTAACTGTATCCATGGTTACTGATTGTGTTAGTTGAGTTGAAGTCCGCTCCAGTGAGGAAAATTCCTGAGTTCGTTCCAGTGAGTGAAATCCCCGAATTGGCTCCAGAGAGTGAAACCCCCGAATCCGCTCCAGAGAGTGAAGTTCTCCAGTCCACTCCAGTGAGAGAAACTTCCCAGTCCGTTCATGTGAGGGAAATTCCAGAGCCCATTCCAGCCCCAGAGTCAGCTCCTGAGAATGCAGCACTGACCATTTTGTATGTGTGGGCTGCACACACGTGAGCCCCAGCCCCTGACCAGAGTCCAGTAACAGCTCCAACCCCTGAGCCCATTCCAGAGTCCTCTCCAGAACATGAGCCAATAGCTCCTCCCAAGAAAAGGGAACCTAGTGTCAAGACCATGGAGGCCAATCCGCCATGGTTCCCTGAGCTACCTGCACCGCATGGCCCCCTAAACCTTTGGCACCTCCCTGGCTCCCTGAACTGCCGGCCTCGCCCAGGAAGTTTCCTGTTCTGCCTAAGCCACCCCTTGTCAGCTTCCAGGGTGACCACCCTCCCACCGCTTGGATGTTTAATGGCACGATGATGCACATTCCGGGAGGGTGAGGGTACTGTCACATTTTGAGTTTATTTGTTCATGTTTAGAGTTTGTTTTTTATATCTTTTCCTGTTCTGTTTATGTCTGTGTTTCCTAGTCAGTCTTCTAATCTGTTAATTAGTTCAATTAATTAGTTCAGTCTTCCTCCATCCCCTGCCTGTTTGTATCCTTGGTTACTGATTGTGTTAGTTGAGTTCAAGTGTGTCTAGTTATTTTACCCTCCTTGTTGCTATTTAAGCACCATGTTTTGTCCTGTTCAGTGTATGTTGTTGTCTATGCATTACCGTTGATATGTACTGGTTGTTCTGTCCTTGTTTCTGAAGTTCTGAAGATTCCAGAGTATTTCTGTTAATTTGATTTTGTTTGCAATAAAGTCTGCTGCACATAGATCCAGTTTCTTCTCTGCTGCAACCAGATCATGACATCCAGCTGTGTCTGTGTTCTTTACTCTGTGCGTCATCACCAGATCCTGCGCAAAACTTTCCATTTTTTGGAATTGTGTTCTTTACGCTAATTTGCCCTGTTTAGTAAATCTGACCCTTTATAGTCTGTTGAACTGGTGTATTCACATGTCATATCATGAGTAACAAAAGCTGCACAATAGCAATTCTGCTCTCCACAGGCTGTGGCAGGTTCTGCTGTGTAGGTTAGCACATTGGAAATACATGACTCTGCCTACATTTTTGCAAAACCTGAAATATGTACCTCCAGGTACGTTTCCCTGCACTTTTCGGGTTAAACGTCCACTAGAGGCACTAAGTGGAATCAATTATTCTCCGTTCCAGATGCGTGGTTATTAAAGGTTATAAAGGTGTATCAGTAAATGATGTTCAGTCTTCTCAGTATATACTAAGTTTAATATCAATTAATGAATTCCAAGTTTTTGAGGTGCCAAGGATGCGTGTCTAAGGAAAACGTCCGATGACCATACTGTTAGTGTGTATCGCAATACGCCGAGGTAAGTTACGTTGTTTACCGAAACAGTTCATTATTGCCTCGCAAACAGAACAATGAATTATAAAAATGCATGTGTATGTTTTAATTTTCTGTGTTTATTGAAATTGAACGGTGTTTATTACGTACCAAACCGCACAAAACTAGTTGGCAAACTATTCTTGAAAGGCCAGCAATTATTAATTAGAATGTGTCTCTGGTGTTTCACGACCGAGTTAACACCAGAATATATAAGATATCGAATATATAAGATATCGAAAGCATAAATAATAATGTTAGTTTTGCCAAAACGTTTTAGTCAGGTGCTTATGTACTCGGTGAAACGTACAGTAGTGGACTCCCACTTCAATTGAGCCTGGTAAATAAAATATTCTAAACTGACCCCCTAATCTCAATTGATCTCTGTTTTTTTTTTTTCAGTACGCTTGCTTCTCTGCAATTAGTGGAAATTTATGTCGTATTTGCAATTACGATGCCTACCAGAAATATAGGCCTAATACAATAAATGAAATGTTTATTTTTTTAAATGATGAATTATGTTTAATTTTTTTTTCAGGGCACAGGACTATGGCGCTGCATTACCAGAAATCACACCATAAAAATTAGAGAAGTTGTATACAGGTGCTTGTCATATAATTAGAATATCATCAAAAAGTTGATTTCACTAATTCCATTCAAAAAGTGAAACTTGTATATTATATTCATACATTCATTACACACAGACTGATATATTTCAAATGTTTATTTCTTTTAATTTTGATGATTATAACTGACAACTAAGGAAAATCCCAAATTCAGTATCTCAGAAAATTTGAATATTGTGAAAAGGTTATATATTGAAGACACCTGGTGCCACACTCTAATCAGCTAATTAACTCAAAACACCTGCAAAGGCCTTTAAATGGTCTCTCAGTCTAGTTCTGTAGACTACACAATCATGGGGAAGACTTGACTTGACAGTTGTCCAAAAGACGACCATTGACACCTTGCACAAGGAGGGCAAGACACAAAAGGTCATTGCAAAAGAGGCTGGCTGTTCCCAAAGCTCTGTGTCCAAGCACATTAATAGAGAGGCGAAGGGAAGGAAAAGATGTGGTAGAAAAAAGTGTACAAGCAATAGGGATAACCGCACACTGGAGAGGATTGTGAAACAAAACCCATTCAAAAATGTGGGGGAGATTCACAAAGGGTGGACTGCAGCTGGAGTCAGTGCTTCAAGAACCACTACGCACAGACGTATGCAAGACATGGGTTTGTTAAAGACAAAAAGGACTGGACTGCTACTGAGTGGTCCAAAGTTATGTTCTCTGATGAAAGTAAAATTTGCATTTCCTTTGGAAATCAGGGTCCCAGAGTCTGGAGAAAGAGAGGAGAGGCACACAATCCATGTTGCTTGAGGTCCAGTGTAAAGTTTCCACAGTCAGTGATGGTTTGGGGTGCCATGTCATCTACTGGTGTTGGTCCACTGTGTTTTCTGAGGTCCATGGTCAACGCAGCCGTATACCAGGAAGTTTTAGAGCACTTCATGCTTCCTGCTGCTGACCAACTTTATGGAGATGCAGATTTCATTTTCCAACAGGACTTGGCACCTGCACACAGTGCCAAAGCAACCAGTACCTGGTTTAAGGACCATGGTATCCCTGTTCTTAATTGGCCAGCAAACTCGCCTGACCTTAGAAAATCTATGGGGTATTGTGAACAGGAAGATGCGATATGCCAGACCCAACAATGCAGAAGAGCTGAAGGCCACTATAAGAGCAACCTGGGCTCTCATAACACCTGAGCAGTGCCACAGACTGATCGACTCCATGCCACGCCGCATTGCTGCAGTAATTCAGGCAAAAGGAGCCCCAACTAAGCATTGAGTGCTGTACATGCTCATACTTTTCATGTTCATACTTTTCAGTTGGCCAAGATTTCAAAAAATCCTTTTTTTGTATTGGTTTTAAGTAATATTCAAATTTTCTGAGATACTGAATTTGGGATTTTCCTTAGTTGTCAGTAATAATCATCAAAATTAAAATAAATAAACATTTGAAATGTATCAGTCTGTGTAATGAATGAATATAATATACAAGTTTCACTTTTTGAATGGAATTAATGAAATAAATCAACTTTTTGATGATATTCTAATTATATGACCAGCACCTGTACTTTTCTCTGAGATAAGAGCATCATGGAGCTGCTGTAACTGTATATCTTGAAAGACATATATAAGAAAACAAAAATGTTCAAATTGTATTTTAATTTACCAAAACACAGAGTTAATGACAAGGAAACTCTTGACAAGATAGAGGTCTTTTGTAACTTACCAATAGCACACTGTGCATTGATGCCTATATCTGAAAAAACAAAGTCATTCACTGAAGACTCAGCGGCACTTGTAGTTACTAGAATAAATCACAAGAATTTGTCAGTTAAACCATTCTTGTATATTTAAATTTTTGGTAACGCTTTAGATTACAGCCCGGAAAGTACTGCGTAAGTAAAGCAAATTTACAGCGTAACTTTCAGTAATTATAGTGTAACTATAAAGTAAGTGCATGTAGTTATAAGGGAACAATATCTAATATTTGGGGAATAAAGGGGTAACTATCAGGAACATTAATAAATGATTTATACTGTAAGTATTTTTTAATTAAGGGGTAATTATCTGTGTAGTTACCGTGTAGGGTAAGTATGAATCTGCGGGCTGTAAATTAAAGTGGTGCTTGTTCCCCTCGTTTCATGTAGTTACAGGGTAAGTACAATAAAAACACGTACACAATCTGATATCACTCGGAAATCTTTATTTGAAAAACAACATTTTTAAAACAGATTTACAACAATTATTCGTTTCTCTTGCTTGGCTTCTCCTCCTCTTGTTCCTCTTCTTATTCGTTCTTGCCACAGATGAATCTTAAGAAGGAATCCTATGTCTCTAGCTATTCTGTAGCTATATTATGTATTTAAAGAAAATACAGTGCACACAGAATGTCCTCCGTTTACTCATCTTTTACCCTCATGCCATCCGAGATGTATACGACTTACTTTCTTCAGATGAACTGCCAACGACTCTCTGTTACCAATATCATAATTGCGTTCGGCTGTTGATAAGCGATGAGAAAAAAACGCGCATGGGTGCATCTTGTCGTCCGCGGCGGTGCGCTGGGAAAGAACTGCACCTACCCCCACCTAAGACGCATCAACCTCCACCACGAACTGACGTGACGGATCAGGGGCTACAAGGATGGGAGCTGAAACGAAGCGGCTCTTTAGGTTGGAAAATGCAGCCTCAGCTGCATTAGAACACCCGAACATCGTTCTGGTGGAGGTCAAGGCGGTCAGAGGAGCGGCTAGTTGGCTGAAGTTGCGAATAAAACGCAGATAAAAATTTGCGAATCCCAGAAACCTCTGTAGGGCCTTACGGGAGTCTGGGATTGGCCAATCTACCACAGCCTTAACCTTGTCAGGATCCATGCGCACCCCCTCAGACGAGACGATATACCCTAAGAACGGGACTGACTGTGCATGAAACACGCATTTCTCCGCCTTGACAAAAAGCCCATTCTCGAGTAACCTGTGGAGCACTTGTCTGACGTGTCGAACATGTTCCTGGAGAGAAGAAGAAAATATAAAAATGTCGTCCAGGTAGACATATATGAACTGATCGACCATATCTCTCAACACGTCATTGACAAGTGCTTGGAAAACGGCAGGGGAGTTGGACAGGCCGAAAGGCATGACCAAGTATTCAAAGTGCCCCCTGGGGTTATTAAACACCGTTTTCCACTCACCCCCCTCCCTTATGCGGACCAAATGATAAGCGTTGCGCAGATCTAATTTTGTGAAAAGAGACGCTCCCTGCAACCGTTCAAAGGCTGAATCCATCAACGGCAAAGGATAAGTATTCTTTACCGTGATGTTGTTCAGCCCTCGGTAGTCAATGCACGGTCGCAGAGAGCCATCCTTCTTACTCATGAAAAAAAAACCTGCACCAGCTGGAGATGAGGACGGATGAATGAGCCCAGTTACCAGAGAATCAGAAATATATTTCTCCATGACCTCCCTCTCAGGATTGGAAAGTGAGTATAACTTGCCTTTCGGCGGAGAGGTACCTGGCATTAACTCTATAGCACAGTCATAGGGACGATGCGGAGGTAGTGAAGCAGCCCGGGACTTACTGAACACTCTCTTCAGGTCAAGGTAGTCAAGTTAGATAGATTCACCGACTCCTCCTGTAACACAGAACAAGAAACAGACGGACATGCAAGGATCCGATCCAGACGAGCTCCAGGGAACACGCGTCCTAGAAGACGGCAGAGAAATGAGCGACCGATCCTGCTAGCGTCTGCAACGAACTGACAAACAGGACACGCAAACACACACATTAAATAGACCACTAAACAAGGAACAGCTGCTACTGATAATGATCAGCGCTAAACAAGACCACGCCCCCCCTATACACACACACGAGGGCGAGTCAGTGAATCCATGAACCGTGACAATGGACCACTGAAGCTCTGGATTTACCTGTACATCAGTGTAATAGTTAGAAGCCTCTATAAGATTTGTGAGAACAGGAAAATGAAGAGAAAATAAACATGATTGTATCACTTACCTCCTTTTCCTAGTTTGGCTTCTCTTTTAGAATATACTAAGATACCTTTTTTGTCTCTTTTTTTCCACCTGATCTTTGGAACGTCTTTCCTTTTCTTTTTAGATTGTGATTTAGGAGGAGGCTCCTCCTAGCCATAATGATAAGAATAACTATGAAACCAGAAGAAAATGCTACAATACGAACCGTATCATTGATCTTAAACAGTTTGAGAGACAGTTTACTTCCTGCAACTCTTGCAAATCATCCATTATCTCATCGATGTCAAGCTCTAATTCCTTTTTCATGTCTTCATGGTCATTTGGATCATCATTGGTGGCCATTATTACAGCATGCTCAACGCATGACACTTTTCACATTTCCGAGCAGAAGTCGTCATAGTTTTATAAAATGAGAAACTGCATTAAATATATATTTTTGTCTTCACATTTGCTCAAATAGCAAAAGAA
The DNA here is from genome assembly GCA_039654625.1 of Rhinogobio ventralis. Classification (NCBI taxonomy): domain Eukaryota; kingdom Metazoa; phylum Chordata; class Actinopteri; order Cypriniformes; family Gobionidae; genus Rhinogobio; species Rhinogobio ventralis. The sequence continues at coordinate 23,680,089 of CM077206.1, read as the reverse complement.
AAAATTTTTTGTTTTTGCAACTTTCAAAAAGGGGAAAAAAATAGAAAGAGATTTATAACAGCAGTCATAAAAGAGAAAGATTTTTACGTCACTCCCATAGTCGCTGAAACACCCTCACAAGTACCCCACTATTTGTTTTTGTTGTTGTTGTAATTCTATGATTAAGTAATATAATCTAAACTATAGTGTTATAAATATTCGTACAGTTAAAAAAAAAAAAAATATATATATATTTTTTAATTGAAGTAGGTGTCCACTGGTAAACTACTGTACGTTTCACCGAGTACATAAGCACCTGACTGAAACGTTCTGGCAAAACTAACGTTAATTATTTATGCTTTTGATATCTTATATATTCGGCTTACAGTTAACTCGGTCGTGAGACAACAGAGACACATTTAAATTAATAATTGCTGGCCTTTCAAGAATAGTTTGCCAACTAGTTTTGTGTGGTTTGGTACGTAATCAACATGGTCATTTGCGCGCAATTCCCTGCCGTTTAATTTCAATAAACACAGAAAATTAAAACATACACATGCATTTTTATAATTCATTGTTCCGTTTGCGAGGCAATAACCAACTGTTTCGGTAAACAACGTAACTTACCTCGGCGCATTGCGATCCACACTGACAGTATGGTCATCGGACGTTTTCCTTAGACACGCATCCTTGGCACCTCAAAAGCTTGGAATTCATTAATTGATATTAAACTTAGTATATACTGAGAAGACTGAACATCATTTACTGATATTGACGCCTTTATAACCTTTAATAACCACGCATCTGGAATGGAGAAAAATTTATCCCACTTAGCGCCTCTAGTGGACGTTTCACCCGAAAAGTGCAGGGAAACGTACCTGGAGGTACATATTTCAGGTTTTGCAAAAATGTAGGCAGAGTCACGTATTTCCAATGAGCCTGGGTTGGGATTCTCAGTGACCATCTACATCACAGCCATGTTCTGGGCCTGCATTATGTACCTCCTTATAAAAAATGACATTGACTTTTTGCATTTAACACGAAATGGACACTTAATTTGATGCCCTGTATTTCTTAAAGCTTTCTGTATTTTTTATAATCAACTATGCATCCAATTATTTGCTTTATTATTTTATTTAAATTTATGTGCAAAAAAGTATGCTTCTTATGTGAATGTTATCTATTAACTCCCAGGGGTTGGCAAAGACGCCGGTGACTTCACCTCACTTTTTTTCTTATCAGTGCGAAAGAGACTCAAGTCTTATATAAGTCTTATACATCATTCGAATCTGTGAAGCTTATAATTTTATTTTACACCCACAATAAAAACAAATGTTGTGCTTTTTGCAAAATAAAGAAAACAAACATGATGCGCGATCTGCCAACTCTCTCAATAATGAAGTCCATTCTGATACTTGTCAGAAAATGAACTTAACTTAGCGAATACTTGTCACACAAACATGAGACATATGTCTAAAGAAACGTTGAAATGTCAGGTTTTGAATAATGTAAATAAAATCTAAAACAAATATTCTCTGTTTATGTAATCTGTTTGAAAAGAGAGAGATGTTAGTCGTTCGCGAGCCTCTTCATTATCTGCTAATGCGGCCACGCCCATGGGGAGCGCGTTCTTTTCAATCGGCTCCCTGCCTGCATTAACTCAAAAAAAGGCATCAAGTTTAGTGCATGTACTTTACATCATTTTGAGACGCGGTGTAGAGTTGGTTTCATTTCGATGAGCAATGGATCCAGCCAAGGATTGTGAGGTAAGTTTGTTTTAGTGTCTGTGAATATTAAACCGCAAAAGACATTTTAATATAAAAAATACGCTACATAAAATACATAAGACTGTTCAGACAATATTTCTTTGACCTGTTTGGATGCTATAAATACAGTACCAGTCAAACGTTTGGACACATTACTATGCAAATTAATGTTTTAAAAAATAAGTCTCTTATGCTCATCAAGCATGCATGTCTGTCCTGTCGTGTGTAGCATGTGCTTGTGTCTCTGTCTGATCCCTCCCCCTTGTTATCTGATTAGTGTTTGATTTGCCCCACCTGTTCTCCCTCATTACCTGCCTTGTTTGTACCCTTTATAATCTCCTTGTGTTTGCAGTCCTGTGCTGGATCGTTGAGGGGCTCCGTCTCCTGCCACGAGTCTGGAGAAGGCTCCGTCTCCTGCCACGAGTCCGGAGAGGACTCGGCCTCCCGAACTCTGCTGGCCACCCTGGCCTCCCGAACTCTGCGGGCCGAATCATTTCAGCCTTACTTTTGGCATGCACATTTCTCTGACATGCAGCTATCTCTGTTTTGTTTGATCAAGGTTAGATAAAGTGCTGCATTTGTGTTGTTCCTTCTATAACATACTAATTTTACTGGTATTAAGGACATTTTCACACCTGGCTTGTTTAGAGAGGTTTTTTTGGAACCTGGTGCTCTTTCTCCCTTAATTCAATTCATTTTGGCATATATGAACATGGTAATAAGGCTTGGATCCGCACCAAAACTGGTTTGAGCTTTCCTAAACAAGGTGGTCTGCTTGAAAACAATTTGATTGTGGTGAGAAAGCAATCCATCCTAATAGGGCAAACAAACGTCTTGGTTATGTATGTAACTCCCGTTCCCTGAAGGAGGGAAAGGAGACGTTACATCGAGTGTCTACAGAACGAGCCAATGCACATTGACGTACGAGATTTGCATCTTGCGCTCCGCCCCGCAGCACGGGTATAAATACAGAAGCAGATGCAGCGCACTTTGTTTTACACTAAGAAGCCGAGCCAGTGACTCAACAGCAACTGTGGCAACGGGACGTAACGCCTCCATTCCCTCCTTCAGGGAAGGAGAGTTACATATGTAACCAAGACGTTCCCTTTCAGATGGTCGTTATTCAACGTTGCGTCGACGTCACCAACATATTGGGATCCCTATGGAAAACTCCACAGTTACTGCCCCTTCCAGTGCCCTGCGTAAGTCTCTCAGACCCCCTATACTCTGTTAGGTTGACCAAATCCAACTCCATACCAAGAAAAGAGTTGACCCGAAGACCCAACTGGCTGATGTGACTGAGCACCATGTCCCTGTGTTCGCACAACTGCTCTCTCGACTGGGCTAGTATGAGCCAGTCGTTGAGGTAGTTGAGAATGTGAACACCACGCTCTCTCATTGGAGCAATTGCCACCTCTGCGACTTTTGTGAAGACACGGGGCAGTAGGGACAGTCCTGTACCAATATGCCTGTCCCTGGTACGCAAAGTGTAGGAATAGTCTGTGTCGAGGGAGAACCGAGACATGAAAGTGTACATCCTTCAGGTTGAGCGGACCTTAGCGGGAGCAGACCTTGGGAAACACAGCGGCCTGGGAAAGCATCGCCGTTAATTCTGGTTCAGGCTTGGGCAATGCCACCTGCCCAGATGGCGGCAACGCAGCCGAGTCTTCATCCCCAGACGACTGCAGCTCTCCTCCCGATGCAGTAATCGACATCTGATCATTGGCCGGAGCCCCAAAAGAAACGGCTGGACGTCAACTTTGAGGAGGGGGGTCATGCGTTGTTTACCCATCCTGATGGATGACTGATATGGCCGAAATTCCAGAACATTATCAGGTGCACTCTGACCAATGGAATGACAATTTACTCGCACATGACTTTTATTAACAAATGTTTGTCCATTTAGAAATGTTGTCTTGTAAAAGCAAAATAAATTTGAAACAAAGCAAACGACCTACAGGAGTGAAAATTGCCCTAACACACAAGTGAATTATTTATGAGTGAGTCATTGAATAATTCATTAATTCAGTTTTTTTTTTTTTTTTTTATAGATTTCAAAAAAAATTTCAGAACCCCATAGTAAATGACATTATTTTTGAGCTCTTTGGAATGTAATACAAGTGTGCCAGTTGCATTGGTTATGCAAATGTTTTACAGAGGTATGAGATGTAAATAGTGACCATGTTATGGAGGATGATCAGATATTTCTTTTAATTTTGTTATTAACTTGTTTACATCACTGAAATAGCATGCTTAGCCAGCTAAAGAAAAACTGGTAGCCAGGCAACAGACAAGTGACCAATCCTGAGTGGCAACGTCTCTACACACACTCTACCCACATGGTTCTGTATTCCGGTCTGAGAACAGTTTGTAACTGTGGCGTGCTGAACCAAGCTCAAATGGAAATATAATTGGAACTGTTCTTAGAACAATTCGGCCCGACAGTTCCAGCAACTATTGTCTGTTTTTCTTTGAAAAGAAAAGTCAAAAATATATACTTGTCAGAAGTGTTTTTATTTTTAAAAAATGTTGGTTAAGTTATAATAGTCAAAATAATTTAGTTTACATATAATATGGCATATGTATGAGGCTTAATGCTTAACCTATTGATAAACTTTTAACATCATAAGCAAGATGTATGGCTATGTTATTGCTGTATTACTGTAAGACATGCAGAAAGTTAAGAAAGAAATTCAGGCCATTAAAATGTAATTTCCAGTTGTTCTTAGTTGTAAAAAGTCAATGTCATTTTTTATTAGAAAGTACATAATGCAGGTCCAGAACATGACTGTGATGGAGATGGTCACTGAGAGTCCACTGTGCCTAGTGCTGACCCGGCCTACACTGCAGAGCCTTCCACAGCCTGTGGAGAGCAGAACTAATTGTTCATACAGGTCTGAAAGTAGTGCTGCTGTTGTGTATATATCATTACTTATGATATGACATGGGAATTAACCATTTTGGTTGTCTGTCCAGGCTGTAATATTAAACTTTTCAAGTTATTACTTTTACTGTTTAATTACAGAGAGAAGCCATTTTATTATTTTTTTTATTATTATTTTTTATTATTATTATTATTATTATTATTATTATTATTTATTTATTTATTTTACATATGTTTACATGTTGGTTACTGTGTGTTAAATTCTGTAATAAAAATCAGTTTTATTTTATATAGCCAGCAATGGTATGTTTACCTTTAAACTGATTATTTATGGGTTCAAAGAGCTTTAGATTAAGATTTGCCCATCATTTGTTTCTTTGTATTTTTCTCTGGTTTTAGCAAAATGATGTAGCATTTTGGGGCAAATATGCAAAATAGTAAACCAAAACTTGAAACTAAAATGGCAAATATCTCCACAGCTACTGTAAATTTTCCTGGAGAACTGACATAAGCTGGGATAAATGTGAGCCAGACAGCACAGAATATGAGCATGCTGAATGTGATGAACTTGGCTTCATTAAAGTTATCAGGGAGCTTTCGAGCAAGAAAAGCTAAAACAAAACACAAGACTGATAGCAAGCCTGTATAACCCAGAACAGCCCAGAAACCAAGAGCTGAACCTAAGTTACATTCTAGGATGATCCTTTCTCTGTAATAGGCCAAATTCATATATGGGAAAGGAGGGGATATTGTTAACCAAAGCACACATATAAGCACCTGTATTAACGTTAAGGAAACAACACTGAGTCGTTGTTGTGCAGGTCCAAACCATTTCATGACATTATTTCCTGGAAGTGTAGCTCTGAAAGCCATTAACACTACTATAGTTTTCCCCAGAACACAAGAGATACAGAGGACAAAAGTGATCCCAAATGCTGTGTGACGCAACATACACGACCACTCAGTGGGCTGACCAATGAAAGTAAGTGAACAGAGGAAACACAGAGTCAATGAGAAGAGCAGCAGGAAGCTCAGCTCTGAGTTGTTGGCTCTGACAATAGGTGTTTCTTTATGAAGATAAAACAGAAAATATACAAATGCTGTTAATAACACCCCAATGAAGGAGAAAATACAAAGCAACATCCCCATGATTTCTGTATAGGAAAGAAATTCAACCACTTTTAATACACATCGGTCTTTGCTTTCATTCGACCAGTACTCCAAATCACAAGGAAAGCAGTCACTAGAATCTGTGAAGGAATTTCAAGAAAATATTATTTGAATGGAGTGCATCACGTGCGTCACTTGACCAATGGCCAGTATTATCATACATTTTTAGGGGAATGTACTCAGCATATTTTACCTGTACCATTACTGATTTCACCCTCTGCACATGGAATGCAGTCATAACAGCAAACAGGTCTTCCTTTTTGCACAGCCTTCCTAGTGCCAGGGAGGCAGCTCACACTGCACATGGACACAGGCAACTATAAGAACATTTAGTTGACAATAAGTTGCCCAAATGATGATTTGAATTGTTAAATGCTTGTCTTCATTAAATAATTAAAGGATCAATGTACCTTTCCAATGTTCCCTGCCCATAGCATGTGTTCCAGATTGATTTGAAGACGTTTTTCTGAAGGCAGTGAGCTGTCATAGACACCCACATGCTTAAACTGCAGACTTCCATCCTCAACAGGCTGCCAGTTCACCAGGTCATATCTCGCCACTGGATCACCACTTGCATCAAAGAAGATATTTTCTGTTTTTATAGTGAACCTCACATCTTTCATATGCTGTAACACCTGAGAGGAAAGTCCAGAAACACAATTAATTCCAGTTGTTTAATTTTTCAACCCTAATTTTGGCAACACTTTATTTTATTTTACTTTTTTTTGTACTTATTATATATGTTACATGTACTTACCATAGTAATAACAGTAAATTATGCATAATTACATTCAACTAACCCTAAACCCTAATCCTAACCCTATAGTAAGTACATGTAGTTACTTAATATTACTCAGTACTTAATTGTATAATTATAGTGTAACAAAGACACCTTAAAGTGTAACACTATTTATTTATTTATTTGCCCTTACATACATACCTTTTGTGGTGTGGGCAGCTCTTTTTTGCTGCTGTTGATGTAGGATTTGAAGTCTTTTAAAATATTATGGAGTGCATGTGCAACAGCATACACTGCAGTGTACGCCTTATGTTCTATTCGTAGCTCTGATACATCAGTATATTCATTTTTCAGCTCTGCTAGTTTCTCTGAGCCAGTACAGCCACCACTGCCACTGTTCCTGAAAGAGCACTGAAAAGCTGTTTCCCAGAATTCTTTTAAAAGATCATTGTTTGGTTCTTGATCAGGGTGCACATTCACTAGGAACTCTCGCAGGCCCACAAGGTTGGCATTCACTACAGCAAAGCCCACAGCTCCAGAAAGGAAACCGTATTCCTTTGTTTCTGCAAGATTTCGAGATGTTATCCAAGACTCACTGCCAACCCATTGCAGCCCTGTGATGTTGTGTTCTGCAATAACTTTCAAAAGGGGGATAAAATCTCCAAATGAAATAAAAGCCACCACTACCCTGGCGGTGCCCTCTTTTATAATTTCCATTGTTTTCAGAAACTGCTCTTGTGGATCAGTTCTTAATACGGCCTCTGAGTACTCAATACAAATCCCCTCTTGTTTTGCAGCCTCCTCAAATGCTGCAATGCCATTATTACCATAGTCACTGCGACTCCTTACTGTCCCAACCCAGGTCCAGCCAAAATACTTGACAAGCTGAACCAGCGCACTACTTTGGTAATAATCACTGGGTATTGTTCTGAAGAAGGATGGGTATCTTTTTCTGTTACTTAGGCATGCACATGTGGCAAAATGACTGATCTGCAAGAAAAATAAGCAGAGTATATTAACCACAATTTTTCTGATATTTTTTTCCCCAGTTGTTAATTTATTATATATCATCACTATGCAATTGTCATAAACACACTGCTACAATCTATTACATAAAACATTGTTTTCTATATTTACACAAATTTTCATTTAGTTAAATTTGATTTGATATGTATACATTGGTGCATGTTCCTGCAGTTCATCATACATATCGTCTACTTATTATCATGCTTAATTTGTATAAATAAGAGTTCTTACAACAGGTAAGCTGAATGGACCAACTACAGAAGCCAAGGCTATAGTGGGAGAGGATGTTGACTCTCCAACAATGGCCTGAACAGCTGGTGAGCTAGAGCAGGATGTATCACTTAAAGCCTCTTCATAGCCATTCATCAAAGCCATGCCTGCGAGGATAGTCTGAACTATAGAGTTACAGCCATCATATATCTTATAGCCCAAATAAACACCAGGCAACAGTTGTGTACTGTTATTAATCTCCTCAATGGCAAAAATAAACGTCTGAGCGAATTTAAATTCACGCAAGTTCAACCTGTGAAGTTAAAGCATCAGTCATGTAAAACTGCAAGCATCATCAAAGAGGCATGTTGTCAACTTTAAAAAAAAATCATTAATATCATCATACAGACCTGACGCATGTTGTTTGCTCAGGTTTAGAAGTGAAAGAATGCATCTTTAACAGAGCACTTCTGTGGATTGAGAAAATCGCTCCAATATTGATGTCTCTTTCTGCAGAAAGTAAAGGGAGGGCAGGTTGTCCAAGCAGTCTGCAGACTTGTTCTGAAGCTGGCAAACGGATGCTGTGCACCAGCAGCAGCAGTGACACAGTCCTCTTTGCCATGCCCATGTGGATGTAGGGAAGGATGCTCTGAGGTAGAACTGTGCTGC